>CM074718.1:637981867-639445710 GCA_037306005.1 Rhinophrynus dorsalis | reverse complement strand
TTCTCTCTCTCTCCCTCCATCTCTCTCTCTCTCTCTCTCCCTCCATCTCTCTCTCTCTCTCTCTCCTCCATCTCTCTCTCTCTCTCTCCCCCATCTCTCTCTCTCTCTCCCTCCATCTCTCTCTCTCTCTCTCCCTCCATCTCTCTCTCTCTCTCTCCCTCCATCTCTCTCTCTCTCTCTCTCCCTCCATCTCTCTCTCTCTCTCTCCCTCCCTCCATCTCTCTCTCTCTCTCTCCCTCCATCTCTCTCTCTCTCTCTCTCTCCCTCCATCTCTCTCTCTCTCTCTCCCTCCATCTCTCTCTCTCTCTCTCCCCTCCATCTCTCTCTCTCTCTCTCCCTCCATCTCTCTCTCTCTCTCCCTCCATCTCTCTCTCTCTCTCTCTCCCTCCATCTCTCTCTCTCTCTCTCTCCCTCCATCTCTCTCTCTCTCTCTCTCCCTCCATCTCTCTCTCTCTCTCTCCTCCCTCCTCCATCTCTCTCCCTCCCTCCATCTCTCTCCCTCCATCTCTCTCTCCATCTCTCTCTCTCCATCTCTCTCTCTCCATCCTCTCTCTCTCCATCTCTCTCTCTCCCTCCATCTCTCTCTCTCTCTCCCTCCATCTCTCTCTCTCCATCTCTCTCTCTCTCTCTCCCTCCATCTCTCTCTCTCTCTCCCTCCATCTCTCTCTCTCTCCCTCCATCTCTCTCTCTCTCTCCATCTCTCTCTCTCTCTCTCTCCTCCTCTCATCTCTCTCTCTCTCTCCCTCCATCTCTCTCTCTCTCTCCCTCCATCTCTCTCTCTCTCTCCCTCCATCTCTCTCTCTCTCTCTCCCTCCATCTCTCTCTCTCTCTCTCTCCTCTCCCTCCATCTCTCTCTCTCTCCCTCCATCTCTCTCTCTCCCTCTCCCTCCATCTCTCTCTCTCCCCCTCCATCTCTCTCTCTCCCTCTCCCTCCATCTCTCTCTCTCCATCTCTCTCTCTCCCTCCATCTCTCTCTCTCTCCATATCATTTGCCAGTGGCCATACAACTGCTTCGCAATGCTTTGGAAAAACCACCGATACTTAACCCTTTGAGTGCCAGAGGGGTACGGAATGCATTGCAAAGCGTTCCATAACCATCTAGCACTCAAAGGGTTAAAAAAAACTTTAACAACAGATAACAGCCTGAATACATAAAGCTTGTGATTTAATTTGCTGCCCATCGCCATCCAACCTTGAACAACAGACTTTATAACTACGCACGTCATATCATCCTAAAGTTCAAGCGCCAACTGACAGCAACTAAAAGCTTCTACACTCTCTCCGGCTGTCGCCATTTTAAACCAGGCAACCTATGAGGAGAAATACTTTCAACAAGTTGTCATGTCGGCTGTCACCATTTTAAACCAGGCAACCTATGAGGAGAAATACTTTCAACAAGATAACACTTTCTTGCAGGGTTAAAAAAAAAAAAAAATAAGATACCACTTTAGCTGCTAAAGTGGTATCTTATGTTTTTTTAACCCAAACAAACACACCACGCTGGAAAATGATAATGTCGACTTATGTCAATATCAAATACCTTGGTCGCTACGGTCCCTGGCTGCTAGTGCACTGCTTGCTCAGTGTGTATTGACTCTGAGGGCGAGGCTGCTCACTCCTCTTAATGTCCGGTGCCCACTCCTAGTGCCAGTGTCCCTTAGCCTTGCGCTGCCCGCTCCTTCCCGCGCACGTCCTCCTCTTCTGGCAGCTACTGGTGCGCAGACTCAGTGTTTTTAAGTCTGACGCCACCAGAAGACCGCCCCAAAGCGGGCAGGAAGCACTAGGACTTAGTTTAAAGGAGGAACTGGACGTAACTCATCACGCGAACCTAAGAAAATTGGGGGGGCACATGGGGGGGGCACAGTGGAATGTTGGGGGGGCACTGGCCCCCTCTGCCCCCCCCCGGGCAGTTGCTAAAAAGAACCACAAAACCCACACTCTGTTCACTATCCATGGTCATATTAGCAAATAAGCACAACAGGGGTATACAACCCAATCCTTTGCAGTGTCCCCCATACCCCTCTCACCCTTAAAGGGTTAAGCAGGCTCATGTACTCTGCCCTCTTCATTTTGAAAATACTTCCAGCAATGGTCATGTCCGCCTTCATGGACATGACATCCAAAAAACACAAGGGAAAAACTCAGAGGCCATATGTATTTTCAGGCCATAATACGGTAAGTGGAGGGTTAAATCTTCTCAGTAAATACCACCCCTAGTAAATTTCTGATGCTTAACCCTTTGAGCACCAGGAGTAGCCAACATGTTGCAAAGCAATGCATTGCATAACCCTCTGGCACTCAAAGGGTTAAACACAGTGGGTCATATGTAAAGAGAAAGAAGAGAAATTCTGAGGGGAAAAAAAAAAAAAAAAAAAGAAAAATGCTCCTTATGAACCAAAAATATTGATTCCTATTTATTAAAACCTTTGAGTGCCAGAGGGGTACACAATGCATTGCAAAGCAATGCGTCGTGTACCCCCTCTGACACTCAAAAGGTTAATCCCTTGAATGGTAGAAAGGTCCTCAACACATTGCGAGGCAATGCATTCTATACTTCTCTAGCATTCAAGGGGTTAAGAGGTCCCATTTAAACCAAAGGGGATTGTTACTTGTATCCAGTAGGAACATTTTCTAGAGGAAAAAAAAAAGTTCCGGAACTCTCCTTTTCTCAGGAGAAAAGCTACTAGAACAATTTCAAAGAAAATACTGAGATTGGCCTTGTCCCTTTTAGCCTTTCATCTTCCAAGATTGTAATCTAGTTTGAACAATTTTATCTCTTTCTTTCACCGGAATTTATTCACCTCTTGGGCACAAGAAAAGTCAAGATCTCTGGCCTAGTCAAGGTTTTTATTTACTTTTTCCTTGTCTGGAAGACCTTAAATATGCAATAATATTTCAAATGAAGCACAATAATGTGCATTTATAGATTATGTGCTGTATGGACAAAAGAAAAGAGGGTCCGTACTGAGGAAAACAAAAGAAAAACTCACATTGATTTAAAAGAGGGCTTTTATTGTCAACTTTTTAACAAATATTGTAGCTATTTAAAAACTAAACTAAATGCCCCCATTCCCATCTCTCAGACCTTTATGGTTTGAGAGATATTCGGCAATAAAGTCCCACCTCCCCTTTCCTTGATGTCAGCACTCTAGCTACTGCAGAGGAATCCGGTCCCCAGGACTGTCAGAGGCTCGTGAAGTAATTATTTTTCAATATTGCGATCTCGGCTCTGCTGAAGAGCCTCCTACGGTCCTGGGACTGGATTCCCCCGCAGTCAGCTAGAGCGCTGACATCAGGAAAGGGGAGGGGTGGGAGGACTTTACTGCCGAATATCTCTCAAACCATAAAGGTTTCAGAGATTGGACTAAGGGCATTTAGCTTAAGTTTTAAATGGCTACAATATTAAAAAAAAAAATTAAGTTGACAATACTATCCCTTTAATACCCTTTCTATGCATTGATTTGCTGTGTATGGTATGCCATACGATCCCCTTGATCTCCCCCCAACGTAATCCCTAATGTTTGAGGATTACCTCAAGGCCTCTATAGGCTGAAGTGGGGTATTAGCCTTTTGTGTAGGAGAGGGGCATCCAAGTTATGTCAGTCATGGGCCACATGATCAGAAGGCCATATGAGGGCCAACTATTTTTTTTTTTATTGATAACGATCGTGAATTATAGCCTGTTATCTACTCAAAAATATTAAATTATTTATTGATCAAGTCAATGATATTTATCAGACATCCATTCTTAAATTGTATGGTATGGGGTTATGTTTTGCTCAGCTATTAATTAATTTGTGCAAGTTAATTAGGCATAAAAGGCGGAACACATTTGGCCCATGGGCTGCACGTTAAACACCCCTGATGTAGGATTTGCCAAGTGCTTCTGCACACAGTTAATGTTCCCTGACAATACAGGCTGTCTGTTGGTGGTGGGGTCCTTTATTATGGTTGGTGCTTTAAAGTGTGAGTAATATCCAAAAAACATTTTAATAGATTTGTAGAGCTTAAAAAATAAGCTAAATGCTACAAATCTTATCTCTCAAACCAGTATGGTTTGAGAGATATTATCCGCTAAAGTTCCTCTTCTCCTGATGTCAGCTGTAAAGCTGACAGAAGAAGATCCGTGTCGGCCGACAAGAGGAGGCTCTTTAGCAGAGCCGCAATAGCACGATTTAAAAATAATTAATTAATTGGAATGGTCTAAAAATTGTGCTTGCAAACCAGGAACACTTTGTAGACCGCTCCAGAGAAGTATTTCTTTTTAAATCGGGCTATTGTGCCTCTGCTGAAGAGCCGCTTGTCGGTCCTGGATCAGAAACTCCTGCTGTCAGCTTACAGCTGACTTCATGAGAAGGAGGGAGAGGGGAACTTTAGCGGATGATTTCTCTAAAAATATTTTATGGGACATTACGGTCCCTTTAACTAGTACTATGAAGGTTATCTTAAAGGGCAACAATCACTAGGATAAAGTACCATTGCCAGTACCATCTCTTCCCTGACAGCAGACATTCTAATGAAACCGGCACTGCATTTTGAGCCTCTAACAGACCAACCAAATGGGGTCTGAGGACACCCCCTGGGCTCCTTCCTTTGATCAAAATTAAAAAAAGAGTGAAGGGCAAGATCCCCACCGACCCTCTGTCTAGAGGCTGCATTCCAGCTGAGTTTTCGGTCCTCAACCCCCACACAGCATATAGGAGTCCTTGTGGGGTTGTACAATGCATTTTACCAAGTTTGTTTCCATAGTCTAACATAACTGCCTATTAATATCTCTGTTTCAGCTGAGATTTCAAGCACCTCCCCAGGAACTGAATACAGGGAAGTATCAAGAGACTCTGTCTTGGGCTGAATCACTGCAAAGAACACAAGTAACAACACACACCCAAAGGGTTTATGTATAGAAAGCAAACTGGAGCAATTCTGGAGCAAAATAACGGCACCAACAGGAACAAATAAACATTCCCAAAATTGCTGTTGTTTTTGAAGGGTGCTTAACACCATGAATGCTATTATGTGTATTCCCTAATATACAGCACTTCAGAATACGTTGGTGCTATATGAGTAAAGTATAGAAATAATGATCTACAATACATTGCATTGCTTCACATTATTTTGAAGAACTCATTCAAGAAGCTATAAGAATAGTAACAGTTTCAATGGAAAAATACACATTGCAGGGTTTATCATGAGGAGTAGTAGTAGTGTGGGGGGGTTTTGTTTCTTCTTCGAAAGTCATTGCAGCTAAAACTTGCATTTTGGGGGTGCAGTACCTCCATAGCCTGAAATTATACTGTGGCTGTTAGGGTGTTGCTGGAGCATCCTAATTAGGTTTATGGTCAACTGACCAGAGCTGTCCATGGGCAGCTGCGGAGCGGCCATATTTCAGGCCAAGGAGAAACTGCACCCAAAAGGAAAAAAAAAAAAAAAAAAAAAAAAAGGATTATAGTGAATTTGATGTTAAATTCTTTTTTGTTAGTCCACATGGAACACAAGAACCATGTGGCTAAAGTCTCCTCCTCCAGGATGGCAGGGCACTTCCAAAAAAGGTCTCTGAGGTGGAGAATCTCTCCTCCCTTCCACTTTACCCCTGTCTCCTAATTCAGTTTTATCAGATCACAAAGGCAAACAAAGCAAAACAGAAGTGAGAGGAAAGGAGGAAATCCCCTGCCCGGGATCTCTACCCACTGTTTTCTTTTCTCTGGGAGGTAGTCCTGTGTTCCACATGGACCAAACTTGCACAACAGAAACCTCAGATATCAACAGACTTGCACACCAAATAGAAGCAAACTAATGGGAAATCCAACAGGATTCAGAGGGAAAAAAATGGGCAAGAGGAACATTTATACAGGCACCACAGCCACCATGTTGATCACAACCCGAATGAGAATAAAAAATGGACACCCCAACATCAGATGGGACTTCTATAGCCACCAGTGAATGTATTCCTTTGTCCAAGGGGACAGACATGACATTAGACAGATGCAATGGATGCCTGGACCACTTCCTGATAATGTCCAGCTGCAGTTCCTTTGTATGGAATTGTGCAAACCGGGTAACCCAACACCTTCATGTACTCCCACACTGTTGCCAAAAGCCAGGATTTTGCCAGAGACACTTGGAAGAAACACCCTCCTTTGAATCTCATAGCCAGAAAATGAAAGACCCGGGAAGGGAACCAATTTTTTTTTTTATATTAAATTGAGTACCCAACTGTGCTGCTCCAGAATGTAAATGCACTCCTGAATCTGAGTGTGCAAGGTTACCTCTGAAGGAGCCTTGAGTAAAAGATCATCCAAGTAGGGAGTCAAAGAGATACCCTGAGCTTGCATGTGAGCCACCAAGGTGGATATGACCTTTGTGAATACCCTCAGTGCAAATGCTAGACTAAATGTAAGGGCAGTGAACTGAAAATGCCTGCCCTGAAACTCAAAACACAGAAAGTCCTGATGATCCGGATGAGCTGGAATGTGCAGGTAAGTGTCCTGAAGGTCCAGGGAGGAAAGGAACTCTCCTAGATCAACAGCTGTTATGGCAAAGAGCAAAGACTCCATTTTGAGACACTTGAAGTTCAGAACAGAACAGCATCCGCTGTCTTTTTTGGGAACAATGAAAAGATTTGAATATAATTTGGTGCTGCTATACCATCAGCAAAAGAACTGAATCTAGAAATAGACAGCCTCAATCAGGATCCCTAGGAACTCTGGACAGGAAAATGCAGCGAGGTGGAAGGGACTTAAAGTCTATGTTGTACCCTTCTGAAATTACCTGCAAAACCTTTCACTGATCCATCATGGCAATCACCCACATTTCCTAGAAGAAATGGAAGCAACCCAATAAGGGAGAGATGGACCAAGGCCCCACAAGTCATGAGTAGGAGTAGCCCTAGGCTTCTGCACAGTCTTCTTTCCTATCCAAGCTTTCTTGGGTTTTGGGGAAGGATGCGCCTGTGGGGCCTGAGGATGTGGTGCCCTAGGCATGTAAGCAAACTGGCAGGGGAAACAAAAGGCACATGTTTTAACAAAAATGGAACACTTCAGATTCACTTGAGGTAGCATGGAACTCTCTGTAGCATGACGGATTACCTTTTCCAGGTCTGTCCCAACATTTGTTTTCCCACAAAGGCAAGAGAAATGCCACTGAAAATGCAGAGGCTTTCCTTGAGAACCCAGAAGTTTTTAAGGCCAATTCAGCAAGATAAGCATTTGCTTCAAGGACCTTAGAAAGTAATTCCACCAGCACATCTTTGGAAGCATCCCCTTGGATGGTGTCCAAAAGATAATCACCTCAAATAACCATAGCTCTAGTAATTGAGGCAGTGGCAAAATGGGAAGTAGGGCAACACGTGAAGGCATACACAGTTCGCCTTCAGGAGGGAATCCAATCATTTATCTTCTTGATCCTTAAGAGACGCAGCACCTGCCAGAGGTAGAGTGATGTTCTTAGAAAGGCGAGAGATTGAAGGATCAACTGCAGAGGGGGTAGCCCACTGAGCTAAGGCCTCAGCCGAGAAAGGATAAAAATTAGAAATGTGCCTGGTAAAGGAAAGTGTCTTCCATTCTTTCAGTTGCATGTGGTCTAAGGAATGATAAGGAGTACGTCCTTTTTAAAGCCCTTAAAAATGTCAGAAGAAGAGGAGCTGGAGTCAGAGGCCTTTGAGACAAAGCATCTCCAGGACCACCAGAATAAGGCCCTCAGCTAAGAGTCATCCTCATAGAAATCTCCCAGTGACAGAGATTAATCCAGATCATCTCATCAGTCTTCCCTTCCTCAGCAGAAGAATCCCGAAAAACTTGAGTATGACCCCCAAATACAAGGCTCAAGCTCAAGGGGGGAATAGAGGTGACTAAAGAGATAAGAGACTTAACTCAGACTGGTTGGCTTTTGAGGGCCCCGGAGATGGTGCAGGGGCTGCGATGCAAAAGGGAAATAAGGTACCAAAATGTTCCATAGGAAGGTCAGTCTGACACAAAGAGCAACAAGTCAAAACAGTTAGGGGGACTCCATAATCCTTAGCCTTGGACTTGCTCATGTGTTTGGGTTTTGACATGGTCAGAAGAACCCCCAAATACAACAAAGGACAGGAAAAAAAAAAAAAAAAAAAAAAAAAAAAAAAAAAGAGCATAAATATAAGGGAAACGTACTCAAAAGCATGCAAAAAGTACTTCAAGGGTTTAAATGGAAAGTAGGAGGGAGAGACTAGTCTCTGCACAGAGTGTAGAATCCAAAAAGGAAGAGGAATACTCAAAGACATCATCTTCCCTTGCCAGAAAACCAAGCACACAGGGAATTCTGGGAGATGTAGTTTGTTCATATAAAAATGGCAGCACGGCTCTCCAGCTGTTCAAAAATGGCACCTCCCAGGAAACTTGGAGAGTGTCCCACAGGTGGTCGATATGGAAAACAGTTCACCAGAAGCATTATGAGCCCACCTGCAGCCTCCAACGATCAGCCACAAACGAGAGATGTCCCATAAAAATGAAGTGTGTGAATCTGAAATGGCAAGATACCACCTCCAAGTGGATGCCAGAAGGACATGAACACACATACAAAACCATAGTACTCAAGAAGTTAAGTCACCTGCAGCTTCAGTTTCCCATTAAAATAAAGAAAAAAGCTTCAGAGATGCTCTTTACCTCACTAAAGACTTGTAAATCAAGCCAACCTCCAAAGGGTTTTAGGTCTTGAAAATTAACCTTTGAATTGGACAATCCATGCATTAAGAAGCCAGAGAATAGGAGCCCATATAATAGGGAATTATACAGCCAAATATACTAAGAAGTAAAAAGAAAAACTAAGAGAATGGCGCCTATGCAACCCCTTCACTGTGATAAGGTCACTTAAAATTGAATTAGCAGGCAGAGTTAAAATGGAAAGGAGGATGGCATCTCCACTTCAGTGACCTTTTTTGGAAGTGTCCTGCCCTCCTGGAGGAGGAGACTTTACCCCATGGTGTCAGTGTTCCATATTGGATGACAGAAAAACGCAAGTTTGAGCTGTAATAACTTCTGAATAAAACATCTCTCAGCAGTGGGAGTACACTTATATTACTCATGACAAACCCTGCAATATGGTAAAATCTCAGGTATAATACGCATGTGTAACTTAGCTTTTTCCCTACAAAGTTGGGTATATGAGTATTATACATACCATGATTGCAGCCTCCTACAGCACTTTATATAGTGGTACACATGTAATTCATGTAGCTTGTGCTGCATATTTGAAAAATAAAGATTATAAATAAAATAGAGAGTGATTGCTGGACCCCCTAATATTAATTTTTTTTGTTTTTTTAAAGATTACGGTGGACACTGGGCTTGGTCATATAATCATGGATTTAGACATGGACTTTTAATACACAAAACAATGAATGTATTTTTAAATATGAATCAGTTTTGGCTGAAACTTAACCTGTTTTGTGCCAGTTCCCTCCCTCTACCTAACTCCATTATGATGATTCCCACCGCAGGCTGCAATATCACACTGAAACTATGGTAGTACAATGTGAGGACTTTTTGCTGTCAAGTCCTCACAGGGTCATAAAGCAGCAGAGGAAGCAGAATGCAAATGCAAGTATGCCTCCCAGTGGACAGATCTCCTGGTGGGGGGGGGTCTCAGTGATGGAGCCAAGCAAGGGTAAGGGAACGACGCCATGGAGGCGGGCAAGGGAACGACGCCATGGAGGCGGGCAAGGGAAGGACGCCATGAAGGTAAAGGAAGAAAAGGAGAGATCACAGTGGATGGTTCTTTTTTGTGATTTTTTTTTTCCTTGGGTTGAGTAGCATTCCCCATTTCACACAAGGTGAACATGTCAGTACTATACCTGAGATTTTACAGTATATATTTTTTTAAAATTAAGTGTTACTAGCACTTTAATGTACTCTAGTTAAATCAATGGTATGTTTCATTTGCCTGGCCAGGGGAATAACTACAGGGGGTGCATGGGGGAAGTTGTTCCAGGGCCCGGCATCCAAGGACACTCAAAAGGCTCCAGTTATGCCTCTAGGACAATATTTTTGTGCTAGGGGGCCCCAAAAATATTTTGTGACAGGGCCCACCAATGACATGTTACTCCCCTGTTTCTCCTCTTTGGTACAGTTGGTGGGTTGGGGATGATGGGAGTTTTAGCCTCCAGCATATGGAGGTCCAGCAATTGACCCCTGGTGTAACTGCACTGCTCCAGAATGGAACCATTTTGCTTTTATAAATGGATCAATGAACCTTATGTTTAAAGGCAGAAGGGAGCAACTCGGGACAAGCCTAATTCATCACAGAGGACAAATAAATATTCCCTTTATATAAATGGGGGTTTATCGCCTTTAATGTGCAAGAGGTCTCCAATGCTTTGAAATGCACTTAACACCTCTCCAGCATCCAGGGGGTTAAAAAGCTCTATTCAAAATCAACAAACATTTTGGCGTTTGTATTGGTCCCCCATGGTGCAGACAGAAGACCCTTCAACAATGCCTTTATATAAAATGCCTTCACATCAATGAGAGAGTCACTACAAGCGCTCCATTTGCACCTTGCTGGGAACTGAATACCACAGGGGATCATTTCTTGGGCCGTATCTCAGCAAAATGCAGTTAACTGAAGAGAGCCCAATGCTGACAAGTCTGCTACCCATGGGGTTAAACCTGTCCCTCAGTTCCTTCTACTGGTACTATGCATAATGCCCAAAAAGAAACCGGCTGTGCCTAGTGCATCTGTCAGGAGACTAAGCCAGGCTGTGTTGCCCTGGTAACTACTGAATGTTGGAGTGAAATGAACTTTCATGAGACAGTTGGGGGGGTGAGCAGAGATATAAAATCTCAGACTGACATACAGGAAGTTGACATGAGAAAGAAGGCAACTAATGAAGCATTAACACTTTAAAGGGTCAGCCCCTCAGTTCCTTAACCCTTTGAATGCCAGAGGGGTACGCAAAGGAATGTGTTGCATACTCCTCTGGCACTCAAATGGTTGAAAACGTTATACGTGGAACCGTTGATAGTAAGAAGAAAAACAATGTGTTTAACCTCTTGAGGACCAGAGGAGTATGCAACAATTGCAAATCAGTGTTGCACACCCCTCTGGCAGTCAAGGGGTTAAAGCTGAAATATCACCTTAAAGAGATAGTAAAAAAAAAAAAAAAATGTTGTAGGGTTTATCCCCCTGAGTAAAACAAGAGTACTCCCACTGCTGAAAGGTGTTTAATTCAAAAGTTATTAATTTCCAAAGTTGAATATTTTAGGTGCAATATCACAGTGGCCTGAAATTGTACAGCTCTGGTCCCAGGACCATAACTCTCCATAGGATGGTGTAGCAACAGCGCCAATGTACAATTTTAGGCCACTGTGATATTGCACCTAAAAATTTCAACTTTGAAAATTAATAACTTTTGAATGAAACACCTTTCAGCAGTGGTAGTACCCTTGTTTTACTCAGGGGGATAAACCCTACAACATATTTTTTTTTTTTATATTTTAAGTATTACTATCCCTTTCAGAGAAGTATACTTAAAGTGGATCTATCACCACTTTACAAGTTTTCTTCAATATGTAGAATAGTTAGTGAATAATTATAAAATGTCTTTTTTTTTTTTAAACAATATTTGCGAGAAAATTACATTTTAAAGTATGCCCAGCAGCCTACTTCTGGCTAAACTGCTCTTGCTGCAGTTTGCCAGACTGCCTCTGCTCCCGTCACTTCCCCAGCATCCTCCGATGACGGAGGCGTTCTGTTAATAAGCTGGAGCGATCTCATTGGCTAGATATCGATCTCTGCCAACGAGATCGCACCAGCTTACTAACAGAACGCCTCCATCAGCAGAGGATGCTGGGGAGAGTGGCGGGAGCAGAGGCAGAGAGGCAAGAGCCATGTACCTGGAAGCAGGCAGCTGGACATACTTTAAAATGTAATTTTCCCGCAATTAAGGTGGGTTTTTTTTTTTTTTTTTTTAAACAATAACGTTTTATAATTATTCGGTAGCTATTCTAGATATTGAAGAAAACTTGTAAAGTGTTGATAGATCCACTTTAATTTTAAGGATTATTAGAAACTGCTTGTATGTTGTTCTGGGCAGCTATGATATTGAAAAATGAAGCTATATTTATTGGTGGCATTGTCTGGCAATTTATGCTAATTAGTTTATGTTCTGGGCCATTATTACCACACACTGTGACACTTCTTTTATCCCCTGCATACACTGTGTGGAGTCATATAAATAAAGTTATACATACAAATAACGATATACATAAAGAGACCACATCTTGGAGGCATTTTGTTACACAGTAACATCGTTGATGAGGCTGAAAAAAAAAAAAAAAAAACGACATGTGTCCATCAAGTCCAGCCCATGCCAAACACAACCCTGTTGATCCAGAGCATGGCCAAAAAAACTGAAGCCATTTACAATTTAGCCCCAAGTGGGTAAATTAATTCCTTCCTGACTCCTTACTGAATTTATGCACCTTCTTAACCCTTTCAGTGCCAGAGGGGTACACAATGCATTGCAAACCAATGTGCTGTGTACCTATCTGGCACTGAAAGGGTTAAAATTCCCTCTTGCTCATTTTATTCCCCAACTCGTGCCAACTTTTTCGCAAATGTGCCCAGTGTAAAAATAGAAAAAAAAAACAACAAAAAAAAACATACCTGTTTTATTTGTCTACCTGTAGTTGTGATCCTCATCTCCTCACTGCAACTATCACAAACAATTAAGCCCCAAGTGGGTAAAAAAAAATCCTTCCTGACTCCAAATGGCAGTCACATAGTTCCCTGGATCAACAACCTAACTGCATTGTAGCCGTCTGTCATAATTCTCAATATTGTTCTGTGCTAGATAGGCATCCATTGCTTTTTTGAAAGCAGTTACAGTACCTACAAGTACAACATCCTGAGGAAAAGAATTCCATAGCTTTACTGCCCTTACTGTAACAAATCCCTGTCTGTGTGTTAGTCAAAAGCTCCTTTCCTCTAGTCTTCGTGTTTTTTTTCCCTCATGAGAAGCCAGAAGCTCAGGTTTTAGGATATAAAAATGGCTACTTGGCCATTGTTTGATATGGCCTCAGACTCCAAACCTTACTATGTTTGTTTGTGGGAAAGGGACTGTGGGATTGAACTGTCTGATACTCAGTGGCGCAAAATGGCTACATTGGCTGATAAGTGTAGTTTATCTACCCAGGTACAGGAGAACGCTTACAAATTGCTATCCAGATGGTATATGGTCCCTTCTACATTATGTAAGATTTATCCTACAGCTTCGGATAGATGTTGGCGCTGCCGAGCGCATAATGGTGATTTTCTACACATTTGGTGGACCTGTCCCCTGATTAAGCCTTTTTGGGACTCTGTTGTGCAGGTGCTCTGGAGGGTGAGCGACCCTGATATCTCACACACTCCCATGTCTATCCTTCTACACCACACCTCATATCCCACTGGCCTGTACAGGAAATCTTTGACCATTCATTTATTGAATGTGGCTACGATTCTCATCCCTAGATACTGGAAACAACCCATCCTGCCTTCATTTCAGGAGTGGTTGGTTTCTGTGGAGTCGACGCATGCAGTTGAGGATGTGAAGATGTCTGCTTAGGGTAAAGGGTTAATTCATGCGAGTAAGTTGTTACCTTGGACACTATTTGGAAAGTTGAGAGTGAAAATGCGTAGGACGCTGTCCCTTTGATGTGCCCATCTATATCCTGTATACATTCAGTCCTATTTCCTCCAAGAAAGTGGGCCCCTGGTAATTACATATCTGGCATCCCCCTCTTCCCTTTCACTACTACCCTTTGTATTTCTGGTCTTTTCGCTTTATTTATTTCCTCTCTTTCTTTGCATTTCCTCTTGTTTGTGCTTTTACCACTTAATTCTGGTTTGAGTGCATATTCGCTCTCTTGTTACCATATCTGGATTGTTTAATGCACGGGGCTCAGTGTAACTGTTTCTGTACTTATGTATCTCACGTTTATGTTTTACCATACGTATCTTTTTGGGAATTTATTTTGGAAAATCTTAAAATATTATTACATAAAAATGGCTAATTGGGGAGTTGATAAGTGTTTTAAAATTAAATCACATTGATTTCAAATACTGTATAAGGAAATCGCTAGGGGAATGAGCCTCACCTGAATACAACATTCCCGGCACGATCTGCTTTCCAAGCTTTCACCAGTGCGTAATCTCCTGTGATTGATGTTTCCATAACAAACTGACGACCATTAAATTCTTTGACCTAGAAGGAAAGAGATGCAGAACAGGTCTCAGTGAACGTTCTGAACAAGCAATCGGATGCTTGGTATGAAAACTGCAAGACCTTCATGAGTTTGAATCAGATTTTGTTCTAGCACAGAGATATGGAACATATTTATATTATATCAGTTATACTTTACTAAGGAAAATCATGGGAGAGAAGTATAAAAGGGATCTAAAAAATGTGCCAAAAGTTATTGCGGTAGCAAATAAAATTGGCACGATAAAGTGAATGTGTAAAGGTGACAAACATTTTTTATTAGTTATATTGAGCCAAATCATACAGACCATATTGCAGTGGCGTACAATTTGAGCTCAATTTTCTATCATTTATGCAATTTGGGTATCCTTTAAAAGGTCGCATGCAAAAGAACGGATGAGAGGCTCCTACACACACCTGCACCTGCTAGGAAATACAGCAGAACGCAGGCAGCAACCCAACAAAGCATAATTGAATGCAGAGGGAACAGATTTCTTCTTGACATAGATGGTATGCGACTTTTCAGTAGGCGACATGAGAATCTCATGCTATCAAGCAGTGCGAGAGTCTCATGTCGCCATTTTTATCACGTAAATGTGGCATGTGGTTACACGTTCTTTTGTGAACCTGGAATCTGTGCCCTATTTTTTAATACATTGTGTGCACATTCTTAAAATTCCCTCTTGATCATTTTATTCCCCAACTTTTGCCAACTTTTTTGCGTGTGCCCAGTTTAAAAAAAAAAAAAAAAGAAGAATCTTTACCCTTTATATCTGTCTACCTGCGATCCTCACTGCAACTATCACAAACATTGATTTTATCCTCTGTTATAGTTTTATTGTACAGTTATTACATTTAAGGTCCCCTCTTCCTTGTTGCAATAAATAAGTACAAGGAGGAGTTAATGTTTTACTTTCTGGGGAATTTAACCATAAAAATGATTTAGAAAGGAGAAAGGGTGACCACAACCATATCACGTACCTCTTTAGGCTTGCTAGCAATTGCGATAGTTCCATCTTTATTGTATTTTATTGGTGCACCCCCTTCTTGGATTAGTGTTCCGTAGCCAGTGGGTGTAAAGAAGGCTGGAATGCCAGCTCCTCCTGCCCGAACGCGCTCTGCCAGGGTACCCTGAAGACAAATACAAAGCAAATGGAAACATTATTTTAAAAGAAAAACGACTGGAATTCCAACATATGTGCCAGAATGTGTAGATCATTAAAAAAACAGGTAAAGGAATGAGGCAATGATTGCAGATAATATTTGGTTTGATTAACCCTTAGATGTCCACATCATAACAAACTACACACAGTCTCTGCATAACCAAGTATATTTCTAGATGGGAATTTGACTCATTAAACAATTTAACCAGAAAGCAAGATTAGTCACTAGTAAATGTTGAACCAACTAATTGTACCATATGGCATACAAGATTCTGTTGATTTAAATTGGGCCTTTAACCCTGTGAATATGCTAGACTTCTCGAGCATTCAATGGGTTAAATCGAAGGCAGTTTTTTATTTGCTCCCCAGGCTACAAGTGGTTGACTCCAGGATAGTTCCACTTTTTGCTTTTTGCATATAGCCTAATGCAGAGGTAGTAGATTTTCAGGCCTCAAGCTACCGGGACTACAACACCCATCATCCCCAATGAGGTAACAGCTGTTTGGGGATGAAGGGAGTTGTAGTCCCTGACAGCTGGAGATCCAGCAATTCACCACCCTTGGCTTACTGGCAACTGCAACAGTCACTGAGAGGTGAGGTACTCTGCCCACCACACCACTGCAACAGTCACTGCGAGGTGAGGTACTCTGCCCACCACACCACTGCAACAGTCACTGCGAGGTGAGGTACTCTGCCCACCACACCACTGCAACAGTCACTGCGAGGTGAGGTACTCTGCCCACCACACCACTGCAACAGTCACTGCGAGGTGAGGTACTCTGCCCACCACACCACTGCAAAAGTCACTGTGAGGTGAGGTACTCTGCCCACCACACCACTGCAACAGTCACTGCGAGGTGAGGTACTCTGCCCACCACACCACTGCAACAGTCACTGCGAGGTGAGGTACTCTGCCCACCACACCACTGCAACAGTCACTGGAAGCATGCCTCACAACCAGGCCTATCCAGCAGCCAACCAGGCCTCCAGTGCCTTCATGGATGCATCTGGACTAAAAGTCGAATGTCCACACAGAAGTCATGGCATAATGCAGGGGCTGTCCTCTCCCCATGGGGAAGGTGGGGGGCAGAGAAAATTGCAATATGCCAGATCCTGCAGTCTTCCCTAAAAACTCTGGGCCTGGTTCATCAAACTGATTTCAGGAGCTAACCAACTGCACCATGGTGGGGGAGATGCCATTGATTGCAATAAGGATTTAAAACTCTTGAATGAATGCCACAGATATCCAGCACGCTGCTTTGCATTTACATTAAATTGCATCTTTTTAAGTGCCAATGTTCCTGCAGGGCCGATGCTAGCATAAGGCTGTTTAGGCAGCCGCGTTATGGCGCTACAGCAGAGGGGCACCAAAACAGGGGGTTTTTTTTTTTTCGGGTTTTGGGGGTGGGGGGGCATCTAAATGCACCTTCACCTGTGTAGACAAAAACCCTTGCACCAGCCCCGTGTTCCTGTCACTTACTATGGAAAACCACAGTCTATGGCTCACGCTCTCTCACAGAGAGTTCATTGTAAAAGAACTAGCCTTTTGGACATTAGTTGTTGCTGTTGATAGAAGTTTCAAAAAAATACTGAATCTGATGTTCAAACTAAACAAAAAACTAAACAAAACCTGGAATAATTGTGAGGCAAAATCTTTGCTGCATATTTTAAAAAGGGCTTTAACCACCTTTAATGCTAAACGTCTCTAACTCATTGCAAAGTAAAATGCAGGAGACTCCAATAGCATTCAAAGGGTTAAAAGCCTCATTTAAATCAATGGGAATTTGGGGATTTTTACTTGTCCGCTATGATGCAGTTGGTTTGCTGAAGAATTACTGCAGTTCTACTTAGTACATCAGTCTCATTAAGAATCAGCTATGATAACATTTGAGTGAAACGTCTTCCAGGAGTGGGAGCACCTTTGTTTTACTGTGCAAGAAAAACACCCCTATAAGATGTGTATGCGCTAAAAGGTTCACTGCTCCTTTAAATAGATAACGGCTTAATATGCTAGTTTGTAACACTGTAAACACTGAAATGTGGTGCTCAGGTATTTGGCATTTTCCCATGCAACCCTAGTTTAAAATATGTAAGCGTTAAATCACAGGGAATGAATACCGCTGATGAAGTGGCACACAGCCACAAAACGCGTCAAGCGTGGCTAAGTGTGTAATGTTATCTGTCCCTCCACTCGTCTACTCTGCAACCATCTGGAGGCTTCCATTAATCTAGGAAAATATTGGCACCAGTCTGTTGGGCTCAGACAAGCTGTTCCTTGTACTTTAATGTGATTTTAACTGTGTGTTCACCATGTATCTTGTTTTCAAATGGTTAACCCCTTATATGCTGGCGAGGTCTCCAATGCTTTGCAGAGAAATGCATTGGAGTCCACTTGCTCCCAAATAGTAAGCTTTTATTCTGTGATCAATATTATCTACAACATATTAACCCTTTAAGGATGAGAGGTGTACAGCTCATTATGAAACACTGCACTGCACATTTCTCTGGTCCATAAACATTTCATTTGTTTGTTTGTTTTTTAATTCTATCTGGTTAGATTTTGAGCTTCTGTTTACAAATAATATTTTTCTGTTGAATTTTCATGCAGAAAATGCATTACATGGTGATGTGATGCCATCTAGTGACAACAAGCAGAAGCACAAAGCAGCAGAAAGCAATGAAAATATCAGCTATAAAACTACAGCAGAAACTTACAGAGGAACAAAATAGAATTCTATGGAGAAAGTGTAAACCCTGTAAGTGCCACAGGCTTATTTTGCTTTATGTTGTGCAGCCCTGGCACAGGGTTAAGATGACCTTTCCTTGAAGCAAACTAATTTTTGCAAACTTCATGGAAAACTTCCTAAACACCATGTAATAACATATTTATTATTCAATAACACAGTCCTGAATAGCTGGAGAGTCTCAGGTTGCCTATCCAAGGTTTGCATTACACAGACTATTTCAAGTGCAGCAATTCCCTGTCCGTCCACATTTTGGTGTGTGAGTCACTAGAGAGATAAAGGGACATGTGTATAAAGTAAAGTGGAGGCAAACTAGCTGATCGATAGGGGACAAATGCTAGGTCTGCAATGCATTGCTTTACAATGCTTACAGTTCATGACCGCTGTAACATTTAAAGGGATAGTAATACCTAAAATGTAAAAAAAAATATGTTGTAGGGTTTATCCCCCTGAGTAAAACAAGAGTACTCCCACTGCTAAAAGATGTTTCATTCAAAAGTTATTAATTTTCAAAGTTGAATTTTTTAGGTGCAATATCACAGTGGCCTGAAATTGTACAGTGGCGCTGTTGCTACACGATCCTATGGACAGCTCTGGTCTCAGGACCATAAATCTCCTTAGGATGGTGTAGCAACAGCACCACTGTAAAATTTCAGGCCACTGTGATATTGCACCTAAAAAATTCAACTTTGAAAATTAATAACTTTTGAATGAAACATCTTTCAGCAGTGGGAGTGCTCTTGTTTTACTCAGGGGGATAAACCCTACAACATATATTTTTTTTTACATTTTAGGTATTACTATCCCTTTAAGCAGGATGTATAAATGTGGCTGTAAGACAAAGTTAGAGGATAAAATGGCTCAATTGCAAGCAATGCAGAGTATCATGTGACAGTAAAAGTCTTTCAACTGCACAGTTCTTTAGACCACTTTTATACATTCACCATATATTTAATCCCTTAAGGATGGCCGATCGCGCCGACACTTAAGGACCATGAACCATTTTTTTTTTTTTAATGTATGCATCCGAATGGCGTGCAGCCGCACAGGGAACCCTGTATTCCATGACGGTCCTGGCACGTTATGGGTCCTTAACACAAATCTACCCATGATGTGCCAGGACCATCAAGGGTTGTTAAGGGGTTAAATAGATAGGGATACTTCATACATAAAAATATATGTATTGTAGGAGTAAAACAAGGGTAGTCCTTCTGCTGAGAGGGGATTTATTCAAAGATTTATTCAGCTTGAACTTGTTTTTGGTGCATTATCACAATGACCTAAAATTTTACAGTGGCGCTGTTGTCACACCATCATATAGAGGTTTATGTCAGACTAGTGATACTGCACTTATAAAATTCAAGTATGAGCTGCAATCATTTTTGAATAAAACACCTTTGAGCAGTGGGAGTATCCTTGTTTTACTCAGAAGGATAAACCCTACAGTATATTCCTGTTTATTTGTTCCCTGCAGTGAAGCGGATTTTCTCAATATTGTCCTTACACATATAGTCCAGTAATTTGATCAAGATCGCAAGAAGATGACACAGAGGGTAGGATGTATTATGATCTAAGGAAAACATAGTAATGAGTTTAGTGCGCTGTTTACTCTAGATTAATGTTTCTAAATTACCAGTCCCTGGACCTGTGCTGAAGCCTGGCGATATCAATGTCAGTCCCTGGAATGCTTTATGTGGTCCTGTCTTCAGATTAGTGTTTCACATCCATCCTCATGGCAACAGTGCAGGTTTTCACGATATCCCTGCTTAACAGTTCGATAATCAGTGGCACAGTGATTGTGATTGCTCCACATGTGCTTAATCAAGGGCATTCAAGGATATTCTTAACTTCTTCATGACTAGTGATGGGCCAGGTCACAAATTTCTGTGCTTTAAAGACGGGAGACTGTCCTGGCCCGTCATAGACTTAAGGCAAGCTGTGATCATGCCGTGGAGGCTGTAACTGACTGCTCCAGTAGCTCGGTACATGGGATTGCTGCTACACCAATCACATGTTCCTGTTGAGCCAATGACAAAGGCAATGTATAATATACACCACCTTTCTCACTGTTCTCTGCCTCTCTTACTCACAGTGGTTGTGGGGAAGAGAGAAGCAGAGAATGCACATCCTCACAGGGGGAAATGGGCACAATGAGGGACACTTGTCATTAAATTTTTTTGGTGCTGGGTGCAGAACAGGTTTAGTCACTTGATGACCTAGTGCCACCTTTTTGCCTCACTGAATAAATGATTTAGAACAAGCCCAAGAGATATTTTATTTACACAGACTAATTTATAATCACATATACTTCAGTTGAAATAACATGAATGTGAGTTTTAATACTGTGGAGCAATGGGAAATACTTATATAAAACACCACATAGGCTGCTCGCCTAAAAGATGGACACCAGGGAGGAAATGAAGGACATAGGGATTTTCCCCTCAGAGGAACAGTACGTCTCTTAAAAGGGGAGTTTGGGAGGTGTGAATGACTCTTCATACCTTTTAGCCAGACCTTATTAAAAATGAACCAATTGAGCACAAATCATGACAGGAAAACCTACAAAAAGCTGTGTGGGTTTTTTTTTCCCATGTTTTCTCTTTTTTTTTAATTTTTTTTTTTATCAAATTAAATGGTGGGTTATCCATATAAATGTGGTATCAAAATAAAGCCCTACTTATGCTTAACAAAATGGTAAATTTTTGTGGGTGGACTAAACGAATTATAGGAAAAATACAGTTGAAATAGGCTTACTAAAAGGCCAAAACTGGGATAGGTTCCAGAACATCCTTGTCCAGAAGGGCCTGGATAGCACCATCAAACAGATGGCATTTCTCTATGCCCAAGGGTGTGTGAGAAGGGAAAAATCGGAAAGGTGAGGAAGAGCGGCGAACAGGATCCTGTACCCTTCCTCCACTACCTGCAAAACCCACAGGTCCGCCATTGAGCCTTGGGTTTGGAGGAGACCTTGGGCTTCCATTGTTGTTTGGACTTGGAGGAGGAACGCGGAGCTGAGGGAACCGTCTGATTTGCCGGAAGTGCCTCAGTCTGGAAGAAACGAAAAAGCCAATTACGCTTGACAGGTGACTTCTTCCTGGAGACCATAGGCAGAAGGGTACTCTTGCCCCCTGTGGCCTCATTAATCAGATGCTTAAGATCTGGCCCAAATAGACAAGTGCCTTGAAAAGGCAGTGAGAGCCAAGCTTTCTTGGAAACAGTGTCCCCAGACCAGATCTTGAGCCAAAGAGCCCGTCTGGCAACCACAGACATGGTGGAAACCCTTGCCACCAAATGGATGACGTCAAACAAGGCAGCAGATACATTGTGCTGGGTCTCAGAAATGCTGGCAAGAAGCCGCAACATATCCGAAGTAGGAGCACCTTGACGGACAGCAAGAGTGAGCTGTTCAGTCCAGACCACAATGGTTCTGTTCACCCATGCTGCAGCAAATGCTGGGCACAGGGAAGTAACAGCGGTGGCAAAAATGGACTTGAGAGAGACAAGTTTCTTTTCATCCCAGTCTTTCAGAGCGGAAGCATCAGCAACTGGCAAGGCAGTGGACTTAGAAAGCCTGGAGACAGGTGCACCCACCTTGGGGGGGGATGAACCCACTGAGCAAGCACTGCTTCAGAAAAGGGCGAAAGCTTGTCAAATTTCTTGGAAACAGAGGGTTTTCCATTCGAAGACTTCCACTCAGACAAAAGGCGATCGAGAGTGGGGTTAGGTGGAAAACAAGTATGGGGCCTCTTAGGTTCCTGAAATACATCAGAGGGATCCAAAGAAACCTCTTCAACTAAAGGAATGTTTAGGGTGTTTAACACGTCCCTGATCAGGCCCTCAGCCGAGGGATCAGGATCAGCCTCAAAGGGGTCCCCAAAAAACTGAACCCACAGCAGAAAACTCCTCAATGTCCGAATCCAGCAGCACTTCCTCCTCAGAGGAATCTGATATGTCAGGTACTCCCTGAGGTTTCGGCAGGGAAGATCTAACAGAAGTAGGGGTCTGCCAGGAGTGGAATACCCCCTGTAACTGGGATGGAAAGAGTTGCAATGTAGACCGGAGGTCCCTAGTAGCAGCCTTGAACTCTTGCACCCAAACTGGCTCTAATGCATGGCTGGAGGTCCCTGGGGGGAGACTCACGGACAGCAGAACATGCTGGGCATAAATGACCTGACAATTCTCTAGGTAAACCCTGAATGACATGAGGAGCAATGCGCAATAGGGGACACGGAGACCCCAGCGTCCTTAGTCTTAGGTCTGGCCCCAAGCTCTAATAGATTAGACATTCTCACATTGTCAAAATGTTTAAAGTATAAGGTATCACCCAAATACAGTGTGTAAGATTAAAAGTTCACCCCAGAAATCGCTAAAATGCACTTATCTGGCAGGTGAA
Source organism: Rhinophrynus dorsalis (assembly GCA_037306005.1). Taxonomy (NCBI): domain Eukaryota; kingdom Metazoa; phylum Chordata; class Amphibia; order Anura; family Rhinophrynidae; genus Rhinophrynus; species Rhinophrynus dorsalis. Next base: position 639,423,198 of record CM074718.1, on the reverse strand, counting down.
GGGTTAATCTGCAGAAGAGAGAAGGAGAGTCCAAGCCCTGTGTAGGATACTCATTCAGGGAAAGCACAAAATGGCTGCCACAGTGGGAGCCAAACAGAAACGAGCGCGCTATGAAAGCGCTCATGGGATATGTAGTTTTCCGAGAAAAAGTACCCCCAACAGTGCCTGAAGCCCCCTGAGCCCCCCAACACACAAACGTCAACCGGATAATAGAGCAAGGAGAGACAAACAAAATGAGCCATCTCTGAAGTCGCTACGTTGAGCGGTTGCAGAGATAAGTACCAAACTGTACAGTCCCATAGAAGTGAATGGCGTCTTTTCTGTAAAAGAGCGCCTTATACATTTAGCAAAGATGGGATAAAGAAGTAAATGTGCACCAAACATTACTAAAACATGTCACTAGACCCCTTAAACACTGAACCCAGTAGGGAAAGTGCCAACAACCCCCCTCCCCCAAAAGATGCTAAACCAGCAGCTAAACGGTTAAGTTACCACAGAAACGTGCTCCAAAACACCCAACAGACATACAGATAAACCCAATGAGTGCAGGAGTGTGCAATAGGAACTCCAAAAGGAAAAACCCCTGTGCGGAGGGGCACTGTGGGACATGTGGACCTGCAGCACTCAAATGGTTACTCACCTTTCCTGCAGATCTTCTGTCTTCAGATCACCATGTATTAAGAGGCAGCCTCAATAGGCAACTCCAGGGCTTAAGGTCCACAAAATGCACCTGGATACTGAGCTAGCCACATCTAAGGGCATTGCCAGTTATGGTAATCCGCCTGATGGTGGTATTTCATATCTAACAGAAAAATAAAAAATAACAAACTATAGCAGAACTGTTCTCTTGCTTGTATCTTCACCAAGGAACAAATCTTACTGGAGCTGATTGGCTAGCTGCAGCCAAGGAGGGAAGGTAGGCTCCACCACTGCATTCACTTCTAGAATTGTTCCTGCCTACTTAAAGGGGTGGATCATCTACGCAAAGTTACCAGTAACCTGTATTGGACGACAGAGGAATGTACTTGTGTGGGTGAATGGTTGAGTTTGAAGTTAATGTTGGGATGGAAGGTATTGTAATTTCTGCGAAACCAAAAGTTCATGTTCGCTGGAAGTCCAAATGCTTAGGATATCATCTATATAGCAGAGGTAGTTTAAAAAGATTACCAAGTCCTAAGCTCCTCTCCTATAAACAGCCCCCCAACCTGAAACAACTGGTGGTGAAGCGCTCCCTTAAAGGGATAGTATTACTTCAAAATTACTATCCCTCATATTGTAGCCCTTAATAAACTGAGTTAAATGACACCAGCGACATCTCTCAAACCTTTATGGTTTAAGAGATAGCCACTTTCAAAGTTTCCTCTCCTCTGCTGTCAGCGTTCTGCTGCCAGCAGGGGAATCCGGTCCCGGGACAGGCGGAGGCTCTTAAACAGAGCCGATATCTCATTATGGAAGAAAAAATGATTAATTGAAACAAACAGTCTTCTACGTGTGCTATTGCTGCTGCTGTCTACAAAGTATGCATGTCTATGATCCAAGCTCTCCATTGAATACAATAGCAACCATAAAGTGGAATGCCCACAGAAAATGCAAGTTTAAGGTGTAATAACTTTTGAATTAAATATCTCAAAGTAATAGGGTTGCTAGATCGCCCCTTTAAAACTGAAGACATATGAAAAACGCCTGCTGTATGGACACATGGGAACCTCTGCAGCCCATTAATAACCACTAAAATAGGCATATGATCTGGCAACCCTACATAATAGCGGGAATACTCTTGATTTTCCAGTCGGAAGCGCCATGCAACGCACATGTATATTTTTTTTTAATAAAAAGTATTTACTGTTCCTTTAAAGAGCTTATGGCTACGGGCAGAAAAAGACAAGTGACCCCCTCAATTGATTAAGTGGAATATCTAATTTCTGCAACTTTCTTGTTTTAAACACTGTAGTTTTCCAGCTGTTTTAGGGCAGATTTGCCATGTAACCTATGGAGTATGCATTTTGGTTCACAAAGCTGAAAACTCCATATTATACTCCTGTAATTAGGAGTCTCCACAGGCCATGCAGGTTGGTAAAACTATACATATTTGGTATTTTTGCACTGAGGGGATAGAGAGCTTTTTCAAATAACTGAAATAGTCACAATTTATTAAATACATATATGTGCTTTTAACAAAATAATGTATTTTTTTTTTACTTGTCACACAATGAAAGATTTACTTCACGTGATGCAACATGCAAAAACTTTTGTTCTGTGAAAGAAAGAGAATAGTATATAGTTTTCCACACATAGCTAGAATGTTACCTATGGGAATCACACTTATACGTGGATAGAAAAATGCTGAAATGTGTCTGGATTCCAGGGTCTAAGAAATGGCCCAAGCCCCCTTTTCCATGCTTAAGATTAATTTCTGTGCACTTATTATCTGTGTTCACTAGATGGCAGTAAACTGCCATTTACAACATTTGCTAAACTAAATCAGATTATCTTTTACTAGCTTTAGATTAACTCCTTGGATGCTAGAGAAATCTCCAAAGCATTGAAATAAATTCAACAGGGACATCTCTAGCATCCAACAGCTTAAGTCAGGGGTGTCAAAATTCAGTCATTTAGCCCTTTAACACCTGCGTTCCATGCTATGTCCGTCACGCGGTTTTTGCGTTAAGGACCGGTGACTGTCATAGCATGTGCTAAGCACTAAGTAAAATAAGGGAGTAAAATTGACCACCCCAAGACTAGAGCTGTCTCTCTCAGTCCCCAGCGTGCCGGTACGCGTCACGTGTACTGGTGTGTCAGAAACATCAAAGTGGTCTTTAAGGGAAGGTGACAGACCTGGTCCATCATGGACTTCATGACTGCAGGGAGAGTTGTGATCATATCGGGGAAGCTGTAGCTGACTGCTCCCGGACCAGAGCAGTCAGTTTCAGCCTTTTTCCGTTGAGCTGGTACATGTGATTGCCAACAATGTGTAGCAACAGTCAAAAGCCAAGATTCTAATGAAACTAACGTGCGTTTCGCTTAGCCGCTTTATCACAGTTGATGTTGATGACAGACATAATGAAACTGTGATCAAGAGGCTAAGCGAAACGCACGTTAGTTTCATTAGAATCTTGGCTTTTGACTGTCAACAATAGCAAAAGACATGCTTTTATCTTAGAAATATGGTTAAAATACGCTCGCTTTAGTCACATATGCCTCAAGGATATAGTGTATATTTTAATATTATGCAAGGCTTTGCTATTATTAATTGACATATTGTCTTAGTACCTATATTTGTTGTTTAATATCTTGAACTCATTACAGATAGGATTGGATATATAATGTTTTATCTATAGTAGTAACAGGCTTGTTTATAACATATTAGATAGAATATTTGGCAATCCGGATTATGCCCCGGTAACACGTTAACCAGGGTACAGATACATCAGTACACATTTGTCAGTATCCAACGCTTTGACACATTATAATATTTTAGATAGTCACTATGGCAATCCGGATTATGCCCCAGTAACATGGTAACCAGGGTACAGATGTAGAGACACGCATTTATTGCCTTAGAACTTCTGAATGGGTATACTATTACAATCTGTATCGTTCTGTTTGCTATAATACATCAAACCTATTGGTGGTAATGAATAGATTGTGCTATGGTAATGAGTCAGATAATATTTAGTTTCTACATAGGATTTATATCCAGTATTTTACTGGTATTATTTTTTTTTGTAAATTATCCAGACTAGGACGATTTTAATATTTAGATAGTAAATGTTAAGTTTTAAGATTCTTCTTTTCACCGATAGCTTTAAATAGGAACAGAAGAGGTAAAAATTAGATAGTGTGCTTAGATTTGCAGGGCTCTTTTTTTCTTCTTTCTTTATGGTCTAAAATGTGTGCCTGGCTTGCAAGCACATGTTACGGAGATATCTAGATGACAGCGCTTCTGCAGAACCACTGAAAGTCCGCCGACCGGATTCTGCCTCTGACAGTTTTACAGCTCGTCAGACAGAAGGGGGAGGGAGCGGAGGTCTGTCTTGCCTTACATCTCTCAAACCATAAAGGTTTGAGAGATGGGAATAAGGGAGTTCAGTATGTTTGCACCATTGCTCTTTTTTGGCGTCACGTTGTTCGGTGGGGTTACTATTCCTTTAAGGGAAAACGACCTCAGATTTTCCCAGTCCTTAAAGGGTTAAGGTACTGGGAGCAGGACTGGAGGTGTGGGGAGTTAAATAGATAAAAAAACTGTGTCACTAAACGGATTTAGAGAAAGCCCAAAGTACCTTATTTACACAGCCTATTATTTAAAATTATATACAGAAGTCTAAAAAAACATTAAAAAGGGATTGTAATACTTAATATGTTTAAAAAAAAAAAAAAAAAAAAGTGTTGTAGGGTTTATCTCCCAAGTACAGAGTAACACAAGGGTACTCCCATGCTGAAAGATGGTTTATTCAAAGTTATTACAGCTCAAATATGTGGCCTAAAGAGCGACACCAGGGAAGGAATGAGGAACACAGGGATTTTATTTTAGCCCCAGGGGGGCAGTACATCCCTAAAAAGGGACATTTGGGAGGTGTATATGACGGACTATATCCGTTATCCGATCCCACTAAAAAATTAACCAATTCAGCAAAAATTATGACAGGAACACCTATAAAAAGGTTTTTTTTTTTGTTTGTTTTTAGGGGTTTTGTTTTTCTCTTTTATGATCAAAAGAAATGGTGGGTTATATATATATATATATATATATATATATATATATATATATATATATATATATATATATATATAATATCAAAAAGACAGCCCTATTCATGCTTTAACCCTTTAAGTGCCAGTGCTTTGCAATGCATTCCGTACCCCTCTGGCAATCAAAAGGTTAAGGGTGTACTAAATTATTTAGAGGAAAAATATGTTTGAACAAAGACATACTATAATGGCCAAAATTGTTCTTGCCCTCAAGTGTCAAAAAACCCTCGTCACTAAGGGGTTAAGGATACCCTTTATTAGAACATGATGTGATGCACAGGTGATTTAATCAGTTGTGCATTCCTTTTGATTGACTCATCAGTGCTCAAGCAGGGAATCCTTAACCCCTTACTGCCCGAGGACGTACATGTATGTCCCAAGTGGATGTCCCAGGTGAACAGAGGACGCACATGTACGTCCCGGAAACAGTTTTTAAAAAAATGAGAAAGAAAAAAAAAAATTGTTCGGTGGCCTCACATTAACCCTTTCAGTGCCAGAGGGGTATGCAATGCATTAGAGTGTGTTGCGTATCCCTCTGACACTTAGAATGTTAAGCATTGCTTCAAAAATAACCAAAGAGATGGCCAGCACCCTCACACACTCCTAGGGCAACGCCGTCCCAAACTGCTAGTATATTAATATTATATTATATATATAGCATTCTGTCAGTGGACAAAAGATTTATAGCAAGTCTAAAGTATTTTTTTTTATGTGCACATACTAAATTATTAAACATTTTGCGAGTTATTACTGTGAAGCAGTTTGATACACGTATATACACACTGCGTAGTCTGATCTCCAAAAAGAGGGAGACCAGGGATGGAATGAAGAACACTGGGATTTTCTCTCAAGAGGGATAGACCCCCTAAAAAGGGACATTTGGGAGGTATGAACGTCCATTTATACCATTTATCCAATCCCTGTTGAAAATCCACTGACTGAGCATAAAACATTACAGGAAAACATACAAGCATTTTTTGTTCCAAAATGTTTATAGCACTATGGGACGGTGTTGCCAGTCATGTTATGTATGGAATGTGTAATATGTTTGCAAAGAATGCTATAAAGCATACAGTGTTGGGTTTAAGTGTGTGAGAAATATACACACACACACGCATGCAACAGTGATGGATACAAACACACATTCAACAGACATGCATACATGCATAAAATGAGAGACACACACACATGCAATGAAACAGAGAGAGACACACACACACACACACACACACACACACACACACACACACACACACACACGCCTTTAGTGTGTGTTATGAGGGGCCCATCCCTAACTCCCTGCTCTCCACCTCTAGTCCCAGCCCTCACTCCCTGATGTCCCCTATTCTCCCTTCTGTAATCCCACTCCACAGTGGTTGCTTCTCCTTCTCTAGTGACCTGGCTGACTGCTTACTGCTTCCCTTTCCCATGGTCTTGCCATAACTCTCTATAACTGTAATGGAGGTTACATATTGGAGGAGTGAGCCCTTTTCAGTCATACTGGTCATCAGGCTTTAACCCTTTGAGTATTAGAGATGTATGCAACACATTGCAAAGCAATATGTTGCGTATCCCTCTGGCACTAAAAAAGGTTAAACAGTCCTTTGGGCTTGGGACACTGACCCCACATCCCCACTGAGCTCACTCTCCCTGGTTTGCACATAAGCTTAAAAACAGTATAGTACCAGACCAAGGTTTAAAAAGAAGTCATTTCTTAGAACCAGTCAGTACCTCGGCCACCAAGAAATGAAGTGGCACCTGTAATGGTAAACTCTGCAGCTTGTGCTAATGGGAATTGTTACGAGCTGAAACATGGTTTAAACAGGCACTAAAATGTACTATATACTGTATCCAAATTCAGAGCATTGTGATTGTTGCACTCACATTCGTGGCTTCACAGCTAAAGGGAAATCTGTTAGTTGCACTCACATGGTATTATCACAATCCTATGAATTTGGATAGTATATAGCAAATGTTATCGGCGGTTTAAACCTTGTTTTAACCCGCATCAAGTACCATTAGCAGAAGCTGCAGAGTTTACCATTACAAGCGCCACTTCATTTCTCGTTGGTCGTGGCAGTAACTGGTTGTAAGACCTCTGACCCCCAGGCTCCCTGGAACGTCTGTCCAACTTCCCTGCCGCCACCTCCCACCCCTGTGCACTGAGCTAGTCTAAGCTCATGGCTGGAGGGGGGGGGGGGGGGGGGGAGGCGTGTGGTGTGTACACCACCCGCTGGGCCACAACCCAGGTCCACTGCAGGCTCTGGTACAGGGGATGGGGGAGTGTACCAAGAAGGAGTCGAAATATGGGAGCAGGCAGAAGTGTGGCACAGGTTAGAAATGAGCACAGAGTGGGGGTATCACACAGTTTATAGATGTTGCAACTCATTGTGAGCTTCATATGTTGTGAAATGTAATAAAACATTTGTTGTAGGGGTTATGAAATTATTTGACTTGGTGTATAATGGTGGCAATGAAAGGGCTAGGAGGAAGTGTTTAACATGTGAAGAAGCTGCAGGCACATGTAAAAGATTCACTCACCGGAGAGTGAGGCAGATGCTACCGGCTGAGGATGATGGGAGTTTGAGTCCAGGCTGTCGGAGGATAATGGGAATGTGCTGTAGGGTGTGTGTGTGTGTGAGTGGTGGGTACATGTAGAGCTGAATATGGTATTTAGTGGTGTGTGTGAGTGGTTGATGCAAGTGTGTCGGCCATGTTCAATTTACTTTTTTCAGCCGGATACTGTGGGAGGGGCAAGACCATGCAGCCCTTGTATTCTCCAGGAGTTGCAATAGGGAGCAGACATGAATATCCCCTCCTTACTGCTACCCCTGGGTATGTGTGTCTCCTGAGGAGACATAATTTATGTAATTAGCCATTCTCTTGTATGTGTGTGTCTCCTGAGGAGAGACAAATTATGTTATGAGCCTCTCTCACACACACATTTTATTATATATATATATATATATATATATATATATATATATATATATATATATATATATATATATATATATATATATATATATATATATATATATATATAATATTTTTTTTTTTTTTTTTTTTTTAAATATTAAAACTATACAATGGGTTATAGCCATAAATGTGGTATCAGAAGAAAGCCCTACTTAGCCTTTGGAAGAAAAAAAAAAAAAAAAAAAAAAAAACAGAATAGAGGGGAAATATTCTTGAAAAAACACATACTAAAAAGGTCAAAATTGCTCTGGTTCTCTAGTGTAAAAAACCTGTGGTCCTCCCATGTCCTTAAATGGATAGTAATACCTTGTTTTATCCTTATTTTATTTTGTAGACATTAAAAAAACATGAAGAACAATAAGTCTCATCTCTCAAACCTTTATGGTTTGAGAGATATTCACAAGCAAAGTTTCCCCTCCCGCCCCTTTTACCTAGTGTAAGCCATCTCTTCTCAGATGTGGAATCCAGTCCATAGACCAGACAGATAACAGAAGGGGACAATCTTCTTCCCATGAGAACAATGAAATCCCTGCCCCCCATGACAAGTTTTTCAGGTTTTTCCCTCATCTTAATTGAAGATTGTCCCTCTCTGCAGTCCTGGGCACCTCCCTTCTGCTCTAGCTGAGCAGTGTGACATCAGTAAAAGGGGCGGGAGGGGGATACTTTGTCATTGAATTACTCTTGAACTATAACTCTGACAGGATTGAAATAACACTCTCCAAAGTCCAAATACTATGATGATTAATTAGAGCTGCTTTTATTATGAAACATTACTATCCCTTTAAGGGTACATTCACTTTGGGAGGTACCTATGAGTCCTAGGCTGTAAATAGTGCCCGTTTTAGAAAGAAGCACCAATCCGGTGCCCCTGCCAATCTGCTGCCCTAGTTGTAGGCCTAAGCATGCCACTACTTAATCTTAAAAACCTTCCTGTAAAGTAATATCACCTGTGGGACGAGCTCCACTTCCAGCTCTCCTTGGAGGTACTGCCTCTCAAATTCAGCATTTTCCCCCACATATGAAGAGACCATCCGCTTTATTTGTTTTGTCTGAAGCAACAGGCCCAAGCCAAAGCCATCAACACTGCATGGAAAGAAAACAAGACAGACAGTAAAACTTCAGTGATACACTGTATTATATATATCTCAAATGAAAAGAGGAAGCATGCACTCACAGGTCTTACAGAACCACCAAATTGCGTTTAAATAAAACATGGTCAACGTTTCCAGGAGGAAACATCTCAGGTAGTCACATTTGCCCTGTGGGCCTCATTTTGGATGCCATGTTCTAGGAAATACAGCAAAGCTGCCTAAAGCAGAACTATAAGTCCCTGAATGCCCCAGGATGTGTCTGACAGGGAAGCAGGAATCCATCATGTAGTTTCCATATATTTTATTTTATAGGAATCGCATGAGGAGTTTCTGCTTTGCAAGGTGTTGGAGAATTCTTTAGTATTCAAGGGATTAAAAGCCCCATTGAAATAAATGGGAATGATCATTTATCACTTAAGTTAGTTTGTTCCAGAATATATCTACTTTAGCTTTCTGAATGCAGCTCCTGGTCTTACACCTGCCAATGTAATCAGATTGGTTGCACATCCCTCTGGTCCATAAAGGGTAAAAAAAAAAAAAAAAAAAAAAAAAAAAAAAATTAGCTGTTTTAGTATTATCTTTAAACAAGAGGTTAATCCTATGAATGCCAGAGCTCTGCCACTCAAGGAGTTGAGATTAGAATTCCACCATTTTCATTCATGGAAAGAAATGTGCTTAAAGGGATAGTAATGTCTACATTAAACTTTATCTACTGGTCCTCTATAAAGGTATTTATAACATGTAGCACTATGTTTAATGATTTTCATATTTGTATTTCATAAGATATTAAATCTGAAAGGATCCCTTTCCTGCCCCTTCTAGCCACCTCTCCTTAGAATTACAATAAAGTCATGTGACCAGTCTTCATCTGGAGACTAGCTGCTTAGTAGCGCTAGTCGTCAGAAATATTACCTGGTTTAAAAGATTTTCGACTTATTCGGAGGCTGACAGTAGCAGGAAGCATGGACATCTTGCCATAGTGACATCCGTGCGCCTGCGCTGTCAGTCCCTTTTGGAGCCGGCCGGCTCTACAAAAATAACTACATTTATTAACCATTTGAGTGCCAGAGTGGTACACAACGCATTGCAAAGCAATGCGTTTCTTACCACTCTGGCACTCAAAGGGTTAAAAAAAAGTAGTTGAAGAGCCCATTACACGGACCACAGTGCCCTGCCAGCCGGTCGCGGGGCAGTCATGCGCAGTAGAGACTGCCAGAGCCACGGCCGATACAGAGCTGGACGCATGACTGTGTCGTTACACATGTTTTATCGAATTATTATATAGAATTATATAGGATAAATGAATATGGTGGAAAGGGAGCAAAAGGGAGGGGTTCTGTCCACATACAGGAATGTCCCTGCTTCCTCCCCACTAGCTTTGAACTCTGGGCACATAGCAAATCATTGCAGACATTGCAAGCATTCCAGGGGTTAAAAGCTCCATTTAAATAAAAGGAAAATTGTATTTGTCCCCTATGATGAAGATGGTTTGCTCTAAAATTGCTCTTCTTATTCATTCAGGATTAAACTGTTTGACTTTCCAAAATGTAGTAATGTTTAAACTAACTTGATAAATAACTTGTAATTGTGTATTAATAGGGCAGTAAATGCCAATTATGAAAATATTTCAGGGTTTTACTTGTTGAGTGAAACCCTGTGTGATGCCTCTTTCAAAAGTTATCACAAGTAAACGTGGTACTTTTCTGATTGGAGTTCAACATGTTTTGCTGCCAGATGGGCCCTTTTGCTACTGCCATCTATGGGAAGTTTGTGCAATTCACAAGCAGTAATAGCAGAAGCACCACCTGGCTGCAAAAGGTCTTCAATTCAAACTCCCTCCACACAAAAGGCAAGCTTACTCCTGTAATAACTTATCTAAAGCTTTTCCCGTACTCAGAATAAAAGGCAGAAATGGCAGACCCTACAACAATTATTTTCATATCTGTTTACTATACCTTTAAGATGTACATGCTATGTGCCCTGCTTCCTCTCCTCGCTTCACGCGTAACCTCAGATCCCTTAATCTCACGGCTCTCCAGTCCTCCCTGGCTACTGGACTTTCATCTGTTCCCATTAATCCTAACACTAACAGCCTTGTCAAAACATACAACTCAGTCATATCCTCCTCTTTGAACCTGCATGCGCCTCTGTCTCTCCGATCGGCTCGCAGAACTAACCCGCAGCCATGGCTTAATAAAGACACCAGCTTCCTCCGCTCCTGTACCCGTTCAGCTGAACAACTGTGGAGAAAGTCTGCCAGAGAACCAGACTTTCTCCACTACAGGTTCCTCCTTTCAACTCTTCTCTGTCCCTCGCCAAAAAACTTTACTTTTCACAACTTATCAACACTCATAAATCCAACCCCCGACGCCTTTTCTCTTCCTGTGACTCCCTCCTCCGCCCTCCATCTGCTTCCCCCACAAACTCCATACAGCCACAAGACTTTGCCGACTACTTCAAAGCCAAGGTGGACTCCATCCGGGATAATAAATCACCTTGTATATCTCCTCCTAGCCTCCCTCCTTCCCCTCCTGGCACTCTGGACTCTTTTTCACTAGTCACGGAGGAGGAACTGACTAAACTGCTATCCTCCGCTCTTGATCCGCTCCCCCCTCACACCTCATCCAGCCCCTCTACCCCATACTAATCCCTATCCTATTACAAATCTTTAACTCCTCCTTTGCCACTGCTACCTTTCCTGACGACTTCAAACATACCTGCTGGTCCCTTTACAATTTGGATTTTGCACTGCTCACTCCACTGACACTGCTCTTACAAGAGTGGTCAATGATCTACACATTGCCAAATCTTAAGGTCACTATTCAATACTTATCCTGCTTGATCTCTCAGCAGCTTTTGACACTGTTGATCACTCTCCTCCTCTGCATTCTTCACTCCTTAGGAATCCGTAACACAGCACTGGACTGGCTCTCCTCTTATCTATCTAACAGATCCTTCAGTGTCTCCTCTGCCACTTCTTCAGCCTCGCCCATCCAGCTCTCTGTTTGTATTCCTCAAGGTTCTGTTCTAGGACCGCTTCTGTTTTCTCTTTACACAATAACACTTGGTGATCTTATTAACTCATTTGGACTCAAATATCTCCTCTATGCAGATGACACCCTGATTTACTTATCTGCACCTCGACTGATATCCAGGCTAAAGTTACAAATTGCCTCTCGGCTATCTCACACTGGATGGCTCATAGGCACCTCAAACTCAATATATCTAAAACTGAGCTACTCCTCATCCCACCTAGGCCTGGCCCTGTAGTGCCCTTCCAGGTGACTGTAAATGGCACTACCATAATCCAGTGTCAGAAGCACGGTGTCTAGGGGTGATAATTGACAAGTCTCTCTCATTCTCCCCTCATATTAATGCCATTGCTAAATCATGTTGCTTCCTTTTGCGTAACATTGCTAAAATCCGACCCTTCCTCTTCTCCTCCACAGCTAAAATTCTTACACACGCAATCATCCTCTCCCGAATGGACTATTGCAACATTCTTAGGTCTGGCATTCCTGCTTCCCATCTCCATCCACTTCAAGTCTCCCATTACCATTTTAGATTGTAAGCTTTCAGGCAGGGACCTCGCACCCAATGTTTCACTGTATTGTTTATATCCTTAAATTGTAAAAGCACTGTGTACACTTGTGGTGCTATATAAATAAAAATTAATTAATCCATTCATTCATTCATTCATTCATTCATTACCCGGTTTAAAATTGTTTATTTAGTATTTTTACCATTGTGAAGAGCATATTAATCTTGACAAGTATATGTTATTATTTCCTAGGCTCGGCATAAAACATCAGTGATATTTTTTTATAACTCTTTGTGTACAAGGCATTGCAGAACAATGCACTGCACATACCCAAACACTCATAGGTTTACTATATTATAGTAGTTCTCCTTGGGAGAGGAACTATTCATTTTTATCTACAACAGCCCTTTTAGTGTTAGAGAGGTAAGTATAGTATTTCTCTGCTTGAAAAGATCCCTCCTAGCCTCAGGCAGCCGTCACTAATTGACATAGACACTACTGGCAGCTACTCATAGAATGAAACATGATGAAGCCATGCAACGTGGCTTCTGCCATAGGACTTATGTAAGATGTTGGCTTCATCTCAGAAAATGTCTGTAGGAAGGGATAGTAAGATACATAGTAAATTAGGCTAAAAAGAGACAAGTCCATCAAATTCAACCTTTGCCTCATAACCCAGAGACATGAAGAGGATATAAGCTTTCCTGCTGCCAAATAATTTAGTCTATCAGAACTTCCTGTTTTGCCTACTAATTTACAGTATAACCCTGTATGTTCCCTTTTGAAAGAAAAGTATCTAATCTTCTCTTAAAGCGGAACTACCACCCTATATAAAGTCGCCACCCAATAATTAGGCATATGGCGACTAGCTTCTTGATACTGCTATTATCTGCCACAAGTACCAGGTTTTGATGTAATCCTTTTTCTTCTGAGACCGGCAGCCAGGCTTGGATGCAGACATCTTGCGCAGAGATGTCTGTGCGCTTGTGCTGTCTGCCCTGGTCTCCTCTATGAGGCATTGCGTGGAGCCGAAAGGTACAGGCGCGCAGAGGGCTCTACAGCAAGAAGCCTGGCCGTCAGTCTGATGAAAAAGGATTACTTCAGAACACGGTACTTAACACTATTAGGAAGCTAGTCGCCATATGCCTTATTATTAGGTGGTGACTTTATTTAGGGTGGTAGTTCCGCTTTAAATGTATCCATTGTCTCTACCATAAACACATCCTTTGGCAAGGAATTCCATAATTTAACAGACTTCACTGTAAAACACACACCTTCATCTGCTGAAGTCTAAACCTCCTTTCCTCTAATCTCAAGGGGTGTCCCCTGGCTATTTGATCAGGCCTTGTAATGAATAGCTCACCACAGAGATCCTTGTACTGAACTCATAAACTTGATCAATTTGGTTCCCCAGTAAGCAACTGTGAACAAGACGGGATAACATGTCAGTTACCCTCCTCAGTGAATGAGCTAGTCTACAACTGTGGTTCTCAAACTTTTTGTGGTGGCAAATCCCTTTTATTTCAAACGAAATTCCCAAGAACCCTCACAACCAAGCACTTTCACCTCTTGGATTTTATTGAGGTCTCCCATGCATGGAGAATAGTCTAGAACCCAAGAAGTTAGTTAACACTATAAAGATATCATTTAAATGAATGCTAGTTGGTAACAGTAACTTTACACTAAAATATAAAACTGAAATGTATTTGATATCGTGATCGGAGTAGTATTTTCCTGGAAGACAGGGCTATGGGCTATATTCAGTAAGCTAAAGAGGTTCATATTTCAACTAAACCAAAGTGCATCAGGGGAGAGATACAAATTCTCATTGATTTAAACTGAGCTTTAAAGGGATAGTAATACTTAAAATGTAAAAAAAAAAAAAAATAAAAAAAATAAAAATATGTTGTAGGGTTTATCCCCCTGAGTAAAACAAGGGTACTCCCACTGCTGAAATGTGTTTCATTCAAAAGTTATTAATTTTCAAAGTTGAATTTTTAGGTGCAATATCACAGTGGCCTGAAATTGTACAGTGGCGCAGTTGCTACACGATCCTATGGACAGCTCTGGTCCCGGGACCATAAATCTCCATAGGATGGTGTAGCAACAGCACCACTGTACAATTTCAGGCCACTGTGATATTGCACCTAAAAAATTCAACTTTGAAAATTAATAACTTTTGAATGAAACACTTTTCAGCAGTGGGAGTACTCTTGTTTTACTCAGGGGGATAAACCCTACAACATATTTTTTTTTTTTACATTTTAAAGTATTACTATCCCTTTAACACTTTGAGTTCGAGAGGGATGCACAACATATTGCTGTGCAAAGTGTTGTATACCCCTATAGCATTCAAAGAATGAAACCCTTTGCAGGGCCGGCCAACACATTGTGCTGCCTGGGTCCAAGGATGAAATGCTGCCCCCCCAAACTACACCCACCAAAACACACCCATATGGCTGCTCTAATCAAATTTAACCCTTTGAGTGCAGGGGTATGCAGTGCATTGGAATGCACTGCATACCCCTCTGGTACACGAACGATTAAGCCCCAGGTCTTTCAAAGCCAACCAACTCCCCTGGTTACATTCCCTGTGCAGTTAGTATAATGTGAAGACAAATGGAAGAACTGCACATTTTAGATGATATTTTAAAACTGTCCATTTTTTTACAATTGCAGCAGTGTTAGATAGCAATCTTTCACATAGGACACCACTTTAACCCTTGCATAACCAGGGATGTCTGCTCCTGTACTCAAAGGGTTAGAATTTTCTGCTCCTGTACTCAAAGGGTTATACAATCTAACCGTACAGGAGCAGACATCCCTGCTTATGAAATTGTTAAAGTGGTCTCCTGTGAGAAAGATTGCTATCTAACTCTGCTGCAGATGTAAAAAAAATGGACAGTTATAAAATACCATCTCCCTCCCTCCATGACACCCATGTCTCTCTCTCTCCCTCCCTCCATGGCACCCACGTCTCTCTCCCCCTCCATGGCACCCACGTTTCTCTCTCTCTCTCTCTCTCTCTCCCCCTCCATGGCACCCACGTCTCTCTCTCTCTCTCTCTCTCTCCCCCTCCATGGCACCCACGTCTCTCTCTCCCCCTCCATGGCACCCACGTCTCTCTCTCTCTCTCTCTCTCCCCCTCCATGGCACCCACGTCTCTCTCTCCCCCTCCATGGCACCCACGTCTCTCTCTCTCTCTCCCCCCTCCATGGCACCCACGTCTCTCTCTCTCTCTCCCCCTCCATGGCACCCACGTCTCTCTCTCCCCCTCCATGGCACCCACGTCTCTCTTTCTCTCTCTCTCTCTCCCCCCCTCCATGGCACCCACGTCTCTCTCTCTCTCCCCCTCCATGGCACCCACGTCTCTCTCTCTCTCCCCCTCCATGGCACCCACGTCTCTCTCTCTCTCTCTCCCCCTCCATGGCACCCACGTCTCTCTCTCTCTCTCTCCCCCTCCATGGCACCCACGTCTCTCTCTCTCTCTCTCCCCTCCATGGCACCCACGTCTCGCTCTCTCTCTCTCCCCCTCCATGGCACCCACGTCTCTCTCTCTCTCTCTCCCCCTCCATGGCACCCACGTCTCTCTCTCTCTCTCTCTCTCTCCCCCTCCATGGCACCCACGTCTCTCTCTCTCTCTCTCTCTCCCCCTCCATGGCACCCACGTCTCACTCTCTCTCTCTCTCCCCCTCCATGGCACCCACGTCTCACTCTCTCTCTCTCTCCCCCTCCATGGCACCCACGTCTCACTCTCTCTCTCCCCCCCTCCATGGCACCCACGTCTCACTCTCTCTCCCCCCCTCCATGGCACCCACGTCTCACTCTCTCTCTCCCCCTCCATGGCACCCACGTCTCACTCTCTCTCTCCCCCCCTCCATGGCACCCACGTCTCTCTCTCTCACTCTCTCTCCCTCCATGGCACCCACGTCTCTCTCTCTCTCTCTCTCCCCCTCCATGGCACCCACGTCTCTCTCTCTCTCTCTCTCTCTCCCCCCTCCATGGCACCCACGTCTCACCTCTCTCTCTCTCCCCCTCCATGGCACCCACGTCTCACTCTCTCTCTCTCTCCCCCTCCATGGCACCCACGTCTCTCTCTGTCCCCCCCCTCCATGGCACCCACGTCTCTCTCTCTCTCTCCCCCCCTCCATGGCACCCATGTCTCTCTCTCTCTCTCTCCCCCCTCCATGGCACCCATGTCTCTCTCTCTCCCCCCCCTCCATGGCACCCATGTCTCTCTCTCTCCCCCCCCTCCATGGCACCCATGTCTCTCTCTCTCTCTCTCTCTCTCTCCCCCTCCATGGCACCCACGTCTCACTCTCTCTCTCTCCCCCTCCATGGCACCCACGTCTCTCTCTCTGTCCCCCCCCTCCATGGCACCCACGTCTCTCTCTCTCTCTCCCCCCTCCATGGCACCCATGTCTCTCTCTCTCTCTCCCCCCTCCATGGCACCCACGTCTCTCTCTCTGTCCCCCCCCTCCATGGCACCCACGTCTCTCTCTCTCTCTCCCCCCCTCCATGGCACCCATGTCTCTCTCTCTCTCTCCCCCCTCCATGGCACCCATGTCTCTCTCTCTCCCCCCCTCCATGGCACCCATGTCTCTCTCTCTCCCCCCCTCCATGGCACCCATGTCTCTCTCTCTCCCCCCCCCTCCATGGCACCCATGTCTCTCTCTCTCTCCCCCCCTCCATGGCACCCATGTCTCTCTCTCTCTCTCTCTCCCCCCCCCCTCCATGGCACCCATGTCTCTCTCTCTCTCCCCCCTCCATGGCACCCATGTCTCTCTCTCTCTCTCTCTCTCTCTCCCCCTCCATGGCACCCATGTCTTTCTCTCTCCCTCTCCATGACACCCATGTCTCTCTCTCTCCCCCTTAGTGTGTCTACAGAGAAGAAATCACTAGGACAGGAGCATGTTAAGTATAGGAGGAGTAAGGCATGTGGCATGTGTGTCTGACCACCCCCTTATCTACATAGCAATTAGTCAGCACACTACCAGTTGCCTCTGCTCACTAATCTTTAACCTACAAAAAGGATGACATGATCTTTTCCAGCCTATACAATTCCAATCCAATATTTGTGCATGGAAGGAATGTCATCACATGAGGTGTCAGCAGCTATCAGGATTCCAGGTATTGCTCTAGATGCCCCCTGTACACTCAGTCATAAATAAATAAAACACTTGTAGCATGCACAACTCTACTGTGCAGAACTCAGCGTGAAGAGAGTCAGTCAACTTATACTGCAAACATTTACATTCAGCTCAGGAGATACACAGTTTCTTACTGTTCAGTGGCTCTACTGGTACAGGAACATCAAGAGCTATGTCAAAGGTTAATGTACATTCATCAAAGAGGATATTCAAGTGTTAAAGACTTTCACTAGCTTGTAATGGCACATAATCATACACAACCAAAACTGTATTTAGATGGTCTTTATTAACTCACTGATTGCCAGAATGGTATGCAGTGCATTGCTCTGCTCTACAACCCTGTAGCATTGAAATGCTTAACCCTTTGAATGCCAAATAGGTGCAGTGCAATGTGTACCCCTCTGGCATTCAAAGGGATTCAAAAAATAATATTTTCTAATAATAATACAAAAAAATATTTCTGACAAGAACTGAGATCTAATCAACTGAGCACACAGTATATGCACTAAATAGGACAAAGAGGAGCAATTCTGCGGTGAAACAATTGCACCGTGGGGGGGGGGGGGGGGAGGGAGGGACAAAAATTCAATAAATCATTCCCATATATTAAAATGAGGATTTTAACCCTTTGAGTGCCAGAGGGGCACGCAAAGCATTGTAATCCACTGGATGATAGAGAGGTTACCAGTGCACTGCGTTGCAATGCATTGGAGTACTGAAGGGGTTAAAAGTCACATTTAAGCAAAAGGGAATTTGGAGGGATTTCTCTCACTTCCCTGAGTAGAAGCAGTTTTACCCCAAGCTCACTCACCTCTCTCCCTCCCTCTCTCCATACCTGGAAACAGTGGAGTCCACCTAGATGACAAAGCTGAGCACTGTTGGAGAAGTGCCTATTTTACCTGATTCTTGTCATAAAGGGGTGGGGTTTAAGTAAAATAGGTGGGGAATACGTGGGATAAAGGAGGGAAGTGGGCAGACTAGGGCAGGAGGTGGGAAAGGCCATTAAAACTATAGGCGGGGTTAGAGGGAATTTTCCATGACTGGAGAAAGACTCCGTCCACAGAGACCAGGGTCTTAAAGAAGAAGTATCATAAACATGTGTAGGACTTCTCTCTCCGAACAAAAAAAAAAGGACTACCACCATTTCTAGGACGTGCTTCATTCAAAATGATGGAGCAAATAAGCACATCTGGGTGCAGCATACTCATGGCCTGTTCATTTTAGAGGGGTGCTATTTCTATTGCAGTCATTGGACAGTTTTTGTAAATAATAGGTCTACATAAGTTACAAAAGCTTCACTGTAAAACGGACAAGCCAGGAATATACTGTACAAGAAAAACTCAACTATAGATTTTAATAACTTTGAATGAGCCATCTCCCAGCATTGTTGTTGCCTTTGTTTTACTCAACACAAAAAAGGTCCTACGGCAAATATATTTTTAATAAGTGAAGTGTTCCCTTTAAAGGGACAGTATTACTTCAAAATTACTATCTCTCATATTGTAGGCCTTAATAAACTGAGTTAAATGACACCAGCGGCATCTCTCAAACCTTTATGGTTTAAGAGATACCCGCTTTCAAAGTTTCCTCTCCCCTGCTGTCAGCGATCTGCTGCCAGGAGGGGAATCCGGTCCCGGGACAGGCGGAGGCTCTTAAACAGAGCCGATATCTCGTTATGGAAGGAAAAATGATTCATTGAATTGGTTACCAAGCACATGTAGAAGACTGTTTCAATTAATCATTTTTCCTTCCATAACGAGATATCGGCTCTGCTGAAGAGCCTCTGCTTGATTCAGAGACCGGATTCTCCTGCTGGCAGCAGAACGCTGACAGCAGGGGAGAGGAAACTTTGAAAGTGGCTCTCTCTTACACCATAAAGGTTTGAGAGATGCCGCTGGTGTCTGTAACAGGATCCTAAGTCCTCAGATTGACTTAGCCTGCTATGCCGCGTCTCTCTCTTGCAGGGGCCGCCAGGGAAGGGTGATGTCTCCAGTGCTCCACTCCAGCTATCCCAGGATGGGGGTCAAAAGAAGACCCTTGATACCACCCCAAACGAACGACACAGCACGCCAGTCAGGTTCCAAAACTGAACACACTATTTTGGCTGAATTCAGCTCTTTTAAGCAGAGTTAATTGCATCAAGTCAAACAGTTAACAAAAGGGCACAAAACATTCTATAATTAAATTAACATGATTAAATTTAGCAACAATGGGCACACAATGTCACAAAGGGCTGAACTTCATGGATAAGGGACAGGGGTAAACATGGAAAACAATGGGAACTCAGACTCAGTGGAGCCTCTGCATTTTGGCCACTTTGGTGAAAGTCAGGTCTTTTTTGTGAACCAAGTGAACATCCATAGTAACGGCCTAGGGTCCGTTACATCACCCCCCCTTTCGGGCATCCAAGTCCTTCACTCCGTTTTCAGAGAAGGGCTTGGGATTTCCAATCTGGAAAAACCCCGTAGTACTCCTAGCTGTTTAGATGTCCTCCTGACGTGATAATCCGTCAGCGTTGCTGTTCTGTTTGCCAGACCGGTATTGAACCGTGAAAGTGTAGGGCTGTAAAGCTAAACTCCATCGCAGCAAGCGCCCATTATCCCCAGATGTTCTATTCAGCCATACAAGGGGGTTATGGTCCGTGAGTACTGTGAATTCTCGGCCATATAGGTAGGGCTGAAACCGCTTTATAGCCCAAACTAGTGCCAAACATTCTTTTTCAGTGGCGGAGTATCCCACTTCTCGGTCCAGGAGCTTGCGACTTTGAAATGCGATAGGATGCTCAGCCCCTGTGGCGTCCATTTGACTTAGCACTGCTCCCAACCCGACGTTTGAGGCATCTGTATGGACCAGAAAGGGTTGGTTAAAGTTGGGAGCAGTGAGGACAGGACCTTTGCCTAGCGCAGTCTTGAGGGCTTCGAATGCTTGGGTGCAGTCAGGGGTCCAATTTACTACCCGGGGCAGGGCTTTTTTGGTGAGATCAGTTAGGGGTTTCGCCAGGTCACTGTACCTGGGGACAAACCGACGGTAGTAGCCCGAGGTTCCCAGGAACGCGAGGACCTGTTTTTTGGTCTGGGGCTGAGGCCAGTTTACAATGGCCTCGATTTTGGCCGGTTCAGGTCTCTGACACCCGCTACCTACCCTGTGGCCAAGATATTGAACCTCCCCCATCCCAAACTGACATTTGTCGGGCCGTATGGTCAACCCTGCCTGCTGTATGCGCCCCAAGATTGCCTCCACATGCAACAAGTGCTCCTCCCAGGACTCACTAAAGATCGCTATATCATCTAGATAAGCGCAAGCAAATTCCTGTGCCCCCGTCAGCAAGTGATCCACCAGCCTTTGGAAGGTGGCGGGCGCATTCCTCATCCCGAATGGCATGACCGTGAATCGGTACAGGCCAAATGGGGTGATGAAGGCAGATTTGGCCACTGCCTCCGGAGCCATGGGAATTTGCCAGTACCCTTTGCTTAAGTCTAGGGTGGTGACGAAGCGAGCTCCAGCAAGTTTATCCAGGAGGTCGTCTACCCGGGGCATGGGATAAGCGTCGGTTACGGTCTTGTCATTGAGTCGCCGGTAGTCCACACAGAAACGTGTGGTGCCATCCTTTTTGGGGACCAGGACTACCGGAGAAGCCCAAGGACTGTCTGACTCCTCAATGACTCCTAGGTCCTGCATTTCCCTAAGTTCCTTCTGAATAGAGGCTTTGACAGCCTCGGGTACCCGGTAAGCGGGTTGCCGGAGCGGTGTCTGTGTTAAGGTTTCCACCTTATGCTCTGTTAGGGTTGTGCGACCCGGTAAAGCCGAGAAGAGATTGGGCCACCGGGTGACAATACTGTGCAGTTGTACCCGCTGCTCCGGGGTAAGATGGGCCCCTAGGGGCACCGGGCTGAGTGGAACCGTACTGTGGGTGTCCGCTAATAAGTCCGGCAATTCCCTATCTTCAGTTTCCTGACTGGCCAAGGTGCATATGGCCAGAATCTCCTCAGGCCGCTCCTCATATGCTTTCAGAGCATTAATGTGACAGACCCGCCTGTCCTTCAACTGGGGTCCCTTGGCTATTAGGTAGGTGGTTTCCCCTTGACGATCTACTATCTGGTAGGGACCTTCCCAGGCTGTCTGAAGTTTATTTTGGCGGACCGGCCGCAGGGCCAGTACCTTCTGCCCTACGATAAATTCCCTGTCCTGGGTTTGCCTATTGTAGTACTGTTGCTGGCGGGTCTGGGCGGTTTGGATGTTCTGTCGGGCCATGCCCATCAGAGTCTCCAAGCGCTCCCGGAGCTCCAACACATATGTTACTGCGGGAGTTTCCTCTGCCTCACACTTCCCTTCCCAGTATTCCCGGAGGATATTCAGGGGTCTTCGAACTCGTCTCCCAAAGAGTAGTTCAAAGGGAGAAAAGCCCGTGGACTCCTGTGGCACCTCTCGGTAGGCAAAGAGGAGATGAGGCAGATACTGCTCCCAATCTCGGTGGGAGTCCGTAAAGGCTCTGAGCATTTGCTTCAGGGTTCCATTGAACCGTTCGCAAAGCCCATTAGTCTGGGGATGGTATGCTGTGGTGTGGAGTGCTTTAACTCCGCACAACTTCCATACCTGCTGCAGTAATTCAGACGTGAACTGAGTGCCCTGATCTGATAATATCTCCTGGGGGAACCCAACCCGGGTGAAGATTTTAATCAGTGCGTCTGCTACAGATTCTGCGGTGATGTTGGCCAGGGCAACTGCCTCA
Organism: Rhinophrynus dorsalis; assembly: GCA_037306005.1. NCBI lineage: Eukaryota > Metazoa > Chordata > Amphibia > Anura > Rhinophrynidae > Rhinophrynus > Rhinophrynus dorsalis. The sequence continues at coordinate 639,400,959 of CM074718.1, read as the reverse complement.
GGGTACCGAGTGGCGAAGTCCACTACTGTTAGTATGAATTTTTTCCCCGAGCGGCTGCACCTGGCCAAGGGTCCCACAATATCCACAGCCACGCGCTGGAAAGGAACCCCGATGATGGGAAGAGACTGTAAAGGTGCCCGGGGGCGGTCTCCACGCTTGCCGACCCGCTGACAAAGGTCACAGGTCCGGCAGAACGTGCTAACATTTTTAGACAGTTGGGGCCAGTAAAAAGCTCTGGTGAGCCGCTGTTCTGTACGCTTGGCTCCGAGGTGACCGGCCAGCGGCACCTCATGAGCCAGTGACAGCAAGGCGGCTCGGTGAGCCGCAGGGACAAGTAATTGTTTTTTGAGAACCTCTGTCTGTCCCTGTCCCATGGACCTAGTCTGCCTATATAACAGTCCATTGTCCCAGCTAAAAACTTCCCCATTAGGGCCAGTCCTCCCCGTGTCGGCCTGTTCCCTGTACCCCTGTAGTGTGGGATCTGTCTGTAGGGCCGTCCGGAACTCGTCTGGGGGAACCCACTGGAAGGGCCGGTCATCGGGTCTGGGGCTAGGTGGAGTAGTCGGGGGGCTTACCACTGCTTGTCTGGTTTGTGAGCGGGTGACGGCCTGGCAATCCTCCGGTCGTGGGTCGGTAAATTGGCTCTCCAACCGGCCCAAGTCGTTGCCCAAGAGTACATCCGCCGGCAATCCAGGCATCACCCCAACATTTTTGTATCCTTGTCCACTACCCCAGTCCAGGTGTACTTGGGCCATAGGCAAGCGATATATTTTCCCACCCGCTACGCGGACTTCCACAACCTGGTCCGTGCGGTGGCGGGGTAATAAGCATCCGGGTTGCACCAAGGTGAGTGTGGCCCCGGAATCCCTTAGTCCTTCCGTGGGATAGCCATCCACTTTAATGGGCTGCATATGATGGCTTCTATTGTCGGAGGGCCCCTCCCGAGCGAGGGCAACTTCATGGTAATAGCCCCATGGTGACCGATCTGTGGGGCCCCGCACAACTTCCTGGGGAGAAGGCCAAACTGACTCGGTGTCCACTGCTTCACTGACACAGTGAATTGGTCTGGGAGCCCCTCTCATTTGGGAGGGCTGAGAGTTCCACCTGGAAGAACCACCCGGGGGTCTTTGCACAGTCCGGTTCTGGGGGCAGTTGGGACGCAGGTGACCATACTGCTGGCATTGATAGCACCGAGGATTGGAGTTGGACCGAGGCTGGAAGTAACTTGTGTCCCGTGTGGGAACCGATATAGCCGTCCGAGTGGCAGGAGCTGGGGTTCCGGCCGAGCGGGTACTACTTGATCCCGGGGTCCCCAGAAGGGTGTTTCCTCGAGGGCTTCGCCGTCTAGATTCTTCAAATTTGTCGGCCAATTCTGCGGCCGTGGTAACCGTGCGGGGTGCTTGATCACGGACCCAATCCCGCACCTCCGGGGTAACTTGATAGAAAAATTGTTCCAACAGAATTTGCTGACAACAGTCTTCCCAGGTCCTGGCCCCTGCCCCTTGCAACCAGCTACGGCATGCCCGCTCCATTTTGTATACCCACTCCGTGTGGGTTTCTTTAGGTTGGCGGCTTCCTTCCCTGAATTGCCTCCGGTATGCATCAGGGGTCACTGCATACCTTTGGAGCAGTCTTCGCTTTACCTCGGGGTAATCGGTAATCCAAGCATCTGGTATGGCACGGTATGCATCCGCAGCCCTCCCCGTGAGCTTGCCTGCTAGGATTGGGACCCAGTCCTGGCGATTAACCTGGATCACTTGGCATTGTCGCTCAAAGTCCCTTAAAAACCCATCAATGTCCCCTCCTGCATCGTCAAAAGTTTTAAATAGTTGATGGGGGAGGCGACGGTGGTGATCCGATGAGTCCATTCTGGAGTCATTGCTGTGACTGGGGGGCCCTGACCGATTTTGGGATAACTCCTCCAGGTACTCCTTTTCCACAGCAAGAATTGTCCTTATCCTAAAGTCAGGCGATGGGTCTGGGCCGGCCAGCGCCAATCTGTCGGCCACCCGCTGATTCACAATATTTGAGGTAGCTGGCACGGGTTGAATCGGTGGCGGAGATCCTACCGCATTGGAAGGGTTATTGTAGGAATCATCCTGGGGCAAATCTGTAACCCTGGCCCGATCCACGATCTCCTCATCCATAGCTTGGAGGAGATTTAGTAGTTCACCTTTTTTCAGTCCCCTGGCGTCTCGTCCGCGTTCCTCTGCCATAATTTGGAGCTCAGCCACCGAGCGCTGCCTGTAAACATCGGCCATCGCACCCCCTTGACTTCCAACAGTGTTCCGTATCCCTCAGAATGGCGAGCAAGATGGTCCCCCTGCTGGGCTGGCCTCCGTTATGTTGCTGGGACCGGGGTCAAGCCTGTGGCTGTATCTCCCCCTGGATGCTGGTCCCAGTTGCAGTTCTCTGTGAAAAAGTAAGATCCCGTCGCTTGCCACCAGTGTAACAGGATCCTAAGTCCTCAGATTGACTTAGCCTGCTATGCCGGGTCTCTCTCTTGCAGGGGCCGCCAGGGAAGGGTGATGTCTCCAGTGCTCCACTCCAGCTATCCCAGGATGGGGGTCAAAAGAAGACCCTTGATACCACCCCAAACGAACGACACAGCACGCCAGTCAGGTTCCAAAACTGAACACACTTTATTTTGGCTGAATTCAGCTCTTTTAAGCAGAGTTAATTGCATCAAGTCAAACAGTTAACAAAAGGGCACAAAACATTCTATAATTAAATTAACATGATTAAATTTAGCAACAATGGGCACACAATGTCACAAAGGGCTGAACTTCATGGATAAGGGACAGGGGTAAACATGGAAACAATGGGAACTCAGACTCAGTGGAGCCTCTGCATTTTGGCCACTTTGGTGAAAGTCAGGTCTTTTTTGTGAACCAAGTGAACCTCCATAGTAACGGCCTAGGGTCCGTTACAGTGTCATTTAACTCAGTTTATTAAGGGCTACAATATGAGAGAGAGAGCAATTTTGAATTAATACTATCCCTTTAAAGGGTTAGGAATACTTCATTTTAGCTTTATTTCATATCATAGCCAATAAAAAAATTTTAAGAACGATATAAAAGTCTTCTCTCTTTGAGAGATATTCGCAAGTAAAGTTTCCCCCTCAATGGCTGTTTTAGTCAAGTCTGCAATCTAGCTGACAGACTTGGAATCCGGTCCGCAGACCGGCCGGCGGTTCTTCAGCAGAGCTGAGATCACGATCTTTTAAAAGAAACACTTCTTTGGAATGGTCTACAAAGTGTGCCTGGTTTGCAAGCACATGTTGTAGACCATTCCAATGAAGAAATTATTTTTAAAGATAGTGATATTGGCTCTGCTGGAGAGCTGCTGGCTGGGCTACTTACCGGATTCCAAGTCTGTCAGCTAAAGCACTGACGTCAGCGAGGGGGAAATTTTACTTAAAAATATTAAGAATGATATAAGTCTTATCTCTCAAACCTTTATGGTTTGAGAGATAAGACTTATATCATTCTTAATATTTTTTTAATGGCTACAATATTAAATAAAGCTAAAATTAAGTATTACTATACCTTTAACAGTAAGTACGGATAATTTCAAGAGAAATCTAGAGAGATCCCCATGCCACATTTAGACACATAGTATAAAGGTACAAAGGTAGCGATAGGCAAATTGCAATATGAAACAATTTAACCCTCTGAGTGCCAGAGGGGTACACAACGCATTGCATGGCACACAAAGGGTTAATCTGGCTCTTGTGAATGGCTGGTGGAACACAGAAGAGATGCAATACAGGGAAAAGGACAGTTCAGGTTTTCTCTGCATATGAAGAACTCAACACACAGGTTGATACCATGTATCATTCTTACAGTGTACAGAGAGTCAGAATTGATTGTGCTGTCAGTCCCAGTCTGCTCTAGGAGGCGTTGCTAGGTACCGGAAGGTACCGGCAGGGACTGAGAGCACAGACGCGCAGGCGTCACTATGCAAGGATGTCTGCGCTGTTTCCTGGCTGTCTGTCCCAGGAGCAGAATTTCTCTATAAGGAGGTAATATTTCTGGCGACTAGCACTATTGAGCAGCTAGTCGCCAGGTGGGTAATTCTTCGGGGGAAACTTTTTGTGGAGTGGTAGTTCCGCTTTAATGTGGCGCCAAACATTTTGCAGTTCACTACAAAAGTTGCAAATTTTCACAGGGTACAAAATGTTAAATTCAAATAATTCAGGAGGTACAAAATTACTAACGTGATGTAAATGAATGGTCCAACCACTGCATGTACCATTCACTATAACACAGCAAGGCCGATGTACTAAAGAGAGCTGGAGCGACCCTGGGGAAAAACAACTGCACCACAGATGAAAAATAAACATTTATATTCATGGAAACGGGACTTTTAACCCATTGAGTACTAGAAGTCCAAAGCAATGCTTTGGAGTCCTCTCTAGCAAACAAGGTCAATAGCCTAATTTAACCCTTTGAGTGCCAGAGGGGTATGCAACCCATTGCAAAGCCATGTGTTGCGTACCCCTCTGGCACTCAAAGGGTTAAATAAATGGGAATTTGAGGATTTTTTTTTATTTGTCCCTGATAATGCAGTCAGTTTACCCCAGAATGCCTCCAGTTCTTCTTAGAGAGTGCATTAGCCTCTTCTTCCTTGGCTACTTTGCTGTAAGCAACACTGTAAAACTCTGCGAGGTTAAACTTGCACTGATTAGGTGTAGACAAGGTCACTGCTATAAAGGACTTTCCAAGTCCAGGAGAAGAAAGTGCACTATAATGACATAATAAGTGGGTGGAGAGGCGATATCTAAAATGTGACTGGTTAATCCTGAGTAGACAATTTGATCTTTATTTCCAGCATTGCCTGGATCACAATCAAACAATCGAGAAACACATGTTTATTTAAAGCGGAACTATCACATACATTAAAACTTTTATAGTGGGTTTTAATAGTTAACCCAACATTAGAGCTGGGTGTATTTTGTAAAAAAAAAAAATTGCTTAGAAGTGCAGATATTAGCCCGTCAAAATCGGGCACTTCCGCGTTCTGCGGGACTTAATGTCCCGCTTGACTTTCCAGCGCCTCTGTAGCTTCTCAGCAAACTCCGTGTACAGTGTTACTGGGGTTGCAACCTCAGTAGCATTGTACACGGAGTTTGCTGTAACGCTACAGCACAGAAACCCAGCTTCAAAGGGGAGCGTGAATGCGCTCCCTGGGGCAGCTGGGAAGTCAAGCGGGACATTCAGTCCCGCAGAACGTGGAAGTGCCCGATTTTGACGGGCTAATATCTGCACTTCTAAGCAATTTTTTTTTACAAAATACACCCAGCTCTAATGTTGGGTTAACTATTAAAACCCACTATAAAAGTTTTAATGTAGGCGATGGTTCCGCTTTAACATCTTGGATGCTACAGATTCTTCCAAAGCATTGCGTCACAGGATTCCTGAGTGGATTTTTCAGATTTTAGAATTTGTTACCAACCAATCCACTTTAGAACAAATCACCCGCTCAGGTGATTTACATAAAATCAATATAGATATCTGTACTATTAATCACACAAAGAGTAACAAAAACAGGGAGCTTCACTTACTCACTTCATTGAGTGCTATCCTCGTTATGTATAAACGCTACTACCCTCACCCATAAGAACGGTGCTGGATATAGGATCTCCACTCCGCTCTCAAAAGTAGCAAAAGTATATGCACACATTCATCTGAAGTAGTTAAAGGGACAGTAATGTCCCATATAAAATTGTTCTTGTTTTGCAGAGTTTCAAAAAATAAATTATATGGCACAAATCCTATCTCTCAAACCTTTACGGTTTGAGAGATATTCGCATCTAAAAGTTCCCCCCTCCATCCCTTTCGCCTGGTCCTGGGACCAGCTGGCGGCTCTGCAGCAGAGCCGAAATAGTGATATTGGAAAATAATTACTTTATTGGAACAGTCTACAAAGTGTGCTTGGTTTGCAAGCACACTTTGTAGACCGTTCCAATGAAGTAATTCTTTTCCAATATCGGTATTGCGGCTCTGCTGAAGAACCTCCTCCTGTTGGCAGACACAGATCTCCTTCTGTCAGCTTTACAGCTGACATCAGGAGAGGGGGAACTAAAGATGCAAATATCTCTCAAACCATAGAGGTTTGAAAGATAGTATTTGTTCCACAATCTATTTTTTTGAAATCTATAAAACAAGAAAAAATAAATTCTGGGGCATTACTGTTCCTTTAACATAAAACCAGATTTTTTTATCCTTTCAATAAAGCCTTGACACCCAAAGAGAAAGTGGGCAAATCACCCAAAAACACTCCTTATGCTTTTCAGATCACATTGGTCCATACTCATAGGCAAAGCAGATGGTTATATAGACAAATGATACAAACAAATCCAACCCCCTTAAAGGCATACATGCATATAAAACCCAAAATAATAAACACTCGGCAATCAAGAACAAACTTATTATACCGATAATGGGATGAGATGTGATCCCATAATGTAAGATAATACATTAGATAATGAGAAAACTTAAAATAATTTAATTAAAATAAACGAAGATGGATACCACTCCAGTACGACAACACACAAATAGGACCAGACCTCTACAAACAACACCCTAATGCCAATTGATATGTTGACACAGAAACATTAATAAAACAGACTTAAGTCCCCTTCCCCTTGCAGCTGACAATTTTGGTGAATAAATCGATGTGCGTGTGGATCAAAATGTTGAAGTGTTTCAAACACATCAACAAGATCATATCAACAGAGCATCGACCTTTAGTGAACCTAGGCCCAGGGGTTAAAAGTCCTATTTAAAGGGATAGTAATACTTTGTTTTAACTTTATTTTATTTTGTAGGCATTAAAAAAACATGAAGAATGATATAAGTCTTATCTCTCAATCCTTTATGGTTTATGAGATATTCACAAGCAAAGTTTCCCCTCCCGCCCCTTTTACCTAGTTTAAGCCATCTCTTCTCAGATGTGAATCTGGTTGTAAGACCAGACAGATAACAGCAGGGGACAATTTTCTTTGTATGAAAGCAATGAAAGCCCTTCCAGCCTTGACAAGTTTTTCAGCTTTTTCCCTTATCGTAATTGAAGATTGTCCCTCTCTGCAGTCTACCTGGGCACCTCCCTTCTGATCTGGTTGAACAGGGGGGGGGGATGCTTTGTTTGTGAATATCTCTTAAACCATAAAGGTTTGAGAGATAAGACATATCATTTTTCATGTTTTTTTAATGCCTACAAAATAAAATAAAGTTAAAATGAAGTATTACTATCCCTTTAAATCAACCAGAAATTGGAGAATGTTTATCCCTCCTTTTCAGTGCAGCAGTTTTGTCCTACAATTGCCCCAGATTGCTTTTATACATAAATCCAAATATTGTGTAAGGTGTGTGTCTCTCAGACTAACAGGAACCAACCTACTGTGAATAACAATTTCCCAAAAAAATGTAAAATGAGATTTGCAGATTTGTAAAAATCTTCTGTTGAAAAGAGGGGGCATCCTAGGTGGATGTCTACAACAGACCAAAGTGCCACTGCACCCTGGTTGGGAAACAGTAACTTGGCAGGTGGTGTTTTAACATCAGTATACTGGAGACATCTCTAGTATTCAGCATTTAATGTTGGTGGGATCTGTAATTACTTGAATGCTAACACTGAAGGATTTAGTCCTACAGCGGAGTCTTTGGTGTATAAATTATCTTTAAAGGGATAGTAATACTTCGTTTTCTCTTTATTTTATTTTGTAGGCATTAAAAAAAACATGAAGAACGATATAAGTCTTATCTCTCAAACCTTTATGGTTTGAGAGATATTCACAAGCAAAGTTTCCCCTCCCACCCCTTTTACCTAGTGTAAGCCATCTCTTCTCAGATCTGGAATATGGTTGTAAGACCAGACAGATAACAGAAGGGGACAATCTTCTTCTTTTGAGAACAATGAAAGCCCTGCCCCCCCCCTATCAAGTTTTTTAGGTTTTTCCCTTATCTAAATTGAAGACAATCCCTCCCTGGGCACCTCCCTTCTGCTCTGGCTGAGCAGTGTTACATCAGTAAAAGGGGCAGGAGGGGGATACTTTGTCACTGAATTACTCTTGAACTACAACTCTGACAGAATTGAAATAACACTCTCCAAAGTCCAAATACTATGATGATTAATTAGAGCTGCTTTTATTATGAAACATTACTATCCCTTTAAATGTTCATGTGTGGTGCTTTACAGGAGATAATTGTTTCAGGAGAAATAATTAGATGATGGTGGGGGTTCCCCAAAATGCCATATCTGGAGTGACACTCCTTCCCCCAAAACACCTGTAGATAGCGTAGTGTATGTTGTTACGCGATACCCATGAATATATACAGATAGACATTCCAATACCTTACGCACACAAAATGAATTTTATATGCTGGTACTACCCAAACCTCTATACATGCGTATGTTTAACTACAGGGGACTATGAGGTGCCACTGCATGGTGTGATTGAATAGGTTTTAGACCAGGTAGCTATGGAATGATACATTTTATTACTGTTATTGTGCAGGTGGATATGTAATGGGGGAGGAAGGATATCATTACAGGTGAGAGAAGCTGGGGCCCCACAGAGTTTGAAGGGGTAACTTTGCATTTTATGTTATGCCACTGTCAATGCCTGTAGAGATTTACTGGCAAATCTATACATTTGTCCCACTGATACCGCTTTTTCTAAAAAAAAGTGAGAGTCACCCTTTCAGCTTCATAAGTTAACATGCCATTTTGCCCTCAGAGAGCTCTATATATTTAGTTATATCTGGTGGGTTTTTGACGTTTACAAATGTGCAAACTTCAATTCAAAGTGCCAGGTCCACTTTAAAAGGGGATTTCTGCGCACTTACTGATTTTCTCTTAAACCATGTGGAACACAAGAACCATGGAATAAAGTATCCTCTGGCCAGAAGGGGAGACCACTTGCCTAAAAAGGCTCTCAGAGATGGAGACTTCCTCCCTCCCTGATCCACTTTACCCCCACAAGGAATGCAAAGTATGCTTGTCACCTTGATTCAAATTTGCATATTTGAAAACTTCATTAAAATCTGCCTATGTGTCACGTTAGCAAATGTACAGTTAAAGAGATATTCATACTTCGTGCCAGATGCCATTGTATGCCAGTTGCAGTGCCTGTGCAGTACTGGTGACATTTCTTATGCTCATTAAGCATTCCAGTGATATTGCATATGCTAATTAAGCCTTTTTAGTGGTTTCATATGCTAATTAAGGTTTTCAATGAGGTTTCATGCACGAATTAAGAACTGTGCAGTAATAGGAGACTTTCGTAAATTAAAGTGTGGGCATTTCCTAAATTATGCATGTGCTGTACTTTTGGTTAACATGACAAAAGCAATTGTACATTAAGTTTTCAAATGAGAAAAAAAAAAAATCCCCTTTTCTCTTACATCCTATGTGGGACACAGGATTCAAAGCATCCACCAAGATCTGAGGGTGGGAAAGACAAAAAAAAATAAAAAATACTCAAAAAGAGCAATTCTAATGACTACAACAACAAGAACCTCAGGTCTCAACGGATATCAAAGATGCCAACCAAAGAAGAGGAACTAACAGGCTACTAGACAAAATTAAATCAAAAAACACACACTAGTCAGGCAAAACAACCTGTAGGACCTTTTGGCCAAAACTGGCTTCGGGAGAAGCCTGCACATTAAACACAGTCCTGTTTGAGGTGTTAAGGGACAACCTCACATCTTCTCAGCAGATGCCTTATTCTTGTAGGCCCAAGAGACACCCACTGAACTGGTAGAATGTGCCATAACCCAAAAAGGCACAGGTTTCTTCCTAAAGACATAACCCTGGAGAATAGTTGCCATGATCCAAGAAGTAACTTTTACCTTAGATACAGTTTGCCACACACGAGGGCCCTTGGGAAAAGTTGAATCAGATTTCCAAAAAAGGCTATGTATGATGAACACAGTACTTCAAGCACCTAACCCATTCAACAGATGAAGTTCCTGCTCCGTCTATTAGGAGCTGTAGAGAGAGAGGGAAGTACAATGTCATGGTTAATGTGAAACTCAGAAAGAAACCATATAGGCTCAAAAAGAAACTTCTGAAGAACTTACAGGACCAGATTCAAGTACCAGTTTTTGAAGATCATCCTGTAGAAAGGCCAAAGGGGCCAGAAGATGAAAAGGTTGCAGTCGCAATGTCGGCCTTTATACCACTGTAAAGAAACAGAATTTTCGGGGCGGCTCAAGGAAACCTGATATAAATATCAAACCACTAACCAACGCCAAAATCTGGAAAAAGGTGTAGTTTGTGCTAAATGGATAAATGACCCTCCCGGGACTATTTCACAGCTTCAACACACAATAATCCATAGCACTAAACTAGACACTAATCCATAAAATAAAATTACAAAAACTTTATTCATTGTGTCATAAAAAAAACAATAGTTTTTTGGATCCCGACATCATGAATAAGCGGTGACACGCGGAACGCGTTGATGTTGCCTTTTCCTCTGGTCATCTGAGGAGGTCTGTTTACACGAGTATGTGAACGTGAAATATTTGTCTTTTTTATGACACAATGAACAAAGTTTTTGTAATTTTATTTTATGGATTAGTGTCTAGTTTAGTGCTATGGATTATTGTGTGTTGAGGGTCTTTACACTACTTACAGAACAATTACCATGCCCTGTGGTACACCATGGAAGATAGGAATAATGGAGTCAGGAAACCCCTTCTTCCGCAGATGCTAGCTTCAAGAGCCAAGCTGTCAAATCCAGCTTCTCCACCTGTGGATGACATAGCGGGTACTCATCTTGATTGTCTCACCTGTGCTTACACAGGGAAATTCTTACATCCTGGCCTGTTGGTGACCCTTGAGGACTGAACTTGGAAATCCCTGCGTTATAATATATGTAATGTACACACAGGGGTGAACAAACATGTGCAGAGATTAATATAAACAGCTCCCACAAAACAGAAGAGAGAAGTCAACTTTCAGAGCTTGCACTCTGGGAAAAGGAGCACTGAGGCATGAAGCACTTTTATTAAACATTAAATAAATAAATGAAAAGGCATGTTTCCAGGCCATGCAACAGTTTGGCAGTACACACAGTAACTAAATTTGAAATAGTTGGCAAAAGAAATTTACATCATGTGATTTAGAAATCTGAAACTCATTTATTGTCCTGCTTAATTTTAATAACAATTTTAAACTGGTGTTTAAACCCATGAATGCTAAAGAAATTTCTAATGCATTGCTCTACAATATACTGGAGATATCTCTATCTTTCATGGGCTTCCATGAACCCCGATACGCACTGGAGTTAGCTCTGCATTCCATGGACCCTGATACACACTGGAGTTACCTCTACCTTCTATGGTATTCCATGGTCCCCGATACACACTGGAGTTAGCTCTGCATTCCATGGGATTCCATGGACCCAGATACACTAGAGATCTCTCTACCTTCCATGGAATCTGATAAACACTGGAGTTAGCTCTGCATTCCATCGGATTGCATGGACCCCAATACAAACTAGAGTTACCTCTTCCTTCCATGGGATTCTATGGACCCCGATACACACACACACTAGAGATATTTCTACCTTCCATGGACCCTGATTCACACTGGAGTTAGCTCTGCATTCCATGGACACCGAGACACACTGGAGGCATCTCTACCTTCCATAGGATTCCATGGACCCCAATACACAGTCGAGCTAAACTCAAAACCGGCAAGACTGAAAAGTACACATTACAAAAAGGCAAACGTGCTGATAAGGAAGACATGATTCTTGCCAACAAACTAAATCAGTGTTAGGTGTTTTAACTGGATAGGTAAAGAGAGAACTAACAACATTCAAAAATAAACACCAGCTTTACTTACTAGAGCCACTAAATCTTTATGGCCCCATGGATTTGACCCTTGTGCCTTTGTTCAATAGAGAACATCTTCAGTCAGTCCAGGATGTCATGTACACAGAGGTGGACATAACAGTTGCTGGCAGCTTTTTTCACACTGAAGCACTTAGAGTGTCTGAGCCTACTTAACCCTTTAAGGAAAGGAAGACTGTGCAATGCATTGCACACCACTTTGGTAGTTAAAGGGTTGAGATTATTATGACCGATGGGTGGAGTTTGTGTTCTGTGGTCCTTACTAGAAACCACTACGTCCAACTTTACTAACTGATTGAAGAAGTTCTCTTGTACCACAACAGCAAAATATATGGGGTCTGTTATGATTCTCTGTCCAGTGAAAGGTATGTGGGGGTATTATTATTATTATAATGTGTTAGTTCTCCTTTATCACCAGGTTTGCAATAAAAGAGCTCTGCATTAAAAAAAAAACAGCATTTCTGCACCATATCACAGAGGGGGCTGTGTTGTTTACCAAACATTTTCCTATGGAAGTCTATGGGAAAACCTGGAGATAAAAGCAGTGATAAAATTAGCACCTGCAATAGAATCCAGCCCAAAATATTTATCAGGGGGTTTGTAATTAACCCTTCGAATGCCAAAGAGGTATCCAATGTGTTGGATAGCTCTCTGGCACTCAAAGGGTTAAATCTGCATATGCCAAAGGGAAAAAGACGTGCAATTTTGAAGCAAACCAACTGCACGAATTCCTAATTCCACAAATTCCCACTGTGTTAAATGAGACATTCACTTGAATGCTAGGGAATATTATAGGGGTTAACCGCTTGACTGCCATAGGTGTGCAAAAGGGTTTATAGACCCATTATATCAATAGGAATTATTTGTCCAATAACGCTCAGTAGTGTACCACTGTGTTGTACATACCCAGCATTGTTGCTCACTGCTGTGATTCCTTTAACACCAGTCTTCAGAAGTCCTGCAATCAAGTTCTCAGGGATTCCACACAATCCAAATCCTGGAAGGGGAAGGTATAAAGAATACATTAATCAAGTAACCAAAGGGTTATATAATCATATATGGTGTACAACTTTTTTTGCTGAGTAAAATAAGGATAACCCCATTGCTGTCAGTTGTTTTGTTCAAACGTTATAGCAAACTGTCAGGAAGCATCAGCATCATTACTTCCTCAGAGTTCAAATGGATAGTAAGTGACGCTTCTGTTACAACCACATTATATGGAGGAATGTTGGTCAGTGACTCACCTCTCCCATAGAATGCAACAGAATAAAAAACTGAAATCTGGCCACTAGATGGCACTTCTAATGTAAAAAAAAAAAAACAAAAAAAAAAAAACCTACAGCAGTTTAAAATGTAATAATTCATCTACCAGCGATCCGAGTACCCTTGCTTTTTTACTCACTCCTTTGGCACTAGAAGTGTTAAAACACGTTACTGCTCCTTAATTTAACAAATCCCCACATAGTTAGTTATCCTTCTTACAGCTATCTATATTTACACATAATATATTTATTTACACACTTATTTTTTTGCATTTGATCTCTTTTATATCATGAAGTTAAAGCAGATGTATCACCTTATAAATAAGGTGTTACCATCCGCTTTGATAATTAAAGTTATTCTAGAAAAGTTTTTGTTTTGTTTTTGAGCTTCAAGATGGAATATCTTTATAAGTAGTTAGATTTTTTTTTTTTTTTTTTTTTAAAACGCAGCTATCCTATAATTACTTTTATTAACAAAGCAGATGGTAACACCTTTTTAAGGTGATACATCCCCTTTAATTGCCTCAGTTTCTAATCTAAGCTAATAAAGACTAGTGACCCTTATGAACCATTGCATAGGACTGTATTAATATTGAAAAGTGCTTATATTTACCTCCAACAAGCAGTGTTGATCCATTTGGTATGTCTTGGACTGCTTCAACTGGATCACTGTAGAATTTGGAATTCTGAGAACTACTGGTGGAAAAATAGCAACTGGAGCCCTGAAAAGTGAGCCAAGAATAAGAGTTACTGTGTAATAGGTAGACAGTGAGACGATTTCACACACAATTACCCCTGCACATTTGACCTTATGTTACAGTCCCAGCCACAATGACTTAAAGAGGCAGTAATGCTTCAGCTAAGTAGCTCTAATGTGAACATGCATATTGCAGTCATAGCAATAACTGTAATTGCTTTCATATTTTGAAAGCACTTGAAAGAGAAGTAAAAAAGATACACATTTACAGAAGTCATTTATTTGGTGCAAAGAGAAAACAAACAACAACCAGAAGGAGAGCACTCAAATCAACAATAACTGCAGGTAAAATACAGTGCAATATTATAGGGTTAGTAATGTCTTTATATAACAAAACAAAATACTGTAGCCATTATAAAAATAAACTAAATGATCCCAGTCCCATCTCTCAAACTTTTATGGTTTAACCCTTTGAGTGCCAGAGGGATACGGAATGCATTGCTTTGCAATGCATTCCGTACCCCTCTGGCACTCAAAGGGTTAAGAGATATAGGATGCTAAAATCCTCCCCGCCTGCCCCTTTTACTGACATAAGCTGTAAGCTGACACCAGGAGAATCTGGTCCTGGGACCGGTAGGCGGTTCGTCAGCAAAACCCAAATACCACAATGTAAAAAGAAATATTTCACTAGAACGGTCTACAAAGTGTGCTTGCAAACCAAGCACACTTTGTAGACCATTCAAATGAAGTATTTATTTTTACATAGCTGTATTTCGGCTCTACTGAAGAGCCGCCACGAGTCTCCTGCTATCAGCTTTACAGCTGACATCAGTGAGGGGGGAACTTTAGAACCGTCTATCTCTCAATGGGACTGGGATCATTTAGTTTATTTTTGTAATAGCTACAATATTTTGTTTTGTTATATAAAGACATTACTGTCCCTTTAAATAGATATAGTCATAGGGAAAAATGTTCAAAAAGTCATCATAATAAAATAAAAAATAATAATAATAATTGTTGGATCGCAAGTTGGTGGTGAAAGAAGTACTGTACTTTCAGAGGTAAATCTGTCACGTTCAAAAATGTGTCAAAGAATTTAAAAGATATTATCCTTAAAAATTCTGATGTAAAAAAATGTCTTTAATTGTCTTTGAAATGAACATTATGAAAAAAAAAACACAAAGTATTTTTTATTTTTGTGTTTAAGACGACAAATGTTCATACTTTTGTTTTTTTTGGGCCACAACTCCATACTACTGCTTCTCACTCCTGCTGATTGTACTTTAACCCCTTAACGTCCAATGCCATTCCAGGACCGTCATGGCTGTCCGGCACTTAAGGACCAGTGACAGTCCTGGCACATCATGCAATTCAGGGAGCCCTGAAGCAAGCGCCGGTCCTTAAGGGGTTAAATTTATTTACTACAAGTTTAGACCATTCTTATTTTGCCTGGAAAAAATGATTTTAATCAGACAAAAAAGTGATGGCTAAATGTATATTTTTTCCTGAAAAGACCTTACAATATGATGGTAGATTAAAGTGGATGTGTCACCTATGGACAACATCCTATAAGTAGGTGACACATCCAATGCCATAAAAACGTTATTTATGTTTTTTTTTTTTATTTTAAATTTCGAATTTGTTTAAATTTAAACTTACAAAAGTCTGGGCTGCAGCCACTTCCGCATAGACTGCTGCCCGACGCTTTTCCTCTGCTCTCCTCCTTCCACCGATGACGGAGGCTTCTGTTTGTAACTGGAGCAGTCTCATTGGCAGAGACCGATATCTAGCCAATGAGACTGCTCCAGCTTCCAGACAGAAGCCTCCATCATTGGAGGAAGGAGGAGAGCTGAGGCAGAGCATCGGGCTGCAGTCTATGCGGAAGTGGCTGCAGCCCAGACTTTTGTAAGTTAGATTTAAATGAAAGAGAAGTTTAAAGCGGAACTACCACCCCACCATGACCTTATCTGTGTGTGTAGCATTAATGTAGTTATAAAGTGCGGTGTAATTTAAAATAAAAATCAGAAAACTGATCGATAAGGCACAAAAGAAGATTAAAGTTTAACCTTGTGACGTGTAGAGCATTGTGAGCGCTACTGCGCATGTTAATCTGGTTACCACGCGGTTAGTCACTCCCATCATTCTCTGTTATCCCGCCCGCAAAGCATACCGTTTGCACCACTGGCTCAGTTATGGTCAAAATGTGGCTGAAAGTTAATTCCAGTCTAGTACAGGCTCATGCGCGCCAGGTGACATGTCACATAAGGGCAGGACAAGGAGGACGAGGGCGGGATAACAGAAAATGATGGCAGTGACTAAGTAACCGCACGGTAACCAGACTGATGTGCGCAGTAGCTCTCACAATGCTCTACACGTCACAAGGTTAAACTTTAATCTTATTTTGTGCCTTATCGATCGGTTCTCTGATTTTTAAAATTATACAGCGCTTTATAACTACATTAATGCTACACACACAGATAAGTTCATGGTGGGGTGGTAGTTCTGCTTTAAAATAAAAAAATAAATAAGGTTTTTATGGTATTGGATGTGTCACCTAACTATTTATGGGATGTTGTGCATAGGTGACACATACACTTAAAATCATGCCCCCTTTTAAGACTGCTTTTTCCCTCTCAAGGAGATGGAGGCATTGGATGCAAAGAAAACATCTGAGAATTGAAGGACCATGGTGTAGGAATTTTTTTAATTCTAATTACAGAAATTTCAGTTGCCACAACTTCTTGATCATCTTTCCCATTGAACACCTCACACTGAGTGGTAGGACCAGCTGGTAATCCCCAATGGCTATTCTGAAAGGACACAGAGTGGGATCAGGAAACATGTTTAGGTGCTTTTATTATTTTTTATGTTATTAAAAAAAGTTTTTATATTAGTTTGGTTTTGTTGCTTTTTGTTCGTGGCCCAAGAGATCTGAAGGAAACACTGGTACCTATCTGTTTTATGGGGAGAATAAGCACTGCCAATTCTTAGTGTGCTTTCAGACCAGCGATTGGGGTTACCAGCCAGTCCTGTCTCAGCGGGAGTATCAATCTATGGGTATGTATGCTTACTATCACACTGTATTTTACCTGCAGTTATTTTATTTTTTGTCCTCTTTTGTGCTTTATGTGTCCTAATAATAATCTACATCTACCTTACTATTACAATATGATCCCAATAGGGCCTATGAATTGTGCCCTTGTACCTCCATACAAATCAGTCCTGCATGTCACATCCATGGAGGCAGACATGACAGCTGCTGGCAGAAGTTTCTTTTTTCACCCAAACTGAAGTAAGCAGGGTGTGTTAGCCTACTCACCCTTTAATCCCTTAATGACCGGTCACGTACGGCGGGCAGTTAAAGACCACAGGGCATTTTTTTTTTTTTCATTCAATTCGGGGATCCCCGAGCGATGTACAACCGCACAGTGACCCCTGAATTCGATGACATACCAGGACCGTCACTGGTCCTTAAGTGCAGGACAGCCGTGACTGTCCTGGCACAGCATTGGTCCTTAAGGGGTTAAGGATCAGAGGGGTGAGTAACGCAATGTGGGCCAAGAGTTGAACCTCCCTCTAGTTCTTAAAGGGTTAAGGATTACCACGTGCAGGGAATGGGGTTTTGTCCTGTGGTCCTGCTAGCAACTGTCATGTCTACCTCCATGGATATGACATGTAGGACTATTGAAAATGCTCTCTCGAACAAAGGAGCAAGGACAACATTCATAGAGGCCATTAGAAATTTCTGGCTATAGAAAGACAAATAGTGGTTATTATTAGAAGGGGTTACTTCAATTTTCTGGGGGGCAGCAGGAAATTCTCAGAGTGCCAGTCTGTCGGCTCTTGCATAGTCAGGGAGGTGTGGTCATGTGACCGTGTGCAGCTAATCCATACTTGTTATATGCAGAATCTTGCCTATTGATACAGGCGGATGGCAGTGACCACCATGCCTGTACAGTCTTTTAGTATTAACACACGCCAGCACAGTGAATTTCTGGGCCAGAGTGCATTGAACCCTTGGCACCCACTAAAACTGGCACTGTAGATCAGGAGGTCTCAGGAGAAACTTTTGAAAGAGAAAATGGCCCACCACTAACAACCCTTTGAGTGCCAGAAGGATATACAAAGCCCTGCTTCACAATGTGTTGCATATCCCTCTGGCGCTCAAAGTGTTAAACTAAAAGAAAACTTCTGTGCCCGTTTTCAACAAAATGAGGGACAATTTAGCCTGGACCCCATTCTTCCTGCTTAGTCAAAGATTACAATAGTAAAATATATGCCACATGTTTTTTTTTTAACAACTTATTATTTAAAGTGATAGTAATGTTTCAAAATCAAAGCAGCTTCAATTAATCTTCATAGTATTTGGGCCATGGAGAGTGTTATTTCAATACTGTCAGAGTTGTAGTTCAGGAGTAACTGAATGATAAAGTATCCCCTCCTGTCCCCCTTTTACCTAGTGTAAGCCGCCTCCCCTCAGATGTGGAATCTTGTCTTAAGATCAGACAGGTCACAGCAAGGGACAAGCTCATTACTGTGATCATAAGGAAACCTCTGCCCCCCCCTGACAGGCTTTTCAGGTTTTCCCCTTATGCTAATTGAAGATTGTCCCTCTCTGCGATCCAGACAGTCTTGCTGCTCTGAGGTGATCAGTGTTACATCAGTAAAAGGGACAGGAGGGGGATACTTTATCATTCAATTAATCTTGAACTACAACTCCGATAGTATTGAAATAACACTCTCCATGGCCCAAATACTAGGAAAATTAATTGGAGTTGCTTTTATTTTTAAACATCACTATCCTTTTAAAAGAGTATTTGCAACATTCCATTGAGACTGATTTAATTCTTAGTACATCAGTTTTGAGGCAAACCAACTGCAACATGGGAACAAATAAAAATTGCCAAAATTCCAACTGATTTAAATGGGGCTTTAAATCTTTTGAGGTCTCAGAAGCCTGGAGGAGAAATGCATTGGAGTCCTTTCTAGCATTCACAGGGTTAAAGGAATTCCAAATAATGAAAGATTGACAATTTTTAAATTTCCCATACTTACAGCTGGAATATATAAAAACTAATTATTCTTATTTTACATACCTAAAATATAACCCTAAACTTACATTTTAAACATGTACAAATTGTCCTGTCAGAGAGTATTTAGTAGACCTGTTACCTTGATATATTATTTTTTTTTGCAAGCTTCATTCAAAACTGCCTGTGTTTCACTGTAGCCATAAATTCAGCTCGTATACAGTTTAGGAGACATTCACACTTATTTCTGAAAAAAGTGAAAGTCTCTCAGTGCAGCACATAATTAATTAGCATACTAAACTGCACGGAAAAGCTTCACTAGCATATTAACCCCTTAAAGCACCAAGAGGTCCAGAGATGGGGTGCACTGGAGGACAAGGGTGTTTTTTTTCCTGACATCACCATAGTTAAGGGGTTAAACCACATTGAAAAGCTTAATTAGCATATTAAATCACACTGAAAGCTTCATTAGCAAATGGTACCAAGAAAGAATATAGCCTAACCTTAAATTATACATTTGCTCGTCTTTTGGCTAATAGGACACACAGGCAATGTTTAACCCATTGAGTGCCTCTGCAATGCATTGCGTACCCCTCTGGTACTCAAAGAGTTAATGATGTTTTCAGATATTCAAACTTGAATGAAGGCGACAGGTTCTTTCTAGCGTTGTTTGCATTCAAAAGAAAAACCTTAAGTCATTTAACTGATTGTGATAAGTGTCTACTGCTCTTCTATTAACCCTTAAGGCACGTGGCCAGCACTTAACTACCACTGAGCATTTATTTTTTGCTGTTCGAATTCAGGGCTCCCCAAATGGTGTGCAGCTACACAGGGAGCCCTGAAATCCGTGACACTCCAGGATCGTCATGTGTCCTTTAGGGGTTACCAGATCTCAATTTCAATACAGGATACTTATGAATATTTGCAGGACTGCAGGGAAAGCAATACAGTTTTATGAGTGTCCAGAATAACTTACTTTTGAATGCTAAAAGGAATGAACCATTACCATGCCTTTAAAGGGGAACTTTCACCCCGCAATAACTTAACGTTCGCTTGTTGCTCACCTGGCGACTAGCTGCTTAGTAGCGCTAGTCGCCAGCAATATTACCCGGTTCTTCAGATATCGGCTTTTTGCCGATGGTGACAGGAGCAGGAAGCACGGACGTCTCTTCACAGTGACGTCCGTGCGCCTGTGCTGTCAGTCCCTTTTGCACTGTGGTGCAAAAGGGACTGACAGCGCAGGCGCACGGACGTCACTGTGAAGAGACGTCCGTGCTTCCTGCTCCTGTCACCATCGGCAAAAAGCCGATATCTGAAGAACCGGGTAATATTGCTGTGGTGCAAAAGGGACTGACAGCGCAGGCGCACGGACGTCACTGTGAAGAGACGTCCGTGCTTCCTGCTCCTGTCACCATCGGCAAAAAGCCGATATCTGAAGAACCGGGTAATATTGCTGGCGACTAGCGCTACTAAGCAGCTAGTCGCCAGGTGAGCAACAAGCGAACGTTAAGTTATTGCGGGGTGAAAGTTCCCCTTTAACCACCAAGGCCTGATGATTTAGGCAGCCTTCTGATGTTCAAGAAGTTAAAACAGAGATGCAATCAACACATACCTATGCATTATAGCCATTTTCAGCATGCAAAGGGTAAAATGAGACCACTCAGCAAAACAACATAGTTAACATAAAATAATCTTTTTTCAAGCTTGTACTTGGTCTTGCACTTTACGAATGTACAGCTATTTTACAGTACACCGTTACCAGGTGATTGTTATACTAGGTGACCTTGCATGCTATTATCCAGAGGGCATTCCTATCACACAAGCAATCAGTTTCAGAACCACAGTGAGGATGAACCACTGAATAAAAAAAGTGTGCAATTCTAGAGCAACCCAATTAAATCATAGGAAGAAAAATACAAATTCCCACAGAATCCCTTTGAATTCTACAGGTGTTTTCAACGCATTCCCCTCTACCACCCAAGTGTTTAAAAGACCCAATTAATTCAATGAGCAAGTTTGGAAATCTGTATATATATTCTCCATATGGTGCTATGGGTTTGTTTCTTAGTACACCAGCCTCAGTCTCTGCGTCCTTTTAACAAGGTGGCATAACCATTGGGTGCCAGAAGCGTGTTCAACACTTAAAGAGTTGTTATAGTAACCTGATATACACTCACTTATTTCCTTATACCGCTGTCACATGGACAGCAGTTAACAGACGTACATGAAATACAGCAGTAAAGAACTTGCACTGTCCTCCAGTAAGCAATGGGATTCACATAACCATCTGTCACTCAAAGGGTTAAGGGAAGGGCTGACGTCAAGGTCATGGACTCCAACACATGATAGACGGTCAGCCTGCCACATATAGATAGGATTCCTACATTCATTCAGAAGCATGGCTCATTATTCTATATCAGCTACCCAGTGGTAAGAAACTATACTCTGTTTACTCAGTGGTCACAAGATTCCAGTGCCAGCTGCACATGGCATGCCCATCCCTGTGTAAGCCAATGAGCACATCAGCACTTGTACCCACCCATGCCAAGAAGCTGCTTTATATTCATACAACAGGATCACATGGTACCTGTGGTAAGTAGGGAAGGGCAACCAGTGGTTCTCCAGTAGTTGTTGGACTAGAGTTCTTATTATCTTCCCAGTCCTGTAGCCAGCTGGGAACTGCAGCACAACAACTACTGGAGATCCTGTGACGGACTGACAGAGAAGGAGAGCTCTAGGATAGCAGCAGCTGGGGAGCCACTGCTTGCTTTTTTACCTTGCTGTGCCCAATCCAGGCTGCAGTAACGCTGCTCTTGGTATTCCATCTGGAGTGCAGGGTGATGCCTCTTCTAAGGCTTGTGAGGAATTTACTGGCAGACATTATTCTCCTACAAAAGCAGCAGCAAGGGCTTTAGCTCTCTGTGCAAATGAGAGGCCTGTGCTATGAGACCAAGGATGAGAGGAGGAGCTGACACACTGACATGATGGGAGGGGCCAGTGTGGAGGGAAGGAGAGCAAGGCGGGGATTTGGTATATTGTGTGACACGCTGCTAGTATTTCAGGTCATACATCAGGGTGAACTTGGTGCTTGGCTGTAGTTCATTAGAAGGACGACTTACAAGGGCTGGGTGTTTAACCCTTTCTGTGCCAGGAGATTGTGTGTTAGAAAGCTCTCTGAAAAATGACTCTTTTAGGGGAGTTTTTTCTTTTATTTTGAGTTTAGTTTGTTTATGAAGCTTTAGTTTATTTTACACATTTTTTTTTTTTTTTGGGAAATTTTAAGTAGATTTTTTTCGCTTTTTCAGTTGAGCCCCAGGAAGCCTGAGCTTCTTGCCCAGAAGGGCTCACTTCCTGTGGGCTCTTTTTTTCTAGCTCACACCCCTGACCCATCCTCTGCTGCTGGGTCTTTTTTTTTTCTTTTTTAATTTAATTTGTTTCTTTTATTTATTTGAAATCTTTTTTGTTTGTTGGGTGGTGGGGAAGTTTAATTTTGCATTAGGTTAACCCTTTGATTGCCAGAGGGGTACGGAATGCATTGCAAAGCAATGAATTCCGTACACCTCTGGCATTCAAAGAGTTAAGTTTATCATTTAATTTTGAGGGAGAGAAGCAAGCAGCTGGGAGGGAAAGAATTTGAAAATCTTTTTTTTTACTGTTAACCCTCCCAGCGCCAGTGCATAGCACTAAAGCTCTGACTCTTTCTCTATTTCATTTTCTGTCTTTTTGTTAATTTTCTGATTTAGGTGTTGTGTTTTTGTTTTCTAATTTAAGCCCCAGGAAGACTGAGCTTCTTACCCAGAAAGGCTTACTTCCTGTGGGCTTCCATCTCCAGCAGCACTCCCTTGACCAGTCCCCCACTCCTGGTGGTTTCAATTAATTAATTTATTTTCCTTTTTTGGACACTTTTTGGTTTGGTGGGAAGAATTTATTGTATGTTTAAGTTTATTTTTGATTTAAACTGATTCTGAGGGAGCGATTAAAGCAGCTGGGAGGGACAGAGATTTAGAAACCTTTTTTCTGTTAACCCTCCCAGTGCCAGGTGCGGATCACTGCATCTCTCTCTAGAAAAATAAAATAAAACAACTCCTTCCTCTTTATTTAATTCTTTTTAGTTTGATTTATAATGGGGAAAGGTATAAAGAGGCCTCAGGACCTGAAAGGTGGAATAAGGGAACCTGAAAAAACCTCAGGCTCCCTCTGCCTCCACTCAGGCTGCTCCTACTGGCACTGCCCCTGTTGCACCTACTACTAGATCTTTTGCACAGGTGGTTAGTATCAGCTGCAGTCACTCCAACTCTGGGGGAGAGCAGCTAACTAGGAGGCATGGAGTCAGGTGTACAGTGTCTGGGGTTCATAGCATAGGTGTATATATAAAGGCTGCAGCTGACGTTGTGAGCCCCTCTGCAGTTGTAGCAGCCAGCAAAATGTACGGCAAAGCTGTTCTCTTTCTACGTACGCTGGCTGCTGCACACACTTTGGTGCAGAGGGGGCTCAAATTCGGGGGGACTTATATCCCTGTGGATCCCCTGGAAGGGATGGGCACACGGCTAGTACTATCTAATGTGCCCCCCTTCCTACCAGACCCTTCGCTGCGCCCCAACTTGCAAGCCCTAGGGGGGTTGAAATCTAACATCTCTAAGATTCCCCGGGGCTGCAAAGAGAGAGCACTTAAACATGTGCTGTCTTTTAAGAGGCAGGTACAAGTGCTCCTGCCTCGGGGTGCAGAACATATTTAGGGGTCCTTTGGAGTTCTTTTGAGGGGGTGCTGTACCGCATATTTTACAGCACAGAGGAAGTGAGGTGCTTTTCATGCCCGGAGCTGGGGCATACACGCCAGAGCTGCCCCAAGGGACAGCGATCTAAAACACCAGCTCCAGTACCAAGCACCCAGCCCTGCTAAGACCACCGAGGCAGGGCCTTCAAAAGGGAAAGTCCCCCCCTTCAGAGAGCGATAAGGAGGCTGTTCCAAGGCCCACCACAGCAGCCTCCCCTCCTCCTCCTTCCCTACCAACATCAGACGTTGCAGCTACTTCTAAGGCTGCAGAAAAAGGGAAGAAGGAGAAGAATGTCACCACTACCCCCTGTGTTGCCGCTGCCCCGGTGCCACCCCCCCACCCCAAGTATAAACACTTCAGCAAGTCTAGGGGATGGGGGACGCAGGAAACGTCTCAGCCCTGTAAAGAGGGCACTGGTAGCAGCAGCACCTCCTCTTCTAAGGATGATGCCCCAAGGAAGAGGAAATTTAAAACCAATAGGGGGACACTGGAGGAATGGGCGGAGCTTATCTCCATACGTCCAAAGTTAAAAAGAGGAGCCATCCATCACCTCCTCAAGTGGCGACATTGACTTGGCTATTGATCTCAGCCAGCCAGGGACAGACCACACACCTCTCCCCCCAGACCCGGCGGGGGATAATGTGGCCAAAGGTCTCCCTGAAGAGACAGGGGCAGCCAGCCAGCCTATAGCTATGCAGCTTGTCTTGCCCCTGATGTATGAAGGGAATCCCAATAAAGCCCCTGCAGAAATGGCAGTTAGTGTCCCTAAAGTGCTGAGCTTTGGGGACCACAGTCAGCCTCTCCCTCCAGGGTCACCCTCCAGTGGCAACACTGAGGTAATACCAACTCCCCAGGATATACCACTCCTGGAGGTGATTGACTTAAGTATAACGCCCATTTAGGACCCTGTAGAAGAAAATCCAGGGGAGGGTGATGCAATAGGGGAAGTGGTTATGGAGGAGGGTGACCAAGCAGTCCCTCCAATTAATACCATGGAGAGGACTGCTCCAACCTTGGAGATCCCTCCTTCGGCTTCATCCACTGACCCACACCTAAGCGTCAACCAAGCTAAGCAGGAGGCGGTGGAAAAGACTGAGGAGGCATATAAAGCCTCCAAAGGTCCCCATGTCACCAAGCCATCTGCTGCCATTCAGCCAGCTACCCCTGAGTGTGTCCCTACTACTAGCAAGGGGGCACAAGGTTCTTCTCAGGGTTCAGTCGCGAAGGGTATATTAGACCCCAATTCAATGACACCTAGAAGTGGGGAAATAAAGATCAAGCTGAGAAGGCTTACCCCCTTAGAGGAGAAGAGGGTCTATAAAATACTCAGTGAGGAGATGCCCAGGGATGGCAGTGAAGCTGCCACACTCTCAAAAAACCCACATAGCCCTGTCATCCCTGCCAAGGAAATAACAACATTCCTTGAGAACACCCTTCGTGGACAAAATAAAAAGAATGTGTGCCTGGCCCTTGAGAAGTAGAATGATTTGCCGTTAATCATCCACTCTCTCAAAGAATAACTTAGGGGCAGAAATTGGGCCAAGATCTTCAGGTCTGCCGAACACATCCGCGCCCGCAAGTTCTTAAATTTGTGCCTGTCCCATCAGGCCTCACTAGAGGTAGGGACAAAAGCACTTCCTGACACACAGTAATGGCTCTAAGCATCAGCACTCTTAACACCAATGGCTGTAGGGATTGTTTTCGCATGTTCCAGGTACTCTCCTATCTACAGCAAGGGGGGTACTCTGTGAGCTTCCTGCAAGAGACCCATATCACTCCGGAGGCTGAAGCCAACTGGCATCTGGAGTGGCGAGGCAGGGTTTTCTTTACCCGTTTTACATCAGCGTCATGTGGAGTGGTAACCCTGTTCTCAGAGTCCTTTCAGCCTGAAGTGCTGAGTGTGAAGGTCATTATCTATCAATGGCATGGGTGTCCAACGTGTGGCCCATGGGCTAAATGCAGCCTACCTGAACCCAGGGTGCGACCATCCTGATATTTTTAACAAAAATACTTTTTTTTTTTTTTTACCTGATTTGTTAGCGAACATGAAAGAGTAGGCCAGTAGGCCACAGACTTGATCAATGACTAGCAATAGGCCTTTAACTGCTCCTTTATACAAAAAAAGCTGAATAAACTTTTTTTTTTACTTTTTTTTTATTACCACTAAAATATATGTATTTTTGAATTGCCCCTTTACATAGGGCTAGTTATTACCCAGGAATTAAGTCAAATCAAAGAAATGCTGCGTAACTGAAAAAAGTCACCTCAGTGAAATGTTTGCATCCAAGGAGCTCCATAGCTCCTTATGTTCAAATGGTGCTGGTTTTTGTTGCTACAGTCATCTCAGGTTTGTCTTGTATGTTGTCAGTATGTAAATATCATTAATGGATAATGAACATCTGATACCCAGGATGTCAAGCAGTGAAAAAAGTATGCAATAACAATACTAAGAATTTGATTTGTGTGATTCTGTGTCCAAAATGAATTACAGCTATCTGGGCATAAACCAAGACTGGGCAACTTGCTGATCTCCAGGTGTTGTTGGATTACAATTACCATCATCCTCACACAACCAGCAGTCAGCTGACGATGATGGGAATTCTCCTTATTGGTGGAGCTAAAACTTTGTCTGTCTTTCATCTGTTGGGGTCAGCAGAGTGGAAAGTGGGGTTCTGGCCATACAGAAACCCTTCACATTTTGCCATTGACTTGTTGATTTTTACTGAACCTGACAAAAGCTACATACTTACAAATGTTCAATGAATCAGCACACACTGTATATGCTTGCAGTCCATGCATAACCATATTCCACACGTCACACTAAACACACACAAACTCCATGCATAACCATGAAATAACTATCATATTCATACACTTTAAAAGGCTTAACCCTTTGAGTGCCAGAGGGGTACGCATCACATTGCTTTGCACTCAAAGGGTCAATGTGTAATCATAATGCACAAATGCAAGGGTGAGTAGACTGTGTCTCTCCAGCTGCAGTTAGACTATAGCTCGCATTACCCACAGCCAGCAACCTGGAAAGATACATAGGTTGCCCACCCCTTGCACAAATGTATTACAAATATTCTTACATTGAGTACAATCAAATGAGTGAAGACAAGTGGGGTTTAGTTGCTGCCTTTATAAAACAGCTAGAACAAAGTTCAATGAATCAAGAGTATTGTAAAGGAGAAGTAAACTTTTTAACCCTTTGAGTGCCAGAGGGGTACGGAATGCATTGCAAAGCAATGCATTCCGTTCCCCTCTGGCACTCAAAGGGTTAATGGAAAAACTAGCAAGAGTGGCACAGCATTGCCCATGTGGGCAAAAAATAACACACACACCAATCATATTGGTGAATGTGAGGTGTTGTTTTGTAAGCCTTTACCTGGCAGAGGTAGCCAACATATTGCACTCACATTAACCCTTTAATTACCAGAGAGGTACTGAACACATTGCAATATGTTGACCATCTCTCTGGCACTCAATGTTTAAAAAGCGAAATCTTCTGTTCGTCAGTGGGATTTGTGTGTGCTAATTTTGCAAGTAATTATGTATAAATTGAGTTTGTGATGTGTGTACGTTAATGAAAATAAAAAGTACCTGTGTAATAACACTGGATTAACAGTAATATTGTATTACAGAAAGGTACAATGTATTGTTACTGAATATCGTAAGGCCCAGTCATGGGCAATTTTATTTTTTTATATCACTTGCTGAGCAGTGCTCCCACCATTCTCAATCAGTATGTAAGTGGGGGTGATGGCAACTGGAGCTCAGCAACCACTGAAGACCCTCAGGTTGGTCTGCCTTGTCACAGACCTGCTATTTATAGGGTTACCACCCAGCCGGTATTTTACCGGCAGGCCGGTAAAAAATTGGCTTCTGTCCAATGTTAAGTCTATGGACGGAATGCCATGGCCGGTATTTTTTGGAAGAAAAGGTGGCAACCCTAGCTATTTATGTACGTAAGCTTTTGTACATTTGTCCTCAAGTATCTGCATGGTGACATATCTGCACTCCCCTGCACAGTCACATTGAGCTCCATAAAATTTACCTGCAAATGCACTGTTGTGTATGTCGGTTAGAATGCCAATTTTCATGAAACCCTATTTGCGGGCCCTGTAGAGATTGGGTAGTGGTTCTGAAGAGGATAATGGGGGAATGCTAGTGAGGCATGAGGATGAAGGAGCAGGTGCAGCGAAGCTAGGGCTGAAGAGAAGTTTAGGCAGAGGGATGATAGTTATAAAGAGGGAATCTGCAAAAGAGAGCGGCAGAAGAAGAAGAGAAACATAGTGTTTGTGATAAGAATAGTATATCTGTTGCAGTGATTTATCCATGAAGCACAGTGAGCTGAGCATGGGCGAGGCAATGGGTACACTGACACAGCAGTGTTCTGGTCCTGAGGGTGTGTGGTGGAGTGAATCAATAGATTTGAGCATGGTCAGGGCAGTGTACGTTGATGCGCTCATGAGGGTGTGCTAGCTGCACCCTCACTGATAGTGTTATGTAATGTCCTTATGAGGAAGAGGTCACAGGGGGGCTTAGACCCCCTACGCCCTCACCACTGGTGTTCTGTGATGTGGTGTACTGTGGCGAATCAACAGTGAGTGTGTGATATATTCCTCTCCCTCAGCCAATGGCTCACAGTGAACTAGAAACTGGTTCCATTTTTATATATAGATATAAATTGCAATTTTGTTCCTGAAAAGTAAACTAAGTATACTACCATTGCTGGTAAACTGTACATTTAAAAGATCTGACTTTTTATCATTAAATGACAATTTTATATTGTAGTCACCAGTCATTTGTTTATCTCTTGCTATGGAGAGAATCAGTCAATGATTCTAGCTTTCCTACAGAACTCTTTATATGAAAAATTGCCTTTTGGATGTCATTTTGCACCAGCTGGCAGTTTGAGCTGTAGTAATTTTTGATTGACTCTCCCAGAACACACACACAAATCTTACAGCTCCTTTAAAGCATTACACTATATATTAGAAGTGAAGAGAGAGCATACAGTAGAAAGTATAGCTTTTGAATGGTCTGTCACTGAGCGATATAGTACTTACTTGTGTGCAACTCATCTTCTCCTTCACACTGTCAGCAACAGGATGATGTATAAGATGTGGTCAGCTAACCAGCAGACTGGAGGCACCTTACTCTTCTATAAAACGAAGATCTCACTGAATGCAGCCTCAGTCGCACAAGCTCTTAAAGCATAAACAGTGAGATCTGACATAGGTCAGAAAATTCTGTACATAACAGACTCTTGCCAGTCAGACTGTTTGTTTATAATAGGTGCGTAAATATAGGTGATATGATGTTTGTATCGTTGAGCTTCAGATCTTGATATAGAGTATACAAAGACAACAAGTAACTGTGATGCTTAGAGACACAATATTGTATTCTCTTTTTTTCTAACAGTCAAGAGATCAGTTCAGCTCCCTTAAATGCCCTTAGAGATAGCCGTTAAAAAGTAGAACCAAAAGGTTCTTACTATTGTATGGGATAACTTTGGGATATGATGGGGTGGGAATCCCTAATTATGATATAAGCATAGTGGCAAAGCTGCTGAAAAGTAACTTACGTTATTTTCACTAAAATAGTGTTGTGATAGGAGTGACTTTCTAGCTTATTGGTCTATTATCTCATATTTTTATGCTAGAAGCCAACCTGTTATGTTATCTCCTCTCTGATAGAATAACCTAAACCAGTAAGCTGATGACACTCAGATTGTGATTACACAGTGATTAGTATGTTGTGTGAAATAATTTTCTTCCTGCTTTTGTTAAGCTTACAGAAAGAATCCTTCAAATAAATTACAGTTGTGCTGGGTGGTATCTCCCTATAACAATCTATATCTAGTGTCACCTGATCAAAAGATACGAGCATTCGCTAGTTATATAAGTCTACAGGTGGCTAGCCTATGGAGAATAAGCCAAAATATCTAGTGTGTAGCACTTAAAGTGGAACTTTGAGGTAAAACCAAGTCGCCATGCATTCATTAAACGCATGGCAACTAGCTTGAAAATAGATGTCTTACCATTAAATAATAGCTGTGTCTAAAGTAAACCGTCCCATTTCCAGACTGACGGGCAGGTTAGTGTGGTCTGTGCGCCTGCACCGTCAGTCCATTCCGGTAACCATATGGTGAGCTGCAGTCTACTCAGTGGAGAGCGGGACTGACTGCGCAGGCGCACAGACAAGATATCTGCGTTGTAGCCTGGGTTCCGGTCTCCAAACGTGATGGATTACTTTAGAAAGAGCTATTATTTAACGGTAAGACATCTATTTTCAAGCTAGTCGCCATGCGTTTAATGAATGCATGGCAACTCAGTATTACCTGAAAGTTCTGCTTTAAAGGGAAACTTTCCCCTGTTTACAAGTTCCTCCCATATGAATATGGAAGCAAAGATAACCCTAAAAAGTGATGCTTTTTTTTTTTTTTTCTCACAAGTTGGATTTATACCTCCTCCTTACTTTGGCACTGCGGGACCACTTGTGAGCATGAATGTGTCACACTCCTTCAGGCTACTCCTCCTACCATCATCTTGATTGGCTGCTTGGCCTTTATCTACCTGTGCCATCTGCCCAGCTTTGCTCATTTTTCATGCCATGATCCTGAGAGATTCCTGTTTCAGCATTACACAGCCTGTGATTTTCCATGTACTGACCTTAGCCTTGTTTCCCAACCACGTTTCCAGTCTTCAGCGTTTACCTACGATTCCTTGAACCTCGACCCAGCTTCCTCTTGACTACGACTCTGTTTGTTCCCCTGGTACCACCCCTCAGATCCTGCTTGACCTCACCATTCCAGACCACTCTTCTTCCTACTCACCTCCGCAAAGAGAGTCCCTGCAGAAATAGATTGCTTGGACTAATAAAAATACTCAGTGCTGCATATGTGCTTACCCTAATAACATATAGATTGATTGGTTGACCATGTGAGGATCTTTTAGCGAAGCAAGACAAAGCAATTACTAACATGCTATTAGGAGACTGAATAGTGTAACTCTGATCTTGATTCACATTTGTTACTCATTAAGTGCTACACACTAGAGATTTTGACTTATTCTCCATAGGATAGCTACCTATAGACCTAGATAATAAGCAAGTTCTTGTGTCTTTTGATCAGATGATGCTAGGTATAGATTGTTATAGGGGAATACCACACAGCACGGTAATTTATTCAAAGGATTCTTTCTGTAAGCTTAGCAAAAGCAGGAAGAAAATTATCTCGCTCAACATACTAATCACTGTATAATCATAATCTGAGTGTCATCAGCTTCCTCAGAGAGGGGATAACATAACAGGTTGGCGTCTAGCATGAAAATGTGAGATATTAGACCAATAAGCTAGAAAGTCAGTCACTCTTTTCACAACACTATTTTACTGACAATAATTTGAGTTACTGTTCACCAGCCTATTGGTTCTACATTTTAACGGATATCTCTCTGAGCAGCACTTCTGTTGCAGCGAGATAGTTTACTCATTTATGTATAAGTTTGTCTTGTACAGTTTTAAATTAATTAATAAAATTTGGATTTTTTAACTTGCAAAGAATCACATCCAACTAAGGGCATTTAAAGGAACTGAACTGTTCTCTTGACTGTTAGGCTTAAGAGACAAAAGAGAACACAATATTGTGTCTCTATGCCTCACAGTTACTTGTTGTCTTTGTTTGCTTGTTTCTCAGAAATGTAAAACTCTGGCAGCACCTCTCTGACACTTCAACTGACACTTCAAAGGAACATAGAGAGCAGATGCTGGATTCAGGGCTAGATTTAGGGCCAGCTGGGAGGATACAGGATTGGGAACATGACCAGCAGTTAGGATACAGGACTATGATCAGGACCAGCAGGTGGGATAAGGGACTAAGACAGAACCAGCATGCAGGATTCAGGACATAGATCAGGACCAGCAAGCTGGATACAGGACTAGAGTGAGAACCTGCAGGCAGGATACAAGATTGGGATCAGGAGAAACAGGACCTGCATCTGGACTGCAAGCAGGACCAGCAGGCAGGATAAAGGACTAGAGTGAGGCCCAGGAGGCTAAATACAGGAGTAGGATAAAGATCAGCATGCAGGATACAGGACTAGGATTAGAACCAGCAGGATGGATACAGGACTAGGATTGGGACAAGTAGGCAGGAGAGATGACTAAGATCAGTAGGCAGGATTCATGACAGGGATCAAGACCAGTGGTAGGATTCAGATCTAGGATCAGGACAAGTTGGCTGAATACAAGAATAGGATCATGACCAGCATTCAGGATATAGGCCTGGGGTCATGACCAGAATTCAGGATACAGTGATGTGATCAGGACTACATAAAGGATAAAGGCCTAGGATCAGAACCAACAGGAAGGGTACAGAGCTGAGATCAAGACCAGAAGACAGGAACCAGGAGTAGAGTTTGAACAAGAAGGCTGAATATATGACTTGATTAGGACCAACAGTCAGGATACAGAACTAGGATCAGAACCAGCAGGATGGATACAGGACGAGGATTAGGGCCAGCAGGCAGTATAAATTACTAACATCAGGATCAGTAGTTGGATTCATGACAGGGATCAAGACCAGTCAGTAGGATTCAAAATTAGGATCAAGACCAGCTGGTAGGAGTCAGATCTAGGATCAGGACAAGTTGGTTGAATACAGGAATAGGATCATGAACGGCATTCAGTATGTTGGACTGGGTTCATAACCAGAATTCAGGATACAGGGATTGGATCAGGACCACATAAAGGATAAAGGACTAGGATCAGAACCAGCATGAAAGGTACAGAGCTGAGATCAGGACCAAAAGACAGGATCCAGAAGTAGAGTCTGAACAAGTGGGCAGAATACATGACTTGATTAGGACCAACAGTCAGGATATAGGACTAGGACCAACAGGTCGGATCCATGATAAGGATCAGGAGTAACAAGGATGACATAGGTCTCAGATCATGACCAGTAGGCAGGATACAAGGCATGGTCAGAAAAACAGGACTAGAGTCACGGCCAGAAGGAAGGATACAGGACTGGAATCAGGACCAGCAGGCAGATTACAGGTGAAAGATCAGGACCAGTAGGCAGGATTCATGGCAGGATCAGGACCAGCCAGAAGGATTCAGGACTAGGAAGACCTGTAGGTACAATACAATGGATAAGAACCAACAAGCAGAATACAGTACTATGATCAGGATCAGCAAGCAAGATTCAGGGCTAAGTACGGGCACCAACAAGCAGCATTCAGGACTGGCATCAGGACCAACTGGCAGGATACAAGAATCGGATCAGCCCCAGCAGGAGGATCAAACATCTAGGGTAGGAATCATTAGGCTGGACACAGATCTAAGGTCAGAATCTTCAGGCAGGTCCATGAATGAGTGCCGATATGCAGGATCCAGGTCTAAGTTCAGGATTTAAAATAAGGATATAGAACTAGGTTTAGAAATTGGGACCAGAACTAGGGTCAAGGGCAGCATCCAGAAAGAAGAAATAAGGTAAGAAATAGGAGGCATGATGCAGGACCTGGGTAAGGGCAAGATACAGAACTAGGGCTAAGAGCATGGTAGAAGGGTGACTTTTTTGCATTTGGTGAGGCTAATAATAATAATGATAAGAATAATATTTTAATTAGAATGGATTCCACAAATAAGTTTTATTGCTGCTTTTGAGGCAAGACTGAGCAGAGCCAATACAGACAGCAGAACAGAAAACAAGAAAATGCATAACAAGATCAGGGACCGGGTTGGATCTGGGTAACAAGACAAGCCAGTGCCTAAACCAGATAACAGAAATTGACATGGTCAGAAAACGGTCAGTGGGTAGCAGGACAAAGTTATCAGTAACATGCTATAATAGGGGCTGAAATTAATTGATTTTGCCACAGGAAAGAGAGGTGATTTATGGAATTTGTATAATAAGGGGAAAGTGTTAGGGGAGAAAAGTGCCCCCAAGTGTTCCTGGGAGTAGGGCTCCGAAAATCAGACATTTTAAGGGGACACATATGCAGGGATTCATTTTAACCAGTGCAGCCTTGTAGTTTGTAATCTTCTTGTGTCCCTAATAACCGTTTGAGTGCCAGAGAGGTACACAACACATTGCAAAGCAATGTGTACCCCTCTGGCACTCAAAGGGTTAAAATAGCTAATTATGGAAAGTCTACCTGGCACTCAGGTTGAGAAACCTGTAGGGCATTCTCTAGTTTGCCAGGAAACAAGGTGTGGCTAGCATAGTATACCAGTTCAGTAAGTCGTTGTTTATATCTACTAATGCAAACACATACTGGTGAACTGGAATAATTTCTGCATTGTTATGTGTACAGAATAATGGTAGGTTAGATGCTACAATATTTTACATATTTCTGTTGTTAAACAACACAGAGAGAAATATTGACCCATTAACTCTATTAGAGAAATTTTAAAGGGTTAGTAATGCCCGTATTTAACTTGATGCAGTATTGTAGATGTTAAAAAAATAAAGTATGTGGAGAAAGTCCCATCTCTCAAACCTTTACAGTTTGAGAGATATTTGCCGGTAAAGTTCCCCCTCCCCTTCTGATGTCAGTGCTCTATTGACAGCAGGAAATCCCGGTCCCGGGATCAGCTGGCGGCTCTTCAGCAGAGCCAAAATAGCAATATTTAAAACAAATTATTTCATTGGAACAGCCTACTAAGTGTAGACCGTTCCAATGAAGTAGTTCTTTTTAAATATCGCTATTGTGGCTCTGCTGAAGAGCCTCCTCAAGTCGGCCAACGTGGTTCTCCTTCTGTCAGCTTTACAGCTGACATGAGGGAGGGGGGACTTTAGCGGCGCATATCTCTCAAACCATAAAGGTTTGGGATGGGACTTTCTCCAGATACTTTATTTTTTTAACATTTACAATAATGCATCAACTTAAATACGGGCATCACTAACCCTTTAATGACATGAAGAAGTTGCTGTACTAAGGCAAACAGGAGTAATTCTGGAACAACCCTACTGCACCACAGTGATAACAACTGAGAGGTCTCCAATGCATTGTTTCTCAATCTGCTGGAGACCTCTCTAACACTCAAGAG
Organism: Rhinophrynus dorsalis; assembly: GCA_037306005.1. NCBI lineage: Eukaryota > Metazoa > Chordata > Amphibia > Anura > Rhinophrynidae > Rhinophrynus > Rhinophrynus dorsalis. The sequence goes on along the minus strand of CM074718.1, from coordinate 639,366,267 downwards.
CTTACATTTTAATCAATGGGAATTTTAGGAATGTTTATTTTCTCCATAATGCAGCCTATTTAGACAAAGGATATGTATTCATGAAATGCATTCTTTCGGACTGGACTAAATGGTAGTTAATTAGATAAATAATTGGCTGAAGGAAAGGAAATAGAGTGTTACAGTCAATGGTATTCATTCAGATGAGGGACCTGTTAATAGTGGAGTGTCATAGGGTTCAGTGTTTGGGTCTGTTCCATTTAAGATATTCATTAGTGATATTACTGGTGGTACTCAAGGTAAGGCAGATGATACAAAAATCTGCAACAGGGCTTACTCTTCAGGAGAGATAAACCACATGCAATGATATGGAGAAAAATGTGTATGAAATCTAAAATGTAATGCTGAAAAGTGCAAGATAATGTATTTAGAGCAAATAAACACAGAGGTGGAATACAGGGCTAATGGTTCTTTGCTTTCACAGACATCACAGGTAAGGGACAGGAGTGTTATTATTTCAGATTACTTAAAGGGATAGTAATACTTCGTTTTAACTTTATTTTATTTTGTAGGAATTAAAAAAACATGAAGAATGATATAAGTCTTAACTCTCAAACCTTTATGGTTTATGAGATATTCACAAGCAAAGTTTCCCCTCCCTGCCCCTTTTACCTAGTGTAAGCCATCTCTTCTCAGATGTGAATGTGGTTGTATGACCAGACAGATAACAGAAGGGGACAATCTTCTTTGCATAAAAACAATGAAAGCCCTTCCCCCCTTGACAAGTTTTTCAGCTTTTTCCCTTATCTTAATTGAAGATTGTCCCTCTCTGCAGTCTACCTGGGCATCTCCCTTCTGATCTGGTTGAACAGGGGGGGGATACTTTGTTTGTGAATATCTCTTAAACCATAAAGGTTTGAGAGATAAGACTTATATCATTCTTCATGTTTTTTTAATGCCTACAAAATAAAATAAAGTTAAAACGAAGTATTACTATCCCTTTAAGGTAGCACGCAATGCAATAATGTAGTGGGAAAAGCAAACTGCAATTGACTATATAAGAAGAGGCTTTAGCAGCAGGAAGAGAGAGGTACCAATGTATCACGGTGCCCGTGATTCCTCCAATTTGCAACATTGCTACTTCCTGGTCATTTCCTTCTAGCATTCTTATTGGTGATCAGTAATTACTCCTCCCACTGGTTACCTTTATATGCTAGCACTGTCATTATGGAGGCGCCCTTTTGTGGTGTTCCAGTATCTAGCGTTTGTTCCTGTGGTTCCTGGTATCCTGTGTATGACCCGGCTCGACTGACTACGTTCCTGAGAGTTCCTCTGTTCCTGACTTCCATTGCGACCCCGGCTTGGCTGACTATCCTGCTCCGTGTACTGACTCGGCTTGGTTGACTATCCTGCTCTGTGTACCGACCCGGTGTGGCTGACTATCCTGCTCTGTGTACTGACCCGGTGTGGCTGACTATCCTGCTCTGTGTACCGACCTGGCGAGGCTGACTATCCTGCTCTGTTCACCAATCCTATTGGCTCCTTAGCCTGTCCGAGTTCCTACTTGGCCCGTTGCCTGTTCTGCTCAGTCAGTGCCTGTCCGGCACGGTGTGTTCCTCCTCCTGAGTCACCCGCACCTGTACGCTTGACCTGGCATATATCACAGTGCCTGTGATTCCTGTCACTCTCAGTTGTGGCTGTCACTGATTTGCTGACTGGGTTTGACCCGCCTCCTGATGACCTTTTTATACCTGGCTATCACATCTGTCAGATGCCCTTTCGTGGTGTTCTTGAGCCAGTAGTGCTGTTGCTGTGTTCCTGTATTCTGAGTTCCTGTGTACCGATTCGGCTTGTCCTGACTATTCTCCAGTGTTCCTGCTTGTGTATGACCCGGCTCGTCTGCGTACCACCCTTGTATCCTGACCTGGCTAGACTGACGTTTCTGCTTGTGTATGACCCGGCTTGTATGACTGCCTCCTACATGCTCCGACCCGGCCCGGCTGACTTCCTGCTCCGAAGATCGACTTCCAGCTTGTTCCAGTGACCTGCATTCCAGTTGTCGCCGCCGCGACATTATCAGTCTCTGTTGCCTGCTTCAGTGTGACTGCCTTGCCTGGTGTTTCCCACGACTAGTGCTGTGCCTCGCTACCTGTGCAGAGCTGTGTGTGAATCTGTGTGCCTTCCTCTCAGTGCAGAGCCTTCCAGTAGCGCTGAAGCCTCGAGTAAACGTGCTTTTTAACTCTTGCAGTGCTGCCTCGATTTCACTCACTCTATCTCCAGTACGAGCCTCGATATCCGTGATACTGCTGCTGAGTTGGCCGCTCACCGTCGGCAACTCTAGTCCTCCATTGCAGAGTAGTCACATTGTTTGGGTCGTTTGGGCGCCTAAGGCTCTCCGGTGTCGGTTACCGGCGATATCCGTAATATAGAGTGGTGGCAGTAAGGCTTCAGTGTTGGCTTATCCGGTACTACGCCCGAGGGGGCTAGTGGCTCTTGCATTCATATTCCTACATTCGACTAAGCTTGAGGAGGCTGTTAGCTCTTGCATTGCCGGCCGGTTCCCGTTACGCCCGTGGGGGCTATTTGCACTTGCACAAACCAAAGCAGTTCCAGTAACTACGCCCGTGGGGGCTAAGTTGATTCCTAGTCTGCTTAATATCCAAACACCTTGGCAAGGCAGTTCGGTCTTCAGTACTTGATGAACTTTGTCTATCCAGTACAGCCTTTTAATATCCAGGGCATGTCAAACCTCCACATCTGAGACGGACTGTTATCTAGACATTAACCCCTTGGGGGTTCATATCATCCAATTGCATAGTCTTGCATGTATATCTATTGTGCTATTACTATTGTAATATCTCAGTATACTTGATCTGTGTATTACCTACCGCCACTAGAGGGCGAACTTGAGCATTATTTACTTTAAATAAAGTGTGTTTTATTTTCACTTACTGGTCTGAGAGTCCTAAAAAACCGTTACAGCATAGCTGTCCGCTCCATTTCTCGAGGTTGGCTGTCGCTCCGTTGCACATCGCTAGTCTCGACCTGTGAGGTCGTTCCATCTGTCCAGAGGTCTCTTAACGTCCTTAGCCTGACTCGGGCTGGTGTGTGGTTTAGTCACTTCTGTCACTTGTCATTGCTTTGCTCCCAGGTTGGTTCGGTTGCCTTGCCTTGTCACTGCCAGTACTGCACTACCACCTAGCGTACTAGGGGTCTGGTTGCCTTACCTTGTCACTGCCAGTACTGCGCTACCACCTAGCGTACTAGGGGTCCGGTTGCCTTGCCTTGTCACTGCCAGTACTGCAATATCACCTAGCATACTAGGGGTTCGGTTGACTTGCCTCGTTGCTGCCAGCACTACTCCTTCTCCTAGCGTACTAGGAGTTCGGTTGCTTTGCCTTATCCATTTGTCAGCTATCTAGCTATCTCTTCACCTGGCTTCCAGGTGTATTGTTACCTTCACTCCTGTCAGTCCTGCTGACCTCCCTAGCACTCTAGAGATCCAGTTACTCAGTCTGGGACTCCTCCTGTTGCTCCTACCACCCGGTGGGATCTGCTGTTCCTGTTCCAGTATTTCGCTACTGTTGTACTAGTCCTGATCCTGGGTCCACAGGAGTACCTCTCTGCCTCATTGTATTCTTGTATCTGTGCCTGTATTGCCAAGACTACTATTACTATTGTTTGGCCTGTACTAATGTACTTAATTCTTGTTTAATAAAACTGTGTTTTACTAAACCTAATGTGTCTGAGTGTCTGAAAACTGTAACAGTACGAAAGGGCCATGACCTCAAATAATACTGATAGTCACAGAATATCCATTGGAGGATGGATTTACATGAGCAACGTCTGGACCAGTTATCTTTGGCTGTCCAAACCATTCTAGAATGTACCGCTCACCTTGACAAACCAGTGCAGACTCCGGTGGTCCCCCCTGTTATGACACCAAGAGATCACTCCCAGGCACTCGGAACCACGAACTGAGGGTTGTCCTCAACCGCTCTGTTGCCAATAAGATATGATGGGGATCCTACACTATGTCGTGGGTTTGTTAACCAGCTAGAAATTTTTTTCGAACTGGCATCACATGCTTTCCTGAGCAATAGAAGCAAAGTGGGGTTTATGATATCCCTGTTGACGGGAAGGGCACTGGCCCGGGCAAACCCACTGTGGGAGACGGCTAAACCCTGTAATAAGAACTTTGCAGAATTTCTGGTTGCCTTTCGTAGAGTATTCGAAGTTCCAGGAAAAGCCACCTCTGCTGCCAAACGATTGATGGAGATTCAGCAGGGCCCTCGTACGGTTGCAGACTACGCTATAGAATTTCGTACATTGGCAGCAGAGGTAGGCTGGAATAATGAGGCCTTGGTAGCAGCCTTTTCACAAGGTCTTGATGATAGAATCAAGGATGAGACAGCAGCTCATGATTTACCTGAAGATCTAGATAAGTTTATTGAGCTGGCTATACTCATTGATATGCGCATTAGGGAGCGCACCTCAGCTAAAGGTCGCAGGCAACGACCTTCACTTTACCGTCAGGTTGGCTTGGGACTCCCACCCGTGTCTCCTTCTCTACCCCCCCCCCCCGGTAATAAGGAGGACAGTGGTGAACCTATGTAGGTGGGGTTTACTAAGCTATCCAGGGAGGAGCGGTCCTACCGCGGCAGACAGGGTCTGTGTTTATACTGTGGGAAGGCCGGACACATCCTGCGCACCTGTCCCATAAGGCCGGGAAACGCACGCACCTAGGTACCTACAGGGGACAGGTCCTAGGTGGGGTACAACAGTCCCCAGATTATGATAACCATAAGCCTACAGTGGGGGTTGTGGTTTCTTGGGCCTAAACTTCCATAGAAACTGCTACATTAATTGACTCTGGCGCGGTTGGATTCTTTATGGATAAGTCTTTCGCTGTATTGCATAAGATTTATCTGGTCGAGAAGGAATCTCCTTTGGCTATCGAGGCTATCGATGGCAGGCCTCTCGAGCCTGCACACATTACCCAGTAGACGGTACCATTATCACTACAGATCGGAGCCCTCCATAGGGAGAAGCAATGTTTCCAAATTATACAGTCTCCCCATCATATGGTCATTCTAGGGCTTCCATGGCTATGCATGCACAATCCGAGAATGGATTGGCATTCCTGTGAGATTCTGGCTTGGTCTGAGTATTGTATGGAGCACTGTATATCGCAACCGATCAAACTGTTGTGTACCTCTCCTTCCTTACCCACTGAATACCAATAATTCAGCGATGTGTTTAGTAAAGGAGAGGCTAGCGCATTGCCTCAGCACCGGTCATTTGACTACGTTATTACTCTGCCTCCTGGTGCCGTGCCCCCCGGCGCCAGGCGTATCCGTTGTCTTGTGAGGAGAACAGGGCCATGGAGGACTATATTGCAGATGCCTTGGAGAGAGGTATTATTCAAAAGTCATCCTCGCCCACAGGTGCTGGATTTTTTTTTTTGTTAAAAAGAAAAATGGAGAATTATGTCCATGCATCAATTATCGGGGCCTGAATAAGCTAATGTCTAAGAATGCCTATCCCATTCCACTCATCACAGAGCTGTTCGATTTTCACCAAACTGGACCTATGGGCAGCATAAAATTTAATCAGAATCAAGTCTGGTGATGAGTGGAAAACCGCCTTTAATACTTGCTCTGGTCACTACGAGTACCTTGTAATGCCTTTTGGGTTATGTAATGCTCCAGCAGTATTCCAGGAGTTCGTTAATGATATCCTCAGGGATATGTTGCAGTCCTACGTCGTAGTATATCTGATATGGTCCAGTACCACAAGGACGTGGTGGCAGTATTACAGAGATTATGTGAACACAAATTGAACTGTAAAATTGAAAAATGTGAATTTCACAGACCTGTAGTGCAGTTTCTGGGTTTTGTGATTTCTAAAGACGGTATTGCCATGGACCAGGATAAACTTTCAGCAGTCTGGCAATGGCCACGCCCCAAGGGGCTGAAAGCCATTCAACATTTCCTGGGCTTTGCTAATTATTATAGGAAATTCACCCACACCTGTACGCTTGACCTGGTATTGCTGTCCGCTCCATTTCTCGAGGTTGGCTGTCGCTCCATTGCACCTCGCTAGTCTCGACCTGTGCGGTCGTTCCATCTGTTCAGAGGTCTATTAGCGTCCTTAGCCTGACTCGGGCTGGTGCATGGTTTAGTGACTTCTGTCAATTGTCATTGCTTTGCTCCCAGATTTGGTTCGGTTGCCTTGCCTTGTCACTGCCAGTACTGCACTACCACCTAGCGTACTAGGGGTCCAGTTGTCTTGTCTTGTCACTGCCAGTTCTGCACTACCACCTAGCATACTAGGGGTCTGGTTGCCTTACCCTTGTCACTGCCAGTACTGCACTACCACCTAGCATATTAGGGGTCCGGTTGCTTTGCCTTGTTGCTGCCAGCACTACTCCTCCTCCTGACGTACTAGGAGTTTGGTTGCTTTGCCATATCCATTTGTCAGCTATCTCTTCACCTGGCTTCCAGGTGTATTGTTGCCTTCGCTCCTGTCAGTCCTGCTGACCTCCTTAGCGCTCTATGGATCCAGTTACTCAATCTGGGCCTCCTCCTGTTGCTCCTACCACCCAGTGGAATCTGCTGTTCCTGTTCCAGTATTTCGCTACTGTTGTACTATTCCTGATCCTGGGTCCACAGGAGTACCTCTCTGCCTCATTGTATTCTCGTATCTGTGCCTGTATTGCCAAGACTACTATTACTATTGTTTGGCCTGTACTAATGTACTTAATTCTTGTTTAATAAAACTGTGTTTTACTACACCTAACGTGTCTGAGTGTCTGAAAACCGTAACACAATGACACTAAGGTGGTGTGATAAGGAAGAGATAACTTATCCAGTGAAATAACGTCTCTAGTTCCTATTTTATTATATGGAGCTGATGCACTATGATTTCTCAAGATGGAGAGATTCTAGTGAATAGATCCATAGAATAACACAGGAATTTGAGAAGTGATGTAACTGTAGAGTTTATCTCCCATTTATCACACCTTAGTACATCTCTTCCTGCTGTCCTGTGTACAGACCAGTGGGGAGATGGTGTGATAAAGTGTGATGAACACTCCAGTTCCTATGTTATGCTATGGGGCCTATATACTAAGATATATCCAGCTTGATAGATCTTAGTGCATAGGTCCCATCGAGTATCATAAGATTCGGAGGGGGTTATGCACTAAGGTTTGCTAAAGAGGTGAGAAGATAATGTGAAGATAACTACAGTGATATCATATCCCCAATTTCTATGTTTTTCTATGAACCTTTTGAATTAAAATCTCTCACACCTGAGAAATCTTAGTGTATGGGCTCCATAGAATAACATAGGAATTAGAGAAGTGATATCACTGGAGAAGTCCCCTCCACTTTATCACCTCTTTATCACCTCTTATTGCATCTCTGCTGGAGAGTTTATAACACTGGAGAAGTCACCTTCATTTTATCACCTCTTTATCACGCCATAGTGCATCTCCCCTTACAAATCCAGAAGGATATTAGTACACTGGAGACCGCTCAAAAGAAGAGCCACTAAAATGTTGCAGGGTCATCCTGATGCAGTGCACAAGGTAGACTCAAAGAACTTAATTTGTACAACTTGGAAGTAAGGAAGGAGTGGGAAGATATGATAGAAACCTTTAAATATATTAAGGTATTAAGTGTAGGAGGTAAGCATTTTTCAGAAAAAGTGGAATTCTATGATTCAAGATTTAAAATTAGAGGGTAGAAAATTCAGAAGTAATGTCTGTAAGACTCATGAAATAGCCCCCAGCTGAGGAGTGTCACTGTTGGGGGGAGTAGGGACCCCCGCAGCCTAGGTACTGGTTGATGCATGGGTTCGGCGCTAGAGAGAGATGCTTGGGTGCGTGGACGGCCTGCCAGGTACTCCCTTGCTGCAGCCGAAGCTGGATAAAGGTGCTGGTCGTGAAACCAGATTGTTCCACTCCAGTTGAGCCGGGGGGCAACCAGGATGGGAGTAACTGGGAACCGTGTGAACTACAACCAGGAGGTCAGCGGAGGGAGGAACAGACAAGCAAGCGGTAGTAATGACAGCAGTGGTCAGACAAGCCAGGTCAGGGTTCCAGAGATCAGCGGTGGTCAGACAAGCCAGGTCAGGGTCTCAGAGAGCAGTGATATAATGAATCAAACTGAACAAGCTTGTGGAACGGGCAAAGACAGAGGGGGTTGACCAGTGTTTTATACAGTAACCCTCCAATAGGAGGAGGAGGCAGATCAAAGTCCTAGCCCAATCAGGACAGGTTGGACCAAATGGACTTATAGCATGTCCAATGGGCAAAGACACAAACTACACTCCCATTGGGCTAAGACACTGTGCCCAATAGGAGACAAGAAGCAGAGGCAGCTGAAGACTACTGAACACGTCAGCACGCAGTGGACACTGACACGGGCGCATGCGCATCGGCTGAGGAAGCCAGAAGAACACACGCATGCACTGAAATAAGAACCTGGCGGCACCCTGACGCGGAGACCCAACTGCGGCCAGGAACGGAGCGGCAGCGGCGGTAGGTGATAAGGAGATAGGGACTAATACTGTACGGGAACTCAAAATGTCTGGAATAGACATGGCTTTTCTGAGGCGTATGTAAAAGTGAGCATTTTAACTAAATGGGAAAATGGGCAGACTGGATGAGCCAGCTGATTCTTATCTGCCATCACATTTTTTGTATCATAGGAGAAAAGTGTGGTACATGGAAATCTACCTAACCTCCTACAATAGACGACTGCCGCTCTTGGGTTCAGCGAGTGGCCGACCTCAAGCACAAACGTGCATGGATTAGTGGCAGGTTGGAGGTCTATCAAAATATGTTGAGTCCTTGGATACATCCTCATTTCTGGTCCACTAAGAAATTACTTACCAATGCTCCTTAGTTTGTGCTATTGTTCTCTGTCCCTTGAGGCTATCTCAGTCTCTTCATATGCTCCATGACCCTGGGAGGTGTGCCAGGCTCCACCAAACCCTCCTCCCTCTCTCTCACCCTATTTCTTCTCCCTTCCTTATCATCTCACACCTTTTGTCTTTTCTACTCTAGCTAGATGCAACAGGGTTTATACAATCAATGTTCAACACCAATAGGGCTTATACCACTAATGTTCAATATTGAATAATGATGCAATTCGGCTTATACCACCAATGTTTAATACTGAATTAAACTTAGTACTTGTCCACTGTTACCTTTTTTGAATACACTTACAATTTAGGTCTTGTATTAACCTGTATATTTTATTTTAATACCCTACCACCTTAAAACTGATGATTTATACTCAGGTTTTTCCTGTAATGACCTAGCTAATTCTCCATACTTTGTTCCTGTATATTTTTTCACATGTTTGTAATCATTTAGTATGTTTGTATATGAGGTATACTATATTTAAACTCTGTAATTTCTTCATTCACATAAAACTTTTTAACACCCCCCCCAAAAAAAAAAAATGCATGGGGCAGCCACTACTTGTGGTATTCACAAAAATAAACAGAGCCTCCACATGGAGGTTACATGTTCATGGTACTGAATAAAAGAAACATACAGATATATTTTATTTTATTAATGCCAGAGTTCTAGTGTGGTTTTATGGCAATGCTTATACATATCAGATGAGAGTTGGTACAGTGTTAGCATGTATCGTTATACATATCAGCACTGAAAAGGGCATGTAATCTGAGAATGTTCCGCCTAACACTACTTTGCTGTTGTGTAGTGAGGACCGTATCTGGAATGTAGGACAAGATTGGCAGAGAACTTGCAATAGCCCACAGGGTGAGGGTTACCTAGAACTTTTCCCCTAATCTAGATTCTTCCAATCCCAAATCAATAGTGTTAAATATGTCCCTGCAAAAATAGAGCTAGCCATTCTCAATGAAAAAAATCAAATAGATGAACCTATAGTATATATTCAAACTGATCCCCAAAACTGGTCCAAACATAATATTTCCCAATTGGACTGCATCAAACCAGTGGTCTAGGTATTGACTACTTTAATGGATATTTTGTATCACAGCTACTAGCTCAAGCATTGGATTATTACTAACCATCTAGGTGGGTTAACAGAGAAACATTTCAAACTCATCATTAAGCCAAATGACTCAATGATCTGCCCCTCGTCTTCATGTATGGCATTGCTCCAACCATTCTATTCGCCAGACAACCTTGACTGTGTGTGAATACATTTTTCTCTGTCACATTTTTCTTGGTATCCTCCCCTACTGGTTTACCTCCATATGCAGAAATGTCAAATCCCCTCCAGTGTGTGTCAGAATCCTGATTCATCCTTTGCAACAGGAAGGATAATTTAATTTACATTTTTGAGACAAAATAATTATCTGTGCAGATTAAAGTTTTTCCCCACTTATGTTTCTAAAATTTCCGATCATTGATTAATTTTGAGAATGACCGCAATCTTTCCTATGGAAAATGTGCTACAAAGTCCTCAACAGGAAACACACAAACTCTTGTCTTGAGTCTCTACTTGCAACATATAAATTGATCAAAAAACATCAAGAGCTTCTCTGGAGAAGACCTGGTGAAAGGATTATAGCATATCTCAAGAATAACATGGACAAATTCAACAGCACCGATGCACTAGTGAAACATTGAACTAACACCCATTGAACCCCCTCCCATTTTAATCCCCCTTCTTATCAATCTGTATATTTAGTTAAAAGTTGTTCTTTATTCATTATTTAGGGCAGGGCAGCCAACCAAGATCCCTAAGATCTACCTACAGTGCATGTTTTCATAATATCTGAGTAGAGCACAGGTGGACTAATTAGTGGCTCAGTCACTTTACCTGGTCTTCTTTAGGGATATCCTGAAAATATGCACAGTTCACAACTTTTGAGGACCAGGGTTGGCTACTCCTGATTTAGGGAGTTAGTCCATTGTGCTTCTGTTCTATAACTGTAACAACTGCATACATATTGAGGCTGATTTACTAGGAACAACTGGAGTCATTTTGGAGCAAACCAACTGCTCCATATGGGACAAATCAACCCCACCTGTTGATTTGAATGGGTTATTTAAACCCCTAAATGCTAGGAAGGTCTCCAATGCATTGCAAAGCAATGAGTTGGAAATCTTGCTAACATTCAAGGAGTTAAAAGCTCCATTTACATCAACTGGTAATTGGGGATTTTTATATTTGTTCTGTATGATGGTGTTGGTTTGTTCAGGTTCTTCATATTAAATCAGACTCATTGCTTTTGTTAAAGGGATAGTAATACTTCGTTTTATCTTTATTTTATTTTGTAGGTATTAAAAAAACATGAAGAACGATATAAGTCTTATCTCTCAAACTTTTATGGTTTGAGAGATATTCACAAGCAAAGTTTCCCCTCCCCGCCCCTTTTTCCTAGTGTAAGCCATCTCTTCTCAGATGTGGAATCTGGTTGTAAGACCAGACAGATAACAGCAGGGGACAATCTTCTTCCTAGGAGAACAATGAAAGCCCTACCCCACTTGAAAAGCTTTTCAGGTTTTTCCCTTATCTTAATTGAAGATTGTCCCTCTCTGCAGTCTACCTGGGCACCTCCCTTCTGATCTGGCTGAGCAGTGTGACATCAGTAAAAGGGGCAGGAGGGGGACATTTTGTCATTGAATTACTCTTGAACTACAACTCTGACAGAATTGAAATAACACTCTCCAAAGTCCAAATACTATGATGATTAATTAGAGCTGCTTTTATTATGAAACATTACTATCCCTTTAAGATTTCTTTGTGAAATTGGCTACTGTCCTCTATTTTACCTTTGTCTATAAAGACTGACAGTCCGACATTCACAAAGCAATGCGGTGAGATCTCTTTAGCATCCTGGGGTATGAGTGGGAGGGGGTGTTTCATATATTAACCCTTTAGAAACCAGAGTATTGGGGAATGCATTGCTTTATGCTGTGCTGCCATCCTTTCTAGTCACAGCTGTCCCTGCTTTAAGGACCAGTGGCGGTCCTGACATGTTTTGTAAGGACATAGTCCACAGTGCACCTACACATGCGCTGTGATCACTCAGCCTGCCGGTGGGAAAAAAAGTACTCTGTTCCTCCAGCACACCCCACCTCCCAGACCGCACTGTCCTTAAGGGGTTAAATGGGTAATTACATATTTTGAGTTTGCTATAAGTATCCAGTGTCATCACCAAGGTCTACAGTATATTAAAGAAATTAAAAATAAAATAATGAACCCCCTCGGATATTAAAGATATCTAGAGGTGTTGCCAAATTGTTAGCATCCAAGGGGTTAAATAGTGTGAGGAATCTATAAAATATTATCGGCTACTCTAAGTCAAGTGCCATATATATTCCAGCTGGCTTCACAATCCTTTTTCCTTCCCTAGCTATGTTTGTAAAGCAGTAGTCCATTTAGTCTTCTTGTGAGCCTATTTTTATAATAATGGAACAGATGTCTACTTTCCGTAATGCAAATAAAGGGTAAGGTAATGAAGAGAAACAGATTTCATTCTCCCCTGTATGTCCAAGTGGAAAATATGTGTCATCAACTCAACTGCTTTCTAATGAAATACTAGAATGTCAGCTGATACTGTTTGCACTGTGATGGAATCGATTATTGACTTGGCTAGTATATCTACAAGAGTGAATCTTAGTTATTCAATAGCATGAAGCCACTGAGCAAAAACATAATGCTACTATAATCAGATCAATGTTTGACAGCTATCCAAATATACTTAGAAGGAAAATATAAATAAAAACCTTAGAGTTAATTAACTTTAAATAATGTATAATCTCTCCTCTGACAGTAGTGCATATGAGGATTTTAAAAAACAGGGAAGTTATCTACTAATACATCATTTAACACAATGTACTAACAAGGAACATGGGAAAGTGGTGTAACTTGCTTCCTTTTCCTGTGCATGCTATAGAGGAGGTGTTTGGGACTTGACGGCATTAACTACATTCTTCATACACACTAGTGCATATTTATTTTATTTAGGATATTAATAGAGTAAATATGATGCCTGAAGAAAAGACCAAGTTGTCTTGAAACCTTGCATCCTAGAGCCACTCAGTTAGCCAATAAAGGTATCATTTTTACTCTACCAGTCTCCTGCATATTCTATGGCTAACACAGTACTGCACTTTACCCTTATATTATTTAGAAAGTGTTTTACCAAGAAGAATACATTAGATTTCTCTGGCTTTCTAGTATGTCCTGGAGAGCATTTGCAATACACATCTAAGGAAATAGAAACATAAATATATATACAAATATATATTTCATTTAGGATCGCCATGTTAGTCCAGTGGTGTAGATACCAGATAAATATGTATCACAATATGTAATAACTTGGACTAACATTCAAATTTAGGGACAAACTTTCAAGTCGGAAGCACACTGGCTTTAAAAAGAAGAAACATACGTACATTAAAAGCCATGTTAAGGAAAGCACAAACTAAAAAATAATATGTCACCTAAAGTCATTAATGTGGGGTGAGGAAGGGTAAGAGAGACAGAGCCATAGTACATAGAAATAAATAGAAAAATGATATGAGAAAGATGGGTAAACGTACTAAAACAAAATGAATAGAACACTTTACATAACAGAAATAAATAGAAACATTATATGAGAAAGATGGGTAAACATGTACAGAAGCAAAATAAATAAAAAATTACATATTTTCTTCTATTTATTTTGTTTTTGGTAAATGTTTACCAATCTTTCTCAAATGATTTTCCTGTTTTTTTTCTATGTACTATGGATTTGTCTCTCTTACTCCCTCTTTCCCCTCCACTCTGGATGTTATTGCTTAGTTTTAGAAGGCCTGTGACTGTTGAGTCATTTGAACTAAAGCCATATTGAAGCAGGGTGAAAAGGATGGACAGTTGCTAATTCTTGAAGAGTTGCATGTTGAAATATATTCCAGGGGAGTAAGTATATTGATCTGTAGTTTGAGCCAGATTTTATAACACCTTTTGTGGACAGTTACAGCTTTAGCCATTTCTCAGGATTTGGGCACATGCCAGGATGACAATGAGGCATTAATTAAGGATACAATGGTTGGGCAGTGACTGACGCACAGAGCTCTAGTAACATTGCTGGCAGATTGTCAGCTCCATACTGGAATTTGATTTTTTTGCTTGAGGAGGTGGTCTAATATTTCACTATCGTATACTGGTGTGAATAATTCAGCAGTACTTCTGGACCAGAGGGAATGTGCTGGAGACCATTTCTTCTTCATTATTACTTTTGTGTGATCAGGTTGGTGAAGCATCCAACTAACTAGTTGTCGACAGGGCCGGATTTTCCATAAGGCAGAGTAGGCATCTGCCTACAGGCACACCCTACAGAGGGACGCCTGCCATAGAAATCAATTATTTTATTTTATTTTTTTTTTAAGTGGCGTTCCACGCTGCGCTGCCCGCTGCATGTAAGGTCTGTGCCTTCTTCGGGACAAACTTGTAGCTGCTGAGCTTCCCCGGCTCTTTAGTAATACAGTGCGTTGGGAGATGACATCATCTCCCAGCGCTCTGCGTTACTAAAGAGAAGACCGTGCGGGAGCTCCAGCAGCTACAGGTCTGTGCAGAAGCTTAGATCTCTCCTGCCGCTAGACTGCCACGCAGGTAGGAAATGTGAGGCTTAATGTGGAGATGATGGGGGCAATCTGAGGGCAATATGGGGATGATGGGGGCAATGTGGAGCTGATGGGGGCAATGTGGAGCTGATGGGGTAATAAGAGGGCAATATGGAGCTGATGGGGGCAATGTGGAGCTAATGGGGGCAGCAATGTGGAGCTGATGGGGGCAGCAATGTGGAGTTGATGGGGCAATGTGGAGCTGATGGGGGGTAATGTGGAGATTTGGAGCATTGTGGAAATGGCCAATGGGGGGGGCGCTTCAGATTTCTGTGCCTACAGGCTCCTGAGATGTAAATCCGGCCCTCGTTGTCGAATGCAATAGCTATCTGTAGTAGACATTTTATTGTCTATTTTCATAGTTGTGTGGTGAGAATGGTTAGGCGAGGTTGTAAATAATTGTAACCCTTTGTGTGCCAGAGGGGTACGCAATGCATTGCTTACCCCTCTGGCACCCAAAGGGTTAACAGCCGTCCAGAAACTGGCCGTTTTTTAAATATTACCGCTCAAGTTGTTGGTAAAATATTGAGCTTTGGCTAGTTTTGCTTGCTTTCTTAAGGTATTCCACAATTGTCTGTAGGCAGTGTGATCATAAGTGGAATTATTTTGTTTAAAATTTTGTGTAAAAGGCAATTCTAAACTGGCATATCTCAAAGAGATCAGCTGAAACCAAGGGTAGATGTGCCCCCTTTACACTTACCTTCCTTAATGGCTCAGATATGAACTCTTAGTAGAAATAGTCAATTGCAGACTCAAGTTCAGGTATTGCGTTTATTCTATACCATACCAGTGAATTAGATCATTTAGGAATGATTGGAAATTAAGGGCTCGATTCAATAACCTCTGATAGCTAAAAAACAGCCGAGGGTATTTTTTCAAGCATGGCAAGTGATTCAATTACCTGTGCTATGAAAAAATGCCGGCAAAAAACCCCTGCAGACTGCTAAAGTAACATGTGTTTCAGCCCATTAAAAAAAAAAAATCTGCATAAGATGCAATTGAATTGACTGTGTTAGCCATTAAGATCCGATAAGAAACTCACTTGATCTCTGAAATTTAAGATGCAGGTTCTTTTTTTTCTTTTTTTTTTTACTAGAAAGCCTTATCAGATCTTTAAACAGCCGATGAAGCAATTGAAATTAAAAAAAGTGAAAAGAAAAAACAAAACAAAACAGACGCCAGTGGATGTATTGATATGGGACCCAAAGCAATACATCCAAAGTAATAATAAATAACTAGTATTTTTATAGCGCCTTTCTCCCAGTGGGACTCAAAGCGATTTCAGCACACGCTCTCGGAATTAACTGAATCGGCAGCTGAAATAATAGGTGATATTATTACCCAATCAATGGTACTCATTTTATTGACCTCGGAAGGATGAAGGGCTGAGTTGACCCTGCTGGGATTCGAACCTGCAACCTTGCGGTTTGAACAGGCTCCATAGTCAGGGACTTTACCAATGAGCAATCTTAGTGTGGTACCTAAAAAATATGTACAAAATTAGTAGAATTAACCCTATGAGTGCCAGTGGGGTATAATTACCCCACCATTACTCATAGGGTTAACCTAACCAAGTACAAAGCAACAGCCCCTGCGAAGTAACACTTACCATTAATCCTGATGTCCAGCGGAGTCTTTAGCATCCTGGTCACCTACAGCCATCTTCTTTCTTCTTATCCTCTCTTCTTTCTTCCTCTGTTCCTCCTGTCTTCTATCTTCATGTCTTATACCTGTTAAACAATTGAGATATTAATATATGTTGTATAAAAAAGAATCGGCACGTGTATGCATAGTTTAACCCCTTGAGTGCCAGACTGGTATGCAACGCATTGCAGACTAATGGGGTTAATATATGTATAGATTTGTGGGTCAGTAAAGTAAAACATGCAACAAATCTTCTATATACGTGTCCATTAAATATTTCCCCATGACACTCTAACAGTAGTGAAATATACTGCAGTGATTATACATCCTATTTTTCTCTTTCTCCGCCGCTGTGCGTGGCCTCAGTGTCAGCGGAGGTGGACAAGGGCAGAATAAGCACAGACCCCCAATACCTTAAGGGCCAATGCCAATTCCACAAGGGGGATTAGAGGAACCTGCTTGAATGGGTATTGGCCCGCAAGGTACTGGGGGTCTGTGCTTATTCTGCCTTTCTCAGCACCTACTCCTCCACTGCACACAGCGGGGGAGAAAGAGAAAAACAGGATGCATAACCACTGCAAATATATTTTGCTACTGTCATGGGGAAATGTTTATTGGGCATATATGTAGAACACTTGTGGCATGTTTTACTTTACTGACCCGCACATCTATACATATATTAACTCTTTAAGACCCAGAGAGGTACACAATGCATTTTAACAGGTATAACACATGAATAGAGAAGACAGAAGGAAGAATAAGAAGAAAGAAGATAATTGAAAGCAGGAAGGTAGAAGAAGAAGGACAGTGGATGACAGGTAAATGTAACTCAGATAAGTTAATGATCGATCCTTGACAGTATACCAGGCAATGTTTGTTAACTACCCCCCCCCCCCGTGGGCCATCTGCACTGGATACCTCCACAATGCTCCTAATCTCCACGTTGCCCCCCATCATCTCCATATTGCCCTCACATTGCCCCCATCATCACCACATTGCCCCCCATTAGCTCCAGCTTGCCACCATCATCTCACATATCGCCCTCACATTGCCCCCATCATCTCCATATACCATATTGCCCTCACATTGCCCCCATCAGCTCCATACTGCCCCATCATCTCCATATACCATACTGCCTTCACACTGCCCCCATCAGCTCCATATTGCCCTCACAATGCCCCCCATCAGCTCCATATTGCCCCATCAGCTCCACATTGCCCTCACATTGCCCCCATCAGCTCCATATTGCCCTCACAATGCCCCCCATCAGCTCCATATTGCCCCATCAGCTCCACATTGCCATCACAATGCCCCCCATCAGCTCCAAATTGCCCCCATCAGCTCCACATTGCCCTCACAATGCCCCCCATCAGCTCCACATTGCCCTCCATCGGCTCCACATTGCCCCCCATTAGCTCCACATTGCCCTCACATTGCCTCCCCCCGTTGTCCGTTTCCTACCTCCCTGGCAGGAGATCTGTATGTGCCTCCTTTGGCACAGTCTTGCACCTGATGGAGCTCCCGCGCAGTCTCCTATTCAGGAATGCAGAGCGCTGGGAGATGATGTCATCTCGCAGCGCTCTGCATTCCTAAAGAGGCGATGAGGGAACTCCATCAGGTACAAGACTGGGGGGGTGGGCAATGTGAGTGGGTGCCGCCGGCACAGCCAGCGAGGCAGCTAGTTTATTTTTTTTATAGAGTATATAAAAAAAATGCAAATGGCAGGCGCCCTTGTTGGCGTGCGCCTGTAGGCAGGTGCCTACTTTGCCTAATGGCAAATCCGGCCCTGCCTTGGGCATAGTGTTGCCACCTTTTTGTAAAAAAAATACCGGCCGTGGCATTCTCTCCATAGACTTAACATTGGACAGAAGCCAATTTTTTACCGGCCTGCCGGTAAAATACCGGCTGGGTGGCAACCCTACTTGGGCAGGATGAAGGTATCTAGTCCAGCAGAGTATGGGTGGATGTTTTTTGATTTATGAGAGAGGGGAGGAGATTAATTGTATTATGCTCAATGTCTTAAATAATTATGGGGGTCCAGCCAATTGTGTTGCAGCTTTGCAGCTGTCTTTATCTCCTGTTCTGCTCTCCTGTCTGACTCTTTTGTCCAACTCCCAAATTATACTTAGAAAAAAGGTTTGTTTTGAAAAAAATGGTGAAAAAGAGTTAAACGATATCTATGGCTAAATTATCTCCTCCATCATGCCCTTTCTCCTATTTTCACTCCCTCCCTCTTTGTTTACTCTTCTGGGCTGCAGTTCTACTCTCCTGTCATACTCCCTTTTCCAACGTTCAGAAAAAGGTGTACTTTGAAAAGGGGTATCAACTAAAACAACCCCAGGGAAATCTCTCCCTGACTAAGGCAAAATATATGCAAATTTGATTCCCTTCCAGGCTGGACTGATTGGGTGAGTCCATTTACAAATCAGTTGGCATTGGAAATGTCCTGAATGCAATCAGGTTTGACATCATAAAACATCTGATATTAAACAGACAAAATAGGACACATGAATCAGGTGGGTGAATCAATGAACACATACTAGAAAGGGTTAACACAGAATATGGAGGAGGTATATGTAGGATGAAGCAAGATTTTAGGTGTGGTGTGCATATACACATAAATGAAAATATTAACTTGATACATAAGACTGCCATCATATCTCTAAAGAAAACATACTTGGAATGGACAGACACATACACAACACTCTTTTGTCCAACTCAGATACTTAGAAAAAAAGGTGTACTTTGAACCAAAGTGCCAGCTAAAAATAACCCCAGCAAAAGCGAACCCCAGCCATAGCGATCCATAACTGAGGCTAAATTTAAACAAATATATCCAGAAGTGTAGCCTCATATGATTTAGGCCAAACCCAAAGAAACTGCGCAAGCAGATTAGCACATCACACTACAATTTTTTTTAACAGAAGCACTTGCAATGATAAGTGTCCTTCAGACAGTCAGAAGTGTGCATGGTTAGTTCAGTCCCAATATCCCTGTTCTAGACAGTGAGGCTATTCTAAGAAAAAGTAGTTACATTCTAGAGAAAGCCAATTTAGGATAAAATAAATAAAAAAAAAGTCCTAATGCCTATTTAGATTAATGTGGATTGTACCCTCTAAAGTGCTAGACAGAGAATGCTTGGGAAGTCTTTGTAGCATTTAATGAGCATCATCCAATATAATTTGCTAGGATGTTTGTCAGAAGCCATCATGCACAGTAGAGACTGCCCACGCTGCAGTCATGTGTAGTAGAGACTGCCCACGCTGCAGTCATGTGTAGTAGAGACTGCCCGCACTGCAGCCATGTGTAGTAGAGACTGCCCGCACTGCAGCCATGTGTAGTAGAGACTGCCCGCACTGCAGTCATGGTCAGTACAGACTGCCCGAACGCGACACGGCTGATACGGCCATCTGAATTCAGACCGTAGTCCTCTCTGTGAGGTGCACAGAGAGCACTACGGTCCAAATTTGTATCGCCCCCCCTCAGTATCAGCCGTGGTGCATTCGGGCACTCTGTACTGTGCATGACTGCAGTGCGGCCAGTGAGCAGGGAGGCTCCGGGCACCAGCCGAGGCTGCTGGATGGCAGTGTGGCCTGTGTACACTTTTTTGTAATTGTACACAATTTTTATTTGTCCCCTATGGTACAGCTGATTTGCTCCAGAACTGACAATCAGCCTAGTCCCACATCCCTACTGTTAGCCACAGAAGCACATATATGCAATCGTACATCCCAGCTTTCATTCAATTCCCCATTGGTAGTCACAGACCAACACATACACACAGGGCCAGCGCTACCATAAGGCAGGACAGGCAGCCGCCTTAGGGCGCTACAATGGAGGGAAGCCGAAAAGGGGGAAGCTGGGAATTTTTTAAATTTTTTTTAAAGCTATATATCTGCAGCGAGGAAGAGCTGATTTACACTACCAAGCGCCCCCTCGCAGCGTCTATGATGGGACACTCACAACGCACAGCGACCCAGGCTCTGTAGTAATACAGAGCGCTGGGAGATGACATCATCTCCCAGCTCTCTGCATTACTGAGAACCGTGCACGGGAGCTTCAGCTCTGTGCCTCCTTCAGCACAGATCACTCTTATGGCATACCGCTAGACCACCAGAGAGGGACTCGAGGTAGGGGATCAAGGGGCAATGTGGAGATGAAGAGGGCATTGTGGAGATGAAGGGAGCATTGTGGAGATGAAGGGGGCATTGTGGAGATGAAGGGGCAATGTGGAAATGAAGGGGCATTGTGGAGATGAAGGGAGCATTGTGGAAGGGGCATTGTGGAGATGAAGGGACATTGTGGAAGGGTCAATATGGAGATGAAGGGATCATTGTGGAAGGGGCAAGGTGGAGATGAAGGGGCATTGTGGAGATGAAGAGGCAATGTGGAGATGAAGGGGCATTGTGGAGATGAAGGGAGCATTGTGGAAGGGGCATTGTGGAGATGAAAGGACATTGTGGAAGGGTCAATGTGGAGATGAAGGGATCATTGTGGATGGGGCAAGGTGGAGATGAAGGGGCATTGTGGAAGGGGCAATGTGGAGATGAAGGGGAATTGTGGAGATGAAGGGGGCATTGTGGAAGGGGCATTGTGGAGATGAAGGGGCAATGTGGAGATGAAGGGGCATTGTGGAAGGGGCAATGTGGAGATGAAGGGGGCAATGTGGAGATGAAGGGGCAATGTGGAGATGAAGGGGCATTGTGGAAGTGGCAATGTGGAGATGAAGGGAGCATTGTGGAAGGGGCATTGTAGAAGGGGCAATGTGGAGATGAAGGGGGCATTGTGGAGATGAAGGGGGCATTGTGGAAGGGGCAATGTGGAGATGAAGGGGTCATTGTGGAAGGGGCATTGTGGAAGGGGCATTGTGGAGATGAAGGGGCAATGTGGAGATGAAGGGGCAATGTGGAGATGAAGGGGCATTGTGATGATTGAGGGGCAATGTGTGTATCCTGTTAAGCTTATTTTTGTATTGTTAAAAAGGGAAAAAACTGTGTTTAGGCTTGGGCATCATAAAAATATCATCTGTGCACTAATATTATGTTAGTGCAGAAATGAGATTATGATTGCTCAGCCCTGACCAAGATGTTTTTTTTTTCCCTTTTTACGTGTTTTAGTGGGTGTTTTTTTTTTTGGGGGGGGGGGTGAAGGCAGCATTTAATCCATGGACCCAAGCAGCATAATGCCTTGGCCCAGCGCTGGCTAGAGAGCTGGGGTCTATGACAGATCCGGCAGAATAGGGCGGTGAAAACAGTAAGTCTTTTGATCTTTACCTCAGGGGCATTTAGGATGACACCTAAAGTGATGTCTATGTACCAGGCCCCACCTACAGTCAGGAGAAAGGGGAAAACATGTTATTCTCTTGGTGTGATGAATGCTAATCCTACGTACTTTCAGATATGCAAAATTTTTTCCGATTGGCTGGCTGAGGATTATGGGATGTGCAGGCCGGCTTACAATACATGGGAGAACTGTACACTGTCAAAGTATCCTTTAAATCCGTGGGGTAGCTGTATGTGGATAAAGAGGCGCCCTGGGCGAGCCAATAAGTATCCGATGAGTGTACACTGCAGCGAAGGTGTTAAGTGTTCTGGCAGGTGATATTTTGGTTCCGCTATTCTATGTGAGGAGTCAATCAATGCCCAGTCGGGGGGGTGAATGGGTTGACACTAGAGCTGTCAAAGCAGTCAGACTGTAGGCCACTTAGTATTTCTAAAAGTCTGGTAGGTCAACTCCCCTTAGTCTGAGAGAGAGAGAGAGAGAGAGAGAGAGAGAGAGAGTGCTTAGTCTGTGAGAGAGAAAGAGAGAGTGTGTGTGTGTGTGCTTAGTCTGAGAGAAGAGAGTATGTGCTTAGTCTGAGAGATAGAGTGTGTGCATAGTCTGAGAGAAAGAGTGTGTGTTTAGGGTGAGGTGGGCAGTGTGGACAGTGTGTGGAGGTGGGCAATGTGGAGGTGGACAGTGTGGGCAATGTGGAGTTGGGGAGGAGGATGGGGTGGGCAGTGTGGAGGTGAATATGTGGGCGGGGGCAGGGGATTGTGGCAAGGTCGGAGGGGGGCGGGGGATTGTGTCACCGGCCCTGCATACACAGTCTGACACCTAGCATTTCACTTCTTCCCGCTGGTAGTCACAA
Organism: Rhinophrynus dorsalis; assembly: GCA_037306005.1. Lineage (NCBI taxonomy): Eukaryota > Metazoa > Chordata > Amphibia > Anura > Rhinophrynidae > Rhinophrynus > Rhinophrynus dorsalis. The sequence continues at coordinate 639,343,888 of CM074718.1, read as the reverse complement.
ACCCTCACACATAACCTAGAAGATACTGATTTATTATTTACTTTATTTATGTATCCCTTATGCTGACAAGAACTCTAGCAGTGTATTATGCACTTGATCCATATGCATTCTGTATGTCTCCCATTACCACTTTAGATTGTGAGCTTTCGTGCTTTCACTTTTCAAAACACTTGAAACCCTGTATTGTCTAAACCCTTAAATTGTAAAGCATTCCGTAAAGTTATGGAACTATATAAATAAACATATTCATTCATTTATTCATTCATTCATTCATTCAATCATTTGTTCATTCATACACTGTGTGGCACACAGCCTTGTTCAGCTGTCTGTCCCTCCTGCAGTAACTACTCACACATACAATGTCTGACATTTAGCCTTGTTCCATTGTCCCGCTGGTAGTTAGAGACAGACATACACTGTCTGAAACCACAGCCTTGTTCCACTGCCCCACTGGTAGTCACAGACCCACACTTGCACTGTCTGACATCCTAGCCTTGTTTAATAGCCACTGGTATGACAGTGCCATAGATACATACATGCCATCTGATATCCCAGCCTTGTACCAGTAGGAGTGGGAGATAGTTAAATGGGAGAGAGAGGGAGAAACAGGGGCAATGGGGAAAGAGAAATGGGAGATGAGGAGAGTCGGGTCAATGTGAGGTAGTAAGGGGGCAAAGGTGAGACAAAAGATTACAGTCCAGGGGATGGAGGGAAGCAGGCAAGACAAGGATGGGGGAGCAGGAAGCGAAGGGAAGCAGGCAGGACAAAGGGTTTGCTTTTGAAAGGTCACATGCAAAAGAACATGTGACCATTTAAAACTTTAACCATGTCACCTGGATTAAAATAGCAACATGACAATCTTGCATTGCACAACAGCACAAGATTGTCATGTCGCCTAGTCAACGGTCGCATACATTACTTATACAGCCGGATGATTTGCTTCATCTTCCGTTTGCGACTTAACTTTTTTTTACCTTTCTGCTATGGCAGCTTCATTCTGCTGCTTTAGGAACAGGCAATTATAACAAAACTCCAACACAAATACGTATATGAGCTGATTATGCACATAGAGAAGGGGTGAGAGAGGCAGGATCACCTCACATACAGAAGGAGAGGGTTCAGAGGGTTGGTCTTTAAAGTTATCAGTGTGAACAAATGGGCAGGGAGAGGAGAAGTAGCCCAGCTGAATTCAGTAGAAATTCAGTGAATAGTGAAATCTCGGTAAGTATCTGCACAATTTTAAGGGGGCCACTTTTAAGGGAGGCCCTTACAAGTATCAGGAATAAAAAATTCTGGTCAGGATCACCACCAGCTGCCTACCCAACCCAAGGGACTGGATTGCCTGCCCAGCTAGTCTCCTATTGACAATGATCTTGCAGCTGAGATCCTCTTGTGACCTGATCTCTGCGCTGGTGGAGGTGGGGAGTTGGAGGGCGCAGAGCAGCATGTGAGAGACCCAAACGGAAAGTGAAGCGAATCATCTGGCTGTATAAGTAATGTATGCACCCACTGACTAGGCGACTTGACAATCTCACGATGTCATGCACTGCGAGATTGTCATGTCGCCATTTTAATCCAGGCTACATGGTTAAAGTCTTAAATGGTCTCATGCTCTTTTATGTGCGACCTTTCCAGGGCTTGAGTCCTGCAGGAACACATAGGAATGGTGTTCCTGTACATTGTGCACAGCAGGAACGCCATTCCCGCTAGCAGGAGTGGTGAGGTCTTTGCCTTCTTTGGCACAAACCTGTAGCTGCTGAGCTCCCTCATCTGCTCTTTAGTAATGCAGAGAGCTTGGAGATTACATCATCTCCCAGCGTTCTGCATTACTGAAGAGAAGACCACCCAGGAGCTCCAGCAGCTACAGGTCTGTGCCAAAGGAGGCACAGACCTATCCTGCCACGCCGCTGGACCACCAGGGAGGTAGGAAAGGACATGGGGGGGTGTGAGGGAAACATGGAGATGATGGGGGCAATGTGAGGGGCAAAATAGAGATGATGGGGGCAATGTGAGGGCAATATGGAGATGATGGGGGCAATGTGAGGGAAATTTTGGAGATGATGGGGCAATTTGGAGCTGATGGAGGGTAATATGGAGCTGATGAGGGCAAAGTGAGGGCAACATGAACATGAGGGGGGCAAGTTCGAGCTGATGGGGTCAATATGGAGCTGATGGGGGGAAATGTGAGGGCAATGTGGAGATGATGGGGGCAATGTGGAAATGATGGGTGGGCAATGTGGAGATAATGAGGGCAATATGGAGATGATGGGGGCAATGTTAGGGCAATGTGGAGATGATGGGGGGCCAATGCGTGTGCATGCATGCAACTGTGATAGAGACAAAGACATGTGCAACAGGCATCCTATATAATAATTCGCTAAAACGTGTGTAACGCCGCGACATGCGCAGAGAGACATGTATAGAGAGAGAGACACACACACTTGAAGTGAGCCATATATATTTATTTTGGGGGGGGGGATCTTGGGTGAGTTCCCACACTTTTTTCCCCAGGACTTGACCCCTGGACCTTTCAGACAGAGAGGGTGGATGGTCTTGCACTGACTTACATAGGGAGTTTCCCAAATCACTGCCCCAGCCAAGTCTGTGTGAGACATGACTGGGAAAGAGGCTTGATCCTGCAGACTGCAGTAGGGAGGAATTAGCATAACTCCTCCCTGTGGCCACCCCAGAGTGTATCTGGCAGTGATACAGGATCAAGCCAGCCTTTTATATATACAAAAATGAAAAGTTATGCTAAAAATGCATTGTTGTGAGTTGTTTTGTATAGAAAATAAAAATGTCAAGGACAAACCAACATTTGTGAACTTAAACACATAAAACTGATTAAAAAACATACACTTTAACATTGTTTGTGTTTGTCACTGATACATCACATTTTAACAATCAAATATATCCACACTCACCTTTGTATACATTTAAACAAAGTACAATAGATCACTATTTTTTTAACTCTTATCTGATTATTGATATCTGACACAGAATATAATTCATATATCAGATTAATCAGAAGTAACCATAAGTTTAACCCAGTGAGTGCCACAGAAGTGCCCAACGCATTGGTTTACAAAGGGTTAAAGGGATAGTAATGTTTCATAATAAAAGCAGCTCTAATTAATCATCATAGTATTTGGGCCTTGGAGAGTGTTATTTCAATTCTGTCAGAGTTGTAGTTCAAGAGTAATTCAATGACAAAGTATCCCCCTCCCACCCCTTTTACTGATAAAACACTGCTCACCTCAGAGCAGTAGGGAGTGTCCAGGTAGATTGCAGAGTGGGACAATCGTCAGTTAAGATAAGGGAAAAAGCTGGAAAACCTGTCAAGGGGGGCAGGGTTTTCATTGTTCTCACAGTAGAATAGTGACCCTTGATGTGAGCTGTCTGGACTATGGACTGGATTCCACATCTGAGGAGAAGTGGCTTACACTAGGTAAAAGGGGCGCGAGGGGGACAGTACTGAAATAACACTCCCTATGGCCCAAATACTATGAAGATTAATTGGAGCTGCTGTTTTTGTGAAACATTATTATCACTTTAAAAGGGCCAGTATTGTCTGATAAAGAAATATATATATTTCAGGGTTTATCCTTATAAGTAAAACAATGGTACTCCCACAAGTCCAGCAAGTTCTACCTTTCCCTCATAACCCAGAGAAATAGGACAAGTGATAAACTGGAGAAATCATCTCCACTCTATCACCTCTTTATCACCGCTTAGTGAATCTCCCCCCAGGTATCACACGCAATTATATGCTGTGACACAGGAGAGAGGACAGCATATTAATATAAGTGTCTCACAACACATACAAAGATATTATACTGAAAGTAAAGCTAGTGGAAATTTTTCCTCTTTAAGTTTTAGCCTCTTTTCCTCTGTCTCACACTTGTTACTCCTCTCACACGTATCCTTCCATTGGTTTCTTTAACAATGTTTGGTTCCCATCAGGCACACTGTGGGAAGCTATAGAGGAAATTGTCCCCCCCCCCCCCGACCACATCAGTCCCCCAACCCAATTATGTATAATTTATGCTACCTTATTTATATTCTATTTTCTTTAGGTGGTGATGGTGGTGGGTTCATTCAGTGTGAAGCCTATCGACCAGCTCCATACTACCTCTTCTTGTAGTTCCAAGTGCAGACAAGGCTAACGTTGGCTTCTTATTTGGATCTGACTAAGTAACTAATGTTTTCAAAGGGTTAAATGAGTTCAACCACTAATTTCATGGCATAAATATACAGATGGATTCCCTCTACTTATAATCTAATTGAGTTTTGCCACTCGCTACACCCAAAAGTATAGGACAGAGAGTTTGGAGTTGATCATCTCCACACTGTATGAAACTGAGGACAGCATAGAGACCACCACCACCACTACCTACCGAAAATATAGAAATGAAGGCCGTGGGGGCTCCTTTTGACACAGGGTCCCCTAGCAGGCGCCATGGATATTTTTATATAGTAAACACAAACAAATTGGAACCTTTTTATAAGAAATCTCAAGGAACCAAGGTCACAGACAATATATAACACAAGGGGCCAAATGCACAAACTAAAAAAAGAAGCAATCCTGGACAATGCATCAGTACCACAACAAACAAAAACAAGCAAAAGTGTCCAAATTCCCATTAGTTTAAGTTTGGCTTTAAATGAACATTAACAACTAAAATAATATGGGGTTATAGATATTTTAATATCCTGTACTCCACACAACTTCTGTAGAACATCTCCATTTGTTTTCTAAGGCTTATAATCTAGTCTTACATATGTTCCTAGGGTAGGGTGACCAGACATCCCCGATTTCTGGGGACAGTCCCTGAATCCAGCTCACAGTCCACTGGAGAGAATGTGTCCCCAGAAATGTCCGCAGATCTCAGTTCCTGGTACTGACATTCTGCTTCTCTTCATTGAGTCAGTGCAGAGCACAGTGCAGAGCTCACCTCACCATGCCACCAACACTTGGCCACCATGCCATGATGCCAGGGGTCTGAAGGAATATAGGACAGTGTGGAAGTGTGCAGTGTATGGAGGAGGACAGGGTGGGCAGCGTGGAAGTGGGCAATATGTGGAGGTGGACAGTGTAAAGTTGGACAGGGTGGGCAGTGTGGAGGTGGACAATGTGGAGTTGGAGAGTGTGCAATGGGGGAGGTAGACAGTGGGTGGGAGGGGCAGTGTGAATGTGACAGTATGACGGAGGGCAGTGTGGACAGTGTATGGACCATATGGGCAGTGTGGAGGCGGGCAATGTGGAGGCGGACAGTGTGTGGATAATGTGGGCAGTGTATGTAGAAGGATGGTGGTGGATAGTGTGTGGAGGAGGACGGGGTGGACAGTTTGGTGAGGAGGATGGGTGGACAGTTTGTGGAGGAAGATAGGGTGGACAGTTTGTGGCGATGGACAGTGTGGGCAACGTGGAGATGGGCAGTGTGTGGAGGAGGATGGGGTGGACAGTTTGTGGAGGAGAACGGGATGGGCAGTGAGGAGGTGGGCAGTGTGGAGAATGTGGAGTTGGGAGGTATGTGATCTGGATAGGGTGTGGAGGAAAAAAAGTCCCTGGATTTAATTTTAAAAATCTGGTCACCTTATCCTACGGTCTCCCAATGCTGTCTTTCCCAGGGCTCCTATTACCATAGAAACCTTGATAGGGTATCTAAGAAATTATTGTTCGGAGAGTCTTTAACCCTTTGAGTGCCAGAGGGTAAAAGAATGCATTGCAGAGCAATGCATTCCGTACCCCTCTGGCACTCAAAGGGTTAACCCTTTGAGTGCCAGAGGACTACGCAATGCATTGCGTGAGGTAAAGTACCGGCCTTTCTGAATAAAAGAACAATGGGTCTTGCTATCAATACATTAACAGTACTATGTCTGCACAAACGATTAACCGTTTGCCAGAAAATTATCCAATGCATTGCAATGTACTGGATACCTCTCTGGCACTCAAAGGGAGTTAACAAAATTGTGTCTATATAGGACAGTGTGAATATACATTAATAATGTAAGTCTATAATTAGATATTAGGAATCTAACATACAATAAATAGAATATACAGAAGTACTGTATATGTATTTAAAATTATATAACCCAATTTAACATTTAGGTGTTAGTGCCCCTTTAACCCCTTGAAAGCTAGAAAAGTCTTCAATGCATGGTGAAGAAATGTGTTGGAGACCTTGCTAGCGCTCAGTGGATTAACGCTTTGAGTGCCAAAGAGGCATTGCGATTCGTTGGTTACCTCTCTGGCACTCAAAGTGTTAAAAGTCCTGTTTAAATCAATGGGATGTTCTATTTTTTCCATGAGGTGCAGGTGACTTGTTAGAGAATTGCTTCTCTTTTCTTTGTGCATGTGGCCCTAGGAGGCAGATGTAGGAAGAAATACTGGAGCATTTCTGGGGCAAAATAACTGCATCATGGGGACCAATACAAATTCCCATTCACTTAATGAAGAAGAGAAAAAAAACACATAGTTTATGGCTTTTTTGTATATAATACACCAGCTGCTGATAAATGCATATTTTCAGAATTATTATGGTTTAAATGTTTGTTTGTTTGTTTGTTTTTTAACATTAAAAGTGCCCTCCAGTGGCCAGATCTCAATTAGCTATTCTATTGAGAGGGGGGTCACTGACAATAGTTTCCATAAAGTACTGAATGTGACAGTAACAGCTTTATCACTTCTTATCCCTTTGAAGTTTTTGGAAGTAATGGAGTGGTTACTCACTTCCTGACAGCTGTTATAGCATTTGAATAAAACAACTGACAGCAGTGGGAGTAAAACATAATAATTCTGGAAAGATGCATTTTGAAGCAGCAGGGAAAAGTTCTATAACATATAGGTTTTCATAAAAAAACAGTTTACTGTTTCTTTAAATGGAACTTTCAAAAACTTGAATGATTTAAAAATCACCAATGTATGTGAAGTAGAGAACCTGAGACCTATATACGTTTCTCATGGTTAAAAGCCCCATATAAATCAATGGGAATTTGAGTGCATCATCTTCAAGCTATGAATAAGCAATACATTTGCCCAGCCAAAAAAGTGTGATTTAAAAGAAAATATAGGTTCAGTGGTTACACTGGTGCAGATATTGATTATTATGTCAGCAGTTTATCAGTTAGCAGCAATAGACCATACAAGAGGAGATAACAGAGAATGTTAGAAAGAGGTAGCATGAGTTCAGCTAAAGACGGGTAATTGTATGTTATCAACATAGAGAACTGAAGGTCAAATAAGTTCATTATGTCACTTAGTAAGGACGTTTAGAGATAGAAGAATGGTGAGTCAAGGCACAAGCCTTTTGGTACACTAAAAGAAAGTGAAATGGTTGAGAAAAGTTCATTGTAGAAGACAGAAAAACAGTAGTTGATTAGATATGATGCAAATCAGAGGAGATTATCATATTCTAACAAATAGAGCATGGTGTGGTAGTGTAATCTCACTCACACTCACACACAGACCAGACAATTGAGGATGGTGGTAAAGTCACAGCTTTTATTAATAAAATAAAAGTGTAATATCAAAAACCTAGACATTTATCAGCCATACCAACCTGATACGCCAACCAATAAGCAGCACAATGGATCCGCCCTACCAGCCAGGAGCCTACCAATAACTCTTGATAACATATTTTATTTAACAACCCTCCAAGCTGTTATTGATTAAAAACTTTCAAAATTATTTATTATTTTCTTTTTTTGTATTATTTTTTAGACACAATTATAAACATATATAATAACAGGGAGGGGTCAGGACACTTGCTGTGCTGAAGCAGGGCTTAAGGTGAGCTCTCCGAGGGTTCTCCTGGGTATTTATAGGCGCTCTTCCCACACTGAGAGCTTACCTGGAGCAAGGTAAAACCCTCCTCATAGCCAATCACTCCCCAAGGCGGGAAAAGACCCTCTTTCCAGAACTTTAATTTATTTGCCCTTTAAGGGATACTGCTTTAGTCATATAAAACATACACTGGGGAGTCAGCCAACTCCATGGGTTTCTCCAAATTGTCCGGTCCCTTACAGAGTGTAAACCTCCCCTCTTCTGGCTGCTACAGTTATCACAGAGCTCACTGTCCAGAGCAGGAGGAGATCCAAGCTGATGGTGCTTGTGCTATTGTCTAAGAGTGTGGACCTGGAGCAGGTGTAGAGCCAACCCTGTGATAGAATACTGCCGATCACTCGCTTTACACTGTCCAGACCAAAAGGATGTACAGTAAGTGGACAGCACAGAAAGGAGTGGCTAATTCTATAGAGCAACTTCCTCTCTATCTGCTACTGCTATCATTGCACTCATCTGGAACAATAGGAGAGATAGCCCAGCATTAAAGCAAGAGGTGGTACTGCTGCTAATCACCCACCTTGCACCTTATGAAGAGGCACAGTAAGTGGATGAGCAGCAGAAAGGGGTGACTAAATGTGATTAGCGGCAAAAGGTAAGGGAGCATGTCCTGGGACCGTTCTAAGTTGTGGAAGATGAAATATCTTCTGCAGGTGATTCATGCAGATACATGTCAATGGGGCCTTCATCTCCCACCTGCATTAACCTGTCTGACTCACTAACCCAGTGTAGTATGGATGAAGCAATATCTCCTGTAAGTAATTCAGCCACCCCAGTGTGTAATGCTGCAGGCCACACTGACTCCCGAAAATGTCCGCGGAAACTCTCACCACCTTTTTCTGTACCCTTCTATTCCATTTCCTAAAGATTATACATAAAAATGACACTAGCCTGATCACACCTTTATACTTCCAGAGGTGTGAAGATTCATGTGGATCTATGCCTGGTGGCTAAATGTGTTCTGTCCATGAAGAGCCCTCACTGGAATAGCATGATAGTTAACAGAGAATTACATCTCATCCTACTTTTCCAGAAAGTTCCTGGTGCTATATATGTGAAAGAGTGGGAGGAATTGCTGTAAGACAAGTCCCGGCCAATGAATGGAACTGGTCTCAATAGATTGATGGTCAGCTCTTGGAAATCAGAGCCTTATTAGCAAGATAAAAGGGTACAGTTCCAATGAACACCAACTGCACCATACGGAACATATAACATGTCCTACTGCTTTAAAGGGATAGTAATGTTTAGATAATAAGGCAAGGTGGGTTCTTCAATATACCTTTTTATAACGAAACATACCTTTCTAACTGTCCATAACGTTGCAGTCTTCGTTTTATCCCCCTTCTGTCCCTTTGCCATACTTCAAGCTGATTTTCCTCAGAGATGAAAGCCGGTCCAGATGGATTCTGATGAGGGACAATCTTGTGTCGGGAGAAGGAAAAATCTGCCCTCCTTCGTCAAGTGGGGCAGGGTTTTCCTTATACAGACAGAGACAAGATTGTCACCCCGGAACTTTATGGAGAGCTTTTATCCATTCTAATCTTTTGGGTCTGATTTTCAATATACATCTTCAGCCTCCTCTACACTCATATAGCCGTACTGATAATCTCCAAATAGATGGTGTGGATAATATTCAAGGCGTTTCGAAGTGAAACGCACTTCTTCAGCAGGAATAAATGAACATATGAATGGATAAGACAATAGAATGGATAAAAGCTCTCCATATAGTTCTGAGAAAAAAAGAGGGAAGCAGATAAAGTGATCGGACTGATATAAGGAGAAGCATCTGAAAAGGGTCGTGAGTAACATATTACTATCCGTGTCTCCCCACCTTATGTATAAGAAAGAGCCATATACCTTTGAAAGAGGACTGTAGTCTATATTATAAAGTGGCCACAAAACATTGGGACAGATGTACATCTGCAAGCTAATTCAAAGAAAATACTTATGTTTATTAAACCAGGTTTATTTTTACACAAATAGTTGCAACTTGTGGACTGAAATAAACATAGGTGAACTTCATACTTAAAATCTTCAGTCCAGTCAGTGTTTGGAGTCAGCTTTTTTGAATTTTCGGTGCAATCAACGTGTGTTAAATAATTACATCATCACCACGATGAGGTTAATGTCTGTATTGTATTGAGAATATAGTAGTTGTCAAGGGTGACACATTTTTTATTAATATATATTTTTATTAATATATATATATTTTTTTCTTCTTACTATTTTCACTTACATATTTCTTCATTTTTTGAGTTATATGTTTTTTATATAGGGATTATTTTTTTGGGAGTAATCTAGTTTGTATATTCGTGTGATACAGGAGGATTATGTGTCGTGGGAGATAGGTTTGTCAATGTGTCTAACTGCTTGATATAATACAGATCCTACAGTGGGTTGTTACAAGCTTTTTCCCACATATATTGGACTGTTTAATCAGGAGGTGCATACATGAATATACACTGCATCTCATTTGTGTCTTAGTCTGAATATATTACCTTATAAAGTATTTACTAGTACATACTGAGGAAGGTGTTTGGGGGAGACATTGGGTTGTTGTTACCTTAATTTGTAGTTCCCAATTCACTTTTCACAAAAGGAACACTTTTTTTCACTTACGGGCAAGGCGCTTTGTATCTTCTCAGTTTGCATCTACACGGGTTTGATTATATAATATACACATAGTAGTTGAAGAGCCAGTTACACGGGCCACAGTGCCACTGGCAGCTGGTCGCGGTGCAGTCATGCTCAGTAGAGACTGCCCGCGCCGTGGCTGATACAGAGCGGGATACTCCTTCGGAACGCCCCCCTCTGTATCAGCCGCGGCACGAGCAGTCTCTACTGCGCATGACTGCAGCACGCGCAGTAATCTCTACTGAGCATGATTGTGGCGTTACACACGTTTTAGCGAATTATTATATAGGATACGGGTTAGGTTGTTAGTACCTTCTCCGTTAAAAGTCACACACTGATTATTTAATATACACATTTATGGGTTAGGTTGTGTGTACCTTCCCCGTGTTTCATGTTAACAGTAATTGGATGATTATATGATATATATATACACTCACAGGTTAGGTTATATTTACCTTTTCCCGTTTGTAGTCACTACGATTTTATCATTATTTTTACGTGTTATATTGTTTTGTATTTTTAGAATACCATTGGCGATTGTATTTGAATAAGGATGTATTCTGGGTAGCAATTGCTTTATTAACATAGAATTATTATTTATTTGTGCATTGAGACAATTGTTTTTCCAATATCATCATATGTATTGTTAGGATACGCTGTTTGTACATTGTTATAAGAATTGTTTCCAATAATAAAACATCATTTTATATTCACGTTGTGGTTTTTGGCATCGATTGAGTCTACACAAGCACCTGGATTTGTGAATATATTTCTAATTATGTTTTTTACCATTGAGTGGATGATTTATATCCAAGCAGCTGTGGAGCTCATTATATTTATATAAGATGTAATTCCAAACAGCGCTTCCCTTTTTTCTTTTTTTCTCTTTTAAAATGAAGACTGCAACATTATGGACAGTTAATATAGTACACTTCGTTACAAAAAAAAAATATATCGAAGAATCGGCCTTGACTTAATATCTAAACATTACTATCTCTTTAAATGGGGCTTTAAACTCATTGCCTGCAAAGGGAGATCTCCAGGGCATTTCAAACTCCCACTAGCATCCAATGGTTTATAAGTCCAATTTAAGCAATTGGGAATTTGGGGCATTTTCATTTGTCCCCTATCATGAAGTTGACTTACTCTATAATTGCACCTCTGTAGCTTGCTAAATAAGGCCCTTAATCCCTTGTTTATGAATATCGAACTGGTGTGTAAAAAGCATCTACTCACACAGTATAGGTGTGTGTGTGGTGGTGTTGTTACTCATGCACTAAGTGTGATAAAGAGTAGATGACATCTCCAGAGAGTTATGTTTTCCAATGCCTGTTATTCTACGGAACTGCCAACTTGAGAAATCTTAGTGCATAGGCTCACTGGAACAACATAAGAATTGGAGAGTTTCTCTCACTGGGGAAACTTTTAGCTCTTTATCTTATCTTAATGCATCAACCCCTCCATCCCCCATCTTCAGGAGGTAAATTAACCCCTCCACACACTGGTGAATGCCGATGTTATAACTTGCATCCACAATAAGCCCATTGGAATAACAGGGAAATCATTAGATAAGGGGCATACCTCACAACAATTCAAAGTGCCAAAGTGGAACACTTTAGTTTTAGGTGGTGCTGGTGGGGGGTGTGACTGGCGTGTGAGGCATTATCTAGAATTTTTAACCTATTTCATGACATATATATCCTAATGACACTTCTTTGTATGTCTGAATAAATTATTTAAAACAAGAGCAAAGTATTGTATTTACACAGACTAATTTATAAACATACATACCGAATTTAAACAGACATTAATATGCCTTTTATTTCTGTGGAGCAATGTGATACACTAATATGCAGGGCCGGATTTGCCATAAGGCAAAGTAGGCACCTGCCTACAGGCGCACGCCACCGAGGGGCGCCTTCCATTGGGATTTTATTTTTTTTCTTTTTAGTCTTAAAAAAATGGGCACCTCGCTGGCTGCGCCAGCGCCCACTCCATGTCGCCCTCACATTGCCCCGACCCCCCGTTGTCTATTTCCTACCTCCCTGGCAGGACAGGTCTGTGCCGAGCTCCCTCGTTGGCTCTATAGGATTCCAGAGCGCTGACATCTCCCATCGCAGCGCTTTGCATTCCTAAATAGGAGACCACATGGGAGCTCCTGCACTTACAGGACTGTGCCAAAGGAAGCACAGATGACAGATTTCCTGCCAGGGAGGTAGGAAACGGTCAACGGGGGGAGGTAGGAAATGGACAATGGGGGGGGGGGCAATGTGAGGGCAACATGGAGATGGTGGGGGAAATGTGCAGCTGATGGGGGGCAATTTAGAGATGGTGGGGGCAAGTTGAAGCTGATAGGGGGCAATATGAGGACAATATGGAGATGGTGGGGGAAATGTGGAGCTGAATGGGGGCAAGTTGGAGATGGTGGAGACAATGTGAGGGCAATATGGAGATGATGGGGGCAATGTGGAGATTAGGAGCATTGTGGAGGTGTCCAGTGGTGATGGCCAATGGGGGGGCGGCGCTTCAGATTTCCGTGCCTACAGGCTCCTGAGATGTAAATCCGGCCCTGCTAGTAATATGCACACATCACTCAGTCTTATCGCCTAAAAAGAAGGACACCAGGGTGGCATATAAGGATTTGGGTTGCTTTTCAATGGACTCTGATATAAATTAAAATCCATTGCGTTTAGGACTAGATTTTACCTTCACTTGTTTCTTTAAGTGTAACAAAGAAACTGCCTCGCCACTACCATGCTGCTCAGCCCTGCACTGTATATGAAGAAAATAAAGGAGAGACATTTTAGACCAAACCAGCGACAAAACAGTGGATACGTCATCGATTTAAATACAGAATTTGCTACCTTGGATGACAGGCATAAAACCCATTGCGAAAGACTTAAGCGAAAAACTGTTCAACCCTTTTAGTGCCACAGATGCATTTAACACAATGCGCTTTATACCTTTCTGGCAATCAAATGGTTAATGTCTTATTTAATGCAAATAGTTTAACTGCTACATGGCTACTGCAGTATGTTTGCTTGTCCTACAGTAGCGCCACTCGCTATGTATGTACAGTCCACTATCGTAGTTCTTCCCTGCCCACACAAACACATTTCCTTGCAGGGCTTTTACCGGTCATGTGACAGCGTATCATGTGACTCGCTAATCTGGTTGGAATGGCGGCCTCCAGCAATCACCAGTGGAAGACGAGATACGAGTTGCTTCTGAGTAGGTGGGAGAAGCTGGCGGCAGAGGACAAGGACGGTAAGGAAACATTTAGATATGTTATGTGCTAGCTGCTGATTTTACTGACGGAAGGCGCTTCCTTCACTTCAATGTCAGTCCCTGTGAGGAGTGCAAATTATGGGGGATACACTATACAGTAACACAGTATTTCAGTTGTTAGAGTACAGGGAGCGGAGTAAAAAAAAAAAAAGCAAGGAAGATATTGATATGGTGGAAAAGCAAGCAAGTAGGTAGTGTTAGAGGGCAATGTTGGAGAATGTTGTTTTTTTTCCCCTATCTCCTTTTACCAGTCACTGATGAACTCAGAAAGAGAAGGACGAAATAAGGTAAGGGTGAGCAGAGAATAAATGGTGAAGGATTAGATGAGAGGATTGCATTGCTGTTTGGTGAAATCATGGATGATATATGTGATGGGTGATACTTCTGAACTGGCTATGGGTGAAAGTAGGAGATGAGAAAAGAGCCACCCATGAGGGAGAGAGAGAGCAGGGCAACCAATGGAGGAGAGTGAGAGAGCAGAGTAACCAATGGAGGAGAGAGAGAGAGAGCAGAGCCACCAATGGAGGAGAGTAGGAGACAGAAGAGAGCAGAGCAACCAATGGAGGAGAGTAGGTAGACAGAAGAGAGCAGATCCACCTACGGAGGTGGAGGAGAGTAGGAGACAGAAGAGAGCAGAGCCACCTACGAGGCGGGGGAGAGTAATAGAAAAGAGCAGAGCCACCAACGGGGGCGGGGGAGAGTAGGAGACAGAAGAGAGCAGAGCCACCTACGGGGGCGGGGGAGAGTAATAGAAAAGAGCAGAGCCACCTACGGGGGTGGGGGAGAGTAGGAGACAGAAGAGAGCAGAGCCACCAACGGGGGCGGGGGAGAGTAGGAGACAGAAGAGAGCAGAGCCACCTACAGGGGCGGGGGAGAGTAGGAGACAGAAGAGAGCAGAGCCACCTGCGGGGGAGAGTAGGAGACAGAAGAGAGCAGAGCCACCTACGGGGGCGGGGGAGAGTAGGAGACAGAAGAGAGCAGAGCCACCTACAGGGGCGGGGGAGAGTAGGAGACAGAAAAGAGTAGAGCCACCTACGGGGGAGAGGAGAGAGAGAGCAGAGCCACCTACGGGGGAGAGTAGGAGAGGAGAGAGAGCAGAGCCACCTACGGGGGAGAGGAGAGAGAGCAGAGTCACCTACAGGGGAGAGGAGAGAGAGCAGAGCCACCTACAGGAGTGGGGGAGAGGAGAGAGAGCAGAGCCACCTACAGGAGTGGGGGAGAGGAGAGAGAGCAGAGCCACCTACAGGAGTGGGGGAGAGGAGAGAGAGCAGAGCCACCTACAGGAGTGGGGGAGAGGAGAGAGAGCAGAGCCACCTACAGGAGTGGGGGAGAGAGAGCAGAGCCACCTACAGGAGTGGGGGAGAGAGAGCAGAGCCACCTACAGGAGTGGGGGAGAGAGAGCAGAGCCACCTACAGGAGTGGGGGAGAGAGAGCAGAGCCACCTACAGGAGTGGGGGAGAGAGAGCAGAGCCACCTACAGGAGTGGGGGGGAGAGAGCAGAGCCACCTACAGGAGTGGGGGAGAGAGAGCAGAGCCACCTACAGGAGTAGGGGAGAGAGAGCAGAGCCACCTACAGGAGTGGGGGAGAGGAGAGAGAGCAGATCCACCTACAGGGGTGGGGGAGTGGAGAGAGAGAGCAGAGCCACCTACGGGGGGAGAGGAGGAGACGAGACAGAAAGCAGAGCCGCCAACGGGGGAGAGGAGGAGGCGAGACAGAGAGCAGTGCCACCTACGGGGGAGATGAGAAGACGAAAGAGAGCAGAGCCGCCAATGGAGATGAAGGAGAGCTGAACTGGTCATGGGGGAGAGTAGAGGAGTAGATGAGCATCAAGATTGAGTGTAGGAGGTGTGAGATGAGCTCGTTATTGGCAAAAAAAAAAAAAAGAGATGAGAGCTAAGTATAATTAAAGGGTGATAGAAGAAAACGAGTGAAAGCTGAGCTGTTTATGGGTGAGCATAAGAGGATTCAGGATTATGGAGACCATTCACAGATTTATTTTAAACAGAAGTCTGAATAATTATTGGTATTTTGAATTGCACAGTGTTTCAGGGATGTAAGCCCCTTCATCAGGTTTACAAGATGTAGCCTGGTGAATAAACCATGAATGTGTATTTTAATCCACATATAGTGTTTGACCCCCCCCCCCCCGCAACCTTGTCTGCTTGACCACGCCAGAGATCCCCAAGTACACTGAGTGACCCCGCCAGACTTGTTACCTGGCCCATTTGCAGCCAGAGATCCCTATATACACTGCCTGAACCCAAAGCTAGTCCCCACTGCCTGTCATAGCCACATATCCCCATATACACTGCCTGATCCCACTGCCTGTCATAGGCACAAATTCCCTGCCTGACCCCCACTGCTTCTCATAGTCATAGATTCCCCATATACACTGTCTGACCCCCACCCCCAGCCTGGTTTCGCTGGTAGTCACAGAACCACACATTACTCTGTCGGACAATCCATATTCTTTGGGATCAGAGTTGGCGACTAGTTGGACTGAGCTGTGCAGTGTACAGAAAACTTACTTTCTTCTGTGTACTCCACTGCACATAGAAACAATGGGCTTTATCTCCCGCCTCCAGCTGGTAGGACCGATCAAAATTTGAATAAAAGCTCACTCCACCCCTTCCGCCTCAGTTATTTCGGTCCTACCAGCTGGAGGACGTGAGGCAAGTAACCTCCGTAACGCTCCTGGAAGTAAAAAGAATTAGCTGCGGCTAGAAGGTAACAGGCGGATGACGCGAGGCAAAGCACCCTTTCCTCCACATTAAAGAAGTGGATAGGAGGTGTAAAGCGGCAGTGCATGGCTGAAATTAAAACATGATTCCTAATACGAGGAACATACCTGTGACTAGCAGAAGAGGAAGATTCGGTTTCACCGTGTCGGCTGGCTCATGGCTTCAACGCGCATCCGGATGAGGTCATCAAAGCCCTTTGCAGCATCAGCAGGCGCCAAGATGACCCGGGCTAGAGAGGGAAGCCAGCATTATGACTGAGACTTATCCCTCCAGTACCGGATATGGATTCAATCGGCGTGCGTTCCAGCCTGAAACACAACACCGTTATAAGAAGCGGCAGCAGGACTGCAGGTAAGGATTAGATATTTACATTTTAGAGTTAAATTATTAAAGTATTAGTTTTAAACCTAGAATTAATCCTAAGTGACTGACTATGTCATCCTCAGCCAAGGGTAGTGCTAAGGAGAAAGTAGAGACTGGGACCCCTAAAGATAGCCCTAATTCAGAACCTAGAACTTCTAAACCAAAGATTTGCTCTAATTGTGATAAAAAGGCTCCAGTAGTGGAAGGGTCAAAACATTGCTTAGAATGTCTTAAGAAACTAGCAGGACAGGATGTGCCCCTGCAATTTCAAAATTTTTTATCATGGATGCAGACATCTATGAAAGAAACTTTTTCAGCTATGCAAGAAGCGGTTAACCCTAAAAAGAGACCAAGGCCTGAGGATCCAGGAGAAGGTACTTCTAAACAAACAGAAGTGGAGGAATTAAATAGTCAAGATCCTTCAGAATACTCTTCCTCAGAAGAAGAAGAAGAAGGAGAGATTATTGAAGGAACAGGATCCTTTTCATTAGACAAAATTGAAGGTTTTATCAAATATATTAGGAAATCTTTAGGTATTATAGAAGAACAAAATGAGTTAAATATAATGGATACTGCCTTCTTGGGCAATCAAAGGTCAGCATCTATATTTCCTGTACATCATTCCATATCTAGTATTGTTAAGGAAGAATGGTTGAAAATAGATAAGAGATCTGTAACTACTAAACGCTTTTCCAAAATGTATCCTTTTCAAGAGGAAGATATAAAGTTATGGTCTAACCCTCCTAAGGTGGACGCAGCGGTAGCTTGCTTAGCTAAACATACTACTATTCCGTTAGAGGATGGTTCAGCCTTGCGGGATCCTATGGAGAGAAGGATAGAATCAGTATTGAAGAAGCAATTCGCCTTGATAGGAAACAATATGAAAGTGGCCACAGCACTGGCATCAGTCTCAAGAACCATGAGGATCTGGTTAAACTCCTTAGAAGAGAAAATAGATTCTTCATTGTCTAGATCTAAGCTGTTGAAAGAGGTAGCCATCATAAAGGAGGCGAACAGTTTCATATGTGATGCATCGTTAGACTCTGTAAGATTGGCAGCAAAAACATCTGCTATGTCAGTTTCATCTAGAAGAGCTCTCTGGTTGAAATCATGGGGAGCGGATGTTCCATCTAAAAACAAGCTGATATCCCTACCATTTAAAGGAGAAATGTTGTTTGGAGACCAGCTAGAGGAGATTGTAAATAAGCTTACAGGGGGTCGTAGCGCATTTCTACCCCAAGGGAAGAGATCTAGATCATCCCCAGTTAGAAATACTCAGTACAGATCAAAGAATTACTCCTTTCGTAGCCAAGGGAAGTATCAGCAAAAGAAGAATGATAACAGAAGGACACAGTCCACACAGAATTTTAGGGGATCATTCCGCAAGGATTTCTCCAAGAAAACACAATTTAAGAGAGAATTCTGAAGATCAGCGAGTTCTGTTTCCAGTACAGGTGGGGGGTCGCCTGAAAGAATTCAAGGATCACTGGATAACTCAAGACAGATGGATTCAGAGAATTTTGGGAACAGGATATTCGCTGGAATTCAAGAGACCCCCAAAGATATGTATTTTCAAGAAATCAAAAACACCAAAGAATCCTCAGAAGGCAGAGCTTTTCAAGAAAGAGGTTCAGCAATTGATACAGAAAGCTGTGGTGGAACAAGTCCCTGTGGTTCAGAAATGCTCTGGAATATACTCAATCTTGTTTGCGGTTCCAAAGACTCCAACATCATGCAGAATAATTCTGGACTTGAAGTGGCTCAACAATCACATGGAACAGAGGCATTTCAAGATGGAGTCAGTGAATACGGTAATAAGATCAATTTGTCCCAAGGATTTCCTTACGAAAATAGATCTTCAGGATGCATACTATCACATTCCAGTAAGAAAACAGGACAGGAAATACCTCAGGTTCGCAATAAGGAACAATCACTTTCAATTCAGATGCCTACCATTTGGGTTGACTACGGCTCCAAGAATATTCACAAAAGTATTGGCCACAGCATTAGAACCATTAAGAAAAGAGGGGATTCACATCATACCATATCTAGACGATCTCCTGATCATCGCAGAATCAAAACAAAAAGCAAAGAAACATACTCAAAGAGTAAGAAACCACTTGCTGAACCTAGGCTGGTTGATAAATATACAAAAGAGCCAAATGCAGCCAACCCAGAAGTTAACATTTCTAGGATTAGAGATAGATACAGGAAAAGCGGTAGTAACTATCAGAAGAGAGAATTCAAAACATAATAAGAAGAATTTTGGAATTCCTAAAGAAGGACAGGCAGACAGCACAGTCAATCATGGAATGTCTGGGAGCCATGACATCAGCCATTCAGGTGGTACCTTGGTCAAGGTTTCATTTAAGGACTCTACAAATACATTTTCTAAGACATTGGAACCATCAACAGGATCCTTACAAAATAATTTCCCTTCCTGTAGAAGTAAGAAGAAGTCTGCTCTGGTGGACAAAGAGAAAACATCTAAGAAGAGGCACTGCAATAATGGATCATCAGTGGGAATTAATATATACAGATGCAAGTTCAACAGGTTGGGGCGGCATCTGGGAATCAAGAACAATACAAGGAAAATGGCAACAAAAAGAATTAAGTTTGCACATAAACAGACTGGAGATAAGAGCAGTAAGATATACTCTACTCCACTTTCAGAAGTTTCTACACAACAAGGCAGTGCACATAAGATCAGACAATATGACAACAGTCCAGTACTTAAAGAATCAAGGAGGAACAAGAAGCCTCTCCTTAAACAAAGAAGTCCAGTTAATATTCAGATGGGCAGAAAGAAGATTAAAGGCCTTGTCAGCCTCGCACATTTCAGGAACACTAAACAGAGAAGCGGACTACTTGAGTCGGGTAAAGGTAGAACCGGGAGAATGGTCTCTGAATCAGGAGGTATACCATCAGATCACAGCCAGATGGGGAACGCCAGTGATAGACTTGATGGCAACACCCCAGAATACGAAGTGCAACCTCTTCTTTTCCAGGTGGAACAACAAGGAGGCAGTGGCACAGGATGCCTTGAAACAATCCTGGACATTCTCCCTGGCTTATATCTTTCCCCCTACTCCTTTAATAAGGGAAGTCCTAAGGAAAATAAGGAAAGACAGGACAGAAATTATATTGATAGCTCCAGACTGGCCCAAGAGGACTTGGTACTCAGAGCTGATAAACCTCTCTTGCCAGAAACCTTGGCCTCTCCCAGAGAGGAAAGACCTGCTGACACAGGGACCTCTATTGCACCAAAATCTGAATTTTTTCCACCTGACAGCTTGGAGGTTGAGCGGCAGCATTTAAGAGCTAGAGGTTGCTCAGAGAAGGTGGCAAACACCATTATTTCAAGTAGAAAGGCTTCCACCAATAAGATTTATGATAAGATATGGAAGACCTTTAGAATCTGGTGCATAAAGAACAAGATAGCAAAAAATAGGGTATCCACTGCTTCTGTTTTGGAATTTCTACAAAAAGGGTTTGACCTAAGGCTTAGTCCAGCATCTCTAAAGGTACAGGTCTCAGCATTGTCAGCAGTGTTCGCTAAGCACTGGGCAGAAAAGGACTTGGTTAAAAGATTCATCAGAGCAGTAGAAAAAGCTCGTCCTAGAATAAGAGAAATAGTACCTGCATGGGATCTTAATATAGTATTAAATCAGCTTATAGACTCTCCCTTGTTTGAGCCCATCAGTCAAATTTCTATAAGACATCTAACATGGAAGACGGTATTTCTAACTGCTATTACCTCAACTAAGAGGATTAATGAATTACAAGCATTATCTTGTAAAGATCCTTATTTGACATTCCATCAGGACAAGGTGGTCTTAAGGATGAAGCCAAACTTTAGAGGTAAAGTAGTTTCAGATTTCCATCTAGATCAGGAAATTGTTCTTCCCTCCTTTTGCAGGAATCCTGTAGGAGAAAAGGAGATTAGACTTCATTCATTAGATTTGGTTAGATGTATTTCCACATATCTGGACAGGACAAAAATATTTAGGAATTCAGATTCCCTGTTTATTCAATTCCAAGGGAAAAGAAAGGGGTCTACAGCTTCTAAATCATCCATCGCAAGATGGATCAGACAAAGCATTATGGCTGCATATAAGGAAGGCAAGTTAGTTCCTCCTATTAAGGTTAAGGCTCACTCTACTCGAGCAGTATCAACCTCCTGGGCACTGAAAGCAAGTGCCTCTCCTGCTGAAATATGCAAAGCAGCCACCTGGAAATCTATGTCTACATTTATCAAGCATTATAATTTGGACGTAAGCTCATCAGCAGAGGCCAAATTTGGAAGACAGGTTTTGCAGGCGGTGATCCCTTCCTGAACATGGTAGGAAATATCCTTATTATTATTATGTATTTGTAATTATATGCACGTCTCTGTACATGTATATGTATATATCGGGATATGTAGGCATGGGTATTTGTTCATGGATATAGATATGTATATGCGTATGTAATGGGTATATATGTATATGTGTAAAATATATATGTATACGTATGTATGTTTATAGGTATACTAATTGTATATGTGATATTGTATCCTCCCTCCCAACAAAAGGCTTTGGGAGATCCCATTGTTTCTATGTGCAGTGGAGTACACAGAAGAAAGGATGAAATTTACTTACCGATATTTCCTTTTCTTCTGTGTATCTCCACTGCACACCCACCCTTTTGAATAACCTTTCTTTGATTAAATTTCTAGACGATACAGCTTGGCTAAAACAAGATAACTGAGGCGGAAGGGGTGGAGTGAGCTTTTATTCAAATTTTGATCGGTCCTACCAGCTGGAGGCGGGAGATAAAGCCCATTGTTTCTATGTGCAGTGGAGATACACAGAAGAAAAGGAAATATCGGTAAGTAAATTTCATCCTTTTACAGCTGGCAGCAGTTGCTGGACTGCACTTGCTGTTTGTATATGCAGCAACTGAAATTGCCAGTGCTAAGTCTTAGCAGTTGCTGCCTATGGAGTTTTCCTAGTCAGCATCTGAATTTTTCAAGATACAAAGCTGCTTTATTTCTGTCTATTTGAAGTCTGCATATAGTTTACACTTCCTTATAAACTGAAGTAGACAAAATTCTCATGTAAATTCACAACCCCTTTCACTGTTAAACAGAACAATGCAAGAAAGCAGGGTAACACAGGTAGGTAGAACTGTTGATTGGAGAGTGTCAGCTCCTATTAATTTGCCCTTATAAACTTACCCTTAAACTTGTGTGGACTCAATTCAGGCTAAAACAGGTTTTCCATTCATAAAGTAAAAAAGCTAACCAAAGTTCATTCTGTAACACAGAGGTAACAATAATTGTTTTATATATGCCTTTTACACTTGTTTTTGTCTTGTTTTGCTGCCTTCTATGCTATATATAGTATTTGCTTGACTTGACCTGTTATATTGTGTATACACATTGTTGTTTATATGCAGACATGTTCTATAATATACTAGCAACAGAAACACAGTGTTGCGAGTGTTAAAATTTGTGTCAATTGTTGAAACTGGTGTTGATATGAATGAGATGTAAGTGAATGATATTGATAAATTGTTAACCCCTTAATGATCCTTGACAGTCATAGCACGTCATGGGTAGATCTGACTTAATGACCCCTGACGTGCTATGACCGTGGGAATTCTGGGCTCCCCCCGCGGCGGTGTGGCTGCATGCCGTTCAGGGAGTCCGGAACCAGAAACAAAGAAAAAGGAAAAAAAAAGTCTGTGGTCCTTAAGTGCCGGCCTCATGTGCTCGTGACCGGTCCTTAAGGGGTTAATATTCTTTCTGTTCCTTAATAACTAATATGGCTATTTTAGTTAACCCTCTGAGTGCCAGAGGGTTATGCAGCGCATTGCAAAGCAATGCTTGGCGTACCCCTCTGGCACTCAAAGGGTTAAATGAAATGGTCAGGAACATTTGTTTTGCAATTTGCCAATTTAGTTTGCCTAGTTTCCTTTCGGGGCCACAGGGGTATACAATGCACATCCCTATGGCTCTGAAGGGTTTAAAGAGGAACTACCACCCCACAAAATCTTTAGCTTCACTAAGTCCCCATCTGGCGACTAGCTGCTTAGTAGCGCTAGTTGCCAGAATTATTACGTGATTTAATAGATTTATGATCTCTTCTGTGGCTGGCAGTAGCACGGCACGTGAACATTTTGCCATAGTGACATCCGCGCACCTGCTCTGTCAGTCCCTTTTGGAGCCGGCCGTCTCCTAGCAACGCCTCCTAGACTCGGCTGGGACTGACAGCACAGGAGGGCGGATGTCACAGTGGCAAGATATCCACGCTCCGTGCTACTGTAAGCCATAGAAGAGAGCATAAATGTATTAAATTAGGTAATAATTCTGGTGACTAGTACTACTAAGCAGCTAGTTGCCAGATGGGGACTTAATTAACATAAAGATTTTGTGGGGTGGTAGTTCTGCTTTAATGGAGCAGCGCTGTTTGTGATGCTGAAGTCTGAGCACATCCTTTCTGATCCCCTAGTGGGCAAGCAGGGGAGTAGAGAGAATGCTCTCAGACTTCTGGGTTGTCAAACTGCTGGTGATGTGTAAGGTAGGGTATCCTTTCCACATCGCCAGCAGTTCAACAACCCTGCATGCTACTGATGAAATTCTGACCCCCCACCCACACCACATGCCGATTTCATACTGCAAATGCTGATATATGTCTCTGTTGCCAGGGTGGTGTCATTGCCACATATAGCCAGGCACACACTGCCATAGCATCGCCCCTTAGTGTATCTCCTGCATAGTGGCCATTGGGAGTTCTGGGCCAGGTTAAAGGGCAGTTATGTTTTACTAAAAGTCTGTTCTTATGAGACCAGACTTTGTAAAAAGCCTCAGAAATCTGGGCTCATAGCCATGGACTTTGTGGGTTGCATGCGCAGTCCCCATACATGTTAATAGTGTCCTTATCAGAGCCCTTCGCTATGGGTGATGCACACACAGACCAGCAAGATGGACCTCAAAATATTATAATCTTGCAGTTCAGTCCATGTAACAGCAACAGAGAGAGCGAGAGCACTGTGGATTTCTTTTCTGACTTGTGTATTTCTCTCCCAGTGATCCACCAAGACTCATAATACAGCCTTAGCTTCATCTGTATGCCTGCTCCCAGGGTAGGAGAATTGCTATTAGGGCACTATACACTTGAAAGGTGCCCTTTAACCCTTATGGCGCAGATGGTTTGTTCCAGAATTGCACATATTTTCTTCTTCTATGGCCTGTATTTCATATACTCATATATAAAATATATACATACATATACATTATTTGCCCAGATATCCTCTGCCAGTGGAGTGTAACACGGGACACATTTCCATTGGGATGTGCAGGAGGGAAGTTTCTTGCCTCTTCCATTTGTACTACTGGAATACAAATTAATGCGTGTGGAGTGGCCTATATGTCGGTGGCGTCGCTTCCAACGTGTGGGGTGCGTTCCAGCATGAATAGCACACTTGTGAGTAAAGAAGGAAGGAGACTTTGCCTGTGCAATTAAATACATGAAAAACAGAAGCGGAAACGCTATATGTTCCGCAGATGCCATGCACACTGATTCGGAGGCCCTTCAGACTCAGAACTTATAAATGTCCACAGTAAGAGGTTTTTTTTTTGTTTGTTTGTTTGTTTGTTTTTTTTTTTTTAGATGAATTAAGCTAGGTCAATATGTCTAAATCTGTGCAGACTGAAAACCCTTAAAGTCAGGATGTGCCTGTTTTAAGAGGACAAGGCTGCTCATAAATTCAAAAAGTGTGCTGCATTTGATACTAAGATCAGTATTCCTGATCCTCCCAAGTTATGTCAAGGATGTATTAAGAAGGCTGCTGGTATAGATATTCCATCACAATTTAGGGAGTTCCTTGGGAGGATGCACTCTTCCATGTAGGAAATTTGTATTGCTATGCAAGAATCAGCTAGGATGAGGCCCAGACCTGCTGATCCTGAAGAGGGACCTTCTCTGTTTCTTACCAGAAAGAAGAAGATATTCTCTGCTTCAGCAAAAGAATGTGAATTCATTGAGGACAATAACCTAAATAAGCTGGACATCTTAATTAAATCAATGCACAAGAATCTGGGGTAAACGAAACCCATAAATACCTAGACATCATGGATGCTACTTTTGTGTGTCAAGCCTACACCAGTATTCCCTATTCACAGTTCTATTCAAGAGGTGGTCAGAAAGGAATGGATACAAGGGCATTGTAAAACATCTGTTTCCAGGAGATTTAATAAAATGTATCCTTTTCAGGAAGAAGTAGTAGAATCCTGGGTTACTCCTCCCAAAGTTGATGCGTCTTTAGCCCATATATTCAAAAGAACTACCATTTTGTTGGCATGGCATGTATATTTTGCACGCTCAGAATTTGATTATCTGAGTTTGAGGAGAAAGTCTCCAGTCCCCAGATCCAAGTTCGTAAAGGAGTTTGCATATATGAAGGATGCAATCAGTTTCTCTTTTGATACCATAAGAATATTGGCCTGTGCCTCAGCTTTGTCTTCTTCAACCAGAAGGGCATTTTGGATAAAGGTGTTGGAAGCTGACGTATCCTTAAAGAACAGATTGGCTTCCCTTCTGTTTTTTGGTAGTTCTCTATTCAAGGAGCAATTGGGAAAAAAAACATCAGGAGGAAAAAGTTCCTTATTTCCATAAGAGAGAAATCTGGGCAAGAAAATGGTCCTTTCATGAAGTTAGAAGTCAGTCCAATAGATCCTATTATCACAAAAGAGAGGAATAATTTGTCCCAGGATTCCAGGGGAGGGAGCAGAAAAGACTTCCCCAGGAAGATCCAGTTCAGGAAGGATCTTCAGTTTAACAAAGTGGGGCCCCATCTTCACCTCCAGTAGGGAGGCAGGCTGGAGAAATTTGCAGATCAATGGAAAGCATTTGCTGGACCTTGCAAATTGTGAAGAAGGGGGTATCCACTAGAATTTTCATACTGATCTTCAGATGTCAAGTATAAAAGCATCACTTTACTGTAGGAGTTCTTTGAAAAGAAGGAACATGGATCAATCCATTACAGAATTATTGACCAAAGCAGTATTAGAAGTAGTTCTGGAAAATCAGAAATGGAATGAGTTTACTCAGTTATTTTTCTTGTCCAGAAGCCTTTGGGAGGAACCAGACTGATTTTAGATCTCTATTGGTTAAACAACTTTATTGGAGTAAAAAAAGTCAAGATGAAATCTATACAGTCCGTCATCAGAACAGTAACACTGGGCTCTTTTCTGACCAGTACAGACCACATATTCTGATTTCTGCAAGCCACTGCAAATTTCTGAGATTTTCAATTAACTAACATCATTATCTATTCAGAATCCTTACTTTTGGACTGTCTTCTGCTCCAGTGGTATATACAAGGTACTAGCTCCATGTCTAGAAATGATAAAACCGAATGGAATTGGGGTCATTCCATATATGGTCGACATCCTCATAGTGGATGATACAAGAGAACAATACAAGAAAAATACAAAGGCTAGTCTAAGACATCTATCCAAAATGGGATGACTTATAAATGTAAGCAAAAGTTAGCTGATTTCTTCCCAAAAATTGCAGTTTCTTGTAGCACAGTTTTATACTATCCCAGGGAAAGTATTTAGGTCTTTAGGCAGACTACAAAGAATATCTGTAAGTACATTTTATTTTCTAAAGAAAACTACCCATATGGCCATGGAGTTTTCAAGACTTCTTGTGTACCTGTCATCAGTTATACAAATTCTGCCATGGGCAAGACTACATTTCAGGAAAACTCAGAACAATCCTCTAAAATTTGGGAAACTGAATTCCACCAAAGTCTCTCAAGTAATTCCCTTACTTCCATCAGACAGAAAAGCATTTAAGGTGGTGGCTATCTCAAAAGAACTTGAAACAGGGCAGGTTCCTGCAGAGTCCTGTATGGGATATTTTGACAATGGATGCCATTTTACAGGGACAAGTCAAATCAAGGGATTTGGCCTCCAGAGAAAAGAGCCTTTACATCAACTAAAAGCTGTCTGTTACTCTCTCGGGCATTTCCTAAAACAGTCTCAAGTGGAAAGCAGTAGATGTTATATCAGACCATATCGCTGTAGGGTTAATGTACATAGCCAATCAAGGGGTACAAGGAGCGAGCCTTGAACACATTTTAGTTTTATGGATTCTTCACTGGGCAGAGTAAAAACCTCTTGAGCTTTCTGCCTCTCACATTTCAGGGAGACTGAACAAGAAGGCAGATTTCCTGAGTAAAAGGGCCATAGATCCAGGAGAATTGTCTCTGAATGCAGAAGTCTATTCAAATATAATTCACTATGATTCCAGAGAGAGACATTATGGTAACATCAGAAAACTCAAAATGCCAGAAGTTCTCCTCCAGATGGTTAGATCAGAAGGCATTGGGACAAAATGCCTTGAGAATGAGTTGTAACTTTCATCATATGGATGTCTTCCCGCCGATTTCTTATAATACAGGAAGCTGTACACAAGATAAGGACAGACAAGGCAGAAATCGTCCTCCTCACTCCCTGGTTTCCCAGGAAGGTGTGGTTCGTGAAACTGATCAAATTATTAGTATATCCTCTGATCCGCTTGCCAGAGAGAAGGGATCTTTTCTGTCAGGAACCAATATGGCATCTGAGTTGAGCCTTCTTCGATCTCAGAGACTAGGAGGAGATCTATCATGCTGAGGGGTTTTCCGAGCGAGTAACAGACACTATTATTGTGGGAAGGAGACCCTCTTCATAAAATATTTATCACAGAGTTTGGTGCAGAACAAAAGGAATTACCAGGAAATCCATATCAGCAGGGATTATTTTGGACTTTCTTTAGGATGGATTCCAGAAAGGTTTGAAGCCATCTTCCCTTAGAGTTCAGTTATCAGGTCCTTTTTTAGAATATTTTGTTGTGAAAAGATATATGAAATCAATCTCCAAGATAAAATCTTTACATTAGGGAAATAATTCCATCCTGGAATCTAAATCTGGTCTTGCAGCAATTCACACTGCATAAACATTTTGAACCCATTCATTCTGTATCAAAATGGTCTTCTATACAGCCATTTCCTCAACTAGGAGAGTGTGTGAGTTGCAAGCTCTATTCCTCAGTTGTCTGTATTTTGCAATTCATCAGGGCAAGATAGTATTAAGAGCTAATCTGCCATTCTACTCCAAGGTAACCTCAATTTCACTTGAGCCAGGAGATGGTCATTCCTTCCTTTTGTCCTGAACCATAAAATGAGAAGGAGAGAGTGCTGTATAACTTGGATTTGATTAGATGCATCACTGTTTACCTTGAAAGAACCAGATATTTCAGGAAATCAGAGACTTTGTGTTCATATTTTGGGTAAATTGAAAGTATCAGTAGTATGTGAAGAGTCTATTGCAAGATGGTTTAAAACTTGCATCAAACTCTCATATAAGGCAAGTCAGGATACTCCAATTAGCTGGAAGGCTCATTCTACTATTGCCGTAGCAACATCCTAGACACAGATTACTACAGCATCACCAGAGAAAATCTGCAGGGCAGCAACCTGGTCCTCCATATCAACTTCCATAATGCACTACGAGTTGGATGTGCAAGCCTCTGTTGATGCAGATGATTTGCAGATAGTCATTCCAATTTAAGGGTAAGATGTTTGTGCATTGATATTTATGGTTATAGCGCTGTAGCTTATTTTCCGATGGGGCTTCCCCTCCCAAGTATAGTACTACTTTGAGAAGTCCCATACCTTTTTGCTTTGAGAGGGACACAGAAGAAAAGGTGAAATGTTTTTCTTCTTTGTCCCTTCACAGCACTTCCTACCCTTATAATGATTGTTTTGTCTTTACTGTCTGGAAATATATCCTTCTGTTATGTTATGCTGTTAACCTTGTGCTTCTTTGTAGCTTGGACAGTAGTATAACTGCCTGAGGGCAGGTTGCAAGACGTTTTATGCTTTTCAGCTAGTCCTACCAGCTGGAATGCTTGCCATGAAGGGACACAAAAGGAAATATCGGTGAGTAAATTTCACCTTTTTCTTCTCTTAAGTCCCTTCATGTTTGACTGATAAAATGTGTATAGTATAGATGTGTGCGCTCCCCCTCCCACCCCAAGATGTTCAGAAAAAAGTTGGCATAGAGTCTCTCTGACTTTGAACTGGACAGTCCGATGTTCATTGATCCTGAAATGTGGACAAATATTTTCTGTCCAGTCATGGCCCACAGTCATACATTTTTGAGCACACATTGCTTAATATACTGAGTGAACACTAGAAGACAATCAGTGAGATTCTGCAAGATGCCTTGCTGCTAGATACAATTCAAACAAAAGGTCTCAGGTGCACAGCAGACAATTATGTTTGTTTACCTCTGTTTTGCCATTGCCGACTGTAACCTGTTTGTTTGGCATCTTCTGCATTACATTTGGCTGTGCCTATTTCTCTGTGAGCCAGCCACTACCACTTTGATTTCATTTGCTCAGGGCACCTCAGCTAGGCATTACAAAGCATTCATGCAGATACCACCTACCTTGCACATTCTTAAGTATTAAGTAGAGTACTGCTCTCCACTTCTGAGTACCTTCTCTGGGGAGTCACAAACTGTTCGGTATTTATGTTGTCTTAGGCTCCTCTAGTCCTCTACAGCCTGGTACAGTGTCCTATTTGTCAGTTTCGTAGCAGTTGGTTTAGGCCAGAATTACTCCACTTTTTTGTTTTCATACATGTGTCCCAGATTACAGCAGTGGTCGGTGGCACCTAATAGAGGTCAGCACTATTCAGCTCCCAAATGTGGAGCTGGAAATACTGTCTCTGCCACCTAATGATGAGGTCATTAGATACCATATCTGTCTCCCAGCCATGTAAACATTAATGATTACAGACTGTATACCCTATTAACTTGCAGTGCTGGATTACAGTGCTCTGTCACCTAATGGAGCTTCAACCATATTATCTGCTGTAGTGCTGAAAAACACAGTGCTAATTATTGAGATCCTCCTCCAGCACTGCAGGTGTTATCTGTACATGGATTGAGAACCGGTTAAATGATAGATGGCAAAGAGTTGTTGTAAATTTAACCTTTTCAAATTGGTCTAAAGTTATAAGTGGGGTTCCGCAGGGTTCAATCCTGGACCCACTGCTTTTTAATTTGTTTATTAATGATCTAGAAGTGGGAATTGAAAGTAGCATCTCAATCTTTGCTGATGACACTAAGCTATGTAAGGAAATACTTAAAGAGCTGGATGTTTTTACTCTACAGAATGATTTAGATATACTAAGTGAATGGGCAGAAAAGTGGCAGATGTCATTTAATGTAGATAAATGTAAGGTTATGCATTTGGGCTGTAGAAACAAACTTGATACATATACTCTAAATGGGAAACAATTTGGGGAATCCTCATTAGAGAAAGATTTAGGAGTACTGATAGATGATAGACTTCACAGCAGTGTGCAGAGTCACTCAGCTGCTGCAAGAGCAAATAGGGTACTAGCCTGCATAAAAAGAGGTGTAGATGCAAGGGATGCTAATATTATCCTACCTCTGTATAAATCCTTGGTTAGGCCTCCTCTAGAATATAGAGTACAATTTTGGGTTCCAGTTCTTAAAAAAGACATTGTTGAACTGTAAAAGGTGCATAGACCTGCAACAAAACTGATAAAGGGGTTGGAGGATCTGAGTTATAAAGAGAGACTAGCCAAACTGGGTTTGTTTACATTAGAGAAGAGACGTCTAAGGGGTGATATGATTACCATTTACAAATACATTCAAGGTCAATACAAAGAACTAGCCAATGAATTATTTACGGAAAGAGCTGAGCTAAGAACAAGAGGTCATCCATTAAGACTAAAGGAAAGGTGCTTTCGACTAAAACAAAGGCAGGGATTCTTTACAGTAAGGGCGGTAAAGATATGGAATTCTTTGCCTCGGAATGTTGTACTTGCAGATAATGCAACTGCTTTCAAAAAAGCAATGGGTGCCTATCTAGCACAGAACAATATTGACATTTATGACAGATGGCTTCAAAGCAGAAAGGATGTTTATTAACACGTCTTTTTTTTCCGCCTCATCAACTATGTTACTATGATTACTGTCTGTGCAGTATATTAATGATGTATTGTTCTGATGGTTTTTTTTATCAATTGTTGAATTACACCGCTGGTCTTTGTAATGCTGCATTGCATTCATGGTCTCAAATAAATAAAATAAAAATTGTTGCAACACAGTTTAGAGCAAAAGATCGCAGCCCTCCAGTATATTACTTCACCTTTAACTTCTGTAGCTCAAGAAACATGTCTGAGGTGAGAACAGCTCTTCATTTGTAGTTACTGCTGGAGGATATGATGTTTTTCTCACACTAACCATGACAAGCCTTTGTTTTCCCAGATACATTTTTACTGAAGGCCTCTGGTACATTACAGAATCTGAAGGACCTATGCACAGAAGAAAAAGAGAAATTCAACGTCACATCATTTCTACACCATTACAGTAAGGTACATAAGTACACCATTGGAATTGTTTTCTTGTGTCTGGATTCATTAAAGTGTTAGTAATGTCACATACATTTTTTATAGATTTGTAAAAGGTAAAAAAAGAATCTCATTGCCACAAACCCTAGCCGTTTGAGAGAGATTCCAATCAAAGTTCCCCTTCCCTCACCTTGTCTTGATGTCCGCTGTAAAGCTAACAGAAGGAAATCCGTGTCGGCTGACATGATGAGGCTCTTCAGCAGAGCCGGAATCCATTAGAAAACAACTACTTCATGGGAACGGTCTACAAAGTGTGCTTGCAAACCAGGCACACTTTATAGACCTTTCCAGTGAAGTAATTATTTTCTAATAACGGGATTTCGGCTCTGCTGCAGAGCCGCTGGCTGGTCCCCGGACTGGGATCTCCTGCTGTCAGCTAGACGCTGACGTCAGAAGACTGGAGGGAGGGGGGAACTTTGATTGCGAATCTCTTGCAAACCATAGTGGTTTGAGAGATAGGGTTTGTGGACATGACTAACATTTTAATAGCTCCTAGTCACAGAGGGTACTTGTTACCTAGAGGGAGATACATCATTCAAACCTTCATTAAGGTTTAAAGTGATAGTAATTGCTCTTTAAAAGTTGCTCCCTGAGTCTTCTGTATATTACAAGTAACCTATTGCACTATGTCTAATACCTTACCTGTTTGTAGTTCAAAAGTTATGAAGAGATAAAGATCCACCACCCTCCCCTTTCTGGCTTCCTCCCACCAAATGTCGTGCGACTGGACGAGTGCAGTGAGGGACAAACTTCAGTAAGTATAAGGGAAATCCTGCCCCCTTGACGAAGGAGTGCGGGATTTCCCTTTACTTACTGAAGTTAGTCCTCGCTGCAGCCGTCCTGACCAGCCTGCATCTTCAGCATGATGTATCCAGAAGGGGTGGGCTGTGGATCTTTATCTCTTCATAACTTTTGAATTCCAAACATGTAAGGTATGAGACATGGCACAGTTGGTTACTTTTAACATACAGAAGACTCGGGGAGCAACTTTTAAAGCACCATTACTATCACTTTAATCACTAAAACTGCCTTTATTTTTGTTGTAACTAACAAATTTCTTAACCCTTTGAGTGCCAGTGGGGTACCATTCTGGCAATCAAAGGGTTAATACATTGTGTGGCACTTCTTATTTGGACAAGATAATGTCTACGCCACTCTTTGCATTAAAGGAACCGCAAATGCTCAAGAGAAAAAAATTGCTCAAAAGGTCATTGTGCCCAGAGGACAATGATGTATTAAAGGACCTGTCCTGTTTCTGATAAATTATAGCTAATTTTAAGATAATTAAAAGTTGTCTTGTAACATATTTGATGAGAAAAAAAAAAAAACAGTTTGGTTCAGCCCATGGCATATCACCCTTGTTGATCCAGAGGAAGGCATTTCCAATTAAGCCCCCACTGGGTAAATAATTCCTTCCTGACTCCAAAGGCAGTTGGATATTTCCCTGGATCAACATCAACAATGCTTTGCGTATCCCTTTGGCACTCAAAGGGTTAACCCAGTTATATGTTCTTGTATTGTATTATTTCAACTTCTGTTAAGCGCTGTGTACATGTATGGCGCTATATAAATAAAGATACATACATACATACATACCTACAACGTGCCGCCAACACACAAAGGTTACATTCTCAAACTATTTGTTACAGAAAAATGTTAAGTACAACATAGAGGCAGATTTTAATTCTCTGTGTAACAACCTAAACATGTTTAATGGAGACAGGTCCCAGCAAGGCTGAAATGTACGTCTGGGGTTGGCTGCTTCTCTTGTTCAGAGAGGAATTGCCTGTCATTTAGTGGCTGGACTTCTGTTATGGCAGGACCAGTTTGATGATGATTTTTAGGATATTTTCTCAACGTGAAAGGCAGTAGTGGCTAAAAGAGACTGCACCCTGGGTAGGACACCATTCCTTGAGAGTCTGCAAATTTGTATTGCAGGCTGGTTCCTTCTTGAGTGTCTCTAACTCCTACTTTATGTATGCAAATTATCCTTGGCATTAGTCTCCCCAAGGGCAATAGGGGAATCCAGCACTGGACCCATTGCTCACAGTGCCTAGAGAGATCAGCTACACCTCACTAACGCGGCCCAAGGCTGAAACGTCTGGGGTTGGCTGCTTCTCTTGTTCAAAGAGGAATTGCCTGCCATTTCATGGCTGGACTGCTGTAAGGGCAGGACCAGTATGATGTGCTTTAGGATATTTCCTCTCTGTGAAAGGCATTAGTGGGCTAAAAGAGATTGCACCCTGGGTAGGACACCACTCCTAGGGAGCCTGCAAATTTGTATTGCAGGCTGGTTCCTAGTTGAACGTCTGTGACTCCCATTTTTCAACTACACCATAGAGGCCGATTTTAATTCTCTGTGGAAAAAAAACTAAACTTGTTTTATGGTGAAAGGCTTACTTATAAACCGCATGCTTATAAATTACTCACACAATTCTCACTGAATTCTGAAGGGTTGGGTGAAAGATATTCTCTAATATTTTAACCCTTTGAGTGCCAGAGGGGTGCATATAGAATTATGGAGCAATGCTTTACATACCCCTCTGGTGTGCAAAGGGTTAAGGCTATCTATGTTCATGTGTCTGATCATACCACAAAACTCATTGCTGTGCTCAGCGAAGCAAACCCTTTTGATTGAGCACTTTTAAATGTTTACTGTTCCTTTAAATCAGATGATGGCAGGATTTACATACCTATCTTTGTATTTTCATTGCTTACCAGGCCGTCCTGGATATTACATTCTTTGAGGAAAACCAGCTGGTAGATGGAGATTTCCTCGATGAAGATGCAGTACAGAAAGTCCAAGAACTCATTCAGGTTCTTTCTGAGCCGGAACTTTTAGTTGAGGAATCCAACCTGCATCAAAAGGTAACATGACCGTACTGGACATGGTAATGTAAAGAAGCAGCAATATTTTATTGTGGAAAAATAAATTAAGTAAAATGGTATTTTCCTGGTAAAAAAAAAAAAGCAGGAGATGCTTCACTCAGAAGTTATTCCAGCTCAGATTTGTTTAATTGTTTTTCTTTAAAGGGATAGTAATACTTGCAAATTACTAATCCCCATATTGTAGCTTTGTTAAAAAGAAACTTATTGCTCCCAGTGTCATCTCTCATACCCTTATGGTTTGAGGGAAGATAGTGGTATTACTTGCATCAGACGGCTCTGCAGCATTTCTGAGATCACGTTTATAAAAAAAGAATTCTTTCACTGAAACGGTCCTCTACGTGTGCTTGCAAACCAAACACACGTAGAGGACCGTTTCAGTGAAAGAATTCTTTTTTTATAAACGCGATCTTGGCTCAGCAGCAGAGCCGACTGATGCAAGTAATACCGGATATCCCTGTAGTCAGCGTTCAGTCAGGGAAGGGGGAGGGAGGGGGGATCTTTGAGCGCTATCATCTCTCAAACCGTAAGGGTTTGAGAGATGACAGTTTCTTTTTAACAAAGCTACAATATAGGGATTAGTAATTTGCAAGTATTACTGTCCCTTTAACTGGACAATTGGCAACAGCACCATATGAGAAAACTGCATTTTTAGTTGTTTTCTATGATTGAGCTTTTAATTTTAGTACTTTGCAACTAGTATCCACCAAAGGAGATGTATTTGTGTCCTGCTGAGGTGAAGGGAACTATTGTTGCTTTGGCAGTTCTGAGGGTAATGGAGTGTGTTAGTCATATGAGAAGTGCTGGGGGTGCAGGCTGATAGACACTAGAGAAGCATTATAGCTGTTATGATCATAGTTGTCAGTGTTTGGGGCACATTTAACTCTTGCACACACTTACATGCTCTGTCGCACACACACTTGCTCTCATATGCTTACATTCACATACACTTTTCCTCCTCCTTGCTTTCTCGTGTGCACACATGTTTATTAAAGGAATATGAACCCTATTTTATTTTTAAGTGGTTCTGGGACATTTTAATAACCTGAAGAGGTGTTATTCTGGAGAAGGCAAACTGTACCATACAGGAGAAATACATTCCCAAACAGTTATATGGAGTTTGAACCCTTTGAATGCCAGAGAGAAATCCAAGGGTTAAACTCCTTGAAGACTAGACACATATCCAGTACATTATGAAACAAGGCACCAGCATTCAAGGGGTGAAAATCCCAATTTTATATCAGTGGGAATGTTGGGAATTTTTACTTATCCCCTTTGGTCCAGTTGTTTACAATTGCTCCTATGTAACATCTTGTCCCTTTTTAACTCTTCAGTGCTGGTGATGTTTGTAATGCAGTGGAGACATTACAGACATTCAGGGGGTTGACTTGAGGAATATACAGTTACATTGTTTTCCTGTGTACTTTTGTTGCAGCCTCCCATTGTTGTGCTTGAAGTGGACCTGCTGGAATGCCTCCATTGGAGGCGAGGGGCTCTTCTATACATGTATTGTCATACAGTGGGGGAAAGAGAGGACTGGCGCCTGAGGAATAAGAGAACTTTTCAAAAGGTAAAAGTATTACTATTATTTCACATAACATACAGAATGTGAGAGGCTTCTGGGAATGAACAACATCACAATGGCCTGTTCTGCGGCTAGTCACCGCCCGTCATTTTGGAACTGGACCACACTTTTGGGCAGGATTAGTCTAATATGTATGTGGAAATTTCTCCTCTGTAATGGCACTAGACAGCTAAAACGTGATGTTTCTGGGTGGTGACTAGCCGTAGAACAGGCCATTGTGCTGTTGTTCATTCCCAGAAGCCTCTCACATTCTGTATGTTTATTTTGAATACAATTAGGAGGTCTCCCTAAGTGTGAAGGGTAATCCAGACGTGGACCCGTGGCTCTCAGTGCCTAGGGAATCCAGCTGGCCCCTCCTGACGAGGCCTAACTAGGCTTAAACGTACGTCGTGGGTTAGCTGGTGTTCCCGTGTAGGGGTGTCTTGCCTGTCATTTTGGAACTGGACCGCTCTTTTGGGCAGGATTAGTCTAATATGTATGTGGAAATTTCTCCTCTGTAATGGCACTAGAGAGCTAAAACGTGATGTTTCTGGGTGGTGACTAGCCGTAGAACAGGCCATTGTGCTGTTGTTCATTCCCAGAAGCCTCTCACGTTCTGTATGTTTATTACGTCACATATCCTGAGGGTATACCCTGTCAGGCTGATCAGAACATACAGTGATGCCTAGCAACAAGCAGAAAGAGAGCACTTCTATAAAAAGGAATATAACGATAAGTGATAATTGCAGGGAGTGAGGAGCACTCACAGGATGTTCAGTTTGGTGAACCAAGTGCAAGCGTTAGTCAACATTTTGGCTAGAATTCAGACCAGTTGCAAGATCTAAGGCTTAAGTTCTGGCCAAAACATTGACCAATAAGTCCACTCACTCTAAGTAACATAGTAACAAATGCGTTTTATATTATAAAAGAGTATTTGTTGCTGAGTAAAACAGGATAGCGATTGTTGGGTGATGCTTCATGTAAACGTTATTACAGCTCAAACTTTTTTTAAAAATATTTATTAAACTGTTATGTACAGCACCAAATAGTGACCAAAGGAAACCACTGCATTTCACCTATGAACTATTGGAAGAGCTTTTTAGTTTTCAACTAAAACTCTGCATATATAGCAATGGGGACTACAGTAGGAAAATTTGCAGTTTGAGAGTAAAAAGGTTTTGAGTTGTAGTAAGTTAGCTGAATCCTCTCACAGCATTAAGTGTTAATGGTAGTACTTACATGATGATATAAAGCTTGAAGACTGCTTTTTCAATACTGTGTCAAGTTGTTTCTTGATAACATGTTTAACATTCAGTGAATTATATTGCCTTACAATACAGACATGTAATAATCCAGCCTTATATGAATCTGTATGTGATGTCTATTTAATACCTCTCTAGAATTCAATGAAGTTAAAATCCTAATTAAATCAATGGGATTTTATCTCCCCCCACCGTTGCCCCGATGGTGGCGGTTTGGTTCCATAATTACCAGTCTTTTGCTTTTTGCATAAGGCCCTAAGAGATAAGTAAGAGATAGTAATAGCTGAAAATGAACGGAGCTTTGATTGATGTACATAGTTTTTTCAGCATGTAGAGCATTATGTCAATAGTATGCATTTGTAGTTCAAGAATAATGTAATTGTAAAGGATCCACTTCCACCCCCTTTTACCTGTCCTTAGCTACCTCCCCTAAGTTGTGGAAACCGGTACTCGGACCGGACAATTCGCAGTGAGGGAAAATCTTCATGCATTGAACATAAGGAAAACCCTGCCACCTCTTGAAGAACTAGGACAGGTTTTTCCTTATGCTCACTGAAGATTGTCCCTCACTGCGCTCCATCAGGACCGGTTTGGGGAGCAGCATGACCTGGTTAAAAGGGGCGTGAGGAGGATCCTAATATAAACTACTATTGAACAACAAATCGCATACTATTGAAGTACCTCTCTACTTGTGGAAAAAAACCTATGTACAGCAATTGGAGCTCCATTTATTTTCATGTATTACTTACTCTTTAATATACCAACAGAGTAGTAATCTGACCTTTCAGGGGATGAAAAGTTATGACCTATATAACCATTCTTATCTTTCTAGCCAATGGCTAAAGGTGTTCAGTAAGTAATATCTTGAGTGACTAAGGTTTGTGCAAATAGGATGTATTTACATGAAAACCAAAACAAAGAAACCCAACCAATTTATTTCACTGACATGTATTAGTGTATGACTCACCAGTTTGAGTACATTAGTTTTTAAAAATTCCCCCTTTTTCCATAGCTATTGTGTTGGCCAGTGGATTTGAGCAGTTACCACGGCAACCTGCTCAGCATTCACTCAGTCTGTGGTTTCTGTCTGAGTAGTTTACTGCCAAGCTTTAGTTGGTGATCGCCCAATGGCTACTGACTCTGTGTGAGTGAGTCTCCAGTGGGTTGCTATGGCAGCTGATTAGCTGTCCATTCATCCGGTTCTTCTGAGACTTCAAAGAAAAGGGAGGGAGGGGGCACTCAAAGGGTTGGAAACTAAATTTCTCTAACTATTGAGTACATCAGTAACACACTAATACTTTACAGCGCATTGCGATAAATGTAAAATAGCAATGCACTGGACACCCCTGTGGCTCTTAAAATGATAATAGTATAGTATATAGAAATATAGTAAAATTTGTATTGCAAGATTTATCTTCCTGAGTACACAGGTACTCCCACTGCTGAGGGGTGGTTTACACAAAAGTTAATGTAGCTCATACTTTTTTAGGTGCAGAAATGTTACTGTGGTGCTGTTGCTACACCATCCTATGGAACTTTACAGAACTTTTCATAAGATGTTTTAGCAACAGTGCCACTGTAAAATTTCAGGTCATTGAGATACTGCACTTTAAAATAAATAAATAAATAAATTCAAGTATGAGTTGTAATAACTTTTGATTAAAACAACTCTGTCAGTAGTGGGAGTACCCTTGTTTTACCCAGGAATATAAATCCAACAACGTGTGTGTAAAATAGATAAAAAAATATATATAAAGTATTTTTTTCCCTATTAAATGTTATTATCCCTTTAAAACATTAACCCTTTGAGTGCTAGAGGGGCACGCAACAGAATGTATTGCATACCCCTCTGGCACTCAAATGATTAAAGCTTGCAGCTGATGTGCATCCGTAGTCAGTCCTATTTGTTATGTGCACTCACGCTGCCAGATCTCAGGATTACAGTGCTGCCCACATACCAGGCCGAAACCAAGAAGGAAACCTAATGATGCGTGACACTAGCTAGGATATCTGTATCACTTTCCTATCCATAAATAAATATAGTAAGTGCCTCTGTGACATCTCTGGGCTAGATAAACTCCATGCTCTCTGAACTGGTTACCCTCTGTAGATGAGACAATTAGTAAATAACAGATAAGATAAAAGAGTTGCAACTGTGCTTCTAGAGCAAACATATTGCACCACTGGAGAGAAATCAAAACTGGCATTGGTTTAAAGTGGGCTTTTAACCCCTTGAACGCTAGAGAGGTCTAAATCACATTGCAGAGCAGCGCATTGGAGAACTCTACCATTCAAGGTGTTCAAACCACCTCTATATTAAAGGGAATTTGGGACATTTTCATTGTAGGTATGCATGTGTATAGTCCATATTAGGGTGGCATTTTTCTTGCATTTATTTAACCCCTTGGATGCCAGAGATGTCCGTTGTGTGTTATGAAGAATCCTGATTACACCTAGTAAATATGATAACTGACCTGTTTGTATTGTAGAATTTGGAATATAAACCAGAGCAATGCTGGTACCAACCACCTGCATTATAGGGAACAAATGAAAATCCCCAAATTTCTATTAAATGTTTTTATGGGTTTTTTTAACCACTTGAATGCTAGACATGTCTCCAGCACAGTGCTTCACAGTTCACTGGAGACCTGTCTAGCATTGCTTGGATTAACACTTTGAGTGCCATTTGGGCATGCAATCCATTTCTTCTCAATGCATTGTACACCCCTCACACCAAGTGTTAATGTTATGTTAGGAAAACCTTTCATGCATTGCTTATCTCTGTACTGTTCCCTGTGCACTGGGAGGGAAGGCGGTCCTAGATCTGACCATCAATGGGTTAAAAGCAGGACTGATTTAAGCCACTGGTGAGCCCTCTGCAAGTTATAAAGCATTAAGTCCATTTAACCCCTTGGATTCTAGAAGGCTCTCTAGTACTTGTAGCACCATGTTAACTCCAGTGTAAACCTATGTATAGTGTTTATTTCTGCTTGTAACACCCACATGTTAAATCCAGATGTATATACTTACTCCGTGTAACATTGAATCAGTCTGTATGTCCTGGTTTGTCACCATTTGCTTTTTTATCAGTGTGTGTGTGTCTGTCTCTCATTGGGCCTTATTGCATATTGATCAGCAAAGCAATGTGTTGGAAACCTTTCTAACATTCAAGGAGTTTGAGTGCCAAAGGCAGGGCCGGCGCTACCATTAAGGCAGGACAGGCAGCTGCCTTAGGGCGCCGCAACGGAGGGGCGCCGAAAAGGGGGAAGCTGGGATTTGTTTGTTTTTTTTTAATATATATATCTTCCGCGAGGGAGCGCTGACTTACACTACCAAGCACTCCCTTACATTACTGAGAGCAGCGCGCGGGAGCTTCAGCTCTGTGCCGAAGGTAGCACAGAGCTCTAAGTTATGGCACGCCGCTAGACTACCAGGGACTCAAGGAAGGGGATGAAGGGGGCATTGTGGAGATTAAGGGAGCATTGTGGAAGGGGCATTGTGGAGATTAAGGGAGCATTGTGGAAGGGGCATTGTGGAGATGAAGGGGCATTATGGAAGGGTCAATGTGGAGATGAAGGGGCATTATGGAGATAAGGGGGCATCGTGGAAGGGGCAATGTGGAGATGAAGGGGGCATTGTGGAGATGAAGGGGGCATTGTGGAAGGGGCATTGTGGAGATGAAGGGAGCATTGTGGAAGGGACAATGTGGAGATGAAGGGAGCATTGTGGAAGGGACAATGTGGAGATGAAGGGAGCATTGTGGAAGGGGCATTGTGGAGATGAAGGGAGCATTGTGGAAGGGACAATGTGGAGATGAAGGGAGCATTGTGGAAGGGGCATTGTGGAGATGAAGGGAGCATTGTGGAAGGGACAATGTGGAGATGAAGGGAGCATTGTGGAAGGGACAATGTGGATATGAAGGGAGCATTGTGGAAGGGACATTGTGGAGGTGGGGAGAGTGTGGAGGTGAATATATGGGCGGGGGCAGGGGATTGTGTCGGGGGGGGGGGGCATCAAAATGCACCTTCGGCTGTGTATACAAAAATCCTTGCACTGGCCCTGGCCAAAGGTGTGCGCAACTCACTGCAGTGCCCTACTGGCTCTCAAATGATTAAAAGCCCCATTTACATCAAAGGAAATTTGTAGAATGTTAAATTCAACCCTATGGTGCACATGGTTTGCTCCAGAATTGCAATTCTTCAGCTTGATAAATAAGGCAATGTAATAAAGCAGTGGGGAATGCAAGCAGGGTACTGGGTTGTACAGCTAGGGTCATTAGTAACAGAAAAAGGGAAATGGTCATGCTGCTCTACAGATCTCTAGTTAGACCTCACCTAGAGTATTGTGTACAGTACTGGAGACCCCATCTCCAGAAGGATAGAGATACTCTAGAGAGAATTCAAAGAAGGGCTACTAAAATGGTGACTGGTTTACAGGAAAAGAAATATCAGGATAGACTAAAGGATCTGAACATGTATAGCTTGGAGGAGAGGAGAGAGGGGGGATATGATGGAAACATTCAAATACATGAAGGGATTCAACAAGGTGCCGGATGAAAGTATATTTCAAAGGAGTAAAAATGTTAGTACAAGAGGCCATAGCCTAAAACTAGAGGGACACAGGTTTAGATGTAATGTAAGAAAGTTTTACTTCACTGCGAGGGTAGTAGATAAGTGGAATAGCCTACCAGCAGAAGTGGCAGAAGTTAATACAGTGACAGAATTTAAGCATGCATGGGATAGGCATAAGGCTGTCCTTAACGTAAGAAAAGACCAAGGACCAAAAAAGGTTTTTTGGTTTTTGTGAGTGTTTAATGTATCCTTTCAAGGTGTCAGGAAATCCCAAAGAAAAGTGATTAAGTCAGTCAGTGGCTGGAAGGCAGAAACCAATCTCTTCTTGGAATAGGAAAGTGTATACTACTGTTCCTGGAGTGCAGACTGGCATTCATAGATAAGCTGATGACACTTGTAACTCTCTAGTAGGTTAAAAAAAAAAAAAAGTGACTCTCTTCAGGTTTATTGTTGATTATTCCCCCCCCCCCCCCAACCAGGTTTGAATATTACACCTTTTTGATATACCCCCTCTTTAATATGTTGTTCAGAATAGTTCATGAGATTTAAATGAATGTCTGAATCCCATCTCATGAAATGCTTCATATGTACATTTGACCATTTGTTTCAGAAGCATCTGCAGCATAAAGAAATACTAGTGTAAAAGCCTGTGTACACGGGCCAAGGGGTGAGAGATGTTAACCCTTTGAGTGCCAGAGGGGTACACAATGCATTTCTTTGCAATGCGTTGCGTACCCCTCCAGCACTCACTTAAAAGGCTGGTCCTGCTCTGTGTCTGCCGTCATGCACGCAAGGTGCTGTAGAGACTGTCCGAATGCACAGAATGCTCCCAGCACAGAACTCCCAGCATTCTGTGCGTTCAGGCAGTCTCTACTGCGCATGGTGGCTTCTGACAAACATCCTAACGGATTATTATATAGGATGATGGCAACTTGTGACTGTCCAGCTGTTACTGGCCCGCTGTTCCCATCCTCCAGTCTAGCAGAGGATGATGAGATTTGGTATGCAAAAACAGCTTGATGGTACAGAGGCTGATCTAGAAAATGGTAGTGAATTAACCGCTTTAGGAGCATTGTGATTATTTATGCCTTTAAAGCACAATGCTGTTTCTGTATGTCATTGGACTGTTAAAAACTCAGGGAATGCTGTCAGCAGTGACAGTGACTATGTGTTTGGAGGAGGCTAAAGCCAGCTGTCGCTTCCTACCAGAGTCTCCTGTCAGTGTAGGGAGACAAGTGGGTTGGCTTCCTGCACTTTCATTTAAAAATTAACCCATTATGATCCACTTGATCTCCATTAGAAGTCTTGCAAGCACCTGTGCACATGAGTGATGGAAATCGGGCTGTACTACTTGAGAATGGTTCTCAGTAGTAAGAACTGAATGAAATTTACTTAAATCTAAACACTGTGACTAGCTGATAACCCTTTGAGTGCCAACACATTGATAACTGGCACTCAGAGGGTTAAATCACATTTAATGCCAGGGCTTGCTCTCAAACCGAGGGGACTGAT
Source organism: Rhinophrynus dorsalis (assembly GCA_037306005.1). Taxonomy (NCBI): domain Eukaryota; kingdom Metazoa; phylum Chordata; class Amphibia; order Anura; family Rhinophrynidae; genus Rhinophrynus; species Rhinophrynus dorsalis. The sequence goes on along the minus strand of CM074718.1, from coordinate 639,300,739 downwards.
TTTTAGCCATCCTAAAAATACACTGTAAAAATAAAAATAAATTAATAGGTTTATACTCTGTTATCAAAAAATGTAAGATTGACTTTTAAACCCTTAACTGCCAAAATACAGGGAGAATCTGCATATCTAGGGTGTTTCCATAAACTGGGGAGCTAGCGGCGTTTATTTAGGGCAGTTGTTTCATACTGTAATTGTAAAAGGTGAGACAACGTAGGTTTTGGGGTTATTATCTCTGATTATGAAACACACCTTTAATCATAAGCGCTTTAAAGTAAATGTAAAACAGTATTAACCCATTGAATGCCAGTTATGCCGCGCATTGCTCTGCAATGTGTTGCATACCTCTCTGGCACTCAAGGGGTTAAGTGCTAAAAGTACATTATTGTATTAAGTGTGAATATATTAAAATGCAGAATAACCCATGTATTAATCAGTAAGGCAGCTCAAGTGTGTATATTTCAAGATTTATGAAAATATTTGAATATATAGTAGCATTAACACTTTGCATTGCAAAGCCATACCCCTGTGACACGCAAAGGGTTAAATCTCCTGATATACACACACCTTAAAATTAAAAAGAAAAATACAAAATAGGCACCCCAATAAAAGTGACAAGAACAGACAACTACTAGTAAACATCAAGTTGATTAAAAAAATGTATAATTTATTCATTGTTAGGTAAAGTAGATCTAAAATAAAAAAATTAAATAAAATGAATAATGAGGTTGCTTAGAACACTGTTGTAGAGGTGCCCTAAAATGTATGGAAAAAAAACAACAACCTGGCTTTACTTACCAGCATTCATGGTGCTCTCATGCAATATAAATTCAAAAGCCGTCAAAAAGATAAGGTTAAAATAGTGGTCCCAATGACTTGGAAGCCTCAATATAGTTTTTCTTTCAAAGCGTACCCCTCTGGCACTCAAAAGGATTAATACCTGATACATTTGTAAGAAGAGAGAGTTGTAGTAGTCATAATACTCGTTATATATATATATATATATATATATATATATATATATATATAAATATAAAAGAAGGATGAACCTAGAATCCTTCAGTATTAACAATGCAGCAATGTCTGGTTATGTATGGGTGTTGCAGTCAAAATGACTGATCTAATGATTAACCCAGTGGTTCTCAAGTTGTTTTTTGCTCGAGGCACACCTAACAGCTAGTCTGGCATTCACGAGGCACCTCTATCGTTTTATGTCATCTGTGGTGTAATGAAGGTTACAAATACACAAACATAGAAATAACCATAAATATACAGCTCAAAGTCAAAGTATTATAGATACAATGGGGCACCCTAAGTGGATGTCTGCACCCTGGTTGAGAAACACTGGATTAATCCTCTTAGTGCCAGAGGGCACTGAAAGGGTTAAGATGCATAAAACCTAAAAAGAAGAAAAAAAAAAAAAAAAAGCCAAATGCTTACACTTGTACATATTTACAAAAAAGTTATTCCAATACAAACAAGGGGAAACATTTTATTAAATGAGGAGGGGGGGACAAAAAAAGTGTAATGGCCGTATGTTCAAATGAAAAAAAAAATCCCATTTATTTAAATGGGGATTTTAACCCTTTCAATAATAGGTCTCCGAACGCATTGTGAAGTGGATACCGCTAGCATTTAATGGGTTAAAATCCCAATTTAAATCAATAGGAATTTTTAGTTCTCCCCTATAGTGCAAATAGTTTACCCCATTATTCCAACAACAGAGAGAGGGCTTCCCTTTACCCACCCCAATATATATGTAGAACCAACAACAGAGAGAGGGCTTCCCATTACCCACTCCGATATATATGTAGAACCAACAACAGAGAGAGGGTCTCCCATTACCCACCCTGATATATATGTACAACTAACAACAGAGAGGGGGTTTCCCATTACCCACCCTGATATATATGTACAACCAACAACAGAGAGAGGGCCTCGCATTACCCACCCCGATATATATGTAGAACCAACAACAGAGAGAGGGCTTCCCTTTACCCACCCCAATATATATGTAGAACCAACAACAGAGAGAGGGCTTCCCATTACCCACTCCGATATATATGTAGAACCAACAACAGAGAGAGGGCTTCCCATTACCCACCCCGATATATATGTAGAACCAACAACAGAGAGGGGGTCTCCCGTTACCCACCCCGATATATATGTAGAACCAACAACAGAGAGAGGGTCTTCCGTTATCCACCATGATATATATGTAAAACCAACAACAGAGAGAGGGTCTCCCATTACCCACCCCAATATATATGTAGAACCAACAACAGAGAGGGGGTCTCCCGTTACCCACCCCGATATATATGTAGAGCCAACAACAGTATTTCTTTAACATCCCCAAATCTCCACCCACCCCAGGGAAATTTTGGGAATCTATATTTGTCCCCGTGGTGCAGTTCGTTTACTCAATATGGGAGAGATTTTAGAAACTAGGCACCCTTTGAACACCATGTTTTATTTCTTTAATCAGTGCCTTGAAGATGGAGTTTATCACCTGCTGAAAATGCTGAAGTCCCGGCGCCCTGTACACCTAAATGATGAGGTTTCATTTCAAGATCTAAACACAGCTGAACTGCTTAGTAAAGGTAATAACTGTATTTATTTATCTGTTATGAGTAACTAGTGTAAAAGCCCGTGTACACGGGCCAAGGTCTGTGAGATGTTAACCCTTTGCGTACCCCTCAGGCACTCAAAGGGTTAAAAGACCCATCCTGCTCTGCTTACTGCCGTCACTCACTCGATGTACTGTAGAGACTGTCCGCACAGAACTCCCATCATTCTGTATTCCCAGCACAGATCTCACAGCATTCCGTACTCCCAGCACAGAACTCCCAGCATTCCTACACCTCCCAGCATTCCGTGCTCCCAGCATTCGAGCAGTCTCTACTTCGTATGATGGCTTCTGACAAACATCGTAGCAAAGTATTATATAGAATGATTTCATGGTTCTAAATTTTTAGCTGCTTAAACTCTTTATGGACCACTACAGTAACAGTGCCACCTGGTGACCAGATAACAAAACTGCTGTTAGATTTAAATACATTTGAACCGCATTAACCTTTTCAGTGCGAGAGGGGTACACAACATATAACGTTGCTACCCCTCTGGCTGAAAGGGTTATCTTTTGAATGAAGTGTCTCCCATCCGTGGGAGTAACCTTTTTTAACTCTTTTTTTTGGGATGACACAAAGAAGTAGGCATATATATATTCATATATGGCCCTCAAGTTCACCAAAGAGCCTCACATTGTGGTTAAAAAGTAAAAATACTGGTTGATAAAAGTAGGTAAACCACTTGGATGCTAGAGGTCTATGTGTAGAATAATACGCATGTGTGCGCAAGTGTGGAGACCGCTCTGGCATACAAGGGGTTAAAGAGTTCTATTCAAGTGCATGGGGATTTAGGAATTGCTATTTATCCCCCCTATGGTGCAATTGGTTTACACTACAATAACTCTGAGTCATGGGTCTTAACCCTTTGAGTGCCAAAGTGGTATCCCATGAATTGCAATGTACTATATACCTCTCTGGCACTCAAAAGGTTAGCTTAATTCAGTGCAAACAGCCTACATTGTAAGGGACAAATAACAATTTCTTTGCAATGCGTTGGAGACCTATCTGGCATTCAAGGGGTTAAAAGACCCACTTAAAGGAACACAACTAAAAATTGAAATTGTCATTTTAAATAGCATGTCCTCTTATTATAGATCCCTAAAATCTAATCCTGAACTAGCATTTTCAATGGAATTGTAGACAATTCTACATAGATACAATTTGGTTAATTTTTTGTGCTGCTGTAATGCTGGCACTGTATTGAGAATAGTCTTCATTGCTCTTCTATTGAGAGAGGCTAGTCCATTATCTTAGCCCATTTACATACAATAAACACTCACTACTATAAAGACCGCTTTGGTAATAGGAGCCATGGACTGGAAAAGGTGGGAATGAGAGGTGCCAGAAACCATATGGAAGACTAAATTTTAGGCTTCAGAAAACAAATGGAGAATTTATTTTTACATTGGTTAGCATGGAGTACAGAGTATTTAAATATATAATATAACCTCACATAATTTTTAGTTGTTCATGTTAAAGCTGAACTGTCATGTAAATAGAAGTCGCCCCCGATTCATTGTTAGTATACATGTAATAATGAAATTAGGGTAATGACATTTGTAAAGTGTCAGCATCATTTAAAATCATAACTTCATATCGAACCTCAATGAATAGGAGAGTGCGGCCATCTTGGCACCTGTGCTGTCTGCCCCTACGTTGTACCTCACGGTTCCAGTGCAACTCCCCATTGACAAATCCATGTGAGTGACACAGACTGACGGACAGCGCAGGTGCAGATCCCACTTCGCCAAGGTAGCTGCCCTCTCCAATTTATGTAGGTCCGATACGAAGTTATGATTTTAAATTATGCCAACACTTTACAAACTTTTTTTTTTTCATTATTCCATGGATACTAACAATGAATCTGTGGTGAGTTATATTGACATGATACTTCTGCTTTAATTTTATTCAGTGGGAATTTTAATATGACTCCTATGTTGCAGTTGGCTTGCCCAGAAGTGCTCCACATTTCCAAGTGTGTGTGACCCATTTGGGTACTGTTCTTCCAAAATGAAACTGGTTACCTGTATCTGCCTAATGGGGCTCCTCTTTTCATCACTACAGATGGCCATAGCTAATTTATTATTGCTTCTCTCTTAGCACCACCTGGTGGTAAGTTCATGAATTACATATTTCCTGCAAGGGTTTGGTATACACTATATGGGTACAAATAAACAATCCCCAATTTCCTACTGATTTAATCTTTCAGTGCCAGAGGGGGTGCCTAAGTACAGGTCTGTTCCCTAGTGAGCAAATTTACTAGTAGGACACTGTCTTGGTGATAATTGCCCTTTAACCCCCTTGATAACTAGATAATTGCATAACGGATTGTGGAGTAATGTGCTGGGAACATATCTAGCATTCAAGGAGTTAAAACCCCCATTTACATCAATAGGAATTATTTGCCTCCAGTGATTGGTTGCTCCAGAATTGTTGATGTTTTTCTTTCTGCCATAGGCCTTAATTAAATCTCTTATGACTCGTTGAGCCTTTTGTATATGGGTAGAGTTGTGCAGTTCTGCAACAGAACAACTACACTGTAGGGGACATAATGTACCAAAATCCCCTTTTATTTAAACGGGGATTTATTTGTCTCTCTGTGGTATAGCTGAGCCCAGCACCGTTCCACTTTCTTTATATAGAAGATCCCATGCACCCTGAGACTCTCCAGCTGATCTGGACTACAATTCTCAGGTCGGGATCCCCACCGATGGTGTTAGGGTACATCTAATAATCCCTCCTGAGACCAAATACATCATGCTGCCTGACACTATTAATATGTAACTAGCAGGAATATACTGAACAGAGAAACAGAGAGATGACAAATACAGTAGTTCTGAATATCAATGGCCATTCCCCTTGCCCAATGGGAATTTTTATTTTTCTTCCATGTTGCAAATGGTTTACCCCTAAATTGCGCATAAGGCCTCTAGACACCATCTGCCTAGCTTCCAGGAGATCTCCTGTCATGGAGGCCCCAGCTTTCAGATTCAGGAACCCCAGGTTACTTCTTTTTACTGTTGACTCCTACCTGACAGCTTTCTGGTTAAACCCTGATCTCCCCAGGCACTACACAAAAGCTATTAGAAAAATAAATGTTTGTCTCCTTGTACTGTTTTTTTTATAATGAATAAATATAAATGTATGTATAATATCATTGTGTTCAACTAGCTTTTCTTTAATAAATATGAAGTGGTAGCTTGGCCTAGAATTGCCTATTTTGCCTTGATAAATCAATTTATCATTGATTCAGTAATCCGTATGTCTAGAATCCAAATAAATGACAATTGCTAATGATGGTGCATATTTATCAAACCACTTAAAAAATAAATTATAGTTACAATTGCAAATAAAATTTCAGAATTTGTAAATTGGAAATGAACAACATTTATCAGTAGTAAAATTAACCCTTTGCGGACCAAAGGGGTGGGCAGGTCACTGGTTCACAATGTGTTGCTCGCACCTCTGGTTCATTAACCCTTTGAGTGCCCTCTGGCACTCAAAGGATTAACTAAAGAGAGTTTTGCATAAAAACTAAAGCCCACAAAATCCCGTTGGATTTGTTTATTTTAGATAACTTTTTTTTTTTTTTTTTACATCTTTCCAGTCTGTGGGGGTTCTGGTTTTTTTATTCTTTTTTACTTTTTTTAGGAAGTATTTATAAATATGCCCCATGTAACAGCATAATAAAAGGTTATACTTTATATGTCACCAAAACAACTGCACAAGGGGCAGATATATCTAGGCCAAAGGAAAGAAATCCAGAGGTCAAATTAGTGCACCGTATTTACCAAATTAAAAAATGGGGTGTCACATTGATGAACAATGCACTGGACACCCCTTCTGGCACTCTGGGGTCATACATATGTACGCTAAAAATGTTTGTTTTAACCCTTTAACCCCTTTCTGACCGGCACTTGAGGACCACGGGGCTTTTTTTTTTTTTCGCTTCCGGTTCAGGGCTTCCGTAGCCCTGAACTCCATGCCGTGCCAGGACCATCACTGGTCCTTAAGCGCCAGACCGCTGTGACGGTCCTGGCACAGCAATGGTCCTTAAGGGGTTAAAATGCTCCTCTGGTCCTGAAAGGGTTAAATATTCATATGAAGTCTTTCTTTCTTTCTCTCTCCACTCTAGGCATTTTCAGTGATATTCACGTACTGGCTTTGATGTACTGCGGAGAGATGTGTTACTGGCTTCTGAGATATTGCAGAGACGAACAGGGCTCAGATCTTCAGCCTAACACGGACTGTTCTGATCGGCCACCTGACACGGATTGTTTGGATCGGCCACCTAACACGGACTATTCGGATCGGTCATCCAGCATGGACTGTTCAGGTCTGCCACACACAGCACTGGACTTTAAAGAAATAGGAGAAAAGGTTTTAGAACATTATATTTCTGTGTGTGAAGGACCTCTCTGCAACCAAGGATGGAATACAAACAATGCAAAGACTATTCTACTTTTTCTGAAAAAGGGCAAAATGTAAAACACATTTTAGGAACTTGTCTCAATGTAAAGTATGGGAACTTTTTCCAGTGGGATTAACATTTTTATGTATGTATTAGACTATAGAATTATTAAATAAATTATAAGTTATTTCTGTACTTTTTTAACTTTAATTTCCACAAGAAATGCAATCTTTCAGTTAATCCGGTACTACTTGTACATTTGCATGTCTGAAACAGAAAACGAGTATTTAGCAGAGATTACAGCTTACAGTGTTTCCATTGTATTACCACACACCTACAATACACTGTATGCTCAACAGCTATGTACAAGAACACTAGAGAACCTATGGAACCACCTTATTGGAGTGTTTTATAACGGTAAGAGAACCATAAAGGGTGAAATTGAGGTCCTCTGACACACTGGAGTGAAGTGACACAGAGGATTTAAAACAAAGGCTACACAAATACTACAAACCTCTACAAGGGTGTCTGATTTACAGCAAAAGTAAAAAAAACTTCACAGACTTAGGTTAAAAGCAGGTTTACATACTACATCAACAAAAAATTATCAGGACCTGCAAGGGAATACAGAGAAGCAAGAACCTTTCACAACACACCCTAAGTAAGGAAGAGAACCATGTACTATCCAAAGGACTGAATTTCTGCCCTACAAAACCATTGGTCAAAACAGAGGTCTGCAGTGACATGGAATAATTCTTTAGGAGATTACGCCTTAAGGAATGTTTCCATGATAACATCAACTATGAACCTTGCAACACAGTACTGCTTAAACACACCACAAAATACAAATCTAACTGGACCCCCCCCCATCAGGACTCAACCCCATTCTGGATGAGTACATACTCTCATTCAGACAGAGAGTGAAATCCACCATCCTGGATAAAAAAAAGTAAAGAACTGTACAACTTTAGTACCCAGGAAAGGAGGGCCATTAAGTCTTTGAAAGATAATAAGGACATTATGATCAAACCAGCATTATGTAGTCATAATGTATACAACAGACTACATTAGAGAATCACAGAGACAACTTTCTGATACCAGACCCCACAAATAGGCTAATTCTATTTACTGCCTAAGCTACATAAACAAGGGAACCCAGGAAGACCTTTAATCTCTGGAGTAGGGACACTAACTGAAAATATCTCTGGTTAAATGGAAAATATCCTAAAGCCCTTGGTAAGAAACACAGCCAGCTACCTCCAGGACACCAGTGTCGAGGATATACAGGAAAGGGTTAAACAGGAGACTCAATTAGTTTGTATATCTTCACATAAATAGATAAAAAAATTAAATTAATTTGAAAACTTTACACAATAATAGGTATTGACACGCTACTTCCAGTAAAGAATTGATTTAAATAATTACGCATAATTGTGCAAAAATATATATAATTTATTTAGGTAAAATATACTCTGTATAAATTGTAATCAACAATGATATAAATTAGCGAAAATCTACAGTTTTCAATATTGCATACCTTCCGGATAAAACATATAAATTGCATTTATTATTGTTAATAATAGATGAAACCAAGAATATACTTAGAATTAAATCTAATAATATATGTCTAGAAAGCACAATTAAAACAAATACATTAATTCAACATATACTATAAAATGACAATAGCAATTCTATTTGTTACACCTACAGCACTCCTTGGGTTAATCCACAGATATAAAATATATGGATGCCCCGTCCAAGATGGCGGCTTTTTTTTTTCTAGTGAGAGTTTAAACGAAACTTCCATTTTACAAAAGTTAAGCCCAAACACACATGCAACAAAGAAATTCCTCGAAACACACACCAAAATACACAAACAAAACAACAGTTTAAGGGTTAATTAAAAAAATCACCAGATCAACATCAGCTAAAATAACCTTTCCAGAAACACAGTCTTCTAGAGGTATCAATAATTAGATTAATATATACAATGCTATATTTATCTAACTGCTATCAGCTATTTCTCAATTATCTGGAAAAATTGGCAAATTAATTAATTCTGTTTAGTTCCAGAATACACTACAGCCAAATGGCTTATTATAATATTATGCATACAGTTGGCCAGGCCTATATCTAGCAAAACGATTATAAAATATTTTTCCTCAAATATAAGGAAATATATTTTATTCTTAGAACGTTACAGAATCAATAATAAAGGAAAATATAGTTACCAAACAATCAAAGTGTAGGTTTCTTAGAGTTTTTTTGGGCCTGGCATGAATACTTCAAGGAAACCAGCAGCCAAGAGCCAGGAAACAAGAGAGAGATCTATAGAAAATCAATACATTCTCTTATCAGAAAGCAGAGCTATATCATTATAATGTGATGTCATCGTTATGTTATCTGCACTTTTCTGACTGGTTGATCAGTCACCTCATTATAATATGGTCATGAATTCTTCTAGCAATACTTCTATTAATTCAGAAGATGGTGCAGCAACACCAAATTAAAAATTGCACGTATTGGTCACTGGAATTAATGATTTATGACCCACTAAGGAATTCTGGGAGTGCTATATGTCATATAAACATGTCATTATAATCCTATGACTGAGATCTTTACGTAAGATTATTGGTGTTTCTCTAGACCAGTGATTCTCAGCTCCAGTCCTCGGGGCACACCAATAGGTCACGTTTTCAAGACATCCCGAATCAATCACAATGACTGAGCCACTAATTACTCACCTGTGATCAAGCAAGAACAACCTGAAAACCTGCACTGTTGGTGTGCCCCGAGGAGTAACGGTGAGAAACGTTGCTCTAGACATTTTGTATACAACTAGCTATAATTTATCATAAGTGTCACCCAGATATTTCTCCCTCCTTTAGGCCAAGAGGCCCATTGTTTCTAAAAATGAGGTCATTTACGCACATTTAAAACAGAATTTTAAATAATTCTGGCTTAAAAAAATTAACCATCTCCTTCCAGTCATGGCAATGTCTCTGATAACAGATAATTACTAATGCAGCTAACCATAGAGAAGCTGGTTACAAGGGGACAATGAAAACTGAGATGCAGCTAAAAACACCCGAAATGTGGTCAGACAAGGGGTGTTCATCAGGAAATGAAAACACAGGCAGTAAAGCTGAGTCAGCAGGCAAAGAATCGTCACATGTAGCACAGGTCAAACTGGAAGCACAAGGTGGACACAGAAGGACTGACACTGGTACCAGGTATGATGCACTTTGAACACACACAGGAGCACTCCACTAGCTAGAAATTAAATAGAAAGATAAAGGAATGAAGACCAGGAGTGGAGATATATAAAACTGGGTCTTAAAATTGGTAGAACAGACTTCTCAAAGCCGTTCTAAAGACCCTACTAATGTCCAAGCAGCAACAACCAGATGATCCTAATAAAAATCTGTTTAAATGCAAGCAATGTTCCCAGGTCGTGATCAAATAGTAACAGTGGAGTGGAAATTGCCAGAATGCAAACTGGTTATTTCAAGAGAATTCTCCAGCTCTTCCAAAAAGATGCCCCCAAAGATCAAGTGCTTTGCTTGATCTCCTTGCTGCAATAACAAAAATGTGATTGAAGAGGCCAGAATGCTGGCCTGCTGTTTGGCTACCTCTGTAGATGCATGCACATCATTATGGTTGAAGATATGAGCAGCATACTCTTCCCCAAAGAAATATCTGCTGACCCTACTCTTTTCTGAAAACTTGAAAAAAAAATATTAGGAAAGCCAAACTGATCCCAGAAAGAGTTGCCTTTTTGTTTCTCCAGGGACTTTAAGAGCACCTCCTCGAGAAAGTCATCCTCTTCACAATTCACAGCTGCCAATTAAGACACCAAAACAAAGCCAACATGGCACAAGAAGAACCAGCCAAACAAGCCTGTTTCCACAAAAACTTTCCAGTGCATGAAGGTAGTGTTGCGAGTCCATTCCCAGACCCTCTATTGGGAGAAAGACTTTGATACTTTCAACAGCAGTGTAGGGACACAATCTCAGATGACTGGGTACTTTGGGAGGTGACATTCTGTTGTCAGATGCAATTCACCTCAGTTCCAGAAAAGATTTTTCATATCATGAGTTCCAAGGAGAGATGCAAAGCTGATGCATTTCAACAAAGAGTTTCCAAACTCGGGGGTCATCACTGCTGTTTCAAACTCTTTGTTCTGCCAAGGAAGGATGGCAGCTTTAGACCAGTTCTAAAGGCTCTCATCCAATATTTATGGGTCTCTAAAATTCAAGACCAAATCCATAAGGTTTGTCATAGCTGCCATGGAGTGGGAAGAACTACTAGGGACATAAGAGATGTAAATTTCTTTATACTGATCAGCTGAAGCCAACTTTGGATGAAAGGTCCCACAGGTTGTGGTGCCTGTGTGTGTCTACTTCTGGATTCTCTTTCGACCAGTAACTTGTTGGGTCCTGTTCTTTGTTTTGCGGTGTCAATGTCTGTTAGCAACTAAGATTTATGTTGTACCAGTTAATTTCTGTTTGTCCTGTTCTCTGTTTTGAGGGGTTTTTACTTTTCCTCCATGGAATCTTGGTGATGCTTTGTTATAGCCCCATGGTGCCTGTGTTCCACATAGGACATAAGCAAAAAGGGGTTTTCAGTTTACATCCCAATAAATCATTTTCTCTTAGTCCATGTGGAACACAGGACATCTCTCCAGGAGAAAAAAACACTGGTTTCAGTCCTCTTGTATTCTCACTTTAGGGGATTCCCTGTCATGTTCCGCTTCAGTTTCTTTTCTTTCTCTTGGCTTTGCAATATGACAGACTGGACAGGGCGAAGGGGTTCAGGATGAGAGTCTCCTCCTTAGAGAGCTCACTTTATTTTGTAAGTGTCCTACCCTCTTATGGGAACTTCATCTGCGGTTATTGCGTTCCACATGGACTAAGAGAAGAGGATTTATTAGAAGGTAAACAAAAATCCCTTTTTATCGGTAAGTACAAAAATGCCTTTTTATTTAAATTGTAGCAATTTTGTAGTAGACTTTTAAAAATGTTCCTATCAAATGTGTATATCCCTGCTTTTGTTAGAGTATCACACTCCTAAAACACCAGAGTTAATGGTTTACATCAGGGGTAGCCAACCCTGGTTCTCAAGAGCTGCCAGCGGTGCATGTTTTCAGGATATCCCAGATAAAGCACAGGTGGACTGATTAGTAGTTCAGTCATTTTAATTTGTCCACTTCTGCTCCTGCTGGGATATCCTGAAAACATGCACAGTAGGTAGCTCTTGAGGGCCATGGATACCTCTGGTTTACTTGCATTATGCCTTTCTGGCACAAAATAGGTAGACAAAAGCATGTTGTATTTGTGCCCCAAGATTCACTTGCTATCAAATATACAGAAGATAATGCTATAAACTGAACTCTCATGAAATAATGGAATTAGGGGTAGATAGCTAGAGGTCTCCTTAGTAAAATTGTTCTCAATTGCTATGTGTCAACATACCATATGGTCTGCTAGGAGAACAAAACTGTACCTACTACAATTTTTTTGCTTTCCTACATGCTTTTTTGTTAAGTGAATTATTACATGCCTGCATTAAAATGGTAGTAACATCACAGACATGATAAAACAATGGACAAAACATACTATTGTGGAGTCTATATAACTGGTTGCATCACATGAGCTACTTTCTATGCCTGGACAGGTGTGAAATATAGGATCATTTTTTTCACATTTCCACCCCTTCAAAGATATGAAAAGCTTTGAAAACCATGTGGTTTCATTCTATATCCTGTAGCTGGTTTGACATACAAATGAGGGTGCCAGAAGCACTCAAACACCTAGTACATTCTGGCAATTGTTTTATTTTCATTTTTGTTATAAGATGTCTTCACTAAAAATGGTTGTAACAAATATGGACGTGAAGAAAAAGTAGAGAATGCATGCTGTTTTGTGCACATCAAATGAGGGGTCACTTGTCTTTCTATCCGTAGACTAATGCACACAATTGTTTACAGCGGGTTACATAATAACATAGTAAATTAGGTTGAAAAAAGATACAAGTCCATCAAGTTAGTTTCATTACCCAGATGAATAAGAATATAACCTTTCCTGCTACCAAATAAGTTAGTCTTGATCGGAACTTCATGTTTTTCCTACAAATACACAGTATAACCCTGTATGTTCCCTCTTGAAAGAAATCTTCTCTTAAATGTATCCATTGTATCTGCCATTACCATATCCTTGGCAAGCAATTTCACAATTTAACAGACCTTACTGTAAAAACCCTTCCTCTGTTGAAGTTGAAACCTCCTTTACTCCAGTCCTGAGGGGTGGTCCCTGGTTATGATCAGGCCTTGGAATGAAAAGCTCACTAGAGAGATCCTTGTGTTGACCTCCCATATACTTGTACATTGTGACAAAAATGCGATCTTCCATTACCTTAATTTTGTTGGTGTTCACTGTACTTTCTCCATTCCTAGAATGTACTTTTTCAGAACTGGTGCCTAAAACTGCACTGCATATTCGAGGTGAGGTCTTACCAACAATTTGTATTGTGGTAAAATGATATTATCCACTCTTTGTAGTATACAAGGATTCCCAGGTCTTTCTCTAGCAACACTTCTCCTAAAATGATTCCATTAAGTTGATAAGTAGTAGCCTTGGGATCTTTTCTTCCCAAATGTATGATTTATCCCACATTAGACTTCAGATTACATTTGTATGCTCAATCTGTCATTTTATGTAAACCCCTCTGTGGAGAAGAAACATCATGTTCTGAATGTATTAGACATACATAGCTTACATTTAGCGTCATCTGTAAATATTGATATTTTGCTTTCTATATCTATTTCCAGGTAATTTATAAACATGTTAAAAAGCAGTGGATCAATTGCTGAATCCTGAGGTATTCTACTCTCAACTTTAACTGTATTGGGGAATTTTCCATTTACAACTACACACTGTTTCCTATTCTTTAATCAGTATTCTATCCAATTGCAAAGGTTATCCCCAATGTCCTTATTTTATACTCCAGCCTCCTGTGTGGCACTGTATCAAATGCCTTTGCAAAATCTAGATATACTACACCTACTGCTTTACCATTGTCTGTGTTGCTACTTATTTCTTCCTAGACACTCAAAAGATCAGTTTGGCTTGATCTATTCCTCATAAAATCGTGTTGATTTCTGTTAATAATTTTATTTTCTGCAGTTTAATCCTGAATATAATCCCTTAGTATCCCTTCTAGCAGTTTTCCCACTATAGAAGCTAAACTCACAGGTCTAAAATCTCCTGTTTTAGTTCACTTCTTAAAGGGATAGTAATACTTCACTTTATCTTTATTCTATTTTGTAGGCATTAAAAAAACATGAAGAACGATATAAGTCTTATCTCTCAAACCTTTATGGTTTGAGAGATATTCACAAGCAAAGTTTCCCCCTCCTGCCCCTTTTACCTAGTGTAAGCCATCTCTTCTCAGATGTGGAATCCAGTCCGTAGACCAGACAGCAAGGGACAATATTCTTCCTATCAGAACAATGAAAGATCTGCCCCCCTTGACAAGCTTTTCAGCTTTTTCCCTTATCTTAATTGAAGATTGTCCCTCTCTGCAATCTACCTGGGCAACTCCCTTCTGCTCTGGCTGAGCAGTGTTACATCAGTAAAAGGGGCGGGAGGGGGATACTTTGTCATTGAATTACTCTTGAACTATAACTCTGACAGTATTGAAATAGCACTCTCCAAAGTCCAAATACTATGATGATTAATTAGAGCTGCTTTTATTATGAAACATTACTATCCCTTTAAATAAAGGCACTGCATTGGCTTTACGCCAGTCTTGTGGCACTGAACCTGTGGTGAGAGAATCTTTAAAGAGTAAAAAGAAGGATGTTGCTAACACTGCACTCAGTTCCTGAAGAACCCATCTGATGTATACCATCAGGACCCGGTGGTTTGTCAGTCTTAGTTTTGTTCAGCCTTCCCAATGTCAGAAAAAAAGTAGTAACTGTATGGTAGATACAATTAAAAGAGAGTACTTGCACTTATTCAGATCTCTCAAACAGTTATGGTTTGAGAGATATAGGAAAATAAAGTTCTCCGCTCCTTCCCCTTTCTGCTTGACGAGCTGTAAAGCTGTCAGAAGCAGATCCTGGTTCCTGGATCAGACGGCAGCTCTTCAGCGGTGCCGGCATAGCCATAACTAAAAATAAATACTTCATCTGAAGGTCTACAACGTGAAATATCTTTAGATATTGTTATATCGGCGCTGCTGAAGAGCTGCGTCTGGTCAAGCGAACAGAATCTGTTTCTGACAGGGCTCCTGAATGGGAGTCAAAGTGGACTCTTTAAACCATTCAGGAATGAAGATTCTGTACTCATGCTTAGTTTAGAACAACTAACTCCTTTATTCAGTGAAACCGCAGCATATTTTACATTTTCAAACCACACTAACTTGGAGCACAGTACATGAGACTTAACACAATCACAGTTTATATAATAGGGCACAGCAAATGGTAGGGCAGAACACAATGGGGTAGGGCAGAACACAATGGAGTAGTCAGAGGATAATACAATCATAACATATAAGACAAAGAACCAACAACAAATGGTTCAGGGAAACATAATATGGCAGACATGACTGAGTTGACACACAGCATGGGGTCTCCATACAGTTCACAAATATACAATGGCTGGAGTGGCTAGAATACACAGAGCTTGGGTTAGGGTGAACAATGAAACAATAGGCTCGAGGCTTAACCCCTAACTGCCCAGTCCCTTGAAAGCAAGCCAGCAGGCTATGAGTTTTAGTCTTTTTGGGCATAGCTGTCCGCCAATATAACGTCCCAAAGTTCTACATAGCCTGCTACACTGGGCTGGCAATCCGTACGCCTAGAGAGGAGGTGTTTTAGGCATGACAGAAATGTCCACAGTTCCTTGTATAATGGCCTGATAAGCCTTACTCCCAGAAAATGGCTCCAGTAACAGAGTAGGATCCGTTACAGAGACTCTCCTTTCTTATACCTCAAACTGCAATGTGACCTGAGATAGGGGCCTTTGATGCTGGTATGGGACCCAGCTCCACATTGCTACTTGACCCAAATCCCTGCCAGGTCCCAATGGACATTATCATGTTACACTGCACATGAGCTATGCCATACTGGACCGAGGAGTGTTGTGGATGGAGGACCTGATGCAAGATGCTTAAAGGGATAGTATTGTTTCAGAATAAAAGCAGCTCTAATTAATCATCATAGTATTTGGACTTTGGAGAGTGTTATTTCAATTCTGTCAGAGTTGTAGTTCAAGAGTAATTTAATGATAAAGTATCCCCCTCCCGCCCCTTTTACTGATGTCACACTGCTCAGCCAGAGCAGAAGGGAGGTGCCCAGGTAGACTGCAGAGAGGGACAATCTTCAATTAAGATAAGGGAAAAACCTAAAAACTTGTCAAGGGGAGCAGGGTTTTTATTGTTTTCATACAAAGATTGTCCCCTGCTGTTATCTGTCTGGTCTAGCAACCAGATTCCACATCTGAGAAGAGATGGCTTACACTAGGTAAAAGGGGTGGGAGGGGGAAATTTTGCTTGTGAATATCTCTCAAACCATAAAGGTTTGAGAGATAAGACTTATATAGTTCTTCTTGCTTTTTTAATGCCTACAAAATAAAATAAAGATAAAACAAAGTATTACGATCCCTTTAAGTATAATCCCCACCCACTGACACACACAGTAACTGGTGATTTAACCCACTGCATGTCATGATATCTTGGGACACATCATTCTCACTCAGTGCCAAAATGCTATGGCATCTCCCAAGTCTCACTCATGGGGTTAAAAAAGCAGGTTTAGGATTCTATTTTATGTTTTCTAACATGTGCATTATAAATGTTTATGTATGCTAGCTGTAAACACATGATATTTAAAGGTAAATGAACAATTTCATTTAGGTGTTGATGTTGCTGTTGAAGAACCTCTATCACAGCGGGCACTTTAAGTAAAAACAAACCCGGATCAAACTGAACAAATAGAAGCAGGATACACAAATCTAAGCCAGAGCAGATCATTAGGACAGCTATAAAACATGTCTCCTAGCTACAATGTGATTAAAAGCTTAATTCAATAATAGAAGTAGTCATGTGCAATCTGTCAAAGCATTCTCTGTCAAAACTGTTTTTTTCGATTATAAATATGACATTCTGCTTTCACTATGCTCCTGTCTTGTCAAAACAGAACTATTTTTCATTATCAATTAGAAAAAAATCTAACTTACACCAGTTCTATTCTGCCTTTCCTTAATTATGAATCACGTCTACACTTTTTGTTCTGGGGGGCTCTATTTTAAAATCAAATCCCCTTGAAACCCTAACAATCAAACTCTCTAATCCCACAATGTATTGGAAACCTTTCTATCATCCAAGAGGTTAACAGAATGTGTATAAAACAGTTGAAATATGGTTATTATAATTACCAGTAACACACAAATACATGATTAGGCACAAAAGTATAAGGTAACCATATCATATAATTATTATTTATTCTTACAGTGGGATACATTGACATTTTTTTACAAGATGATATGCTTTGAAATGTTTCAGTCTCCCACACATCCACATGTAGTCACAGAACGACTCATAAACTAATGGCCATTGTATACTTTTAACTCAGTTGATTAAATCTGATCTGTGAAATCCTTTCTGCTTTTACAGAACACAGACTGAGAACCACTGTTCTGTAATTATCTTTCCTGTCTCCCTATTTAAAGGAGTAGTAAACTTTTTTTTATGAAAACACATATTTTACAGAGCATTTCCTGCTGAATAAAACAATGTAATTCCCATCGCTATCAGATGTTTTATTCAAATATTATAGCAGTTTAAATAATCAGGAAGTGAATTTACTGTCTTTACTTCCTGATAGTTCTAACTGACAGGAAGTGACAGGCAGTTTCTATCACATTCTATGGAGAACTGTATGTCTCTTACCTTTCTGACTTTCCTCTCCATTAGAATCTAACAGGAAATCTAATTAGAATTTGACCACTAGAGGGCACTGCTAATGTAAAAATACATGGGTTTAAACTGTAATAACTCTGGAAATATAAATCTGTCTGCAGTGGGAGTATCCTTATTTTACTCAGTAGGAAAATCCCTACAATATATATTTTTTCATAAAAAAAGTTTACTGCTCCTTTAAATATTGCTCTCTACTGGGCAACCAACAAAAAGTAGCATTCAAAATGCTGCCTGGTTCAAAACAGCAAGAAAAAATGTTACTCACATTAAAAGGCCGACATTCTGATAAAAATTCACGCTGAGGAACTGGTTCTTCATTGAATCCTAGTAGTCCTCACTCTGGCATATCAGCATGTGCCAGACAGCTAGCACACCCTCAAGCTATACAGCCAGTAGCCAAGTAGCCTCCAGCCAACCGGCAAGAAGCTAGCCAGTAGTGTAAGGTTAGTTTTATTTATTTATTTTTTTAAATGCGAGATTAATTTTATTAAAACAGGTTTACTTCTAAAATGGTGTGGAGTACCTTAATTTGTGTAATGTGAATCTTCTGGATGGGAGGAGACAGTGTGTGTGTGTGTGGGGGAGGGTAGATGTGCTGGGCTGAGGATGTAGTGGGAGGTGGGGCCAATGATGTCATGGGGAGGGTCCAATGATGTCACTGGGCAGGGGGCCCAGACCTCTTTTTGGACCAAGGGCCCTGGATGCTGTCATTCTGCCCCGTCCACAATATTTAATGTGTCTGGAAATAAGAATGATATAAACAAGTGTCCCACTTTGAGATCTAAATCCCTCTGTCCCTCTTTCACACGCTGGTGTCCCTCTTTTAAGTAAATCAAGATGGATCCATTACATTGCTCCACAGAAATAAAACCTATCCCTATTACTATCCCTTAAAGTAAATAAGCATTTGAGGAATGTTTTTGTCGCAAGACAAAGAAGGCTTTCGGCGACTCACAGGACATCCATCTGGATGTCACATCCACTGCCGGGCTCCATGTAAAACCCAGGCCTCCTCTAGCTGTGACATCAATCATCAAAAGAAAGGGCTGCACTGGTTAAATCCACACAAAGTAAAAGTGTTCAAAATCAAGCAGGACATAAACATTACTCACATAGTTCAGACAAATACAGTACACACCAGTGTGTTGATCTATGCGTTTCGAGTTATACACGCGTACTCATGACCATCCAACATACATCACACTGGTGTATACTGTATTTGTCTGAACTATGTGAGTAATGGAAGTTTGATGTCCTACTTGGTTTTATGAAGATTTTGAAAAATATTTGATATTTTATGAACTCTCTCTCTTTGTGTGGAGTTAACCAGTGCAGCCCTTTGTTTTGATGAAGAATGTTTTTGTCCTCTGTGGTGCATTTGGTTTTCCCCCAAATTGCTAGTCTTTGTCTTCCTGATTATGACCCTATGGGCATACCTGGGAACTCTCCGTATCTGCCCCTGAGACTTTGTTTTTTACAGTTAATTACTAGGCCTCCAGGAACAGAGACCGAGTCTCCTGTGGTGGGTGTTTCTTATGAACCTCTGCCTACTTCTCCTCCTTCCCACCCTGTTCCTAACATTTTCCACCCACTTCTCCTCCTTTCCACCCTGTTCTGCCCACTTCCCACCCACTTCTCCTCCTTCCCACCCTGTTCCTCCCACTTCCCATCCACTTTTTCTCTTTCTCACCCTGTTCCTTCCACTTCCCCACCTATACTTCCCACCCACTTCTCCTCCTTCCCTCCCTGTTCCTCCCACTTCCCATCCACTGCCCCTCCATCTCACCCTGTTCCTCCCACTTCCCAACCTGTGCTTCCCACCCACTTCTAATCTTTCCCACCCTGTTCAGCACACTTCCCACCCACTTCCAGACACTTTATGATGGTAGGTCACTGTAACGGAAGCTAGGAAGGGACTGCGTCGCCTTCCGCCGTCATTCCCGGGTCTCTCCCTCTCAACGCCAGATAAGCGCCTTCAGATGCACCGGTTGAAGTATGGACGATCACTGAAACAGTCGCAGGATCGCTGGAAGCAGGGAAGCACGGGCAATAGAGAGTGAGGCCTCTACTCCCGGTCAAAGGATCACTGGAAGATGTCGCAGGAACACAAGGATGAGAAGATGGAGTCCACGTCACCGCCTGACAGCATGCGAAGTCGGGTCGCAGGAAGCTGGCAGCAGGCGGTCGACGATTCAGGATACTTGCCGCAGATGGGTATCAGAGTGGACACTTTAGACCATAAGCAATACACAAGACTCCAGGACTCCTTGTTCACTCAGAATAAGACTGACTTTATTGTACCAAACCACACATATTTATACACAGCAAGCGCATTGAAACTCATTGGGAAACCATATACAATGGGAACATAATTCAATCACCATACATGAGACAAAAGGCCAACAGCAGATGGCCTAACAAACACAATGATTCAGACACGATTACATTTCAGATACAAAAGGGTTTGATGAACAAAGACTTGAGGGCTTGAACGAATTACCACACGGCAGGGGGTCGGACTGCAGTTCATAATGGCTTAATTAACACACAGGAGGAGGTCTTGCTACAGTACATATAGTCACTGGCTTGAGGGACTGCAATATACATTGGAATAATTAACCCCTCACTGCCTATTCCCTTGGAAGCAAGCCACCAGTCTACCACAGGGCAGTTTTGTGTAATAAAGTCCATTCCCCATTCACATAAAGTGTATACAAAGTATTTTTAGTGCACAACCAGGGCAAAATGTCCACAGTCTTTGGCCAATGGGCCTAATGGGTAGGATCCGTTACAGTCACACCCACCTTTTATTATGCAAAGCACATCATTTACATCCCCCTCTTCGGGGGCTCAGGGGGAGGAAGTTACCAAGTATGCCTATGGACTTTAGGCACAAAAGTGGAGAAAAGTGGAGCAATTCTGGTAAAAAGCAACTGCACTCCTGGAACCTTAGAGAATTCCAGCATTGAAGGGGCTAAACAGAGGCCTGTTTAGCTCGACGAACCCGATGTGCCAAGAAAAAGAGGTGCAGTTCTGGGACAAACCGACTGCATTATAGGGTAAAAATAAAATCTCCCTTTGATTTAAATGGAGATTTTAACCTCTGATATGTTAGAGAGGTCTCCAACACAATGAGGAGCATTGGCCTATATGCATAAAAGCAAACTGGAGCTATTCTGGAGTAAACCAACTGTAAAATAGGGGACAAATAAACGTTCCTAAATTTCCACGCACCTGAATATAGCTTTTTAACCCATTGAGCGCCAGAGAGGTCTCCAATGCATTGCTTTGCAATGCATTATAGACCTCTCTAACATTCAAAGGGTTAAAAGCCCAGTTTCAACAGGAATGTTTATTTGTCCCCTATGATGCAATTGGTTTACTTCAGAATTGCTTTTATACATACGGGCTAATGTCCCCTTTGGTGTAGTTGGTTTGCCTACTTTGCTCCATTTTTTTGTTTATAGAAATACTGCTGAGTTGAAAGATTTGCAAAAATAACAGACCTGTAAAAGGAACGGTCTCAGTAGTATGGAATCCGACATTCTCCAGGAATTCCTCCTGTGAACTTGTTTTGTTTCTTGTACATAATTACTTTTCAGACATAAAAATATGGACAAATATTAAACTTTTTTCATGTTAGTTATTTTGCAGGTTTCTTAGCTCGATTTTGGGCAAATCAGGGGGGAGATGCACTAAGGTGTGATAAAGAGGTGATAAAGTGGAAATGAGTTCTGCAGTGATATCACTTCTCCAGTTCCCACTGTATGTTATTCTATGAAGCCTATGCAATAAGATTTCTCCAACTTTGGAGATCTTAGTGCATAGGCTCTATAGAATATCAAAGCATTATCACCTCTTTAGCACACCTTAGTACATAACCCCCTTGAATTTGTTCTGTGCGGTTCTTTACCCAGAACCCATTGCAGTTGTTCTTGCATATGCCAGGAATGAGAAACCTGCATCCCTCCAGCTGTTGCCAACAGCCAGCTGAGGGTGATGGGAATTGTAGCCCAACAACAGCTAGAGGGAAGGTGGTTGCTCCCCTAGTATAATCATATGCCCAACAGGAGCAACCATTTATCATTATAGAAGAGCTTCAGTTTGGTGTATCTCTGACAGGGGTGATTGAACCCCAGGAGAGGAGGGAGGGTGCACTAAAGTGTGTAAGGTGTGATAATGAGCTGATAAAGTGGAGATACCTTCTCAGTAATATCACTTCTCCAATTCCTATGTTATTCTATGGAGCCTATTCACTAAAATCTTAGTGTACAAGCTCCGTAAAATAACATATAAAGATGAGAAGCGACATCACTGGAGAAGTCATCTCACTTTTATCACCTCTTTATCACACTTTAGTGCTTAACCCTCGGGGTCAGTTTACCTTTGCAAATGACTGACAGAGATGACATAATAAATGGAAAAATGGTAAACATTCAAATAGTCTTTGGTTAAATATACTTAGTATATACCCTTGGAGAACCATTGCAAAATAAAAAGTCTAAACAAATCTGGTCCATCAAAACTGTGATTAAAGAAAGGGTAAATAAGATAGCATTATCCTATATAATAATTCACTAAGGATGTTTGTCAGAAGCCGTCATGCACAGTAGAGACTGCAGCACAGCCAGTGACTAGGCAGGATCCGGCCGGTTGCTGGGTGGCACCTTGGCCCGTGTAAACGGGCTTTTCAACTAGTATATTAAGTAAAAAGAACAGTGAAATACTAAGAATAAATCGAATCTTGCAAAACAAAATCAGACTAGCATTAACCCAGTGCCAGAGGGGTGTCAAATGCAAACGTTCCTCTGGTATTCAAAGAGTTAAAGGTGAAACTTAACCCTCCTCTCCCCCCCTGTTTTTTTTTTTTCCTTCCTCACGTTCCTCTCCCTCTCCCTTTTCTCTACATCTGCTTCTTTGCTCTTTCTCCTTTATCTACTATTACTAGTCCTCTAGCGTCTTTGCTTCCTTAAAGGACTCTACTCCATGTTTGATAACTCTCTGTTATTATAGACCTGATGATATACAGGGTTACAGTTTCTGATTCTTTATTTGTTTATTGGACTTATCTCTTCATGATATGATGTTCCTGCTTTGCATATTGTACACTCACTGGATTTCTGAAGCCATGTCAAATGCTCGTTATCTAATTGTTTGTATCTGCTTAATTTTCAATAAAAGCTTTAAATCTTAAAAAAAAAAAAAAAAAAAAAAAAAAAAGTGAAACCTAAGTTGGAAATGAAAGCCAAAACCAATATTCGCCCACTCCCAACAACAAATAAAAATTACCATGTTGTCTTGCTTATTGGATAAACACAAGAAGGCATGAAGGTGAGGCTATGGCAATAGGGAAGCTGCCAGATAGGCACTATATTCATGGGAGAGAGAAGCATGCCCTGGTATGCCCCCCTACACAATTTCTCTCTCTTCCTTCCCTGCCATCTTTTTTTACAGCAATGAAGCACGATCAGTTCTGGAGAGGTACAATTAATAAAGTGAGAAAAGAATAGTTAACAAAAGCAAACCAAACAAGAAAACATATTCACAAACTTAGAAATGTATACAAATGTACACTATTAACCCTTTGAGTGTTAATGGTTAATGTGTTGCGAACCCCTCTGGCACTCAAAGGGTAATAATGAAACAGAAAACCACTTATATAGTAAAGCTGGGGCTGCTGCAAAACATCTTGCTTTTTCATAAATCTGCCAGTAGAAACTGCAAGAATCCCATAAGCAACTGGTAGTTCTGTTCAAGTCCTCAAAAGGTACTGAAGCAACTGGGATCTCTTATATCCTTAAAGTGGAGATATTTAGCTTTATTTATTTGTCAGTTTATAGTCTGGGGTGTGAGATATTAACATTCCACTCTCACTCCCAACTGCCACATCCTACCAAGAAGTACTGGCTAAATTGCATTAACTGACATAGTAACGTAGTAAATTAGGTTGAATAAAGACACAAGTCCATCAAGTTCAACCTTCTCCTCATACCCCAGTAATTTTATAGCTTCCCTGCTACCAAATAAGTTAGTCTTTATCAGACCTTCCTGATCTGCCTACTAATAAACAGTATAACTCTGTATGTTCCCTTTGGAAAGAAATGTATCTAATCTTCTCTTGAATGTATCCATTGTATCTGCCCTAACCACCTCCTTGGGCAAAGAATTCCATTCCTTGTACACACTAGAGAAACGGCATCTTAGAGGGGATATGATAACACTATATAAATATGTTCAGGGCCCATACAAAGGGCTCTCCACCCGCTTAGACTTGAGGAAAGAAGATTTAATCTACAACGGCGGAAGGGTTTCTTTACAGTAAGGACAATAAAGGTATGGAATTCACTGCCTGAGGAGGTGGTGCTATCGAATACATTAGATGCCTTTAAAAGGGGCCTGGATACTTATTTAAAAGAGCATAACATAGAGGGCTATGTACTTTAGTATTGGGATTAATATTTAGTTAGGGCTTGTTGATCCAGGGAGAAATCTGATTGCCATTTGGAATCAAGAAGGAATTCCCCCCCCCCATTCAAGGCAGAATTTGAAATTGCTGTATTGAGGGGGTTTTTTGCCTTCTTTTGGATCAACGATGATAAACAGGAATAGGAAAAGGGTTGAACTAGATGGACGCAAGTCTTTTTTCAACCTAAATTACTATGTTACTATGTTACAATTTAACAGACCTCCCTGTAAAAAAACCCTTCCTCTGCTGAAGTCTAAATCTCCTTACCTCTAATCTCAAGGGGTATCCCCTGCTCACCTGATCAGGCCTTGGAATAAATAGCTCACCGCAGAGATCCTTGTATTGACCTCTCATATACTTGTACAGTGTGATAAGGTCTCCTCTTTGTTGTCTTTTCTCTAGAGTAAATAAACCAAGTTTGTGTAGTCGTTCCTCATATGTCAAGTCCTCCATTCCCTTAATTAATTTTGTTGCTCTTCACTGTACCCTCTCTAGTTCTAGTATATCCTTTTTCAGACAAATAAATCTGACAAATAAAGCTAATTATCTATAGTTTACAGTGGAATTCTCATTTTATAATGACAGATGAATTTGAAATAGTTTTCAAGAGCACCTACATTTTATTTATTCTAGTCTTTTTATATGTAAAACAATAGTTTATGTGACATTTAAAGTGATAATAATACTTGAAATTAAATACATTTAATTTGGTAGATATTGAAAAAATAAATGAAATGCGCCATTTCCGATCTTCCAAACCTTTATGGCTTGGGAGATATCAGTCTGCAAAGTCTCCAAAGTTGCCCCTTCCCTCTCCTTGCTCTGACGTCAGCTTTCTAATTTACAGACGGAGATCCCAGTCCATAAACCGTCCTTCTGCTCTTCAGCAGAGCCGAAATCACACTAGTTACAAAGAAATACTTCATTTGAATGGTCTACAATGTGTGCTTGAAAACCAGGCACACATTGTAGACAGTTCAAATGAAGTATTTATTTGTATCTAGAGCGATTTCGACTCTGCTGAAGCACCACAGGAGGGTCTATGGACTGGTATCTCCATCTGTAAGCTGACTTCAGAGCAAGGGGAGGGAAGGGGCAACTTTGCAGACTGATATCTCCCAAACCATAAAGTTTTGGGAGATCGGAAACGGCGCAAATAATTTATTTTTTCAATATCCATCGAATTAAATTGATTTAAAGTGTTAGTAATGTCTGAAAAAAACTTTTTTGCATTTAGAAGAGCTTAAAAAGCTGATCTAAATGTAAAAAAACGTATCTCTCAAACCGCTATGGTTTAAGAGATACGGGCGTTTAAAGTTTGATCTCTCCTACTGACAGCTGTAAAGCTGTCAGCAGGAGATCCGTGTCGGTCGACACGCTGGCGCTTGAGAAGTGCCGGAATCTCGTTACTTACACGGAATCCCTTCATTGTAATGGTCTAAAACATGTGCCTAGTGTTCTGGCAGACATTTTAGACCATTCCAATGAAGGGATTCCATGTAAGTAAAGAGAACTCGGCACTTCTCAAGCTCCAGCGTGTCGACCGTCACGGATCTTCTGCTGACAGCTTTACAGCTGTCAGTAGGAGAAATCAAACTTTAAACGCCTGTATCTCTTAAACCATAACGGTTTGAGATATACGTTTTTTTGCATTTAGATCAGCTTTTTAAGCTCTTCTAAATGCAAAAAAAAAAGTTTTTTTCAGACATTACTAACACTTTAATTTCATGTATTACTATCACTTTAACTTTTCAGTTTATGCAAATGATCTAGTACTTTCTGGCAGGAAGTGGCAGTTGGAAAGGAGAATTAAATATTAGTATCTGTCACACCGCTCTGTGCCAGCCAGTCCTGCCTAATTTATGTATTAGAACTATAATTTCAAACAATGAATGACTAAAATAAATATAGGTGGTTCTTTCAAAAATCATCCAAGTCATTATAAAGTGTTATTTCCTCAAGAATTGCTAACATAAATATAGATGATTTTGAAAGCCCTTTCAGAATCACTTTAATAATGATAAAGAAGTCCTCCGAAGCAGAATGGAATGGGAAGCACAGGATGGTCATGTCTAGGGGGAGGGTCATAGGAAGTTAGGTTGGTTCAGGGCGTGTCTTGGGAAGCGGAAGCATTCTGGACACTACTTTATCTGTCAGTGTGTTTTTGGCTGTAGGGTTGTTGTTTCTTATCTTGTTCACTTGTCACAGCTTGGCAGTCATTGCCAGGCAAAACATGGAGTGAAAGTAGCTGACGGCCTAAGTGATATTCCATCTAGGTTTCAATACGTTGCTGTATCCATTGAGCTACTCATTGCCAGCCAATGAGGTACATAGTTTTATGACTGGACAAAATACTACATTTGCATATTAAATAATTTCATAGAATCACAAAGGATGTTTTCTGGTGGGGGTGTTATTGTTTTAATCAATAAACCTGTGGCCATTATAAACTTATAACTGGATTCAGTGTTTTATTTACCCTTCAAGTACCCAGAACCTTGTTAGTTCCACTTTATACATTTGTGTGGGGGTGGAGTGTATCATAATGTGTTGTAGTCCTGAGTTAAACATTTCTAGCTTCATGTGGCTTTTTCAAAGGAAAAATAACACAAGGAAGTGTTTGAAATACATGTAGAAACAATTTAGTCACACGCAAAAAAAAAATAAAACTGTCACATGAAAAACCGGTTTATACTCCATCTGTAATTTTTCTTTTCATAGTTTTAAATGAAATTACATGGTAACATAAAAATCAAACAATTCAACCCCTTGGATGCTAGAGGCTAAGAGGTCTCCAGTATACTTCCAGGAGGCTTGGAGTCCTCCCTAGCATTCACACCCTTCTGATCACTTAGGGGTTAACATAATATCATTATCAAATGTATGTGAATGCTTTTTTTTACAGGGCAACATGCACAAAGAAGTAAAGAAATTCTGGGTCAAACCAACTACACCATAGGGGAAACCTAAATATTCTTGATACAACAAACCTTACGGTATATTCAACGGCTCCATTCAAGCTACAAATGGCCTCTCATCACAGATCAAAGAATCGAACCAGACTTTAAATAATACCCTTCTTCTCAGACAAAATGGAATGTGATAATGTATAGATAGGGAAAGCTTCCCCAAACTTCCTTAATGATAGATCGTATACACACATACTCTTTTTAAAGGGATAGTAATACTTCGTTTTATCTTTATTTTATTTTGTAGGCATTAAAAAAACATGAAGAACAGTATAAGTCTTATCCCTGAAACCTTTATGGTTTGAGAGATATTCACAAGCAAAGTTTCCCCCTCCCACCCCTTTTACCTAGTGTAAGCCAACTCTTCTCAGATGTGGAATGCAGTCCATAGACCAGACAGATAACAGCAGGGGACAATCTTCTTCCTATGAGAACAATGAAAGCCCTGCCCCCCTTGACAACTTTTTCAGGTTTTTCCCTTATCTTAATTGAAGATTGTCCCTCTCTGCAGTCTACCTGGGCACCTCTCTGCTGCTCTGGCTGAGCAGTGTTACAGCAGTAAAAGGGGCGGGAGGGGGATGATTAATTAGAGCTGCTTTTATTATGAAACATTACTATCCCTTTAATCGCACCACCATCAATATACAGTACATTCCTGTATATAACCTCAAGTAATCTTCATTGTACAACAATATATAGTTTATTATCAAAATTCAGAATAAAAACATACTTGCTTTTTTGAGTTACTCAGAATCATCAAAAAAGCAAGTATGTTTTTAGTCTGAGTTTTGATAATAAAGTATATATTGTTTTACAATGAAGATTACTTGAGTTTATATACGAGAATGTATATTGATGGTGCTGTGACTAAAAGAGTATGTGTTTGTTAATTTTTTCTGATTAATTCATCAACACTGAAGGTCAAATTAACTTTTGGCTACTTTTTATGTATTTCCTTACTGTATAAATGTCACTAAATGAATAATGCCAACACGTGTTAAATCAGCCTGTTCTCCCTAACCTACTGTGAATCTATTGTATTGGTGTTTGCTTCTCTGCATTGTAATGAAAATTTTCAATAAACATATTTTGAAATTAAAAAGATTATGTGTGTATATGAAACCTAAACATTTCCATTGATTTAAATGGATCGTTTAACCTCTTTAATGCTAAAAAGGTTTCCAGAGCATTGCATTCTCTAGTATTCAATTGGTTAAAAGCCCCATTTCAGTCAAGAGGAAATCTATTTGCCCCCTATGGTACAATTGAGTTTCCCAAGAACTGTTCCACTTTTTGTTTTGTGCATATGGCCCTACATTATCAAAATATATCCCTTAGTGGGCTAGCTTTTTATAAGCAAAATCTAACAAAACCCAAATCTGCATTGTGTTATATGCTTCAGTCTTCCACATGTCCAAGAACCGCACATGTACTGTCCAGCCTTGTTACACTGTCCAAAATAACTCTATTTTTACCCGTGGAACCTCCTGTACTTCTGTATGGAACCCAGGGATGAAAACCACTTTAAAAAAAATTGCAACATTTACTGACAGAAATATAACACCTACTTTTTTAGGTGAATATCACACAACTCAGAGTAGAAAACCACCGTAGAGGAAAACAAAACAGAGAGTTAAATTGGAACACAAAATTGCAACATTTACTCATGGACTCCATGAAAGGAACAGGAGTTAAATTGCAACAAAACAGGATTTAAAACAGGAGTTAAATTGCAACATTTACTAAGGGACTCCATGAAAGGAACAATACATGAAGATATAGGTATTAATAGGTCACACAGTGGGAAGGAGAAAATCGTTCAGAATAAAACTTCCCTTAAATCTACATCATGAAGCAAATAACCAAAAGGTGTGTCGGTTATTTTGGGTTTTCTGACTGAACTTGCTACTTTGGGGTGCTGTGATTGGCTGTGGTAGGTAACGTTTTTATCGTGTGTTTTTAGGTAAGATTTTCTGTGTGACGCAGGTTTAAGGTGAACATGTATTTTGTTGGTCGTCGCTCGTTAGCCTTTCTGGGTAAGGAAGATTTGAATCTCACGTTACCCGGTCTTGGTTAACTCGCGAAGGCAGTTTTTTTCTTCACGTGGTTTTAACTCCAACATTTGGATCGAGCCCTAAATTACTGATACTACCTAGCATTAACCCTTTGGCACTCAAAGGGTTACATACATTTGAAATTTACACTTTAAACCCTTGACTGTTAGAGAGGTCTTCCAAACTTTGCAGAAATTTCTATTATTCAAGAGGTTAAAACCCAGTTTTAAATCTTTAACCCATTACAAGAAATCACAAGGCCATAAACACCATACTATAAGACCATACACAGTTGAGCATTATTCCGTTTCATGAGACTAAGTGCATGACTCCATTTTGTTAGCTCATAAAACCATTATATTCCCCCATGAGAGGTGAGTAATAAAAGTGATAGATACACACTGAACGATAGACTGACTGAAAGCAAGAGATAGACAGGCAGACTGAAGATTGACACTGTGGGGTGCCTTTGAAAAACTGTGTATGTTACTGACGCCAAGCAACACCAGAACATCTCTGATCACTTTTACTATACTTTTAAATTTTGGGTCAGTAATTAAGATTTTATCCCCTTAATTGCTAATTATGTCTTGCTAGACATAATGGATTTTGTGCCTTGTGTAAGGATGGTCTCTCCCAAGATGTCATGCACACTCTTGGGCACTAAGTGGAATCATCAGGGGATTTAGGATGAAATGCCTGCCCTTTAATTGGAATGTAGCCCATGATCAGAGGCTCCCATGTCATGAATGAACATCACTGAGTGCTCGCACAATTAGTTTTCACTGGTGCCTTCTCCACTGGACCTCCAGGGGTACATATAGCTGTATAGTGAAGAGTGAGACTTTAATGAAGCCTCAATCTCATCCCTTGTTGCTCCTAGAGGTACATCATTACTATCACCTGAAAGAGACTGTAGGAGTTATAGGGGAGGGGGCTCTTAAACAACCCCGATCTTGACCCCCTCCCCCTTAGTCCTGAACTTAAGCTAAGACAGAGGACAGTGTCCTCTTTCACACAAGCTCAAATTTGAATGAATACTTGCCAGGTGATAATAAGATCTCCTTGGAAGTAAAAAAATAAAACATTTTTTAAAACATATTTTTATGAACCTTGAGGGGAAAGGGCCAATGGAGAGCCTATCTGCCGAGTACTCTTATCTGAAGGCACTCTTCTTTCCTCTCTCGGTGTCAGGATGGCTTGAAAGTCACTGGAGTCCAGGAGCAGGGATGTGCACACCTGTATAAGTGCACCACCAACCAGGAGGCTGGAAGGAACAGACCCACTGGAGAGTAGGACACAATACAGGGGCTACTTGAAGATTAGAAGTCCACAGGAGCAACAGGATGGGTTGAAGGTAAGCAAGATCAACAGCAAGTACACTGAATAACTGGAAAAGGGTGACCAGAGGACTAGGATGCCAGAGGCCAGAATGGTCAGTAGACTTTGCAGAGGTCTTAGGATGCCAGAGTGGTCAGTAGCTTAGCAGAAGTCTAGAATGCCAGAGGTCAGCATGGTCAGTAGGTTAGCAGAGGTCTTAGGATGCCAGAGTATTCAGTAGCTTTGTAGAGGTCTTCAGAATGCCAGAAGTCAGAGTGGTCAGTAGCTTTACAGGGGTCTTTAGGATGCCAGAGGTCAGAGTGGTCAGTAGCTTTGCAGGGGTCTGTAGGATGCCAGAGATCAGAGTGGTCAGTAACATTGCAGGGGTCTTTGGGATGTCAGAGATCAGAGTGGTAACAAGCAGGGCTAAGGTCAGGATAACAAAGGTATAGGAGCTCAAACAGAAGTATGTCCTGAACAACAGGATGGACCACAATAACTGAGCCCAGAGCAACACAGAATTTGACAGCAGATAAAAACCATTCGGCCCATCTAGTCCGCCCATTTTCCTACTGTAAAAACCTCAAACCTATTTTGGTCCTTGGTCTTTTCTTATGTTAAGGACAGCCTTATGCCTATCCCATGCATGTTTAAATTCCATCACTGTAATAACATCTACCACTTCTGCTAGTAGGCAGTTCCACTTATCTACTACCCTCTCAGTGAAGTAAAACTTTTTTACATGTTCCTCTAGTTTTAGACTATGGCCTCTTGTCCTAACATTTTTACTCCTTTGAAATGTACTTTCATCCTGAACTTTGTGGAATCCCTTCAAGTGTTTGAATGTTTCTATCATATCCCCTATCCCCAGCCTAGGTTTAGAGAGACAAGTTATTATCACTCATTAGATGTATCAAGTTGTTTTCTGTCCAAACTAGTATGACTTGTCTCTCTCTTCTTCCTGCTTTTTTTGTTGTACAATGATTTTAGAGTATGACTGTCCTATTTCAAATAATGTAAGAAAACAGGAAGATTGTTGGAAGAGCAGCTTTGTCTTCCTGCCAGCCCTGTCAACCAATTCCAATGGGGTATCATTTTACTCTGACAAACTACCTATCCTGATACAAAGTTCTGTGCTTTTCAAACATTTCATATCTTCAATGTAGTGAAAATGAAAAAAAAACAAACAAACAAAAAAAACCCTCTCTCTGAAATTGGAATTTTGCGCACTTTGCAAAAATATATAACATGGGGCAGGGTTCAGTGTTTGTTTCCTGCTTATTTTATTCCGAAAATGCAGAATGGTGCACAATGTTGCCTTCTATTACAGGAAGACCTACATGTAAAACTATGGCTTTGGTATTTTGGAAGTGTCAGTAGTGCCAAATGTAGAGCCATGAGCAGTTGCTAGCAGAAGGTAGAAAATGACCACTTCCACACCATTTCATCTATTTATTAAAATTTAAATAAAATGTTTTTGGAACGCTGGGTAGATTTTATAAGTCATGGCGGCACTAACAAACCACTATCTTCTAAAAGTGCAGGGTATGCTGATTAAAAATGTTTGATGTGTCAGGCTTTTACACAAAAACGTCAATGGGATTGGTGTTTGACTATAAACAGCAATAATAGAGTGAAAATATATGCAGTACCGAGAGGTTTCATATTCATACCTGGAAAATGTTAAAATGAGCCAAACCTGAGATCTTTGAAATATTAACTGATAAAGTTCCCCAGTACTGGGTGATAAGTCCCCAGTTGCTGTAACCAAAAAGTATGCCAATCAGTCCACAAGGAATCCTTAACCCTTTGAGTGCCAGAAGGGTACTGCAATGTGTTGCATACCCTTCTGGCACTCAAAGGGTTAACATGTTCCAATTGGGAGATATCACTGCCTTCACACACAAAACAAGCAGGGCTTTTTCCCTGTGTCTTTCTGGTACAAATCACACTGATTTAGGAAGTAAAAAAAGCAGCTATTGGTGCAGATCATACTGCACAGCAAGAAGTACTGAAGCCCATGCGAATATGGTCCTTCTTCCTGAGATTTAGGTCAAAACCGAGCCTCAGAGTCAAACCTTAAGAGTTCCCAGATATGTTCATATTATAACTGCAAAAGGGTTAAGCATTTGAGTGCTAGAGAGGTATCCTATGCATTGCAACGCGTTAAACACCTATATGGCACTCAAATAGTTAAAGATCAGATGGATGTGCGTTGACGCACACGTAAAGCGTAAAGCATAGGTTTGCACTTTTTCCCACGCAGTCTTATCAGCACTATTCATGACATTAGCACACGGAAGGGAGAAGAGGAAGGCTGGTCGTGTTCAGGTCACATGATGCAGTGTGAGGATTCCATTGGAATCTTCCTACATGACAGTTCTGTGGTGACGTTGGACATTTTCTGTAAACCAGGAAGTGCTACTTTGGCGCAACTCAGCTACGTCATGGGGGACAAAAAAAGTTCCAATTGATACACATGACCTTTTAACCATTTGAAAGCTAGAGATTTGTCCACAACTGCTATGGAATGCGTTGGAGACCTCTGTGTCGTTCAAAGGGTAAAAAAAACACATTTACACCAATTACAATTTGATAAATAGTATTTATCTCTTATGGTGCAGTAGGTTTGCTCCAGGATTCCACATCTATTATTTGCCAGAGGTCTTGAGTCTCACCCTATGGGAGCAACATGAATTATTGTGCAAAATGTGCTGCTGCACTGAGGTGTTGTAACAAGACTGCATTACAATATACAGCGGCAGTGTAACATAGTATATATATATCTCTCGAATACCTAAATACTGGTAATACAGCGGAGAACACAAGTTCATATTCACATGTTTTTATATAATTGACATGAAGCTCACTGATTTTATTTTTTTCCAGAGAGATTTGTGTCAGTGATTAGGAAACAAGGGATAGTAATACAATGTGACACTACCCCTGCAGGACTGAGAGCGCTATATGCTGTAGTGGAGGCATGTTTTCTGCCTCCAACAGCTGTAGGACTGTAACTCCCATCATCCTCAGTGGCCGGCTGAGGATGATGGGAGTTGTAGTCTAGCAGCATTTCATCAATGCAGCCTAACCTTCTTAACCAGTTTAAAGATCAGAGTGGTGTGTAACGTTTTGCAATACATTGCACGTCCCTCTGGCCCTAAAACGGTTAAGGAAGGTGGAGCTCTATCGTGCCATAGGGAGTATCAGTCAGTCCTTAGCAATAGAAGACTGAGACTATCAACTTGTGTAACAAGCGCTGTCACATATCTCCCTAATACTGGGACCAGCAAAGAGAAAGGACAGAAGATCAGTCGCTACTATGGAGACTGTGTAACAGTTTTACTGATTAGAGGCTCCGGTCCAACAGGGAGGATCAATACTCTTCTGTGTAACAGTTCTATAGAGGCTCCAGTCCAACAGGGAGGATCAATACTCTCCTGTGTAACAGTTCTATAGAGGCTCCAGTCCAACAGGGAGTGTTACAAAGTATCATCAGTCCCTCCCGAAGTGACAGTACTCTGCCGGAGCCTGCTCCTGTCCCCAGAGGTCCCTGCACCGTGCTGTGTAGTTACACTCAGCTGTTGCTACAGGTAGCCAGCCTCCCGGCAAGGACTGCGATCATTGTCACTCCTCAGAATGGCTGAAAGCGAGTGGGGACGGCTGGAGGCTGCCATCATTAAGGGGTTCAGACAGGTGAGAGCTCGGTACCTGCAGAGTGTGAGAGGCCGGGGAGTAGAGGACAGAGCTGACACTGACTGCTGCACGGAGCTGGGAGACAGTGACCTTTGCGGACTGCCGGTGAGTATCAGAACACGTACCTACCTTAATCCTTTGAGTGCCAGAGGGGTACGCAACGCATTGCAGAGGTACCCCTCTGGCACCTAAAGGGTTAATTCTACGGACCCCTTTCCTGGCCAATCGAATTCGTAACCCAATCCCTATATGTGGTACAGGGGAGTCCTTTGCATTCGGGCATCTTTGTGACACTCAAGGGGTGATCAGTCACGATATATTAGTAACTATAGTCTATAACCCTTTGTATGTCAGTGGAGTGTTCATGCATTGCAGAGCAATGGTGAATCATCCATTCATAGTTGTAAACGTAGCATTTTGAATTCAAAGGGATGTCACTCTGGCATTCAGTCAAATCTGCATTTTAATGACATAAAAGTTATGCCTGTGGGGGTTTCTATAGATTGTAAGCTCTTCTGGATTAGAAACTAAAAGGACAGACACTATTCCTATTATTAAATTTAACTACGTATGTGACAGAATGTTTCTACAATGCTGAAGACCCCCCCTCTTCTGTCACTTATAGGATGAGTCCTCCATTCATATTAGTACAGTTTACCTTCTGAGTGCTAGGAGTGTCTGGCACACTGCTTCTGGCACTCAAAAGGGTCATCTGTGTTTGAAATTAAACTATCTGCAGGATTGTCTAGATTCTAAG
The DNA here is from genome assembly GCA_037306005.1 of Rhinophrynus dorsalis. Classification (NCBI taxonomy): domain Eukaryota; kingdom Metazoa; phylum Chordata; class Amphibia; order Anura; family Rhinophrynidae; genus Rhinophrynus; species Rhinophrynus dorsalis. The sequence continues at coordinate 639,265,459 of CM074718.1, read as the reverse complement.
CTCTTCTGAATGAGGCACTATGAGGGTTAAATCTGAGCTTTACAAATCTGCTGGTTCCTTTAGGTCTCTTGTACTGCACTCTTGTATTTGTCACAGAAATTGTTCCAGGGTTAGTGCTGTGACAGCTTGTTTCCCCATTGTACTATGCTTTGGAACATGTTAGCTCTTAGCCCTTTGTGTGCCTGAAGGGTGTGTAAAGCATTGCTTTGAGTTCAGAGGGTGAATTTATAACACTAAATAAAGAAGGCTTCTCCCTATTATGTCAGAACAGGAAAGGTTGATTGTTGAATGTCTTTCATAGTTGACATAACATAGTTAATTACCATGGCTGTCCAAGTTCAGTCCTCAAGCGCCACCAACAGGCCAAGATGTAAGGATTTCCCTGATTAAGCACAAATGAGTTAGTCAGTGGCTCATTCATTGTGATTAACTCATCTGTGCTGAGTCAGGGAAATCCTGACATCCTGGCCTGTTGGTGGCCATTAAGGAACGTAGACAGCCCTGAATAAGGCTGAAAAAAAGACAGGCATCCATCAAGTACAGTGAATGCAGTATCACTACAGTCTTTATGGGTATTTGGAATGGTCAGTTATTATTGGCAAGATATGCAATCTGAAAGAAAATGGACTAAAGGTTGTAATCCGGAAGATAAATCGGTACAGTTCTGGGGTAAACCAATTGCACCAGAGGGGACAAACAATTCTCTAAACTCCAACTGATTTAAATGGAGCTTTTGACCCATGAATGCTAAAGGCCTCCTCCTCATCATGAAACAATGTATTGGAGACTTCTCTAGTATTCAAGGGGTTACATTCCCTATTTTAAATCAATAGGAATTAGTACTCCCCATGGTTTGCTCCAGAAATCCACCTCTATAGGTTCTTAAAAGTCCCTCGCTTTCTAGAATGTAGTAACACTCGCTGTTTAACCCATTCAGTGCCCAAAGGTTGCGCAATGCATTGCTATGCAATGCATTTTGTACCCCATCTGGCACTCAAAGGGTTAATTATATGAACCATTGGATGCTAACAAGGCCCCACACACAATACACTAGAGATTTTTCTAGCGTCCAAGGTGTTAAAGGGATAGTAATGTCTCTCTGAGATTGCAGCTGCGATTCTTCTTTAAGCTTTTTATAACACGTAGCGCTATGTTTAATTACGTACAGTTCTGTAGTTTAGGCTGACCAGATCTCACCTTTAATCTGTGACACATAGGAAATAGGCATATTCCAGTACTTCACTGAAATCAAAGCAGTTCTGCAGTTTGCATTTTTCCTATGCTTCACCGGTTAAAGGTGAGGTCTGGTCAGCCTGCTGTAGTTCAAAAGATATTCGCTGCAAAAGGATCCCTCTCCCGCCCCTTCTGGCCGCCTCCCCTTGGATCTGCAAACTGGTTGTGGGACCGGACGGATGCAGCGAGGGACAATCTTCAAACAATAAGTATAAAGAAAACCCTGTCGCCCTTGATGAAGGAGGGCAGGATTTTTCTTTCGCTTACTGAAGATTACAGGCAGCGTGATGCAGGGAAAGGGGCAGGAGGGGGATCCTTTCAGCTTGAATATCTTTTGAACTACAGAACTGTAAGTAATTAAACATAACTCTAGGTGTTATAAAAAGCTTAAAGAAGAATCGGCGCTGCAATTTAATAGAGACATTACTATCCCTTTAAATGACCAGAAACAAGAGGTTTTGTGAGTTTATGTATATATAAATAATAATGGAATCTATCTATCCTATATAATAATTCACTAAATGTGTGTTTGTCAGAAGCCGTCATGCGCAGTAGAGATGGCTGTGTGCGCTGCAGTCATGCGCACTACAGACTGCCCGCACCGTGGCTGATAATGGAGAGGGGCTCCGAATTCAGACCGAAGGTGCACAGAGAGGACGAAGTCTGAATTTGAAGCGCCCCGCTCCATATTACCCGCGGCATGGGCAGACTCTGCTTTGCATGGCTGCACCGCGGCCGTTGCTGGGTGGCACTGTGGCCCATGTACACCGGCTCTTCAACTAGTAGATTCATATTTGAATTGATCCTTATGATAGAACTTGATATATTTGGTACCAGAGGGGGAACGCAATTCACTGCTTTGCAACAAGTTGCACAGCTATCTGGTCCTCATAGGGTTAAAATGTGCCCAGCTTTAGACAGGGAAAGCTGTTTCTGTTTGGTTATCTCCCAGTTATGTTATTAATTAATAACTGTGTGTTTTGTTTTTTTTTAACTTGTGTTTAGATTGATATGCAACTATATATCCTGTCATTTCTGTCACCTCAAGATCTGTGTTCTCTGGGAATGACCAATCATTACTGGAATCTAATGGTCCAAGATCGCCTTCTCTGGAGATATTTCCTCTTACGTGATCTTCCTTCTTGGCCTTCCATTGAGTGGCACAATCTACCGGATCTAGATATCCTGAATTCATGCTTGTCTGAATCTCCGGAAGGAAAGCCCCTTGATTATAAGTCTATGTATGTTACCGTTCTAATATTAATATCTTCAGCAAAAACATATTTGTGATCAGCATCCCATAGTCACGTTCTCGAGTGCAGCAATTAGCCATCACTGAATTAAAAGGTTAGTAATACTTGTAAAAAAGCGCAGCTCCGACTCTTCTTTATTCTATTTGTAGCACATAGTGCTATATTTCAATACTAACAGACTTGTAGTTCATCCGCAATTGAATCAGAAAGAATCCCTCTCCTGCCCTTTCTGGCTGCCTCCCATGCAGAGAGGGACAATGTTCACACAGTAAGTATAAGGAAAACCCTGTCCACCTTGATGAAGAAGTGCAGGATTTTCCTTTTGCTTACTGAAGATTGTCACTCACCACGCTCCATCCGGACCAGACTGAGAGGCTGAGTGACTCTGGGAAAGGAGCAGGAGGGGGATCCTTTCTGATTAAATTGCAGTTAAACTACAAGCCTGTTAGTATTGAAATATAGTGCTACATGTTACAAATAGAATAAAGAAGACTTGGAGCTGCACTTTTTTACAAGTATTAATATCCCTTTAAAGCAGAACTACCACCGCTAAGCAACTTTGCTTCTAATAATTCCCTGTCTGGCGACTAGCTGCTTAGTAGCGCTAGTCGCCAGAATTATTACCTGGTTATGGAGAAATATGCATTCATCCTCGGCTGACAGGCAGGACGGAGCACAGACATCTTGCCCTAGTGACATCCGCGCGCCTGCTCTGTCAGTCCCAGGCGGCTGTAGGAGGCATTGCTAGGAGCCATTCGGCTCTGGAAGGGACTGACAGCGCAGGTGCGCGGACGTCACTAGGGCAAGATGTCTGCGCTCCGTCCTGCCTGTCAGCCGAGGATGAATGCCTATTTCTCCATAACCAGGTAATATTTCTGGCGACTAGCGCTACTAAGCAGCTAGTCGCCAGATAGGAAATTATTAGAAACAAAGTTGCTTAGCGGTGGTAGTTCCGCTTTAAAGGAACACTGATACCTAAAAATGATTTGGGGCTATATATACACTTAAGAGAGAGTATTTCTTAATATGGAAAATATAAATAATCTGGTTTATTATTCTGTGTAAAACAAGGGTACTTCCACTGCCAAAAGGTGTTTTATTCAAAAGATGTTGCAGCTCAAACTTTCATTTTTTCAGGCATACTACCTCCATGACCCGAAAATTTACAGTAGTGCTGTTCCTACAGCATGGAGGTATTCTGGTCAACTGGCCATAGCTGTCCATAGATTGTTATAGCAACAATGGCCCTGAAAGAATTGCAACCAAAAAATAATAATGCAATAATCTTAAAAAAAAAAAAAAAAAAATCTGTCTGCAGTGGGAGTACTCTCCTTTTACATAGAAGGATAAACACTACAATATATATCTTTTCCATCTTAAAGAGGAACTTTCATGCTACAATAAGTTATCTCCAGTTAATTGTTAGTAGCTTCTTATTCATGGAAATAGCGTAATAATGTTTCTTAAGTGCCAGCATGAGTCAGAATCATAACATCGTATTCAACTTACATTAGTGGGACAGCGCAGACATCTTCCCAGTGAGTGACCTGTGCACCTGCACTGTCCATCCCTACCTGTACACTGATAGGTTATTTGCCAAAGGGGGAGTTGCATTGTACCTTAAGGCACAGGCAGGGACGGCCAGCGAAGGAGAACAGATTACTCTTCTGCGAATGTTTGCACTGTCCCACTGATGTAAGTTGCATACAGTGTTATGATTACAACTCATGCTGGCACTTAAGCAATGTTATTATGCTATTTCCATGAATAAGAAGCAACTAACAATTAATTGGGGATAACTTATTGTAGCTTGAAAGTTCTGCTTTAAAGGGTTAGTAATGCCCCAACATAATTTATAATAGATTTGTAGAGTCTAAAAAAAAAAAATCACATTGCCACAAACCCCATCTCTCAAACCGCCATGGTTTAACCAATGTATGACGAATGGCGGACTCCTTCTGTAGCGACAAACTGGGCAAATCGCGCTCATGTCTTAGTGTTGTCTATTGCTTTATCATTGTAAGAGGTAGATATTGGTTCATGACTCCATGGGCCTTATGTATAAAGGTACAGCGTTAAATTCCAGGGCAAAGCTACTAAACTACAGGAAGCAAATTGCATTTCTCAGATTGAATACCAGTGTCCAACACAATATCACAGCACACCAAAGGGAAGCGTGAACGCGCTCCCTGGGGCAGCTGGGAGGGAGGGCGGAGGAGAAGGCAAGCTGTGCTGTGCACATTATGCAGAAGTGCCAGCACAGAACATTAAATACTGCAAAAGTAGTTACATTACAAAAAAAAAACAACTTCCATAATAATACTTTAATAGAAAGAGCTTTCAATAGCACTTATATTTTTTTATTTTATTAAAAAGTCTGTGAAAAAGTAAGCTTTATTTATTTGCTATTTTATGCACATTGCATAAAATGCATGTCAGGCAAATACTAATATTCATTGCTGCTCTGCCATTCTCTGCTGGCCAGTATGAGCTTATTTGCATACATTTATGAATAAAGGCAAATATGTCAAACTATTGTTTGGAATAAAAATGGCTAACAAATATAGATGGTTTTGAAAGCTCATTCAAAATCACATTTATTACAAATTGACATTTCCACGTTAAAGTTTTATCCCTCTACCCTTTCCTTGATGTCACTCCTTCAGCATTGTTGGAACTGGTAAGAATGACTGGCCAACAGCTGGGCAGACAAGATTAAAATGTCTTCTCTCTGAGTAATTTTACTGTTCCCTGAACACGAAATGCAAGACAGCTAGTTCTTAGGACACAGTAAAATGGCTTTTTCTTGGTCTGTTCAGATGCATAGGGTTGCCATGCCAACCCTGGCTCCATTAGCTCAGTCAGTGTGTGAACTCTTAAGCGCATCTCTTGTAGCTGAAGGGGAGGGATGGGTGAAAAATGAGACTTTAATAACTGCATTTTTAAAGGTTGAACGGAATTATTAAAGTGAGTTTTAGTCACTACTGTTTATGTAAGTTGAAAGTTTTCACTCAACTTTTTTTCTTAACAACAGCGTTTGAAACTCCTTTTGTGTTTACTGGGATCATCTTGATAACAATTCTGCAGAAGCAGTTTGTTGTGCTTACTACATCTGTAAATCCACAGGAATCTTTCACATGGGCGATACCAATGCAGCTATTGTGCATTGATTATTATCAGGACTTGAGAAATAGAACAGTTTACTCCACTGAGAATTTAAGATCCGATTGTTAGAGGTCAGAATAAGTTCGAATGGATTCAGAAACCAAGGTCGAAGGCCTGTAGGTAGCAAAAAGTCTTGGAAGGCCTATACCCAAAGTTCCTAGGAAGAGTCGTAAAGTCTCATATTAGATAGAGGCACTGCAAGGTGAGATTGTAGGAAGCCGATGGCGTAGGGAGTCGACCACCGGTGATTCGCAAAGTCTCAGATTCGACTAGTGAGGCGACAAGGTGAAGACGTACAAAGTCGACAACATAAGGAGTCAAGTGCCGGGCTTAGGAAAAGTCATACAGTCTTAGGTTCAACTACCTTAACCCTCGATTTGTCGGATAGCCTGGAGGTGGTGGTCTTAGAAGTTACGACCAACGATGCCCTTGACCAATCAGACAGGCAGGAGGCAGGGAGTCGCAATCAAACGACAATTCACACCCTCGACTAATCGGAGGTCCCAAGGCAGTTGTCGGAGTACTGACGAGGACGCCCTCGACTAATCGGAAGGCATGAAGTGTGAAGTTGGAAGGAGAGCAGGCGAGGTTGTCTGGGAGTACAGGAGACTCTGGTAGGAGAACGCTGGAGGGACCTGCTATGAGCCTGAACCTGCTGCAAACGTGCTGAAGGTCGAATACACGGAAAGGTCAAGACAAGCTGAGATCGTTACCAGACAGGATTCAGAAGGACCAAGGGGCAAGACAGAGTTGGAATCGAGGGTAAGCCAGGTCAAAGACAATAGTGGTGCACAGTCAAAATCAGCAGCCAAGAAGCAAGGTCAGGACAAGCTGGAATTAGTATGCGGGAAATCTAGATAATCAGGAGCTGACTCTAAGACACAAGGCATGAAGATCGTGCACAGGTAAATGAGCCAAGCTGGTAGCTAAAGTCCAGCAATCTGCATCTTTACTGCATTCATGCAAGAACACAGTTAAGATACAACAAGGAAGATCTGTACAGTGACCTTTGTAGCCTCTGTGTGGACCTTTCACAACAGCTATGTTGGAAGTTGAGATGGCTGTCCCATATGGACACCAGCCATGTGGGTATCAACTGGCTCTTGCATTTGCTGTCTATCGGCCACTCCCCCCCCACACACACACATACAAAACATGTGGAGTTTGGTGACAGAACTGTGCTAGGGGTCTGCATTAGTTCTGTTGTCCATATAATAGAGCCCATTGACTGGTGAATTTAACTCCACAGCTTCCACTCTTATCCCTCTGTCAATAACTAACCCATTATCCAATGCAAATTGATCAAATATCATTGCATAATCATTGATAGACACATAGAAATTGACTGATAAGAACCAATTGACCCATCAAGTCTACCCTTTCAAGGAGTTAAAAACCCCATTTAAAGGGTAACTATCATTTTGTTTGACAACTTAACAAGGATTTACCTAGGCAAATATATTTCACTCTGTAATCAGGAACATCTAAAGTTTGTTTGAGCACCTGATCTCTTTCAGTGCACTGCTAGTTGTTTCTGTTCTCAATCTGATAAAGACTAGTAAACAAATGGTTTACAGTCTATTCAGGTCTATTAAAGACCAGTGATTGATGTGAGGAGGATGACATCGACAGAGACCACAATAAACAGGATACTGAAGTTATAATGCAGACAATATGTAGATATACTTGACTGCTTTATAAAGGACACTTGCCCAAGTTGCTTTGTTTAAATACATTAAGATCCACTTATTCTCTGGGAACATTTTAATTAATTCACACAAATGCTACTCTAGACTTTGGGGGAATTTGAAAATAAAACCAGTGATAAAATCATGTCCAACAATGGAATCCAGAACAAACTGTAGATAGCACTCACCCTCACACACTCAGAAATCTGACTTCTCTTCCCTGCGTGGTTCATAGGGCTGTATTTAGTAAGAGGTCAATTCTGTAGAAAACCAGATGTACCATAGGTAAGAAATGACAATTTCTTCACAATGCTTTGGAGAGATCTCTAGTGTTCAAGAGATAAAAATGTCCATGTAAATCAATGGGAATTATAGGGAATTTCATTAGTCCACTTTGCTGCAGTTTGTTTGCTCAAGAACAGCACCTCTTTAGCTTAGTGAATATGGCCATTGTTACTCACAACTTGAGATCACAGCTAACAGCCCACTGAATACAGTGTAGAGATTCCACAGTATGTTACCTGATCAGAATCTATTTCTAATCAATAAGTCCTGATAAGAGAAGTAAAGTGCTATGGCAATCTTTAGGCCCCATTCACACAGGTGATCTGGTATTGGCTGGTGTTCATGTGGGTCAGCTGTCAGACACACCCCTCTGTCACTGGATCGGTGGTGGAATGCAAGAGAAGGTGAGTGAAATCTCAGGATGACACAATTGTTACTGGGACCTGTAAGAGTTCTCATGCCCATGTGAAGGTGCCTTTAGGCCCATTTCACATGAAGTCATTGTTGAGGTGACAGGAAAGAATGGAAAAAAAATGAGGCAGTTGTTACGGTTGTCGAGGAGACAGATGCATCTATAAATTTGTTGCTTGGGTTTCAATGGAATTGCCTTGAAATTGCAGAACAATTCCAGTGACCTTTGTTTTACCTTCAATGTTGTCACTTCTGTATATATTGAGAGAAAGGGATGCTGGGAAAACCTTGCTAGACTGTAGCCCTGCTCGGAAAGTCAAGCTACCAAAAAGTTGTGCTGTCAAGAGTCTTTACACAGGCTTTAACCCTTAACAATGCATTGGATACCCCTTTGGCATCCAAATGGTTATTCTGTAAATCCAAGTCAAATGCCACTGTTTACTAAGTAGACATATAGAGATAAGTCTAAGATCTAAGCACACTCATCAAACAGTAAACACATTACACTTTACTTTTACTGTTCCCTAAAATCCATCTGAGCCTTTTATTAGGTACAATATGCATTGTCCCTGAACAAAGTCTTAGAGGTGAATGAAACATTAGACTTTATACCATGGAAAAATATGTTTTACTAGTGTAAAAGCCTGTGTCCACAGGCCAAAGTGCAGGTGTACTACCGCAGAACTAGACCTCCCAGCATTCTGTGAGTTTGGGCAGTCTCTACTGCACATGACTGCATTGGCAGTCTCTACTGTGCATGACTGCATTGGCAGTCTCTACTGTGCATGACTGCATTGGCAGTCTCTACTGTGCATGACTGCATTGGCAGTCTCTACTGCACATGACTGCATTGGACAAACATACATCTGGCCTTTTATATTATTGTAAAATAATTAACCTTCCTGGATGATAGAATCCTTTTCAATTCATTTGGAAGTAATTAGTTGGATATGTTGCTAACATCCAAGGGGGATAATAATTGATGAGTGGGCTTGAAACATGGTGGCAGGTGCATTGATAAGTACTGTTTGAAGGGGCTAAAGGTGCACATTTCATGCTAAAAGCCCCAGGTTTTGTTGCCAGATTAGGGCCTGTAACTGCAAGCTTCCCCTAAATCTCTCTTTGAGAAAGGTGACAGAATTATTGTACCCCCCTGCAACAGATCTGTTAATTTACCTCTCACCTGTGTTCCACCCCTGGTCTGGAAAGAAAGATGGGCATATCTTCTAGTTGGCCCACATTAGCCAGCCATTAATTGGTAGTTGCAAGGAGCATCACAACCTCCAACTTGGATTGTGTTTGAAGTCTGCCGGATGTCCATAGGCTGCCATGCAGTCTGTCCATACTGCATTCCCAAGGGAACATAGCAAAGTTTCTGCATGCTGCACTTGGATGCGATCCCACAAGGCAATAGTTGTCCATGTGAAATGCACCCATAGTCCAGCATGTTATGCTTTCACTACAGGCAACAGATACAACACAGCATCACTGCTGCCCATGTGGAAGAGGCTTAAAGGTACACTAACATATTCTTAAAGTGGAACTTTAATTTTATAACAGGTGATTTTGAAAGAACATTCAAAAGTACCAATATTTATGTTGGTAATTGTTAATCAAAACAATAGTTTCTGATATATTTAGTTTCATTTATTTGTCAGCTAGTGGAAATCTGTCAGACACTGCCAAACTGTTTCCCATCCCAACTGCCAATTCCTAGCAGGAAGTACTAGGTCATTTTCATAAAATGAGAACTAAATAAAGATAAATAACTCATAAAATAAAAAGGCTAACATAAGTGCAGATAATCTTTCAAAATCACCTAATTTGTTACAAACTGACCCCACACCCTTAAATTGTAAAGAATTGTGCACATTTGTGGCGCTGTATAAACATATTCATTCATTTATTCTGTCTCAACCAGGGTGACGTGGTACTTTTATGTGCTTTCAACAATAACTTGGGTTGCCCCTCTTTTTCGATGGAGACTTTGACAGAAAATGTGAATGCTGAGTTTCCAAATGTATATATTTATGAATTGAGAACCACTGCTTTAAAATAATGTGAAATTAGGCTGGATCTTACACTAATAATGAGATAGGCCTAAGCCAGAGATTTTATGGGAAAATCCTTTTGAAAACCTACTTAATCCCCAGCATGGTGGCGCATGCTTTCCCTCATCATTTCCGGACATAGAACAGGACTGAATGTGCGACTCTATTAGGGGAATGTACAATGAGTGGGAGCTAATTTGGGAGCAGGAACCATTTTTTCCTGCTGAAGAAATACAAGACAAAGTTTTGTTTTTGGATCTTCTTTGTATTTACAAGTCATTGGAGTCTGAAAAAGCAGTATATACTGCAATATGTAAATCTATGGCTTTTTAGATGATATTGTCATATTAGCATTATTTTGGAATATCATCCTATATTATAATTCACTAAGGATGTTTGTCAGAAGCCACCATTCTCAGTAGAGAAGGCTTCATGCGCTGCAGTCATGCGCTGTACAGACTTCCCATGCTGCGGCTAATACAGAGCGGGGCTCTCCGAATTTAGACTGGAGTCCTCTCTGCACACCTGTCACAGTACCTTGTAGCGCCGCCACTTCTGACGATGCTTACAGTGATGCTGCGGCATCATTTCCACGAATGGTTGGACGCATCAATGCTAGATGCGTCATCAGCAGGCGCAAGGCTTCAGCATGCTGAAGGCCTCTGTTCTATGTGTGTTGAGGCCTGTAGTCTCCTTCTACCTACCTCCTCCTACCTACTTCCTGAGGAGGGGTTTAAAGGGCAGACTGAGTCCTGATTCAGTGACCCTTACGTTGTTGTTCTGAGCAGTTCATTTATTTGGTATTCCTGATTACTGTGTATGACCCGGCTTGTCTGTCCATCCATCCTCATACCTACCAAGTATCCCTCTTCAGGAGGGACAGTCCCTCTTTTAGATCCAAAGCCCTCTGTCCCACTTTCCCACCCTGATGTCCCTCTTTTTAGGTTGTGTGATGTGTATATAAGTGTATCATATTACTCTACAGCAATAAAATTCACATTATTGTTTGTTTAAACATCAGTATAGGTGTTTATAAATTAGTCTGTGTAAATAAAACACTTTGGTCTTGTTATAAGTCAATTATTAGGTTACACAAGGAGGTGTCAATAGGTCATGAAATAGCCTAAAAATTCTCGGTAATGCCCCACCCACCAACCGCGCCCCAGCAATACCTCCTAAAACACAAGTGTCCCTCTTTGGCAATTTGAAATGTTGGGAGGTATGCATTCTGGTGTTGACCTGTGGCTCTGTCTGACCATTCTCCTTGTGCGTTCCGATTTGGCTTAGACATCCTTTCTGGTGCAAACCTGTGGCTCTGGCTGACTACCAGCTCCGTGTATGACCTGGCTTGTCTGACTACCCACTCTGGTGTTGACCTGGGGCTCTGTCCACTGCGCATCCAGCATACCAACGCTTCAGTGTATATCCTATCTGGTGCAAACCTGTGGCTCTGGCTGACTACCCGCTCCATGTATGACCTGGGTTGTCTGACTATCCTATCTGGTGCTTACTAGACGGCTCTGTCTGTTCGCTCCGTGTGTTGGTCCCATTCCACAGACATCCTTCCTAGTACTGACCTGGGGCTCTATCAGACTCCTAGCGGCTGAGTCAGTGTTACCTCTGGGCGTTTCCTTTTTCTACGAGACTCCAGTGGGCTGAGGCCTAATCTCGGACAGTGTGGTGGATCTATTGGAAGACTGCTATTTCTGATACAGTGCTTGCCTCTTTGATCACCCTGTGTGTGTTATTTGATATTTGCATTTCTGTTAATATATTTCGAATAAAGGTGATCTTAACTATACCGTCTGACTCCTTGTCTTGCTTGCCAACTGTAACAGCACCTTCCTGGGACCGCTTGCACAAGAGGACTATGGTCTGAATTTGGAGCGCCCTGCTATGTATCAGTTGCGGCGTGGGCAGTCAGTTCTGCGAATGACTGCAGTGCCGGCTATAAAACTAGTGTGTGTGTGTGTGTATATATATATATATATATATATATATATATATATATATATATATGTGTGTGTGTGTTATAATAACATTTTTATAAGACTATTGAAAGTGCACCTTCTTTCTCCAGTCCTATCCCTGGTTACCTGGGCAGAGACAGTATTGTTTTCTCTGTTTTTCTTGTTGGGAGATGGTGTATGCCTCTGCCCAATCACTACAAGTGTGAGTATATTGCCTTTTATTTTTGCTCATAATTTATCCAGATAACAAGCACTATTAGGCACCCTTTTCTCTTGTATTTCTTCATATGTCTCGCTTCCTGATGGATGTATAGAGGAGCTGCCCTATTGAAAGTGTTCCTGTGGATCACCACATATACTGTAGTTGGAACAGTATAAAATCCGTTCAGCTGGAATTTCAGTGGACAAATATGTGTTACATTGATCATCTCTACCTGTGAGTAGATTTCCTAGTGGGGAAGGGCACTGACCGTTTGATTGTGTTTGACGATATTACACTAGGAGCACCTCCTGCTCTTTTGTTTTCTTTACATTTTTTACTGTTGCACCTGCTTAAAGTGGATCAGTCACCTTTAATTTTTTTACATATTTGAAAACTTAATTCAAAATTGCCCATGTGTCATGTTAGCCAAAAGTTCAGCAGATGCATAGTTTATTTCTGGGAAAAATGAAAGTCTCCTGACACAGCACAGTGTTTCATTAGCATAGGCTCAACTGGCATTTGGAACCGCGCGCATGTCATCATTAGCATATATTAGATTATGATAACAAGAATGACTATATTCTTAATTGTATATTTGCTGATCATTATGCTAACAGGACCATATAGGCAGTTTCTAATGACGTTTTCAAATATGCAAACTTGAATCAAGGTGGCCGGTCCACGTTTATACCTGTTTACACTGAAAATGTCTCCTCCTTTTGCCATTTGCACCATTGCGTATGCCATGTGGAAGTGTACGGATCACTCAGGAGTTTTTTCTTGAATCTCGGTGGGTGCTAACAAGGCACAGAGAAACTCGGCATAAAGTCATCCTTTATTCTGTGTTTGCTATATAGGGTGGTATTAGGGCTTTGTTTCCTGTAAAGTATGCACTCAGATCAATATTTCTCAATAGGCAGAGTAGGCAATTGCCTAGAGCTCCAAATTTTCAGAGGCACCTCAGCATTCTCAGTGTCCCTGCACCAGTCTTACACCCCTTTACAGAATGTTATTCAGCCCCTTAGATGCTAAAGAGATCTCCAATGTAACAAAGGATTAAATCTTTTTTAATTCTTGCTTGTTATAAGCCAAGGTATTTTATGTGCCAGAAAACAGTGGATGAGACTGGGGGCGGCTGTGGGGGAGTGGCCATGGGCAGAGCTAAGGGTGCCTACATTGCTTTGCATAGGGGCACCTGCAACGTGTTGCACACCCTTCTGGTCCTTAAAGAGTTAAATTAATGTACAAGAATAGCAAAAGGATTTGTACACTCTCCCCAGAGAAGTTTGAATAATCCAGCTATAGTCAGCGTCAGAGTCTTTTCAGTAACACATTTTATTTGTTGGGTTTACTCTTCCATTAATGCTTTTACATACTGTAGTTATTGGGTGAAAACATTTTAACCCCCACGGATGCTGGAGGCTCTCCAGCTGATTGCTATACAATGCATTGGAGATTTCTCTAGCGTGAAAGGAGTTAAAGGGATAGTAATACTTCATTTTATCTTTATTTTATTTTGTAGGAATAAAAAAACATGAAGAACGATATAAGTCTTATCTCTCAAACCTTTATGGTTTATGAGATATTCACAAGCAAAGCTTCCCCTCCCACCCCTTTTACCTAGTGTAAACAATCTCTTCTCAGATGTGGAATGCAGTCCATAGACCAGACAGATAACAGAATCTTCTGTTATCTTCTTCCTATGAGAACAATGAAAGCTCTGCACCCCTTGACAAGTTTTTCAGGTTTTTCCCTTATCTTAATTGAAGATTGTCCCTCTCTGCAGTCTACCTGGGCACTTCCCTTCTGATCTGGCTGAACAGTGTTACATCAATAAAAGGGGCGGGAGGGGGACACTTTGTCATTGAATTACTCTTGAACTACAACTCTGACAGAATTGAAATAACACTCTCCAGAGTCCAAATACTATGATGATTCATTAGAGCTGATTTTATTATGAAACATTACTATCCCTTTAAAAATGTACACTGTTAGTTGGTGTGCACAGTGATGTTACTGTACTAAGATTAACTGGAACAATTCCAGACAAGTTAATAATGTACACTTAGTTGGTGTGCACACATTGATGCTAATCTACTAAGATTAACTGGAACAATTCCAGGCAAAACCAGCTGCACCACATTGATTTTGTGTGTTTATCGCATAGGGGTTATGCACTAAGGTGTGGAGATAACTTCCAAAGTTAGAGAAATATTAGTGAATTGACTCCATAGAAAAACCTAAGAACTGGAGAAATGATGTCACTGGAGAAGTTATCTCCACTTTATTACCTTATTATCATACCTTAGCGTATCTCCCCTCTTGAATCATAGAGCACTCCAACTCATTGCAGTGCATTGGAGACCCCTTTCATTCAAGGGGATAAAAGCAACATTTAATTCAGTGGAAGCTTGTATTTGTCCACAGTGTTGCAGTTGCATTGTCACAGAATTGATCTGTTTTTCTTTTGTACACAAGCCTATCTATGTGTGTATTATGGTGATAATTATTAACATCATGCTATTTTTGTCTGTGTCTAAAGCTACTTGAAGGGCTGTCCGAAAAACCGTAAATCCCTGAGAAGCAGACACCCCATTTACGGTGCTGTCACCTCATTTCTTCAGTCGCTGGTGATGCAGACAGAGCCTCGCTTTGCTATGTTTGGCCCGGGTCTAGAACAGCTTGATGACTCTTTGGTCACACGCATGATGACTTCTCCAGATCTCCTACCAGTTGTGAGCATCCTTCAGAGACAAATAGATGGTAAGAATGTAGATTAATGTGGAACGATCACTTTGTAACAACCTGGTGATTTTGAAAGAGTTTTCAAGAGCAATTTATAATTATGTAAAGCATTTTTTTATGCTGACTGCACACTTCCCTCTATCTGCCTTATTTGGCACTCATCCTGCCTCTCTGCACAGATCTGACTTCCCTTCCGTAGGTCAGAGCCCTCCATCCCTGCACACCTTTTATGGATATAATCACAAGTGATGTCTGTTATATGGCGTCATTGTAGTATGATTGTAGATATTCTGGTGGGCTATCCACATGACCTCTGCATAGACAGGCAAGCTACAGAAATGGAAAAAAAGGAGAAACTTGTCACAGGTTTCACGTCAGAATGGCAACAAATTCACCTCTTGGCCAGATACTGAAATATGAAGTGGCTGAGACATTATATACATAATACTGAGCAAATAAAGCATGTGGAACATATTCCTGCGTTGAAATATTTTATATCAGTCTGATAATGGGATCAGGGCAGTACATTTCATATACTCACTCTCCACCAGCAACATGACAAAGAAACAAAATGAAAACAAAAGCGACCAATGGTGCAATGACATTTTACTGCAAACTATACAATACAAAGGTAAGTATTGCTCTCACATTATGGCCTCAATTCAATTGTGTGCGATAAAACAGCTGGTAAGGCTAAATTGTCTACTGACCGACAGAAAAAAATGTCTAAGTCCGTACTCAATTGCCCTATCAGCTGAAAGCACAACAGACATTAGGCCACAGAAAAGGAATTGTGGCCAGATGTCCGTTTTGTGGATTAATTTCTCAAAACTCATGCTAAGTAGCATGAATAATGGGAACATCAAAGGAAAACAGCTAACGACTGATGCCTGAGATACTTTCAAGCACCGATCGTTGGTTCAAATACAGTCACCCTCCCAAGCACTAACCCTACACTAGTCCTAACAGTAAAGTGCCACAATTCTACCCGTAAAACTAGCCTAGCACCCAGATCTGTGTTACATTTACCTGTCATCCGCTGTCTGGCTTCTTCTATCTTCATCCTTCTGTAATCATCTGTCTTCTATCTTCTCTCTTCCTTCTTCTTCCTTCTTCCTCTCCATCTTCTTCTGTTTGTTCCTTCATTCCTGTAAAATAAAGAATAAAATACATTTTAAATGTGTGCCCCAAACATAACTGACATGTGTGCATATTTTAACCCTTTGTGTGCCAGGGGGCACTCAATGCATTGCAGAGAATGCTTTGAGTACCTCTCTGTCACACAAAGGGTTAAGCATTGCACAGATGTCAGAGTTAGAAATGTAGAGAATGCCAAAAGAATAAAATCATTGCCCCTTAAATCCGCTGATAAGTAAAATATTCTGTCCAAAACAAAAGTGAACTTTTTTGCCAAAAACTCATGGAAATAAACATCCCCCACTGTCTTCTCTGCAGCTGTCTGGGAACTTTTTTAACTATTTTTTTACTTTCAATTGATGCGTCAGCTGTTTTTAGATCCGTTAAAGTGGAACTATCACCTTCAAGACACTTGATGTTATTTGTTGTATCTACTAAAACTGTAGATTGTACATATTTTTTAAAAAAATTTGCCATACCTTATTAGATATTAGCTTTTACATTTTCCCTGTGATGTCATCAGTTACTGTTTCTGCAGTGCAAGATGTACTGCACAGCTCTGCAGGTGTCCCCTCTCCTTAATTTCCCCTGCCACCTCCCTCCCAGCTCACCCCAGAACACGATTCCCTTCATGAATAAGTCTAGCTGCTCTGTATCACCCTGATACACTAGTTGAGCCCATTCATAGGGAAGGCACTGCGAGGATGAAGATAAGAGTGACGGATGGTCACCCTCATTAAATACGAGGGAGATTGTTACAGATCTTGGCTTTCCTTCACTCGCAGCTATTTCATTGCAAGCTGTCAGAGAGTTTTCTTAGCTCTACTTTGTGCAATACTGGTAATTTTCACCCTTTGAGTGCCAGAGGGGTATGCAAAGTCCTTCTAGGAGGAGGGACATATTGTATTATATATACACACACACACACACACACGAATCAAGAAACAGTCCCTTACTTTACAGGTAGTGCTAGGCAACACAAATAGAAATGAACAGTGTGTTAAGCGTTGCAATGTGATGGAGTGACGCTAGTAGGCTGGAGGCTAATTACGAAGAAACAAGGCTAGGGCTGTCAAGGGCTGGGCTTCTCCTCCGTCCTGCAGTCATTCTCTATGGTGATTCATGCATGGTATTTAGGGCTGGATTCTATCTCCTGGCCAGCTGTGCAGCCCGCTCTTCCCTCTGCCTGAACTCCTCAGAGTATCCTTTTGATATGTGACAAATAGAGACTTGCAGCCGGACTTACAGAATGTGGAAGTCTTATCTGTAATAAAAGATCATCTAGGTTCTGGCACTCAAAGCAATATGAGCAGCTATCATACAAATTTTATCAGTTGCAGGTGTTTAACCCTTTGAGTGCTTTCAATGTGTTGCGTACCCCTCAGTCACTCAAAAGGTTAAACTCGTGTGACTGTTAGAACTGTGACAGGCACACAGTACTGCCGAGCACAAGTTTAACCCTTTGAGTGTCAGAGGGGGTACACAACGCATTGCAATGTGTTGCATAACTCCTGGCACACAAAGGGTTAAAAACCCACAATTGATAAGATTGTCTGATAGGTACTCATATCACCTTGAGTGCCACAAACGTTATGATCTTTTATGAGACGTCCACATTCTCAGTCTGGTTGGAAATCTCTTTAATGGCCCGATGCAAGAAATGTGCGCATCTGCATTTTTTGTGCCAGATAGATTTTACGCATGTTCTAATCCAGGAAGCTGAATACTGGACGCTTCTTGGATTGTGCATAAAAAATTATTCTTTACGACAACAGTACACAGACAAATACATTCGTTCACAATAGCACTTCCTGCATTAGGCGCATTCACTATTCCACTCACACAGTTTCGTCAATCCTGGCCACGCCCACAAAAAATAAATATGCGTAGCTGTTCACTAATCTTGATTTTTTTCATGCGCAAACCTATTGTCTAGTGGTTTTCACGTGGGAAATAGAGATTGTGCTTCATATAGGGAATAATAATGTAAATTACATGGGGGTTTTTAAGATTGTTTGGGAGGTTTAATCCAAATGGAGGGGGGTAGTTGGAACATGACAGTTCCTCTTTAAGGAACTCTGCGCCCCAAAAAATGGGTACAGATTTTCCCACGATAAAGTGGGTTTCTTGACAAATCATAGGGCTAACGCAGTCAATTGAATTGCATTTTGCTTCGTTTTTTTATT
This sequence comes from Rhinophrynus dorsalis, assembly GCA_037306005.1. NCBI lineage: Eukaryota > Metazoa > Chordata > Amphibia > Anura > Rhinophrynidae > Rhinophrynus > Rhinophrynus dorsalis. The sequence goes on along the minus strand of CM074718.1, from coordinate 639,247,133 downwards.
TTCAATGGTTGAAAACTCCACTATCTTTACCGCCTAACCTGTTTTTTGTTTTCAAGCTGTACTTTTTCATAGCATAGCCTTGTATTTTATAGTGTGTGGTAAAACCTTTTTGCACCATTGGGCGCTTTTCTTTTTTCTTTTTGTTTCTTTATATACATTGGAGATCCATGCATTGTGCCATAACAACATATAGTATGGCTATCCTCTCTATGCAGAGATCAGGTGGATAGTACACTAGTGTCTCTACAGTTAGATGACAAATACACTTTAACATATTTAGGCCTAGGCCAAATAGACCTGAACCTAAGGAAGCAGGATAATTGGGGCAGCAAAAATTCACATTGCTACATTGTTACATCTTCTGCATTGGTTCCTACAAAACTGCTGATGCCGCAAGCTGAGCCCCGCTGACCTCTTCATGTCACAATGTTATGACATCACTGTTTCCAGTCACAAAATTGCACCCACAGTGCAGGATTCAGGGGCCTGCAGTAGCCCCACAATGTTGTACTCTTATGGAGGCGATAAGGAAGCGTCAAAGCGTGTGTTTGTGAGTCTGTAACTACCAGTGGTACAGTGAAACAATGCTGGGGTGTCAAGGCATCACTATTTCCAGTCACAAGTTGTGTCCCACAGTGCAGGATTCAGGGGCTGAGACAGACTGTCAACACGTGTTTGGGGATCTGTAACTACCAATGGTACGTCACAAAGTGTGTGTGTGTGTGTCTGTATCTACCATTGAAACAAAGCTGGGGTGTCACACAGTGTAAGTGTGGGTCTGTGACTGACAATGTGACTGTGGCACAAGGCTAGAATGTGAGACAGTGTATGCATGGTTCCATAACTACCAGTGAGATAGTGGAACAAGGCTGGGGTGTCACACATTATATGCATGGATCTGTGACTACCAGTGGAACAAAGATGGGGTGTCACTCAGTCTGTGTGTGGGTGTACAGTGGGATCACTTCCTTCTAACTTTAACTGTGATCTTTCATGTCAGAGCAATTTTATGTTTTGTCATTTGTGCAGGCTTTATAAACAATTTTATATTGATATTTTCTGGATTTTGCTTTTATACAGGAATTGGTTCAGGTGTTACCTTTCAACTTGACAATCAACACAAATTTAACATTTTAACTCTATACTCCAGAACAAGGTAAGTGCCTATTAAGGTACATTACATATGATCAAGATTTACCAAATGATGACTTTTTGTAGCCACTAGTTAAGGAACAAAATGATATTTAACTGATGTTCTTAAAAGTCAGTGATCATGTTTACTAAGTCTGCTTCAGTGGTAGAAGACTTAGTAAAAATCCTGTGAAGCCCCCAAAAGTCTCTTATATCTGCCATTTAGGGAGTAAAAAAAAACTCATTCCCTTAGCTGGAATGCAACCCGGAAGTATGTGGCTCTCTAATTGGGCTTTTAAGCCAGACAAAGAGGGTTTATTGGAACCGAGTTGCACAGATAAAGACTGAATTGCAAGACTTCAGTCTTGCAGTTTAGTCTCTTCTTGTGGAACCAATGAGGGAACCCCGGGGGTTTGCTTTTTAAATTCCTGGTGAGCTCCCCCAGCTTCATTGGCTAGCCTGCTCCCAGAGGAGCAGATTTAATGATAGGGCACTGTCCATATGATAGTTCCCCTTTAAAGGAAAATTAAAGGGTCAGGAAAATAAGTTTTATAACTGTAGGAATGTACCTGACAGCTATGGGAATCTTTGCAATACACTCTTGTTTTGCCCTGCATGTCTCATGAACTGCAGGTCTGGGAGACATCAGTGCTTCATTCTGCACTTTTGGGATATTTCTCTGGTATCCTATTGAAATGTTGCCATGTACTGGGCAAGCGTCGATATGGCGAGTTAAAAATTTGCAAGAATCAAAACAGCACACATCACAATGTTGAGCCAATCAAAAGATCAACATTCTGATGTCGCTTGCTTAATGGCCTCCAAACAGAGTGCAACATTCAATGTACACATATAGTGCTATCTGTGCCTTAACCCAGAAAGGTCAGCGACACATTGCAAAGTGTTACAGACCCCTCTGGCACTCAAATGGTAAATGAGTATGAAATGTGCAAGCATTACAGCGACATTTTGTTTCTTTCTTGTATTTAACCCTCTGAGCTCCACAGAGGTCTGCAACTTTATGCTGAGTAATGTGTTGCTCACCCGTCTGGCACTCAAAGGGTTAAACTATTAGGTGCCTTTGCCTCTTACTGACTCCCCTTTGCCACTTACTATCTCCTTGCTCCTCCCTTTGTTTCTTAATGTTCCTTCCTTTGCCTTTAATCAGACTCCCTTTGCCTCAATTTGGACTCCCTTTTACCACTTACTGCTCCAATGCCTCTTACCGATTTCCCCTTGCCTCTTACGTCTCCCCGCTTGCCTCATTTCTCCCTGCCCCATGCTGCGCTCTTCCTCCTCTCAGCACAAGAGGTGGACCTGAGAGGAGGAAGAGCGCAGCATTGGACAGGGAGAAAGGAGACTAGCGGGGAGACGTAAGAGGCAAGGGGAAATCGGTAAGAGTCATTGGAGCAGTAAGTGGTAAAAGGGGGCGCAGAAAGAGGCAAAGGGAGGAACAGTAAGAAACAAAGGGAGGAGCAAGGAGACAGTAAGAGGAAAAGGGGAGTCAGTAAGAGGCAAAGGCACCTAACGGTTTAACCCTTTGAGTGCCAGATAGGTGAGCAAAGAATTGCTTGGCATTGAGTTGCACGCCTCTGTGGCGCTCAGAGGGCTAAATATAAGAGAGAAACAAAATGTCACTGTAATGCTTACACATTTCATACTCATTTACCCTTTGAGCACCAGAGGGGCCAACAACACTTTGCAATGCATTGCGGACCTCTCTGGCACTCAATGGATTATGGATTATGCGGACCTCTCTGGCACTCAATGGATTATGGATTATGTGTGTGTACATTCAATGTCGCACTCTATCTGGCGACCATTAAGCAAGCGACATCAGAATGTTAATCTTTTGATTGGCTTAACATTCTGATGTTGCTGTTTTGATTCTTGCAACATTTTTAACTCGCCATATCGAATGTCACCCAATAGATGGCGACATTTCAATAGTGAATAACCATTTCTCTCCCCTCCTTTGAAGCCCATTTTCTGCAAATTTGCCATCAATTGCCTACAAATGAGAGAATAGAAATGTTGCTTCCTCACCCAGAAGTGCAATGTGAAGCTCTGATGCCACCCAACCTGGCAGGTCATGGAGATCTGCAGGGCAAAAGAAGAGCGCATAGCAAAGATTTATGATATGGGAACTCGATTTCTGTAGCTGCCAGGTTCGTACAGTTCTAAATCCCATTTCCCTAAACCTTTACTGCCTCTTTAAAATGCTGTTGATTATATTTACTTTTGTTTCTATGTAACATTTAAAAAGTGAAACTATTATTTTACTTCATTTAAAACTAAGAAATCAAAATATCTGCAAGCCTTTAAATGGTTACCAACCCTTTGAAGACCCAGGGATGTGCCACTTTTTTGCAATCTGCTACACACCCTCAAATGGTTAAAATAGAATCAGATTTACTAATTTTAATCTTGTAAGTATTTAAAAAAGTAATTAAATGCCTCCGGTGCAATGTCTCAAACCTTTATGGTTTGAGAGATATTCGCTGTGAAAGTTGCTCCTCCCTCCCATTTCCCTGACGTTGGCGCTCTAGCTGACTGCAGGGGAATCCTGTCCCTGAACAAACGGAGGCTCTTCAGCAGAACCGAGATTGCGTTATTGAAGGAGAAATCCTTCAATGGAATGGTCTACAAAGTATACTTGGTTTACAAGCACACTTTGTAGACCGTTCCAGTGAAGGATTTCTTCTTCAATAACACGATCTCAGCTCTGCTGAAGAGCCTCCGCCGGCTGGTCCCAGACCGGATTCCCCTGCAGTCAGCTAGAGTGCTAACATCAGGGGAGGGGGAACTTTCACAGCGAATATCTCTCTAACCATAAAGGTTTGAGAGATGGGACTGGGGGCATTTACTTTCTTTTTTAAATATCTACAAGATTAAAATTAGTAAAACTGATGGATTGCTTCCCTTTAAAATTGAGTGTCATATCTGTTCATCTATACTAAAGTTTTGGTGTTGCCATTGTGTTAATATACATTGATTGCAATCATTATCAGTCAAACACAACACCAAAGAGAGAGAGGAGGAGGAAGAGGGAAAAAGAGAAGGTGATCATACATCAGTTTACTGTGTGGTGTCTACTTACAAAGGAGAGATAGTGACAAAATTCATGCCTGCACACACCAAAATATATACATAATTTTTATGTTATTCCATTAAGAGTGAATAGAAAAAGTGTACCCAATTTAGTGGCGTCGCGGGGGGGCTAAGGGGGCTGAAGCCCCCAGTGTAGTGTTGGTCAGTCCCGAATGTTGTGGCCCAGTGTCTGGCAGTGTGTAGCCCCGAATGTATGCTGCCAAATTTAATGGATGCCATGCTGCTGTGAATTGAATATACAAAGGTACGGACGGCATTAGATGTGCCCCGCCGTCCAGTGCCTTCCTCTCCTAGCATGTCACACTGCAGTCAATGAGAGAGGAGTGCTTTGATACTCCTCTCTCATTGGTTGTGCGTGCGATGTGGTGAGGCGCTGTTGCTCAGAGTCTCTGGGGCAGATTCCTGGAGTGGAGCAGGCAGCAGGGCATTAGAGCACAAGCCGTGCATCGCAAGCTAGAGCAAGAAGGAGGCCAGGGTCAGGCGCTCACGCTAGCACTGCAGCAGCCGGCCCAGCAGCATCACGCATCAACCAGACTGAGACTGACAGTCAGAGTGTCACTCACTGCCTGTCTCCGGACTGGAGCTTAAGTGAGTAAGTGGGTTCGGTTCAGTGTTCACTTCACTGTTAAAACGTCGCAAAAAAAAAATTTCATGTGGCCACAGTGCATTAACCATGTCGCTGTGTGCTTGCTCTTTGGAATTTCATCAAAAACCTACCAAATGCTGGACTCGATTTATTTTATATCCTCTTGATAATTATTTCTTTTTGTCATATCAGACCACAAGAGAACCATAACAATACAAATACATAACAATACACAAGTAGTAGCACACAAGTTCACATGGCACACAGGGACCATATGTACAATTCTGGGGTAAACCAACTCCATCCTTGGGAAGAAATACGAATTCCCCTTATCCCCATTGATTTAAGTGGGGCTTTTAACCCCTTCAATGCCAGACAGAGGTCTCTAATGCATCGCAATGCACTGGAGATCTTTCTGGCATTCAAAGGGTTAAAATGTTCTATTTAATCAGCCCAATTTGAAGAAAAATGGAAAAATGCTATATACCCATAAAATAAATAATATATACTGCATTTAGTTGTAATACTATGAACGTTAAGAGTATGAAGGTTTATAGCAAATTAAACTGGAGGATAAAACCAGTTTGATTACTAGCGTTGGTATTTTTGAATGGACCTTGATTTCTCAAAGTAAAAAATATTAAATTTTCTTTAGTGCTATTTTTCTTTGTACTGGGGACATTTTATTTGTACTTTTAGATTAGTCTTGCATTGTTAAAGGGATAGTAATACTTCGTTTTATCTTTATTTTATTTTGTAGGCATAAAAAAAACATGAAGAATGATATAAGTCTTATCTCTCAAACCTTTATGGTTTATGAGATATTCACAAACAAAGTTTCCCCTCCTGCCCCTTTTACCTAGTGTAAGCCATCTCTTCTCAGATGTGGAATGCAGTCTATAGACCAGACAGATAACAGCAGGTGACAATCTTCTTCCTGTGAGAACAATGAAAGCCTTGCCCCCCCTTGACAAGTTTTTAAGGATTTTCCCTTATCTTAATTGAAGATTGTCCCTCTCTGCAGTCTACCTGGGCACCTCCCTTCTGCTCTGGCTGAACAGTGTTAAATCAGTAAAAGGGGTGGGAGGGGGATACTTTGTCATTGAATTACTCTTGAACTCGGACAGAATTGAAATAACACTCTCCAAGGCCCAAATACTATGATGATTAATTAGAGCTGCTTTTATTATGAAACATTACTATCCCTTTAAATGTATTGCATAAAATACAGTAGGCAGTCTCATAGAGAACAATAGGTTACATAGGAACAAAACAGGAGGTTATGCTCTTTGCTTATTGAGATTTTAACTGCACTTTCCGGACTGGATTTTCCATTGGGTAAACTGCCTAGTGTACCTAACTGTGAGTAGTGTTGCCTCATCCTGCAGGCCTCACCCACATTGTGAATTGTAGGAGTGACCAGGGCAAAATCCTAATACGCCTACAACTGCCATTTATTGTAATCCTAATTTATTTACCCGTTTACTGCTGTAATGTCTAGTTCAGAGGTTCTCAAAATCGTTGCAGTGGTGGGACCTTTTGTTTCAAATGAAATCCCCACGGAACCCTAAAAATCAAACAATTAAACAAACCTTAGATGCTAGAAAGATCTCTAGCCTAGGGCCTAGCACTGAAATTGTTAATATTTTATGAATATTAAATGTATTAAAAGGCAAGTTGGCACCATTAACTTAGGATTACACTATTAGCCTAAAATGTATTGGGTAAGGGAGTCTCATAATTTTATGTCATATTGTCCTAAACGAGACCAGATTATAGTTCTTATTGCAAGAGTAATCTAACAGAAATCAGTAATACACTGTGTGAAATTTTACGATTATGTCTTCATCCACTGGCAGTCAGAGAACAACACAAACATGTCTTCCATTTCTTAGAATTTCTCCAGAGTTTCCCTTGGGTTTCACAGAACAGAACTGGTCTTGATAATATACTAATCTGGCTAGTTTATTTGCCAGTTTTTATTGGTTGGCTTCTTTAATCCCTTGGATGCTAGAGAGGTGTTCAATACATCCAACATCCATGGGGGGATTAATAATTTTTTTTGTATGTTATAGGTCTTTTTTTTTTTTTTCTCCTTAAGATAGCAATTTTCTTTTCTGGTCACCAGTTGGTGCTGTTCCTAATCCTTAGTATGGGGTACTGCAGTCAGTGACTCAAAACTTCCCATAAAGTGCATTATATAAATAAATTGCCATTTGGACACCAGTTGGCACTATTGTGAAGTTTGATTAAAAAAAAAAAAAAAGTTTGAGCTGTAATAAAAATTAAAATTCTTCCAGCAGTGCAAATACTCATCAGGAAGAACCCTATAACATGTTTTTTTTTTTTTTTTTAAATAACTTTTTTTTACTTCTACTTTAACCACTTCACTGAGAAGGAAGTGGACATCAACGTCCTCAGCAGCAGGTAGCCTAAAACTGTGAAGGAGATGGACGTCTGTCGTTTGCAGTCCTGCAATTAAAGAACACCATCCTAGTGAGCTGTTTGCATACCCTTGCAGGTTCATAAGCCTAGTTGAGCATCTCTGACCTATACTTTTGCACCTATAATTTTGAGTCTAACCATGTTTGAAAGAGGAGAGCCCCCCCCTTTCAAATAAAGGCAGACTTTATCAGGTAAATGTTTGCTGATCACAAATCACCCGGCATGAATATAATACATTTAGTATAAGCATGGGGAGGTTGGGGAAGACTCCTTTTTCTCTAACATTAAATTTATATGGTTCCCTTTTATGAAGAGGGGAACACCCTCTTTCATTCAATGGTACGCTTTATCTCTGAGAGCCAAGGGATAAGAAATGCATTGCTTACACCTCTGGCAGTTAGAGTGTTAATATTGTGCATGTATGGTTATGTAGTGATCACTCAACATGCTATCCTTGTTATTGAATAGGTGTCACACATGCAAGCACACACACACTCCCAGATGCTTTCACACGCATCCTGTACACCTCTGCTCTCATGTATGTACACATTCAGACGTATTAACACACACACACTTTGTAGTAGATATACTTTTGTGTTTCTGGCACCCCCAACAGTATGTCAGTACATACTAATGGGGTACAGTGTTTCTTGGGCTGTCAGTACATTTTGAGTACAGTAGGAAATTCCATGGCTTTCAAAGATAGTAGTCTCTTTGAAGTATCTTTGAAGCCTGTTTTTTAATATATATTACCAGCTTCTGGAAACATTTTACCAGATTAGCTTAGTGTTAGGGAGGCAAGTTAACCCCTCATGTGATGCAGAGATTTGTCTCTTTCCAAAATGGTATGCCTTGTCTACCTTTTTTCATATCTGTTGTTACAATCATTTTAGAATAAACAGATCATATCTGAATGTAAGAAAAGCCAAAAATGTGGTGTTGTTTCTCTCAGAAGAGTAGCTGTGACCCCTCCTTTTATTTCCAAAGGAGTGTCACTTGCCTCCCTTTTTTCATGTCTATAATTGTTACAAACATTTAACCCTTTGAGTGTCATTGCATACCCCTCTGGCACTCAAAGGGTTATGTGCAGGTATGTGATTTAAATAGAAAATAAAGAATACTGGCCTCTTTTGGTCTGTGCAGTTTTATGGACCTGGCACCCCATCTAGCTACTATTCCATAGTTTTTAGGGATTTCAGTGTATTTGAAAGAATGTAAATTATATATATAATTATTATTGTTATAATGCCATATTCTGGGCAATTTCATAGCAAACCTTCCTTGGATAAATGCAAATAAGCAGTTCCTGAAATTTAAAAAATACATAACATGTGGGCTAAGTAGTTTATTTCATGTTATTGTATGTCTGAAACATCAAATGCTGCAAAATTGGGAAAAATGAGAACTTTTCTTTTTAATTGCTAATTTTTTATAGGCAAATCTATTCATGAAAAGTTGGATTTTGGTGTTTTATAAAGATGAGTTACTATTAAATTTAGAACCATTTGCTAGTGGACCATAGAACAAGAAATACACTTGTCATTCAGTTTACTGGACTTTCAAAAAATACTGTAGGGGATATTCACAGACTGTGGGTGTCTCTGGATGTGCAGTGTCTTATAAAAAGAAGAAGACCACCGTATGGGAGCGCTCACAGAACCACCTCAAGCAAGATGTTCACTCCATATCATATGTATAATAAAACTTCAAATTTATTTAGTATACATATATAAAAACATCAGTCATGTATATACTCCAACACAGAGCAAGTGAACAGACATACACGTACGCCTAACGCGTTTCGTGCAACTAAAATGGCACTTAATCATAGGATAGATGTTGTCAATAATACCTTAATATATATATATATATATATATATATATATATATATATATATATATATATATATGTTAAAGCAAAACAACATAAACCAATGACAAACAAGTATTACAATACCAACTTATCATGTAATCCATGGACGAATGGTGCACCTGTGTTTGTGTGCTCCATTCGTCCATGGATTACATGATAAGTTGGTATTGTAATACTTGTTTGTCATTGGTTTATGTTGTTTTGCTTTAACATATATATTAAGGTACTATTGACTACATCTAGCCTATGATTAAGTGCCATTTTAGTTGCACGAAATGCGTTAGGCGTACGTGTATGTCTGTTCACTTGCTCGGTGTTGGAGTATATGCTTGAGGAGGTTCCGTGAGTGCTCCCATACGGTGGTCTTCTTGTATGTGGAAATCGTTGCAGCGATTGATGGGAGCAGCATCGGGCCCACCGAGCCCTAAAGTTAAAGGGTGAGTTATATATATGATGATCCTTTGAAGATTTGTAGCAATCGCAATGCGTATGAGAGATCTTATAAATAGAAGAAAAAAAAGAAGTGTGACGTGCACATTGTTCACAGGGGAAGTCATTGTCCTTTGACTGTAAACTGTAACAAAACTGTGAAAACATACTTGGTTCTGGGGGTGAAAAAGATTAGCAGCAAAGTAATTAAACAGTACGAAAATAGTCAGTGAGAAAACTAGTGCACGATAGAGAGACAGTTTGGGGATCTCTGAATTGTAAAAATATGATGCGGGGTATTTTACAGGACAGAAAGAGACAGAGCCCGTATGGAGCAGAATGTTGCTGGAAATAAAATGTTTGTGTCTGATGGCCCAGAGATGAATCGGCAGTTGACCTCCAGTAGTCTAATCCCACAAGTGAAGGAGGTGTGTAAAGTGGTGGATGGATTCATCTATGTAGCAAATGCAGAATCTGACAAAAGTAAGTAAATCTTTGTGACATCATAAACTAGTAATTTCCAAACTTTTACATGATGTCTCCACTTTGGTCTTCACTAAACCCTGATTACCCCACCCCTTTAAATTGAAACAAATGTAATCATTTGCATACTTTTGCATATTTTTCTTTCATATTTTTCTTATATTTTTAATATATATAGATAGATATTATATGACACACACACACACACACACACACACACACACACACACACACACACACACACACACACACACACACACACACACACACACATACAAACAGTGTCATGCAAAAGTATTCAGACCCCTGACCAGTTCTCTCATATTACTGAATTCACAATGGTACAGCATACATCATAATTTCATTCTGTATGACATTTTATTTTAAAACACAAACTCAAAATCAGGTATTGTAAGCTGAAGTAACTATATTTTTAAGAAAATTGAAAACTGAAATATGTTGCTTGTAAAAGTATTCAACGCCATACTTTAATATTTGGTAGAGCCAGCTTTAGCTGCAGTAACAGCTTTGTGTCATTTGGAGTAGGATTGTGCCAGGTTTGCACACAGTGCTGGAGTGATTTTGGTCCATTCTTCTTCAGATTTTCTCTAGGTTCATCAGGTTCCTTTGACATTGCGTGTGGACTGTACACAAATTCTCAATGTGATTGAGATCATGACTTTGACTGGGCCACTGTAGGATATTCACCTTTTTGTTCTTGAGCCATGCCAATGTTGCTTTGGCCTTGTGCTTAGGATCTTTGTCCTGTTGAAAGATGAATTTCTTCCCAAGCTTCAATTTTTTAGTGGACTGAAGCAGGTTCTCCTGCTTCAGCTTTAACAAAATGCCCAGTCCCTGCTGATGATAAGCATCCCTACAGTATGATGCTGCCATCACCATACTTCACTGTAGGGATGGTGTGTTTTGAGACCTGGGCAATGTTAGGTTTGTGTCTCACATACCATGTGAGTTTTGGCCAAAAAAACCTGTATCTTGGTATTATCTGACCACAAAACCTTTTCCCACATCATATTTGTGGCACTCTCATGCTTTCTGGCAAACTCCAGATGTATTTTTAAAGTAACAGCTTGTTTCTTGCCATCTTCCCATACAGGCCAGTGTTGTGAAGAGCTCTTGATATGGTTGACTTGTGCACCATTACATTGTTTCTTGTTTCAATGAGGAGTTCTGATTGATGGCCTTTTCTTGGCCGTGCCTAGGGAGGTGTGATGCAGCATCACTTCCTGATTATTGACCCAACAGAACTCGTTGGGTATCAAAATATTTGGATATTTTGTACCCCTTTCCTAATCATTTCATTTATATTCTTTCATCCCTAAGGTCTGTAGAACACTCTTTGGTCTTCATTTTCCATCAGATTTACAGCCTGACCAATGATTCTTCAACAGTGGGGCTTTTATCCTGAACATGTGATGGCAACTATAATAGTTCACAGATGGGGGGCAGTAGTTAGGTAACTGTCCTCATTAGGACAATTATTTTCATCTGTGTAAACTGGGAACTTCCCCAGCACAGGGTCTTGCATATTTATGCAAACAACATATTTCAGTTTTTCTTAAAATTATTTCCCAACATAAAAACAATATGATCTTACAATAAACAATTTTGTGTTTCAGTTTAAAATAAAATACCATACAGAACAAAATTACAATGTACCATTTGTAATTCATTATTATAAAAGAGATGGTCAAGGTTCAGAATACTTTTGCAAAAGAGCACAAGGTCACAAGAGACACTCTAAAGACAAGAGGGTCCCATTGACCCAAACAGCAACCCATTCAAGGAGGCACTCATAGATATGGTAGAAGTCTCATAATAATTTATTAATTACATAGAAAAAATATACAAAACAACCCAATGCTGTATGATCAACTATAAGCAATTAAAAGCAACACACGGGCAAATTGTGAGAGAATAATGTTTTTGCAAGGCACTGTGTATATAAAATATATATAGGCTTCTTGTGAAACCTACGCGTGTCACATTTCCAGACTTGACAGACAGTACTGTGCATCACTGATCTTTGAAACTACCATTCTCAGATTTCTGACTTTGATCATTTTTAAATAATACTGATATTTTATTGCATAGCAGCTTGGACGTTTGGTGCTGAAATGACGTCTTGCACGTCTTCTTGAAGCCCCTCATGGACACAAGTTTGGGAATAAAAGCTTTGATAGTTTCCCTGCCAATCAGTAAGATAACAGCATTGGTGAACCTCTTTCTTTTTTCTTCATTAACCCATTTAGAACCATAGTTGTGTGCAGTCTTGCACTGAAATCGTTAGCAGGTAGTTTAATAATCATGATGCAGCAGCTCTCTGGCACTGCACGCAATTTCCTTTTCCGTTCTGTCTGTGTCCATTACATGAAGAGATCCACTGGTTTTAAATTGCACCTTGAATATTTGCTGTTGCTTGATTCAAACTTGCTCCATAATGGTACTTGAAGTATGTGCCAGTACAAGGAATTTAAACTTGCTCCAGATCATGTGATTTTGGTCAGATTCAGTTTTGTACTCCCATGAATCTAAAGCAGATAAATTGGCTACAATTTCTACTCCACTGAATCTAAAGTAGATACATTGGCTACAATTTCTACTCCCATGAATCTAAAGCAGATACACTGGCAACAATTTCTACTCCCATGAATCTAAAGCAGATACATTGGTTACACTATTGTCAAGACAAGAATTCAGTTAAGTAAACATGATTTGTTTTGCTGCTGAATGCCCCTTAAAATATTTAAATAATATACCAAAGCTTTGCAGGCGCATCAGTCATTGAAAGGAATAAATAGAGAAGCTAAAAACAAAAATATGTTTTTCATTTCTGTCTATTGGACAGAAAATGGTTAAGCTACATCTCCTCTTACCCAGCTGGCCTTGCAGTATGTATTTTACCTGAAGCAAACTTTGAAACATATTAAGTCTTTGAGCGCCAGAGAGGTATCCAGTGAATTGCAACACTCACGACAAAAGATGAAATTGATTGATATACTATTATAATAATAATATACAGCTAGCATATGTTAAAAAAAAAAAATATATATATATATATATATATATTTTTTATGTTAACCCTTTGAGTGCCAGATTGGTACTCAACACATTGCTTTGGCACGCAAAGGGTTAAATCCATAAAACATAATCCTAAACCTTCTTGTTTTAATGCATGTGAATTTCCAACTGGTTAATTGTGCCTGTGCCCTTTTTAATGTGAGATAAGAGCTCAGGGTGTGAATTTATTCAAAAAGTTTATTACTCACTTGCTATGTAATGCAAGTCAGGGAGCCCTGCAAAATACAGTGCATTGATTTTATGAAAGACTAGATTTTAGGCCTCTAAAAACAAACTAAGAATTTTTACTGATGCCAGCATAAAGTACAATGTATTTAAAGGGATAGTAATACTTTGTTTTATCTTTATTTTATTTTGTAGGCATTAAAAAAACATGAAGAACGATATAAGTCTTATCTCTGAAACCTTTATGGTTTAAGAGATATGCACAAGCAAAGTTTCCACTCCCACCCCTTTTACCTAGTGTAAGCTATCTCTTCTCAGATGTGAATCTGGTTGTAAGACCAGACAGATAACAGCAGGGGACAATCTTCTTTGTATGAAAAGAATGAAAGCCCTTCCCCCCTTGACAAGTTTTTCAGCTTTTTCCCTTATCTTAATTGAAGATTGTCCCTCTCTGCAGTCTACCTGGGCATCTCCCTTCTGATCAGGCTGAACGGGGGGGGGGGGATACTTTGCTTGTGAATATCTCTTAAACCATAAAGATTTGAGAGATAAGACTTATATCGTTCTTCATGTTTTTTTAATGCCTACAAAATAAAATAAAGATAAAACGAAGTATTACTATCCCTTTAAATGTATATACCACCCAGTTTCTGTTAAGATGTTAGTTTTCCTTTATATGTGTTTTCTGCCAGACATCAGGCTCTGTCAGATCTACGTCACATCATGTTGAGGCCAGTGTAATAATTCTTCAGAGCTTTTAATGTCTACACAAGACTCCTCCTTAGGATAGCCTGTGGAGGAAACCTATTTGGTTTTGTGTTTCCTAAAGAATGATTTTGCTGGTTTACTAAAATGTGTCAAGAACCATATACTGTTAGAGAACTGAGGATAGTTTACAACACAGTTGGTTACAAACAGCTTTTATGAATAATGTACTATTATTTTGGTTCTTTGCTCAGGTCACAACCGACAAGATGAAACTGCACAGATTCTGGCCTTGACAGATCCAATGTTGGGACCTGAGAGGAGGCCACTGCTGGTTTTATCTTGTGTTACTCACCCTGGGACTCGACATATCCCTTGTGTCTATATGGCGCATGAGTTGTGTCTTAACAAGTTAAATCGACCATGGATGGTAATATACATATTATTTCTCACTGATAACTGTTTTTCATTGTTATTCAAGAAAGATGATGCGGACAGGTTTTACAAAGGTCACTCCATAAACAGTAGTTAGATGCTAAACATTGTTTCTAAATAAGATGGATAACTCCAAATAAAGATGTCATCTGTACAAGTTGAAAAGTAAAAAAAAAAATTATGTTTCATAAAAATATGAAAATCAAGAAGCATAATGGGTGAAAACAACACATGTAGAGGTACTAATAAAAAGCATGACTTTACGGATTTCACAGAGCGGCTCTGCTTCATCACACATCATAAAGCAGAGACACACTAGGGGCTGTATGTTCAAATGAAAAGTGGAGGTGTTCTGGGGCAAACTATTTGCACTATAGGGGAGAACTAAAAATTTCCAAAAATACCCATTGATTTAAATAGGGATTTTTAACCCCTTGAATGTTAGAGATGTCTCCAACACCTTGCTTTGGAGGCATCTCTAATATTCAAGGGGTTAAAATCCCCATTTAAATCAATAAGAATTTTTAGTTCTCCCCTTTAGTGCAAATGGTTTGCCATAGAACCCCTCCACTTTTCTTTTTGGAACATACAGCCCTTAGTGAAGACCATTAAGTGAGGACCTTTTGTAGGGACCCATACATGAGTTGATGTGCCCTTTCTATTTGTTTTAATTATTTTTTGATTGACATAGTTAAAAGTTTTTGTTTTTTTTGTTTTTTTAACAACAAAATAGTTCTAGTGCAGGGTTAGGCAGCATTTGGATCTCCAGCTGTTGGAAACTACAACTCCTATCTTCCCCTGACAGCCAACATAATAATAATTTCAAAGTATTTTACCAGGAAGGATAAGTTAACATTGTCTCGCATTTTCAAGAATGTGCTGGGGGTAAAGATATTATCACCTATTTAATGGTACTTATTTTATCTTTATATATATATATATATATATATATATATATATATATATATATATATATATATATATATATATATATATACATACACTTATACACACTACCGTTCAAAAGTTTTAGGACACCCCCATGTTTCCAGTTTTTATTGAAATGTATGCAGTTCAAGTTCAGTGAATAACCTGAAATGGTATAATGGTAAGTGCTGAACTGCCAGGGGTGGAAAAACAAAAGTGTAGATTAACAAAAACTGAAAAACAATATACATTTCAGAGTTCTACAAAAAGGCCTTTTCAGGGACGAAGTAATGGGTTAATAACTCACAGTTGTTCTGCAGCAATGTAAGTAAACTGATCCTTGAAAGTTCATGCTAACAATGCCTACAGGTGTCCCAACTCTTGCTGACTACTTACAAGCCCTCTGTCTGTATAAAAGCAGTGTTGGAACAGACCGTGTTACTACACTCTCTTAAGCAATATTTGGACAGTATTGTACTGCAGGACGTAGTATATTGCTCTCAAAATTGAGAAAAAAGGCAGTTAACAAAGGAAGCCAAGGTGTCTGTGAGTACAGATTCCTACACCATTAAAAGGTACTTTTTTGGCAGACCCAAAGCCACAACAGAATCAGATGAAAAGTTGCTCAGAGTCAACAGCTTGCATGACAGGTGGCTCACAGCACAACAGCTTCAAGCACAGCTTAACACCGATCAAACTAAGCAAATGTCAGTTTCGACTGTGAAGAGAAGACCTCGAGCTGCAGGTTTGAATGGTCAAGTGGCAGTAAGAAAGCCACTGCTAAGATGTCATAATAAGAAAAAGAGGCTTGCCTGGGCCATGAAGCACCACCAGTGGACTACTGAAGACTGGAAGAAGGTCTTATGGACCGATGAATCAAAATTTAAGATCTTCGGGTCAACACACAGGGTTTTTGTACCCCGTTGAGTAGGTGAGAGGATGGTTCCTCAGTGTGTGATACCAACTGTCAACCATGGAGGAGGAGGTCTGGGGCTCTTTTGCTGGATCCACAGTCTGCGACTTGCACAGAGTGTGTGGCACCCTGAACCAATACTCCTACCACAGCATTTTGCAGTGCCATGCAATACCCTCTGGTACAAGCCTAGTTGGTCAGGGGCTCATCCTACAGCAAGATAAGGACCCAAAACATACTTCTAGGCTGTGTCAGAACTACCTTAGAAAAAAAGAACAAGAAGGTAGGCTTCAAATCAAGGAATGGCCAGCAGAGTCTCCAGACTTAAACCCCATCGAGCTGGTTTGGATTGAACTGGACAGAATGGTGAAAGCAAAGCAACCTACAAGTGCAACACATTTGTGGGAACTTCTGCAACAGTGTTGGAAAGAACTTTCAGAACAATATTTGATTTTCAGTGTGGAAAGAATGCCACAAGTGTGTTCGGCTCTTCTATCTGCAAAAGGTGGCTACTTTGAGTCAAAAATTTAGATTACATTTTGTTAAGGAAAACGATTCCATGATTTCTTTTTAATGTCCTATTGTTTATTTGTTCTAGGGTTTATTTTCAGAGTACACTGAGACATTTAACTGCTTAAATTTCAATAGAAACTGGAAAAATGGGGGTGTTCTAAAACTTTTGACCGGTAGTGTATATGTGTGTTTGTGTGTGTGTTTATATATATATATATATATATATATATATATATATAGAGAGAGAGAGAGAGTTAAGATTGTAGCCGTATTAGTCCAGTGATGTAGATGTAAAATAACAAACAAAATTAATATCTTGTAATACCTTTTTTATTGGACTAACAGAATTATGGATTGACAAGCTTTCGGGATAAACTCCCTTTCTCAAGTCTAAAGCAAATGCTTTAGACTTGAGAAAGGGAGTTTATCCCGAAAGCTTGTCAATCCATAATTCTGTTAGTCCAATAAAAAAGGTATTACAAGATATTAATTTTGTTTGTTATTTTACATATATATAAACATTTGTTAAGGCAATTACTAGTGTTACTAATGTAACTAGTGGATGTGCATGTCCCATAGGTATAGAAATGTACTCCGAATGGGATTCCCCGGGTGTGGAAGGAGGCAGCACACATCTGGATATAATGAAGAGAATTAGCACTCTTTATTAATTTATCATAAAGAGCCAAACGTTTTCAGTCCCATACTGGACCTGATGCTCTTTATGATGAATTAATGAAGAGTGCTACTTCTCTTCATTATATCCAGATGTGTGCTGTCTCCTTCCACAACAGGGAATCCCAGACTGAGTGTGTATGTGTGTACATATAATATATAATCATAATTTATATACACACAGCAGGCTGAGGGAAGCATTTTTCCCTATGTTCTTCTCATTTCCTGATATGCCTTGGAACAATAATTTTTTGTTCAAGGCACCCTTTCAAATGCAATATGGAATTTTTGAGGTACTCCTAAAATATTATGGGGGTTATACTAAGGCGTGCTAAAGAGGTGGAAAAACAGAGACGACTTCTTTATTGATATCTCTTCTCCAATTCCTGTGTTATTCTATAGAGCCTATGCACTGAGATCTCCAAAGCTGGAGGAATGTTAGTGCACATACTCCATATAATAACATAGGAACTGGAGAAGTGATATCACTGGAGAAGTCATCTCTGCTTTATCACCTTAGTGCATCTCCCCCTATGTCAAAGAGATAATGAAGGTTAGAAGTATATAGTTATTCTAAGCTCTCAAACTCAGAAAAATCAAAACAAATGTATTGTGCATATCCGTTTCCATAAATATACATTTTAAAGTCAACATTCACATTTTTGTCAAAGTCTTTATGGAAAAAAGGGGGCACCCTATGTAGATAGATGTCTGTGGTGCACGAAGTACCACTTGACCCTGGTTGTGAAACACTGCCTTTGAGTGTAGCCTCCTGAAAAGCAAGTCCCTCCACTCAGCCTTCTGAAAGACAGCACATGCAATCATGTAGCTTGCGTACTATCAAGGTACAGAAACATTTATATAGAGTGTAAAAAAACATACTTTTTATGATGGTCTTTATGGATAAAAGCAAAGAACAACAATTCTGGGGCACAGAAACTGAACCACAAAGGATGAATTAAAAAATTCAAATCAGTTTAAATGGGGCTTTTAACCTATTGAAGTCTAAATAGGCCTCCAACATATTGCAAAGCAACATGCTGGAAACCTAGCATTTAAGGGGTTAAAGTCCCCATTTTAATTAATTTGAGTCTACGGAGGTTTCTGATGCGCTGCTTTACAATGTGTTGAGGTCATCTAGCAATCTAGGGGTTTAAAAGTTGATTTGCTGATTGTAATTATAAAAATCAATACACATAGGCAATGTTTATTAAAGTTGAGCAAAAAATATAGTAGTAGCGATTTGTAAACTCTCAGCAAAGTAGAATGAAATTAGCTAAAATTTACTTTTGCACAAATTTATGTTTTGTAAATGAGCGCAAAACATAAGTAGGATAGGAGGAGAGAGAGAGAGATGAAAGGGTGATAGAGAGAGAGGAAGAGTAGAGGGAAACAGGAAAGGGGAAGAGAGGAAGCAAGGAGAGAGAATGGAAGGTGGTGAGAAGAAGCAGTGAGAGAGAGAGAATGAAAGGGGGTGAGAGGAAGCAGGGAGAGAGAGAGAATGAAAGGGGGTGAGAGAAAGCAGGGAGAGGGGGAGAGTGAAAGAATGAATAGGGGTGAGAGGAAGCAGGGAGAGAGGGAGGAGAGAGAATGGAAGGGGGTGAGGGGAAGCAGGGAGAGAGGGGGGAGAGAGAAAATGGAAGGGGTGAGAGGAAGAAGGGAGAAAGGGGAGAGACAGCGAGAGAAAGGGTGGAGGGAAACAGGAAAGGGGAAGAGAGGAATCAGGGAGAGAGGGGGAGAGAGATAATGGAAGGGGGTAGAGGAAGCAGGGAGAGAGGGGGGGAGAGAGAATGGAAGGTGGTGAGAAGAAGCAGGGAGAGAGAATGAAAGGGGGTGAGAGGAAGCAGGGAGAGAAGAGAGAGAGAATTAAAGGGGGTGAGAAGAAGCAGGGAGAGGGGGGAGAGAGAGAGAATTAAAAGGGGTGAGAGGAAGCAGGGAGAGAGGGGGGGAGAGAGAGAATGGAAAGGGTTGAGAGGAAGCAAGGAGAGAGGAGTGAGAGAGAATGGAAAGGGGTGAGTGGAAGCAGGGAGAGAGGGGTGAGAGAGAGAATGGAAGGGGTTGAGAGGAAGCAGGGAGAGATGGGAGAGAGAATGGAAGGTGGTGAGAAGAAGCAGGGAGAGCGGGGGGAGAGAGAATGGAAGGTGGTGAGAAGAAGCAGGGAGAGAGAGAGAGCATGAAAGGGGGTGAGAGGAAGCAGGGAGAGAAGGGAGAGAGAGAGAGAGAATGAAAAGGGTGAGAGGAAGCAGGGAGAGAGGGGGAGAGGGAGAGAATGGAAGGGGGTGAGGGGAAGCAGGGAGAGGGGGAAGAGAGAGAATGGAAGGGGTGAGAGGAAGCAGGGAGAGAGGGGAGACACAGCGAGAGAATGGAAGGGGGTGAGAGGAAGCAGAGAGAGAATGGAAGGGGGTTGAGAGGAAGCAGGGAGCGAGAGAATGGAAAGGGTGAGAGGAAGCAGGGGGAGAGAGCGAGAGAATGGAAGGGGGTGAGAGGAAGCAGGGAGAGAGGGGAGAGAGAGAATGGAAGGGGGTGAGAGGAAGCAGAGAGAGAGAGAGAATGGAAGGGGGTTGAGAGGAAGCAGGGAGAAAGAGAATGGAAAGGGTTTAGAGGAAACAGGGAGAGGGGGAGAGAGAATGGAAAGGGTTTAGAGGAAACAGGGAGAGGGGGAGAGAGAATGGAAAGGGTTTAGAGGAAACAGGGAGAGGGGGAGAGAGAATGGAAAGGGTTTAGAGGAAACAGGGAGAGGGGGAGAGAGAATGGAAAGGGTTTAGAGGAAGCAGGGAGAGGGGGAGAGGGAATGGAAGGGGGTGAGAGGAAGCAGGGAGAGGGGGAGAGAGAATGGAAGGGGGTGAGAGGAAGCAGGGAGAGAGAGAGAATGGAAAGGGGTGAGAGGAAGCAGGGAGAGAGAGAGAATGGAAGGGGGTGAGAGGAAGCAGGGTGAGAGAGAGAGAATGGAAGGGTGTGAGAGGAAGCAGGGAGAGAGGGGAGAGAGAGAATGGAAGGGGGTGAGAGGAAGCAGAGAGAGAGAGAATGGAAGGGGTGAGAGGAAGCAGGGAGAGAGGGGGGAGAGAGAGAATGTAAGGGGGTGAGAGGAAGCAGGGAGGGAATGGAAGGGTGAAAGGAAGTAGGGAGACAGAGAATGGAAGGGGGTGAGAGGAAGTAGGGAGACAGAGAATGGAAGGGGGTTAGAGGAAGCAGGGAGAGAGAGAATGGAAGGTGGTGAGAAGAAGCAGGGAGAGGGGGAGAGAGAGAAAATGGAAGGGGTGAGAGGAAGCAGGGAGAGAGAGAGAGAGAATGGATGGGGGTTGAGAGGAAGCAGGGATAGAGAGAGAAAATGGAAGGGGGTGAGAGGAAGCAGGGAGAGAGAATGGAAGGGGGTGAGAGGAAGCAGGGCGAGAGAGAGAGAATGGAAGGGGGTGAGAGGAAGCAGGGAGAGAGAGAATGGAAGGGGGTGAGAGGAAGCAGGGAGGGAATGGAAGGGGTGAAAGGAAGCAGGGAGACAGAGAATGGAAGGGGGTTGAGAGGAAGCAGGGAGAGAGAGAGAATGGAAAGGGGTGAGAGGAAGCAGGGAGAGAAGGAAGAGAGAGAATGGAAGGGGGTTAGAGGAAGCGGGGGGAGAGAGAGAATTGAAGGGGGTTAGAGGAAGCAGGGGGAGAGGGGAGAATGAGAGAATGGAATGGGGTGAGAGGAAGCAGGGAGAGAGGGAAGAGAAAGAATGGAAGGGGGTGAGAGGAAGCATGGAGAGAGGGGGAGGGAGAGAATTGAAGGGGGTGAGAGGAAGCAGGGAGAAAGGGAATGGAAGGGGGGTGAGAGCAAGTTCGACGCTAGCATAAGGCGACTTAGGCAGCCGCCTTAGCCGCAGAGGAGGGGCGCCGAAACAGAGGGAGCTACAAACATTTTTTTGCGCTGATGCTGCAAGGGTGAGGCAGCTACAGACAAGAGCTGGAACTCCTCTCCTATCTTCTATCTACGGAAATGAATGAAAGGGAAGCACTGAGAGAGGAATAAACAGCCCGCTGGCCGAAGCTGCAGCAGCAGGCAAAAAATAAACGAGCGGCGCTTGAGGTCTGGTTACAGGAGCTCTTCACAGATGTATGTTGCAGCCGGATCGGCTGGGTAAGTGGAGACCCAGATAGTGCAGGGGTTGGCAACAGTGGTGTAACTATAGGGGTCGCACCTGCAACCCCCTTGCCACGTGCCCACAGCAACTCCGGCCATATCCCTCTCCGGTGCTCTAGCTCTATCCCTAGATAGGTCTGTCAGTAATGTAGAACGCTGGGAGATGATGTCACCTCCCAGCGTTCTACATTACTGACAGACCTATCATGCCACTAGACCACCAGGGAGGTAGGAAATGGGCAATGTTGAGATTGAGGGGCATTGTGGAAGGGTCAGTGTGGATATTGAGGGGAATTGTGGAGATTGGGGGGTTTGGAAGGGGTAATGTGGAGATTGGGGGCAATGTGTAGATTGTAGATTGAGGGGCATTGTGGAGATGGAGGCAATGTCTAGATTGAGGGGCATTGTGGAGAGGGGGCAATGTCTAGATTGAGGGGCATTGTGGAAATGGGGGCAATGTGTAGATTGAGGGGCAATGCACCTTCGCCTGTGTAGGCAAAAATCCTTGCACCGGCCCTGGGTGAGAGGAAGCAGGAAGAGAGGGGAGAGAGAGAACGTAAGTGGGGGAAAGGAAGCAGGGATAGAGGGGAGAGAGAGAATGGAAGGGCAGTGAGAGGAAGCAGGAAGAGAGGATGGAAACGGATGAAAGGAAACAGGGAGAGAGAGAGAGAATGGAAGGGGTGAGAGGAAGCAGGGAGAGAGAGAGAATGGAAGGGGTGAGAGGAAGCAGGGAGAGAAGGGAGAGTGAGAGAATGGAAGGGGATGAGAGGAAGCAGGGAGAGAGAATGGAAGGGGTGAGAGGAAGCAGGGAGAGAGGGGAGAGAGAATGGAAGGGGTGAGAGGAAGCAGGGAGAGAGAATGGAAGGGGTGAGAGGAAGCAGGGAGAGAGGGGAGAGAATGGAAGGGGTGAGAGGAAGCAGGGAGAGAGGGGAGAGAATGGAAGGGGTGAGAGGAAGCAGGGAGAGAGGGGAGAGAGAATGGAAGGGGTGAGAGGAAGCAGGGAGAGAGAATGGAAGGGGTGAGAGGAAGCAGGGAGAGAGGGGAGAGAGAATGGAAGGGGTGAGAGGAAGCAGGGAGAGAAGAGAGAGAGAATTAAAGGGGGTGAGAAGAAGCAGGGAGAGGGGGGAGAGAGAGAGAGAATTAAAAGGGGTGAGAGGAAGCAGGGAGAGAGGGGGGGAGAGAGAGAATGGAAAGGGTTGAGAGGAAGCAAGGAGAGAGGAGTGAGAGAGAATGGAAAGGGGTGAGTGGAAGCAGGGAGAGAGGGGTGAGAGAGAGAATGGAAGGGGTTGAGAGGAAGCAGGGAGAGATGGGAGAGAGAATGGAAGGTGGTGAGAAGAAGCAGGGAGAGCGGGGGGAGAGAGAATGCAAGGTGGTGAGAAGAAGCAGGGAGAGAGGAGGAGAGAGAATGGAAGGTGGTGAGAAGAAGCAGGGAGAGAGAGAGAGCATGAAAGGGGGTGAGAGGAAGCAGGGAGAGAAGGGAGAGAGAGAGAGAGAATGAAAAGGGTGAGAGGAAGCAGGGAGAGAGGGGGAGAGGGAGAGAATGGAAGGGGGTGAGGGGAAGCAGGGAGAGGGGGAAGAGAGAGAATGGAAGGGGTGAGAGGAAGCAGGGAGAGAGGGGAGACACAGCGAGAGAATGGAAGGGGGTGAGAGGAAGCAGAGAGAGAATGGAAGGGGGTTGAGAGGAAGCAGGGAGCGAGAGAATGGAAAGGGTGAGAGGAAGCAGGGGGAGAGAGCGAGAGAATGGAAGGGGGTGAGAGGAAGCAGGGAGAGAGGGGAGAGAGAGAATGGAAGGGGGTGAGAGGAAGCAGAGAGAGAGAGAGAGAGAATGGAAGGGGGTTGAGAGGAAGCAGGGAGAAAGAGAATGGAAAGGGTTTAGAGGAAACAGGGAGAGGGGGAGAGAGAATGGAAAGGGTTTAGAGGAAACAGGGAGAGGGGGAGAGAGAATGGAAAGTGTTTAGAGGAAACAGGGAGAGGGGGAGAGAGAATGGAAAGGGTTTAGAGGAAGCAGGGAGAGGGGGAGAGAGAATGGAAGGGGGTGAGAGGAAGCAGGGAGAGAGAGAGAATGGAAGGGGGTGAGAGGAAGCAGGGAGAGAGAGAGAATGGAAGGGGGTGAGAGGAAGCAGAGAGAGAGAGAGAGAGAATGGAAGGGGGTTGAGAGGAAGCAGGGAGAAAGAGAATGGAAAGGGTTTAGAGGAAACAGGGAGAGGGGGAGAGAGAATGGAAAGGGTTTAGAGGAAACAGGGAGAGGGGGAGAGAGAATGGAAAGTGTTTAGAGGAAACAGGGAGAGGGGGAGAGAGAATGGAAAGGGTTTAGAGGAAGCAGGGAGAGGGGGAGAGAGAATGGAAGGGGGTGAGAGGAAGCAGGGAGAGAGAGAGAATGGAAGGGGGTGAGAGGAAGCAGGGAGAGAGAGAGAATGGAAGGGGGTGAGAGGAAGCAGGGAGAGAGAGAGAGAATGGAAGGGTGTGAGAGGAAGCAGGGAGAGAGGGGAGAGAGAGAATGGAAGGGGGTGAGAGGAAGCAGAGAGAGAGAGAATGGAAGGGGTGAGAGGAAGCAGGGAGAGAGGGGGGAGAGAGAGAATGTAAGGGGGTGAGAGGAAGCAGGGAGGGAATGGAAGGGTGAAAGGAAGTAGGGAGACAGAGAATGGAAGGGGGTGAGAGGAAGTAGGGAGACAGAGAATGGAAGGGGGTTAGAGGAAGCAGGGAGAGAGAGAATGGAAGGTGGTGAGAAGAAGCAGGGAGAGGGGGAGAGAGAGAAAATGGAAGGGGTGAGAGGAAGCAGGGAGAGAGGGGAGAGAGAGAGAGAGAATGGATGGGGGTTGAGAGGAAGCAGGGATAGAGAGAGAAAATGGAAGGGGGTTAGAGGAAGCAGGGAGAGAGAATGGAAGGGGGTGAGAGGAAGCAGGGCGAGAGAGAGAGAATGGAAGGGGGTGAGAGGAAGCAGGGAGAGAGAGAATGGAAGGGGGTGAGAGGAAGCAGGGAGGGAATGGAAGGGGTGAAAGGAAGCAGGGAGACAGAGAATGGAAGGGGGTTGAGAGGAAGCAGGGAGAGAGAGAGAATGGAAAGGGGTGAGAGGAAGCAGGGAGAGAAGGAAGAGAGAGAATGGAAGGGGGTTAGAGGAAGCGGGGGGGAGAGAGAGAATTGAAGGGGGTTAGAGGAAGCAGGGGGAGAGGGGAGAATGAGAGAATGGAATGGGGTGAGAGGAAGCAGGGAGAGAGGGAAGAGAAAGAATGGAAGGGGGTGAGAGGAAGCATGGAGAGAGGGGGAGGGAGAGAATTGAAGGGGGTGAGAGGAAGCAGGGAGAAAGGGAATGGAAGGGGGGTGAGAGCAAGTTCGGCGCTAGCATAAGGCGACTTAGGCAGCCGCCTTAGCCGCAGAGGAGGGGCGCCGAAACAGAGGGAGCTACAAACATTTTTTTGCGCTGATGCTGCAAGGGTGAGGCAGCTACAGACAAGAGCTGGAACTCCTCTCCTGTCTTCTATCTACGGAAATGAATGAAAGGGAAGCACTGAGAGAGGAATAAACAGCCCGCTGGCCGAAGCTGCAGCAGCAGGCAAAAAATAAACGAGCGGCGCTTGAGGTCTGGTTACAGGAGCTCTTCACAGATGTATGTTGCAGCCGGATCGGCTGGGTAAGTGGAGACCCAGATAGTGCAGGGGTTGGCAACAGTGGTGTAACTATAGGGGTCGCACCTGCAACCCCCTTGCCACGTGCCCACAGCAACTCCGGCCATATCCCTCTCCGGTGCTCTAGCTCTATCCCTAGATAGGTCTGTCAGTAATGTAGAACGCTGGGAGATGATGTCACCTCCCAGCGTTCTACATTACTGACAGACCTATCATGCCACTAGACCACCAGGGAGGTAGGAAATGGGCAATGTTGAGATTGAGGGGCATTGTGGAAGGGTCAGTGTGGATATTGAGGGGAATTGTGGAGATTGGGGGGTTTGGAAGGGGTAATGTGGAGATTGGGGGCAATGTGTAGATTGTAGATTGAGGGGCATTGTGGAGATGGAGGCAATGTCTAGATTGAGGGGCATTGTGGAGAGGGGGCAATGTCTAGATTGAGGGGCATTGTGGAGATGGGGGCAATGTGTAGATTGAGGGGCAATGCACCTTCGCCTGTGTAGGCAAAAATCCTTGCACCGGCCCTGGGTGAGAGGAAGCAGGAAGAGAGGGGAGAGAGAGAACGTAAGTGGGGGGAAAGGAAGCAGGGATAGAGGGGAGAGAGAGAATGGAAGGGCAGTGAGAGGAAGCAGGAAGAGAGGATGGAAACGGATGAAAGGAAACAGGGAGAGAGAGAATGGAAGGGGTGAGAGGAAGCAGGGAGAGAGAGAGAATGGAAGGGGTGAGAGGAAGCAGGGAGAGAAGGGAGAGTGAGAGAATGGAAGGGGATGAGAGGAAGCAGGGAGAGAGAATGGAAGGGGTGAGAGGAAGCAGGGAGAGAGGGGAGAGAGAATGGAAGGGGTGAGAGGAAGCAGGGAGAGAGAATGGAAGGGGTGAGAGGAAGCAGGGAGAGAGAATGGAAGGGGTGAGAGGAAGCAGGGAGAGAGGGGAGAGAATGGAAGGGGTGAGAGGAAGCAGGGAGAGAGGGGAGAGAATGGAAGGGGTGAGAGGAAGCAGGGAGAGAGGGGAGAGAGAATGGAAGGGGTGAGAGGAAGCAGGGAGAGAGGGGAGAGAGAATGGAAGGGGTGAGAGGAAGCAGGGAGAGAGAATGGAAGGGGTGAGAGGAAGCAGGGAGAGAGGGGAGAGAGAATGGAAGGGGTGAGAGGAAGCAGGGAGAGAAGAGAGAGAGAATTAAAGGGAGTGAGAAGCAGGGAGAGGGGGGAGAGAGAGAGAGAATTAAAAGGGGTGAGAGGAAGCAGGGAGAGAGGGGGGGAGAGAGAGAATGGAAAGGGTTGAGAGGAAGCAAGGAGAGAGGAGTGAGAGAGAATGGAAAGGGGTGAGTGGAAGCAGGGAGAGAGGGGTGAGAGAGAGAATGGAAGGGGTTGAGAGGAAGCAGGGAGAGATGGGAGAGAGAATGGAAGGTGGTGAGAAGAAGCAGGGAGAGCGGGGGGAGAGAGAATGCAAGGTGGTGAGAAGAAGCAGGGAGAGAGGAGGAGAGAGAATGGAAGGTGGTGAGAAGAAGCAGGGAGAGAGAGAGAGCATGAAAGGGGGTGAGAGGAAGCAGGGAGAGAAGGGAGAGAGAGAGAGAGAATGAAAAGGGTGAGAGGAAGCAGGGAGAGAGGGGGAGAGGGAGAGAATGGAAGGGGGTGAGGGGAAGCAGGGAGAGGGGGAAGAGAGAGAATGGAAGGGGTGAGAGGAAGCAGGGAGAGAGGGGAGACACAGCGAGAGAATGGAAGGGGGTGAGAGGAAGCAGAGAGAGAATGGAAGGGGGTTGAGAGGAAGCAGGGAGCGAGAGAATGGAAAGGGTGAGAGGAAGCAGGGGGAGAGAGCGAGAGAATGGAAGGGGGTGAGAGGAAGCAGGGAGAGAGGGGAGAGAGAGAATGGAAGGGGGTGAGAGGAAGCAGAGAGAGAGAGAGAGAATGGAAGGGGGTTGAGAGGAAGCAGGGAGAAAGAGAATGGAAAGGGTTTAGAGGAAACAGGGAGAGGGGGAGAGAGAATGGAAAGGGTTTAGAGGAAACAGGGAGAGGGGGAGAGAGAATGGAAAGTGTTTAGAGGAAACAGGGAGAGGGGGAGAGAGAATGGAAAGGGTTTAGAGGAAGCAGGGAGAGGGGGAGAGAGAATGGAAGGGGGTGAGAGGAAGCAGGGAGAGAGAGAGAATGGAAGGGGGTGAGAGGAAGCAGGGAGAGAGAGAGAATGGAAGGGGGTGAGAGGAAGCAGGGAGAGAGAGAGAGAATGGAAGGGTGTGAGAGGAAGCAGGGAGAGAGGGGAGAGAGAGAATGGAAGGGGGTGAGAGGAAGCAGAGAGAGAGAGAATGGAAGGGGTGAGAGGAAGCAGGGAGAGAGGGGGGAGAGAGAGAATGTAAGGGGGTGAGAGGAAGCAGGGAGGGAATGGAAGGGTGAAAGGAAGTAGGGAGACAGAGAATGGAAGGGGGTGAGAGGAAGTAGGGAGACAGAGAATGGAAGGGGGTTAGAGGAAGCAGGGAGAGAGAGAATGGAAGGTGGTGAGAAGAAGCAGGGAGAGGGGGAGAGAGAGAAAATGGAAGGGGTGAGAGGAAGCAGGGAGAGAGGGGAGAGAGAGAGAGAGAATGGATGGGGGTTGAGAGGAAGCAGGGATAGAGAGAGAAAATGGAAGGGGGTTAGAGGAAGCAGGGAGAGAGAATGGAAGGGGGTGAGAGGAAGCAGGGCGAGAGAGAGAGAATGGAAGGGGGTGAGAGGAAGCAGGGAGAGAGAGAATGGAAGGGGGTGAGAGGAAGCAGGGAGGGAATGGAAGGGGTGAAAGGAAGCAGGGAGACAGAGAATGGAAGGGGGTTGAGAGGAAGCAGGGAGAGAGAGAGAATGGAAAGGGGTGAGAGGAAGCAGGGAGAGAAGGAAGAGAGAGAATGGAAGGGGGTTAGAGGAAGCGGGGGGGAGAGAGAGAATTGAAGGGGGTTAGAGGAAGCAGGGGGAGAGGGGAGAATGAGAGAATGGAATGGGGTGAGAGGAAGCAGGGAGAGAGGGAAGAGAAAGAATGGAAGGGGGTGAGAGGAAGCATGGAGAGAGGGGGAGAGAGAGAATTGAAGGGGGTGAGAGGAAGCAGGGAGAAAGGGAATGGAAGGGGGGTGAGAGCAAGTTCGGCGCTAGCATAAGGCGACTTAGGCAGCCGCCTTAGCCGCAGAGGAGGGGCGCCGAAACAGAGGGAGCTACAAACATTTTTTTGCGCTGATGCTGCAAGGGTGAGGCAGCTACAGACAAGAGCTGGAACTCCTCTCCTGTCTTCTATCTACGGAAATGAATGAAAGGGAAGCACTGAGAGAGGAATAAACAGCCCGCTGGCCGAAGCTGCAGCAGCAGGCAAAAAATAAACGAGCGGCGCTTGAGGTCTGGTTACAGGAGCTCTTCACAGATGTATGTTGCAGCCGGATCGGCTGGGTAAGTGGAGACCCAGATAGTGCAGGGGTTGGCAACAGTGGTGTAACTATAGGGGTCGCACCTGCAACCCCCTTGCCACGTGCCCACAGCAACTCCGGCCATATCCCTCTCCGGTGCTCTAGCTCTATCCCTAGATAGGTCTGTCAGTAATGTAGAACGCTGGGAGATGATGTCACCTCCCAGCGTTCTACATTACTGACAGACCTATCATGCCACTAGACCACCAGGGAGGTAGGAAATGGGCAATGTTGAGATTGAGGGGCATTGTGGAAGGGTCAGTGTGGATATTGAGGGGAATTGTGGAGATTGGGGGGTTTGGAAGGGGTAATGTGGAGATTGGGGGCAATGTGTAGATGGGGCAATGTGTAGATTGAGGGGCATTGTGGAGATGGAGGCAATGTCTAGATTGAGGGGCATTGTGGAGAGGGGGCAATGTCTAGATTGAGGGGCATTGTGGAGATGGGGGCAATGTGTAGATTGAGGGGCAATGCACCTTCGCCTGTGTAGGCAAAAATCCTTGCACCGGCCCTGGGTGAGAGGAAGCAGGAAGAGAGGGGAGAGAGAGAACGTAAGCGGGGGAAAGGAAGCAGGGATAGAGGGGAGAGAGAGAATGGAAGGGCAGTGAGAGGAAGCAGGAAGAGAGGATGGAAACGGATGAAAGGAAACAGGGAGAGAGAGAGAATGGAAGGGGTGAGAGGAAGCAGGGAGAGAGAGAGAATGGAAGGGGTGAGAGGAAGCAGGGAGAGAAGGGAGAGTGAGAGAATGGAAGGGGATGAGAGGAAGCAGGGAGAGAGAATGGAAGGGGTGAGAGGAAGCAGGGAGAGAGGGGAGAGAGAATGGAAGGGGTGAGAGGAAGCAGGGAGAGAGGGGAGAGAATGGAAGGGGTGAGAGGAAGCAGGGAGAGAGGGGAGAGAATGGAAGGGGTGAGAGGAAGCAGGGAGAGAGGGGAGAGAGAATGGAAGGGGTGAGAGGAAGCAGGGAGAGAGAATGGAAGGGGTGAGAGGAAGCAGGGAGAGAGGGGAGAGAGAATGGAAGGGGTGAGAGGAAGCAGGGAGAGAGAATGGAAGGGGTGAGAGGAAGCAGGGAGAGAGGGGAGAGAGAATGGAAGGGGTGAGAGGAAGCAGGGAGAGAAGAGAAAGAGAATTAAAGGGGGTGAGAAGAAGCAGGGAGAGGGGGGAGAGAGAGAGAATTAAAAGGGGTGAGAGGAAGCAGGGAGAGGGGGGGAGAGAGAGAGAATGGAAAGGGTTGAGAGGAAGCAAGGAGAGAGGAGTGAGAGAGAATGGAAAGGGGTGAGTGGAAGCAGGGAGAGAGGGGTGAGAGAGAGAATGGAAGGGGTTGAGAGGAAGCAGGGAGAGATGGGAGAGAGAATGGAAGGTGGTGAGAAGAAGCAGGGAGAGCGGGGGGAGAGAGAATGCAAGGTGGTGAGAAGAAGCAGGGAGAGAGGAGGAGAGAGAATGGAAGGTGGTGAGAAGAAGCAGGGAGAGAGAGAGAGCATGAAAGGGGGTGAGAGGAAGCAGGGAGAGAAGGGAGAGAGAGAGAGAGAATGAAAAGGGTGAGAGGAAGCAGGGAGAGAGGGGGAGAGGGAGAGAATGGAAGGGGGTGAGGGGAAGCAGGGAGAGGGGGAAGAGAGAGAATGGAAGGGGTGAGAGGAAGCAGGGAGAGAGGGGGGACACAGCGAGAGAATGGAAGGGGGTGAGAGGAAGCAGAGAGAGAATGGAAGGGGGTTGAGAGGAAGCAGGGAGCGAGAGAATGGAAAGGGTGAGAGGAAGCAGGGGGAGAGAGCGAGAGAATGGAAGGGGGTGAGAGGAAGCAGGGAGAGAGGGGAGAGAGAGAATGGAAGGGGGTGAGAGGAAGCAGAGAGAGAGAGAGAATGGAAGGGGGTTGAGAGGAAGCAGGGAGAAAGAGAATGGAAAGGGTTTAGAGGAAACAGGGAGAGGGGGAGAGAGAATGGAAAGGGTTTAGAGGAAACAGGGAGAGGGGGAGAGAGAATGGAAAGTGTTTAGAGGAAACAGGGAGAGGGGGAGAGAGAATGGAAAGGGTTTAGAGGAAGCAGGGAGAGGGGGAGAGAGAATGGAAGGGGGTGAGAGGAAGCAGGGAGAGAGAGAGAATGGAAGGGGGTGAGAGGAAGCAGGGAGAGAGAGAGAATGGAAGGGGGTGAGAGGAAGCAGGGAGAGAGAGAGAGAATGGAAGGGTGTGAGAGGAAGCAGGGAGAGAGGGGAGAGAGAGAATGGAAGGGGTGAGAGGAAGCAGGGAGAGAGGGGGGAGAGAGAGAATGTAAGGGGGTGAGAGGAAGCAGGGAGGGAATGGAAGGGTGAAAGGAAGTAGGGAGACAGAGAATGGAAGGGGGTGAGAGGAAGTAGGGAGACAGAGAATGGAAGGGGGTTAGAGGAAGCAGGGAGAGAGAGAATGGAAGGTGGTGAGAAGAAGCAGGGAGAGGGGGAGAGAGAGAAAATGGAAGGGGTGAGAGGAAGCAGGGAGAGAGAGAGAATGGAAGGGGGTGAGAGGAAGCAGGGAGAGAGAGAGAGAATGGAAGGGTGTGAGAGGAAGCAGGGAGAGAGGGGAGAGAGAGAATGGAAGGGGTGAGAGGAAGTAGGGAGAGAGGGGGGAGAGAGAGAATGTAAGGGGGTGAGAGGAAGCAGGGAGGGAATGGAAGGGTGAAAGGAAGTAGGGAGACAGAGAATGGAAGGGGGTGAGAGGAAGTAGGGAGACAGAGAATGGAAGGGGGTTAGAGGAAGCAGGGAGAGAGAGAATGGAAGGTGGTGAGAAGAAGCAGGGAGAGGGGGAGAGAGAGAAAATGGAAGGGGTGAGAGGAAGCAGGGAGAGAGGGGAGAGAGAGAGAGAGAATGGATGGGGGTTGAGAGGAAGCAGGGATAGAGAGAGAAAATGGAAGGGGGTGAGAGGAAGCAGGGAGAGAGAATGGAAGGGGTGAGAGGAAGCAGGGAGAGAGGGGAGAGAGAATGGAAGGGGTGAGAGGAAGCAGGGAGAGAAGGGAGAGAGAATGGAAGTGGGTGAGAGGAAGCAGGGAGAGGGGAGATAGAGATAATGGAAATGGGGTGAGAGGAAGCAGGGAGAGGGGAGATAGAGATAATGGAAATGGGGTGAGAGGAAACAGGGAGAGAGAGGGGGAGACCAGGGGAACTTGAAGAATCGGGGAAGAAAAAATTGAGGTGGGGAGAGAGATTGATGGGAAGATAATTGATAGAGAGGGACTGAAGGGGGAGAGAAGGGTGAGAAGCCAGATAATTGTGAGAAATCTTCACCCCTACTTGCCCCATGCAGCTACATTCCTCCTGTTTAACCTTTTGGGTGTCAGATTAATCTTATCTCGCCTAAAAACCTCTGGCTGCTACAGTAGTCTGCCATGCATTGTAAAGCAACACTCTGGGAGTATTCAGTGTAAATATATTAACAAGTTAGTGAAACTCACATATATACGGAAATGAGCTGATAGAATAATAAAAATAATGATTATATGATAAAATGATTTAACCAATATTCAATATTTGCGTAATGTGAAAATGTAAGGCAGGCTTTTCCAAATTACCTCTCTCATTCACAAGGAACAGAGTTTATCTGAAAAGAAGCACAAAGACAAATACACAACCAGGGGCTGGATGCAAATGCAGGTGCTAATTTCATCTCTGCTTTTATCTCCAGGTATCCCTATAGACTTCAATAGGAACATTTTTTTTTTTTTTTAAACAGAGGTAACATTTATCTCCTACAATTTGAATCCAGCCCTAAAAGTGTGATCTTTATTACAGTCACTTCAGAACACATACAGTAATGCACTTACAGAAAAACCACTGCAAAACTGCTTGATGCGCAGTCTAGTGACTTAGAGTTTGTCTTTATGCCCCTGTTGGAACCATTGTTCCCCTCTTGCGAGCTGAATCTGGTGGTGGAGCTTCCTGGCGGAAATGCCAAGTCAGTGTGTTAGCGAACTAGCAGCCTATTCCGCTCACTATTATAGCTGAACTGGCTTAGTCCCATACTGAGAACACTAAGGGTTTTGCACATTCATGCACACAGAGCTACAGGACCTTGGGGAGATGCCATAACATTAATTGGAGAGACAGAGGGACTATAGCAGAGGTTGGAGAGAAAGGCACAGGGCACTGAATGTTGGCTAATAGGAGCACTTGATTAATGCTGCAAGTGCATTATCATTTGTGTATTGCAGTGATTTTATTATTAATGTGTAGGACACCCCTCTGACATGGGCTTTTTGTCTTGATGCTTTTTCATAGAATCTGGAGCAAGCCAGCTGCATCATAGAAAAGACAATTCTCGAAGTTCCTATTGATTTTAATTGGCCTTTAACACCCTGAATGCTAGAGGTCTCCGATGCACTGGTTTGCTATGTCTTGGAGACATCTGAATCATTCTATGGGGTTAAAAGGTCCTGTAATGCAATTGTTATGTCCAAGAGTTGTTCTACCTTTCTTTGTCCTTACTGCCCAATCTTACTAAATATTGTATCTTTATTTTGGAATTGATAGCATTCATTGTAATTGGGTACATATTAGAATTAATTTAACCCTTTGGATGCTAGGTGCATCTCTAACGAATTGGTTGAGTATATACCATGAAAACTGACTTCAAATGGAAGTTTAAATGATGTATCTTGTATTTTGCAGGTTCAGAATACAGAGGCTTCTACCCTTTCTGGGCTTCTAGATGGTATTCTGTGGATCCTTAATGAAGTTGGGAAAAAGCTATAAAACAAATTTCAGACTATATTGTAAAAATGTATTTGGCTTTTCTTTTAATGTACATATGTATCATCCTTTAAAATTAATTTTAAATGTGTTATTCTTTTCAACTGTAAATATGATTTTATTTGTTCAGATATACATTGAATCCATATAGATTATCTCAAATGTAGAGCATATTTATATTTTATTGATAATAACCCTTTGAGTGTCAGAGGGATGCGTTGTGTACCCCTCTGGAACTCAAAGGGTTAATCATCATGGGGCTTTATGAATAAAATTCAAGTGGAGCAATTCTCTGTCCTTGAATGAAATAGGAGGCTGGGATCCCTCACACACATGGCCAGGAGCAAGTCTGACCAACATGTGTCAACATAGATGATTTCTGGTATTGAAGGGGTCACTGATGCTGTCCTTACCTTACTGGCTGACAGTGACTGCGTGTGATGAGTCAGCAACCACCAGCTAATTTAGGACAAGTATCTGATTGGATCTCCTCTTGCATGCAGAGTTCTGGTACAAGTGCACTCGCTCCACCCCTATAGTTGTGCCTCTGATTCTGACGCAACCTAAACTGCACCACAGGAGACAAAATAATTTTTTTTTTACATTTTTTGTATTTACCTTTATTGTTTTTAATTTTTAATAAGTGCCTTATTGAATATTCTCAGTACAGACTAGATATAGAAGAAAAAAAAAAAAGTCAGTAGGACAAGGGTGGGTAACATGAGTCTCTCCAGCTATTGCTGGACTACAACGCCCATCTTGCTGCCGGAGGATGATGGGTATTGTAGTCTGGCAACATTGCCCTCCTCTGCAGTACAACATTAAGATATACAGTATGTAACATAGTGTAGAGCAATACTGTGTGATATGAAGTTGACACATGATCTCATAGTTGTGAGCAAAGGGGGGTCAAGTACAATGTATTGGAGAACTGTCTAGCTGTCAAAGGGGTTACATTCCTCAATGAAATCAGTGAGAAACCAGGTTGTTTGGGCTACCCCAGAATTTCCCCACTTTGCCTTTATTCCTAATGTTTGAGTGACAGAAAGGTGTCCTGTGCATTGCAGGGTTATGTGCAGGTTTCTCTTCTAGGAAAGAATATGTTATACAATCACTGATACCGGTAAAAATATGTTTTTCTTTTTTTTTTAACCCCTTAAGGACCCATGACGTGCCAGGACTGTCATGGGTGTACTTGCCATAAGGACCCATTGCGTTCCCGGCACGTCATGGATTTCAGGTCTCCCTGCGCGGCTGCACTTCGTTTGGGGAGCTCTGGATATGATCTCACAAAAAAAAGCCCTCTGCGGTCTTTAAGTGCCAGCCGCTCACCGGTCCTTAAGGGGTTAAATAGGTTGTGAGGAACAATGGTCCGTTTGTATAAAGAAACAATTCTGGCACAGAACAGCTGCACAATATGTATCAAATATAAAAAACCTCAACTGGTGCTTTTAATCCCTTGGATATTGGTGAAGTGAAGACTCCAGTTCATTGGTTAAAGCAGAACTTTCACACTCTATAAAGTTGTCCTCCAATAATTAGGCATATGGTGACTAGCTTTTTAATAGTGCTGTTATCTCATACAAGTACAAGGTTGTGAAGTAATCCTTATTCTTCTGAGACTGACGGCCAGGCTTCTTGCTTTAGTGCCATCTGCGCACCTGAGCTGTCATTCCCTTCTGGTGCCTTAAGGTACCATGCAATGCCTCCTAGAGGAGACTGGGACGGACAGCACAGGTGCGCAGATGTCTCTAGCCAAGATGTCTGCGCTGATGCCTGGCTTCTGGTCTCAGAAGACTACAAATTACTTCAGAACCTGGTACTTATTAGAGGTAATAGCACTATTATGTAGATAGTCACCATATGCCTAATTATTGGAGGGCGACTTTATAGAGAGTGAAAGTTCTGCTTTAAAGGGATAGTAATATGTAAAAAAAACTAGGTATTATACTGTTTATTCTCCTGAGTAAAACAAGGGTATCCATACTCCATCCAAAAGTTATTACAGCTCAAACTTGATTTTTTTGGTGTAATATTTCAGTGGCCTGAAATTGTACAGTGCTGCTGTTGCCACACCATCCTATGGACAGATCTGGTCAGTTGACCATAAATCTTCATAGAATGGTGTAGCAACAGCGCCACTGTATAATGTTAGCATATTGTGATACTGCACCTCAAAAAATTCAAGTTTGAGCTGTAATAACTTTTGAATAAAACATCTTTCAGCAGTGCGAGTACCCTTGTTTTACCAAAAGGGAATAAACCCTACAACATTTTTTACATTATAAGTATTACTATCCCATTAGCCCTTTAAGGACCAGCGGCGTGATGGGCAGTTAAGGACCACGGGGCATTTTTTTTTTTTTGCAGATCGATTCAGTGGTCCCTGAACAGCATGCATCTGTGCTGGGACCCCTGAATTCCATGATGGGCCAGGACCGTCATGGGTCCTAATTGCAAGTTTACCCATAACGGTCCTGGCATGTTATGGGCCCTTAAGGGGTTAATAAATATTTCTCAGTTGTTTTGCCACATAATTTCCACTTCTGTCTGTAACATACGCTCAGCATTTCTTGAAATCCTCACTTTCTGATCAACATGGAGTGAGAATTTCAAGGAAAATTGCTTCCTCTAATTTACTGTAAAATTCAAATGCAGTATTACAGTCTGGATGTTTTTATGTGGGATAATAGCCCACAGATGTAAGTGTGTATTCACAAACCCATGGTGGGCCTTGTGACATTTTTTTGTACCCAGGAGACTGAGATAATTCTCAGCATTTTGCTGTTGATCTGTATTACATCTGACTCCTGTGAACATCTACTGGGGCTGGACTAGGGGCTGGATTCTATTGCATGTGCTAATTTTATCACTGCATTTATCTCCAGTTTACCCCATAGACTTCAACAGGAAAATATTTGATAAAACGGGAGTTAACATTTATCTCCTACAATAGAATCCAGCCCTAGAAGCTTTTTGCAGAAAACAAAAGATAAGCAATGCTGTCAAAACTCAACTGCACTGTAGCGAAGAACTTAAAGGGATAGTAATACTTCGTTTTATCTTTATTTTATTTCGTAGGCATTAAAAACATGAAGAACTATATAAGTCTTATCTCTCAAACCTTTATGGTTTAAGAGATATTCACAAGCAAAGTATCCCCCCCTGTTCAGGCAGATCAGAAGGGAGGTGCACAGGTAGACTGTAGAGAGGGACAATCTTCAATTAAGATAAGGGAAAAACCTGAAAAGCTTGTCAAGGGAGGCAGGGATTTCATTGTTCTCATAGGAATAAGAGTGTCCCCTTCTGTTATCTGTCTGGTCTTACAACCAGATTCACATCTAAGAACAGATGGCTTACACTAGGAAAAAGGGGCGGGAGGGGGAAACTTTGCTTGTGAATATCTCTTAAACCATAAAGGTTTGAGAGATAAGACTTATATCGTTCTTCATGTTTTTTTAATGCCTACAAATAAAGATAAAACGAAGTATTACTATCCCTTTAAAATCCCCTGTAGGTAGAGTAGGCAACTGCCTGGCACTCCAAATTTGGAGGGACACCTCAGCTGTGCTGGCCACACCCACATTCTGAATTATGGGTGTGGTTAGAGCAATCTCGGTGTTCCTACACCAACTATAGACCCCTATACAGGCGATTATTTATTTAACCCCTTAGATGCTAGAGAGATATCCAACACATTGTGGAGAAATTAGTTGGAGATCTCTTCCCTTAAGGACCACTTTGGTCTTTACGACGTGCCGGTACACGTGATCTGTGATGCATATCGGCGAGCCGCATTGGGGACTGAGAGAGACCGCTCCAGTCCTGAGCAGTAAATTTCAGTCCCCGTTTTTTACTTACTGTCCTTCCAGAGGAACGCTGTAAGTAAAATGTACGTGACGTGCTATGACTGTCACCGGTCGATAAGGGAAAACTGCGTGACGGTCATAGCATGGCACATGGTCCTTAAGGGGTTAAAGCTTTTTTGTCCATGATTGTTATAGGCCATGGGTATTTTCTGTGCCAAGAAACAGTGGATGAGACTGGGGTAGGGGTCATATAAAGAGAGTGTGGTTATGGGTGGCGCTAAAGGGGCCTAGAGTGCCTTGGCTAGGGTCACCTGGGATGTAAATCCAGCCCTGAAAATCCAAATTGATATAGGGGTTTTTAACACCTTGAATGCTATAAATGTCTTAATGCGTTGCGTTTGAGACCTTTCTAGCATTCTAGGGGTTAAAAGCCCCGTTTAAATCCTTTGGAATTTTTTTTCCCCTTATAATGCAGCTGGTACACTTTCGAACTGGAAATTCTTTCTTTCTGTATAAGACCATGTATATTGCCTTTTTAACCCTTTGAGTGCCAGCGAGGTGGGCAACACAATGCATTGCCTACCCATCTGGCGCTCAAAGGGTTAAGTTCAGCTTTTCAGAAATATTCAACTTGAGGTGATTTATGTTTTATGTTTCAAGATATTATATCTTAAATGTGAAAAAATATTATTTTACAAAAATATGTATTTATAAACTGTATCTAAAATTGCAATTATTTTTAAAAGTCCTGTATCTCCTTACTGCACCATTTCCTAATGTATATAGTTTTAAATACGTGTGGTCTGCACAGACCCCAAAATTAACCCTTTGCGTGCCAGAGAGGAATTCAAAGCATTTGGTTGAAATTTCTTAGATACTTTTCTGCCACACAAAAGTATTAACCCCTTAACGTTCAAGGATGTTCCAGAACTGTCACAGTATTTGGTCCTTTAACCCCTTAAGGACCCATGATGAGCCAGGAGTGTCATGGGCAAACTTCCCTTAAGGACCAGTGATGGTCGTAGCACACCAAGGGTTAAATGATAGCCGCGTACCTCAGGGTGTACTTCTATCATGCTGGGGAGGATGAAACTGAGCGATCCAGGACCGGAACACTCAGTTTCAGTCATTCCCCATTTTGCCAGTACATGTGATCTCTACTACAGAGGTCATATGTACTGGCTTTTTCATTGACAAAAGCAATGTGTTTTACACATTGCCTTTGTCACTGTTCTCTTCCTTACTGTGATAGCAGAGACTAGATTAAAATCTAAGTAAAATTAAGCAAAGATGGAGGCATTGACCCATTCACTGCTGTTGCTGGGGGCAGGATTATGTGTAGGTCACTTTATGACTCACAGACAGCAGTCTGTTAATTTTAAAAATAAATCTGCGCAAGATCAATGTATTTTATTTACACTGTTTAATTTATAAACACATATGCTGGAGTTTAAATAAAGATTAATGTCATTTTTATTGTTGTAGAGCAATGTAATGCACTTATACACAACACATAGTCTAATCTCCAACACGGTTGCAAACTAGGGAGGGAAAGAGGGACATGGGGATTTTCGTCCCAGATGGACAGTGCCATCCTAAAACTTTAAATTTTATAGGTATGAATCACAAGAGAACCAATAAAAAATGTGTGTTATTTTTTGTTTTTGTTTTACATTTTTTTCATCGATTTCTTTATTTATGGTTATCCATATAAGTATGGTATCAAAAGAAAGCCCTACTTGTGCTTAAAAAACAGTGTATAATTTGTGTGGCTAGAAGTTAAGACATAGAGGGAAAACACTGCTGAACAAAAGCATTGTCAAAAAGGTCAAAATTGCTCCGGTCCTTAAGTGCAAACCACCCCAGATTTTTTCCCAATCCTTAAGGGTTTAAAGTGTTAGTAATGTCTAAAAAAACTTTTTTGCATTTAGAAGATCTTAAAAAGCTGATCTAAATTAAAAAAAACGTATTTCTCAAACCGCTATGGTTTAAGAGATACAGGTGTTTAAAGTTTGCTGTTTCCTACTGACAGCTGTAAAGCTGTCAGCAGGAGATTCGTGTCGGTCAACATGGTGGCGCTTGAGAAGTGCCACGATCTCGTTACTTACACAGAATCCCTTCATTGGAATGGTCTAAAACGTGTGACACGGTGGCGCTTGAGAAGTGCCGAGATCTTGTTACTTACACGGAATCCCTTCATTGGAATGGTCTAAAACGTGTGAGGCACAAGTTTTAGACCATTCCAATGAAGGGATTCCGTGTAAGTAACGAGATCTCGGCACTTCTCAAGCGCCACCGTGTAGACCGACACAAATCTCCTGCTGACAGCTTTACAGCTGTCAGTAGGAAACAGCAAACTTTAAAC
This sequence comes from Rhinophrynus dorsalis, assembly GCA_037306005.1. Classification (NCBI taxonomy): domain Eukaryota; kingdom Metazoa; phylum Chordata; class Amphibia; order Anura; family Rhinophrynidae; genus Rhinophrynus; species Rhinophrynus dorsalis. Next base: position 639,207,626 of record CM074718.1, on the reverse strand, counting down.
GCCCGTATCTCTTAAACCATAGCGGTTTGAGAGATACGTTTTTTTTCCATTTAGATCAGCTTTTTAAGCTCTTCTAAATGCAAAAAAGTTTTTTTTAGACGTTACTAACACTTTAAGTCATGGGTTAAATCAGGGCTGTCCAAGTTCAGTCCTCGAGGGCCAAGGATTTCTCTGATTAAGCACAGGCGAGTCAGTCAAAATGAATGAGCCACTGTTTAACTCACCTGTGCTAAATCTTGGAAATCCTTTCATCCTGGCCTGTTTTGGTGGCCCTTGGGCACTGAACTTGGACAGCCCTGGGTTAAATGATCACAGCGATCATGCCGGGAAGGCTGAACCTGACTACTTCACGAATGGAGCAGTCAGTTTTTACCTTTCACTGTTGAGCTGGTACATATGATCTTTGCTAAAAACATCACATGTACCTGCTGAGCCAATGACAAAGGCAGTGTATACTGCACATTGGCTTTGGCACAGTTCTCTGCTTCTCTCTTCCTCACAGCGATCATGAGAAAAAGAGAAGCAGAGAATAATGCTGAAGTAAATACAAATGTCTAAAGATTGGGGCAATTTTAATTATATTGGTGGTGCTGGGGGCATGACTAGGTGTAGGTCACTTAATGACATATTTTCATCCATTTGTGTAACTAAATACATGATTTAAAGCAAGATCAAAGCATAATATTTACACAGACTAACACATATAATGGAGTTTAAACAAATATTCATGTGAGTCTTGTGTACATTTATGTGAGCAATGTAATACACTTATATATACACCACAAGTCTAATCTCCAAAAAGTGGGACAGTGAGGGATTTTCACATCAGATGGACAGTACACTCCCCATAAAAAGGGACATTTGGGAGGTAAGAATGACTGTTCATACCTTTTTTCCACCCTGTTAAAAATGCACAAAACATCACAGGGAAACCTATAAAAATTTATTTTTTTCACAATTTTTTTCAGTTTTGTATGTTATAAAAAACTATACTATGGGTTATACCCATAAAATACGGCATCAAAAGAAATACAGTTGGACAAACACATATTAAAGGTATAGTAAACCCCCAAAAAACTGTTCACGTATTGATAGGAATAATAAAAAAAACATGTATTGCCCTTATTCCCATCTCTCAAACCGTTATGGTTTGAGAGATGTAAGAAAATAAAGACCTCCGCTCCCTCCCCCTTCTCATGTGTCCGCTGTATAGTGGATGTCATGAGATCCTGCTTCCAGGACCAGACGGCGGCTCTCCAGGAGTGCTGTCATCGAGATATGTATAATTACTTCATCAGAATGGTCTACAACGTGTGCTTTCAAGCCAGGCACAAATTGTAGACCATACCAATGAAGCAATTATAGTTAGATATCCCAATGTCAGCACTACTGAAGAGCCGCCTACAGTCGGTCGACCAGATTCTGCCTCTGACAGCTTTGCAGCTCGTCAGGCAGAAAGGGGAGGGAGAGGAGGTCTTTATTTTCTTACATCTCTCAAACCATAACGGCATTACATGTCTTTTTATTATTACTATCAATTTGCGAACAGTTTTTTGGGGGGTTTACTATCGCTTTCAAAAGGCCAAAAGCTGCTCTGGTCCTCTAATGTAAAAACCCACCCGGTCCTTAAATAGATAGTAATGTAAGTATATAAAGGCATATCCAATAAAGCATTATACATTTTTATAATTTTCCATACCATTCTAAGCATCTATATCGGTGTAGTTTGATTGTAATTTTATTGTAAAGTTTCCCCCCTCCTGCCTCTTTTTTCCCTACGTCACTCTTCTTCCTTTCTTGTGTGAAAGCTGGTTGCTTGGCTGGACAGATAGTAATGAGGGACAGTCTTGTCTCTGTCTGCATAAGACAAACCCTGCCCCCCATTGAAAGGGAGCAAGGTTTTCCTTATACTGACACAAGATTGTCCCTCCTTGTGATCCATCCGGCCTTTGAAGTAGGGAAAGGGGACAGGAGGTAGAAACTTTACAATAACATTACAATCAAACTACACCAATACGAATTCTTAGAACAGTACGGAGCATTATAAAAAGGCATAATGAATTATCGGAAATACCTTTATATTGTTACATTACTATAAATTTAAGAGATTCAAGGAGACCTATCACGTTGATTCATGGTTACATATCTGAAAACGTAATTAAAAACTGCTTATGTATCATGTTAGTCAAAAGGCCAGCAAATGTATAGTTAAGGAGATAGTTATACTTACTGTATGCTAATATATACTGCGGTACTCATGCAGTACCACTGACATTCATAGCTACCAACAGTCCCGATTTTGGGGCCCAATCCTGCTGTCTGTCTGCGGAGAGACAATGTCCCGCTTCCTAAGCTTCTGCCCTGCTTGTCTCCAGCTGCACATTGATTCCCATCACATTCCCCCCATAGAGCTGTGTTAGTTACGCCAGCACTTAGGCCTGTCCCTGATGAGATCATCTCCTGCAATGTAATATGCGTGTTCAAGCGTTGGGGAGTAAACTATATAGTTTCGCCCATCACTCAGACATAGTATATTAGGGCTCAGCAACTTGCAGGACTATAAGCGCTGAGGATGATGGGAACTATGCTCCAGCTACAGCTGGAAGGCCATGAGTCCAAATCTGTATGATGCATCAAGGTTCCCAGCACATAGATGCAAGCTTTTGGCTCGCTACAACAAACCACTGATGTGCTGCTACTTCATTCCCAGTCTGTGACTCTGCACAGCCCCACCCATCACAAGTGAGCCGATTTCTAACCAATCAGAAGGTGGGATGCTGGGGAGCAGATAGGTCACTGACTTGCTAGCAGAAAGTGGAGCAATTAGTCCAGCAGAGATATGATCAGGAAGTGCAGAGCGGGGCTTCAGCTGAGCCGGTAAATGGCAGGGACATGGGAGTGGATATATATATATTACACAAAGAGAAAATGCAAGCACAGCAGGTGTCTGTCTGTCCGTCTGTAAGTAGAGGTGTCAGTGCCTGCAATCATCTCCATGCTGTACATAGTGCACTGTATAGTATGAATGACAAAATATTTATATACTAGTTGAACAGCCTGTTACACGGGCCACAGTGCCACTGCCACCCGGTCGCGGGGCAGTCACGTGTAATGGAGACTGCCTGCTCTTCGGAGCCCACAGCTCTGTATCAGCCACGGCGCGGGCAGTCTCTACTGCGCGTGACTGCAGCACGAGCAGCAGTGTCTACTGCGCATGTCGCGGAATTACACACGATTTAGCAAATTATTATATAGGATGGTCTGGCACTGTATAGTATACAGTCTGCATATGTCTGTGTATAAGGCCTGGAACTATACAGTATAGGAGGGACAGTCCCTGTTTAAGATCCAAATCCTTCTGTCCCTCTCTTTAGCAGATCAGACTGTGGTATGTGGATGTATGTAAGTGTTTTCTAGGTCTAGGTTTTGTGAGAAAGCCCTGTCCCTGCCCATTTATCTAGCTGCTGGTCACATTCTGAGGTCTCTTTGTGGTACATGGTTTATTCACTTCATCTTTATTTTCTTTAATTTTAATTTTTACTCACAAATACTCAGGAGCAGGAGAGTAGAGAATGGTCTAGCAGCAGGCTGGGTCATGCACGGTGGATCACAGAGGAAGGTACCAAATCAGCAGGTGAGGACAAGGTCGGTCCAGGCCGGGTCATACACAGGAAATCCAGGACAAGGATCGGCAGGCAAAAGACTTGGTCAGGGACAGCAAAGGTCAACACGGGAATCACAGTACTGGAATCGGCGAGCAGAGGCTAGGTCAGAAGCAGCAAGGGTCATACACAGAAGAATATACAAATAAACTGGCTGCAACACTACTAGGGACACTATACTAATGCATCAGTAGAGTGCAGCCACTGCCCTTTTAAGGCCAAGAACCAGAAGCCACTCTTGCACATGCCCAGTGAAAAGGCCCCAGACAAGGCAGCCGGCGGCAGTAGAGCCGACAGAAATGAGGCAGAGAGGATGCAAGAGGACCGGAGTCAGACGGGGAGCAAAACGGGTGTGAAGGTTGGACAGGACAGAATCTGGAGAAGGGGCAAGGACAGCCACCTCGAGGACAAAGAAGCGGAGGTGGAGTGCAGCGCTGAAATGGGTCACGAAGAACTGGAATGGCTGCGAGACACCAGTAAGGACGTCACGTGACAGTAGAGAAGTGGTTAAGGCAGTAGAGTAGTCAAGCTAAATGAAAAGTGAAAACTCACTGTACCTAGGGAAGATGCCTTCGTACACCCGAAGTCTGCAGCAGCCTATAACTGCAGATCTCCTTTTTAAATTAGGAACCATTTTACTAAGCATTGTGTTGGGGCTAAAGGATAATGGATACTAATGCTTGTTCGTTCATATTGCTGGATTATATTGCATGTACCATGGTTATCATTGTTTGTTTGTTTTTTTATCACCAGATTTTACCATAGACTAGATAGGAATATTGGTATGTCCACTACTAGCTGTTCTCTGGATGTGGATGTGAAGGGGAAAAAGGAGAGTTTAAATAAATATGTTTAGATGCAAATTTAATTTTGCTGACAAGTGACTGCCACAGAGGCAAGTGAGCTGACTGAAACCGAGACTTATGAATGATTGACAGATACCACACTGACAGAAATAATACATCTTCCTTCTGTACTGTACTGTAAAAAATAACACTTCAGTCAAACTGGGAGAGAAAGAGAAAGCTGCTGCAAAAATGTTAACAGTAGCTATATGTAGCAGCAAAGAAGGGGAGCTAGAGTTGCTTGTGGATGCAGGGTATGTGGGTGTGATTTCTTTGAAAGCAGCTTAAAAACCAAAACAAAAAAAACCTTTTGACTGAGAAGTTACAGGGACTTGAGACCCTTCATTGAGTTGAGACTGAAAGTTATAGCTGCTAGAGACAGAGATATACATCATTATTTATTTTCAGACATATAAAGCATCACTCCACACAATAATAGCTCTGTTATGTACTTAACATGAAAAATCTACACTACCATCTTTATGTGCATCAAACCTGCTAGGGGCAGGGGTAAGGGGAAGAGACTAGGAGCAGTGCATGGATACAGTGGTGGTAATAAAGTTATAATAGAGAAACAGATTTTTATGGTTGCTGAAATTTGTGTAATAAAATAATTATGATCCTCCTCCAACTGAGGAGGCCGTTTGTAAAAGTGTTATTAAAAAGTTCTACCACCACAAACCTTTTAACAACACTAAAGATGCAAAGTTGCATTCTAGTGTTTATGCCGTAGCAGAGGAGAATTTAGCAGTGAGACCAAATGCTGCTTCAGACAGTGACAATAACATCCTGCCACAAACTAGTGGACAATGTTCAATAAATCAAAGGGGAACATTTAAAATAAACTTTTTCAGATTTTCAAAAATCCTACAAGAATAGGAAGGTAGCAGAGAGGAAACAGATACTGCTGATGGTGACTTTATTATTAACCCTTTGAGTGCCAGAGTGGTACGGAATGCATTACAAAGCAATGCATTCCGTACCACTCTGGCACTCAGAGGGCTAATGATTTTGATTTAGAATATGATCCTTCACTTTCCTCTACTTCTACTGATACAGATTAAGTAGTGAGTGAGAGCAATGATGTTATGGGCCAAAGAAATTAGCTGGAATAAAAAGGTTTAATCTCCACCACTGAAAAGGAGCAATATACTTGTTTATAATCTCTATGAGAACAGCATGAAAGTCTGACTCTGGACAAGTAAAAATTCCTAAAAGTCTTCATTTTGGTCATCATCATCATCATCTCCATTTCTAAGTCCAACCCACACCCAATCACACTTACTGTTGACTAAGCAGCAATATAGGTCAACAGCCATAAACCTAGCCATGAGTGCTTCTGCAGCCATTGATTCCTGCTGTTAGTACAATTGTAACATCTAGCCCCATATCAGTGGTATTATTTATTTATTTATAAAGCACCAGCAGTTTCCACAGCGCTGTACAATAGAATGGGGATACAAACAAGTTGATATACAATTAAACATTACATGAGCTATATAACAGGCATAAAAATAAGAGACAAAAGTTTTGAGGGCCCTACTCTTGGGAGCTTACAATTATATGGTGTATCGGGTGGTAGACAGAGAGGGTAAAGGGACTGCTTGGAAGAGGGTGATCTATATTACTCTGGGTGCATCCAATGGATATGTGAGATGGCTATAACGTAGGGAATAGTGAGGGTTACAAAGGACAGCAACAGAAGTCTGTATAGCAGCTTTCACTGACCTAGGGCTCGATTCTATTACCCGAGCTAAAACCGGCGTTACAAGAAAAACAAGTAGTGTGAATTTTGTAAGCATGTGTTAAGTCGGTATTCTATTGCAGAACCACAGTAAAACAAAACTGACATAGACAGCACATTTCAGAGTACTAACAAAATTGGCGCTGTCTGCTTTTATTCAACTACCGCCTACAAAAAAAACGCAAAATGTCAAAATCCAAGGAAATAGATATACATTTGACGACAGAAAGATCAAGTTCAGTGTTAGATGTGTTTCCCACATAACAAAATCCGACATAGGGTGCCCCCCTGCGACATATTAACCCCCCCTTTTAAAAGTCGACTACAGTGATTTTCTTTCACCACATTAATTCTATGAATATTGTACATCCGACATTTTAACCCCCCCCCTTTAAAATTCGACTACAGTGCTCCCATGACTTTTTCTCTCCATTTAAATTCAACAGTGTTCTTCTCCTATTTTTTACGACATGCCCTTGTATTTTGTATTGTATAATTAACCCTATGAGTACCAGAGAGGTCGCAACGCATTGCAATGTGTTTTCTACCCCTCTGGTACTCAAAGGGTTAATAGGCAAAACTCTTCAGTAGTACCTGGGTGCTCTTGCTGAAAATTTGTATATGGATAAAAGTGGTATCATATGCAATACGATATCAACTGCAGGCACTCACAGGGATTTATAAAATAAAGCAAACTTTATTGGTGTTGACGTTTCGACCCTCCTTAGGGTCTTTCTCAAGACAGTGGACATTAAAATCCTAGAACCTTTTAAACATCAAAGAAAGGCCATGTGTTCTGCAAAAGGACGCTAGCCTACTTGGCTAGTAAAAATGATGTCATACATGTAAGTACATACAGTAATATTTGAAATTAAGTGTAAAGTATGATTAAAAATAAATTTAGAATAGTATAACAACACAGTTCTGCTAGCATAATAGCTGGGCAAGAATCGCCGTCTTATATTAATTTATATGTGGTTAGCAAGAAAAAGCCGACAATATTAAACACTGAATTGAGGGACAGTGTGTAGCAGTGGAGCGTCCAAAAGTCAATTCCCATTCTTCACCATGTATACCTGAGGCAACCTGGTTAAAGAAACCTATTGGTCTATATGTCCTTTGTCCGTAGCAGTAGGTACCAAGGTCCCCCAACCAGGATGGTTGGTACTGACATACTGCCTTATATCAATATTAAGCAGAGCCAAACAGTCCTATTAACGCTCTTTAATTCCACAGTATATGCAGTTATAAGCAAGTGGAACATTCTTGCCTGTATGCCTTAGAAGGCTGGAGAACCTCCATGTGGATATTGCAAAGTTTCCGCTCACTGTAGACAATACATTGTTGCCTCTCCTAGTGGCAATAAGATAACACTTCCAATGTAATGGATCATAGTCCGTTACTGGAGCCCTTGTCTGGACCAGAGACTGTTAAGAAAGGAACACAAGGAACTGTGGACATTTCTTTTATGCCTAAAACAACCCCTGTCTAGGCGTATGGATTACCAGCCCAGTGTCTCAAGCTATGTAGAACTTTGGGATGTTATATTGGCTGACAGCTATGCCAAAAGGACTAAAAATCATAGCCTGTTTTCAAGGGACTGGGCCATTAGGGGTTAAGTATTTGCGTTTGGCCAAGGATGCTACAAGTGTATATTGCAGTCCCTCAAGCCTTTTGTTCCATTGTTCACCCTCACCCAACTCTGTGTGTATTCTAGACACTCCAGCCATTGTAGATTTGTGAACTGTATTGAGACCCCCTGTGATGTGCTAATCTAATCACGTCTGGCAGTTTATATTGTGTTGTACCATGTGTTGCTAGCCTTTTTTGTAGTAATGCAATCATGTCTGTGTTATTGTAATTGCTGGGACCTTCTGTGGTTGGTCCTTTGTCTTGTATATTGTGATTATATTATCTCTGTGAGTCACCTATTGTATCCTGCCTGTCCATGTATTTCAGTGTGGTTCTGGTGTATAAATATGTGTGGTTTGCTTAATAAAGCAGAGTTACTCTGAGTGAACAAGGAGTCCTGGAGTCTTGTATTTCTTATGGTCTAAAGTGTCCACTCTGATACCCATCTGCGCCAAGTATCCTGAATCGTCGACCGCCTGTTGCTAGCTTCCTGCGACCCGACTTGGTATGCTGTCAGGTGGTGACGTGGACTCCATCTTCTCCTTCCTGTGGTTCCAGTGACTATTCGACTCGAGCTTACAGCGTGTTCGAATCCGATCAACATCTTGTTCCTGCAACACTTTTCCAGTTATCCTTCGACCGGGAGTAGAGGCCTCACTCTCTACTGCCCGGGGTTCCAGCCTGTGACTCATGGACGAGACCGGAGCCTCGTCGAACTCTCCATGACGCGCATCCTTCAACACGGAGTCAACGACATCGGGGATTCGACTACTCTGCAGGCCGACAACAAGTCCGTACAGTTGCTCGACCTGTGCATCCGACGGCACCAGTCAGGCGTTGAGAGGGTGAAACCCGGGAACGAAGGCGGAAGGCGACACGGTCCCTTCTTGCTTCCATTACAGTCTATATGTCCTTTGTCCGTAGTAGTAGGTACCAAGGTCCACCAACCCGGATGGTTGCTACTGACATACTGTGTTATATCAATATTAAGCAGAGCCAAACAGTCCTATTAAATCTTTTTAATTCCGCAGTATATGCAGTTATAAGCAAGTGGAACGTTCTTGCCTGTATGCCTTAGAAGGCTGGAGAACCTCCATGTGAATATTGCAAAGTTTCCGCTCTCTGTAGACAATACATTATTGCATCTCCTAGTGGCAATAAGTTAACACTTCCAATTGATGAGAGGATTCCATTCATAGTGTGTCTTGTCCTCTGGTGACCCCCGGAAGTTTCAACTTATTGCCACTAGGAGAGGCAACAATGTATTGTCTACAGCGAGCGGAAACTTTGCAATATCCACATGGAGGTTCTCCAGCCTTCTAAGGCATACAGGCAAGAATGTTCCACTTGCTTATAACTGCATATACTACGGAATTAAAGAGATTTAATAGGACTGTTTGGCTCTGCTTAATATTGATATAACGCAGTATGTCAGTACCAATCACCCGGGCTGGTGGACCTTTGTACCTACTACTATGGACAAAGGGCATATAGGCTAATAGGTTTCTTTAACCAGGTTGCCTCAGGTATACATGGTGAAGAATGGGAATTGACTTTTGGACGCTCCACTGCTACACACTGTTCATTAGTACAGTGTTTAATATTGTTGGCTTTTTCTTGCTAACCGCATATAAATGAATATAAGACAGCAATTCTTGTCCAGCTATTATCCTTACAGAACTGTGTTGTTATACTATTCTAAATTTATTTTTAACCCCTTAACGACCCATGACGGTCCAGGACCGTCATAGCTTAAATGATAGCAGCGTGCCTCCGTGCATGCTGCTATCATTAAATCCAGGCTGAGACTGAGCGCTCCGAGACCGGGACATTCAGTCTCAGCCCTTCTTCCGGTTCATGCGATCGCCGTATCAGCGATCACATGTACCGGCATAGTGACAGACAGAGGCAGCATGCAAAGCATGCTGTCTGTGTCTGTCTCGTCTGCCTCTGTCTCCCTTGCTCTCAAAGTAAGGGAGACAGAAGTAGACGGGAGACACCTAGTGGTTAAAAAAAATACAGCAGTTGGGGGTATTAACCCCTTCACTGCTGGTGCAGGAGGCTGGCTAAATGCAAGTCAATTTTTGACCTGCAATTTTACACTTTTTCTTTTTTTTTTTTTTTTAAAACACAACACACTTTTTTTTTTTTTTTACAAAAACATATTTTTATTTTAAAAAAATATATATAATTAAACAATATTGCAAGTGTGATTGTTGTGGAGCCATGTAATACACTTATATACACCACCAAATGCCAGGGACAAAAAAGTGTCAAAATAGGGTGGGAAAAAGGGACATGGGGACTTTCACCCAGGGGAGACAGTGGCCACTTTAAACTGCGCATTTTGTAGGTATGACTGACAGGTCATACCTTTCATGCAGTCTCCATAAAAATGTAACCCTTTGTGGCCAATTGATCCCAAGAGAAAAATCAAAAATGGTGGGGTTTTTTTTTACATTTTTTTACCTTTTTTTTAATTTTAATAAAGTGAATGGTGGGTTATCCATATAAATAGGGTATCAAATAAAAGCCCTGTTTATGCTTAAAAAAACAGTATATAATTTATGGGGGTGGAATAAAAGCCTAAGAGGGAAAACACTGTTGAACAAAGACATAGTCAAAAAGGTCAGAATTGCTCCGGTCCTTAAGGGAAAACGACCTCAAATATTACTGTATGTACATATATGTATGACATCATTTTTACTAGCCAAGTAGGCTAGCATCTTTTTGCAGAACACGTGGCCTTTCTTTGATGTTTAAAAGGTTCTATGATTTGAATGCCCACTGTCTTGAGAAAGACCCTAAGGAGGGTCGAAACGTCAACACCAATAAAGTTTGCTTTATTTTAAAAATGCCTGCAGTTGATATCGTATTGCATATGATACCACTTTTGTCTATATATACATTTTCAGCAAGAGCACCCAGGTACTACTGGAGAGTTTTGCCTATTAACCCTTTGAGTACCAGAGGGGTAGCAAACACATTGCTATGCGTTGCTACCTCTCTCGTACTCATGGGGTTAATCTTGCAATACAAAATATAAGGGTATGTTGAATAAAATAGGAGAAGAAAAATGTCGGATTTTAATGGTGAATGAAAGTCAAGGTAGCACTGTAAGTTGAATTTTAAAGGGGAGAGGGGGGGTTAATATGTCGAATGTACAATATTTGTTGAATCAATATGGTGAAAGAAAAGCACTATAAGTCGGATTTGGAAGAGGAAGGGTTAAATTGTTGAATATGAACAATATTTGTTGAATTAATGTGGTGAAAGAAAAGCATTGTAGTCGACTTTTAAAAGGGGGGGTTAATATGTCGAAGGGGGGCACTCTATGTCGGATATCTATGCTGTATACTGTATTCTACACTGCTTTTGTTCGAACAACAATGGTTTTGAAACTGTCTTTGTGGCTTCTACACCTCAACCTCTGAGGAGCAGAATTTCCAACTTAACTTGTATAAACAAAACAGGAGGTAATACTGAGCGTGGGTAATAGGGTACTACTTACATGTTGTTTTTAATTGTTTCCTATGGGCTTTTTTTTGACTGGCGGTATGTGTAATAACCGCTGGTTTTGTTTTATCAATTTGGGTAAGAGGATACCAAAAACTGACTTAAAAAAACATAGCGCCTGTAATAGAATCGAGCCCTTAGCTGTTAAGCTTTCATGGGGTGGGTTTTCAGAGACTGTTTAACCCCTTAGTGACCAGACTGTTTTACAAATTTTGTACCCTTAGTGACAATGGCTGTTTTTTGCATTTCTGCTGTGTTTGTGTTTAGCTGTAATTTTCCTCTCTCTCATTTAATGTACCCACACATATTATATATTGTTTTTCTCGCTATAAGGAGGGCTTTCTTAAAATGTAATTATTTTCAACATATCATGTAATGTATTTTTAAAAAATAATAAAATATATTAAAAAGTGTAAATAAAAACCACCATTCCTGACTTTTACTTGAAAAATCTTTTACTTATGTACAAAAGGTAATTAAAAAAGCGCTTTAATATATCCTAATATTTGTTCTGAGTGTAGAAATATCCAATGTTTACATGTTTTTTGGTTTCTTTTGCAAGTCATAGCGCAGTAAGTACAAGTTGCACTTTGCTATTTCAAAACCATTAGCGATAGTGACATTGTAACACAGATATCTGTCATGAATCACTGAATAATCCCCCACTTGTTTAGATTTTTTAAAAGTAGACAACCCAAGGTACTAAACATGGGGTATTTTGACTCTTTTCATGTAACCATTTTAACACCAATCTATGCCAAAATTTGAAGAGAAAAACTTTTTTTAGTGATTTTTTTTGACAGAGATTGCAATTTAGGAATACATTTACTGAGAATTTAAAGGGTTACTGCCAAACAACACCCAATATGTGTTCCGCATTATCTCCTGAGTACAGTGATATGACCCATGTATAGGTTTGTGAAGTTCTTTGGGGGCTAAAAGGCCTTATGTGGGAGATACGCATTTCAGTTTTACAACTTGGAATTTTGACATCTGTCATCATGCACTCATGTCCTATTTGTGACATTTTTGAAGTCAGACAATGTAATATACCCCCATCAAACCATATATTTTTGAAAGGTAGACACCCTAGGGTATTTCAAATGGTGGTATTGTTACACTTTCCTTGCACTAATTCTATCACCAGCATTTGTCAAACTTTTGGGTAGTAATTTTTTTGTGTTATTTTTCACACACATTATATTTCATGCATGAATTCACAGATCCTGTTATGAGTTACTGCCAAACAACGCCCCAATATGTGTTCAGCAACATCTCCCAAGTACAGTGATACCACAGATGTACAGGTTTATCAGGGTCTTTGGGGGCTAAAAGGCCTTATTTGGGAGGTGAGCATTTCAGTTTTCCAACTTGGAATTATGACATCTGGTCATCATGCACCCATGTCCTATTTGGGACATTTTGGAAACCGGCCAATGTAATTTACCCCATCAAACCATATATTTTTGAAAGGTAGACACCCTAGGGTATTTGAAATGGTGGAATTTTTACACTTTCCTTGCACTAATTCTATCACCAGTATTTGTCAAACTTTTGGGTAGCAATTTTTTGTGTTATTTTTCACATATATGTACTTCAGGCATGAATTCACAGAACTTGTTATATGTTACTGCCAAACAATACCCCAATTGTGTTCAGCAACATCTCCCGAGTACAGTGATATCACCCATGCATAGGTTTGTTTGGTTGTTGGGGGAGGTGCAATGCCAAACCTCTGACATGTGCTTGTTATTTTTCCAATTTGACGTATCTTCCTTGCCTATTTTCTTTTTTGGGACCTTTTTACATATACCAATTTATTTTATTTCCACGAATCTGCATATATTTGAAAAGTTGACACCCCAAGGTATTGTATATGGAGTGTTTTGATCAGACCCGGATTACAGGCAAGGCACCCAAGGCGCCTGCCTAGGGCCTGGTCAACTTGAGGGGGCCCGAAGGAGACCGCCCCCCCTCCACATCACAATCATAGTGCCGGTGCTACCTATGTGGAGCACTGTGCACATCTACTGGGACGCAGAGGCAGAGCAGAGCCGCACGCATCTCTGCCGCTGCTGTGCCCAACTATAAATGTTAATGCAGGCGGCAGCATGTTGTATGATACTGCACAGTCTCACTGCAGGCAGCCAATGAGAGAGGAGTGCTTTTACAAGATACTCCTCTCTCATTGGCTGCCTGTTTGTGTGATGCGGTGCGGAGATGGTTAAGGTTTCCGGCAGATTCCTGCCTGCTGCTTCTCTACAGAGATTCCTGCTCGGGACTTCTCAGCACGTGCAGTGTACGGAGGACAAGTCTGCGCACACACACATCATGGGACCTGGGCTGGGCGACGCCAACTTGGCTTGCTTTAGGGGCAGACAGAGATACCTAGCAGCCATGCCTTGGCATAGTGACCAGTACAAAGGTAAATTGCACTATATGGCTTGTGGAAATGCTGGCTCTTAGTCAGGGCTAGTTATTTCTTGGACCACAATGTGTTCAGGACTACATCTCAAACTCGTATTTGGGGATGTTGGGGGTTTTAGTTCCAACAACTGAAGGTCCAACAGTTATCTAGCAATGTAGTAGATCAGGCATGTGTAACCAGAGGTCCTTCAGCTGTTGAGGACTACAGTCCACCCCAACCCAACCAAGCTGGCTGGGGATGATGGGAGTTGTAGTCATCCAGAGATGGAGGGCCCTAGGTTGCTCATCCCTGTATAAGAAGATTCATGCCATTTTGAGTTGGCAGCTGAGTTTAACCCCATGAATGCCAGATAAGTCTCTAGGGTGCCATTGTTCAGTTATATTTGCTTTCACTGTTCAGGGTAAACCAGGTCCAGATGCAGCTTTTAACCCCTTCAATGCTAGAGGTTTCCAAAATTGCTTTGCATTAAAAGAGTAAAACGTCCCATTTAACCTTGTGAGAAATGTGAATTTTAATTTGCACCCTGTGTTATAGTTGGTTTGTTCCAGAATTGATACACTTTTGCATGCTTTGTTCTCTGGAAAACAGTGGAGCAACCTGTGCCCGTTGAGAAATTCCTGTGACCAGCAGCAAGAGGGCCATGCCTTGCCTAGGCCCCAAGAACTGTTCCAGGATCCTGGCCTGTTTTTCCCCTGCGGCACCATCCTCATTGTTCCAGATAGATGAGTACGGAAACTAATTTTTTTCATACTATCTATAATATTTCTAGGAAAAATACCCTAGTAACCAGCTTATAGTGTTTTCTACTATAAGTGTTGTATTATGTGTTTTATTTGCACTGCAGTAAGTAATTGTCTAGTTAATATTATTAAATGTTTTAGCTAGAATATATTTGATAATATACAGTGTATTGTTAATATTATTGTTTGATATTAAATATTATTGCTTATTGCTAGTACTGGGGGTGTTATTGTGTTAATTGTGGTATTGGTCATTAGGACAAATTTCTCTGGATATATCCTTTAATTAAAGGGTTGGCTTTTTGGGTGTGGGCAAATTCATATTGATTCTAATAGCTATGTTGCTGTCTGTGTAGAGTGAGCATACTGTAATGCCCTGGCCTTGTGTTTGCTATTAGATCTTATCTCAGAGCAAACACATGGTCTGACTCCATCTTGCTAGGCTTTGTCCTCATAGCCACATGGTTGAGGACGCCATTTTGTAAAAAAGCACATGGTTGTGGGTTTGCAGTTTCTTCACAACTACATTGATTTTAACACAGCTGCTATTGTGCAACCTTTTGAGCCAAATTAATTCGCCCAAAGCCAAGAACTTAAAACAAGTTGTTATTAAGATTATCCTTGAGTGTCTATATTTATGGAAACATTACATCGGCGACAAGGAGAAAAAATGGATTAGAAATTAAGGTATGTGAAGTGAATATTATCGCATTGAAGGGCAACACTCAGAGGCTTATATTCATATGATTACATTACAATTCTGGTCTGGCAGCGCATTACTGTGTGGAGCTGAAATGGGGGATTATCTGCACATGTTTCCTGAATCTGATACATCTGATACCAGATGGTGATACATATGACCGATTGAAATTGAAGCCTGCCTTAGAAGATATTCACACTAAAATATTTCCATATGGTTCTCAAACTCCACTACCCACTATGGGAAAATTCAATGCTGTACTCAGTTATAAAAATAAAATACAAAAGACATGTTTTTATGTTTTACAAGGTTCTGGAGGCTGTCTTAGTTATCATACTGCCATGTACTTGGGTCTCATTCAAATCATTCATACAATAGCTGGTCCAGATGACAAGGATATACAAACTATGATTAATGAATTTCCCTCTTTGTTCAGTGGTCTTGACAAATTGAAAGACTTCCAAGTACATCTTCATGTGGATGAGAATATTCTTCCTGTTGAACAAGCTCACAGGCGCATTCCATTTCATCTAAGACAGAAAGTAGAAAACGAACTCCAAGCTTTGGAAGACCAAGATATTATTGAATGTGTAAATGGTCCCACTCCATGGGTCTCTCCAATTGTGGTAGTTCCAAAATCAAAAACAAGATAATAATTTGTGTTGACACGCGACTCCCAAACATTGCCATTTAGCGAGAAAGACACATCTCTCCCACAATAAATTATATTATTCATCTATTAAATGCTGCAACTGTCTTCTCAAAATTAGACCTTAACAAAGGTTATCATCAACTGGAACTGAGTCCTGAATCCAGATACTTGACAACATTTTCTACACATTTAGGCCTCAGAAGATATAACCGGTTATCAATTGGGGTCTGTTTATCTGCACAAATTTTTCAAGATGTCATAAGAAATATAATTCAACATATTCCCAATGTTTTCAACTACAGTGATTATATTCTTGTATTTGGCAAAACCCAGGCTGAACATAATTGTGCATTACATGCTATCTTTGAGTGTTTATCGTCTAAGGGACTCACTTTAAATAAAGAGAAATGTGAATTTAACAAACCTTCTTTGGAATTTTATGGTCACATTTTTTCTGCAGCTGGAATACAGCCTGATTCGAACAAGGTACAGGCTATCAAAATGGCCTCCATTCCTCAAAATGTCAGTGAATTTCGCTATTTTGTAGGTATGTCCAGCTACTGTGCTAGATATATTGAACATTTTTCAACAACTAGTGCACCACTGAGAGAACTCACTAAACAAGGACATGAATTCAAGTGGTCTCAAGAATGCCAAACTTCTTTTGATAACATTAGAAATGATCTGTGTACAACAATAACAATGGCCTATTTTGATCTTACTTTACGCACTGAGCTGATTGTTGATGCGAGTCCAGTTTGACTGGGTGCTATCCTAGTACAATACAAAACCTATAACTCAGAGCCGTCCATCACTGCATATGCCAGTAAAGCTTTAACTAATACAGAAAGAAAATATTCTCAGCCTGAAAAATAGAGCTTAGCGGTCGTCTGGGGATGTGAACACTTTCATTGTTTCTTTATGGAGCGCCGTTCTCTATTGTAACAGATCATCAAGCTCTACTTACCATTTTTGGAAATCCACGAGCCAAAATGCAAGCGAGAATTGAACGATGGGGCCTGAGACTACAAGGCTATAATTATAAAATTAGTCACAGACCTGTAAAATACAGCAATCCGGCTGACTACATTTCAAGACAGCCTCCTGAAGTGAATCAAACTACTCATTGGTCCACTGAAGATTATATCAATTTTATTGCAACTCATGCAATACCAAAGGCTCTTTCAGCTGATCAATTTGTCACAACAACTACAAATGACAAAACACTTTGTGCTTTGATTTACATCATCCAAAATGGAAAATGGCATGAAATTCAACAAGCAAATTTCCAGATCCTGAAACAGACCTCAGAGAGTTAAAATCATTCTCTAGAGTAAGAGCAGAATTATCTATCACAGAAAAACATCTAATTCTAAGAGGCACCAAGCTAGTTGTCCCTAAGATCTTGCGTCAATCAGTAATACAGATAGCTCATGAAGGCCATTTGGGAATTGTTGGTACAAAGAAACTTCTTCGGGAAAAGGTATAGTTTCCAGGCATGGATCAGCTGGTAGACAATTTAATAAAACATTGCTCTACATGTCAACTTGTTACTTCTACATCAAAACCTGAGCCATTACTAATGTCTCCTCTCCCTACAACAGTATGGGAAGAAGTGGCAGTTGATATCTATGGCCCACTACCTAATGGTCAATACATTCTGGTGGTAATTGATGAATATTCCAGATATCCAGTTATTGCATTTATTTCATCAACTTCAGCTTCTAGTATCATACCAGAATTGGACAACATCTTCTCAACATTTGGCATTCCACAAGTTGTCAAAACAAATAATGGGCCTCCCTTTAATGGACACACATTTGAATAGGAAAATAACACCCTACTGGCCACAAGCAAATGGAATTGTGGAAAGATTCATGTGCACTTTGGGCAAGAGAGTGAAAACAGGTCATTTGGAGCACATACCACTGAAACAAGCACTATACAAATTTTTGCGCAACTACAGAAGTATACCACATTTGACCCAG
This sequence comes from Rhinophrynus dorsalis, assembly GCA_037306005.1. Classification (NCBI taxonomy): domain Eukaryota; kingdom Metazoa; phylum Chordata; class Amphibia; order Anura; family Rhinophrynidae; genus Rhinophrynus; species Rhinophrynus dorsalis. The sequence continues at coordinate 639,189,719 of CM074718.1, read as the reverse complement.
CACAACTATTGTTCAACAGAAATCCTTGCATAAGGATCCCTGATGTTGCTACTCATGCACTACCCAACAAAGTCACTGTAAGGTCAACAGATGCAAAGAACAGGGAGAAAATGAAACAGTATGCGGACGGGAGATGCCATGCCCAACCAGCCTCTTTACACAAGGGAGATAAGGTTGTTCTACATCAAAAGACACATAATAAGACTACTTCATTCTATGACCCAGCAGAATACTATATAACAGCCAAGAAGGAAATATGGTTACAGCAGAACATGATGGACATTCCATAACCAGGAATACCTCACACTTCAAAGTCATGCCTACAGAAGTCTGCAATTGACAATACTTATTCTCAGAAGGACACAGAGAATTCATTGGAAAAGGATGTTCCCAACTATTCAAGACGCTATCCTGTGAGGGAAAGAAAAGCCCCATCAAGACTAACTGAGGAAATATAGTCATGACATAATCAGACTTTAAACAGTTGTCATGTTGTAGTATTCATGTTTCAGTGAATATAATTTTTTCTGTATGTCTAATTCATATCTCCCAACATTTGGAATTGCCAAAGAGGGACACACTTTCCCCAACCGCCCGCCGACCCCCCCATTTCAAAGAAGCCTAAATTATGCTGAATACAACAGCACACATTTTAACGGGATTTCATTTGAGTTCATCTTCTTTTCTGGCATTCTGACATTTTCCATTCATCTTTTTACAAGAAATGTCTGTCACAAATCAATTGTGCTTTGGATGTATTCAGTACACTAGCATCCTAGGAGTTAACATTCATCAATAAGCAAAAGGCAAACAAAATATGCCTACTTATCTTCTTAACCCATTGTCAATGGGTTAAGAAGATAACTGGGTAATTTTGTTTGCCCTTTTGCTGACTGATACATGTTAACTCCTAGGATGCTAGTGAACTGAATACCTCCACAATTGATTTAAGACATTTCTTGTGATGAGTTAACCCACTGATTACCAGAGGGGTAGGCATGGCATTGCTGTTGCATACCCTTGGTCCCAAAACACCACTGGTTATACTTATTTCAAAAATCAATGTAATGGAGTACTGAAGTAGTTAATGTCACATTATATGGAGACTCTAGCAAGTGGTTGTCCTCTTCCATATAACTCCACAGAATAAACATAGCTGCCAACTGGGATACTTTCAATGTAAAAAAAAAACACAAACACTTTAAGAAACCCCTTTATGTGTACATGAGGAATACAAAATTAGTTTCCCTGGTTATGCAGGGCATGATAATGATATAGGTATGCCTTCTCAATGCCCCCCCCCCCCGTGTAGGCAGAAGCAACTGGGAATTCAGTGGATGATTACTGGGTGCAAGTCAGTGTGCCCCCTCATCGCTATATGCAGGAAACGGCATGGAATGGAAATCAATGGGTATGCATGACATGACGTTGGTTAGAATCGAGGCTCAGACAGATTGACCATATCTACGCAAGGCATCATGCTTTGCATACCCACTGACTATGTTTTCCCCCTGTAACCTTCCTACCATAAGGTTTCTCTGTCTGTGCCTCACTTCTACCCAACATTGTGCCATTTATACAGGACACACCATCCAGCACCCTATTGGCAGGCATGCAGAGCATAAGGCTGTTGGGGAAGTCAGGCCACGATGTTTCGTACAGAGAAGGGTAACAATATTACTTTCATAGCCAGCCATTCAGCTGCCTCAGCTGGCTAGCTTGCTGCTGCAGCAATTTATTATCAGTAATATGGCATTTTCTATTTCTTAAGCTAATACTTATCCCTCTGAACTCACTCCTGCCTGGCTGATCACAACATGCCAGCCATTACTCGACTAAGTAGAACTTATTCAGGAAGTGGCAGTACGGAGCGTAAGCTGCATGTGTGTCCAAATATGAAGAGCGTCACGCATGAGCAGTACAATATAATAAGATGTCTTGCCACAACACAGCTGAGGGCTCGGAGAATGTGACATGAATTTAAAAGGCTAGAAGCAGTCTGGCCATTTCTGGGAAGCAGGCCAAAGGCTAGCAAAACAGGACAAAGTCTTAATTTGGAGGGACAGCAGGATTGAGCCCTAAAATCAGGATTGTCCCACTTAAATCGGGACAGTTGGCAGCTATGCTAATTTAAAAAAAAAAAATGGAGAAAGTGTGTGCTAGTAATTTTTTACACATACATTTCTTTTTGATTGTGATTTAGGAGAGACTGTTTGGGTTACTGCACAAAAACACCCCAGGTTGTTTTCTGCAAGGCCTTCTGAGTACACCCATGCCCCCCATTCATAGGTTTTCCAGGATTTTGGGAAGGTTCAGTTATAATTGTAGGACTTGTCATTTGAATTGAAATTGAGAGTATTTCTTCTGATAGCCCTATCTTTAGTTTGGGACCTATTGCATACCCCAGTTATATTTATTGCAATGAATGTGTATATATTTGAAAAGCTGACACCCCAAGGTATTGTATGTGGAGTGTTTTGATGCCTTTGATGCAACTGTCTTAGCCAAAAAAAATTGGAGAACATGTGTGCTGGTAATTTTTCAATGTTCATTTTTACACACACATATTGCTTTTTAACTGTGACTTAGGAAAGACTGTTGTAGGTTACTGCAACGCAAGGCCTTCTGAGTACACTCATGCCCCCCATGCATAGGTATGACAGGGGTTTTGGTAAAACACAGCACCAATTTTAGAACTTGATCATAAAAATGGGGCAGTTACATTTAAATGTCTGGAGCAGTAAAAGTAAAAAAAAATAACTCAAGAACAGTAAAAAAAAAATTAACACAGGAACAGTAAGAAAAAAATTAAAAACGGACCATAGTATGGTAGCGTTTGAAGCAGTCACCAATGCAGAGTCCAGGTTCTCCAGGGCAATCAGGACAGTAGAATGTGGTGTCCTTTCTCGGCCCCCTCTTATAACAGACTCTGCATTTTTTTGGGGTATCTGCTGTGTCATAGTAGGGGGCATTTTATATATAAAGTGGGTAGCTCCAATTCTGCTTTCCCCCATCACCATGTTATCAAATTTCAGAGGTAAAGATAAAATGCATCACACAATACAGCAAGGGGAGGGTTAATCACAGTACCTACAGAGACAGAAATTGACATCTCTGTATTCTGTTATCTGCACGTTTGTGGTCTCCAACAGAAAACCTATGTCACTCTTTCTCCCCCCCTCCCATCTTCCTGCACACATATTGATAATCAGGGAAACTCACAGCTCATTCCCCCCTCCCTTCACATACATTGATAAGTGACTGAATACTTATGATTATGTTTTAGGAATATGCGTTGAGTTTTGTTATTACCAAATATGCAAGACTTGTAATTCTAATAGGGGGGTGGAGATTGATGTTATTTGGGTGGAGGAGTAATATTAATGTTTTACTATTGGACTAACGAAATATGCAATGTTGTAGTTTACTGAATATGTAATTTTTGCAATTCTTGTTTTCTGTTAAACCAATCATCTTACTACCAAATATGTACATTTTGCAATTCTTGTTTTCTGTTAAACCAATCATATTTTTTCTCAAGGGTATGATATTAGTATATTAGATACCCCCTGTGGCTATGTTTGGCAGAACAGAACACGTTTTCTTTTCATGCTATATGTGTACTTTTCTCTCTATTCGAATAAAGAAGAGATTCCTGTTTATTTATTTTCCAATCTTGTCCCTTCATTGGCAGTGGGACAAGATTAACGGCACTTTTGATGACAACCGCCCGGGGAGCAGGTGCATCTTGGTACAAAATCCCCAAAATGACCTGCAGCTGAAACTGTAAAAAAGTTAGTTTCATTACGGGATTTGCTTTTTTGTACAGTAAAAAAGCCTTGTAGGTTGCAATTTGCATAAGATAAATTGCAACCTTTTTGCACCAGGCCCTTGTCTTCCGCATAATTAGGTAGGGCTGTAGCAGCTGATCCTAGATCAACCCCACCCATACGCCGGTTGTAGGCCTTGATGCACACTGGCTTGTTTGTGACCTCAGCTCTGCCATGTACAGAGACCTCCACAGTCCTCTCAGTGTGGATGGTGGTGAGAAGGCATACATCCTTCTTGTCTCTGTACTTGACTGCTCCTCTTGGTGCAGAGCTGAGGTCTCCCCCCTTCGTAGCTGGGTACGTGACAGTTCTGGGAATCCTACACGGTTTTTGCCAATAGTATCCCAAGCAACTGTATCAAAACAATACAGTAGCTTGAACAACGGGACACATATAAAAATTGTTAAGATACAAGTGGTACCTTTGTTCAACAGGGGGAGAATTAGGTCCCAGACAATTTTGGCACTGGTTCCCAGATGTTCTGGGCAACCTGGAGGGTCAAGGTGGCTATCCTTTCCCTCATACACCCAGAGGGCCTGAGTATACCCACTCTCTCTCTCACAGAGCTTATACACTTTCACTCCATACCTGTAGCCAGGGGAGGATTGTGGTCAGATAATGGCCCGGGGCATTTAAAAAAAAAAAAAATGTCCCAATAGTTGGTATTCCATTATATAAACATATGTGTGTCCTCTAGACTGTAAGCTTTCTCGAGCAGGGACCTCTGATCCTTCTGTTCTCCACATCTGATTGTACTATCTAATATCTCTGTATGTCTATTCCCCATTGTACAGCGCTGCGGAAATAGTTGGCGCTATATAACTAAATAATAATAATAATAATAATGTACGTGTGTGTGTGTATGCGTGTATGTCTGATTGAGTCATGTTCTCATCAGTGGAGAACATTAAGAACCCTTTGAATGTCAGAGGGATACCATCTGGCACTCAAAGGGTTAAAATCCAAGATGTTCAAAGTAAGTGAAAATGTGTTCTTGAGCCTTGCTTATCGAGTTAAAGAAGATTAGTTTTGAGGAAACCAACTACTGAAACAGGGAAATTAAAATTCTACAAACTCCAATTGATTTAAACGGAGATTTCGACTTCCTTGGATACAAGAGGGTTAAAATCCCCATTAAAATCAAATGGAATTTGCAATCATGATCTCTTCCAGCTCTCTGTTTACCGGAGGACTTACCAGGTATGTCCATTGTCACTAAATGACAGTTTTTGCGGGACGTACCTGGTAAGCAGGGGAGGGCTGGCCTGGGGGGCAAGGTGGCAATTGCCCCCTGGGCTGCTCATATGTCTGGGCTGGAAGGCCACTGCATCTCACTAAATCTCCCGATTACTGCTGTAAATGGAGCTACACTAGTGATACCACAGAGGTACAATCCAAATGGAGCTACACTAGTGGCATAAACCATTTCCCTTGTAAGCTCTGTAGTATCACTAGATAATAGTTACTTAAATTGTAAGCTTTGTAGTAGTGCACTAGTGTAGCCCCATTTCAACTGTAAGCTATATGGTATCACGTGACTTACGTCACAACACTAATGCCAATTTTAAAATTAACAAAAGTGGGTGGGCTGGAACAGTGGCCTGGAATGATAATAGAAATGGGCCACTTGAATATATTTGCCCCCTGGGCTACAAATTGCCAGCCCTCCCCTGCTGGTAAGTCCATTGTCATTAAGGGGTTAAAGCTGCGGAACATAGGAGAGAGTCTCACAGAGTGAGGTAGGGAATTCCACAGGATGGGTGCAGCAAGGAAGAAATCCTGGAGACGGGAATGAGAGGAAGTTATTACAGGATAAAAGAGCCACAGATCATGAGAGTTTGGGAGGGAGATATAGGGAGGTGCAATGTTATGGAGGACTTTCTAGATTTGGGACAGGACTTTCAATTTTATTCTGGAGGCAATAGGGAGGTATTCAGAATGGACTGGAGCTCAGATAGCCAAGTGAGGGAAAGACCAATTAGGAGTGATTTGCAGTGGTCCAAACGTGGTATTATGAGAGAGTGGATAAGTATTTTGGTTGTATCTTGTGTGAGAAAAGGTCAAATCTTGGAAATGTTTTGCATTTGAAAGCGGCAGGATTTAGTGAGGGAATGGATTTGGATTGTAAAGGAAAGGACAGAATCTAGTATAACTCCGAGGCAACTGACTTGGGATGTTGGCTGAGTTGTGGAGTTATCGACAGTGAGATAAATATTAGGTGTTATGGAGGAGGGAGAGATCACTAACAGCTCTGTCTTTAGGATGTTAAGCTTTATGAAGCGGAATGCCATCCAGGAAGAGATTTCACATAGACAGTTGCTGGTACAAGTTATTAGGACAAAAGGTCAGGGGAGGAGAGGTAAATTAGGATGTCATCAGAATATATGTGGTACTGGTACCCAAATGAGTCTATTAGTTTGCCAAGTGAGGATGTGTAGATAGAGAAGAGCAGAGGGCCAAGAACTGACTCATAAGGTACCCCAACAGAGAGAGAAAAGCAGATACCAGAAAAGGAGACACTAAATGAATGGTCTGAGAGATCAGATTTGAGCCAAGAGAAAGCAGTGTCACCGATGCCGAAGGAATGAAGAGTTTCAAGAAGAAGGGGTGATCTACGGTGTCAAAGGCTGAAGAAAGATCAAGAAGGATGAGAAGTGGCCCTTTGCTTTGGATGTGAGGAGAACATTTGTAACCTTGCTGAGGGCTGTTTTAGTAGAGTGTTGTGGATGGAAGTCAGATTGCATGGGGTCAAGTAAAGAGTTAGAGGAGAGAACGTGTGGTAGGCAATTGTAGACTAGCCTTTCCATTAATTTAGAAGCTAGAGGTAGTAGAGATACAGGATAGTAGCTGGATAGAGAGGTAGGATCAGGACAGGCCATTGTTAGAATTGGTGTGATGAGAGCTTATTTATAAGCAGATAGAAAAGTGTCAGTGGTCTGAGATAGAGACTGAAGAGATTTGTTAATGGAGTTACAACAGCAGAAAGGAGAAGATGAGAGGGAATGGGCTAGAGCGGGCAGGTTGTGAGATAAGAGGAGGGCAGACACTTCTGTGAAAGGGACAAAACAGTTGAGAGTGTTTTTTAGGTGTGGAGAGGTGCTCTAATGCAGTGATAGCTACATGCTGCATAATTGTGCCTAATTGTCTCAATTTTAGTCTTAATGTACTGGGCAAATATTGGGCTGAGAAGCTAGCAGTGGGAGGAGGTGTAGAGGGACACAGAAGAGAATTAAAAGTGGAGAAAATGTATTTAGGATTGTGGGGCAGGGTAGATCTAAAATAAGGACCGGAGTATTAATTTGTACTGGATAAAGTCAGCTAGAGCATGTGACTTCCTCCATAGACACTCAGCTGCACTGGAAAACTTTTGGAGGTGATGGGTTTGTATAGATTTCCAAGGCTGTGGCTGTAGTTGTCAAGTATAGTGTGCAGTGGTGGGAGCAATCTCACCTAGGGCAAATGTTAACATGCTGTTGTATTGGGTGATAGCAAGATTGGGTCATTGTATGGTAGTAATTTGGATAGGACAGACTGGAGTGAGTTGTTAAATTGTAGTAGGTCAATATTGTAAAGATTTCTATAAGTCTGTGGAGGTCTTCTGGTAAAAGAGGGTGTTGGAGGGGACATAGTAAGACTCCAGGATAGAAGGTGTTGGTCAGAAAGAGGAAAAGGGAGGTTGGAGAATTGAGCTACTGTGCAAATAGAGGAGTGCACAAGGCCAGCAGAGTGATTGTCACAATGGGTTGGGGAGGTAATCCACTGTGACAGGCCAAAAGAGGAGGTAGGGGCTGTGGGATCATCAACAGGCACGTTAAAGTCCCCCAAATGAGTATGGGGGTGTTAGAAGAGAGAAAATGAGGGTGGCGGTAGTCCATAAATTAGGAAGCTGAACCAGGGGGGCAGTGGATGACAGCGATACTTATAGTAAATGGAGAGATGAGGAGAAGAGACTGCACTTCAGATGAGGAGAAGGAGAGTTATTCACTGAAAGGTGCATTTAGAGGAGAGTGGAATGCCTACACCACCTCCCTGTCTATCCCAGGTCAAGAGGTATGGCTAAAGTGTAGCCCTCCATATGAGAGAACAGTGAGGGATTCAGTATCTGATGATGTTAGCCAGGTTTCATTAATAGCCAGAAGGTTGAAATTATTAGATTAGATCAGGATGTAAATAGATGTGAATTTGTTACACATAGATCTTGCATCCCATAGGGCACAGGAGAAATGTGTAGTAATTGTGGGGTTGCAGCAAATAGGAATATGGTTGCTAGTATTATGGCTTGAGGCATGGTTGTAGTGTGAAGAAAGCAGGGTTGGTAGATGGAGGGAATAGGGACAGGATTGGGGGATATACCCCCAGCAGACTGAGAGATCACACATACCAGCTCGCTGTGGGAGCTAGTGTACATAGCATGTATCAGTTCCAAACTAATCTGCTATTCATCCAGGAGGTGAGTCACTCCACCACCACAATGCGTGATATCACACAAAGATTTCAATTACAAGAAGTTCCACCTACTTTAATAACATAATACATATTTTATGGATACTGCACAAGCAAAATAACCCCCACATCAAGACATAAACATTAACGAGTACTTCCATGCTACAAGGTATATCAATAAATAAATACAAGTACATCCAATATCTTCAACATGGATCAAATCTAATATCAATCTCACCCCAGAATGCCACACAAAAGGTACCTCCACACCTAGGATCAGTAGCAAGAATTAGGAATCTTATAGAAATGCATTAAACTGCATTTCTTCATTTAATCCAATATAAAGAATCCAAGATATATAGTCATCTAGTTTCCTTCTGCAACAATTAAATTACATACTAAACGTTCTATTCCCACAAATGGTAATCCTTCCACCTTACCCCCATGCTATTCAAGAAAACGTCTTTCCGCAGGACTTTCAATAGACTTATTTTCAATATCACATTTATGTTTTATTATTCTATGGTGAAATCTTTAAATGTCTTACCCACATATATCTTTCTACATGAGCAATGGAGTTGATATACAACCCCTTTGTACGACAATTAATTATACTCCTTATCTTAAATTTTGCTAGAGGATCAGAGCTGACAAAGGGATACTCCACTTACTATCCAAAAAAGCTAAACTTGTTGCTATATGTTGCATATATGTAACCCTTTGACTGCCAGAGAGATATCCAATGCATTGCAACAAAATCAATGGATACCTCTTGGGTACTCAAATGTATTAAAAAAACAAGAACATTTGAGCAGGTGGAAAAGCATGATCACATCTAGGCACAACCTCATTGAGATCTCACCTAAAGCACAACTTCTGTGAGACACATCAGCAGCACATCAGAGGTGCACATAACAGTACTGCTGTAGAGGTCTCAGAGAGTGGGACAACATTTTCCTTACTAACTATAACTCCTATGTTTCCTACTACTGAGGATGACTGAGTTATAGTAAGAGTCATAGTGTCCCCACAAGAACCAGACCTGCTGCTACCACATCCATCACCACCATTAGTCGTAGTCTTGTTGTTAAAGCAAATAAGTTATAGTTCTTCTTTGCGTTGCCAACATACACTTACTGAGTTCTCAGCAATAAGTAAAAACTGCAGAAAAAGAATATATAAGTATGTCTGTGGAATGACAAACTTGGTAAAATGCTGGTGGTTGACAAGCTGACCTATTTTTTTGTAGAAAACAGATGTTTTAAAGAGCTAATGTCATATGTTGCTCCTCACTGGCATATCCCAAGCAGCAGTTATTTTTCAAGTGTGGCTATACCAGAGTTGTACAAGCAGGTGGTTGGTGTCATGGGAAGAGGGCTGGCAACATATGGAAGGAAAGTAGCTAGACTACAGACTATATGGTTGCTCTGCTGTGGTCTAAAACCCACTGCTGCTTTTCTATTGCTAAAGGATTCTTCATCAGCAGCAGCACCACCAGGTCTCCAAGGACTCCTCAGAAACAGAGTTGGAGACTAAGGTTTTGTTATTGGTTATTATTCCTCAAGTGGAGAGATATTGTTCTGAGTAGGCCTGACAGCATTCAGAGTCTTTTGTGTCACACTTTGAAACCAGGCTGTGAAATTAGACATATCTTTAGAAATATTATACTTCAATTAGTGGAAAAGCCTGTGTACACAGGCGAAGGTACGGGTGATGTTAACCCTTTGAGTGCCAGAGGGGTACGCAACGCATTGCAAAGCAATGCGTTGCGTACCCCTCTGGCACTCAAAGGGTTAAGAGGCCGGTACTGCTATGCGTCCTGCCGCCGACACAGTCATGCACTGTAGAGACTGCCCGAAAGCACAGAATGCTCCCAGCATTCCTACACCTCCCAGCATTCTGTGCATTTGGGCAGTCTCTACTGCCCATGATGGCTTCTGACAAACATCCTAGCAAATTATTATATAGGATGCTGGCTGCACAAACAATTTTAGTGTACTCTTTAGTTAGATACACATATCCTTTTTCTGAATGAAGGAGAAAACTTTGACGGTCCAGTCAGCTGTGAATGACAACAAAAAAGACAATTAGATTCAAAAGTTCCCCAAACACAGAAGGAGCAAACTGATTAAATAAATAAATAAATGCTTTGCCAGGTAAGAGAAAGCTTTACTTACAGTATGAGGGTTGGAGAGGCTTTGGATCAGCCTTGCTGCACCAACTGCTGAGAAGATGACTGTAGAGGTAGCTTCCAGGAAGCACCTATTCCTATTGATTGGGGAGACCACCTGCTCCAGAGTGCGCTGCCATGTCATAGCTGATGAGCATTGACCTTAACCAGAACAATATAAAGAAGGCCCTGTTTTCAAAGCCGAGGAGTAACACAGCTGGAGTCACACAAAGATTCATCCAGACCTTATATTAATTTATGGAAAAAGAAAAAGGCGCCCACCTCAGATCCCGAATCTGGGTGGATTAGACTCACCAGCCCACATTTTAACTGGGGAAACATATTAAACATACAAAATGCAGGGTTGCCTTGGTTTCAGTGCACCTCTTAAATATGCTTATTCCTATCTGTCCCCAGTTATAGTTGAGATCTGGAAAGCTCAAGCTTAAATAGGGATAGGCTGATAACCTGACCTGTTGGTGTGCTCTGTGGAATGAGATTGAGTTGTAGGAGTTGGTAATGCATTGCACACACCTCTGGCTCTCAAGGGGTTAACTCAGAACAACAGTTTTTTTTCCTTTTCATTGTTATATTTTAGATCACTGATATATCTAGCCTATTTTCCATACTGTTCCTTACAAAATCTGCCACTAGGTGGCAGACTTACCAAGTCTAATCACATAATTAGAGATGTATTATAAAGGTATCACCAATTACAACATTCATGTTGTTGTTTTATTTTGTTTTTAATAATGCATATTTTGTATACACATTTCACAAAATAACATGTAAAAATTATATGTATTGCATTTTGACAAGTATGTATGTTCTGCATTTAGAAAAGGGCAAAGGTGAGTGTGTAAGGAAAACATTTACATGGAAAAGTTCTAACATATAAAAATATCTCTTTTAAAACCTGTCAGAGTACTCGGAAATCTGTCAAGTCCTAATCGTGATGCTAATCTTCCTTATTTTGACGTAAGAAGTTAGGTCTTTATCATGATTTCAATCACTTTTCAGTGAAAACATGTGATAATAATGAGCACCTTTCCTGCATTATGAAATATTCTGATCTAACCCATTCTGGAATGTAATTTGATTTACAGCAAGAAAACTTATTACGATTTGCCTCATTGCATTCTGGTCTGATTTCAATCTCGGGTGATATATTACTGATTTTATCCCCAAATTTCCCCAAAGTCTCTGGCAGAATTTAAAATGTGCAGCTTCTTGCTTTCATTATCACACAGAGATTTTGAGAGCAGATAAGAACCAATTGGCCTGTCCCGTATGCCTGTTTTTCTATGTAAAATGCATGATCTTATACAGTTGTTAGAACAGACTTACAGTATGTCTACCCAGGCCTTTTTGAATCCATTTACTGTATTATTCATATCACTTCAGCTGGGAGGCTGTTCCATGAATATATTACCTTTTACCATAAAGTAGTAATCACTCATATTACCTCTCAATGGACCACCCTCTAATTTTAGATCCTATTCTATTGTTCTAGTATATCATATAACACCCTCTCCTTTCTTCCAAGCAGTATATATTAAGTTCTTATGGATTAGAAGTGTGTGAAACTGGGGTAATTCTAGGGCATGACCACTGCAAAAATGGGGAGGAATAAATATTACCATTTATTTAAATGGTGCTTTTAAAAACAGGAGATAAATAGTTAAATTCTATTTATCTAAATCTGAGACTTTTTATATTCCTGATAAGTTTCTACATTTTGATATATTTTTATATGATACAAGGAAATTGTTATGAGACCTGTGTTTAAAGATAAAGCCGACTCATCTCATACTTTTGTGCAGACGGAGAGGGAGCTCCTTTGGCCAGATACTGATCTATCTCTAATGCTGGTGATGGGACCACGAATCAGTAAGACACCAACGTTGTTGTCAACGGCTTTGTTTGATGCTTGGCAGGAACTGCAATCGGTGGTGGGTTTTACGGCATTACACCCTGATACCCCCTTGTGGGGTCCTGTGGGCTTGATGCAACTGAGAGGATTGGACTTTGGTAATATATGGAGGGGCTGGGAAATTAACTCATTGGGACAACTATATCAGGACAATGTTCTTAAAACATTTCAGCAACTACACCTTGAATATCGGATACCCAATACTATGTTCTATTCCTACCTCAGACTTAGGCATGCCTTAAGGGATCTTTGGGGGGATTGTGGTCCGAGTTTGTCCCCCTTCCCTTTGTCTTCTTTGCTGGTTCTTCCTCAGGTGCGGAGGCCCCTGTCCTTTGTTTACAATTGGATTTCACAAAAAATACCTGACTCGGGACTATCTGTCAGGCTTCGTTGGGAGGGTGATGTTGGAGCGCTTGAGGATTGGGAGTGGAAGGAGGCTTGCTGTGCTCCATCTCAGGTAGCTATCTCCACAAGACATCATCTGATTCAACTTAAAATTCTACACCGTATTTATTACACTCCGAAACAGTTGCACTCCATGGCTAGCACTCATAGCAGGTTCTGTCATAGATGTGACGGTGTGGAGGGATCTTTTTTACACATGATCTGGGATTGCCCAAGTGCATGCTTTCTGGCAGCAGGTGTTAAGGATACTGGGGAATGTTCTGATGAGACCTATTGATTTTACTCCCAAGTTGTGCCTTTTATCGATTATTCCTGATGAGATATTAGAAGGCCCTGTACGAACACTTCTTTGGGAATTATTGGTGATGGCCAGGAAAATAGTGGCTATGCAGTGGATGGCGGACAGGGCTCCTACATGGTCACAGTGGATCGAGCTGGTGACACAGAATTTACCCCATTACAAAATGGTATATAGACATAGGGGTACTCCCCAAAAGCTTAACAAAATCTGGGGTAGCTGGATATCTAGGGGCCCAAGGGGCCTCCGCACTTTGGGGGGAGGGTCGGCAGTAGGACATTAATAGAAGGCCGGGTAGATTGGCAAGGTGTCCTGTATGTATGAGCATATATATGTATATATAGGTCAGATGGACTATTTGGCTGGGGGGCGTGGGGGGGGGAGGCGGGGGAGAGCGGGATGGGGTAGGGGGGAGGAGGGGGAGTTGGGTTAGGGGGGGTCATTGGTTTTAAATAAGGGGTTTAAAAGTTACGGGATGGATTGTTCCGCTTGCTTATGTTTAATGAGCTATGACTACTTGGTGTACGTATAAAACATGTCTTGCTATGTCCGGATTGTATGTATCCTGTCATTTTTGTAAGATTTTGACTCATCCTTTTAATAAAAACATGTTTAAAAAAAAAAAAGATAAAGCCGACTAACATAACAAAATCCCTTAGACCTTTGTTGCCCAAAGTGTGTATATACCTCTGTTGTCCTATGATATATAATCATTCAGCGATATATCTGTATAATTACTGTGTAACAGAAGGACTTACCTCATTAAGTGTCCATCAGTGTCAAGTTATATCTATATATATATTTACTGTGTGTGTGCGTGTAACAGAAGAACTTATTTAGCTAGGAGTCCACAGGCCAAAGTTCCCAATAGGCAGAGTGGTGAACTGTCTAGAGCTCCAAATATTAAGGGGTGCCTCACCTTTCTGGCCACACCCACTTTCTGAATTGTTGGTGTGGCCAAAACAATCGCAGTGTTCCTGCACCAGTTTATATGCCCCATTACAAGCTATTGTTTAACCCCTTGGATGCTAGAGAGATCTCAGTGTGTTGAAGGTCTCTCTAGTAAGCAAGAGTTTAATTCTTTTTTCTTTCTGGCTTGTTTTAGATCAAGTGTATTTACTGTGCCAGGAAACAGTAGATGGGACTGGGGGGTGTTCATGTGAAGAGTGGGGGTGAGGGACTAACTGCTCGATGATAGACAGCAACATAAGACAAGAGAAAAAAAACAAATAGGCAGAAGGCTGGTCTTCATGCTAAAAGGAATAATGTATTTATTGGCAGTAATACAAGATAAACAAAATATAAAACCAATTGACGGGATCCCCCCTACACAGGGGGTTGCTTTGAGAATCTCCTGCATGATCTGGGTACAAAACATGTAACTCCTCTGTGCAGATTTTATCACCTTAGTAGATTTTACTTTCAATTACTGATGCATTAAACAAATTCCCCTTTTATCCTGAATACCAGTCTTCTGCCTATTATTTTTCTAAGGACTTTTTCATACTGACAATATGAATGCCTTGTATCACATTTCACAATGTCAGATTTACTTGCCTGTAATGTCCCTGAGTTCCTCTGGCAATCATTGCTAAGGGGGGGGTGAAGGCATGACATGACACAAACTCATCAGCCAAATATCACTGGCTGATGCCCACGTGGGTCAGCCATTCACATTCATTGGAGGTTGCATACCTCCCAACATTTCCAATGGCCAAAAAGGGACACTTGTGCTTTAGGTGGTGTTGCTGGGGGCGTGGCTGGTAGGTGGAGCATTACCGAGAAGTTTTAGGTCATTTCATGATCTATTGATGTCTCTTTGTATAACTGAATATATGATTTAGAGCAAGACCAAAGTGTTTATTTGCACAGACTAATTTATAAATACATATATTGAAGTTTATACAAGCATTAATATGAGTTTTATTGCTGTGGAGCAATTTGATGCACTTATATACACACAACACAGTTTGATCTCCTAAAAAGAGGGACATCAGGTGGGAAAGAGGGACAGAGGGATTTGGGTCTAAAAGAGGGACTGTCCCTCCTAAAGAGGGACACTTGGAGGTATGAGGTTGTGATGAGCATCTCAAAGTCCAGACTGCGAGAGTGAACAGATCTGCATGGGCCACTATATAGATCAGCTCTGCTGAAATTTCCTGCAACAACGCATAGTAGCAGGAAAGTTGCAGCAACCTGTGTTTCCTTGTGACGCGGGCTGAGAGTTTCTCCAGTGTTAAGTCACGTAGGGGCAAATATGTTCTGTTCACTGGTGATTAGTGCAATGTTACAAAATGCTGAGCTACAATAATCAGTTGAGGACTAATGCGGTACTGGTATGCACTCTGTCCTTTTTCTTTTTATCTAGTATTGGCCTGAAACTTGCCTTTCTGGAAGACATGCCATAGAAATTCAGTATACATTGGATTACTGATCCATCAGTTTGGCATGCATGTATGTCTCTCCCCTTTTTGTTTTCTGCTGTATGAAATACATCTACCTAGGAAGTGTTTGTGTTAAAGGGATAGTAATGTTTCACAAAAAAAATACTGTCAGAGTTGTAGTTCAAGAGTAATTGAATGATAAAGTATCCCCTTCCCGCCCCTTTTACTGATTTAACACCACCTCAGAACAGAAAGGTGGAGTCCAGATAGCTTGCAGAGAGGGACAATGTTCAATTAGCATAAGGGGAAAACCTGAAAAACCTGTCAAGGGGGGGGGGGGGCATGGTTTTCATTGTTCTCACAGTAAGAAGATTGTCTCTTGCTGTGAGCTGTCTGGTCTTAAGACCAGATTCCACATCTGAGGGGAGGGGCTTACACTAGGTAAAAGGGGCGGGAGGGGATATTTTATCATTCAGTTACTCTTGAACTACAACTCTGACAGTATTGTAATAACACTCTCCATGGCCAAAATACTATGAAGATGAATTGGAGCTGCTTTTATTTTGAAACATTACTATCCCTTTAAATATGTATAGATATACTTTTCCTTTAATCCTTTGTGTGTCAAGGGGGCAATGCGTTGTGTATCCCTCTGGCACTCAAATGTTTAACTCCTTGGATGCAAGAGACATCTCCAGTGCATTGAGAAACAATGCATTTGAGATGTTTCTAGAATCCAAGGGGTTAATATAGTCATATTGTTTATAACTGAGTACAGGTGAGCAATTAGCGTTCATTCTGAGAAACTCTGGTTTAGAAGAGGTTAGTGCTTTGGAAAACATGACTTTCAACTCATGAAATGGGAAATATCTGATTTTCATGCAGCTCAGATACTCATGTTTATCTTTCCTTGGTTACCTTGAATCACCAGATTACCCCTATGCTCTCCTACCACTCATTGCATTTCAAATGTAGAAATTCACATAAAGTAGAATACATTAGATAAAACAGTCTGTATGCTGAAGAGAGCTACAGCAGATGAGCAATGCACTATCTTGCATGGCTTAATGTAAAATAAAGTGAAGAGACAGCTGTAATATATATATTTCTATTATATAGATCATTAAACTATACAGAGAGCTTTAGAAAAGAAGAAACAATTAATTATAAATTCTTTTTTCCTAAAGCTAAGCTGAAAAATAAGAAAAAAGCACTCAGTCCATAATGAGGATAAAGTAATGTCACAGTAATGAAAGCTTGTTATTTTACTACTATGGGATAGTAGTTGGGATGGAGCAAGGTTTTTTTCCTATGCAGAGCATGCAGTACCAGTAATTTAATTTAATAAGCCATAATGAGAATTTGAATTCACTGATAGTTGGTGTAATGTTTTGCCCCAAATGAGAAAAGTATGAAAATTATACTTTTTGCCTTTGGCTGGAATTCCCACAAAAAGTGCTGTTTTTTTGCTTTTTTCCCCACCATTACCTCCTTGCCCTGGTAGTCACACATAATGATCCCCAGCCTTATCCTTCTGTAGCTATAAAACAACACATATTGACCCCCAGTCTTGTCTCACTGAACTAGTAGCCATATAACCACACATATACTGATCCCTCCAGACTTGTGCCACAGCACTGGTAGCTGTCTGCTGGTATGGAATGTTGAGTGCTGTAGCATTCTGTTGCCCACATCCCCCCTTGCCCAACAGATGTTCTAGAACCACATAAAATATCCCTCCAGGCTTGTTCCACTGCACTGGTAGATATAGAACCACATACTGACTCCCCAGCGTTGTCGGATGATAGACACAGAACTGCACTCTTACTGGCCACCTAGCCTTGTCCACTGCACTGGTAGATATAGAACCACATACTGACTCCCCAGCGTTGTCGGATGATAGACACAGAACTGTACTCTTACTGGCCACCTAGCCTTGTCCACTACACTGGTAGCCAGAGAACCACAAATGCTGACCTCCCAGGAGACCCAGCCTTATCCCACTGGTAGCAATAGAAACACAACAGTCTGCATAGCTGTAGGATTTGTAATTCTTGGGCATAGACAAAAAATTGCAAGGTTTTTGAGCGAAATTACTTGGGGTTAGTCAAAAAGAGATCATTTTATAGATATTCAATGTGTGGGAAATTTCACTGGAAAACTGGGAGTTTTTCCCCAAATTTTCTACAAGAAAAAAATTGGAATTTTCAACCATCTCCATGGCTGATTACTGAAAAAAAATGCCACGTACCTCTGAGACAATGAAGAATAGAGAATTCTGGAGCATGCCAGTGTCACCGTAGGTGGCAATTGAAAAATGGATCTTTTAACCCTTTGAATTCTACAGTGGTCTCCAGCATTCAAGGGTAGGGATGGGCTCAAAAGCGAAACAAGAGAAAAATGGCACTTCTTCTCCGAGCTGTAAATTTTTCAAGGAACGTGCATTTTCTTTGCTTTTTTTTGCCTAGGTCATTACATTGAAACCTGAGGGAAGACTGAATTTCTTTGTGATCTGGCTGTTATCTCTGCGTCAGGGGAGTCTGGGGTGTCTGGAAAAGAACTACCTCAAATACCCCAAAATTCTGTTTGACTTGGAAGACATAGGCAACCATGATCCAAGTTTTTTCCTGATCTGGCTATTATCTGTGTCCTGGGGGAGTCTGGGGAAAGAAGCAGTTGAACGGGGAGTGTTTTGACAGTGATAGGGATAAGGTGGGCAGTTAATTAAAATAAATAACTAAATACATAAAATAAAAATCGATAAGTGATAGACAGGGATCCTGACATGAGCTGTGACTGAGGCAAACTGATACTAGACAATATAGAGTATTTTGTAGAGATCCAAGGCAAGACATCACACACAATCAGTTGTATTGTATTCTTTACAGTAATTGAGTAATGTCCAGCAAAAGCACAAACAGTAGGGGAGGATGAAAAGATTAGAAGCAATGCAGGGACGGGTGAGGAAAGTGGTATTCCAAAAACTGACTGCAGCCATGGTTGTTGCAGCTTGTGAAGTAAATGATGGTGATCCCTCTTCTTCCGAGAAGGATGCAATTTGTCAAAGTCCAACTAAAATTTCCACTACCAGCACCAGTACGATTAATAAATCATCTAGAAACACTGAAGACAACAATTTGTGAACATTGTAAAAATCCCTCAGAGGGGGAAAAGTAAAAACAAATTGTTTGAGACCTCTAAACGTCCTAGAGGAATATAAAAGTAGTGTTGAAGAAGCGGTGGGAGATACTGTGGATTACCTACTTACTAGATCTAGAATATATCCCTCCAGCATCTTCTTCAGATACATATTAAGTTGAGAGTGAGAGAGATGATGACATGACAAAGACAAATGCTTAATCTTCAATCATTGTTTGATAAAACAATTGGAAAGGCTGAACCTGCACAAGCAAAAATACCAAAAAATACACAATCGTCCTCTCAGTTATTATCAGCTTTGTCACAGCTTCCAGTTCCAAGTGCCACTCAGCCAAACAAACTACTAGCTTTGAGTAACCAGCAACAACACAGGCTATTAACACCCCCAACCTTAGCTATGATGAGTGCCTTCGCTGCTGCTGGAAGTGCAGAACATGTGACATCTAGTAGTAGTACAATTGTAGCCCCAGTAGTAGTAGAAGCCTCTCAGGAACCATGCAGTCTATGAAGTTCACAGCATGGAGACACTTCACTCACCATCCAAAAGCTAAGCATGTTGCTGTCTGTTGTCTGTGTAAGTAGAATGTGAGCAGGGGGAAAGCAGCAAACATCCATAAAGGACAGAAGGCAGCTGTCTAGAGCTCCAAATTTTTATGCGAGTCTCAGCTGTGCGGATCACACCCACATTCTGAGTTGTGGGTGTGGCCAGTAGAATCTCATTGTCCCTGCACCAGTTTATATATGCTTTTATTGGCCATTGGTTATTTAAATCCTTGAATGCTAGAGAGGTCTCCAATGTATTGTTCACAAGGGGTTAAAAGCCTTTCTTGGGCTTGTATATTACAGGCCAAGGGAATTTTCTGTGCCAGGGAAAAGTGGGGCGTTGGAGGGACCTTGTGAGAATGTGGCCCTGGGCAGAGTTAAGGTTGCCTATAGTGCCTTTCCTAGGGGTGCCTAATATTTAAATCTGGCCCTATTGACCACCATTGTACATTTACCCCTATAAACTTTGAACAGTTTACCAAACTAGATGAAATTTGGGAATTGGGGATTCATTGCCAGGACCTGCAAACCATGAAGATTCAGTACAGGTCCATTTGATGAATAAAAAATGTCAGGTTATTTATCACATTTACTCGTGTACCACTGATCTTTAGTTTTAAAGGTATAGAAATCCTTCATTTTTACTTTACATAATCTATAAGTGCATAATATGTAAAAATAAATTGCCTATACATCTTCACCATTCAAAAAAGATACCATACATTATACAGAGCAGTTAGTGCCGCAGGGATGGTGTTACTCTGTATCACTGTCCTGCTTTTATGGTCAACTGTCCAGAATACTCTCAAGAAACAGATCAAAGAAGCTTATTGTTAGGGACATAAAAGTGTAAGAAATAGGTGAAATGAAATTAAAAAGATAAAAGTATAGGCAATTTGACTTTACATATTATCCTCTTGCATGGATGGACAAACTCATTTTAGTACCAGAATACTGAAGGCTTCCTGAAGGAGTGACAGACACCTTGATCTACATAGTTCCTGCTGAGAAAGTTTGCTTCCCTGATGCTTAGGCTGCTGTGACATTGAGAAGATTCAAGGATGCTCACAGAAGAACAAGAAACTTCCTCCAACAGATTTGGACTGTGGTCATAGTGTCGTCCATTCCAGTCTTCAGAAAGTGGCCCAGTGTATTGTCTGCAAAGTGTAGCATAATCTTTATAGGTGACTCTGACCTCCAGAATATTCAATGGGTCCTGATATTCAGAAGCAGACAAACTCACTGGGTTATAGCTAAGCCATAAGTGGTACCCCAGCCCATCTGTGATGAAGACTAGCCAATGGAAGTCACTCAGTGGAAGCCCTTGCAATCAGTTCAGGGACATCAGAGCTCTGGAGATGGGGAGAATAGGCAGATGAAGATACTTGTGGAATCTGATCCAAGATTACATAAAATACAGCTGAAGAGGAAGCATGTGTCCCCTTGATCACCTGACTAGACGAATACAACAGGATACCAGACCCAGAATAAGCAGAATCTTTGTGCCTATCAATGTTGAACACACCCTACTACCAAAAATAGAGGACAACATGAAGCAGATTTGTGGGTAAAGTGTTGGAAGCTGTGTGAAGATGTGATTCAAATCTCATTGGAGAATAGCATACAAATTAAATCTTTTTCTTAGGACATTTCAGCTCATAAAAAAATTGCTAGTGTGAACTTAAGGTTGGGTTTACATGGGTAGTAAAAATAAACACAGGATATTGTACCATTGATCAGTATGGTGCAATTCACAAGGGTGATTATTCCACTAAATAACTTACTCTATCACAGCATGCTATGACCTATATGCATTCAGCACAGAATGCATCCAATGTTCAATATTCCAGATTTGCACACTGGTCTATTGGCTACATACTAGTGCAGGTCATTCACAATGGGGAATATTGGAGGTTGTGCTGCTCCTTATACCCTCCAATAACTAGCCAACACACTTGTGAGCCAGCCAATAATATTCTGCTGTAACTAGTGTGGTTCGGCCCCTGTCACCACTCTGCCATGCCACTGTCACCTCCCCAATGCAAAAGGATCACCTTGGGACCACAGAACATTGGCGGTAAGAAAACAGGCAGCTTAAATGGTGCTGAATCATTGTGCTAATTAAATCATCTATATAAAGCCTAATGGGACATTAACCCTATGCCACAGAGGTGCTCAACACTCAGCGGAATGATATATAATTATGAAAAGTACAAATTGCAGGGTTTTTTTTTTCCTGCTGAGTAAAACGCGTAAACTCCCCCATCTGAAATATGATTCGCTCAAACGTTTGAGGATCAAACTTGTTTTTTAAATAAAAATAACATTTTATGAAAAGTCACCACCACTGTTGCTATTGCTGTCTGCGGAAATATCCAAGTATACAGAACCATCAACAGTATGTCATGCTGCTGGTTTTTGATAAAAGTGTTAAAGTGTTAAAAGTTGTTTAAAAAAAAAAAAAAAAAAAAAAAAAAAAATATATATATATATATATATACATTTTTATATTTATTTTTTTTAAAACAACATGCGCTTTTATCAAAAACCAGCACCATGTCATACTGCCCATAAAAAAAAATTATAATAAAAAAATATATATATTAAGATTGGGCTATAATAACTTTTGAATGAAGCATCATAATATTTTTTGTTTTGAAACATTAAATACTTTACTAATAAATGAATTCTCAAACATAAATTTGCTTTTACAGTACAAAATAGCTTATAAAGGGTTAAAATCATAACCAATTTTTTTATAATTTATACATCATTTAATTCAAATATCTGCACATTATGGTCTGATTTGTTCTGGATATTAATGTCCTTTACACCACAAAGATATATTCTCCTGCAATCATCATTTTCCTTGTCATTGGAAATCCTACAGGCAGATGAGCCCCTAGATATGTTTCCCCTAATAGGAGTTCATCTCGGTACAGAAGCTTGTACTGATTTGATTGCTAATCTGTGTCCAGAGATGTAGAATGTTCCACCGTCCTCAATGCCTCATCAATTAGCTTTCATGTCTCAACTACATTTTTATCAGATAAAGGATTTATGGAGAGGCAAGAATAAGAACAAATACTTGTACAGGCGGAAACCTGTAGCTAGGGCAATCTTACAGAGACAGTAACGACTGCACTTTAACCACTGATTTTCACTGGGGTTAGGAAAGTTTTCAAAAAGGGTTAAAGTAAGGTCGTCTTAAGTCAGCGAAGCTTATCAAAGTGTAATTCTGCAGAAGTGCACAGGAATCAGAGTAACCCTGCAGTGTGAATTACAGGGATACATGGCCACCTTAGGTTAAAGAAACATCCATACCTTTTTAAATACCATGTAACTCCTAGCTAGTATTTGTAAAAATGATTTATTAGGTGCATAACCCTATTATGAACACACTTTCCTTATTCATCCAGAGGCAGCTGTACATGACCTTTTGCTTATCCAAGTGATAAGGGCAATGGAAGGCATGATTTAGGTAAACAACTGGATGGGTTCTAATCTCAAAACAATTATAATAGTTTATGGGATTTTTGTGTTTAACAAAAACTAAAAGATAGCAATAGTGCAGCGGAATTATATATGTATATTATTAATGTCTGTGAACTTAAATAGAATTAGTAAGAAGCAGCTAGAATGAGCAAAGGAGATGTACAAAAAGCAAAAAAGAGGAAAGAAGCTCACAATGTTAACTGACCATAACATTTACATATAATAAATAAAATAAAAAAAAAGACTAAGTGAATAGAGTATAGATAGCAAGGAATGAGAGGGGTTTCCAGACCCCCAAATATTAGGTGAAAACTTAAAGTGCAAATGCAAAACAGAAAACAAACTGCGTTCCTCCCCACAAGTAGCTAATATTATATCTAATTATTATAATGTATTACTGTTTATATTATTATAACTTATATCTAATACACATATTTAAATCTAAATAAAAAAAAATCTTAAGGGAATGTTTTTAATTTAGATAGGGTTAAATATGTTTATTAGATAGGACTTGTCTGATATCAGGCTACTGTGATGTGGTAGGCAAGATTAACCCTTTGAGTGCCAGAGGGTTGCACACCCTTCTGGCACTCAGATGGTTAAACATACTTTGGCCAAACTATGGAACAAAAACCTAATCTTTATTAACACAATGGCATAAGATATGCTTTATACAGGGGCACATGTGCACAATTTGTATGGAGGAGTGCAGATTTGTTTTCTGTTTTGTATTTGCATTTAGGGTTGCCACCTTTTCCTCAAACAAATACCGGCCATAGTTGTGGGTTGGTGAGGGCGGAGCCACAAAAGGGGCAGAACCACTCAGTGGCAAGACCACTCAGACTAAGCTCTCTCTCTCTCTATTAGAAGAAGAAGCACACTCTCTCTCTCTCAGACTAAGCAAACACGCTCTCTCTGACAAAGCACACTCTCTCTTTCTCAGACGAAGCATACACTCTCTCTTTCAGACTAAACACACAGTCTGTCTCTCCCTGACTAAACACACTCTCTCTCTCTCAGACTAAACACTCTCACTCTCAGACTAAGCACACACACACACACTCTCTCAGACTAAGCAATTTCTCTCTCAGACTAAGCACAAACTCTCTCTCTCTCTGACTGAGCTCTCTCTCTCTCTGACTGAGCACTCTCTCTCTCTCTCAGACTAAGCACACTCTCTCTTAGACTAAGCACTCTCTCTCAGACTAAGCACTCTTTCTCTCTCAGACTAAGCACTCTCTCTCTCTCTTAGACTAAGCACTCTCTCTCTCTTAGACTAAGCACTCTCGCTCTCTCTCAGACTAAACACTCTCTATCTTTTAATATCTTTGATATCTTAATTCCTATATACTACTACCAATTTGTTTACAGTACTGTACACACTTTTTCAGGAACAGTGGGTCCCTGCCCCATGAAGCTTACAGTCTAATTTATGGTACTGGGAGATAGTGACTTGCTTAATTCACAGGGAGCAGTCTATATACCTGCAATATCCAAGTGGAACATATAAAGCTCAGTACAACTCCAAATAATTTTATTTTATATAAAAAAAGCATGTCCCCATTCTCTCGTTTTCACAAGGATCACAATTCTTTGATACATCTATTAAATATTGTACAACTCCCATAATAATTTGCTCTGAATTAGGACTACAACTTCCATGGTCCTTGCACTAAGACTACACTTCCCATAACAACTTGCTCGCTGACAGTTCTATCTCCCACGCCGTCCTACCTCTGTCATGTCATACCTGGAAGTGTGTGCGTGCTGTGGGCTATGCTGTGTTTACTTCCAAGTTCCGCCAGGGCTGGAGGAGAGACCGAGGATGAGCTGAACAGTAGTAGGCCGTAGACATGGAGTGGATTCTGACCAGACTGCCTCCTGTGCACCAGTCTCTGAGCTGACACTCTCACAGCGCCTGCGTACCGCCGCCATCCCTGGCTCCCCGTTGTCAGTCACAAGACTCATACACACACACCAGGCAAGCGTGACACTCTGATGCACCAGCCAGCCAATGAGGACCTTTGATGTCCAAATACTCTCCACTCATTGGCTGGTGATGATGCGTGGACACTGACGACTTTGAGCGAGCCACCTGAGCAGCTGGCAGATAGGGCTGAGTGGAAGAGACTGACTCTGGACACGTCACACAAATACAGAGTTTTCAATTGCCGGTATAGTAGATATACCGGCTCCGGCTCTAAGGTCCTAATTACCGGCTGTGCCGGTAAAATACCAGCTGGGTGGCAACCCTATTTGCATTTTAGGTTTCAGCTTAATATTTGGGGGTCTGAAGAACCCTCTCATTCCTTGCTGCTATCTATACTCTATTCATTTTTCTTTTTCTTATTCTATTTATTAGCAGTTTGGGATGGTGTTGGCCATCATGTTTGGTTTTCTTTGTATTTAGTAGTATAAAGTTTAGCAGAAAAATATCCCTGTTTGTATGGGTCTGTATGGATATATATGGAGATGTGAGTGTGTCTGTGGGTGTAGGTGTGTGTGTCTGTGTGTGTGTGTGTGCGCATTAGATAGGACATGGGTACTGTGACATGGTGGGCATGTGGCCAAAGAATATCCAGACTCAGATTTCTTTCGCAAGTTAACATGTACTTATGTTGCAAAGATGAATCTGGGGATATCAAAAGTGTGTGAAGTCCTGAGAACAGGCGCTTATGTAAGGTGACATAATTTCTCAAAGAACATAGTGGAGTGAAGGTTGATGACAATGGGCCATATGTTAAAAGAAGTAGCGAAATAGCTTTTGTCGTTTGTAACGACTTTTCAAAGTACAGTGTCGTTGGGATCATTAATATTTTCAGAGAGTGTCGGTTGTGATTGGAAATATGTCGTTTGTCCTGACTGAAATTGTCCTATGGAACGACAAAAAAATGTCTTAACTAAAGACAAAAATGTCTTAAAAAATGTCTTAACAACAAAAATGTCTTTAAAAATGTCTTAACTAACGACACAAATGTCTTAAGTAAAGACAAAAATTCTCACATTCAGAACACAATCCCTCCACTTTTTTCTTATCATACAAATTTTGCCTTTTGACAAATTTTCTTTTCCTCTATACGACACTGGAGAATAGTTTAGCCACGCCCTAGCCATGCCCCTTTACCTGTCAATTCTGGAATTGTGTCGTACTCAACAGACATTACTAGTTTTTTCTCGTATACTCTATAGAAAATATGTCGTTCATGCATTCAATTACTTATTTTTGTCTTTCATACAACATTTTTTTGTCGTTATCCCTTTGAACATACGGCCCAATGAGAAAGAAGAAAGATAATAAGAAAGCTGCAAATATGTAAAAAAAAATCTCAGGAAGGTAACCTAAATTTATGTTTAGTATCAAATGATGGAAACAGGCCCCTATCCAACACATCTACAATCACTCTGACTCCACCATGCAGTCCAACCTCAGAAGGAGCCCACATGAGTGCCCGGGAAAATTGGGGGTTTTAAATAATACAATGAATAAGGAAGGCAATGACAAAAGAGAACAGTTGATTTTTACCACATCCAACATTTCCACTTGAAAGGCCCCTGTTGGTAAGATCAAAAGAGGGAGACATTTGTCTTTCCTTGGAAGCCAAGGCAAACCCAACTCTTTACACCAGAAGAGGAGAACCAAGATGGGATTTGCTATAGATGTGTAACTATTTAATATTTATACAAGTCAGAAGCTGTTAGGCTGCCCTCACGCTTGGGCAGAATTAGGACTTGCCTATTTATACTAGGTCTTTTCCCTCACCAAATAAAGTTGAATGCGTATTTTTGAAAGGAAGTGAGGGCTGATTTTGGGACATTCACTGGAAGAGTTTGGAAGTGTTTATAAGAGTCTCAGGAGGATATTTTCATAGATGTTATTCTTCCAAACCATGAGATACTAACATAATTTCAGCGAAGACGATCATGCTTCAAAATTTTGAACATCAGGAAAATTAGCTCAATATAGATAAGAAGGAGTTATGTAAACATGCAAATACTGGATGGCAGTGGGTTTCCATTTGAAATTATAGTTAAAGGGATAGTAATACTTTGTTTTATCTTTATTTTATTTTGTAGGTATTAAAAAAACATGAAGAAAGATATGTCTTGTCTCTCAAACCTTTATGGTTTGAGAGATATTCACAAGCAAAAATTTCCCCTCCCTCCCCTTTTACCTAGTGCAATCCATCTCTTCTCAGATGTGGAATGCAGTCCATAGACCAGACAGATAACAGCTGGGGACAATCTTCTTCCTATGAGAACAATGAAAGCCCTGCCCACCTTGCAGGAGAGGGCTGGCCTGGGGGGCAGGGGGGCAATTGCCCCCTGGGCTAGTCATATGTCTGGACTGGTGGGCCACTCCCGCTTGTTGCTGCAAATGTAGCTACAGTAGTGATACCACAGAGCTTACAACTGACAGGGAGCTACAATCCAAGTAGATGTACAATAGTAGCATATTCTATTAGATGGTATCACTAGTGTAGCTCTACTTAAATTGTAAGCTCTGTAGTTGCACCACTGTAACCCCATTTCAGTTGTAAGCTTTGTGGTATTACTTGCCTTACTTCACAACACTAACCCTTTGAGTGCCAGAGGGGTACTCCACACATTGCTTTGGCATACCCCTCTGGCACTCAAAGGGTTAATGGCAATTATAAAATTAACCAAAGTGGGTGGGCTGGGATAGTGGGCTGGAACAATAGTAGAATCGGGCCACTTGATTGTAGTTGCCCTCCAGGCCACAAGTTGCCAGCCCTCCCCTGGCCCCTTGGCCAGTTTTTCAGGTTTTTCCCTTATCTTAATTGAAGATTGTCCCTCTCTGCAATCTACCTGGGCACCTCCCTTCTGCTCAGAGGTGAGCAGTGTTACATCAGTAAAAGCGGCGGGAGGGGATACTTTATCATTGAATTACTCTTGAACTACAACTCTGACAGAATTGAAATAACACTCTCCAAAGTCCAAATACTATAATGATTAATTGGAGCTGCTTTTATTATGAAACATTACTATCCCTTTAACCTTGAAAATGTCACACGCCATAGGGCTAAAATTAAGAGGAAGAGGCTGAGACTTTGCTGTTGTTAATCTTGTATCCTGAAATGGATTAAAACTCCTTAAGAGTTACAAAGAGGTTAGGTAGAATGGTGTGTGATTGTGAAGGAGCTTGAATTATATAATCTACAAAAGGGGAGCTCTTGTATGAATGAATAGCTAATTTATAGTCTTTCATTTCAGGGTGTTCCAAAAAATGTATATTTTTAAACATTTTAACCACTTCAAAGATACTAAAATTCTTTGAACAATTTGGAATTTCCTACTGTAATCAGTGTATATACTGCCATCTCAAAGAAAATGATAACTTAGTACTATGGTTTGATATATCATAGTAGGTGCCACAAGCACTGAACTACACCTTCTATATGCACATATCCATTATATTAGTACCATATTTATCAGAATATAAGGTGCACTGGAAACACATCTGAATAGAAGACGCACCAAAGTTTTTGAAAGAAAACTTTAGGAAAAAAATAATTCAGTGCAGATTTGGAATTTTTTTTACATAATGCTTTAATAATGGAATGAATGGATTCAAGTATGAGACTCTGGCCCCTGTGCTCATAAAAGACAGACATTCCTACAATGCTACTGACAATGTGAACCTGATGAAATTAATTGGGCTCTTGCGCTTCCCCTGATGAAAATAATTGGGATCTTGCACTGCCCCTGATGAAAATAATTGGGCTCTTGTCCTTTGACCCCAGGGTTGATTTTGTTGTGGGATTTTTTTCTTCAGTGGCTGTAAATGTCTTTGGGGCTACTGGTTTCCCAATTACAGGGCAGTATGTTTTCATTTGCCTTGGCTGTTTGCACAAACTCAGTGATCTACTATTTAGCATTGTTTGTGTACGTTGTGTTTAGCAGGTTATGTTTGAATATGATGTGAGAAAAGTGTATATATTTATAATCTGCATTTTGTATATTTTGCTGCTACATGGATTTTGTTTGTATTTCGCTGATAAACACTATTCACAGTTACATGCATTATCAGTTTTCCCACTCATGTACCTTGTGCTATGTTTATAAGCTTTTTACATTAATTAGTTGGCCTGCTTTACTATTTATGTCCTTACTTTGCACCCTTCTCAGACGTCCTTGGTCTCACTACTCTGCCGTCTTTCACTTTTTATTATTGTGTCTTTTACATCTCTTCAATACATTTTTTCCCCATCCCTTTGGATTCTTTTTTTTCTACAAATACTAGTCTGTTGCTCCTAGAGTGTACCAACATCTTATATGTTTCTATTGGTACAAGTCTGTTGCTTCTAGAGTGCACCAACATCTTATATGTTTCTGTTGGTACAAGTATGTTGCTCCTAGAGTGCACCAACATCTTATATGTTTCTATTGGTATTAGTCTATTGCTCATAGGGCCATATGTTCAAAGAAGTAGCAAAATAGCTTTTGTCGTTTGTGTCGCTGGGATCATTAATATTTTCAGAGAGTGTCGGTTGTGTTTGGAAATATGTTGTTTGTCCTGACTGAAATTGTCATATGGAATGACAAAAAAATGTCTTAACTAACAACAAAAATGTCTTACAAAAATGTCTTGACTAACGACAAAAATGTCTTAACTAAAGACAAAAATTATCACATTCAGAACACATTCCCTCCACTTTTTTCTTAACGTACAAATTTTGTCTTTTGAAAGACATTTTTTTGTTTTTAGTTATGACAAATTTTCTTTTCCTCTATACAACACTGGAGAATAGTTACTATTTATAAATCCATTCAAGGCCAATAAAAAGATTGTGATGAACAAAACACTTTATTTTGTTCATTGTCGGTAAGTGCTCATCACAATCTTTCTTTGTATGTCTCTCTAAGTTGGAAGAGTATCCCAGACATGGGCCCTTGCTCTCCATGTGCCTAGAGTAAATCAGCTGCACTACACCTATGAGGCCTGTGTGGTTGTGCTGATTCTATTGTGCAGAGAGGATTTGCCTGACATTTTGGCGGGTAGGACCAGTCTAATATGAACATGGAGATTTCCTTACTGCAAAGGCACATGGGAGCGAAAAACATGACTTGTAGCACCTCTGAGAGGCCACCATGCCTTAGAACAAAATACTTTATTTTGTTTGCTCTTGGTGAGTGCGCATCACAATCGTTCTTTGGATGTCTCCCAAAAAATCATTAAGACTGGTGAAATAAGCCATTCAACTAAAAAAAAGTCAGGGATTTTTTACAGTAAGGGCAATCAGAATGTGGGATTTGCCTGGGAGCTGTGCTTGCAATACTGTAAATGCTTTCAAAACATGGATTGGATAACTTTCTAGCTCAGAGCAATATAGAGAATTATAACATTTCATTTCATTGCAGTTACAATGTTAATCCAGGGAGATATCCGATTGAATGTTTGGAGTCAGAAGAAATTTTGTTTTTCCTGCTTGGTGCTTAATTTACAAATGGCTTCAAAAGGGTTTTTTGCTTAATTTTAATTTTTTTGGCTTCCTCTGGATCAACAAGACTTATATGATAAGGGCTTAACTTGATGGGTTGATGAATGCACGTCTTCTTTGAACCTCATCAACTACAAAGCTATGTTGATACTTTTTAGTCAATTCTGCTTTGCTCCCAATATCAAATTGTTTCTCTCATACAACTCGCTTCCTTAGGATTGTCTGAAACAAGAAGTTGGAGGCTTCTCTTGCAATGAAGGGGATAAATGTGCAAAGCTGTATGCAAATTCACAAATATATATCACATGTATGAAAGCAAAATAATACCTGTCCACTGGTATTTGTGCTTTAGTTAATATTCTCCCATTTCTATGTTATAATGTTTCCAGGAAAAATGGGTGAAGCAACTTGCATATTGTAACAGTAAAAGACATTGAAGCTTGCTTCAATAGCAAAATCAGGTAAATGGCAAGCGACAGCTTTTATTATCTCATCCTGTCAAAATATGAATCTGTTTGGTTTTTCCCATAATTCTGAAGTGAGGCCATTTTGATTTGATTAGGTGGGGAATGGCTTTTTGCTTCCCTACTACACACATTAACCCTTTGAGTGCCAGAGGGGTTCACAACGCATTGCAAAGCAATGCCTTGCGTACCCCTCTGGCACTCAAAGGGTTAAGAAAAGATCAGTATGTACCATACAGTTACATTGTTACAGGACAAAGAAAAGAAAATTGTTAGACAACACAATCTGAGGGATAGTAAACCAGCTGAGTGTGATCTAACCAAATTAACCCGTTCAGTACCCTGAAGGAGTGCTTTAAATCTAAATTAAGTTTAAAACTTAACCTTTAATGGCTAATATGATTAAAAAGAACTAAATATTTAACATATAAAATTACTCCAGCCAATACAACCATTGAACTGGGTATAGTCGAGTAACAAGGGGATTCCCCATTGCGGCTGTGTACGAGTATTCACCTGCAGCGTAACTAGCTGTCCCTGTGCTTTAATAGAATACAGCAAAAGAAAACAGAGGTAAGAATCCCTAAAGCTCGTGTTAGAGAAACACCAGCACTAATATTACCTCCCGGATCCGTATAAAATGTCACCAGTAACAGTCCCTAGTATCGATAGAGTAGAACAGTATGAAAAATAGCACACCCTCCGAGTGTGGGTGTAACAAAGTCTTGCCTAAATGCTATTTACTGACTAAGGAAGCACTGCAGTGAATACTCATATAGCCGTTTGGGGGAACATTAACCCTTAAGGATAACCCAATAACACTCATTAGTTTGAAATGTCAAATTACAAAATCACAAGATTATTCTGACATTAATAAGGATATTAATGCCACATTTTGTAGACTTTATCATAATCGCATAACCTATTACTTTGGTTGGGATTCTGAATCAATTATAAAATATTTTTTTTTCACATGCTTACAATAGAAGTTCAGAAGTGTAGATTCATTTTAGTGCAGTCATTCCCAGGGCAAGCTGACAGGGGAAGGGGAGTGAGAAGGCTTTGGTTCAGCACCAAATGCAATGGGATATAGCAGCTGCTTTTAACAAAAATTAGCATTTTGGTACTATGTGGATTACCGATGTAATATGACATTCATCAAACAGGGATTCAATAACATCCTATAACATAAAGTGGTACAATGCGTCGCTCACTGTGAGCGTAACCGCACATGCGCAGTAGAGACTCTCTACTGTGCATGGGTGGTTTCGCACACAGGGAGCTTCACTGTGAACCGTCTGGAGCTCCCTGTTAATGAGCAGCATGTTCGGCGAGTCTCTACTGCGCATGACTGCAGTCATGCGCAGTAGAGACTCGCCGAACGCGCTGCCCCGCTCCGGACGGCTCACATCCTGTCTCTGCTCCCGCTCCGGGGCAGCAGCCGGGGCCGCTAGGTGCACTTTAGCCCATGTATACGGGCTTTCATAATAGTAATAAAATAGTAACATAGTTGATGTTGAGGCTGGTTAAAGACATGCATACATCAAGTTAAGCCTGTGCCAAATCACCCCTGTTGATCCAGAGGAAGGCAAAATAAACAACAATAATAACATTGAATCCATTTCCAGTTAAGCCCCAATTGAGTAAAAACATTTCTTCCTTCCCACAATTCATGCTTTTTGGGAAGAAAAATCTGCAATGAATGTTTGCCAACAAAGTGGGTTTTGGCCAGCAACGCTTGTTGCTCCATGTACCGGGCCAGTTATAGGATAGCTGCAGTACAAAACCAGGTTTCCCATTCAGTGTTTTTTTGCCTTACCGGCTGTTTTACCAGTGGGAATAGTTTTGAGCCCAAAGGGTTAAATTATACAAATGGAAAAAGAAAGCTGGAGCACTAACAGAGTTATGTCATCAAAGCTGCCTTTTAATGAAATGGTTCTACATGCTTCTATGAACCTGTATCTATCTTGTAGCTGAAAAAAGGGGCATAAAAACATTTGCTAATTACAAATATACTTCATAGTAGATGATTGTAAGTGTAGCTTTAGTAGTAAAGTGTGTATATCAGTTGGTGAAAGTATTTTAAAACATAACTTTTATTAATGTATAAAAAAAGGAAAAAACAAACTATTTTAAATATATATATTCTATCCTATATTAGCTTGTTGAATGATTAGAAAACATCTTTGGAGAATATATACAGTATGCCACTATGGGCCATATGTTCAAAGAAGTAGCAAAATAGCTTTTGTCGTTTGTAACGACTTTTCAAACTACAGTGTCGTTGGGATCATCAATATTTTCAGAGAGTGTTGCTTGTGATCGGAAATATGTTGTTTGTCCTGACTGACAAAAATATGTATTTAATGACAACAAATGTCTTAACTAATGACAAAAATGTCTTAACTAACAACAAAAATGAGTTAACTAAAGACAAAAATTCTCACATTCAGAATTTCACATTCCCTCCACTTTTTTCTTAATGTACAAATTTTGTCTTTTGCAAGACATTTTTTTGTTGTTAGTTACGACAAATTTTCCTTTCCTCTATACGACACTGGAGAATAGTTTAGCCACACCCTTTCCCCGCCCCTTTGCCCAGAAATTCTGAAGTTGTGTCTTAGACAACGGACATTACTATTTTTTTGTGGTATACTTTATACAAAATATGTTGTTCATGTAAACAGTTATTTATTTTTGTTGTTCATACAACTTTTTTTGACATTATCCCTTTGAAAATATGGCCCTATGTGTATAAGACTCCACTATATCCCAAGATAATATCCAAAGTAATTATGTACACAAAATAAATGAATATTATACAATATACAAATATGCAAAGTAATAATGAAAAATACTAAAGAGGATTAAAAGGGTATTTATAATACCATTAACAGGATATCTCTGCATAAAGATTAATTACAATTTCCATATTCAAAATAAAAATGAATTATATGATATGAGGATACCAGGAGACCTATACCACATATCACTTGGCAGGGAGCTCCTATACTAACGTACACCCATAATTGGAGCACAAAAATTAGCTAACTCAGCCCCTTTATTTGATGTCACAGATATGGGTGGGTTTCACAAATACTGGAATCTCATAAGAATGATTGCATAAGTTAATTGAAATTCTCATCATCATCAATCATGGAAACTATCTTTAAAAAAATTATGCACAACTAAAAATATTATTTGCTATCATTACAAAGCAATGTACTACCACCAAGGGTAGAGTAGATATTTTGAGAAAAGATACCGCTAAAATGTATATGAAAGACCTTCAAACAACAACAACTAAAGATCTATCAAACTATAATTCTCATATTGGCTATAGAGTAAGCAGACATTGCTGTGTAATGAAGTGAGTTTCACCGGATAGTTTAATTAAGGCTGAAAGGAAGGACCTATTGAGAAGAGCATTCATTATTCTCTTAGCCAATAATTTTAAACTCTGTAAATACCTCTGATTAAGTTGTTGTTTGAATACATCTATCCTAAAAGAGCATCTCTCACATAGGATGTGTTTGAAAACTTAGTAACTACTGAGCAATGTCAACACACTGACATATTCTGTTATGTGTGTTTAGATTGAGAGCATCTTTACTACTTTGTATTCTAAACAGAAAATGTTCTATCCATCAAAGGGAAATGTATTACTTGCAATACAAACAAGCAAATTATTACAGTTCTCCAGCTACATTGTATCTATCTAATAAACATGTTGGACAAATGCATTTGCCATATATGTCTATTAGACTCAAACCCAAACATTGCATCTCTTGTTACTTAGTAATCAAACAGACATCTAAATATCCAATGTTTTTCATGTTATTATTTACATTTATTTTCAGGGGAAAATATATACTATCCATCAACTTAAATGGAAAACATAATGAAATATATAATTCAAATGGGACAACACAGGAAGAGAGTGCTTCCTCAGATCCACTAGTCCCAAACAGCCAAATTGCCCAAGGATTGTAATAAAAATTAATTTTATTGTACAAAGTTAAGAACAAATCCATGTTAGAAATAAACTGGCACTTGAAGACCAAACAAACAAAGACACATGAACCACCTAACATTTATGATTATCTCACTTAATCATAGGGGAAGAGGAAGAACAAGTTGATCCGGGGGGAGTCGAAACAAGAGGTGGTGAACTTGTCCAGTAAAACCCTTAGTCCTGTACAGACAAGAACTTTGACAAAGGGATTGAACTTTTCTACCAACAGACATTTTAATTTGCTGGACACAATTCTGGACCTTAACTGTTTTGTTAGATGTTTAACCCTCAAAAGATTTTTTGTTGAGGAGAGTTGAGAGACTATTGTACCTGAATATAATGCTGAATTCAGCATTAATTTGTCATCACACAATAATAATGGTGATTTGTCCCCTGATTATAGGTTATTATTTTCTGGAATGGATAAGAGTGCTAATTTTGGTTTTTCTAAGTTTACTGACCAGTGTTCGGCTTTTGATCTGGGTAGTCTTAAGAAGGAAAGCAATTAGGATATGTTTAATATTGTGAATCCATCTATGGAGGATGTTAACAGATGGTTTAAACCACGTTCTGACTTCTATCCAGTTCAGTGATGCAGCCAGGCATAGAAGTATTTGAAGAATTGGTAGAGCAGGATTTATTTCAGCTGAAGGATAGGCTAGATTTGTCTAGTTCATATAGAGATAATACCACCAAAGAGGAGAGACAGGCCATCAGGGATCTAGCTGAAGATAGCTCTCTAGTTATTAAGAATGCAGATAAAGGTGTGGTATTACTTGACTATACAATTTCATCAGTAGTCTTTGAGACAATTGCAAGCCACTGATTGAATGAATATGTTTATTTATCCAGCACCACAAGTGTATGCAGCCCTTCACAATCTAAGGGTTTAGACAATACAAGGTTACAATTACAAGTGCTTTGTAAAGTGAAACACTGGAAACACTGCCCAAAAGCTTACTATCTAAAGACACTGATTCATATGTGGACCTGAATAGAGATCCTACTAGATCTTTCATGAGAATTTTTTTTTAATTAATTGATGAGGATGTCACTCTTGGGATCATATATGCAAAACAATCCCAGGGTGCCCACCTCTCATCAACTTCTAAAAATTAACAAGCCAGACCACCAAAAGGTAGACTGATAGTGTCGGAAATTGACTCCTTAAATGAGAACCTGTCCGAATTGGTGGATTCTTATTTACAGCCTTTGGTAATCCACTTAACTAGCTATACAGTTAACACGCAGTTAAATCTCATCTAAATTAGTATACTAGTTATTCCATCGACTTCAAGAATTTTCTATTAGATGTAATCCAATATTTACTGTAACATAACTTTTTTAAATTAGAAAAAGACAAAAGAAAAAAAAAGGCGTTCCTAGTGTAGTATTGTCAAATAAATCGAAATCACTGTAACCCTTCGTCACAGTAGGAAATATACAATGGAGATGTTCAGTAAAACACTTATGTGCAAACTGAAAAGCATGCAGGAGGGATTTATACTGTCCCAACACAGTATGATCAATCTCTCTACCGTTGAATCTTGGTGGTGAAGGGAAGGAGGGGGTTGCACCTGTAAACTTCCATCAGGAACTCAAGAATATGGAAAAAAGCACACAAACAGAGGGCACCCAACAGTGCCTGTTATCCAAATAAATGTAAATGTCAGATATATTTGACTGTACTCACAAATGTGGTGGTTGGTAGGTGGCTTATTCCAGCTCCCAACAATATTAGATTGCAGAGAGCATCAACCTGTCTCTGCTCAGGTCTTCAAATCTGGTTGAGAAAGAATGATGTGCTGCTCCAAATCTTGTAATAAAATTATTTAATATCAAATACCACAATAGTATGCAGATATATAAAAAGTTAGAATAGCAAATCAAGAAAGATAATGTTTCGCAGCTCAAGGCTTCTTTTTGAAAACTGATGGCTAACAGATAAAAAAACAAGACAGTCTTGAGGAAGCTCTGTTTAGGACTGAAAACATTAGGCATGGATAGAAATACACTTCTTCTTCACTTGTTTGTTATATTGCCACCACTAGTTGGCAAACTATAATAATCATCTCTTCTCTATTGAATGCAATAAATTCCCCTTTAATTGATAGGGCATACTCTGTTTAGACATCTAGGAATACTCAGTAATAAAGACATTCTAAATCTATACACACACATGCACACACACATATAATACAATATGTCAATGTGTCGTCATTTCCCCATGATTGGTGCAATATGAGAGATGCTCCTTCAGGATAGGTGTATTCAAACTTAACTTTATTAGAGACATTTACAGAGTTTTAAATTATTGGCTGAGAAATGTGTAAAAGCCATTCTCAGACAGTTATCGCTTACAGTTATGATAAAGCCACCCAGTGAAATGTGTGTCAGTGTTTCATTAAAGAGAAATGTCAGCTTACTCTATAAAGCCCATATGAGAGTAATATTTATATAGTTTTTTTTTGTTTGAAGGTTCATCATATACATTTTTAATGTACCTTTCTCTCAAGATATCCACCCTACACCCTGTGGTAGGACAAAGAACATTGCATTGTAATGATTAGAGGTGGACAAAAAGTAAGAAAAATTACCCAAATGACTTTTCATGAAAAATGGATGATTTTTCTATTTTTTCGTGAAAGTTTTCTCCTTTTCTCAGATACAAAATGTATCTCCTTTTTGCCTATTCCAACAAATTTTTCACCTATTCCAACACATTTTCTTCTATTCTAATGCATTTTTCACCTATTCA
The DNA here is from genome assembly GCA_037306005.1 of Rhinophrynus dorsalis. Taxonomy (NCBI): domain Eukaryota; kingdom Metazoa; phylum Chordata; class Amphibia; order Anura; family Rhinophrynidae; genus Rhinophrynus; species Rhinophrynus dorsalis. Next base: position 639,152,362 of record CM074718.1, on the reverse strand, counting down.
ACACATTTTTCTCCTATTCTAACACATTTCTTTCGTATTCCAACACATTCATATTCCAATACATTTTTCTCTTATTCCAACACATTTTCTCCTATGTTTAATATGGTGCAGCATTTCCCAGCACAATATTACTTCTTCTGAGGGCTATAGCAAGTAGCTGGGAGTCAAAGTTGTGAGTCCTACAGCAACATATACCTTGAAAAATGTGTTAGCATTCAGAGTGCATTCGTCCTTTGCACACAACACTTACTTCCTGCTTAAGTGACACTGGCACATATTCATGATGATGTCAAGTGATTTAAAAAAATATATATATATAACCTACAATGTGGGAGATGTGTATGGTAGTGGTGGTGGGGGACTGGCGTGGTGTGATTGGTGGGATCTTGACAAACTGAGTCCACCCCAGGAGGACAGGGATCATCATCGTTTATTGCACATGATGCAGCAACCATTGTTGCAGTCAGTTTTTGTATTACCACTTTACTCCCACGTCCCTGTACTGCTCCATCTCCCCCACTCCCACTTGTGCGTTAGCTAGACATTACTCAACTACTGTGTGTGATTTTACTCTCTACAGTACAACTGATGGAGTATGATGTCTTGGCTTGGCCCTCAACAAAATTCTCAGTGTCATCTGCTGTCTATCAACTCTGGTGAGATAGCTCAGTGGTAATGTCCCTGACTATGGAGCCTATTCCAACCACAAGGTTGCAGGTTCGAATCCCAGCAGGGTCAACTCAACCTTTCATCCTTCCGAGGTTGATAAATGAGTACCATTAATTGGGTAATAGTAACATCTATTATTTCAGCTGCTGATTTGGTTAATTCTGAAAGCGCTTTGAGTCCCACTGGGAGAAAGGTGCTATATAAATGCTAGTTATTATTATTATTATAACTCTGCCTCAGTCACAGAGCTCACACCAGGCTCCCAGTCAGCTGTCTAATATATTTGTTAAATTATCATTATATTTTTTTTTAAGTTGTCAACCCCATCTTATCACAGTTAGTTCAAAAAAGAAATATATCTATATTTATATATAAAAGAATAAGCCTCATTGCATAATTTATGGTACCTCACACACAGAACATAATTTATGTCTCCTCAGAAAACAAACACACATTGAACAGAATGCCTCATTACATAATTTATGTCTCATTAGGAGACTCAACTCCCATTGGGTGATTCAATGGGGACATTACTGCTCCCATTGGGTGATTCAATGGGGGCGTGTTTATCATACAGGGAGTTGGCCCAACCCCTCCAGCCCTCCCACCACTATCCAACTGACAAAAAAAATATAGCTGCCACTCGCTCCTGAAGTAGGAGATATCAATAACTTCTCCTGGTCCACACACACTCTCACTTAGGATCATGACCCCACAAACACACCGTTTCACCTCCCACAGATAATTGTAGCCCTCCATACACACTGTTTCACCTCCTACAGATAAACCCTCCATACACTCTGTTTCAGTACGAGGGTGTAATGTTTCCATAAAATACAAACTCAGGGATAAACTTAATAGCAACTCTTTTATTTAACCATTCCAGTGCCAGAGGGGTACACAACACATTGCTTTGCAATGTGTTGCGTACCCCTCTGGCACTCAAAGGGTTAAGTCTTTTCATCTCTTCAGTCACCTCACTGTCTGTTTTCAAATGTCACTCCTCCACTTCCTGCTTCCTGATTCCCACCCTTTCTCCTTAAAGGGAGAGAGATGCTTTGCTGTATGTTACAGAGGGCAAGCCTCAAACACCACTTTCTATTTGATCCCTCAGCCTATTGCTACGTTGCCTCAACTGAAGAGCCATTGTGTGTTATATTGCTATGTTACCTCAGCTTAAGTAAGGAGTTACTGTTCCCATTGGGTGATTCAATGGAGAAGTGATTTAAATCATTCAGGGAGCTGGCCTGCCCCCACTATCCAGCCTGCCCACCACTATCCAAGTGACTGAAAAAACAAAATGGCTGCCACTTGCTCCTACACCACAGACTCACACACAAGCCACACACACACACAAGCCACACACACACACACAAGCAACACACACACACAGAGTCCCCAGGGGTCCCTCCACCAATCTGAGGCACACAATGAGCTGATCCAACAAAGAGAGGGCAGGATCGGCTCCAGTGTACCTTCATTTCTGGTATCCACAACACAACAATGCTTTTGGCTCCTGGTGCACAATGTGCTTCTGCTGCAGGAAGCTCAGCTGCTTCATGTAGCTCGGAGGCAGGCAGGCCCAGTACCAAATCCTTCATGTTTCCCCTTCATGAAGCACAACACTCCACCCCACAACAGCCCGGTCATGCGGCCCTTCAAGGAGCTCTCTACAAGCAGCAGCTGGATGCGGCTATTACCCGTGGCTGAGGGGCTGGAGACAGACCATGCTGGGGCCACTCTGTAGTACACACTCTTATACACAAGCTTCTTCACCGCCGCTCTTTGCCTGCTGTCACACACCTGCATTGTGTAAGTACCCTGGCACAAAAAATATACATGCCGCACTATAGCTGCTCCAACAACACACACCATCCCTCCTCAGTTCCCGCTCTCGGTGCCCTAGTAACGCTCTTGGCCGAGGCCTGGGGCAGGAGGTGTCTTCCTGGCCAGGGAGCCGGGCCGGCGGTTGTCTGGCAGCCTGTGAGTGTGCATGTACAGTGCCCACTTCAGGGACTGTGGACTCCATGACTCTCGCTACATACTGGGACAGCTGGTTAACCCTTTCAGTGCCAGAGGATTAAGCAACACAATGAGCAATGCCTTGCCTACCCCTCTGGCACTTACAGGACCACAGTAATATCTGTATGTGTGTGTGTACGCATGTATGTATGTGTGTATGTATGATCAATGTCTGTATATGTCACTGTATCTGTGTGTGTCTATGTATGTGTGCAATATGATTCTTTCTGCTTCACACAGTACACAAAAAAACATCATCAGTCAATACAGCTAAATAAAATGTACAATACAAACAAACGCAAACATTTCTTACAAAATACCTTCAACATGCCACCTACAACATTTCAAACAAAAAATGCTACATAACACATACCCTACTACAATGACGGGCAACGCCGTCACATATTGCTAGTAACTAATAAAACAAAATCAACAACTTCTTTCACTAGACTTCCCCAGCACAGAGACAATAAAATAAAAATCAGCAAGTAATTTGACCCCGCAAGTAATTTGTTTTACCAGTCAGTCACACCAAATTTTGGGGTATTTTGAGTCAACCTCCTTCCTCCCTTCTTCTCCCCCAGAGTGTCCCCAGACTCCCCTACTACAGAGAATAAATGTCCTACCTAAATGACTCTCTAAACTAAGCTTCACTTCCCCTTTATTTGCCTTCTCTAGCTCAAAAACATGCTGCTTTCTCTCAGAAACACAGAATGGCTGCTGTGAGAGCCTGACACCCTTGTATATGGCTGTAGAAAAGTAGAGAAAACTTTTGTGTGGTGGAGAATTCATGTTCTTCCCATGGATTTCAATGCAATGAGCTAGGTAAAAAGTGTGGGAACACTGCACTTTTGGCAGGAAATTTTTTGCTGTGCAGAAAGTGACATTTTTTGCTGATTTCAGCTTGAGGCAAAAATTTTCTCCCATCCCTAGCAAATATTTCTAGTTGGATATAATTTTTTAACAATTCTCTTCATGATCTATGATGATGACAATTTCAATTAATATATGTATTTTTGCTTCCCATAGTTTTCTCTTTCTTTTTCTCACTCATATGAGATTCCAGTATTTGCGAGACCCTCATATCTGTTTTAGCAAATAAAAGGACATTTTACTCTGGGTAGGATACCTTTCCTATAGAGCCTCCTCAGTTCAAGGGCAAGCTTGTTCCTAGTTATGCATCTCTGACCAGCTCTTTGTATATGCAAGTTACTCTTGTGATTGGTCACCCTAAGGGTAACAGGGCAATCCAGACATGGACCCCTTGCTCACGGTGCCTACAGAGATCAGCTGCACCTCACTGACGAGGCCCTACAAGGCCAAAACGTACATCTGTGGTTGGCTGATTCTCTTGTTCAGAGAGGAATTGCCTGGCACTTCTTGGCTGGAATGCCTTTTGGTAGGATCAGTATGATGTGCTTTAGGAGATTTCCTCTCTGTGAAAGGCACTAGTGAGCTAAAAAAGATTGCACCCAGGGTAGGATACCTTGCCTATAGAGCCTCCTCACTTCGAGGGCAGGCTCATTCATAGTTGAGCATCTCTGACCAGCTCACACCAGGGAGCACTCCTAGGTACAATCCTAGCCCCAATCCATCTGTCGGGAGCTTTTTCATGTGATCATGTCTCAGTGGTACTCAGAGCTAGGGACCCCAGGATGTGTAAGAAGCTAACCATAGCCGAATTTGTCATTGCCTTCAGCCTGTATAGGGATATCTTATGTTCAGTTTACCCACAGCGCAGGGAAGAGCTGTACCTGTACCTATTTAGGGTGGTGGAATTGGGACAGATGGTGGCCAAGCATTTTATGACTACCACCGATCATTCTCGGCTCAGGCAGCAGTGGCTCAGGCTCAGCTTAACCTTTCTACGGATTGGAGCAGGTTGGACACTGAACTATTCTGCCACCATTTTGCGGGATTGAGAACCCCAATGTGTAAGGTGTGTCAGTCAGCAGAGCACGCCACCGCGCCCACAGGGCCACCCCAGCCATCACTCATCCAGATGTTATTTTAATGGATGTTGCCTCCCGCATGTCTGCCTGACATGCCACAGGGCTCACCCCAAAACCATCCTATGGGCCTAGCAACCGGGAAGTTCAATTATAAAAAACACTTAATTTACGACTTGTTGGGACCACATTCCTCTTTTATCCCTAGTTTAAATTCATTAATACCATCAGGGGAATTTTCATTGTCATATACATCTGTTGATGACACTAAACAATCCATCCTTCAGGCAGGTCATGGGTCATGGCTTTCAAAAACAAATATCTGTGATGCTTTCAAACTCTTACCATTGCACACATCTCTCTGGCCCTTGCACGGTGTTAGGTGGAGAGAGAAATATTATTTCACTACCCGCCTGACTTTTGGGGCAAAACACAGCCCCAAGTTGTTCAACATATTCGCCGAAACCCTATGTTGGATTTTGATGAATGTAGCCAGATCCCCATTAATTATCCATTACTTGGACGATTTTCTCGTGATAGAGTCTCCAAACAGTATACCTCAGGGACTAGGGATCATACATAATCTGTTCTGTGACCTTCATATTCCAGTGGCAATAGAGAAATCAGTAGGACCAGTGCACAAGTTATATTTTCTGGGCATACAGCTGGATACTACAGCCATGGAAGCCAGTCTTCCTTTAGAGAAACTGGCACTGAAGTCTGTAGGTTCACCAAAATTAAGATATGCCAGAAAGTAGAACTCCAATCCCTCATAGGTAGGTTAGTATATGCCAGGACTTAAAATTTGAAGTCCTTTGCTACTAGCCAGACCTGAAAAGTTACTCGCCACTGCAAGCCATAACATACCCACCAGGGCTGAATTTCTACTCGCCAGGGCTAAATTTTCACTTGCCATTGGCTAGTGGGGAGTGGAAATTTTGAGCCCTGGTATATGCCATGCGTATCATGCCACAGGGGCGTTCTTTCATTTCTCACTTACTGGGAAAGGACACCCGGGGTCAGGGAGGTATCCAGCTGAATGATTCTATTCTATCAGGTCTAAATATGTGGGCTAGTTTCCTCAAATGATGGAACGGATGCTCCATGTTCATTCCTAAAGCTACCACAGAGTCACCTTTCATGGTCAGCCATGCCGTTCCCTCGGGGGGAAGGTATGTGGCCATATACCAGGATCACTGGTTGGCGGCGACATGGCCTCCCGAGGTGAACTTATTACCAGTTTTCCGAGTTACTTCATCATGCTTTGAAATATACCCCATAGTGGCAGTGGCAGCCACATGGGGTCATCTCTGGACAGGCCAAACAGTCACTATTTATACAGACAACCAAGCCACAGCACAGATGATTAACAAAGCTTGCTCATCATCCATGTCCATAATGCCTTTTGTCAGGAAAGTCACCTGGTTATCCATGTATCACAAATTTGAAATAGAATGTCAATATATTCCAGACTCCTTAACACTAAGGACACTTTCATGACTCAATTTTCAGGACTTTCACAGACAACATCCATCAGCAGACCCTCTACCCTCCCTCCTGCCTCCGTTGACCGCACTGATGTTACACTGATGCAGCTTCACAAAGGAGCCAGTACCCTGATGGATACTGCTCTGTCCAGCAATACCAGAAGACTATATGACCGGGCCTGAATCCTTTTCGAAAGATTTATCAGGGTGTTCCATCCACCACATCCTTTTGCCATAGACACCATACTGGCTCTCTTTTCCCATTGTCATTATGACTTAAAATTATCATATGCTACCATAAAATCCTATATAGCAGACATCCAACACCATTGCCTTATACTACAACCAATCAGTAAGTTCTTTCTCTCCAATCACTCCATAAAACTGATAATGAGAGGTATAAAGAAAAGTTCTCCAATTATCACCACCACATCGATTTCCCATAGACGGAGCAATGTTCTGTCAATTAGCTAAATGATTGCTATCAGCCCCTTTCGAAACAACAAGTGAATCTCACTTTACCCATGGCCATATATTTAGCCTTTTACAGTTTTCTCAGACCAGGGGAGCTCACAGCGTCAGCTGCCTCCAGTCATTGTCTACAGGTGGGCGATCTCGTTAAAGAATCTGACCATTACATCCTTCGCTTGGTAGTCTCAAAAACTAGGCAAGTGGGACCAGCTACTGAAATTCCCCTCTGGCAATACATGGTACCCTGTAAAATGTGTGACATATATATGTAACACTTTAAAGAAAAACATTTGACTAGCCCGCTACTCACTTACCAAGGCAAGCCACTCACGACTGTTAAATTCATGTACTATATCCGTATCATTTCAAGACTGGGATATAACCCTAGAGCATTCTCTGGTCATTCTTTTAGGATAGGGGCAGTATCCACAGCCTCACGAAATAACATCCCTGTTCATATCATAAAGAAACTAGGATGATGGAAATCCGATTGTTACGCCACATGTATCCCACAACCAATTACCGAGATATGGCAAGTTTTTCAGTCATTGATTAAATAAGCTATTGTGTATTTTCCATGATTAAACTAATTTTCATCACCACATTGTATGATCATAATTTTTGTCCACTTATAGGCCCACTTTCTGGTCGGACAAGGTAATATTCATCCGACCTAATACATAACTACTACTGTACCTTCCAGGCCCGACCACAAATGTAAGGCTATTGGTTAGCCTGACGTTGTGGGAGGGCCAGCTGGAGGTATTTAAACACAGCCTCGGCCGCTCCGTCAGATAGCCTTAAACCATAACATTATTTAACCTGAGAGAGAAAAACATAAGATAAAGGGAGGGTTAGTATAGGGGGGGATAATACTTGTCCATGTCTAAAATCCAGATTTTCCATCACCTAATTAGGAAAATCTTTGAATTTTAAAGCAAGACACGGCGGCTCCTATTATGCAAGTTTAAAACTGTTGTATTACATTAGAAGATACGTGTACAATAGGTTTGAAATAAAAAAATTTGAAGGTGGATTCTGCCCCTTTGAGGATATCCTCTAGTCTACTACTGGTTAATAAAGATTTGGAAGCCATAGCTCCTCGAGAGGAGTGGGTACCAAAATGGTTAGTATCAATACCACCTGACTGCATGATGCAGTGAATCCAGTTGTAGCAGTAGACACAGGAAGGTATGGTTTAATAAAAGAAATTAACAATTGGTGAGAGTCAATGGGCCTGAATGTGGAGGTATAATTTTCATACGCTTTTAAACAAAGAACCACATAAAGTTGGGGATTTTGCGGGAAACTTGGGTAGAAGATTTCCTAAGAGACATATTTAGTTTGTCTAGAAATCAGAAAACGTACTCCATCAGGTTCATAAGATCTTTTAGAAATGTCTAAGGTGTGGACGTTGGATACCCTCTGAAACGAGATAAGACAAAGAAACATGGTAAGTGTAGCTGATAGTTGCTTAAAGGGATAGTAATATTTCACAAAAACAGCAGCTCCAATTAATCTTCATAGTATTTGAGCCATAGAGAGTGTTATTTCAATACTGTCAGAGTTGTGGTTCAAGAGTTATTGAAGAAGAAAGTGCCCCCTCCTGTCCCCCTTTTACCTAGTGTAAGCCATCTATTCTCAGATGTGGAATCTGGTTGTAAGACCAGACTGATAACAGAAGGGGACAATCTTCTTCCTATGAGTACAATGAAAGCCCTGCCCCCCTTGACAAGTTTTTCAGCTTTTTCCCTTTTGTTAATTGAAGATTGTCCCTCTCTGCAGTCTACCTGGGCACCTCCCTTCTGCTCTGGCTGAGCAGTGTTATATCAGTAAAAGGAGCGGGAGGAGGATACTTTGTCATTGAATTACTCTTGAACTACAATTCTGACAGAATTGAAATAACACTCTCCAAGGTCCAAATAGTATGGTGATTAATTAGAGCTGCTTTTATTATGAAACATTACTATCCCTTTAAGAGAAAGGTTCTCATTAGGGGGCCAGGATACTAAAAAGGAGAGGACAGTATTGACGTCCCAAAGATTTGAATATCATGTAAATAGTGGTCTTGAAAATGTTATGCCTTTCATAAGTTTGCAAATTAATGGATATTGACCTACGGGAAAGCCTTCAATATAATTAGCAATTGATCATCCTATAGGCTTTGCCTTGTTGAAAGCAGTAAGCCAGAAAATGAATAATGGAAGTTAAATTGGAAGAAAAAAGATCCAGGTCCCGTTCCAGGCACCAACGTGTCCAGACTTTCCAGCATGATTTATAACATGCTCTCGTACCTGGTTCCCAGGCTTCGGCGATGAGGAGTTGAGCCGATTGCGAAAGGCCATCAATAAGCCATCGATTCCTGAAATCTGCCAGGCCATAAGATGAAGTTGGTTTGGAAGTAAAAAGTTGTGAGATTTCCTTGTAGGATCCAGCAATAACTGGGGATATGGGGTCAGATATTGTGGGAAATCTATGGATAGCTAAAGAAGTGGAGGGAACCACGGTTGAGTTGGCCAGAAGGGTGTGATTAGGACCAGAGTAATTTTTGTTTCCCGACTTGGGAGAATTACTCTGGGGATCAATGGTGACGGGGGAAAGGAGTAAACTTCCTATTGTGGGCCACATCTGGAGGAAATCATCTAAGGCTGTTGCCTCCGGGTCTAGTCTCCAGCTGAAGAACTTCGGAAGACAAGTGTTCAATCTGGAGGCAAAGAGGTCTACCTCTAAAGACCCCAGGTCTAATTGAGTTTTGTGAAAATTAAGCTGTGAAGCATCCAGTCGCTTACATCTGTCAGATATCTGGAATTCCAATCCACTATGGAATTGGATAGACCTGGTAGATATTCCACCTGTAGTGAAATGTTTCTGTCCAGAAATGCCAAAGTTCTTTTGCCAGAATTCCTAGGGTTTTTGATTTTGTACCACCTAGATGGTTTATATATTTGACTGCTGATATATTGTCCATCTTTAAAAGAATACAGCAATTTGATGTCTTTCGTAAAGCTTTTGATGGTGAAAGATCCTGCTAGTAATTCCAAGCAGTTGATATGTAGATCTTTCTCTCTGAGAGATCATTTCCCTCCTGTGGTAAGATATCTGCATCGAGCTCCTCAGCCTAAATTGCTGGCATAGAATTCTATTATGAGTTCTGGGGACATCCCGAAAAGTACTCTCCTATTCCGTGCTTCCATGCTTTGTAGCCATCAAAGAAGTTCTCGTGTCTGTAGAAAGAGGGATCAGATCCGAATATCTGAGACCCTTGCGGAGGTGAAGGATTTTTAATCTTTGGAGGGCTCAATAATGGAGAGGTGCAGGAAATATAGATTGGATTGAAGCCAATAGGAGGCCTACTTTCCTTGCAATCATCCTCAGAGAGAAGATGTTTGCTTTTAGGGTTGATTTGATTTCTCTGCGAATATGTTTTAGTTTGTTGCAAGGTAAGCGGAATGTGGAATTTAGGGAGTCTACGACAATCCCAGAAACCCTATGCATCGTGTAGGGTGAGTTACTGATTTCTGCCAGTTTATGATGAAACTAAGACTTGAGAGGGTATGAATTGTAAGTTGAAGATGTTCTATAAATGTATTTTGTTCTTGAGGCATGATCAATATATTGTCTAGATATATGATCATGCAAACTCCTCTGCTTCTCAGAAAAGAAACCACTGGTTTCATGATCTTCATGAAGCACCATGGAGCCAACAATAGACCGAACGGGAGACGTGATTTGCCATATGATGTCCTTCCAAATGAAATCTGATGGCATAAGAAGATATCTGAGACAATGAATGTCCTCCATCTTGAAATGTCTGTAGAGGATGAAAGAGTTCAGATCTTTCAGATTTATGATTGGACATACTCCTGAATCTTTCTTGTGAACCACGAAAAATTGCTTATGAAACCTGTGGTCTGTAAAGGAGTTTGAATAATAGCTTCTTTTTTCTGGAGTTCTAAAATTTCTAAATCCACTAGTTGGAAATCTTCCTTCGAAAATTTGATAGAATGAGGTAATTTTTTCTGGTAAGGATTGGAATAAAATTCTATGTGATACCTAGGATAGTTTGCAGAACCCATTGATCTGAAGTGATTTGAGATCAGGCTTCGAAAAAAATGGGTGAGTCTGCGATAGAGATGAACAATACTTACCAGAAAAAGTCTGGAGCAAGGGAAGTTCCTTGTGGTCTTCGATCTCCAGGTTATGCCACGAGGGGGATAGAAGAGAGGTGTTTGCCTGGTCTCCTGGGAGTACATTCCTCTCCCAAAGTATGATTGGTCTTGAGGGTTCCTGAGTTGTTCTCTGTAGAAACCTGAATTTTGGCCGAGAAAGCGACCTCTACTTTTCCCGGCCCTGACAAAAACCCTATAATTAACAACCTTTTTATAGAGGTCTATGCTTTGTCCAGGGCTGTAAAGGTACTAACGTATTGCCCGAGGTTTTTAATGAATGATTTGCCAAATAAAAGGCCATTGGCTTCTGAGCCTGCTTCCGTAGAAGCCATTTCTGATCATTTTGGATCAATACGTAAAAGTATTGCTCTATGCTTTCTGTAGATAAAGTGGCATTTGCATTTCTGAGTAAACAGAACAGTCTCTGGACCCAGCCCCGTAGGGTATCTAGGTTAATCTGAGATGGATTAGAGATTGCCTCTTCTATTAAATTCAACATCTTTGCCAATGGGCCCATTTGTGAGTCCATGGTGGGGGTATCGCAAGTCTTGTTTATAGATGGCCTGGGGCACTCAGACCTTAATTTGTTCCTGGATTTATTATCCAGAGCCTTTCTAACCCATAGATCTATGTACTTGGCCACGTGGTCTTTAGAGACCCACTCAGAGGATCTTGAATGTTTGATTGCTTTAGGATCAAACAGGGGTATACCCCTTTTGTCTAGAACAGCATCATCATCAAGGGAAACTTCTGAATCTAAATTAATGTCAGAATCCTCAGGTGTATAACTGCTATTGTCAGATGATGAGTTTGATTGTTCCTCAGGTTCTGTGTCTGATTCAGAGGAATCAAAAAGAGTCAGGTTTAGATCTGCTCTTACTTTTCTTACTCAGTAAGCCATCCTCCCGAGCTGAGTTTCCAGTACGTGGGTGTGATCCATGTGTTTGAGTATTAGGTTTATTAACCAGTTCATGGTGAGAACTATAGGATTCTCTTTTGGAGGAACAATGTTTGGTTTTTCTTTTCCCCCCAATATTATCATCACTAACTCTCTCTGGAGATGAATCTGGGAGATTTTTAATTCAGTATATTGAAAATTAGGTTTTTGGTGAGACTTCTTCATTTTCTTGTTCTGGAGAACATTAGCCAAAGATTTAGCTGATTTGTTTACTGATTGGTTCAAAATATTCTGTATGTGTACATCACTGGTTTTAGAAGTTAGGGCTATAGCTTCCTGAGAGTCAGAATTAATAGACACGCTATCCTCAACTAGAAAATGAGGAGGAATCCAAGTATTTTTCAAGGGGGAGCAAGGAGATACTAACTTCTTATGGGACATAATGCACCGGTATATTGTATAAATTAAATGGCAAAGAAAATATAATTTTTTGTGAGGTAAATTAATTAATAAAATATTATGAGGCAATATATTATAAAATAATCAGTAAAACTAATAGAAATTTGTGTATATTTATAAGTAAAATCACCATGGAAAACAGTAGAAAGGTTGGGAGTGCTGTAGAACACATCCGGACTTCTCTAAATGCAGCCAGTAACTGGTGCTGGCTCCTGAGGTAGTTTGCAACGGGCCGGAACAAAGATAGCCATCTCAATATCAATACGATGCACGTAAGGAAACCAGAGGAGAAAAGACCGAATGGGGGTTAATGTACAAGGCGAAAGTGGAAGTTGGTAATGGAGAGAAGTAATAGTAAAGGGAGTATAAAACTCGAGGTTAAAGAAAACGAAAGGCAATGCAGAAAACAAAGAATTTGTAAGGATGAACGGTGTATGCGTGTCTAATATGTATACAGAATTAGAAGGAGAAAGCACTGGAAATGGAAAGGTGCCAGATGTAATGTTGAGAGAAAAGTGTAAAACTGAGGTTGAAGGGGGATGGTACGAATCTGCAAGATAAACAGGAGGAGTAAAAGTGTTTATTAATGGCAGTGATAAGAATAAGGAAATAACAGAAGTAATAAAGGTCATAGAATTAAAACACAACAGTTTAGTGTATATTCCAGTAGATGAATAATCATTAAATGCAATAAAGTATAAAAAATGTAGTGAACATTGGACAATAAGGTAATGTCAATTTAAGCAGGTCATATGAAACAATACTCATCTGTAAGCTGAGCAGCAAAGAAAGAGGAAGTGGAATCACCTGTTATAATTATTATAATGCTTAAATGGATATGATTGGTTACCTGTTATAAAAGGGTGCGGTTATGAATGTCATGTTCATTTTGTTTTTATTTAAACTGTTAGCCCTTGCTGCTGAGTAGTAAAGTATGAAGATTATTGCATAATAGGATCCTTCGTGTCTTGATTTAATATTAATTTTTCTTTAATGAATAAATTACAGTTCTCATTATGGCTTATTAAACTTTCCTCTCCAATTCTTATCCTTAAGTCTTTTCTAATAACCATAATGTCATTGTCTGGGTGATGCATACCTTCATTCATCCACCAGTACACTCTGACAGTAGTAAAGTAATGAGCTCTCAGTAGCCCAAGGATGTTTATTAGCCTCCCTGTGGACTAAATACTTTTTTTCCTAATTCTTTCAACTCATTTAGTAAACAATTTGAATAAATCATTTCATTATTATGTCTTCTTTTTCTTCCTAAAGCAATAAGTACATTATGCAGAGTTATACAATAAAGTTTACACACGTACATTATATCTGCCACTCCACTTCACTCTATGTTATTCCATGCTTTAGACATTATTTATAAAGAAAGATAAAATACAGTTTTTTATATTCCCAGGGTGCAGTAACCCATCCCCCTTAAAGTGATAGTAATGTTTCACAAAAACAGCAGCTCCAATTAATCTTCATAGCAATGGAGCCATAGAGAGTGTTATTTCAATACTGTGAGAGTTGCAGTTCAAGAGTAATTGAATTATAAAGTTTCCCTCTCCCACCCCTTTTACCTAGTGTAATCCACCTCCCCTCAGATGGGGAATCCAGTCCATAGACCAGACAGCTCACATCAAGGGTCAATATTCTACTGTGAGAACAATGAAAACCCTGTCCCCCTTGACAGGTTTTTTAGCTTTTTCCCTTATCTTAATTGAAGATTGTCCCTCTCTGCAATCTACCTGGACACTCCCTGCTGCTCTTAGGTGAGCAGTGTTATATCAGTAGAAGGGGCGGGAGGGGGATACTTTATCATTCAATTACTCTTGAACTGCAACTCTGACAGAATTGAAATAACACACTCCAAGGCCCAAATTCTATGATGATTAATTAGAGCTGCTTTTATTATGAAACATTACTATCCCTTTAAACTGGGCAAACAATCCTCAACAATCACTAACCTGACCTTATCAGTACAAACACAGCCAAGGAAGAAAAAGATAGGAAGAGAGGAACGGTGATAAAAAAGAGATGGTGGGTGGAGAATAGAAAGTAGGAGGGAACACCCACACACACACACTTAGGAGTAGGGGTTGGAAAGACAGGAATTGTGAGGCACCCACACAGGAGAAGGGGTTGCCCACAGAGCAGGAACACACTCACTCCATGATTATGAGAGGAAGAAGAGGCATGCCCCATAGTGCATACATAACAACGTGCAGACACAACCTTTATCCATGTGCATGTGCCCTTACGCGTGCCTGCACAATCTTTATTCATGGACTTGCACACAATGCCAGCACAACATGTAGAACACCACACCTTGGATGTTAGAGAGGTCTTCAACACATTGTTTCAAAATGCTTTGTAAACCTTTAATACAGCCAAGAGGTTAACAGTTTATGTACTTGCAGATTATAGGACAAGGGTATTTTGTGTGTAAGGGATGGGTCTGGGGGTAGAGTCATGTAAAGAGTGCTGAAACATAAATACATTGTATTATTGTAATAACCTTTCTAATTCATGTGCTAGTCTGTGGAGCCTATGAACTATCTCCAGCTTGAGCATCTATAGAATAACATAGGACGTGGACATTTTATGTTGCTAGAGAAGCTATCTCTTTTATATCACCTCTTTATCAAATCTTAGTGCATTACCCCCTCTCCCCTACCCACCCATCTATTTCCTTCAGATGTGCTCCAATTCAAAAATAATTCTCCTGTGAAAGATTTGTGTTGCCCAGCAGTATATAAAACCATCTATGAAGAATTTGTAGATATTTTTATTTGTGATGTAACACATTGATGTTTTTGCTGTTCTAGCTGTGGAAATCAGTGTATTTTGTTGATAACTGATTCACAAGAGTGATTTAATATTGAAATATTTAATCTTGGCCTGGTCTTTCATTGGGCAAAGTTGGCAATTGCATAAAGTGCCACATTTTTAGGGGATCCTCATCTGTGCTAACCACTCCCACATTCTGAATAGTGGGTGTGGATGACTGTATCCATGAACAAGTTTATATACCACTTTACTGGCTATTATTTAACTCCTTTGATTGCTAGAGACATTGCCAACATATTATAAATCAATGTATAAGAGAACTTCCTATCAACCAAGGGGTTAAACACTTTCTATTCTTTTTGTTAGTTGTAGGCTAAGGGCATTCTATGTGCCAGGGAAAAGTAGATTGGATAGGGTGTTGGATAATTTAAGGATTTGGGGTTTGGACAGTAATGAAGACAACTTATAACCCTGGAACATGTGTAAAAGATTAATTGGGAAACATGAGGTTGTCATAGTCCTCCTATTACAAAAATAGTAAAATATAGGTATTTAATAAGCATAGATTATTACAGAGAAAGAAAGATTCCACTTGGGTAGAGTGAATTATATACTACCTTATGTTTTTAAAAAATTGGTAATATTGGGACCTGGAATATATAACAGTTAATTTATGAGTCTAATGGGCCTCTATTATACCATATTTTTGATGTGTACATACAGAGATAATGATACTTAATACGCCTAGTATAGATTCAAGAATGAGAGATGTTATTGAGGGAGATATGATGTACGATCCAAGAATTGGTACATTTAAAAATAGGTGTTTAAGAATAGAAATACTTCATTGTACACTGAATAGTATTCAAAAGGACCTGAGATGGATATTGACAATGGTTATTTGTTGTAGTGATGTTGAAGACTCCCACTACAATCTGATTGGAACATGTATTCAAGTATGAATTTGTAAACATCCTCAGTTAAGAATGGTATAAAAATGATTGATAGCAAATCACTTTGTCTATAGATGCCACAGATGTGTTGAAACCCGCTGGGCTATAGTGTTGTTAATAATTCTTGCTGTAAATGGCACCTGAAATACAATTTGAAGAGACAGCACAGCTAGTTACTTTAAAGTGTGGCTTTACGAAAAGGGCCGTTAATATTGAGTTTCTTCATAGCTCGATGCAACGCTGGAAAACAGCAGTGTATGAAGAACAGTGATTAATTACCATCTGCTTTGCAACTTTTATTAAAAAAACACGGCCAGTTTACAAAAAGGAACATTTTATCTTTCTCTCATTCGTTTCTCTCTCTTTTTTCAATTTTGGCACACATTGGGTGTTCCATAACACTATCTGCGTTTTCAATTCAGGCTCATTTTTAAATCAGAATAAAGTTTGAGGAGTTTTTAATATATAAACTAAACTAATTTTATTAAGCACTTGGGCATAAAAGTTATCTTTTGATGATTATGCTAAACAGTTATGAGATACTGAATTAGGCTCTGAGAGGGAATTAAATAGTTCAGCTTTTTGTATTTTCTCCCGGTCTCTGTTTTGCTTTCATTATGTTTGATTTAGAGACTTGCAGTACTTTTGTCCTATGAATATAGGCCCTCTCCAGTAACATGATACTAACACAACTAATCAACATTGTTATAGTAATTGGCGTTAGGCGTCAGAAGACAAGTAATTAATTTTTACTGGTGCAACCATAAAGTACAGCATATTTAATTGCATATAGCACCATGACTTTTTTAAGTTATTCCTTTAAAAGGTATCATAACCTTTACATCATTCTTTTATCGCAAAAGTACTTTTGATTCATATGTACTCCACTGCCTTGTAGGGGCCATCATTTCTGCTGCATTGGCCCATATTGCAATTTTTTGTCAGGGATGTCAGTTCGCAGGTCTCTCTCCCATATGTTTATATTTATGAGAGTTTGGTGGGTCATTTAGAATGTAGACATTTATAATATTTGATGACTCTGCCCCATCAATCAGACATTTTGGATTAAAGTAATAACTAGGCTAGAGATTCCATTAGACCCTTTAATCTTAGTTCTTAAAATCCCACGTGAGGCAGATGACTAAACTCAGATCTCTCATTCTCACAGCTTCCAGATGTCTTATATCAAAGTTCTGAAAAGCTCATTCTACCCCCTCGGTAGAATAGACAATCTCCAACATTAGTTACTAATCTATTTAGACTAGATGAGGGGGATGACCAATTAATGTATTAAAAAGCCACATGCCAACCACGTGGCTACAACTATTATTGACATTGGTGATATAGAAAAGGATATTGCTGTTGGCTTTCATATTCATATGATAAATAATGCAGGAATAGGATATATGAAACCTAAATGCCAGAAGAAAGTTATATTATGTGTACAAATGCTTGTTGATTATGGAATAAACTCCATGAAATAATGAATAGGGATTATTTGGGTTTAGTGATTGGGACATAGTTATACCAGGGTAAAGAATTAGAGAAAAGACAGATAATGAAAGAAGGGAGGTAGAGCTTCTCTTTATGTAAAGACCAACATTAAGTCCACGTTAGAACTGAGGAAAAATTAGAGAGCACTTGGGTTACAACTGAGAAATAAATAAGGTTGTCTGAATATGAGTCATTTATAGACCTCCAGGATAGAATACAGAATTGGATAAAACATGGCTGGAGGAAATAATAACGAGGGGGTATAGTAATGGGAG
Organism: Rhinophrynus dorsalis; assembly: GCA_037306005.1. NCBI lineage: Eukaryota > Metazoa > Chordata > Amphibia > Anura > Rhinophrynidae > Rhinophrynus > Rhinophrynus dorsalis. Next base: position 639,134,726 of record CM074718.1, on the reverse strand, counting down.
AATGTATTATGCCACTGTAGTAGATGTAGCATATTTGGATTTTAGTAAATATTTGACAATGTCCCACATAGGGAGCTCATTCATTAGATGCATAATTTAGGACTGAAGTTGGAGAAAGTTGAATGGAAAGAATTTGGCTAAAGGACAGGACACAGTGCACCATAGACAGCAGAATACATTCAAAGAAATGATGGGTTACTAATGGGATGCATCAAGAAAATGGGATGTACATTTTCTAATGCATTTAAGACACAGAAACACAGAGGTGGTATACATGCTTAACCCTTTGAGTGCCAGAGGGGTACGCAACACATTGCTTTTCAGTGCGTTGCATAACCCTCTGGCAGGCAAAGGGCTAATGGTAGTTTGCTAACAACAACAGCAGAGGAAAAGTAATTGAGAGTTATTATTTTTTATGACTTAAAGGTAGACAAGTAACGCAATAACGAATTGAGAAAAAGTAACAGGATACTAATTTGATTATGAAGAAGCATTAGCAGCAGGAAAAGAGGTAATAGTGCCACACTATAGATCAAAGGCAAGACCTCAGCTGCAGTATTGTCTACAGTTCTGGAGACCACATCTCCAGAAGTCTATATTAATAAAAGGAGAAAGCTGGCACATAATCAAAATTCTCTGTCAGTTCTAGCCACACCCCAGAAGGCAGTAAGGAGGAGATATGCTAATCTCCTCCATACTGCGTCTACGAGACCTACATGGGGGAATGATTTTGACAGGAATGGCAAGGGTGCTGAAAGCTGAAAGCCCCACTGTCCAATCCTGCATACTGAGGCTATGGGACCTACATGGGGGAATGATTTGACAGGAGTGGCTAACGGCTGAAAGCTGAAAGCCCCCTGGCCACTCCTGTCAAAAGCTCTGCAAGGTGTTGCACCTTATACACTGTTCACCATCACTGCTCTATGCTTCCCTCTTCATCTCACTGCTATCCTTTCAAGCTCCTCTTCGTCCATCCTCTCTGCAAGGAGTTTCACCTTCTCCACACTTCACTCACGCAGCCATTCTCTTTGTCCTGGCCACCATCCCTTCCTCCCTGCTCTTTTCTGGGGGCCATTTGATTTGCCAACTAATGGTACATCCATGCATTTTAGTATCCTAGGTTGCCACTCTTGCGGTGAGCCAGCCATCTGTCACGCCTAGGAAGGTATGTAATATTCCTCTTGATGAAATTTGGAAAAACAGACTGTAGATTGTTCTATAGAGATTGCAAAAGGCAAAAATAACTGAAGTGCAAAAAAGGAAAAAAAAAAGAAGCAGAAAGGTTTTCAGCAGATCATCCTGATTTCTACCTCTTCCACTTGACAAAGGCAATCTCCACTCTCAAATTCCAGTTCCTATTTCAAGATGTCTGATTGGAATGCAAGGAATATATCCAAGAGGGGGGACTCTTCTCACCTTCCCAGCAAAAAATGTACTCTAATCATGATTGACTCTAGACCCTGAGATCTCAGAGTATTCAGAAACTTCAGATGCCACAAGGTCAGTATCACTGTACCCGTGATTCCTCTTGCCTGTGATTCTGTCTGGTTGTCTGTGTTCTATGTTGCTGGCAGGACCTGGCCACATGCATGCTTGCCTCTATTCTGCGGGCACACATTTGTGACGTTGTGCTGGCTATTTTGTAGCATACGGCACGATTGGCCGATGCAGTCCCGCCCTCTAGCAGCGCCCTTATAGTCTGCCTGCGAACTGGGCTTAGTTGCCCTTTCGTGGTGTTTCTGTGCGTTACTACTGTGTTGCTCTCGTTTCACCCTAGCTTGGCTTCTGTGTATTCTCTGGCTCGATCCCTGGCTTTGTCTGACTACCTGTTCCAGTTTTGACCAGTGACTCTGTCTGACTACCTGATCTGTGTATGACCCTGGCTTGTCTGACTACCGGCTCCGAACTGACCTTGGCTGTTGCTGAATACCCGATTAGGCTCCTGACTGTGGCTTGTCTGATTTACGCGCCGTGCCTACTCCTGCTCCTGTCTGACTACCACTTGTCTCAGTCGGTCTCAGAGGGCTCGCTCCATTGCCCCAGTGCAACAGTTACCTCTCTGGTAGTGTTGCCTTCCGGTCTGTTGCCTACCGCATTGTGCTTTTCCAGCAGTTACCTTACCGGTATTGTTGGGTGTTGTCCTCCACTCTGTGGACTCCGCTCTGTGCTTACTCAGTCCTACCGGGCACTGTTATTCTTGCTAGGCTTCTCGTTACTCTCTGCCTACATGATATTTACCTCCCGGGTACTGTTGCAAGCCGCCCGAGGCTACCAGTCTGATATTGTACCTCTTCAGGGATCAACTGGTTATGCTCACTCAGTCTGGACTCCTGGCTTTCCAGGTTTCCGCTCACTCTGCTGGTGAGAACCACATCTGGTTCTTTACTCAATATTTCCTAGATCTACTTTACAGCTCAGTGTTAGGTCCTGGGTAGTGGACTAGGCACTGTCCTCACGCCTGTTCCTATATTGGTTGTGGAAGTGCTTGCTCTTGCTTATTTATTTTAATAAACTGGTTAAATTCATCTGTACCTGTGTTGTGTGCTTTATTTACCTAAGAGTCCCCTGACAGTCTGGCACCATCACATTAGACCATCATGGCATAGGCTGTGTAGGTTATACACCTTAAAGTTGGAAATGTCACCTTAATTCAAGTTTGCATATTTGAAAACTGCATTAAAAACTGCCTATGTGTCATGTTAACCAAAAGATTAGCAAATAAACAGTTAAGGAGATATTCATGCTTGTTACCATAGTGTTTTCTAGCAGTACCCATGCAGTACCAGTGACATTTCATTTGCTAATTACACTTTCAGTTACTTTATATATGTTAATGAAACATTTTCAGCTATGTGACTTTTCATATGCGAATGAAGCTCTGTGCTGTACAAGAACATTTTCCCTTTTGCCAGAATTAAAAATATGAATATCACATATACATCTGCTTGACTTTTGGTTAACATGACACATAGGCAGTTTTAAATGAAGTTCTCAAATAAGTAAATAACATTCAAGGTGGCAGCTCCAATTTCAGGCCTGCCCCAGACCCCAAAGGATCCCTGTTAAAAGTCCCTTCTTCCTCCCATCTCAGGATGGGGTCAATTGCAAAGACATACAACAGGGTGTTAGCAGGAAAATCTTCTAAACCCCTGCATAGACTACAAAACTGTAGCCAGGCCAACCATTCATGAGAGGGAATCTTACTCTCCATTTAATTTTGATAACCAATCACTACATTTTCTTGGTAGACTATATCTGTCAAGAAGTATCAGTAAGTACTGGTGGTTGACCCTATCAAAGGCATTGGACTTATCCAGTACCAAAAGATACTATTCCCAAAATGTAGCCCTTCGCTGCTGCAAGGTCTCATGGATGTCAAGGACAGCAGAAAAGATGATACTAGCTTTAACAGTGCAGAACTTGGAAATGGGGAAGCATTATATCTGCCGCAGAGGACATATCCTTAAACTCTGTCGAAAATTTGGCTGTTAGGCGATCAGGGCCTGGAGACTTCTTTTTACTTAAACTATTAATGGCTTTTGAAATCTCTGAGACTGTATGTCTGCTGTCAGTTCAACAGTTTTCCAGGAGTGGTTTTCCAACCAAGGAAGTAGAAATCCTGTCTTAGTTGAGACTCCTCTCCCTTGAAAGAGTGTAGAAATATATCCAGATGACTCGCAGCATCCCACTTTTAGACTTAACAAGGGGCTCTAATGCATCACACATGCAATGAATACTTATACAAGATGCAGCCTCTCTGTAATCCAAGTAGGGATCTGGCTAGTGGTAAGGTCTATAATCCCTTTCCTGAACCAAAGCAGCATTCAGAATATATTGACAGTGTCTCATGACAGATTTAACCTTGGAGATTGCCACTGAATCTCTTTCATGCAAGACAAGCAAGTCTAGTTTCCTTTTGAGACCGAGGAACTGTAGGTTCTGCGGAATTCTTTGATCCTTCTAAAGGTACAGAGGCTTCCAAAGCCATTATTGCTATATGTATCAATTATCTGTGAGACTTACTCTTCTTAAGGGAAATCTTTTATGAGGTTGGGAGTGTTGGCGCAGGAATTCCCTTGCTGGAGAGGACTGTTCTTTCTAACATCTGGGAGAACAGCTCCTCTGGTAATGATGGGATCCAAGATGCACGTAGTGGTTGTAGGGAATTCTATAAATAAGAACATATGGCAATCTGTTGCCAGGATCACATGTAGTAGATTAGGTTGAAAGCTAGTTGGGAGGGGCTGGGCATGATCCGACTGTAATGTTGCATGGTAGCACCAATGACAAAGTCAGTATGAGTTGGAGGTCCATTAAGAATGATTTCAGGGATTTAGGTCACAAGCTTCAGCAAAGGACCTACAAGGTGTTGTGACGATACTGCCCTGACGTTTCTGCCATGGACGGTATAGCAGCTGAGGCATGTTATTGTCCATGGGTTTCTTCCGCTAACCTGCACAGCTAACAGCTATAATAAGCACTAATACCCAGTACTTTGAGTCGTGTATCCACCGGCAATGCACGATATACTGCACTGATAGCTCCGGTTCGTATAAGATATTCTATAAATCTAGTCTCCTGGCATTTCTCTATGAGTAACTGCTCTGTAGTGGATGACAAACAGCAATATACCTGGATACTTCAAGGAGAGACAGATAAGCTCCTCTTTGATAAATAACGAACTACTTTATTTTCAACCAACACATCATTTTAATACAGTTCAGAGAAAGAGGCAGTCACCATATGGACAAAACATGACACGCTTCGTTTAACATCAAAGATTACTAAAGGGTGGAGGTGGACATAAGACTCTAATCACCTACTGTAGAAATCTCCAAGGGGGGATGGATGTTAGCACAAACAGCAGCCCAGTATACATTCCCAGTGAATAGCTGTTCCCCCATAAAACCATCAATCTCAACTTATAGTCATCTGCCTATGTGTCTGGGTGGGGGAAGGTTGAAGCAGGCTTCCATGAAAATCCATACCTATTCTCTCTATACCATTCAGTGTTACAGTCCACATGATCCCAGCTATGTGGAGGAGAGGCTCCGCCTCTTGCGCAGTGTGACCAGTGACAGGTCTGTTCGTCAAAGTTGTATTTTCTGAAATACTGTCCCATGTGCCACACCAGGAAGGCCATGGTAGATTCGGGAGCTAAATTCAATGTTAAAGAATTGCTGCAGGCAGGAGGGTGTTCAGGCACACGTTTTAGACTATTCCAATGAAGAGATTCCTTGTAAGTAAGAAGATCTCGGCACTAGTGTTGAGCGAGCGTGCTCGGCCGATGCTCGGATCGGCTCGAGCATCGCTCTGCTCGGCACATGGCGGTACTCGTCGAGTACCGCCATGTGCTCGCCCGCCATGTTCGGGTGGCGGGGATCTGTGCCGGAGGAGGCACAGATCTGAAGACGCTCCGCTGGACCACCAGGGACTGGAGGTACGGGGGCATTGCGGAGATGAAGGGGGACAGTGTGGAGATGAAGGGGGACAGTGTGGAGATGAAGGGGGACATTGCGGAGATGAAGGGGGCATTGCGGAGATGAAGGGGGACAGTGTGGAGATGAAGGGGGACATTGTGGAAGGGGGACATTGCGGAGATGAAGGGGGCATTGCGGAGATGAAGGGGGCATTGCGGAGATGAAGGGGGACAGTGTGGAGATGAAGGGGGACAGTGTGGAGATGAAGGGGGCATTGCAGAGATGAAGGGGGACAGTGTGGAGATGAAGGGGGACATTGTGGAAGGGGGACATTGCGGAGATGAAGGGGGCATTGCGGAGATGAAGGGGGACATTGCGGAGATGAAGGGGGACATTGTGGAGATGAAGGGGGCATTGACCAGGCACCCTCCCCTCATCAGAGCAGGGGGTGCCTGGTGTAATGCTCGTGTCGCCCCATTGAAGTCAATGGGGCTCGGGTGCTCGGCCGAGCACTCGAGCCTCCGGCGGTGCTCGGTCAGAGCACCCGAGCACCCGAGCATCGGGGTGCTCGCTCAACACTACTCGGCACTTCTCAAGCGCCACCGTGTCGACCGACACGAATCTCCTGCTGACAGCTTTATAGCTGTCAGTAGGAAACAGCGAACTTTAAACGCCCGTATCTCTTAAACCATAGCGGTTTGAGAGATACAGTTTTTGCATTTAGATCAGCTTTTTAAGCTCTTCTAAATGCAAAAAACTTTTTTTTAGACATTACTAACACTTTAACACCTAGTTTAAGGAAATATATAAATGAAGGGTCCAGTAAGGATATAGGGGCATTGTGGGTTAAAATACACACTGGTGGCATGCAGAATAAAAGGATATTGAAGGACATTTGCTACAAAACACAAAAGGTTGTCTGCAGGATCCTGGGTCCCTGGTGAAAGATGTAGCATGTGCTCCAGGATGGATGTCCCATGCGGAAGCAGCTCAGGGTCCACTGGCAGCAAATCCAACAATAATAATAACAAAGCATACACTAATAATGCCCATATACAATAAAAAAAGCTGCTGTAAATCAAAAATATTTTTATTTTTATTTTCATTTTTGATTTACAGCAATGTTTTTTATTGTATATGGGCATTTTTAGTGTATGCTTTTTTATTATTATTGTTGGATTTGCTGCTGACATTTTATGTACATGTAACAATAAATACATATATGTTTTTTAAGATTCAACTATTAGTACCAGAACATGGTTCATTCCTATCGGTTGAATATTGGTGCGTATGACTCCCTATGTTCCACACTGAGTTCTATATGGACTAAAATTTTATACTGAAGGTAGTTTACCCACTAGATATAGAGCTCCTAACTAGATTCCAGTGAAGCTGAAGGACCAGCGGTTGGATATCCACAGGAGTGCACTGGGTGAGGTGACAAGCCGGACTTTAGTCTGAGGGACGTCTGACAGAGTAAGAAGAGAGATACACAGATACCTGCACTGGGGGTAATCCAGTGAATGTTGTAATATTGTGAGGCAAGTTCTTTTGTCTCCACTACATGTGAGTAAAAAATTCAGCACGTGAAGAAGGTGATTATATGGTGGTGGTCCATTATTGGTTTCAGCAGTCTGCACTTAAAGCGTGTGCACCCTTTTTTTGTTTTTTCTACCTGTATTGGAAATGGGGAAGCATTATATCTGCCGCAGAGGACATATCCTTAAACTCTGTCGAAAATTTGGCTGTTAGGCGATCAGGGCCTGGAGACTTCTTTTTACTTAAACTATTAATGGCTTTTGAAATCTCTGAGACTGTATGTCTGCTGTCAGTTCAACAGTTTTCCAGGAGTGGTTTTCCAACCAAGGAAGTAGAAATCCTGTCTTAGTTGAGACTCCTCTCCCTTGAAAGAGTGTAGAAATATATCCAGATGACTCGCAGCATCCCACTTTTAGACTTAACAAGGGGCTCTAATGCATCACACATGCAATGAATACTTATACAAGATGCAGCCTCTCTGTAATCCAAGTAGGGATCTGGCTAGTGGTAAGGTCTATAATCCCTTTCCTGAACCAAAGCAGCATTCAGAATATATTGACAGTGTCTCATGACAGATTTAACCTTGGAGATTGCCACTGAATCTCTTTCATGCAAGACAAGCAAGTCTAGTTTCCTTTTGAGACCGAGGAACTGTAGGTTCTGCGGAATTCTTTGATCCTTCTAAAGGTACAGAGGCTTCCAAAGCCATTATTGCTATATGTATCAATTATCTGTGAGACTTACTCTTCTTAAGGGAAATCTTTTATGAGGTTGGGAGTGTTGGCACAGGAATTCCCTTGCTGGAGAGGACTGTTCTTTCTAACATCTGGGAGAACAGCTCCTCTGGTAATGATGGGATCCAAGATGCACGTAGTGGTTGTAGGGAATTCTATAAATAAGAACATATGGCAATCTGTTGCCAGGATCACATGTAGTAGATTAGGTTGAAAGCTAGTTGGGAGGGGCTGGGCATGATCCGACTGTAATGTTGCATGGTAGCACCAATGACAAAGTCAGTATGAGTTGGAGGTCCATTAAGAATGATTTCAGGGATTTAGGTCACAAGCTTCAGCAAAGGACCTACAAGGTGTTGTGACGATACTGCCCTGACGTTTCTGCCATGGACGGTATAGCAGCTGAGGCATGTTATTGTCCATGGGTTTCTTCCGCTAACCTGCACAGCTAACAGCTATAATAAGCACTAATACCCAGTACTTTGAGTCGTGTATCCACCGGCAATGCACGATATACTGCACTGATAGCTCCGGTTCGTATAAGATATTCTATAAATCTAGTCTCCTGGCATTTCTCTATGAGTAACTGCTCTGTAGTGGATGACAAACAGCAATATACCTGGATACTTCAAGGAGAGACAGATAAGCTCCTCTTTGATAAATAACGAACTACTTTATTTTCAACCAACACAGCATTTTAATACAGTTCAGAGAAAGAGGCAGTCACCATATGGACAAAACATGACACGCTTCGTTTAACATCAAAGATTACTAAAGGGTGGAGGTGGACATAAGACTCTAATCACCTACTGTAGAAATCTCCAAGGGGGGATGGATGTTAGCACAAACAGCAGCCCAGTATACATTCCCAGTGAATAGCTGTTCCCCCATAAAACCATCAATCTCAACTTATAGTCATCTGCCTATGTGTCTGGGTGGGGGAAGGTTGAAGCAGGCTTCCATGAAAATCCATACCTATTCTCTCTATACCATTCAGTGTTACAGTCCACATGATCCCAGCTATGTGGAGGAGAGGCTCCGCCTCTTGCGCAGTGTGACCAGTGACAGGTCTGTTCGTCAAAGTTGTATTTTCTGAAATACTGTCCCATGTGCCACACCAGGAAGGCCATGGTAGATTCGGGAGCTAAATTCAATGTTAAAGAATTGCTGCAGGCAGGAGGGTGTTCAGGCACACGTTTTAGACTATTCCAATGAAGAGATTCCTTGTAAGTAAGAAGATCTCGGCACTAGTGTTGAGCGAGCGTGCTCGGCCGATGCTCGGATCGGCTCGAGCATCGCTCTGCTCGGCACATGGCGGTACTCGTCGAGTACCGCCATGTGCTCGCCCGCCATGTTCGGGTGGCGGGGATCTGTGCCGGAGGAGGCACAGATCTGAAGACGCTCCGCTGGACCACCAGGGACTGGAGGTACGGGGGCATTGCGGAGATGAAGGGGGCATTGCGGAGATGAAGGGGGACAGTGTGGAGATGAAGGGGGACAGTGTGGAGATGAAGGGGGACATTGCGGAGATGAAGGGGGCATTGCGGAGATGAAGGGGGACAGTGTGGAGATGAAGGGGGACATTGTGGAAGGGGGACATTGCGGAGATGAAGGGGGCATTGCGGAGATGAAGGGGGACAGTGTGGAGATGAAGGGGGACAGTGTGGAGATGAAGGGGGACAGTGTGGAGATGAAGGGGGCATTGCGGAGATGAAGGGGGACAGTGTGGAGATGAAGGGGGACATTGTGGAAGGGGGACATTGCGGAGATGAAGGGGGCATTGCGGAGATGAAGGGGGACATTGCGGAGATGAAGGGGGACATTGTGGAGATGAAGGGGGCATTGACCAGGCACCCTCCCCTCATCAGAGCAGGGGGTGCCTGGTGTAATGCTCGTGTCGCCCCATTGAAGTCAATGGGGCTCGGGTGCTCGGCCGAGCACTCGAGCCTCCGGCGGTGCTCGGTCAGAGCACCCGAGCACCCGAGCATCGGGGTGCTCGCTCAACACTACTCGGCACTTCTCAAGCGCCACCGTGTCGACCGACACGAATCTCCTGCTGACAGCTTTATAGCTGTCAGTAGGAAACAGCGAACTTTAAACGCCCGTATCTCTTAAACCATAGCGGTTTGAGAGATACAGTTTTTGCATTTAGATCAGCTTTTTAAGCTCTTCTAAATGCAAAAAACTTTTTTTTAGACATTACTAACACTTTAACACCTAGTTTAAGGAAATATATAAATGAAGGGTCCAGTAAGGATATAGGGGCATTGTGGGTTAAAATACACACTGGTGGCATGCAGAATAAAAGGATATTGAAGGACATTTGCTACAAAACACAAAAGGTTGTCTGCAGGATCCTGGGTCCCTGGTGAAAGATGTAGCATGTGCTCCAGGATGGATGTCCCATGCGGAAGCAGCTCAGGGTCCACTGGCAGCAAATCCAACAATAATAATAACAAAGCATACACTAATAATGCCCATATACAATAAAAAAAGCTGCTGTAAATCAAAAATATTTTTATTTTTATTTTCATTTTTGATTTACAGCAATGTTTTTTATTGTATATGGGCATTTTTAGTGTATGCTTTTTTATTATTATTGTTGGATTTGCTGCTGACATTTTATGTACATGTAACGATAAATACATATATGTTTTTTAAGATTCAACTATTAGTACCAGAACATGGTTCATTCCTATCGGTTGAATATTGGTGCGTATGACTCCCTATGTTCCACACTGAGTTCTATATGGACTAAAATTTTATACTGAAGGTAGTTTACCCACTAGATATAGAGCTCCTAACTAGATTCCAGTGAAGCTGAAGGGCCAGCGGTTGGATATCCACAGGAGTGCACTGGGTGAGGTGACAAGCCGGACTTTAGTCTGAGGGACGTCTGACAGAGTAAGAAGAGAGATACACAGATACCTGCACTGGGGGTAATGCAGTGAATGTTGTAATATTGTGAGGCAAGTTCTTTTGTCTCCACTACATGTGAGTAAAAAATTCAGCACGTGAAGAAGGTGATTATATGGTGGTGGTCCATTATTGGTTTCAGCAGTCTGCACTTAAAGCGTGTGCACCCTTTTTTTGTTTTTTCTACCTGTATTGGAAGTTGATTGCCAGTGTTATGGACACAGATGCGGGGCTTGCCAACAATAAGAGAGGTGTGCAGAGAGTCAAAGGGGGCAGTCTTGAAGGAGTCTTGGGAAAAGAAGGGTCTTGGGGCAGGAGAGCTATGGAAAGGGAGATGTGACCAGCAGCAAGGGGGCCATGCCTTGCCTAGGCCCCAAGAACTGTTCCAGGATCCTGGCCTGTTTTTCCCCTGCAGCACCATCCTCATTGTTCCAGATAGATGAGTATAGAAACTAAGTATCTCTCTATTATTTTCATACTATCTATAATATTTCTAGGAAAAATACCTTAGTAACCAACGTATAGTGTTTTCTACTATAATTGTTGTTTTATGTGTTTTATTTGCACTGCAGTAAGTAATTGTCTAGTTAATATTATTAAATGTTTTAGCTAGAATATATTTGATAATATACAGTGTATTGTTAATATTATTGTTTGTTATTAAATATTATTGCTTACTGCTAGTACTGGGGTGTTATTGTGTTAATTGTGGTATTGGTCATTAGGACAAATTTCTCTGGATATATCCTTTAATTAAAGGGTTGGCTTTTTGGGTGTGGGCAAATTCATATTGCTTCTAATAGCTGTGTTGGGGTTTGTGTGGTGTGAGCAAGTTGTAGGCCCTGGCCTTGCTCATAGATTTTATCTCAGAGCAAACACATGGTCTGACTCCATCTTGCTAGGCCCCAGCCTGTCTCCACATGGTTGAGGACGCCATTTTGTAAAAAGCACATGGTGTGAGTTTGCAGTTTCTTCACAACTACATTGATTTTAACACAGCTGCTATTGTGCAACCTTTTGCGCCAAATTAATTCACCCAAAGCCACGAACATAAAACAAATGGCGTAGTTGGCAGGATATTCGCAGAAATTATTAATATTAATGATTAATAACCATTATTGACATATTTCCTAGAAATTAATATTTTGTTAAAAAATACATTTTTTAATAATTTTTTTATTAATATTTTTTCCTGGGCAATTTAGTCAGTAAGCCTCCCAAGTTATTTTTGTGTGCCAGTACCACACTGCGACAAGAGTGGTGGGTTTTAGTATTGTCACATTGCAAGGGGCTTATTCACTAAAAGAGGATTTGTGTACTGGAATACTCTTGAATTGTAATAGGTGTACTTTGCATGCTTTGATTATAGACTTGTGGGGCCCTCATAGAGGAGTTTCAAACTTCAAAGTGCATAGATAAGTGCTCATATTACAGTTACCTGTATTGTCTGTATTGAATATATGATACGTGCCTGGTTATTGTGTATGTGTATGGGTATAGATATATACAGAGGCAAGAGGGAGCGTTTACAGTTACACTGCTTCAATTAACCCTTGTGTGCTCTCATTAGAGGAGTGCTAACTTTGAGGCATTTTAATTGTAACCCTTTAGGTCAAGGTTCTGCAATTGCCGGACGTGATATTTCTAGTGTGTCTAGATTTATTGCGCATATGCATATCTCAGTACTGTCAAGATTTCCTATTAAAGGGACTTTAATTAACTCTTGTGCGCTCTCTGTAGAGTGTAACTAACTCTGAAGTCCTACTTCAGTTAAATCCTTGTGTGCCTCTGCAGAGAAGTGGCTAACTTTAAAGTCACGCTTCAATTATAGACTTGTGTGCTTTCCATAGAGGGTAACTACATTGGACAATTGACTAGTCACTAGCACTTGTACCTAGACAGGTGACTTGAACGCCTGAGGCAGGTGACTAACTAGCATTTGTACCATTTGCCTTTGTGGAGATGTCACTAACTTTGAAGTAGTGCTTCAATTATAAAACTTGTGTGCCCTTTCATTGGGAGAACTAACTTTGAAGCCTAATAGGAAGTCACCTGACGTGCAGGTGTGTGTATGTGAGTTTGTTTGTTTTCTTCAAAGGCATAAAAACATTCAACAGTTTGTGTGTTCTGTAACTTTCATAGTGGTTTGCGTGTTTTCTCCCTGTGTGAAAGTAAAAACATACGTGTGCCTGCTAACCTGTGTTCAGGTACTTGGTTAAACACGCATATCTGCTCTGCTGTTAAATTGCTTTAATTAGAAACACTTGTGTATTGTTTACAATACTAACTTTAAAGTATATTTAACGGAGAGCATGAATTTCCTGAGAGCATGAATTACTGAGTGCTTTGATGGGGGATTAATTCTACACTGCCCAAAGTAATATGTCTGGATAAACTGGATTATTACCTACATAACATCGTACTGTATCAGGTGACTTTGAGCGCTTGTTCCCTAGGCAGGTGACTAACTAGCATTGTACCATTGCAGTGGACAATGGACTAGTCACTAGCACTTGTACCTAGACAGGTGACTTCAAATACTTGTACTAAATTCCCAAGACTGATGTATGTGTTATGTATGAGTTTGTTTGTTTTCTAGAAGGGCAGGGAAAAAACATTCAACAGTTTGTGTGTTCTGTGACTTTCACTGTTAGTTTGAGTGTTTTCCCATAAGTGAAAATAAAAACACATAAGTGTGGCCTGTGTGTGTGTGTGTGTGTGTGTGTGTGTGTGTGTGGTACAACACATACTAGTAAGGCTCACTACAAACACGTGATTGTCCTACCGTCTGATTGCGCTTGAGATTCTGACTGAGAGAATGGGTTTCTTTAAGAAGAAGTTGAGTGCATTGATTGGGGGCAAAAGACCCAAATTTGGGGCTGTACCACATTGGGCTACTGCTATGGGTAGATGGAATGCCATAGCAGATGAGCTAGTACGTCACAGTGCTCCAGTGTACCCAGAGGTTGGGGAAGAGATAGGAGGTATGGCACTTAAGCTTGATTTAGGGGTCTATTCTAAACATGAGAGCAGAGCTGCGGCAGAAGTGGGGTGGATTATTTTACATGCCTTAAAAAATGAGGTAGTAAAGAGACAAGCCCTAGAAAGAGATTTAGCTGATGTAAAACAAAAATTGTTAATATCAAATGAATGTTTGGAAAATAACAATGCCCGTAAGACTGAATTACAGGAGACTAATACTCGGCTAATCAATAAACTTGACCGTAGTCGCTCTCACAGGGGTAAAGTGCCATACACCACCAGAAAGGTGAGAACCCTGACTACAGGGCCCTGCAGGGACCCAGAGTCACTCTTCTCATCCTCCTCTGAAGAAAAGGAGTACTCAAAATACTCATATGTTTCCTCCTCTGATGATGACGAAAAGGTGGACAGCTTCAAAGCTCGCCCACTCATCACCCAGCAGAGAAAACGAAGGGTACACAGGGACTGTGATAGACACGAGTCTGTAAATGCTAAAAGAGGGTCCCCTTTGTCAATGATAAATGGTACAGCAGAAAATGGTCAGATTTTTGTGAGTACAAAAGGGTTAGCAGAATTGGGGAAATACAAAACAGAGGAAAAGGTTAATCAGAAAAGGGGTGTCTCCATGGCTAGCAAGCCAGAAAGAAAGGATGAAGGGAAACCACCTATTGATAAACCTAAGAGGAATAATAAACAGGATGCTTCCACACACACAAAGGTGTCAAGGAAAGAAATGATGGTAGATCTTGTTAAAGCTGGTGTCAATGTAGATGAGCTAAAAAAAAGGTCAAATCATGTCTTGTTCAAAAGGTGGAAAGCTTTTAAGAGAAAGGTACATATTAATGTACCTATTTCTAAAACTCTCACTAATGAAGCAAATCTGATATACACACCATCTGAATTTAATATTCCTGTTGCTAATTCCTGTCCTCCTGTTCCCCATCCTAGGAAAACAAAATCCATGTACCCATCAGCTGAATTATGTGCCATAGCAGACAGTGACGGAATGGACCCATGGGACGGCCAATCCCCAGCACAATGTTACCCATCAAGGCTGGGGATCGACAGCCCCATGTTCCTTTGACTGTAGGGTGGGGAAAGGAAACCAACCACACCTAGGTTTTAGCCTTAGTATACACTGGGGCCGAGGTAACAGTGTTACAGGTAACCCTTCCAAACTTGTAGGCCCCATCATTTCACAGAGAGGGTCTAGGGGAAAAAGTAACTAAGGCTATACAAACCACAGTCACATATTCCATAAACAAAGGGCCCCTGGGTTTATGGATAATATTTTGAGTTTCCAATTTCCTGACAATATCTTGGGGGTAGATATATTGTTAGGACTCATAATAGAGATGCAGTTGAGAGATGTTCAGATTTTGGCTTTCCTCACAAACCCTTTTATGTTCATGCGGCATGGGAGGTGGTGAGAGGAAATACAAACTGGACACCTGTTGTCATTCTCCCTCCCTGTAGTCCAACAAGGGCTACCAGGAGGGTTGAAAGAAATCAGATTAGTCAGTTTTAGTTCATCCTGCAATTTTGCTCTTTAAACGCTCCTGTGATTCCTGTTAAGAAGCCAGACGGTTTCTTGGTGTGGAACGATAGATTATTGGGGACTCAATAGAGTGGCACCGCCATTGAGCGTTGCAGTCCCCAGTATCGTCCCTGTCATTTATGACAGCCAAACAGACACAGGGGTGGCATGCAGCGATTGATATAGTGGATACTTTCTTTTCCAATTCTCATTGCACCTGAGTCACAAAATTCCATTTGCATTCACTTGGGAAGGAAGCTAATATACCTTTGATGCCCCAACACTATCAACACTCCCCCGCCACATGCCATGATCCGGTTGCCAGAGAATCAAGCCAACTTCCAATACCTTTTAGAGACTGTGACATTAAAGGCCCCAACCACTTGGGGTGAAGAGGCCTACCTATCTGTGCAGAGGTGGGCCAGGAGTCCAGCTCTCATGAAGTGGAAAATGGTACGCACAAGAGCAAGGTGGATTAACAAAGCTTCAATGGTCTCGCGACATATGAATTCTTGCCACATCCAAATACTTGGAAGATACTTGCATTACAGCTTTCTCCAATCAAGTCAACTTTGCCATATGAGGAATTATACCCTGCAAAGAACAAAAGACGCTGGACTGTTGTAACATGCAATCCGTATGGAGAGGTGGTGATACAAGAGCAAGATATAGGTGATTCAAATTACCAGAAGTATGCCGATATAAAGAGACTACCTTTGGCTTATTACATGGAACATTAGTGTGGGGAGGTACAGAACTTTGGGAGAAGATTTGGGCAGCCGCCTGAACAAGACTAATGCCAAGAGTTGTGGGGGAAATGAACCTCAATAAAACTACGGAAGAATTGACTCAAATAAGGAACCTGAAGACCAAAATGAAGAGGTCCCATAGATCCAGTTTTCAAAACGGACACCGGTACTCGCTTTGCTGGTCAGTCCAATGGGCGCAGGCTATCCCATATCACCCCAAGCCTCGGGGTTGATTAAAAGGTGCAATGGGCTTTTGAAAGGACAGATTCATACACTATCCCCAAGTATGTCATAGAAGGGGTGGGAGAGAACTTTACACAGGCCTTTAGGATTTTACATGACTGACCAACAGAACTTATCTCTATATGCCCGGCTTACATGTAATGACAATCCATTTGTTAGTTTGCGGGTTGACATGTACTGGTAGCCACCCCATATTTCAATTTAAACTAACATTTTATTTAATTTTTTTCTCTTGGTAGTGGGAGAGGTTAACAGAAGTTAGTCTTTCCCATAGGAGGCAATATGCCTCCAGGAACAAGAGGTAACCTTAGTGCTCACTAAAAAACTGACCAAAGAGGGTTGGAGCACAACAGGGAGTGTGAGTGTGGATGGATGAATGCATAGCTGTCTAGGAATGACCCAAGTAGGTTAATTGCTGGTACAATCCTAGGAGAGGTGGCAGCCTGGGTACCCCATAAAATCTTGTTATCCTGGGATGAGGATAAACAAGTGCTCATGGGGTCCAAAGTGTGGGTGTTACCGCGATCCACTGATCAGCACAGGCAGAAAGGAGAGGTTATTTCAGATGGTCCTGGTAATACTAAAGTTGTATTATGAAATGGTGATTCTGTACCTATCTTCTTTCCCTCAAATAGGTTGGTGGCCGGCTAGCTCCTCTGAACCCTTGATCGTCCAACACATTCATGAACCCCTTGGCCAGCTATGCAAGAGTGGACACCTCTTCTGACTGTTGCAGCACCATCCCCGTCAGTGAGGAAGGAGGGTACCCGTTCCTTGGAGTCCCGTGGGCCCAGCGAGAAATGAGACAACTCTCTGGACACAACACTGGACTCTACTACCAAACTGTCTTATGAGCAGCTACAAATCAGGGCGGTAGCTCTCCAAAATCGCCTAGCCCTGGACTGTTCTTACTGCCAAAGTAGGAGTTTGCTGGCTGGTAGGAAAATAATGCTGCAGTTATATTGTGAACTATGAAGGCGAATTTAATTATGATCCATCGAAACTGACAGCTATAATTGACAAACTCCAGGAAACATCAGACGTTGGACTATTTGGGTGATTTGGGAAGTCAGTGACCTACCTATCCAGTGAGCGACTTTAGTGTGGTTTATGACATGGGACCAAGAGGTGGAATGTTATGGACACAAATAAATTGCAGAAAATTGCAGCAACACTGTATCCATTGCATGGTTATGTTCTCATGTCATTCATCCCACTTTTGGCTCTCCACCATTTTCCTTTGTTCTGTTTGGGCGGGAAAATGACAAAGACCAGATCCTCTTTTGTTTCTCTTCCTTCTAGGAGAAGGGGAGGAGGGGTGTGTCAATCAGGTAAAGTGGACTGGAGATAGGCGGGGCTTGCCAACAATAAGAGAGGTGTGCAGAGAGTCAAAGGGGGCAGTCTTGAAGGAGTCTTGGGAAAAGAAGGGTCTTGGGGCAGGAGAGCTATGGAAAGGGAGATGTGACCAGCAGCAAGGGGGCCATGCCTTGCCTAGGCCCCAAGAACTGTTCCAGGATCCTGGCCTGTTTTTCCCCTGCAGCACCATCCTCATTGTTCCAGATAGATGAGTATAGAAACTAAGTATCTCTCTATTATTTTCATACTATCTATAATATTTCTAGGAAAAATACCTTAGTAACCAACGTATAGTGTTTTCTACTATAATTGTTGTTTTATGTGTTTTATTTGCACTGCAGTAAGTAATTGTCTAGTTAATATTATTAAATGTTTTAGCTAGAATATATTTGATAATATACAGTGTATTGTTAATATTATTGTTTGTTATTAAATATTATTGCTTACTGCTAGTACTGGGGTGTTATTGTGTTAATTGTGGTATTGGTCATTAGGACAAATTTCTCTGGATATATCCTTTAATTAAAGGGTTGGCTTTTTGGGTGTGGGCAAATTCATATTGCTTCTAATAGCTGTGTTGGGGTTTGTGTGGTGTGAGCAAGTTGTAGGCCCTGGCCTTGCTCATAGATTTTATCTCAGAGCAAACACATGGTCTGACTCCATCTTGCTAGGCCCCAGCCTGTCTCCACATGGTTGAGGACGCCATTTTGTAAAAAGCACATGGTGTGAGTTTGCAGTTTCTTCACAACTACATTGATTTTAACACAGCTGCTATTGTGCAACCTTTTGCGCCAAATTAATTCACCCAAAGCCACGAACATAAAACAGCCAGCGACTGGTGTTGAGAGGCAGCACCGCTGAGAGGAAGTGATAAAGATATAACTCTAAGAAAGTCTCTAAATTTTGTCTGTCCTAGATTGGATGGGAAGTATTATTATACACTTGTATTGTCTGTGTTAAATAGCGCTTATATATAGAGGATTGTCTTACATAATATTACAACAAATCTCATTAATGCCATTAGATTAATGATGTACTAAGAAGAAATGGAGCAATTCTTAAGAAAACAAGCTGCACCAAATAATAAACCCCTTATGGTACAGCTGGTTTTCCCCAGAATTGCACCTCTTTAATTTAGGTCCCTGTGACAGAGCATGATGAACAGTTCACAAAAGTTCCCCAGGCTGTAATGTAGAGAGGAATCGTGTTACTCAGCTGCTCCTTTTACTCCCTGAGACCTGCAGATGTAGACTGAGCAGGTATGTAGGAAGGAACATATTTGATAGGCAATTAAATATATAAATTATTCATTTATCACCTTTTACTAAATCTGCTCCAGGGGAAACAGAACAAACATAATAAAAATACTGGAACTGCATTGTGCAGAACCAAAACAGATTTGTTAGCTGTATAGGGGTGTCATAGAAAGAACCCCCTTGGCTGTAAATCAGCTAGGGAGTTTGACTCAGCTAAAAACTCCTGTGCTGTGTACATTCCCCATAGACCTGCTGTGTCAGGTTTTCAAGCCCAGTACAGCAGATCTATTGAGACCATCATTGCTCAGGAAGGGAAACAGCTTAATCTGCTCCAGGGGGAAGCACTGGGGATCTCTTTTCAAACCCCAGTTGTGCTCTCCCATTGCTCAGCTGTTGCTCACAATGCACCCCAGCTTTATCATCAGTTCTTTTCCCAGAGGTCAGATCTGCTGATGGGGAAGTTGCCACCTGATAGTTAAAAATACAAAAAAAAGAAAGATGCACACTCTCTAAGTGTAAACCACTTCAAATTCAATATTCTTCACACCTTCACCATGATATTGTTCACCGAGATCTTCCTTCCCCGTGCAATGGAACACCTTGGTAATAAGTTTTTATTGCTCTCACCTTTTTTAGAGGCCAATCCCTGCCTCCTTGTCTAGGATTTCCAAAGTAAATATTGGCTGGACCACCTACAGGAGCGGAACGGAAGGGGAGCAGCATTGGAGTAAACCGTTGCTGGCGATTATCCAGCAGAAGTGCATACACCTAGAGGCAGGGATTGGCCTCTAAAAAATGTGAGAGAAATAAAAACGTATTACCAAAGAGTTCCATTGCACGGGGTGAAGGAGAATCTTGGTGAAAAATATCACGGTTGATGTGTGAAGAATATTGAATTTGAAGCGGTTTACACTTAGAGAGTGTGCCCCTCTCTCTTTTATGTATTTTTTACATGTTGGGTAGATAACCTGAGCAAGAGGTTCATAGGAGAGAGGCAGCAACTATGAGTGGACTGATATTTGGGATATCTGCAGATTATTCAAAGGTGTCATTGTCACGTCAAGTATCTCATGTAATATTACACATTTTTTTAACCCCTTAGTGACAGCCGCGTTCGTACGCGGCTGTCACGTTAACGCCCGCCTAACATTTATTTTTTTTTTCTCAAGGAAGTCCTGAGTCTCCGAGCGGCGTGCAGCCGCACGGAGACGCGGACTTCCGTGACTTACCAGGTACGTCCTCTGTCACTAAGTGACAGTTTTTGCGGGACGTACCTGGTAAGTCACATGTCGTTAAGGGGTTAAGAAAAATATTTTTATATTGTATACATTAGCACCTTAGGGAGATTGTGGTAGTGTTGCCACCTTATAGTTGCACTTTAAAATATGAATTTCTGCAAATGTCATTTTGCCAGGGAAAAATCTGCATGGAGAGTTCCTGTCCAGAGAAGTCTGCATACTGGAGGTTCCAGCAGAGGTCAAGCTGAGAGACAGGAGCCCTGCCATCAGTCTTTCAGTACCAGCAAAGAGCCCAACAAAGTAAAAGATGCCAGAAAAGAACAGACGATGCACCGCCAGAAAAGAACAACCAGAGGAATCACCACCAGAAAAGAACAACGAGAGAATGCACCGCCAGAAAAAAACAACCAGAGGATGCACCACCAGTAAAGAACAAACGGAGGAATCACCATCAGAAAAGAACAACCAGAGGATGTGCTACCATCAGAGCCAAACAGAGGATACACTGACATCAAAGAGCCAAAAAGAGGAACCATTGGAAGCATAGTGTTAAACAGAGGATACACTGCCAGCAAAGTGAGAAACAGAGGATACACTGCCAGCAAGGAGACAAACACGGGATGCACTGCCAGAAAATAACTAACCAGAGGATGCACTGCCAGAAAAGAACAACCAGAGGAATCACCACCAGAAAAGAACAACCAGAGGATGCACCGCCAAAGAACAACCAGAGGAATCACCACCAGAAAACAACTAGAGGAATCAACACCAGAAAAGAACAACGAGAGGATGCACCACCAGAAAAGAACAACCAGAGGATGCACCACTAGTAAAAAACAAACAGAGGAATCACCACCAGAAAACAACAACCAGAGGATGCACTACTATCAGAGCCAAACAGAGGATACTCTGACATCAAAGAGCCAAACAGAGGATACATTGGAAGCATAGTGCTAAACAGAGGATACACTGCCAGCAAGGAGACAAACAGGGGATGCACTGCCAGAAAAGAACTAACCAGAGGATACACTGCCAGAAACGATCTAACCAGAGGATACTAACCAGAGGATACACGACCAGTAAAGAATTAACCAGAAGACACATTGCCAGAAAAGAAATAACCAGAGGATACTAACCAGAGGATAAACTACCAGCAAAGAACTAACCAGAGGACAACTTGCCAGAAAAGAATTAACTAGAGGATACACTGCCAGGAAAGAACTGACCAGAGGATACACTACCAGAAAAGAACTAACCAGAGGATACTAACCAGAGGATACATGACCAGTAAAGAATTAACCAGAAGACACATTGCCAGAAAAGAACTAACCAGAGGATACACTGCCAGAAAAGAAATAACCAGAGGATACTAACCAGAGGATAAACTACCAGCAAAGAACTAACCAGAGGACACATTGCCAGAAAAGAACTAACTAGAGGATACACTGCCAGAAAAGAACTAACCAGAGGATGCTAACCAGAGGATACACGACCAGTAAAGAATTAACCAGAAGACACATTGCCAGAAAAGAACTAACCAGAGGATACACTGCCAGAAAATAAATAACAAGAGGATACTATCCAGAGCATAAACTACCAGCAAAGAACTAACCAGAGGACACCTTGCCAGAAAAGAACTAACTAGAGGATACACTGCCAGAAAATAACTGACCAGAGGATACAATGCCAGAAAAGAACTAACTAGAGGATACACTGCCAGAAAAGAACTAACCAGAGGATACTAACCAGAGGATACACGACCAGTAAAGAATTAACCAGAAGACACATTGCCAGAAAAGAACTAACCAGAGGATACACTGCCTGAAAAGAAATAACCAGAGGATACTATCCAGAGCATAAACTACCAGCAAAGAACTAACCAGAGGACACATTGCCAGAAAATAACTAACTAGAGGATACACTGCCAGAAAAGAACTGACCAGAGGATACACTACCAGAAAAGAACTAACCAGAGGATACACGACCACAAAATAATTAACCAGAAGACACATTGCCAGAAAAGAACTAACCAGAGGATACACTGCCAGAAAAGAAATAACCAGAGGATACTAACCAGAGGATAAACTACCAGCAAAGAACTAACCAGAGGACACATTGTCAGAAAAGAACTAACTAGAGGATACACTGCCAGAAAAAACTGACCAGAGGACATACTGCCAGAAAAGAAATAACCAGAGGACACATTGCCAGAAAATAACTAACCAGATGATACACTGGCAGCAAAGAACTATCCAGAGGATACACTGCCAGCAGAGAACTAACCAGAGGATATACTGCCATTAAAGAACTAACCAGAGGATACACTGCCAGAAAATAATTAACCAGATGATACTAACCAGAGGATACACTACCAGCAAAGAACTAACCAGAGGATACACTGCCAGCACAGAGCCAAACAGAGGATACACTGCCAACACAGAGCCAGAGGATACACTACCAGCAAAACACTAACCAGAGGATACACTACCAGAAAATAATTAACCAGATGATACTAACCAGAGGATACACTACCAGCAAAACACTAACCAGAGGATACACTACCAGAAAATAATTAACCAGATGATACTAACCAGAGGATACACTGCCAGCAAAGCACTAACCAGAGGATATACTGCCAGCACAGAGCCAAACAGAGGATACACTGCCAGCAAAGCACAAACCAGAGGATACACTGCCAGCACAGAGCCAAACAGAGGATACACTGCCAGCAAAGAGAGACTGCAAAAACCATAGATTAACTATTTATATGACTGTGAAGAAGAGAGAGGCAATGAATAATACTGTGGTTCTTCATGTGTTTATAAGATTATTATTATTTAAAGCACCAGGAACTAATGTAACTGGTACATAGTAAAGAGGTATAAGCCCATTTGTACTGTACATTTTGTCTGTATTATCAATTCTGCCCGTCTATTGTGCATTCAGGGTCTCACCCACATGACATGTGCTGCCACAGGCCTTCTGTTCAGGAGCTATAAAGTGCAGCATAAACATTTTAATTCATATATCCATCCAAGTGAATAAAACACATTTAAATCAACGTGAATGTTGTAAATTTCTGTTTGTGATCTATTCAGCAAGTGGTATGGCCCAGAGCTGCTCCAGTTCATTTACTACTTCATCCGTACTGTTCTCATACATCCGGCAGTCAGTTATCAACCACTTATGCAGTTAACAGGCTTTTATGAATTACCTAATGTCGATTCAATTGAAATAATATTTACTTTACAATGTTGTGTATATTTTCCTTGAAATAAAAAATAAATTTCTCTTCAATCTGGATATAATATATTTTATATAGTTAAGACATTTTAAATATCTGAAAAGACACAGGCATGCATACTGAAGTATGGGTTAAATATAGCGAGGACACTGAGGGAAAGGAGAGTGGGAGTAGGCACAACTTCTACCCTGAACATTATGTACAGGGAGATAATATAGTGTACTGCCATTATAAATTAATTCCATCCTCTGTGGTCTTATGATCTTTTTTATTTTTCTCAGCATATGTGCAACCACATGACCTCTCTATTCAGATTTCTTGGACTGAGGAGGGGAAGGAGAGTGGGAGTCTGGCTTCATGGCAATATTTCTACCGTGACATGACAATCTCACCCCTTTGATGTGAGCAAGATTCTCATGTCGCTCTTTTCAACACAGTGGCATGATTAATACGCCGTTTAGTTGTTGGAGAACATAGCCTGCAGACCAAGTAAATTGGTTAGTACTCAGGACAGTGACGTAAGATCAGTAGATAAAGAGGAACATAATGAAGATATACTGCTTCAGATGTGGAGGGCTGATCTGCTGAGATGATCCTTTCTGAAGTGTAGCACTCTTGGCCACTGAGGCAGAAGGAGGTAGTAAAGAAGGGATGGTGATGTGGTGCTCAAGCTCAGGAGCCTCAATAGTACCACGCAGCAGACCGCTTTCCTTGCTGGTGGATGGTGGAGTTGTAGGAATAGAAACAGCAATATGTTCAGAGAGGGCATAATCCAGAAAAGTCATGTGACCACAGCAAAAGGCAGAACCTGTAGATAACCTCAGAGCTCCCATGCAGCTTAGATCCCAGGATGGACACCATGCTGGAAACAAAAACCCCTGAGGCAAAAGACACAGATAGGAGGGTAGGTTGCTGTGTCCCAAAGATTACAGGTGGGAAGGGGGTCTTCAGTGAGCTTCAGTGGATAGAGGGCTATGCAGCATGAGATGGGGCAGGTGCATAGGCATTTATTCAGGTCAGCTCCACCATCAGTTCTGAGAGAAGGAGAGCTGACTATGTTATGTATTGCACCAGATTCACACAATACCAAGCAGCAGGGCCACCCTGCAACACAGTGCTCAAATGATGAAATGGATGGAGCCCTGGATACAGCTTCTTAAGCTGGGTAGCAAAACAGGAGCAGTCAATTAACTGGTCCCAGCAGTAAACTGCCAATGAGCACAGGTAGTAAGCATCTGCAGTCCCATAGAGGCATGTGGGTCTGTTCATGGCCCATAGCCTACATTCCACAAGCATTCTTAACACCTTCGTAGTGTTTTCTTAGTTCCATGTGTAGAGGATCAGACACTGGTATGTGGTTACCCTGGTTCATGTGTAAGGGTGCACTCTTAAATGGTGTAAAGCTATTGGTTAGCCTGGGGTTGTGGGAGGGCCAGCTGGAGGTATTTAAACACAGCCTCAGCCGCTCCACAGGGCTGACGAGAACTCCTACTGAGCTCAGTTAGCTTTTCTAAGCAAGAAGGGAAAGTAGCAATTACTTCATCGTGACGCGACCACGTGTTCGTATTCGGCAGTTTCAGCATTGCACGCAGCAACTCAGTAGTCTGGATGAGGCGAGGGGAGAAGTTTTCATGTTTAGCTCAACCACGGAACGGCATTTCAGACAGAGTATATCTCAGGGCACGGTTAGCTAATTTTTACACCATTGGGCATTCATAAGTTTCATTACATACAGCTTAAAGTTATACAATGAGACTTCATGCGTACACACAGTAATCAAGCTCATCGCCTGATAATTGGAAGGACCACTGGTCACAGGGCCATGGGAATTATCAGTCCACTTTCAGTTGTCCATATGTTAGGACTTATCTTCTGTACAAACCATCACATATTTTATTTTCTTTAAAGCGTAACTGTCTAAGACAGATATCTCTCCTACTATACATTAACCTTAAGTATCCTATTACACTTGGTAATAGCCATGTTGTTTCCTTAATTGGCTCTATGTAACTATATTCGAGGAAGAGGATTGCTGCTATGGGATCCTCCCTCTCACTCAAGCGCTGCAATACGCCGGTGAGTCAGAACCCCTATAGCTAGAGCTTATTCCCCTTTCAAAATGTATTTGCATTTAGGACATTCTTCATTCTGCATACCTACTATGAACTAGTTTTCCGGCTACCACGGGGACTGAATGTAAATTAACTATACCGCGGACTCCATGCATTGCAATGCCCTGGCGTCCCGCGATGTTTAATACTTTTACCCGTTGTATGCCCTATCGAATACCTAGTTTCCACAAATATACCTTTTAGGAGGCCATGTCTGTTATACAGATTAGCTTACACACATACCTTGTTTAAGCACACTTGCATAAAACCCCCATGTACCTTTTCCCTGCAAGACAGCTTTAGACTTTCTGTTTCTTAAAAAAACACAATGTTTTCATAATAGAAGGCCATTTCAGATTATCCACTGGTCTACCCCTGGGTTTCAGCCCAGGCATTGTCTTGTGATATTGACGTAATTTCTGTTTTCTACCCCCCCACACACACACTCACTCTACAGATTCCAGTAGACTCCAGTCTATCGAACAATTAACACTCAGCCCTTACCATGGGCAATACAGGTATTTGACTTCAATATTGTAGAAATACTGGCATATGACGTTCACGGTTGTTTCATAATAATAATAATAATGATAATAATAATAACTAGTATTTATATAGCGCCTTTCTCCCAGTGGGACTCAAAGCGCTTTCAGCGCACACTCTCGGAATTATCCAAATCGGAAGCTGAAATAATAGATGTTATTATTACCCAATCAAATCGGTAGCTGAAATAATAGATGTTATTATTACCCAATCAATGGCGCGTTTTTCAGCAGACCATCTAGCCTACTAAAAACCTGCCAGGGACTCAGGAAGTTGGGTCAATATATCCAAGTATAAAGGTATCATTTGTTAAGCTATAAGTAAAATGTACATGTTTTATTACTAACCACATTGTTATTTAGTACGTCATCAATACGTCATCAGTGTCGCATCCATAAGTTAAACAGAGTTCGTACTGTTTATGTCCCACAAGTCATATTGCACGGAGATCTCGTTATGTCACTCAGTGTCACACTGCACGGTTACATCTATGTAGAATCAAAGTATGGTATGTTATTAACTAGACTTGTGTGATTCGGTTCGGCTAATTTTGGAATTTGGACAAATAAGGCGTTTTCGCATCAATCGGACCTTCTGAAAGCCAAGGGCCGCCCACCAAAAAATCAGAATCCGAAACGGACCTAGTCTGAAATTTCGGTGTAAATTTCGGAAATTCGGATGTCGCTTTTCCGCTTGAAACTATTACAATGTTGCTACATGCTACTAAAAATAGACGGCAGGGCACTTCCCCGCCTGAAACTATTACAATGTTGCTACATGCTGCTAAAAATAGATCTGGTAAAACAGGCACCTTACAGATCATGCAAAGTGCAGATATTAACCACATAAGGACACAAGCAATTTTGGCATTTTTGCTATGGGCCATATGTTCAAAGAAGTAGCGAAATAGCTTTTGTCGTTTGTAACGACTTTTCAAAGTACAATGTCATTGGTATAATTAATATTGTCAGAGAGTGGTGGTTGTGATCAGAAATATGTCGTTTGTCCTGACTGAAATTGTCGTATGTAACGACAAAAATGTCTTACCTAACAACAAAAATGTCTTAACTAACGACAAAAATGTCTTAACTAAAGACAAAAAATTCTCACATTCAGAACACATTCCGTCCACTTTTTTCTGAGGGGTGGGGGATGCGGCCATATACCAGGATCACTGGTTGGCGGCGGCATGGCCTCCCGAGGAGAACTTATTACCAGTTTTCCTAGTTACTTCATCATGCTTTGAAATATACCCCATAGTGGCAGTGGCAGCCACATGGGGTCATCTCTGGACAGGCCAAACAGTCACTATTTATACAGACAACCAAGCCACAGCACAGATGATTAAAAAAGCTTGCTCATCATCCATGTCCATAATGCCTTTTGTCAGGAAAGTCACCTGGTTATCCATGTATCACAAATTTGAAATAGAATGTCGATATATTCCGGACTCCTTAACACTAAGGACACTTTCATGTCCCTAGAGGGATCAGCTGCACCTCACTGACGAGGCCCCAGGAGGCCGAAACATACGTCTGGGGTTAGCTGTTTCCCTTGTTCAGAGAGGAATTGTCTGGAATTTCGTGGATGGACTGTCATTTGGCGGGACCAGTATGATATGCTTCAGAAGATTTCCTCTCTGTGTATGGCACTGATGAGCTAAAAGAGATTGCACCCTGGGAGCGAGGACACAGTCCCCGTGAGCGTCTTGCAAGTATTTGCTAGCTCATGAGCCTAGTTGAGCATCTCTCACCTTTCTTTCTACATATGCAAATTGCTCTTGGGGTTGGTCACCCTAACAGTAATGAGGGTAATCCAGACGTGGACCCCTTGCTCACAGTCCCTAGAGGGATCAGCTGCACCTCACTGATGAGGCCCAAGGAGGCCGAAACATACGTCTGGGGTTAGCTGTTTCCCTTGTTCAGAGAGGAATTGTCTGGCATTTCGTGGCTGGACTGTCATTTGGCGGGACCAGTATGATATGCTTCAGAAGATTTCCTCTCTGTGTATGACACTGATGAGCTAAAAGAGATTGCACCCTGGGAGCGAGGACACAGTCCCCGTGAGCTTCTTGCAAGTATTTGCTAGCTCATGAGCCTAGTTGAGCATCTCTCACCTTTCTTTCTACATATGCAAATTGCTCTTGGGGTTGGTCACCCTAAGAGTAACGAGGGTAATCCAGACGTGGACCCCTTGCTCACAGTCCCTAGAGGGATCAGCTGCACCTCACTGACGAGGCCCAAGGAGGCCGAAACGTACGTCTGGGGTTAGCTGTTTACCTTGTTCAGAGAGGAATTGTCTGGCATTTCGTGGCTGGACTGTCATTTGGCGGGACCAGTATGATATGCTTCAGAAGATTTCCTCTCTGTGTATGGCACTGATGAGCTAAAAGAGATTGCAAAATATACAAAAGCTAAACAGCTCTTACTTCTAAAATTAAAGAACCTTAAAGTCACCACTCTCACAATGCTACAAAATATCAATCCGAATCCAATATCAGTGCAGTTAACAGGCGACACAAAAGCTTCTCCACTAGCTTGTTTATATGAATCCAAACACAACAGACAGTCGCTATAAGATAAACAGCACTCTTGTTAAAAGCAAGAAAGTCTTTTATTGTAGAAAAATATATAAAAGGACAAATACCTTGACAACTTCTTGTTGGTGTAATACAAATGGAGGAGAGACTAAACGATAACCCTCATAAACCAGTCAGGTATACGCATCGCTGCCTATCCACGATCAACATGTTTCGCGTCAAACACGCTTACTCATGATCTTAAGATTAGGTTTCGTCCGTTGATGGATTTAAATGATCATAACCCAATCAGGTTAAACTTACGTCACGAGATTCCATTAATGGATTAACCACTTACATTCCTTTTAAGTGGATTAACCACTTACATTCCTTTTCACCCCGATCAATCAAGTTGAAAAGTTCAACAGAATTCAAGTGCCATTCTCCACGTTATACTATACAATATCGGTGGACAATACAATCAGCTCGCCAAACATCTGAAACTCATTCAAATTGAGGATCGAGGTGAAAGTTATGAATGTCAGTTGTTATAATAATTTTATAATGTCATAAATATCAAATAAACGGAATCTTCCACTCAAGTGATCACAAATACATCAATCGGGTTTAACCCTGCATTTTTTAAAGATGTCTAATATCAAGATTTCTTCAAGAAAATAATAAACAATAAAAATTATAAAAAATACATTTGGTCAGCAAGCAGATCTTACTAAATTACTGTGGAAGATATTTATGATATTAATAATTCCATGGATGTACACCATATTAAGGAAAAAGACAATCCAATTGAGGCAATTGGAAAGAAACGATCACCCTTAAGTTAACACAGAACTTGAATACTTTATATTATACTCAACAATAAATTCACCAATTATAGGTAAAATGAACAGTGGGACCGTGCGAGAAAGCTCACTGGGGGTAAGCCGAACCTACCACACCTATAAATAAGGGGAGCATGTTACCTCACACCCCAGAGAAGATTTCATCGCATTCAGTCCAACTATAACATCTATTCAAAAGTAACAAGTTACATCATATTCCCTATTAAGGCCATTTGGATATCTAGTTCCTAGTGTAAATATCCAGAACACTTCTCTTTTAGATAATTTATCATCCAAACAGCCTTTACGTATTCCTAGAGTGACTCGCTCTATACCCTGAACCATGAAACTTGAATCTTTACAATTTCCCATTTGAAAATGGGAAGATACACCTGAACGAAATACTCCACTCCTTACATCACTAAGGTGCTCATTCATCCTTTCCCTCATTGTTCTAGTGGTTTTACCCACATATTGAATATTGCAAGTTAAACACGTAATGAGGTAAATGACCCCTCTAGTGATGCAATTAGTGTATCCCTTAATGTCATAATTCTTCCCAGTGACGGTAGAGGTAAAAGTTTTAGCTGTCCCAATAAGTCTACAGCAACCACACCTAGACCTCCCACACTTGTAGGTGCCAAAAACTTGTAACCAGCTCTGCTCCTTGTCACTAGATCTAAACAAACTAGGGGATACATGACTGGAGATAGTAGGAGCCTTTCGAGGGACAAATTTAACACCACTAGACAAAGCATTATGAAATCCAACATCTCCATACAGAGTTGGTAAGTGTTTCTTCACTATCTTTTTGATTTCATTAAATTCAACGCTGTATGTGGTCGAGAAAACAATTTGTTTATTTGTTTCCTTAATGTTTTCATTTGCAAGTTGTGAGCCAGATGTTACTCGAGTATTCCTATACTTCATTAAATCAGTTCTATTTTCACCTCTGGCTCGCTTAAGTGCCTTGTCCAACATCCATGTCGGATACCCTCTTTGTCTAAACCTGTGGTACAGCTCCCCAGCACGTCTCTCAAAAGTATAATCTGAAGAACAGATTCGACGTAAGCGTAGGAACTGACCCACAGGTATCCCCGAGATAGTATGATGGGGATGACAACTATCAGCCCTCAAAAGGCTATTACCCGCTGTAGGTTTACGATAAATGTCCACACTTATGTCTTCTGTATCAGTATCTCCCTCCAATTGTAAGTCCAGAAAATTAATGGAGTCCATGGCCACCTCCGAGGTAAAGACTAAATTCAGATCATTGTCATTGAGATACAAGATGAAATCCTGTATCCTATCACGAGGACCCTGCCAAATAAACAGTAGGTCATCTATAAATGTCCCGAACCATACCAGCTCTCTACTAAACGGGTTCAAATCTCCAAAGACGTGGGACTCCTCCCACCAACCCATAAATAGGTTGACGTATGTGGGGGCAAACTTGGCCCCCATGGAAGTCCCACGCCTCTGGAGATAAAATGAACCATCAAAAGTGAAAAAATTGTGTGTAAGCAAATATTCAATGACCAGGAGTACAAAATCCATCAATACCTCGGAAAAGTGACCATATTTAATTAGATGATACTTCACTGCTTCTAGGCCCAAATGATGAGGGATACACGAGTACAGTGATTTAACATCACAACTTATCCATGTATGTTGGCTAGACCACTTAACAATACCAAGTTTTTGAATAACCTGAGTACTATCCCTCAGGTAACTGTGTAACCGTAACACAAAAGGTTGTAACAAGTGGTCCACCCATTCACCCAATCTCTCATGTAAAGATCCTATACCCGAGACTATAGGTCGTCCCTCTGGGCTCTCCAAAGACTTATGAATCTTTGGCAAGTGGTGAAAAATAGGTGTAACAGGATATTTATTAATTAATAATTCCGCTTCTTTAGTGGTCAATATACCTAGACCTACACCACGTTCAATAAGAGAGCCCAGAAGGCAGAGACAGTCCCGGGTAGGATCCCTAAGTAAAAGGGTATAAGCATCTTTGTCTTCTAATTGTCTAAGTGCTTCTTTTTTATAATCAATAGCATTCAAAATTACAACTGCCCCCCCTTATCGGCAGCCTTAATAACTATATCTTTATTATTAGACAATGATTCCAATGCCTGATATTCCATCTTACTCATGTTGGGGGTAATCCGCTTTCTGTTGTTATACAAGTATATAAAATCCTTCTCCACTAAACTCTGAAAAGAGTCCAAAATTCTACCCCTCACATTGACCGGGTAAAAGTGAGATTTGTGGCCACTGGTTACAAAAGGAACATGTGTAAGAGAAGCTACCTCTAAATTTGAATTGCTTTCTGCCTCCAAAAATTGTAGATCAAGAAGTGCACATGTATCCCCAAAATTTGAAAATGTTAATATTTCAGAATTCTCTGATCTCTGGACTGATGTCATATTGGCTGGGGACACCGAAATAAATTCAGTGTCTCCAACTGTTTCTCGCTCACCGTAACCATCAACCCCTCCAACATTAAAGTGTTTATTCAAAGTTAGTTTACGAGTAAACTTATTCAAATCTACTATTGTGTTGAAGAGGTTGAAATGAACAGTGGGCGAGAAATTAAGCCCCTTTTTCAATACTTTAGTTTCAAAAGATGACAAATTGTAATCAGATAAGTTAACCACATCATTCAATTGTTGCAACCCTATTTTTTGTTTTCGCCTTTCTTTACTCTTTCTGCCACCTCTCCTTGTGTGGACTTCTCTATTTTGTTCTTTTTTGGTCTTATACGTGAAGATGATCTCTTCGGTTGCTGAATAACCACGGGCGCCTCTTCCAGATCGCTGGTAAATATTTGATTGACTTTGTCCCCTCGTACTGGTGACAAAAAAGAAGAGGACGTTGAGGCTGCTGAGGTAGAAGCCACTTCAGTGTGATCCAAATCATGACTCCCTAAGGAATCTAATTCCACACTGGAAAAGCTGACTTTTTTTTGTCTTTTATGATGTTTTAGTATGGATCTTGATCTCAACCTCCCATTTCTATGCTGTAATTCATGTGGCTTTTTCCACACATATATATTATCACTCTCATAATCCAATTTATCTCGCTGAAACTTGGATTGTTTAATTTCCATAATGGTTTTTTCAAGCTTTTCCAAATATACAGCCAAATCAGTGTCCAATTTATGAAAATCAGGTGCATCCTTATTCACTACAAGCTTGTCTTGTGTTTCTTTAATTAAGCGTTGTGTATCTTTTAATATATCTTCCTTGTAAGTTATAATAAGGGACATTAATGCATTTGAGCATTGTGTTAAAGTCTCATTCCACTTTACCATAAACTGGACATCATCCTTAATAAAAGTTGGAATCTTACGTATCCGCAATCCTCTAGGAATTCTTTGAACTTTTATATATTGCTGGAGCGTTGTGATTTCCCACCATGTCCGAGTTTCTTTCTCCATTAATTTTGATAATTCTTTAAATAAAGTTTTCAGATCAGGTGGGTTATCCGAAGGTGATGTAACTACATTTTCTCCAAACAAGATATCTGCTTGAGTTAATCGGCATGTAAAATCTTCCACAGCTTTTAAACACCTGCTGGTTAAACGGGTATCTTCTATTTCTTCACTCTCAATCTCCATTGTAATAAAGTAACAACAATTCACAGAAGTTTAAGGACACGGTGATAATATAGTTGGTAGATCCAAAAAAGTAAACTTGTAGCTCTTACTTCTAAAATTAAAGAACCTTAAAGTCACCACTCTCACAATGCTACAAAATATCAATCCGAATCCAATATCAGTGCAGTTAACAGGCGACACAAAAGCTTCTCCACTAGCTTGTTTATATGAATCCAAACACAACAGACAGTCGCTATAAGATAAACAGCACTCTTGTTAAAAGCAAGAAAGTCTTTTATTGTAGAAAAATATATAAAAGGACAAATACCTTGACAACTTCTTGTTGGTGTAATACAAATGGAGGAGAGACTAAACGATAACCCTCATAAACCAGTCAGGTATACGCATCGCTGCCTATCCACGATCAACATGTTTCGCGTCAAACACGCTTACTCATGATCTTAAGATTAGGTTTCGTCCGTTGATGGATTTAAATGATCATAACCCAATCAGGTTAAACTTACGTCACGAGATTCCATTAATGGATTAACCACTTACATTCCTTTTAAGTGGATTAACCACTTACATTCCTTTTCACCCCGATCAATCAAGTTGAAAAGTTCAACAGAATTCAAGTGCCATTCTCCACGTTATACTATACAATATCGGTGGACAATACAATCAGCTCGCCAAACATCTGAAACTCATTCAAATTGAGGATCGAGGTGAAAGTTATGAATGTCAGTTGTTATAATAATTTTATAATGTCATAAATATCAAATAAACGGAATCTTCCACTCAAGTGATCACAAATACATCAATCGGGTTTAACCCTGCATTTTTTATACCTGACTGGTTTATGAGGGTTATCGTTTAGTCTCTCCTCCATTTGTATTACACCAACAAGAAGTTGTCAAGGTATTTGTCCTTTTATATATTTTTCTACAATAAAAGACTTTCTTGCTTTTAACAAGAGTGCTGTTTATCTTATAGCGACTGTCTGTTGTGTTTGGATTCATCTAAAAGAGATTGCACCCTGGGAGCGAGGACACAGTCCCCGTGAGCTTCTTGCAAGTATTTGCTAGCTCATGAGCCTAGTTGAGCATCTCTCACCTTTCTTTCTACATATGCAAATTGCTCTTGGGGTTGGTCACCCTAAGAGTAATGAGGGTAATCCAGACGTGGACCCCTTGCTCACAGTCCCTAGAGGGATCAGCTGCACCTCACTGACGAGGCCCAAGGAGGCCGAAACGTACGTCTGGGGTTAGCTGTTTCCCTTGTTCGGAGAGGAATTGTCTGGCATTTCGTGGCTGGACTGTCATTTGGCGGGACCAGTATGATATGCTTCAGAAGATTTCCTGTCTGTGTATAGCACTGATGAGCTAAAAGAGATTGCACCCTGGGAGCGAGGACACAGTCCCCGTGAGCTTCTTGCAAGTATTTGCTAGCTCATGAGCCTAGTTGAGCATCTCTCACCTTTCTTTCTACATATGCAAATTGCTCTTGGGGTTGGTCACCCTAAGAGTAATGAGGGTAATCCAGACGTGGACCCCTTGCTCACAGTCCCTAGAGGGATCAGCTGCACCTCACTGACATGGCCCAAGGAGGCTGAAACGTACGTCTGGGGTTAGCTGTTTACCTTGTTCAGAGAGGAATTGTCTGGCATTTCGTGGCTGGACTGTCATTTGGCGGGACCAGTATGATATGCTTCAGAAGATTTCCTCTCTGTGTATGGCACTGATGATCTAAAAGAGATTGCACCCTGGGAGCGAGGACACAGTCCCCGTGAGCTTCTTGCAAGTATTTGCTAGCTCATGAGCCTAGCTGAGCATCTCTCACCTTTCTTTCTACATATGCAAATTGCTCTTGGGGTTGGTCACCCTAAGAGTAATGAGGGTAATCCAGACGTGGACCCCTTGCTTACAGTCCCTAGAGGGATCAGCTGCACCTCACTGACGAGGCCCAAGGAGGCCGAAACGTACGTCTGGGGTTAGCTGTTTCCCTTGTTCAGAGAGGAATTGTCTGGCATTTCGTGGCTGGACTGTCATTTGGCGGGACCAGTATGATATGCTTCAGAAGATCTCCTCTCTGTGTATGGCACTGATGAGCTAAAAGAGATTGCACCCTGGGCGCGAGGACACAGTCCCCGTGAGCTTCTTGCAAGTATTTGCTAGCTCATGAGCCTAGCTGAGCATCTCTCACCTTTCTTTCTACACCATGATTTATAACATGCTCTCGTACCTGGTGCCCAAGCTTCGGAGATGAGGAGTTGAGCCGATTGTGAAAGGCCATCAATAAGCCATCGATTCCCGAAATCTGCCAGGCCATAAGATATAGTGGGTTTTGAAGTAAAAGGTTGTTAGGTTTCCTTGTAGGATCCAGCAGTAACTGGGAATATGGGGTCAGATAGTGTGGGAAATCTATGGATAGCTCGAGAAGTGGAGGGAACCACAGTTGAGTTGGCCAGAAGGGTGTGATTAGGACCAGAGTAATTTTCTGTTTCCTGACTTGGGAGAATTAATCTGGGGATCAATGGTGAAGGGGGGAAAGGCGTAAACTTCCTATCGTGGGCCAAATCTGGAGGAAAGCATCTAAGGCTATTGCCGCTGGGTCCAGTCTCCAGCTGAAGAACTTCGGAAGACGAGTGTTCAATCTGGAGGCAAAGAGGTCTAAGTGTAAAGGACCCCAGATTGAAATTGAGTTTTGCGAAAATTAATGTGTGAGGCATCCAGTCACTTGCATCTGTCAGATATCTGGAATTCCAATCCCCTATGGAATTGGATAGACCTGGTAGATATTCCACCTGTATTGAAATGTTTCTGTCCAGAAATGCCAAAGTTCTTTTGCTAGAATTGCGAGGGTTTTTGATTTCGTACCATCTAGATGGATGATATATTTTACTGCTGATATATTGTCC
Organism: Rhinophrynus dorsalis; assembly: GCA_037306005.1. NCBI lineage: Eukaryota > Metazoa > Chordata > Amphibia > Anura > Rhinophrynidae > Rhinophrynus > Rhinophrynus dorsalis. The sequence goes on along the minus strand of CM074718.1, from coordinate 639,098,977 downwards.
ATCTTTAAAAGAATACAACAATTTGAAGAGTCTTTCGTAAAGCTTTTGATGGTGAAAGATCCTGCTAGTAATTCCAAGCAGTTGATATGTAGATCTTTCTCTCTGAGAGATCATTTCCCTCCTGTGGTAAGATATCAGCATTGAGCTCCCCAGCCTAAATTGCTGGCATCGAATTCTATTATGAGTTCTGGGGACATCCCGAAAAGTGCTCTCCCATTCCATGCTTCCATGTGTTGTAGCCACCAAAGAAGTTCCTCTCTCGTGTCTATAGAAAGAGGCATCAGATCTGAATGTCTGAGACCCTTGCGATGGTGAAGAATGTTTAATCTTTGGAGGGCTCGATAACGGAGAGGTGCAGGAAATATAGCTTAGATTGAAGCCGATAGGAGGCATACTGTCCTTGCAATCATCCTCAGAGAGATGACGCTTGCTTTTAGGGTTGATTTGATTTCTCTGCGAATATGTTTAAGTTTGTTGTGAGGTAAGCGGAATGTCGAATTTAGGGAGTCTACGACAATCCCAGAAACCCTATGCATCGTATAGGGTGAGTTACTGATTTCTGCCAGTTTATGATGAAACCAAGGCTTGAGAGGGTATGGTTCGTAAGTTGAAGATGTTCTATGAGTGTATTTTGATCTTGAGACATGATCAGCATATTGTCTAGATATATGATCATGCAAACTCCTCTGCTTTTAAGAAAAGAAACCACTGGTTTCATGATCTTCATGAAGCACAATAGAAAGAACGGGAGACATGTGAATTGCCATATTATGTCCTTCCAAATGAATTGGAGAAGGTGTTGTTGATGTTTGGCGATGGGGATCATCAGATACGCATCTTTTAGATCTAGTTTTACCATCCAATCTGATGGCATAAGAAGATCTCTGAGACAATGAATGCCCTCCATCTTGAAATTTCTGAAGTGGATGAAAGCGTTCAGATCTTTCAGATTTATGACTGGACGTACTCCTGAATCTTTCTTGTGAACCACGAAAACATTGCTTATGAAATCTGTGGTCTGTAAAGGAATTTGAATAATGGCTTCTTTTTTCTGGAGTTCTAAAATTTCTAAATCCACTAGTTGGAAATCTTGAAAATTGGAATGAATGAGGTATTTTTGTCTGGTAAGGATTGAAATAAAATTCTATGTGATACCTAGGATAGTTTGCAGAACCCATTGATCTGAAGTGCATTGAGACCAGGCTTGGAAAAAATGGGTGAGTCTGCCACCCACTTTTTTCCTGGGATAGGGATGAACAATACTTATCAGAGAAAGGTCTGGAGCGAGGGAATTCCTTGTGGTCATCAATCTCCAGGTTCTCTCACGAGGGGGATAGAAGAGAGACCAGTTTGCCTGGTCTCCTGGGAGTACATTCCTCTCCCAAAGTATGATTGGTCTTGAGGGTTCCTGAGTTTTTCTCTGTAGGAACCTGAATTTTGGCCGGGAAAGCAACCTCTACTTTTCCCGGCCCTGACAAAAACCCCACAATTAAAAACCTTTTTTATAGAGGTCTGCGCTTTGTCCAGGGCAGTAAAGGTACTGACGTATTGCCAGAGGTTTTTAATGAATGATTCGCCAAATAAAAGGCCATTGGCTTCTGAGCCTGCTTCCGTAGAAGCCATTTCTGATCATTTTGGATCAATACGTAAAAGTATTGCTCTACGCCTTTCTGTAGATAAGGTGGCATTTGCATTTTCGAGTAAACAGAACGCTGTCTGGACCAGGCGTATCTAGGTTAATCTGAGATGAAATAGAGATTGTCTCTTCTATTAAATTCAACATCTTTGCCAACGGGCCCATTTGTGAGTCCATGGTGGGGGTATCGCAAGTCTTGTTTATAGATGGCCTGGGGCACTCAGACCTTAATTTGTTCCTGGATTTATTATCCAGAGCCTTTCTAACCCATAGATCTATGTACTTGGCCACGTGGTCTTTATAGACCCACTCAGAGGATCTTGAATGTTTGATTGCTTTAGGATCAAACAGGGGTATACCCCTTTTGTCTAGAACAGCATCATCATCAAGGGAAACTTCTGAATCTAAATTAATGTCAGAATTCCCAGGGGTATAATTGCTATCATCAGATGATGAGTTTGATTGTTCCTCAGGTTCTGTGTCTGATTCAGAGGAATCTAGACAAAAAGAGTCAGGTTTAGACCTGCTCTTACTTTTCTTACTCGGTAAGCCATCCTCCTGAACTGAGGTTCCAGTACGTGGGTGTGATCCACGTGTTTGAGTATTAGGTTTATTAACCAATTCACAGTGAGAACTATAAGATTATGTTTAGGAGGAACAATGTTTGGTTTTTCTTTTTCTTTTTCCCCCAGTATTATTATCACTAACTCTCTCTGGAGATGAATCTGGGAGATTTTTATTTTCAGTTTATTTAAGATTAGGTTTTTGGTGTGACTTCTTCATTTTCTTGTTCTGGAGAACATTAGCCAAAGATTTAAGTAGTGTCTCTGTCATCTGACTCATACAGGTAGATGTAGCTGAGGACACTGATTTGTTTACTGATTGGTTCAAAATATTCTGTATGTGTACATCACTGGTTTTAGAAGTTAGTGTTATAGCTTCCTGAGTGTCAGAATTAATAGACACGCTATCCTCAACTAGAAAATGAGCAGGAATTCAAGTATTTTTCAAGGGGAGCAAGGAGATACTAACTTCTTATGGGACATAATGCACCGGTATATTGTATAAATTGAATGACAAAGAAAATATAATTTTTTGTGATGTAAATTAATTAATAAAATATTGTGAGGCAATATATATTATAGAATAATCAGTAAAACTAATAGAAATGTGTGTATATTTATAAGTAAAATCACCACGGAAAACAGTAGAAAGGTTGGGAGTGCTGTAGAACATGTCCAGACTTCTCTAAAGGCAGCCAGTAACTGGTGCTGGCTCCTGAGGTAGTTTGAACATGCGTGCAACGGGCCGGAAGTAAAAGTCCCAAAACAAAGATGGCCACCTCAATATCAATACGATGCACTTAAGGAAACCAGAGGAAGAAAAGACCGAATGGAGGTTAACGTACAAGGCGATAGTGGAAGGTGGTAATGGAGAGAGGTAACAGTAAAGGGAGTATAAAACTCGAGGATAGAGAAAACGAAAGGCAATGCAGAAAACAAATAATTTGTAAGGATGAACGGTGTATGCGTGTCTATTATGTATACAGAATTAGAAGAAGAAAGCACAGGAAACAGAAAGATACCAGATGTAATGTTGAGAGAAAAGGGTAAAACTGAGGTTGAAGGGGGATGGTATGAACCTGCAAGATAAACAGGAGGAGTAAAAGTATTTATTAATGGTAGTTATAAGAATAAGGAAAAAACACAAGTAATAAAGGTCATATAATTAGAACACAACAAAACCCAAGTTGTTTAGTGTATATTCCGGTAGTTGAATAATCATTAAATGCAATGAGTATAAAAAAGGTAGTGAACATTAGACAATAAGGTAATGTCAATTTAAGCAGAACATATGAAACAATACTCATCTGTAAGCTGAGCAGCAAAGAAAGAGGAAGTGGAATCACCTGTTATAACTATTATACTGCTTAAATGGATATGATTGGTTACCTGTTATAAAAGGGTGGGGTTATGAATGTCATGTTCATTTTGTTTTTATTAAAACTGTTAGCCCTTGCTGCTGAGTAGTAAAGTATGGAGATTATTGCATACCAGAGCCTTCGTGTCTTGCTTTAATATTCATTTTTCATTACTGAATCAATTACAGTTCACATTATGGCTTATTAAACTTTCCTCTCCAATTCTTATCCTTAAGTCTTTTCTAATAACCATAATGTCATTGTCTGGGTGATGCAAACCTTCATTCATCCACCAGTACACTCTGATAGTAGTAAAGTAATGAGCTCTCTTTTTCCTAATTCTTTCAACTCATTTAGTAAACAATTTGAATGAATCATTTCATTATTATGTCTTGTTTTTCTTCCTAAAGCAAAAAGTACATTATGCAGAGTTATACAATAAAGTTTACACACGTATATTATAGCTGCCACTCCACTTCACTTTACATTAATCTATGCTTTAGACATTATTTATAAAGAAAGACAAAATACGGTTGTTTATATTCCCAGAGTGCAGTAACCCATCCCCCTTAAACTGGGCAAACAGAAAGAAATCCCAATCACTAACCTGACCTTATCAGTACAAATGCAGCCAAGGAAGAAAGCGATAAGAAGAGAGGAACTGGGATAAAAAAGAGATTATGGGTGGAGATTAGAAAGCAGGAGGGAACACCCACACACACACATAGGAGTAGGGGTTGGAAAGGCAGGAATTGGGAGGCACCCACACAGGAGAAGGGGTTGCCCACAGAGCAGGAACACACTCACTCGATGATTATGAGAGGAAGAAGCGGCATGCCCCATAGTGCACACATAACAATGTGCAGACACAATCTTTATCCATGTGCATGTGCCCTTACGCGTGCCTGCACAATCTTTATTCATGGACTTGTACACAATGCCAACACAACATGTAGAACACCACACCTTGGATGTTAGAGAGGTCTTCAACACATTGTTTCAAAATGCTTTGTAAACCTTTATTACAGCCAAGAGGTTAACAGTTTATGTACTTGCAGATTATAGGACAAGGGTATTTTGTGTGTAAGGGATGGGTCTGGAGGTAGAGTCATGTAAAGAGTGGGGGTGTGGCCATGGCTGGGGCTAAAGGTGCCTTGAGTGCTGAAACATAAATCCATTGTATTATTGTAATAACCTTTCTAATTCATGTGCTATTCTGTGAAGCATATGAACTATCTCCAGCTTGAGCATCTATAGAATAACATAGTAGGTGGACATTTTATGTTGCTAGAGAAGATATCTCTTTTTTATCACCTCTTTATCAAATCTTAGTGCATTACCCCCTCTCCCCTACCCACCCATCTATTTCCTTCAGATGTGCTCCAATTCAAAAATAATGCACCTGTGAAAGATTTGTGTTGCCCAGCAGTATATAAAACCATCTATGAAGAATTTGTAGATATTTTCATTTGTGATGTAACACATTGATGTTTTTGCTGTTCTAGCTGTGGGAATCAGTGTATTTTGTTGATAACTGATTCACAAGAGTGATTTAATATTGAAATATTTAATATTGGCCTGGTCTTTCATTGGGCAAAGTTGGCAATTTTATAAAGTGCCACATTTTTAGGGGATCCTCATCTGTGCTAACCACTCCCACATTCTGAATAGTGGATGTGGATGACTGTATCCATGAACAAGTTTATATACCACTTTACTGGCTATTATTTAACTCCTTTGATTGCTAGAGACATTGCCAACATATTATAAATCAATGTATTAGGGAACTTTCTATCAACCAAGGGGTTAAACACTTTCTATTCTTTTTGTTAGTTGTAGGCTAAGGGCATTCTATGTGCCAGGGAAAAGTAGATTGGATAGGGTGTAGGATAATTTAAGGATTTGGGGTTTGGACAGTAATGAAGACAAGTTATAATCCTGGAACATGTGTAAAAGATTAATTGGGAAACATGAGGTTGACATAGTCGTCCTATTACAAAAATAGTAAAATATAGGTATTTAATAAGCATAGATTATTACAGAGAAAGAAAGATTCCACTTGGGTAGAGTGAATTATATACTACCTTATGTTTTTAAAAAATTGGTAATATTGGGACCTGGAATATATAACAGTTAATTTATGAGTCTAACGGGTCTCTATTATACCATATTTCTGATGTGTACATACAGAGATAATGATACTTAATACTCCTAGTATAGATTCAAGAATGAGAGATGTTATTGAGGGAAATATGATGTACGATCCAAGAATTGGTACATTTAAAAATAGGTGTTTAAGAATAGAAATACTTAATTGTACACTGAATAGTATTCAGAAGGACCTGAGATGGATATTGACAATGGTTATTTGTTGTAGTTATGTTGATGACTCCCACTACAATCTGATTGGAACATTCAAGTATGAATTTGTAAACATCCTCAGTTAAGAATGGTATAAAAATGATTGATAGCAGATCACTTTGTCTATAGATGCCACAGATGTGTTGAAACCCGCTGGGCTATAGTGTTGTTAATAATTCTGGCTGTAAATGGCACCTGAAATACAATTTGAAGAGACAGCACAGCTAGTTGCTTTAAAGTGTCGCTTTACCAAAAGGGCCATTAATATTGAGTTTCTTCATAGCTCGATGCAACGCTGGAAGACAGCAGTGTATGAAGAACAGTGATTAATTACCATCTGCTTTGCAACTTTGCATAAACACGGCCAGTTTACAAAAAGGAACATTTTATCTTTCTCTCATTGTTTCTCTCTCTCTCTCTCTCTTTTTTCAATTGTGGCACAGATTGGGTGTTCCATAACACTATCTGCGTTTTCAATTCAGGCTCATTTTTAAATCAGAATAAAGTATGAGGAGTTTTTAATATATAAACTAAACTAATTTTATTAAGCACTTGGGCATAAAAGTTATCTTTTGATGATTATGCTATACAGTTATGAGATACTGAATTAGGCTCTGAGAGAAGGAGAAAGCAACCGATTCATAAGGGAATCAAATAGTTCAGCTTTTTGTATTTTCTCCTGGTCTCTGTTTTGCTTTCATTATGTTTGATTTAGAGACTTGCAGTACTTTTGTCCTATGAATATAGGCCCTCTCCAGTAACATGATAACAGATGAGAGTTGGTACCGTGTTAGCCGTAGAAATACAGGAGGCAAATATAGTTTTTGATACCTTTTATTGGCTAACTAAGCAGATTTAAATGCAATCTTTCAAGACCTTAGGTCTCTTCCTCAGGCATGTTATACAGATAAATATGAAAACATCTCTCATAAATACAAGTACACATCACATTGTTTAGCATGGAAATCAGATAACAGAATGCAGTCCAGATCCAGATATCTTTGATCAGTCAATGGGAAAGGATCTGGACTGCATTCTGTTATCTGATTTCCATGCTAAACAATGTGATGTGTACTTGTATTTAAGAGAGATGTTTTCATATTTATCTGTATAACATGCCTGAGGAAGAGACCTAAGGTCTTGAAAGATTGCATTTAAATCTGCTTAGTTAGCCAATAAAATGTATCAAAAACTAAATTTGCCTCCTGTAACATGATACTAACACAACTAATCAACATTGTTATAGTAATTGGCGTTAGGCGTCAGAAGACAACTAATTAATTTTTACTGGTGCAACCATAAAGTACAGCGTATTTAATTGCATATAGCACCATGACTTTTTTAAGTTATTCCTTTAAAAGGTATCATAACCTTTACATCATTCTTTTATCGCAAAAGTACTTTTGATTCATATGTACTCCACTGCCTTGTAGGGGCCATCATTTCTGCTGCATTGGCCCATATTGCAATTTTTTGTCAGGGATGTTAGTTTGCAGGTCTCTCTCCCATATGTTTATATTTATGAGAGTTTGGTGGGTCTTTTAGAATGTTGACATTTATAATATTTGATGACTCTGCCCCATCAATCAGACATTTTGGATTAAAGTAATAACTAGGCTAGAGATTCCATTAGACCCTTTAATCTTAGTTCTTAAAATTCCATGTGAGGCAGATGACTAAACTCAGATCTCTCATTCTCACAGTTTCCAGATGTCTTATATCAAAGTTCTGAAAAGCTCATTCTACCCCCTCAGTAGAACAGACAATCTCCCACATTAGTTATTAATCTATTTAAACTAGATGAGGGGGATGACCAATTAATGTATTAAAAAGCCACATGCCAACCACGTGGCTACAACTATTATTGACATTGGTGATATAGAAAAGGATATTGCTGTTGGCTTTCATGTTCATATGATAAATAATGCAGGAATAGGATATATGAAACCTAAATGCCAGAAGAAAGTTATATTATGTGTACAAATGCTTGTTGATTATGGAATAAACTCCATGAAATAATGAATAGGGATTATTTGGGTTTAGTGACTGGGACATAGTTATACCAGGGTAAAGAATTAGAGAAAAGACAGATAATGAAAGAAGGGAGGTAGAGCTTCTCTTTATGTAAAGACCAACATTAAGTCCACGTTAGAACTGAGGAAAAATTAGAGAGCATTTGGGTTACAATTGAGAAATAAATAAGGTTGTCTGAATACGAGTCATTTATAGACCTCCAGGATAGAATACAGAATTGGATAAAACATGGCTGGAGGAAATAATAATGAGGGGGTATAGTAATGGGAGAATGTATTATGCCAGTGTAGTAGATGTAGCATATTTGGATTTTAGTAAATATTTGACAATGTCCCACATAGGGAGCTCATTCATTAGATGCATAATTTAGGACTGAAGTTGGAGAAAGTTGAATGGAAAGAATTTGGCTAAAGGACAGGACACGGTGCACCATAGACAGCAGAATACATTCAGAGAAAGGATGGGTTACTAATGGGATGCATCAAGAAAATGGGATGTACATTTTCTAATGCATTTAAGACACAGAAACACAGTATACATGCTTAACCCTTTGAGTGCCAGAGGGGTACACAACACATTGCTTTTCAGTGCGTTGCATAACCCTCTGGCAGGCAAAGGGCTACGTACTTGAGCATTTTTATTTTTGATGACTTAAAAGTAGACAAGTAATGCAATAAAGAATTGAGAAAAGGTAACAGGATACTAATTTGATTATGAAGAAGCATTAGCAGCAGGAAAAGAGGTAATAGTGCCACACTATAGATCAATGGCAAGACCTCAGCTGCAGTATTGTCTACAGTTCTGGAGACCACATCTCCTACAGAGATCCCTACAGAGGTCCTCTCAGCACTATAAAAAACACGCAGAACGTTGCCACCGGCCGACTCAGGTGTTTCAGGTGGGGGAGAGGGTTGCTGAACCTCCAGGTGCCTTGCAAGAAGCTGGCTCCTCGTTTCATAGGTTCATAACGGGTTATTCATAAAATTAACCCTTTTTCTCATACGCTCTAGAACTTCCTACAGGTATGCGTATTCACAATGTATTCCATGTATCCGTACTCAAACCTCTGATCTGTAATCGCTACACTTCTGTTCCAGTTCAGCCTGGTCCTGTACAAGTCAATGGCCAGGAGGAGTATAAGGTACAAACCATTTTGGACTCTCGCAGTGTCAGAGGCCACTTACAATATTTTGTGCACTGGAAGGGGTACAGTCCAGTATAACGTTCATGGGTACCCAGTGGCAATATTCATGCTCCTGCCTTGCTCCGCAGGTTCCATGCTCGTTTCCCTTTTTTAGACTGGGCCTCTTCCGCGGGGAGGAGGTCATTAAGGGGTGATTACTATCATACCCGTGATTCCGCTTGCCTGTGATTCTGTCCAGTTTTCCGTGGTCTATGTTGCCGGCAGGACCTGGCCACCTTCATGCTTGCCTCTATTCTGCTGGCGCACGTCTGTGACTGCCTGCGAACTGGGCTTAGTTGCCCTTTCCTGGTGTTTCTGTGCATTACTCTTGTGTTGCTCTCGTTTGACCCTAGCTTGGTCTGTGTATTCTCTGGCTCGATCCCTGGCTTTGTCTGACTATCCGCTCTGGTTTTGACCAGTGGCTCTGTCTGACTACTTGATCTGTGCATGACCCTGGCTTGTCTGTCTGCTCGCTCCGATCTGATCTTGGCTGTGGCTGAATACCAGATTAGGCTTCTGACTGTGGCTTGTCTGACTTACTCTCTGTGCCTACTCCTGCTCCTGTCTGACTACCACTTATCTCAGTCGGTCTCAGAGGGCTCGCTCCATCATCCCAGTGCAACAGTTACCTCTCTGGTAGTGTTGCAGGTTGCCTTCCGGTCTGTTGCCTCTGCACTGTGCTTTTCCAGCAGTTACCTTACCGGTATTGTTGGGTGTTGCCCTCCGCTCTGTGGCCTCCGCTCTGTGGCCTCCGCTCTGTGCTTACTCAGTCCTACCGGGCACTGTTATTCTTGCTAGGCTTCTCGTTACTCTCTGCCTACGCGACATTTACCTCCCGGGTACTGCTGCAAGCCGCCCGAGGCTACCAGTCTGATATTGTCAATCTTCAGGTATCAACTGGTTATGCTCTCTCAGTCTGGACTCCTGGCGTTCCAGGTTTCCTCTGACTCTGCTGGTTAGAACCACGTCTGGTTCTATACTCAAGATTTCTTAGCTCTACAGAGGACCCGTTACAGCTCAGTGTCAGGTACTGGGTAGTGGACTAGGCACTGTCCTCACGCCTGTTCCTATCTTGGTTGTGGAAGTGCTTGCTCTTGCTTATTTATTTTAATAAACTGGTTAAATTCATCCGTAGGGAACCACTTAATTATGATATGTTATGTTTTGTTTTGAGTCATGCTGAGGTAATTGCAAACATATATATATGTTTTATTATGAAAGAGCTTTTTGGATATTATCCTTTATATGTTAGTACTTTCATTGTTTGCGCCTCTGCATTGATAATATCAAAATTTGGTTGTTTCACTTTAAATTAAGTAAATATGTTGATGTGCGATCTATGTAATGTTTGACTAACTGATTGCTTTGTTCAATCTGCTTTTTGTCAGGATAACTGACACAAATATTTTTATTTTGATTACGATAAATTTATGTTTTAAGTATTGATATTAGAACCCGTTTTGACTGTGTCGCTTACTAAGAATGGTGAGCATGTAGCGGCTGTTGTAACATCTGATGAAAGAAAAAAAATTAATTTAGTGTCATATGTGTTTTTTCTTGTATATGGTTTGATGATCTCTCCATGGCCCTATTGGATTAATTTAGGTTAAACAGCAATATGGATATCAATGGTTTCTTTGGGCTACGGATATTTTGATACCTGAGGGGTTAACCCCGTGAAGAATGGATGGTCTAGGGTTTGATGATTGACAGCCGCTCCTTTCTCGCTGTGATTGGGTGCAAACACATTTAAATACACGGGTATTAACGTTACTGGCTTTTGATGATCATGAGTAAGCGTGCATACTCGTGAAATGCGTTGATCGCAGTTGCTTAAGAGACATCTGCAGAGAGGTGCCCACTTAACTCTATACATTTGTCAAGTGATACAAGGTACTGTTCATGTATTTTTTCATGTATAATAAAGGATTGATGATTTTACTATACACCTAGTTGTACATACAAGCTTGTTGCACCACTTATATATGTAAATTCATCTGTACCTGTGTTGTGTGCTTTATTTACCTAAGAGTCCCCTGACAGTCTGGCACCACCACATTAGACCATCATAGCATAGGTTGTGTAGGCTATACACCTTAAAGTTGGAAATATCACCTTAATTCAAGTTTGCATATTTGAAAATTGCATTAAAAACTTCCTATGTGTCATGTTAACCAAAAGATTAGCAAATGTACAGATAAGGAGATATCCATGCTTGTTACCATATGCTAGTGTTTTCTAATAGCAGTACCCATGCAGTACCAGTAACATATAATTTGCCAATTACACTTTCAGTTACTTTTCATATGTTAATGACAAATTTTCAGCTATGTGATTTGTCATATGCTAATGAAGCTGTGTGCTGTACAAGGACATTTTCACTTTTGCCAGAATTAAAATTGCAAATATCTTATATACATCTGCTGGACTTTTGGTTAACATGACACATAGGCAGTTTTTAATGCAGTTGTCAAATAAGTAAATAAAATTCAAGGTGGCAGCCAGTGGCGTAACTATAGAAGTCGCACCTGCGACCGGGCCCGTCACTCCAGGGGCCCGGCCTCCCCCTGCAACTCCCTCGTCTGATGCCCGCAATTAAGTAATGCAGAGCGCTGGGGCTCTGCATTACGAGAGTGCCGGTCTGCCAGAGGGAGATCAGTATTCCCTCCGGCAGACCAGCACTCTCGTAATGCAGAGCACTGGGAGATGACATCATCTTCCAGCGCTCTGCATTACTGAAGAGGACCACGTGGGAGAAGAGGTCTGTGCAGAAAGAGGCACAGACCTGTCCTCTGCCACTGGACCACCAGGAAGGTAGGAGATTTAGGGACAATGTGGAAGGGGCAATGTGGAGATGGGGACATTGTGGAAGCGGCAATGTGGAGATTGAGGGGCATTGTGGAAGGGGCGATGTGTAGATTGAGGGGCATTATGGAAGGGGCAATGTGGAGATTGAGGGGCATTGTGGAAGGAGTAATGTTGAGATTGAGGGGCAATGTGGAGATGGGGGGCAATCTGGAGGTGGCCAATGTGGTCGGGGGGCCCATGGCAATTCTTGCACCAGGGCCCCGTGGCTTCTAGTTACGCCTCTGGTGGCAACTCCAATTTAAGGCGTGCCCCAGACCCCAAGGGAGCCCTGTCAAAGTTCCTTCTTCCTCCCATCTCAGGATGGGGTCAATTGCAAAGACATACAACAGGGTGTTAGCAGGAAAATCTTCTACACCCCTGAATAGACCACAAAACTGTAGCCAGGCCAACCATTCATGAGAGGGAATCTTACCGTCCATTTGTTACGGTTTTCTGACACTCAGACAACGGTAAAAAGTAAAAACACAGTTTTATTGAAATAATGGTTAAAGAACAGCGCCACTGGGGGCCAGGACAGGTATAAATGGTAATGACAATATACAGGCTCAAGTATGTATAGTGAAAAATATACTGATCTGGATAACAAACATTCAGGGGTTAATGTAGAGAAACTGAACAGTCTCAGTAAAATTGATTAGCCAATGCCCAGTAGGTAATATCAGTCTATTGATGGTACAGAGGAAGGTGTATTGTGTGACTGAACTGAATCACTCTCAGATAGCTGTGCAATAGAACGCCCCAAATGACCAGCAAGATAGACCAGAGCTGAGCCAATACCACCTTAGTGGGATTATAAGGAGGAAAGCTACTGCAGGAGCTAATGGGACCAGAACCTGAATCGCCCTCAACACTCTCACGGAAGTAACCCTGCGTGTGCCAACGGGACCCGAGCCCTAGACACCCCTTGGGTGTCAGAACGGAGCAACACTGCACAAGCAATTAGCGAGCCAGAGCTCTGGTAGTGCGGTAGATAGCGTAACACATTGAGCACTTGGAGACCAGAGCTGGGACACCCTTCCGGTGCTGTACAGAGCACACACTGCAAGAGCAAACTGGAGGTACCAACGCCAACCGGCGCAACCACGGTGCTGCCCGAGCACCGGAACGGACAACTGCTCTGCTAGTGTGAATGGATAGGCTAGTTCTATAAGGCACAGGCTCAGAAAGTGTTTAATGGCTCAAACGGAACACACTGGCTTGGAAGTGTACGAGGACAGGCTCACTTAACAGAGACTACCAGCACAGCAAGGGTGAATGCAGGTTCGGTAATGGAGTGCTATGAGGATAGGCTCAGTGCAACAGGAGGCAACAGCTCGGTATATAGAGAGATGATTAGCCAGAGCAACACAAACACAGTTCAGAATGTCACTGGAAGGCGACAGGAATCACAAGGGAACACAGGATCAGATCACTGAGCAGGAACGTCAGCCGGAACCGGATCAATACGAGGAGCAGGAACGTCAGCCAGAGCCGGGTCAGTCACGGAGCAGGGTTGTCAGCCAGAGCCGGGTCAATCACGGAGCAGGGTCGTCAGCCAGAACCGGGTCAATCACGGAGCAGGATAGTCAGCCAGAGCTGGGTCAATCACGGAACAGGAACATCAGCCGGAACCGTGTCAAATCACCAGCAGGATCAGCAGAATAGTCAGACAAGCCGGGTCGGTACACAGGAACGCAGGAACAGTCAGCTTTCAGAGAGGGCCACCAAAATGTTCGTGATAATGACCATGTCAGCTGGTCCCTCCCAATATGCCCAGCTGCCTTAGATGAGTGATAGGTCTCGAGTAAACGGGTAAGGAAAGGCTCATCCACAAAGCACTTGCCAACTGGGGTTTCAGGAGGTGCCCGAGCTTGAGATGCCAAGATTTGCTCCCCCAGTGGCGAAGTGATACTGGTGCGAATCGTAGCCAGAATCCTATCTGGCTGAATTATAGGATCCGGGGCTTCATCCCTCTCAATGTCCGTGCAAAAATGTCTAGATAGAGCATCTGCCCTAATGTTCTTAGACCCAGGCAAGTAGGACACTATGAAGTTGAACCTTGACAGGAATAGGGCCCACCTAGCCTGGCGAGATGACAGCCTTTTAGCCTCTGAAAGGTAAATCAGGTTTTTATGGTCTGTAAGAATTAATACAGGGGTTCTTGTGCCTTCCAATAGATGTCGCCATTCCTGTAATGCCAGGATGATAGCCAACAATTCCCTATCACCAATTTCGTAATGGCTTTGGGCACTAGATAGTTTCTTGGAAAAGAACCCACACGGTCTCAGGTTGCCACCCTCCTTGGGGCGTTGGGAAAGAACTGCCCCTACCCCAACCTCAGAGGCATCGACCTCTAATGTGAACGGCAGGGAGGGATTAGGGTGGGACAGTATAGGAGCAGAAGCAAATGCAAATTTGAGAGTTTCAAAGGCCTTTTCAGCTGCCTCAGACCATTGAGAGGGATTAGCGCCCTTGTGCGTGAGGTCAGAGAGAGGTTTTACAATGGTGGAAAAGTTCTGAATGAATATTCTGTAATAATTGGCAAAGCCCAAGAACCGTTGGATAGCTTTTAACCCTTTGGGTCGTGCCCATTGTAGGACTGCTGCCAACTTTTCTTGGTCCATGACAATGCCATCCTTAGATATTACGAAACCCAAGAAGGGTACTTTCGAACAATGAAATTCACATTTTTCTAATTTACAGAACAATTTGTTCTTGCGTAACCGAAGCAACACCTCTGAGACATCCTGGATGTGCTGGGTTAAACTGGCAGAGTGAATCAATATATCGTCAAGGTATACGACTACACAAGACTGTAACATATCGCAGAGGATATCATTGATGAACTCTTGAAATACGGCAGGTGCATTACATAATCCAAATGGCATCACTAGATATTCATAGTGGCCAGACCTAGTATTGAACGCCATTTTCCACTCATCTTCGACCCTGATCCTAACCAGGTTGTAGACAGCACATAAATCGAGTTTCGTAAATATAGAAGAGCCTTTCAACCTGTCAAATAACTCCTTAATGAGTGGAATGGGGTACGCATTCTTGGACAACTGCTCTGCTAGTGTGAATGGATAGGCTAGGTCTATAAGGCACAGGCTCAGAAAGTGTTTAATGGCTCAAACGGAACACACTGGCTTGGCAAGTGTACGAGGACAGGCTCAATTAACAGAGACTACCAGCACAGCAAGGGTTAATGCAGGTTCGGTAACGGAGACTACAGCTCAGCAGCGCTATGAGGATAGGTTCAGTGCAACAGGAGGCAACAGCTCGGTATATAGAGAGATGATTAGCCAGAGCGACACAAACACAATTCAGAATGTCACCGGAAGGCGACAGGAATCACACGGGAACACAGGATCAGATCACTGAGCAGGAACATCAGCCGGAACCGGATCAATACGAGGAGCAGGAACGTCAGCCAGAGCCGGGTCAATCACGGAGCAGGGTTGTCAGCCAGAGCCGGGTCAATCACGGAGCAGGGTCGTCAGCCAGAACCGGGTCAATCACGGAGCAGGATAGTCAGCCAGAGCTGGGTCAATCACGGAACAGGAACGTCAGCCGGAACCGGGTCAAATCACGAGCAGGATCAGCAGAATAGTCAGACGAGCCGGGTCGGTACACAGGAATGCAGGAACAGTCAGCTTTCAGAGAGGGCCACCAAAATGTTCGTGATAATGACCATGTCAGCTGGTCCCTCCCAATATGCCCAGCTGCCTTAGATGAGTGATAGGTCTCGAGTAAACGGGTAAGGAAAGGCTCATCCACAAAGCACTTGCCAACTGGGTTTCAGGAGGTGCCCGAGCTTGAGATGCCAAGATTTGCTCCCCCAGTGGCAAAGTGATACTGGTGCGAATCGTAGCCAGAATCCTATCTGGCTGAATTATAGGAACCGGGGCTTCATCCCTCTCAATGTCCGTGCAAAAATGTCTAGATAGAGCATCTGCCCTAATGTTCTTAGACCCAGGCAAGTAGGACACTATGAAGTTGAACCTTGACAGGAATAGGGCCCACCTAGCCTGGCGAGATGACAGCCTTTTAGCCTCTGAAAGGTAAATCAAGTTTTTATGGTCTGTAAGAATTAATACCGGGGTTCTTGTGCCTTCCAATAGATGTCGCCATTCCTTTAATGCCAGGATGATAGCCAACAATTCCCTATCACCAATTTCGTAATGGCTTTGGGCACTAGATAGTTTCTTGGAAAAGAACCCACACGGTCTCAGGTTGCCACCCTCCTTGGGGCATTGGGAAAGAACTGCCCCTACCCCAACCTCAGAGGCATCGACCTCTAATGTGAACGGCAGGGAGGGATTAGGGTGGGACAGTATAGGAGCAGAAGCAAATGCAGATTTGAGAGTTTCAAAGGCCTTTTCAGCTGCCTCAGACCATTGAGAGGGATTAGCGCCCTTGTGCGTGAGGTCAGAGAGAGGTTTTACAATGGTGGAAAAGTTCTGAATGAATATTCTGTAATAATTGGCAAAGCCCAAGAACCGTTGGATAGCTTTTAACCCTTTGGGTCGTGCCCATTGTAGGACTGCTGCCAACTTTTCTTGGTCCATGACAATGCCATCCTTAGATATTACGAAACCCAAGAAGGGTACTTTGGAACAATGAAATTCACATTTTTCTAATTTACAGAACAATTTGTTTTTGCGTAACCGAAGCAACACCTCTGAGACATCCTGGATGTGCTGGGTTAAACTGGCAGAGTGAATCAATATATCGTCAAGGTATACGACTACACAAGACTGTAACATATCGCAGAGGATATCATTGATGAACTCTTGAAATACGGCAGGTGCATTACATAATCCAAATGGCATCACTAGATATTCATAGTGGCCAGACCTAGTATTGAACGCCATTTTCCACTCATCTTCGACCCTGATCCTAACCAGGTTGTAGACAGCACATAAATCGAGTTTCGTAAATATAGAAGAGCCTTTCAACCTGTCAAATAACTCCTTAATGAGTGGAATGGGGTACGCATTCTTGGACAACTGCTCTGCTAGTGTGAATGGATAGGCTAGGTCTATAAGGCACAGGCTCAGAAAGTGTTTAATGGCTCAAACGGAACACACTGGCTTGGCAAGTGTACGAGGACAGGCTCAATTAACAGAGACTACCAGCACAGCAAGGGTTAATGCAGGTTCGGTAACGGAGACTACAGCTCAGCAGCGCTATGAGGATAGGTTCAGTGCAACAGGAGGCAACAGCTCGGTATATAGAGAGATGATTAGCCAGAGCGACACAAACACAATTCAGAATGTCACCGGAAGGCGACAGGAATCACACGGGAACACAGGATCAGATCACTGAGCAGGAACATCAGCCGGAACCGGATCAATACGAGGAGCAGGAACGTCAGCCAGAGCCGGGTCAATCACGGAGCAGGGTTGTCAGCCAGAGCCGGGTCAATCACGGAGCAGGGTCGTCAGCCAGAACCGGGTCAATCACGGAGCAGGATAGTCAGCCAGAGCTGGGTCAATCACGGAACAGGAACGTCAGCCGGAACCGGGTCAAATCACGAGCAGGATCAGCAGAATAGTCAGACGAGCCGGGTCGGTACACAGGAATGCAGGAACAGTCAGCTTTCAGAG
Organism: Rhinophrynus dorsalis; assembly: GCA_037306005.1. Taxonomy (NCBI): domain Eukaryota; kingdom Metazoa; phylum Chordata; class Amphibia; order Anura; family Rhinophrynidae; genus Rhinophrynus; species Rhinophrynus dorsalis. Next base: position 639,081,383 of record CM074718.1, on the reverse strand, counting down.
AGGGCCACCAAAATGTTCGTGATAATGACCATGTCAGCTGGTCCCTCCCAATATGCCCAGCTGCCTTAGATGAGTGATAGGTCTCGAGTAAACGGGTAAGGAAAGGCTCATCCACAAAGCACTTGCCAACTGGGTTTCAGGAGGTGCCCGAGCTTGAGATGCCAAGATTTGCTCCCCCAGTGGCAAAGTGATACTGGTGCGAATCGTAGCCAGAATCCTATCTGGCTGAATTATAGGAACCGGGGCTTCATCCCTCTCAATGTCCGTGCAAAAATGTCTAGATAGAGCATCTGCCCTAATGTTCTTAGACCCAGGCAAGTAGGACACTATGAAGTTGAACCTTGACAGGAATAGGGCCCACCTAGCCTGGCGAGATGACAGCCTTTTAGCCTCTGAAAGGTAAATCAAGTTTTTATGGTCTGTAAGAATTAATACCGGGGTTCTTGTGCCTTCCAATAGATGTCGCCATTCCTTTAATGCCAGGATGATAGCCAACAATTCCCTATCACCAATTTCGTAATGGCTTTGGGCACTAGATAGTTTCTTGGAAAAGAACCCACACGGTCTCAGGTTGCCACCCTCCTTGGGGCATTGGGAAAGAACTGCCCCTACCCCAACCTCAGAGGCATCGACCTCTAATGTGAACGGCAGGGAGGGATTAGGGTGGGACAGTATAGGAGCAGAAGCAAATGCAGATTTGAGAGTTTCAAAGGCCTTTTCAGCTGCCTCAGACCATTGAGAGGGATTAGCGCCCTTGTGCGTGAGGTCAGAGAGAGGTTTTACAATGGTGGAAAAGTTCTGAATGAATATTCTGTAATAATTGGCAAAGCCCAAGAACCGTTGGATAGCTTTTAACCCTTTGGGTCGTGCCCATTGTAGGACTGCTGCCAACTTTTCTTGGTCCATGACAATGCCATCCTTAGATATTACGAAACCCAAGAAGGGTACTTTGGAACAATGAAATTCACATTTTTCTAATTTACAGAACAATTTGTTTTTGCGTAACCGAAGCAACACCTCTGAGACATCCTGGATGTGCTGGGTTAAACTGGCAGAGTGAATCAATATATCGTCAAGGTATACGACTACACAAGACTGTAACATATCGCAGAGGATATCATTGATGAACTCTTGAAATACGGCAGGTGCATTACATAATCCAAATGGCATCACTAGATATTCATAGTGGCCAGACCTAGTATTGAACGCCATTTTCCACTCATCTTCGACCCTGATCCTAACCAGGTTGTAGACAGCACATAAATCGAGTTTCGTAAATATAGAAGAGCCTTTCAACCTGTCAAATAACTCCTTAATGAGTGGAATGGGGTACGCATTCTTGGACAACTGCTCTGCTAGTGTGAATGGATAGGCTAGGTCTATAAGGCACAGGCTCAGAAAGTGTTTAATGGCTCAAACGGAACACACTGGCTTGGCAAGTGTACGAGGACAGGCTCAATTAACAGAGACTACCAGCACAGCAAGGGTTAATGCAGGTTCGGTAACGGAGACTACAGCTCAGCAGCGCTATGAGGATAGGTTCAGTGCAACAGGAGGCAACAGCTCGGTATATAGAGAGATGATTAGCCAGAGCGACACAAACACAATTCAGAATGTCACCGGAAGGCGACAGGAATCACACGGGAACACAGGATCAGATCACTGAGCAGGAACATCAGCCGGAACCGGATCAATACGAGGAGCAGGAACGTCAGCCAGAGCCGGGTCAATCACGGAGCAGGGTTGTCAGCCAGAGCCGGGTCAATCACGGAGCAGGGTCGTCAGCCAGAACCGGGTCAATCACGGAGCAGGATAGTCAGCCAGAGCTGGGTCAATCACGGAACAGGAACGTCAGCCGGAACCGGGTCAAATCACGAGCAGGATCAGCAGAATAGTCAGACGAGCCGGGTCGGTACACAGGAATGCAGGAACAGTCAGCTTTCAGAGAGGGCCACCAAAATGTTCGTGATAATGACCATGTCAGCTGGTCCCTCCCAATATGCCCAGCTGCCTTAGATGAGTGATAGGTCTCGAGTAAACGGGTAAGGAAAGGCTCATCCACAAAGCACTTGCCAACTGGGTTTCAGGAGGTGCCCGAGCTTGAGATGCCAAGATTTGCTCCCCCAGTGGCAAAGTGATACTGGTGCGAATCGTAGCCAGAATCCTATCTGGCTGAATTATAGGAACCGGGGCTTCATCCCTCTCAATGTCCGTGCAAAAATGTCTAGATAGAGCATCTGCCCTAATGTTCTTAGACCCAGGCAAGTAGGACACTATGAAGTTGAACCTTGACAGGAATAGGGCCCACCTAGCCTGGCGAGATGACAGCCTTTTAGCCTCTGAAAGGTAAATCAAGTTTTTATGGTCTGTAAGAATTAATACCGGGGTTCTTGTGCCTTCCAATAGATGTCGCCATTCCTTTAATGCCAGGATGATAGCCAACAATTCCCTATCACCAATTTCGTAATGGCTTTGGGCACTAGATAGTTTCTTGGAAAAGAACCCACACGGTCTCAGGTTGCCACCCTCCTTGGGGCATTGGGAAAGAACTGCCCCTACCCCAACCTCAGAGGCATCGACCTCTAATGTGAACGGCAGGGAGGGATTAGGGTGGGACAGTATAGGAGCAGAAGCAAATGCAGATTTGAGAGTTTCAAAGGCCTTTTCAGCTGCCTCAGACCATTGAGAGGGATTAGCGCCCTTGTGCGTGAGGTCAGAGAGAGGTTTTACAATGGTGGAAAAGTTCTGAATGAATATTCTGTAATAATTGGCAAAGCCCAAGAACCGTTGGATAGCTTTTAACCCTTTGGGTCGTGCCCATTGTAGGACTGCTGCCAACTTTTCTTGGTCCATGACAATGCCATCCTTAGATATTACGAAACCCAAGAAGGGTACTTTGGAACAATGAAATTCACATTTTTCTAATTTACAGAACAATTTGTTTTTGCGTAACCGAAGCAACACCTCTGAGACATCCTGGATGTGCTGGGTTAAACTGGCAGAGTGAATCAATATATCGTCAAGGTATACGACTACACAAGACTGTAACATATCGCAGAGGATATCATTGATGAACTCTTGAAATACGGCAGGTGCATTACATAATCCAAATGGCATCACTAGATATTCATAGTGGCCAGACCTAGTATTGAACGCCATTTTCCACTCATCTTCGACCCTGATCCTAACCAGGTTGTAGACAGCACATAAATCGAGTTTCGTAAATATAGAAGAGCCTTTCAACCTGTCAAATAACTCCTTAATGAGTGGAATGGGGTACGCATTCTTGGACAACTGCTCTGCTAGTGTGAATGGATAGGCTAGGTCTATAAGGCACAGGCTCAGAAAGTGTTTAATGGCTCAAACGGAACACACTGGCTTGGCAAGTGTACGAGGACAGGCTCAATTAACAGAGACTACCAGCACAGCAAGGGTTAATGCAGGTTCGGTAACGGAGACTACAGCTCAGCAGCGCTATGAGGATAGGTTCAGTGCAACAGGAGGCAACAGCTCGGTATATAGAGAGATGATTAGCCAGAGCGACACAAACACAATTCAGAATGTCACCGGAAGGCGACAGGAATCACACGGGAACACAGGATCAGATCACTGAGCAGGAACATCAGCCGGAACCGGATCAATACGAGGAGCAGGAACGTCAGCCAGAGCCGGGTCAATCACGGAGCAGGGTTGTCAGCCAGAGCCGGGCTTAATGAGTGGAATGATCCCCCGTTCGAGGGCATCCTCAATGTACTCCTCCATGGCCCTATTCTCCTCACAGGACAATGGGTACGTCCTACCCCTCGGTGGCACCACCCCCGGGGGCAAATCAATAGCGCAATCATACGGCCTATGTTTCGGCAATGTACTTGCCTCTCCTTTACTGAATACGTCACTGAACTTGCTGTATTCAGCTGGCACAGAGGGAGAGGTACACATGATCCTGACTGGATGAGACAGACAGTGACCAGTGCAGTACTCAGACCAAGACTTAACCTCACATCTTTGCCAGTCAAACTGGGGATTGTGCAACAATAACCAGTGGAACCCCAGAATGACCGCGTGATGGGGTGAGTGTATAATCTGGAAACGTACCTCCTCCTTGTGGAGAACCCCAATAGACATAGCAATGAGAGTAGTTTCCATAGTGATGAGGGCTGTTTCTAGAGGTCTGCCATCAATAGCCTCAATGGCTAGCGGAGTATCTCTTTTAGAATGAGGAATATTGTGTGTTTCAGCAAAAGCCCGGTCCATGAAGTAGCCTGCTGCGCCAGAATCTACCAGAGCTAGTACCTCCACAGCTTGGTCACCTAGGAGAAAACTCACCGGGATGGTGGGTTTCTTGGAACAGGGATCTGGGGACAATTGTACACCACCTAGGGCCTGCCCCCAAGGTACCCTAGGTGCGTGCGTTTCCCAGCCGTACCGGACATGTACGTAGTAAGTGCCCATTTTTACCACAATATAGGCATAACCCCTGTTTTTTGCGGTATGCCCGCTCCTCCTTAGAAAGTCTAGTGAACCCGATTTGCATAGGCTCACCCGGTTCGGTTACCCGGTCAGGAGGATTGGGAGGCGAGGGTGGGTTTAGAGAACTATCGTGCCCATAGGTTCTGGATCTTGCCCTCTTTGCCAGGCGCCTCTCGCGCATGCGGGTATCAATGAGCATTACGTAGTCTATGTACTCATCCAAATCAGTAGGCACTTCTCTGGCCGCAATCTCATCTTTAATAGGGTCTGATAACCCTTGGGCAAAGGCTGCCACCAGTGCCTCATTATTCCAACCTACCTCTGCTGCCAGTATCCGAAATTCTATTGCATAATCGCCTACAGTACGATCGCCCATCTGTATTTCCATCAATCTTTTGGCAGCAGAGGTGGCTCTACCAGGTAGCTCGAATACTCTCCGAAACTTTTTGACAAATTCAAAGAAGTTCAGAGTACATGGTCTGGCCTTCTCCCATAAAGGATTAGCCCATGCCAGGGCTTTACCAGTTAATAGAGATATCATGAACCCCACCTTGCTACGGTAGTTCGGGAAGGCATGAGGTGTCAGTTATAAGAATATCTCTAGTTGGTTAAGAAACCCCCTGCACAGAGTGGGTTCGCCATTATATCTTAACGGTAACTGCGCCGCCGCCGTTAAACTTCTGGAGGAAGCCACCATTTGCCCAGTAGCGTTATCCGGTGTTAAAACTGACGGGACCACCGGATTTTGGTTAGGTTTATCAAGGTGTACCGTACGTTCTAGGAAGGTTTGCATGGCCAGTGCCAACTGGTCCAGGCGTTGCTCGTGAACATCCATCCTCCAGTGGAGGTTCTGTGTATTACCGTCTGAGGTCATGGCCCTTTCGTACTGTAACGGTTTTCTGACACTCAGACAATGGTAAAAAGTAAAAACACAGTTTTATTGAAATAATGGTTAAAGAACAGCGCCACTGGGGGCCAGGATAGGTATAAATGGTAATGACAATATACAGGCCCAAGTATGTATAGTGAAAAATATACTGATCAGGATAACAAACATTCAGGGGTTAATGTAGAGAAACTGAACAGTCTCAGTAAAATTGATTAGCCAACGCCCAGTAGGTAATATCAGTCTCTTGATGGTACAGAGGAAGGTGTATTGTGTGACTGAACTGAATCACTCTCAGATAGCTGTGCAATAGAACGCCCCAAATGACCAGCAAGATAGACCAGAGCTGAGCCAATACCACCTTAGTGGGATTATAAGGAGGAAAGCTACTGCAGGAGCTAATGGGACCAGAACCTGAATCGCCCTCAACACTCTCACGGAAGTAACCCTACATGAGCCAATGGGACCAGAGCCCTATACACCCCTTGGGTGCCAGAATGGAGCAACACTGCACAAGCAATTAGCGAGCCAGAGCTCTGGTAGTGCGGTAGATAGTGTAACACATTGAGCACTTGGAGAACAGAGCCGGGACACCCTTCTGGTGCCGTAGGGAGCACACACTGCAAGAGCAAACTGGAGGTACCAACGCCAACCGGCACAACCACGGTGCTGCCCGAGCACTGGAATGGACAACTGCTCTGCTAGTGTGAATGGATAGGCTAGGTCTATAAGGCTGTCACGGTTTATTATGACTCTCAGACACAAGTTTTAGGTAAAAATCAATTTTGTTGAAATAATAAATTGATAATGTAGGATGGCAATCACATACATACAGATATATTCAGAAAATAACAAGACAGAAGGCAGACTCTACCGGTCCTGTCAATATACCGGACGGGACAGTCTGAAGTAATAGAATGTTAGGCTCTACCGGCCTTGCCAATACCGGGTAAGGCAACCTGCAGATGGAATCGCATAACGGTTCTACCGGCCTTACCAATTTACCTGGCAAGGCAGCCTCAATAGATTCATAATGTGGGCTCTACCGGCCCTGCCAATACCGGGTAAGGCAACCTCAGATGGAATGTGGCAAAAGGTTCTACCAGCCTTACCAATACCGGGCAAGGCAGCCCTGAGATAGTAGCAGCAGTCAGATGGTAATGGCAAATTGACAGGATCGTAAGCAACCCAGTGTACACACACTGAGACTACCAGGGGAATCGTAAAGCCACAAGGCTTTGGAGCAAACCAGCGTCCGCACGCTGGGACCAACACTGAATTGTATAGCCGATAGGCTTAGGAGCAAACCAGTGACCGAACACTGGTGTAACAAGCGAGTTAGTATAGCTGTAAGGCTTAGGAGCAAACCAGCATCCACATACTGGTGTAACAAGTGAGTTTGTATAGCCGCAAGGCTTTGGAGCAAACCAGCGTCCGCACGCTGGGACTAACACAGAATTGTATAGCTGATAGGCTTAGGAGCAAACCAGTGACAGCACACTGGTGTAACAAGCGAGTTTGTATAGCCGCAAGGCTTTGGAGCAAACCAGAGTCCGCACGCTGGGACCAACACAGGATAGTACAGCCGATAGGCTTTGGAGCAAACCAGTGACCGCACACTGGTGTAACAAGCGAGTTTGTATAGCCTCAAGGCTTTGGAGCAAACCAGCGTCCGCACGCTGGGACTAACACAGGATTGTATAGCCGATAGGCTTTGGAGCAAACCAGTGACCGCACACTGGTGTAACAAGCGAGTTTGTATAGCCGCAAGGCTTAGGAGCAAACCAGCGTCCGCATACTGGTGTAACAAGCGAGTCGCCGACGCGACCAGGCAGGAGGTCGCCAGGATACAGGAGACAGGCGATGCGATGACAGGAACCAGCAACGATCAGACAGGTCAGAAAACAGCAGAGAAGTTCAGCAGGAACTGCAACACCAGAGACTAGGCCGGAACCAGGACTGGAAGTACTTCAGCATGCAGGAAACACTGGAACAGTAGAGATCAGGAACTCAGGAACACATGAGATCAGGAACTCAGGAACACTGGAACAGAGGCCCAGCTATCACTAGCATAGTGATAGCAAGAAGGTCAGAAACAACACGAAAGGGCAACCAAAGGGTGCCCAATCCAGGTTTAAATAGGCAATGAAAGGCGGACTATCTGCAGACAGCCAATAGCAGCCCCCTACTGGTGACAGACAGGGAACTGCAGCAATCAGGGGCACCGTGATAAAGGCACAGGCTCAGAAAGTGTTTAATGGCTCAAACGGAACACACTGGCTTGGCAAGTGTACGAGAACAGGCTCAATTAACGGAGACTACCAGCACAGCAAGGGTTAATGCAGGTTCGGTAACGGAGACTACAGATCAGCAGCGCTATGAGTATAGGCTCAGTACAACAGGAGGCAACAGCTCGGTATATAGAGAGATGATTAGCTAGAGCGACACAAACACAGTTCAGAATGTCGCCGGAAGGCGACCAGAATCACACGGGAACACAGGATCAGATCACTGAGCAGGAACGTCAGCCGGAACTGGATCAATACGAGGAGCAGGAACGTCAGCCAGACCCGGGTCAATCACGGAGCAGGATCATCAGACAGAGCCGGGTCAATCACGGAACAGGAACGTCAGCCGGAACCGGGTCAAATCACAAGCAGGATCAGCAGAATAGTCAGACGAGCCGGGTCGGTACACAGGAAAGCAGGAACACAGCAACAAAGCGCAGGATCAGGAACACTACGAAAGGGCATCTGACAGGTGCAATGAACCCAGTATATAAAGGAACATCCTGGGCAGGCCAATCAGCCTCCTCCAATGCACAGGTAACAACAAGAGAGATTGACAGGGAATCACGGGGACCGTGATACCATTTAATGCTGATAACCAATCAATACATTTTCTTGGTAGACTATATCTGTCAAGAAGTGTCAGTAAGTACGGGTGGTTGACCCTGTCAAAGGCATTGGACTTATCCAGCACCAAAAGATACTATCCCCAAAATGTAGCCCTATGCTGCTGAAAGTCTCATGGATGTCAAGGACAGCAGAAAAGATGATACTAGCTTTAACAGTGCAGAACTGGGAAATGGGGAAGTAGCAAATCTGCCTTAAACTCTATAGAAAATTCGGCTGTTAGGTGATAGGGGCCTGGAGACTTCTTTTTACTTAAACTATTAATGGCTTCTGAAATCTCTGAGACTGTATGTCTGCTATCAATTCAATGGTTTTCCAGGAGTGGTTTTCCAACCAAGAAAGTAGAAATCCTGTCTTAGTTGAGACTCCTCTCCCTTGAAAGAGTGTAGAAATATACCCAGATGACTCGCAGCATCCCACTTTTAGACTTAACAAGGGACTCTAATGCATCACACATGCAATGAATACTTATACAAGATGCAGCCTCTCTGTAATCCAAGTAGGGATCTGGCTAGTGGTAAGGTCTATAATCCCTTTCCTAAACCAAAGCAGCATTCAGAACATATTGACAGTGTCTCATGACAGATTTAACCTTGGAGATTGCCACTGAATCTCTTTCATGCAAGACAAGCAAGTCTAGTTTCCTCTTGAAACCGAGGTACTGCAGGTTCTGCAGAATTCTTTGATCCTTCGAAAGGTACAGAGGCTTCCAAAGCCATTATTGCTATAGGTATCAGTTAGCTGTGAGACTTACTCTTGTTAAGGGAAATCTTTTATGAGGTTGGGAGTGTTGGCACAGGAATGCCCTTGCTGGAGAGGACTGTTCTTTCTAACATCTGGGAGAACAGCTCCTCTGGTAATGATGGGATCCAAGATGCAGGTAGTGGTTGTAGGGAATTCTATAAATAAGAACATATGGCAATCTGTTGCCAGGATCACATGTAGTGTGTTAGGTTGAAAGCTAGTTGAGAGGGGCTGGGCATGATCCGACTGTAATGTTGCATGTTAGCACCAATGACAAAGTCAGTATGAGTTGGAGGTCCATTAAGAATGATTTCAGGGATTTAGGTCACAAGTTTCAGCAAAGGACCTACAAGGTGGTTGTGACGATACGTCCCTGACGTATCTGCCACGGAAGCTATAGCAGCTCAGGCATGTTATTGTCCATGGGGTTCTTCCGCTAACCTGCACAGCTAACTGCTATAATAAGCACTATTACCCAGTACTTTGAGTCGTGTATCCACCTGCAATGCAGGATATACTGCACTTATAGCTCCGGTTCATATAAGATATTCTACATATCTAGACCCCTGGCACTTCTCTCTGAGTAACTGCTCTATAGTGGATGAAAAACAGCAATATACCTGGATAATTCAGGGAGCGACAGATAAGCTCCTCCTTGGTAAATAACGAACTACTTTATTTTCAATCAACACAGCATTTTAATACAGTTCAGAGAAAGAGGCAGTCACCATATGGAGAAAACATGACACGCTTCGTTTAACATAAAAGATTACTAAAGGGTGGAGGTGGACATAAGACTCTAATCACCTACTGTAGAAATCTCCAAGGGGGGATGGATGTTAGCACAAACAGCAGCCCTGTATAAATTCACAGTGAATAGCTGTTCCCCGCATAAAATCATCAATCTCAGCTTATAGTCATCTGCCTATGTGTCTGGGTGGGGGAAGGTTGAAGCAGACTTCCATGAAAATCCCTACCTATTCTCTCTATACCATTCAGTGTTACAGTGCACATGATCCCAGCTATGGGGAGGAGAGGCTCCACCTCTTGCACCGTGTGACCTTTGACAGGCCTGTTCGTCAAAGTTGTATTTTCTGAAATACTGTCCCATGTGCCACACCAGGAAGACCATGGAAGATTTGGGAGTTAAATTCAATGTTAAAGAATTGCTGCATGCAGGAGGGTTTGGTGCTTCTAGAGCATCTGGCTTTTCTTTTGGGTGCAATATTTATACCTTAGTGGAAGGAAGGCTCCTGTACTAGGGGATAGGATGATTACAGAGGGTTAGAGGACTCTTTAAACTAGCAAATGAGAGTGCGGGAAACAATACAGGTGAGGTACACAGTGTAGAAGAGGAACTGAGATTAGAGAATAGGCATGGGAATGGAGAGGGGAAGAGGCTAGGTCAGATAAAGATGGAGATACCTCTGTTACATCCTAATAAAAAGTAAATACATCATATGTCAAATAATTCACATCTTCAGAATGTCAGACACATAAAATACTTGCAAATGCTCATATTCTGACTGGTAAGATTGAGGGATTGGAACTGATTGCAATAAATGACTGAATAATCATTTATGTATAACTGAAACCTGGTTGCATGGTACATATGACTGGGAAGTTAATTTAGATGGGTATTCAATTTTTAGGAGGGATAGGATAAATAAAGTAGGTAGAGGAGTATGCCTGTATGTGAAGCAAGCCTTAACACCTAGTTTAAGGAAATATATAAATGAAGGGTCCAGTAAGGATATAGAGGCATTGTGGGTGGGAATACACACTGGTGGCATGCAGAATAAAAGGATACTGAAGGACATTTGCTACAAAACACAAAAGGTTGTCTGCAGGATCCTGGGTCCCTGGTGAAAGATGTAGCATGTGCTCCAGGATGGATGTCCCAGGCGGAAGCAGCTCAGGGTCCACTGGCAGCAAATCCAACAATAATAATAACAAAGCATACACTAAAAATGCCCATATACAATAAAAAAAACGCTGCTGTAAATCAAAAATATTTTTATTTTCATTTTTGATTTACAGCAGCATTTTTTTATTGTATATGGGCATTTTTAGTGTATGCTTTTTATTATTATTGTTGGATTTGCTGCTGACATTTTATGTACATGTAACAATAAATACATATATGTTTTTTAAGATTCAACTACTAGTACCAGTACATGGTTCATTCCTATCGGCTGAATATTGGTGTGTATGACTCCCTATGTCCCACATTGAGTTCTATATCAACTAAAATTTCATACTGAAGGTAGTTTACCCACTAGATATAGAGCTCCTAACTAGATTCCAGTGAAGCTGAAGGACCAGCGGTTGGATATCCACAGGAGTGCGCTGGGTGAGGTGACAAGCCGGACTTTAGTCTGAGGGACGTCTGACGAAGTAAGGAGAGAGATACACAGATTCCTGCACTGGGGGTAATCCAGTGAATGTTGTAATATTGTGAGGCAAGTTCTTTTGTCTCCACTACATGTGAGTAAAAAATTCAGCACGTGAAGAAGGTGATTATATGGTGGTGGTCCATTATTGGTTTCAGCAGTCTGCACTTAGAGCGTGTGCACCCTTTTTTTGTTTTTTCTACCTGTATTGGAAGTCGATTGCCAGCGACTGGTGTTGAGAGGCAGCACCGCTGAGAAGAAGTGATAAAGATATAACTCCAAGAGAGTCTCTAATTTTTGTCTGTCCTAGATTGGATGGGAAGTATTATTATATATTTCTATTGTCTGTGTTAAATAGCGCTTATATATAGAGGATTGTCTTACATAATATTACAACTAATCTCATTAATGCCATTAGATTAATGATATACTAAGAAGAAATGGAGCAATTCTTAAGAAAACAAGCTGCACCAAATAATAAACCCCTTATGGTACAGTTGATTTGCCCCAGAATTGCACCTCTTTAATTTAGGTCCCTGTGACAGAGCATGATGAACAGTTCACAAAAATTCCCCAGGCTGTAATGTAGAGAGGAATCGTGTTACTCAGCCGCTCCTTTTACTCCCTGAGACCTGCAGATGTAGACTGAGCAGGTATGTAGGAAGAAACATTTTTAATTGGCAATTAAATATATTAATTATTCAGTTATCACCTTTTACTAAGTCTGCTTTGGAACTGCATTGTGCAGAACCAAAACAGATTTGTTAGTTGTATAGGGGTATCATAAAAAGAACCACCTCGGCTGTAAATGAGCTAGGGAGTTTGCTCAGCTAAAAACTCCTGTGTTGTGTACATTCCCCATAGACCTGCTGTGTCAGGTTTTCAAGCCCAATACAGCAGATTTATTGAGACCCTCATTGCTCAGGAAGGGAAACAGCTTAGTCTTCTCCAGGGGGGAGCACTGGGGATCTCTTTTCAAACCCCAGTTGTTCTCTCCCATTGCTCAGCTGTTGCTCACCATGCTCCCCAGCTTCATCATCAGTTCTTTTCCCAGGGGGAAGATCAGCTGATGGGGAAGCTGCCACCTGATAGTTAAAAATACAAAAAAAGAGAAAGGCACACTCTCTAAGTGTAACCCACTTCAAATTCAATATTCTTCACACCTTCACCATGATCTTGTTCACCGAGATCTTCCTTCCCCGTGCAATGGAACACCTTGGTAATAAGTTTTTATTGCTCTCACCTTTTTTAGAGGCCAATCCCTGCCTCCTTGTCTAGGATTTCCAAAGTAAATATTGGCTGGACCACCTACAGGATCGGAACGGAAGGGGAGCAGCATTGGAGTAAACCGTTGCTGGCGATTATCCAGCAGAAGTGCATATGCCTAGAGGCAGGGATTGGCCTCTAAAAAATGTGAGAGAAATAAAAACGTATTACCAAAGAGTTCCATTGCAGGGGGTGAAGGAGGATCTTGGTGAACAATATCACGGTAGAAGTGTGAAGAATTTTGAATTTGAAGAGGTTTACACTTAGAGAGTGTGCCCCTCTCTCTTTTATGTATTTTTTACATGTTGGGTAGATAATCTGAGCCAGAGGTTCATAGGAGAGAGGCAGCAACTACGAGTGGACTGATATTTGGGATATCTCCAGATTATTCAAAGGTGTCATTGTCACGTCAAGTATCTCATGTAATATTACTAATTTTTTAAGAAAAATATTTTTATATTGTATACATTAGCACCTTAGAGAGATTGTGGTAGTGTTGCTACCTGACAGTTTCACTTTAAAATATGAATTGCTGTAAAGGTCATTTTGCCAGGGAAAAATCTGCATGGAGAGTTCCTGTCCAGAGAAGTCTGCATACTGGAGGTTTCAACAGAGGTCAAGCTGAGAGACAGGAGCCCTGCCAACAGTCTTTCAGTACCAGCAAAGAGTTCAACAAAGTAAAAGTTGCCAGAAAAGAACAGAAGATGCACCGCCAGAAAAGAACAACCAGAGGATGCACCACCAGAAAAGAACAACCGGAGGATGTACTGCCAGAAAAGAACAACCAGAGGATGCACCACCAAAGAACAACCAGAGGAATCACCACCAGAAAACAACAACTAGAGGATGTACTGCCAGAAAAGAACAAACAGAGGAATCATCACCAGAAAAGAACAACCAGAGGATGCGCTACCATCAGAGCCAAACAGAGGATACACTGACATCAAAGAGCCAAATAGAGGAACCATTGGAAGCATAGTGCTAAACAGAGGATACACTGCCAGCAAAGTGCTAAACAGAGGATACACTGTCAGCAAGGAGACAAACAGGAGATGTACTGCCAGAAAATAACTAACCAGAGGATGCACTGCCAGAAACGAACTAACCAGAGGACACACTTCCAGAAAAGAACCAGAAGAATCACCACCAGAAAAGAACAACCAGAGGATGCACCACCAAAGAACAACCAGAGGAATCACCACCAGAAAAGAACAAACAGAGGATACACTGTCAGCAAGGAGACAAACAGGAGATGTACTGCCCAAAATGAACTAACCAGAGGATACTCTGCCAGAAACGAACTAACCAGAGGACACACTTCCAGAAAAGAACCAGAAGAATCACCACCAGAAAAGAACAACCAGAGGATGCACCACCAAAGAACAACCAGAGGAATCACCACCAGAAAAGAACAATCAGAGGATGCACCACCAGAAAAGAAAAACCAGAGGATGCACCACTAGTAAAGAACAAACAGAGGAATCACCACCAGAAAAGAACAACAAGAAGATGTGCTGCCATCAGAGCCAAACAGAGGATACACTGACATCAAAGAGCCAAACAGAGGATACATTGGAAGCATAGTGCTAAACAGAGGATACACTGCCAGCAAGGAGACAAACAGGGGATGCACTTCCAGGAAAGAACTAACCAGAGGATACACTGCCAGAAACAAACTAACCAGAGGATACTAATCAGAGGATACATGACCAGTAAAGAATTAACCAGAAGACACATTGCCAGAAAAGACCTAACCAGAGGATACACTGCCAGAAAATAAATAACCAGAGGATACTAACCAGAGGATATACTACCAGCAAAGAACTAACCACAGGACACATTGGCAGAAAAGAACTAACTAGAAGATACACTGCCAGAAAATAAATAACCAGAGGATACTAACCAGAGGATATACTACCAGCAAAGAACTAACCACAGGACACATTGCCAGAAAATAACTAACCAGAGGATACACTGCCAGAAAATAAATAACCAGAGGATACTAACCAGAGGATATACTACCAGCAAAGAACTAACCACAGGACACATTGCCAGAAAAGAACTAACTAGAAGATACACTGCCAGAAAATAAATAACCAGAGGATACATTGCCAGAAAAGAACTAACCAGAGGACACACTGGCAGCAAAGAACTATCCAAAGGATACACTGCCAGCAGGGAACTAACCAGAGGATATACTGCCATTAAAGAACTAACCAGAGGATACACTGCCAGAAAATAATTAACCAGAGGATACTAACCAGAGGATACACTACCAGCAATGCACTAACCAGAGGATACACTGCCAGCACAGAGCCAAACAGAGGATACACTACCAGCAATGCACTAACCAGAGGATACACTGCCAGCACAGAGCCAAACAGAGGATACACTACCAGCAAAGAGAGACTGCAAAAACCATAGTTTATTTATATGACTGTGAGGAAGGGAGAGGCAATGAATAATACTGTGGTTCTTCATGTGTTTATAAGATTATTATTATTTAAAGCACCAGGAACTAATGTAACTGGTACATAGTAAAGAGGTATAAGCCCATTTGTACTGTACATTTTGTCTGTATTATCAATTCTGCCCGTCTATTGTGCATTCAGGGTCTCACCCACATGACATGTGCTGCCACAGGCCTTCTGTTCAGGAGCTATAAAGTGCAGCATAAACATTTTAATTCAAATATCCATCCAAGTGAATAAAACACATTTAAATCAACGTGAATGTTGTAAATTTCTGTTTGTGATCTATTCAGCAAGTGGTATGGCCCAGAGCTGCTCCAGTTCATTTTCTACTTCATCCGTACTGTTCTCATACATCCGGCAGTCAGTTATCAACCACTTATGCAGTTAACAGGCTTTTATGAATTACCTAATGTAGATTCAATTGAAATAATATTTACTTTACAATGTTGTGTATATTTTTCTTGAAATAAAAAATAAGTTTCTCTTCAATCTGGATATAATATATTTCATAAATATTTTTTCATGCCGCAACTGCATTTCATTTTATTAGAAAAGCAAATGCTTAATTTAATATTACAAGAAATATATTTATTTTGCCTTTAAAATTAACCTAATTAGCTTTACATTTTCTAGTATAAAAGTTCACATTTTTCAGAGCTGTTTGTCTTGAGGTCTTTGCAGTGTGAAGTCAAAGCTACTAACCATAACATAAATGACACTGAGCATTCTTCATATGTGAATGTTCTTTAAATATGACATACTGTATATTTATGTAAGAAGTCTAAGGGTAATATTTACTAAAGCACACACACACAGGAGTCATTTTACTAGTGGGTGAATATAACGCTGGAATTATTATACATGCATTAGTCTGGATACTTTTTAAACAGACAGTGAATTTTATTTTATTTATTTATTCCGCAAGAGCAGAATAAGAGAAGAGGTGCCTATGAATTGTATTTATTTATTTGATACTAGGTTAAAGCCCGTCATTCGATGGGGTCTAGGTCATATAGAAGAGATCAGGGCTGTACTGACCAAGCCGCCATACAGGTAACGGCCGGGCACGGTGCAGGGGGAGTGGGTCACGTGGAAGAGCTGGCACCCGGGTGCCTGTGAGCAGAAGATGCAGCCTGACACTCAGCTCTTCCGTTCCTCCACATGGCGGCGGGGGAGGGGGACAGTGGCGGTATTGTGATGATCACCGGAGCATGCTGCTCAACCTCTGCTTTTCTCTCCACTGCTGCTGTGCCGGGGAGCCATGTGCAATTTGCTAGGAGGCATCACTCTCTGTGTCCGTGCGTGTTTGCTAGGAGGCATCGCTCGCTGTGTCCGTGCGTGTTCGCTAGGAGGCATCACTCGCTGTGTCCGTGCGTGTTTACTAGGAGGCATCGCTCTCTGTGTCCGTGCGTGTTCGCTAGGAGGCATCACTCGCTGTGTCCGTGCGTGTTTACTAGGAGGCATCGCTCTCTGTGTCCGTGCGTGTTCACTAGGAGGCATCACTCGCTGTGTCCGTGCGTGTTTACTAGGAGGCATCGCTCACTGTGTCCGTGCGTGTTCGCTAGGAGGCATCGCTCTCTGTGTCCGTACGTGTTTACTAGGAGGCATCGCTCTCTGTGTCCGTGCGTGTTACGCACACAGGGAGCGACGCATTCTAGCAAATTATATATATATAGATTATATTATCTCTATCAAAATCAATTACATCACAAGGTCCTCTCTCCAGAACAGGGCTGGAAAATGAATGCACAAGCCCAGCTCATTTTTTGCTTTAACTTGTGCAGGAAAAAGGAAGAATTTTTCACCAATTTGTAGACATGGTGAAGAGAAATGGCATACCCCAAAATGCCCACACACCCGATACTCCCCTTGGCCCAAGCAGCTTACATAGCCATTAGGCAAAGCAATGCATTGTGTACCCCTCTGGCACTCAAAAGGATAAAATGTGCACATTGAGGCTGATGTACTAAGAAGTATTTGAGCAATTCAGGCGCAAACCATCTGCACCATAGGGTACATACATACATTATTAGGTGTATGCAAAGCAATGCGTTGCATATCGTTCTGGAACTCAAACAGTTCCATGCAACATTTAACCTTTTGAATGCTAGAGCTATTTCCAAAGCACTGGTATAAAATGCACATTTCAGGCATATAAGGTATTAAAAGTCCTATTTAAATGAACAGGGATTTTTATTTTTCCCCTTTAATGCAGTTGATTTGCCTCCGAATGACTCCAGTTCTTTATAGTACATGAGCCACACTGTGGGCTTTAATATTAGGCATTCTTAACAGGCAGCACATTTTTCGTTTTTTATCTTCAGACACATGGAGAAGCTGAATTTCCTCATGAAATGCTGCAGAACCCTTGCGTGACACCAGGGAGGCAATTGTCTCTGTCCCCAATTTAGATGGAGGCTCCACTCACACTGTGACATGACGCCCTTCTCTGCTACTATAACACATGGTAAGAAATGCACTTTGACACAATTTAAGGTAATCTGGGGCTGGGCATGCTTGCCCAAGCCTCTTGTTACACTCAAATGATGTTAATATGTATTAGATGCCAACCCATCCCACCTACCCTGAAAGCTTCCACCAATATACTTTAACCCTTTGAGTGCCAGAGGGGTGTCCAGTGCATTGCAAAGCCAATGGGGCCTGTTGGCTCTGCATTAGCCTGCAGCCCCTTATAATCAGACCAGTTTTCTACCTTGGCTACACAGGAGGGCTGGCAAGTGGCACAGCTGGGAACACTCTGGATTTGCGCTGGAGACTCCTGTTTTTGCAGTGCTTTGCTGGATCTCTAGGGGCAGAGGCTGTTTCTTATGAAACTCGTCCCACTTCTCCTTCTTCCCAGCCTGTTACTCCCACTTCCCTTTCGCTTCTTTTCCTTCCCAAGCCTGTTCTGCCCACTTCCCAACCACCTTACTACACAGCACGTTAAGCCCTGGCCCCACCCACGATTAAGCCCTGCCTAAGGGACCTCTAAAAGAAAATGTTCCCAGGTATGTCAAATGGCCTAATCTTACTATCATTTGAGTCCACTGTCCCAGCCCACTCCTTTTATTAATTTTAAATTTGGCATTACTGTGAAGTAAAAGCAAGTGATATCACGTAGCTTACAGTTGAAATGGGGCTACTCTACTGATACTGCAGAACTAACAATGTAATCAAAGCTACTCTAGTGATTTTATAGATCATACAAGGGAAATGCTACTAGTGTAATTCCATTTGGATTGTAGCTCTGTGGTATCATTTGTGTAGCTCCATATCAGTTATAAACTTTGTGGTATTATTAGTGTAGCTCCATTTACAGCAGTAAGAGGGCGACAGTGAGACAGTGGCCCACCAGCCCAGACATATAATCGGCCCAGGGGGAATTGCCCCCCAGGCCAGCCCTCCCTTGCTTGGTGCGGGGCCACACACATAATCATTACACATGGCTACTGACTGTCAGTAACATAATAACAGCATCTCATTTTATTCATTAAACTTTTTATCACCAGATTGTATGGAGATGAATGCCCAGCCTCTGATATCACCCCAAATAGGTTCTAGTTTACTACTTCATCCGTACTGTTCTCATACATCCTGCAGTCAGTTATCAACCACTTTTGCAGTTAACAGGCTTTTATGAATTACCTAATGTAGATTCAATTGAAATAATATTTACTTTACAATGTTGTGTGTATTTTCCTTGAAATAAAAAATAAGTTTCTCTTCAATCTGGATATAATATATTTTATAAATATTTTTTCATGCTGCAACTGTATATCATTTTAATAGAATAGCAAATGCTCAATTTAATATTACAAGAAATATATTTATTTTGCCTTTAAAATTAACCTAATTAGCTTTACATTTTCTAGTATAAAAGTTCACATTTTTCAGAGCTGTTTGTCTTTAGGTCTTTGCAGTCAAAGCTACTAACCATAACATAAATGACATTGAGCATTCTTCATATGTGAATGTTCTTTAAATATGACATATATTTATGTAAGAAGTCTAAGGGTAATATTTACTAAAGCACACATAGGAGTCATTTTACTAGTGGGTCAATATAACGCTGGAATTACTATACATACATTAGTCTGGATATTTTTAAACAGACAGTGAATTTTATTTTATTTATTTATTCCGCAAGAGCAGAATAAGAGATGAGGTGCCTATGAACTGTATATATTTATTTGATTCTAGGTTAAAGCCCGTCATTCGATGGGGTCTAGGTCATACAGAAGAGCTCAGGGCTGTACTGACCAAGCCGCCATACAGGTAACGGCCGGGCGCGGTGAAGGGGGAGTGGGTCACGTGGAAGAGCTGGCACCCGGGTGCCTGTGTGCAGCCTGACACTCAGCTCTCCTGTTCCTTTCATGGCGGCGGGGGAGGGGGACAGTGGCGGTATTTTGATGATCACCGGAGCATGCCGCTCAACCTCTGCTTTTCTCTCCACTGCCGCTGTGCCGGGAAGCCATGTGCAATTTGCAAAGAGGCATCACTCTCTGTGTCCATGCAGGTTTGCTAGGAGGCACCGCTCTCTGTGTTCGTGTGTGTTACGCACAGGGAGTAACGCATCCTAGCAAATTATATATATAGATTATATTACCTCTATCAAAATCAATTACATCACAAGGTCCTCTCTCCAGAACAGGGCTGGACAATGAATGCACAAGCCCAGCTCATTTTCTGCTATAACTTATTCAGGAAAAAGGAAGACTTTTTCACCAATTTGTAGGCCAACTGAGAGGGCTGCTGACAGTAGTATGTCAGTGATACGATTTGTAGCATAAAGGGATGGGGCTTAATTGAGCGGGTGGTGATTCATCATATTTGAGTCATAAAGTGGGCGGGAAGTAGGCAGAACAGGATGGGAAGGAGGAAAAGAAGTGGGTGGGAAGTGGGCAGAACAGGATGGGAAGGAGGAGAAGAAGTAGGTGGGAAGTGGGCAGAACAGGATGGGAAGGAGGAGAAGAAGTAGGTGGGAAGTAGGCATAACAGGATGGGAAGGAGGAGAAGAAGTGGGTGGGAAGTGGGTAGAACAGGATGGGAAGGAGGAGAAGAAGTAGGTGGGAAGTGGGCAGAACAGGATGGGAAGGAGGAGAAGTTGGCAGAACAGGATGGGAAGGATGAGGAGGAGAAGTGGGTGGGAAGGAGGAGAAACTCTCTACCGTTGGAGAATCAGCCTCTGTCCATGGAGACCTAGTAATTCAGTCTGAAAACCGGAGTCTACCGGGCAGATGCGGAGAGTTCCCAGATATGACTTTTATGTGTACCCTATGGAATAGTTGAAGTTGAATTCTATTACAGACAATTCAAAATTCATCCAGCAAAAAGAGTTGGAAAAATGATTTTATTCCTGCTGTTCCACATGGGCTAGTATGTATGCTGAATTTGGCAATTCGATATATGTTCAAATATGCACAAAAAGGCATTGTAATTGGCCATACTGCAGTCACATTGTAGCAGAAAGGCCTTTGCAATGCTCCCTTTTGCAGCTGGATAGGCCTTCCCAGGTGCTGCGGCTCAGGGCTGCCAAGCCTAGTAATTGGTCTATTGAGCCTAAAAAGGCCATGACCTTCACAGACCCCCAGAGTCCCCATGTGCACCCAACCACCCTCCCCACACTCACATAAATTCCACTTAACCACTCTAATTCCAGTCAGCTTGCAGTTAATTGCTTGTATTACAATTAGTGCATTCCAGCTAGTCAGGCAATGGAGTGATTAAAATATAATACTTTGTTTAATATAAGGCCAAAATGATATTTTGGGGGGGAATTATTGTCCCCTCCACTTCTCCATCCTAAGGAGATGAAGGATGGGGAATGTTCACAAAATAAAGGGGACTCTGGGACCCCAAAACATTTTATTTCATTAAAAGGAGGGCACTTTCATTTCCTACTGTAACAATCAAATAAAGAAAAATGAGCTGCATTCACTACGATATTAAATACAATTACATACATTAATATGGGTTAAATATTCCCATTAAGAAGAAAACCAATTTGATTAATATTGAGTCTATAGACAGGTACCCAGGACCCCTTCTCTGTCCCCCACCTTTGTGCACAGGAAACTGCTGTTAGATTTATTATTAAGCACAAAAAACAGGCTTGCACCCATGGGCCCAAACAAGGAAGGGGCCCATGAATCTTTTGGTGCCATTACCTCCTGTTCACCTTTGCTGTGTTACACACCAAGGGGCCTTCTAAGAATTGCTTTTCTGTTTGGCCTGCATGGCCCATATTTATGGGAGTCATTCTGGACTAAACCAACTGCACCATAGAGGACAACTAACAACTCATAAATTCACATGCACTTGGATAGAGCTTTGTAACCCCTTGATTGCTACAGAGGTCTTCAATGCATTGCTTTACAATGCACTGGAGACTTCTCTAGCATTCAAAGGGAGGTTAAAAGCCCAATTTAATTTATCAGGAACTTTTATTTGTCCCGTGTGGTGCAGTTGGTTTAGTCCAAAATACTCCAGTTTGCTTTTATAAATATGGGCCATACAGACCAAACAGAGAAGCAGTTCTTAGAAGGCCCCTTGGTGTATAACGCAGCAAAGGTGAACAGGAGGTAATGCCACCAAAGGATTCATAGGCCCCTTCCTTGTTTACTACAATGTCTCTGCACTGGGAATGTCCAGGCAGGGTAACCCTCCCAACACTTAGCAACCAAACAGACATTCACATTTGTTAAACAGACTTTCACATGTGTTAAACAGACTTTCACATGTGTTAAACTCATAAACAGCAGGAAAAGGTTCTGCCACTCACAAATTTATTCTGAAAAATGTTCAGTTTATTAGTTTACTATGGCCAAAATATTCTAATGGGTACTATGAATTTTGACCTTATACATTTGCTCAAGAGATAACATGTTCAATAAGTCTTGGCTGACACAGTTCATGGAGGCAGACATGACAGTTTTTAGCAGGCCCACAGGACACAAACTTGGTTCACTGTACATGATAATCCTAACCCTTTGAGGGCCAGAGGAATGTGCAACTCTTTACTTTGTAATGAGTTGCATATTCTTCT
Organism: Rhinophrynus dorsalis; assembly: GCA_037306005.1. Taxonomy (NCBI): domain Eukaryota; kingdom Metazoa; phylum Chordata; class Amphibia; order Anura; family Rhinophrynidae; genus Rhinophrynus; species Rhinophrynus dorsalis. The sequence continues at coordinate 639,059,190 of CM074718.1, read as the reverse complement.
GGTCATTTAAGGGTGTAATAGGCTCATCCACTCTGCCTCAGTTTGAAGAAAAAGCCAGCAACTATCATCATACCTGGGAACTTTTACTTGTTGGCTCCTCAGAGGAGAGTCCTGTGGTGCTGCTGGGGGAAGAGAAATGAAGACATTTGTGTAAAAAAGTTGTGCGGCTAAATTGTTACATCAGTAAAAGGGGCGGGAGGGGGATACTTCATCATTCAATTACTCTTAAACTACAACTCTGACAGTACTGAAATAACACTCTCCATGGCCCAAATACTACGAAGATTAATTGGAGCTGCTTTTATTGTGAAACATTACTATCCCTTTAATGCCCTTCATCTGCATGTAGTGGCTACCATTTTGTTTTCTCATATACACAGATGGTAATTCCAATGGAACCATCAAACGCCAGCTTGCACCGACAAAAGTTAGCAATGAATGTAGAAAATTGCTGTGGACTTGATACAAACACTAATTAAAGGTTCATTTTTGAGAACCAATCCACAAAGATCTGATTCATATTGGCCATTAGGATTTTCAGACCAGATTAAGGCAAGTGGAAGATGATTATTAGTAGGTCTTAATGTTCTTTTAAATACTGTGGAGCTGCCAGCAAACAAGCATGGGCAAGAGGCAGAATATTTATTTATTTAGTGAACATTCGTCTGTAGCTTTTCTGTAGCTGCGTCCTTTCATTTTAACTAGGGATGAGCGAGCACCCCGATGCTCGGGTGCTCGGGTGCTCTGACCGAGCACCCCCTGAGGCTCGAGTGCTCGGCCGAGCACCCGAGCCCCATTGAAAAGCATGGGAGCACTCGAGCATTAAACCAGGCACCCCCTGCTCTAATGAGCGGAGGGTGCCTGGTCAATGTCCCCCTTCATCTCCGCTATGCCCCTCTTCCACAATGTCCCCCTTCATCTCCTATGCCATAGAGGAGATGAAGGGGGACATTGTGGAAGAGGGGCATAGCGGAGATGAAGGGGGACATTGTGGAAGAGGGGCATAGACTCTATGCCCCTCTTCCACAATGTCCCCCTTCATCTCCGCAATGCCCCTCTTCCACAATGTCCCCCTTCATCTCCTCTATGGCATAGGAGATGAAGGGGGACATTGTGGAAGAGGGGCATAGCGGAGATGAAGGGGGACATTGTGGAAGAGGGGCATAGCGGAGATGAAGGGGGACATTGTGGAAGAGGGGCATAGAGTCTATGCCCCTCTTCCACAATGTCCCCCTTCATCTCCGCAATGCCCCCTTCATCTCCGCAATGCCCCCGTACCTCCAGTCCCTGGTGGTCCAGCGGAGCGTCTTCGGATCTGTGCCTCTTCCGGCACAGATCCCCTTCACCCGAACATGTCGGGCGAGCACATGGCGGTACTCGTACGAGTACCGCCATGTGCCGAGCAGAGCGATGCTCGAGCCGATCCGAGCATTGGCCGAGCACGCTCGCTCAACACTAATTTTAACAACATTTAGGCCCAGCCTGAGGAAAGGAAGATGTCCATGCTCTTGCAGGACAAAAGTGACATTTTCTAAGTCTGAGAGGAAAAGTATAAACTGACAGATAGGAGATAGGTGTAGAGAATTCTGGAGCAGGCTAGCTGCATGGCAAATGAAAAAACTCCCCAAAATTGAAATGGGACTTTTAACCACTTAAATGTTAGAGAGGTCTCCAATGCATTGCAAAGCATATATTAACACACATGCACATATCCTATATGATAATTCGCTAAATGTGTGTTTGTCAGAAGCCGTCATGTGCAGTAGAGACGGCTGCGCTCACTACAGTCATGCGCATTACAGACTGCCCGCGCCACGGCTGATAACGGAGCACCTACTCTGTATCAGCCACAGAGCGGGCAGTCTCTACTGTGCATGCGTGCACCGCGGACGTTGCTGGGTAGTACTGTGGCCCATGTACATGGGCTCTTCAGCTAGTATATTCTGGATAATCTTCTAAAGTGGATTCAAGCCAATGTGAATATTAAAGTCACGTGATTTTGGCTGGCTGCCATAATAACAGTTGATAACAATATGCTCTGAGCAGTGCTGCTGCAGAGGAATAAGTTAGCCTGCCACATTGCAACGCTTTGCATCGCCAAATTGAGTTCATATGGGAATGTTTATTTGTCCCCCATTTGTGCAATTGGTTTGTTTGGGGAGGCAAATTGGCAATATACACCGCGGTTTCACAGAGGATCACTGCCCATGTCAAAATGTCTTCCTGGGGGGGGAGAGGACTACGGTCTGAATTCGGAGCGTCCCGCACCGTATCAGCCGTGGCGCGGGCAGTCTCTACTGTGCATGTCTGCACCGCGGACGTTGCCGGGTAGTACTGTGGCCCGTGTACATGGGCTCTTCAACTAGTATATTATATTCTGGATAATCTTCTAAAGTGGATTCAAGCCAATGTGAATATTAAAGTCACATGTGATTTTGGCTGGCTGCCATAATAACAGTTGATAACAACATGCTCTGAGCAGTGCTGCTGCAGAGGAAAACGGTAGCCTGCCACATTGCAACGCTTTGCATCGCCAAGTTGAGTTCATATGGGAATGTTTATTTGTCCCCCATTTGTGCAATTGGTTTGTTTGAAATGTGTCCACTTTTTTCTCTATATGTGTAGACAAAAGTGTATTAGATGTGGAGCAAAACAATTGCACCGATGAGGCTGGTGTAATATAAGGTGACCAGACGGATTGAGGACACTGTCCCCGGATTGAGGACACTGTCCCTGGAAAGAATGTGTCCCCGGATTTGTCCCCGGAATGAGCTTTCAGCTCAGCTACGGCACATTGTTCATTGGTTGCTCATTAACAGGGCCGGCGCCACCTATAGGCGAGGTAAGCGCCGGTCTAGGGAGCACATGTACTGTGGGCGCAGGCACGCAGCAGAGCCGGGTAACCTATAACCTGTACTGTGGAGAGAGGCGCTGCTCAGTTGTCACAAGTGTCACTCATGTCTGTCGACATCGCCGTGTACTGGTAAGTTCAGTTCAAGGCAGCTTGCCTTCGGCATGTCACTGTCTATTTGTTTGGAATGGAATTTAATTTAATTTATTCTTCTCCCACTGAATGGCGTGACGATGGTGGCCCGTGGGGGGGTGGTAACCCTTTGAGTGCTACTGTGCTAGAGAGGTATTTAAAGCATTATAGTATATTTTCATGTAATGAATAGGTTAACCCTTTGCGTTCTACTGTGCAGGAGAGGTTTCCAAAGTGTTATGGAGGATATTATTCATTGTATGGATATAATATATCCACAGCATGAAAAATATCCTCCATAACTCCATAATGCTTTGGATGCCTCTCCTGCACAGTAGCACTCAAAGGGTTAACCTATCCATAACATGAAAATATCCTCCAAAACTCCATAATGCTTTGGATTCCTCTCCTGCACAGTAGCACTCAAAGGCTTAACCTATCCATAACATGAAAAATATCCTCCATATATGCGTTCCAAATTGCTCCAAAGTAATAAAACACAAACCTTTAAGAACCAGGTGGGGTGTGTAACACGTTGCTTCTGAATGTGTTACACACCAGTTTGGTTCTTACTAGGTTAATGTTTGCTTACACTTCTGTATATGTGTATATAAGTTAGCACGTGTAAATAAAATATTTTGGTCATGTTCTCAATTATTTATTCAGCTAAAGAGCTATTTTCATGTCATGAATTCTTAGTAATGCCCTGCCCACAAGTCACTCCCCCAGCGACACCACCTAAAATGAAAGTGTCTGTCTTTGGCCATTTTAAATGTTTGGACATATGTATTTAACTTCAAGACAATTATCATTTGTTTCATATGGTGCAGCTGGTTTGCTCCAGAATTGTAACTCTTTAGCTTCATAAATATGCATGGCCCCTATGGACAGTGTGTGGAGGAGGACAGGGTGGGCAGTTTGTGGAGGAGGATGGGGAAGGCACTGTGGAGGTGGACAGTGAGGAGGTGGGCAGTGTGGACAGTGTGTGTGGAGGTGGGCGGTGTGGGCAATGTGGAGGTGGGCAGTGTGGGGAGGACAGGGTATGGAGAAGGTCAGGGTGGGCAGTGTGGAGTTGGATAGTGTGGACGATGGACAGCTTGTGGAGGAGGATGGGGTGGACAGTTTGTGGAGGAGGATGGGGTGGGCAGTGAGGAGGTGGGCGGTGTGGGCAATGTGGAGGTGGGCAGTGTGGAGAGGAGGACAGAGTGGGCAGTGTGGAGTTGGACAGTGTGGATGATGGACAGTTTGTGGAGGAAGATGGGGTGGACAGTTTGTGGAGGAGGATGGGGTGGGCAGTGAGGAGGTGGGCGGTGTGGGCAATGTGGAGGTGGGCAGTGTGGAGAGGAGGAAAGAGTGGGCAGTGTGGAGTTGGACAGTGTGGATGATGGACAGTTTGTGGAGGAGGATGGGGTGGACAGTTTGTGGAGGAGGATGGGGTGGGCAGTGTGTGTGGAGGAGGACAGGGTGGACAGTTTGTGGAGGAGGATGGGGAAGGCACTGTGGAGGTGGACAGTGTGTGCAATGTGGAGGTGGACATTGTGGGCAATGTGGAGGTGGACAGTATGGGCAATGTGGAGGTGGGCAGTGTGGAGAGGAGGAAAGAGTGGGCAGTGTGGAGTTGGACAGTGTGGATGATGGACAGTTTGTGGAGGAGGATGGGGTGGACAGTTTGTGGAGGAGGATGGGGTGGGCAATGAGGAGGTGGGCAGTGTGAACAGTGGGCGTGGAGGTGATCTGTGTGGACAATGTGGAGGAGGACAGTGTGTGGAGGAGGATGGGGTGGGCAGTGTGTGTGGAGGAGGACGGGGTGGGCAGTGTGTGTGGAGGAGGACAGGGTGGGCAGTGTGTGTGGAGGAGGACAGGGTGGACAGTTTGTGGAGGAGGATGGGGAAGGCACTGTGGAGGTGGACAGTGTGTGCAATGTGGAGGTGGACATTGTGGGCAATGTGGAGGTGGACAGTATGGGCAATGTGGAGGTGGGCAGTGTGGAGAGGAGGAAAGAGTGGGCAGTGTGGAGTTGGACAGTGTGGATGATGGACAGTTTGTGGAGGAGGATGGGGTGGACAGTTTGTGGAGGAGGATGGGGTGGGCAGTGAGGAGGTGGGCAGTGTGAACAGTGGGCGTGGAGGTGATCTGTGTGGACAATGTGGAGGAGGACAGTGTGTGGAGGAGGATGGGGTGGGCAGTGTGTGTGGAGGAGGACGGGGTGGGCAGTGTGTGTGGAGGAGGACAGGGTGGGCAGTGTGTGTGGAGGAGGACAGGGTGGACAGTTTGTGGAGGAGGATGGGGAAGGCACTGTGGAGGTGGACAGTGTGTGCAATGTGGAGGTGGACATTGTGGGCAATGTGGAGGTGGACAGTATGGGCAATGTGGAGGTGGACAGGGTGGGCAGTGTGGAGGTGGACAGGGTGGGCAATGTGTGGAGGAGGACAGGGTGGGCAGTGTGTAGAGGAGGATGGGGTGGACAGTGTGGAGGTAGGCAGTGTGGAGGTGAACAGTGTGGGCAATCTGGAGGTGGGCAGTGTGTGGAGGACAGGGTTGGCAGTGTGGACAGGTTGTGGGCAGTGTGTGGTGAGGGTGGACAGGGTGTGGGCAGTGTGTGGTGAGGGTGGACAGGTTGTGGGCAGTGTGTGGTGAGGGTGGGCAGGGTGTGAAGGTGGACAGGTTATGGGCAGTGTGTGGTGAGGGTGAACAGGGTGTGAGGGTGGACAGAGAGTGGGCAGTGTATGGAGAGGGTGTGGGGGTGGACACAATGTGGACAGCGTGTGGAGGTGGACAGGGTGTGGGCAGTGTGTGGAGGTGGATAGGATGTGGACAGCGCATGGAGAAAAAAAAAAAATGTCCCCGGATTTCATTTTAAAAATCAGGTCACCTTAGTGTAATAAGAAGAAACTGGAACAAATATGAAGGAAACCAAGTGCACCGTAGGGTACAAATAAACATTCTCAAAATTACTATTGAAATAAATGGGGCTCTTAACCCTTTGAATTATTTTATTATTATTCTTTATTTATTTAGCGCCAACTAATTCCGCAGAGCATTACAATAAGGAATAGACATACAGAGGTATTAAATAGTACAATCATATGTGGAGACAGAAGAATCTAGAGATGTCTCCAACGCAATACTAGTATTCAAGGCTTTAACTCTTTGAATGCCCAAGGGGTAGCCAACTCATTGCTTTGCAATGAACTGTGTACCCCTCTGGCACTCACAGGGTTAAAAGTCCCATTCAAAGCAAAGGGAATTGTCGTTTGTCCCCTATGGTGAAGCTGATTTGCCTTTTTACTTCAGTTTCCCAAGGACTCCAAATTCTTCTCAGTGGGTGGAGTTTGGAGTCCTGCACAAAAATGTCTGCCTCCATGGACATGACCTTCTCCAGTATTAATTAAAGAGTCAATCTGGAGAGCCAATCCACACAGAATTAGGTTTTCATGGCTGGATTAGGGTAAGTGAGGGTTTATTATTGGGAGGTCTTTGTGTCTGCAGATGAGAACAAGATGAACCTTTGAGTGCCAGATGGCTTTGCAACAAATTGTTTAGCACACCCCTCTGGCACTCAAAAAGTTAAATAGGTGGAAAACCATGCAAATTCTACACTGATTTTGACATTACATATTATTGGCAGTTTCCAGAAAGAACTTTTGGCGCGATGCAAGAAACGTTCACATTGGATAAAGGCATTTTTGTGCGCAGATAAATTTTGCGCATGTTCTAATCCAGGAAGCTAAATACCGAACGCTTCTTGAATTGCGCATAAAAAATTAAATTTTATGACAACAGTACACAGACGTATAAATTCATTCGCAATAGCAGTTCTTGCATTAGGCTCATTCACTATTCCACTCACATTGATTTGTTAATATTAGCCACGCCCACAAAAAATAAAATATATGCAGCCATTCGCTAATCTTGAATTTTCATGCGCAATTCACCAAAATCATGCGCAAACCTATTCCCTAGTGGTTTTCACATGGGAAATAGCGATTGCGCACGTTTCCTGCATCGCGCCATATGTCACTACACTTACTTTCCTACTTAACTTGAAGGTCGTTCTCTGTAGGTTTGAATCAAGCAGTTCTGGATAACCTAATCTCTCCTGGACCATACAAAAATAACCTTAACCCTTTGAATGCCAGAGGGGTACGCAACCCATTGCTTTGCAATGCGTTGCATACCCATCTGGCACTCCATGGGTTAAATCCAATGCAGCAACGAGTCACAGGCTGCAGAAGGTACAACTGCCATCAAACTTCCACGTGTGTAAGAGAATGGTAGTATTCCGTGGAGCCAAGTGTGGGGAGGCAATATACACTGCGGTTTCACAGAGGAACACTGCCGATGTCAAAATGTCTTACTGGGGGGGAAATCTCAGTCAAAGGGCCATATGCATAAAAGAAAAGTGGAGCAGTTTTGGGACACCATATAGTGCTAAAGAAAAATTCTCGTTGAATTAACCCTTAGAGTGCCAGATGGGTATGCACTGGTTTTCAAAACAATGGTTGCATTGTTAAATGCAAATGGGGCTTTTAAGTTCTTGAATCTGAAGCAATGAGTTGATGACCTCCCTAGCATTCAAGGGGTTAATCCCCATTTAATTCACTGGGAGTATAGGGAATGTTTCCCCTTATAATGCCTTGGTTTTCCCCAAAAATATCTCCACAATCTTCTTTTGAACACAGAGCAATTCTGGAGCAAACCAACTGTACCTGAGGAGACAAATAAAAATACTCATTATATTAACTCTTTCAGTGCCAGAAAAAGCAAAGCAATGCGTTGAGTACCCCTCTGACACTGAAAGGGTTAAAGGAGGCTTCCAACCTATTGAATGCTAGAAGGGTTTTCAAAGTATTGTGTTGGAGAACTCATTAGCAGTCAAGAGGTTAAATGTCCCATATAAATCAACGGGGAAGTTTATCTATCCCCTACGGTGCAGCTGATTTGCTCCAGAATTGCTCTACTTGTCCTTAGTCTATCATCCTCACTGCACATGACTTCCTGGCACTGGGATCTTATCTTCTCAGGTTTAACCTATGGATACTTTATCATTCAATTACTATTGAACTACAACTCTGACAGAACTGAAATAACACTCTTCATGGCCCAAATACTATGTAGATTAATTGGAGCTGCTTTCATTTTGAAACATTACTATCCCTTTAAGTTGTTGATTCCAGAATTATTATTAAAGAAGCTCATAGTGGCTTGCAGTTTAGTGGCTTGCCAAACAGCATGTTGTCTCCTGGGTGCTTGGGTTCAGCATATTGCAGACAGGGCAGACAGATTATTTGGAGTTGTTGGAAAGGAACCAGCTGTTGTACATATTGGTACCAATTATAAAGCTGAAAGAGGATGGATGTCTCTAAAAATGATTTCAGAGATTTATGGAGCAAGATCAAGGAAAGGACCTACAAGAAAGCATTTTTTTATATACTACCAGTGCCATGCACCAGTGGAGGCAGGCAGAGGATGCTCAGAGAGATTAATACAGGGCTGAAGTACTGGTGTAGAAAGAAGGGTTTGGGGATTTTACAGCACTGGGCTGACTTTGCTCTTGGGTATGATCTGTATGGTAGAGATGGATTGCACCTAAATGGTGTGGGAATCACTTCGCTAGGGGAGAGAATGTATAGAGGGATGGAGGAGCTTTTAAATTAGGAAATGCGGGGCATAGCTAGAAAATGATGACAAAATGAATTGTATGTTGGTGAATACAAGAAGATTGGCAGGTAAAATGGGAGAACTATAATTGTCCAAATACGTATTTGGACATAATTGGAATAACGTGGGATGATACATGTGATTGGGCTGTAAATATTGAGGGTTATTCCTCGTTTAGGAGAGACAGGATCTAAAATCCAAGTTTAAGGGGAGATACGTGTGAGGAAACGGGCTGTAGTGTGGAGACTCCATGGGTGGAAATTGAGACTAATTGTGGCTTGAAAGGTTAAAAGGGTGTTGATGTGTATATCATACAAACCACCAAATATTTTTGAGAATGTTGAGGCCCAATTGTTATTGCGAATGGGAAAAGCTGGGGATACTATAATTATAGGAGATTTTAACTATCCAGACAGAAAATATGCAGATATAAATTTAGTTTGCAGAGATATATTTCACAGTATATACCATTGGGGAACACATGCAAAAGAAGGAGACTACAACCAATGTGGTTAAATGCAAATGTAAAGAAAGAAATGGCATGGAAAAAAGGCATTTAAAGGAAAGTATTTTATGGTACAGTATACTCACACTCTCCTTATGGCCAGTTTTAATTAGGATGAGGACTGGCTAACATACTCTCTCGGGATCCCTCCCTCCCTGTTCCCCACTCTGCCACCCCCTTCTCCATCCCTCTCATTGCTTTCCCTAACCTAGTGGACATAGGAGGGATGACAGAGAGGCGACTCTGCAGAGGCAGGGTGGCAGAGTGGCGAATGGGTGGAAGAGGGGTGGGAAAGTGGAGAGGAGGCAGTTGAGTGGTGGAAGACACCTTTCTAAGCATTGACCAGGAATAAGTCACCTGTCTCTGGTATAAAATTATTCACAGCAATAGTAAACTATTTTCATTATTAGAAAGTTAAAGTGTTGTCTCTATATGATCTGAGTGCAAAAGCAACTGGAAATACCCTCCTACTTTGGCCGTACACATACATTCCTACTTCCTCTGATTTCCAGCCTTTCCTGATAAATGATAAATGAGCAAAATGATCAGTCAATGAAATGTAAGCCTTATCTATAGTATGGATCATGACTGATGAAGATTAGACGGTACGATGAATTTCTGAAGGTGAAATTCAGCAATCATTGAAAATCTCCCCGTTGAGTAGCTATGATAGATATTGATATGTTGGTGTTTCCAGTGTGTTGAAGATATCTCTACTAGCCAAGGGGATAAAGTCTATATACAACTTTTTTATACTAATGTTATATGTGCACTATAAATATTAATTTAAAAACATAAATGACATGGAGCTGAGGAGATGGTTGTGTATTGGTTGGTATACTGTACTTTTCTAACCATGTCACAGTGGCATCCCGTCCAATGCCAGCAGTATGACTGATTTTTCAGTAGCTAGCTAGAGTTGATCTTCCAGTTTGTTGATCTGATCATTTTCTTTCTTTCTTCAGTCAGTTTTGATTTTCGCTCTCACTGGACAGTCACTTCCAACATTAAAATGATTAACGACTGAGAAAGTTTTACTATTTGCAGGTATGAAATAGATTTCACTTGCATTAGCATTAGTGCTATTCCATGTCCATTTTCTGTGGGCCTTTTTCCTGTAGAATGAATTAATGATGTATACATTTTGTTCTTCTGCAAATTTGATCAGTTAATGTCTCTTTCATCTCTTTTTACATTTCCATGTGATCCCACTGATTTTTCTCCATTTTGGATCTTACTAATTCTTGCATTGAAATCTCCCACTACATGTTTGTAGTGGTACTGTTTGTAGAGGTTTTTCATCAAATTCTTCAACTGCATCATTATTGTGGCTACTTGTAGGGGCAAAAACTTGAATGATTTGAAGAACATAGCGACTGTTTAGTTTGATAACACAGGAGGCGATTTTTTCAACTGAGTCTGTCAGTCTTTTGTTAATCAAGAATCCGATTCCTCCACATCGTCAGTCATTGGTTCCTTTATAGTACAGCCAGTGTCCATGTTCTAATTTGACTAAATATTCATCTTTTTTATGAGTCTAAAATAAACCAATGATGTCTCAGCTGATGTGATTTAGTTCTTGTACAATTTCCTCCAAGTGTGGTGTTTTATATACATTTGCTGGACATAATGTTGCATAATGTTGACATTTACTGTAAGGTACATGACAGAGCTGTTACTGTGTAGAATAATGTTTTGTCAGTCTGAAAATAATGCATTATGTAGATATATGTCTCTGTCACTGCTACTATTAGTCTCTGCTCAAAAGTAGGAAGTGGATCTCCAGCTGTCCCTGTCAGTGTCACTGTCTACAAATCCCATCCACACCCCCTGCAGCCCTCCAGAGAACTGGCTAACATGAATATTCCTTAAACTAAGCAACTGCAGCGCCCCCTCTTGCCTGTCTGCCTCTACATACTAGTAGCTATTGTCTAAATTTCATCAGCTCTCCCCTCCAAAGATTGCAGGTTTAATATTTACAATATAGTGCAGGATAGACCCGTTAGCTTCAAAATCAGCAGCTTGCAATAAAGGATAAAGCACAGAGCAGCTGGTGAATCAGCCCCACACCTCCTTATATACTTGACTTGCACATCTCAACCTTGCAGATGTGGAAGTGTGCGTAAATAACAATGTAAAGTTGTACCGGTCTGTTTGTCCTGAATTTAGTATCCGTCACTTAGTCTCCACACACCCACTACTAGAGAATAACTGGTAGCACCTACCACCAACACGACTCTCCATCAAATCCAGATCCCTCTCTTTGACTGTTTGCCTACACCAGCTAGGGTAAAACATTCCACTGCTTACTCTCGCTTTCCCAAGGACATACAAACATGTGGTAAAATAATACCCCTTTTATACTTTAGTACTGTGGGACTACATGTGGGAAACTTCCAGAGTGGCGAGGGAGATACATTATTATCAATAATTTCCATGCAGTGAAAAAGTGGAAAACCACAGAAAAACTACATTTTTTATTGGGAATTCCCACAGAAGGCAAGATGTGCTATTTTTTCACTTTCCATACCCAGCAATGGGAGTATAGCTGTTTGACTCAGCAGTAAAAGCCCATAAACACTACAATGATGAACACATATATTTCAGGGCTTTTCCTGATGAGTGAAGCGAGGGGCGACCCCCTGCTTGGTGAAGGCACACAGCTACTTTGGCTGCTGATTTCCAAATTAGTTTGAACCTGGTTTACAGAAGTGGGATTTTGGTAATTTCCATAACACTTGTATGGATTTGGGGGTATAAAACATTAACAGGAGTTCATATATAAAATCCAGGGAGATGGAATACACAGCTCATTGATAAATCTAAAAAATTAAGCAATTCTTTTTTTTTTGTTTGAATAGATTTTTATTGGATTATTTAAGAAAGTAGCAATCAGCAAATACAAAAAGACATTACAATGAAAGAACAATGGGTGGCCCCTATACAGAAGGGGAGCGCTTGTTGCAAGATACTTTCAAAACCAAACATTGATACAGCAATCAAAAGCATCACAGAAGGTATCAAGGTGACCAAAAAAAAAAAACAATACATAGGAGTCTAGCCATTGAAGGTCATCAAATCAGTCATTTGCTATAAGAGTTTGACATACAATAATCCCTTTTTTTCAGTTCCTATATTGTCACCGTAGTGGTAAACAGAGTGTTATGGAGAGGGAAAAACGGGGGTAATAGGAGAAGGATTGGGAGATAAAGGAGGGAAGAGGGGAAGCGAAAGAAAGAGAAGGAGAAAAGGAGAGAGAGAGAGGAATCTACAAAGAGAGTAATACTAGGGAGGTGTCCCCAAAGTATAGATATCATAAGAAAGAGAGAGAGATGGTAGCAATTCTCCATCATACTAAGAGCTTGGTAGGCCGGGGTTAGAAAATGAGGTTGGAAGGACTGCAATCCACCTTGAGATTAAGTCAGAAAGCACTGAGGTGTCTTTACGTCGATGTGTCCAAGTCAGTTTAGTGAAGAGCATATGCTCTTCTACAGTATGTAGCCAGTCATCAAAGGAGGGAGGGGAGGGTGATTTCCATCGCATGGGTATCAGCGCTTTAGCCGCATTCAGCATGGTCTTAAGGAAAATCTTTTCGGCTGAAGAGCATAGGGGTAGTCCTCTGAATAAAAGTATCTGACAAGGGTCATTATCTAAACTAATATTCAAGACCTGCTTTACATGAGCGTGACACCTAGACCAGAAATGAGAGAGGAGTGGACAAGTCCACCAGATATGTAATAGTGTACCTTTCTCACGTTTGCATCTCCAGCAGGTGGCTGAAGAGGAGGGAAAGATTCTATGAAGTTTAGCTGGGGTGTAATACCATCACGTGAGAAGTTTTAAATTCATTTCCACCAAAATTGCTGCTATAGAGGAGGAGTGCATTGTAGAATATATGGATGTCCATTCATCAAACGAAAGGGAGAGGTGTAAATCTTTTTCCCAGGCCATGGCATAGGAGGGTTTTGTAATTGGTAAAGTAAGTGATAAGATAGTGTATAATCGTCCAATAGTGTGCTCGGGCAGCTTAAGTGGAAATAAGCAGGACAGTTCGAAACTAGACAAAGATCTGCAGAATCTGGCAGTGACATCAAGATGTAGAAGAACATGTTTTATCCGCAGGTACGACCAAATCTCTTTGGGGGAAAGAGAGTAAAGGGTTTGCAGATCTGGGAAGGGAATAATTCCCTGATTGTTTCTAAAATCTTTCAATTGCAAGTCAGGCATATTGGCCCATGCAGGAAATTGGGAAGCTGGTAAAGAAAATTTAGAATGGGATGACGTGAACAGTCTCGAACAGGGAGAAGGGAGCGGTACTAACGAACCAGTCTTATTTAAGTGTGACCACACTCTAAAGACATTAAGTAAAACCGGATGGGTAACCATCGCAATCTGTCTCTCTGAAGAGGGTAACAATACCTGTGCTAGTGGATCACAGGTCTGATAGAAGGAACGTTCCAGAGTGACCCATAATTTATCAGGTTTGCTGTTGTGCCAGTTTGAGATGGATGATAAAATCACTGCTTCATAATAACGGCATAAATCAGGTACTCCAAAATCCCCCCTAGATTTATGTGCCGAAAGAATATGGCGACTAAGTCTCGGTCTCTGTTTTTTCCAGATAAAGGAAGATAGCAATCGAGACAAGGAAGTGAAAAAGGAGCTAGGAAGGGAGATGGGAAGTGTCTGGAATAAATAAAGAAAACGGGGTAGCACCATCATTTTCACCGCGTGCATTCTCCCCAGCCACGAAAGATATAGGTTAGAACACTTAGAGAGGTCGTATTTGAATCTGGATAACAGTGGTAGATAATTAGCACGATAAAGAGTATCCAGATGAGGAGTCAGACGGACGCACAGATACAGAATAGAGGAAGAGGACCATTTTAGCGGAAAGTTATAGAGCAGCCTCCGTCTACAATCAGGATCAAGGTACAAAGTCATAGCTTCTGACTTTTGAAGATTTATCTTAAAGTTGGATACTGCAGAAAAAAGATTCAATTCTGTCAAAAATGCAGGAATAGATTGTTCTGGTTCAGTGGTAGTTAGCAAGACATCATCAGCAAATATAGAAAGTTTGTGAGAAAAACCTGACACGTCAATACCATGAATTAAAGGGTTAAGCCTAATCTTTTGGGCTAGAGATTCCATGATTAATACAAATAATAGAGGGGAGAGTGGGCAGCCCTGCCTAGTCCCATTTCTAATAAGGAAAGAGGAGGAAAGGTGGCCGTTAATTTTGACTTTAGCATATGGGTTTGAATAAAGAGCACGGACATATGAAAGGAATTGGGGACCAAATCCGAAGGACTGCAGGGTCGCAAATAGGAAAGACCAATCAACCCTATCAAACGCCTTTTCGGCATCAGTGGTCAGGAGTACTGTTGGGAGTTTAAAAGTCCTTACATAGTGTAAAAGAGATAATATTTTTCTGGTATTGTCTCTTGTTTCTCGTTTGGGGGTGAAACCGGCTTGTTCTAAATGTAAAAGTGACAGGAGTAAGTTTTTTAATCTGGTGGCCAATATTTTAGCATAGAGTTTTATGTCCACATTGAGTAGGGAAATGGGTCTATAGTTAGAGCAAGAGGAGTGGTCTTTGCCTGGCTTAGGGATGACCGTAATATAAGCCTCTGTCATCGTGGGGTGGCTTGCGATGTGATCAGGGAGAGCTCTGAAACAATTCACCAGTAGCAGCATAAGTAAATCCCTATAAATAGCATAATAGGCTTGGGAAAAACCGTCCGGACCTGGGCTTTTACCCAACTGGAGGGATTTAATTGCCATTAAGATTTCTTCTGCTGTAATGGGACACTCAAAAGATTGGGCTAGGGTCCGGTCTATGCATGGGAGGTTGGCGGTTCGTAGATATTCGTGTATCGCATCCAAGTCTGGAGGAGAGATAGAAAGAGAAGAGTGAAGATTATGGAGACCTTCATAATATTTGCGGAAGGATTACGCTATATCTGTTGATGAGTATTGCAATGTACCTGAAGAATTTTTGACTTGCGAAATGTGCGAGTGCTGATGTTGTGAGTTGCCGGGCCAGAAGAGACCCAGTTTTGTTGCCCGATTCAAAGAACCGGTGTAGAGACCAAAAGAATGCGCGTTCAAATTTTATTTGTAGAAGCATGTTCAATTCTCTACGAAGTTGAGTTAAATTGGCTAAGATAGATGGGGTTGATGAGGATTTGTGTTCGTTTTCGAGTTTAGCTATGTCACTAAGCAAAGAATCCATTTTTTGGAGACGTTCCCGCTTCTGGAGACGCTAATTTAATGAGTTCACCTCTAACAACACATATATGTGCATCCCAAATCGTTACAGGAGAAACATCATCTGTAACATTGTCAGATATATATATCTCAATGGAGCGCCTGATGCTGTCTGCTAAGCGTGTGTCAGTAAGAAGAAAGTCATTTAGTCTCCAGGGAGCAGGGGATTGCAGGGGTAAAGCATTACGTAAGGTGACTGTTACAGGTGCATGATCAGACCAGGTTATCTGGCCAATATCTGCGTTACATACAAGAGGGATAGAAGTATGAGATATTAAAATATAATCAATTCTGGCATATAGGTTGTGACTTGAGGATTAGAATAGAAGGTATAATCCACAGGTAAACCAGACTGCAACCACTGACAAACTGATAAAGGTAAGAAGTAAGAACAACTTTAAGAGGAAGCAACTCTTATTGGGGGATTCTATATTAAGAGGAGTGACTCTGGAGGATAGTCATGGTGATGGCAAAGAAGTCAGATGTCTTCCTGGTGCTACAGCTTACAGAGATAGAAAACGCATTTTAAAAATTGTTAAGGAAGCAAGACAGAATGGAGAGTTGGATGTCATAGTCCATTTAGGGACAAATGATTTGGCTTGTAATGAGGTAAGTGTGGTAAAAGATGTTTTTAAGAAGCTATGTAAGGATCTGCAGCAAGTTGCTTCCACTGTATCCGTTTCAGAAGTTCTGCCAGTGTATAAGGAAGATGATGGTAGGATGCAGCGAATAAGAGATTTAATTCATGGCTAGGGAAATGGGGCCAAAAACATGGATTTGGCTTTGTTTCTCACACCAAACCTATTTGGTGTAACAAGGAATTGTACAAAAAGGATGGCTTGCATCTTTCTCAAAAGGGAACAGAGGTTCTCAGCAAGCAATTCAGAAGTTTTGTTAACAGGTATTTAAACTAGTAGAGGGGGGCAATGGAATGATACAGGAGTTAATCAATTGCCCCCCACAGCATTGCACAGATGAATTAGATCAAGGTATGTCTGTGGCACATAGGTCAAAAAACAGTAGACTTCGAGCCATGTGTACAAATGCACGCAGTTCAGGGAACAAGATCCCTGAACTCATTGCAATAATAACTAGGGAAGATGTGGACTTAGTGGCAATTACCGAGACCTGGTACAATGATAAAAATGACTGGGATGTATAAATACCGGGGTACTCTCTATTCAGAAAAGACAGGAAAGGCAGAAAAGGAGGAGGGGTTGCCATTTATGTCAAAAATAACTTAAAGGTTAATCTTATACAGGGTATGGAGGACAACACAGAGACTGTTTGGATAACTTTAGAATATGGGAATAAGATGGTCACTCGTATAGGTGTGATCTATAGACCCCCAGGACAAACAGAGGAGTTGGATCAACTGTTGGTCAAGGAACTAACTAAGATGACTGTGAAAGGTGAGGTTATAATTATGGGGGACTTTAATCTTCCAGATGTGGACTGGAAAAACCAAGTAGCAGGTTCAGCCAGAAGTAGAGATATCCTAAATTCTTTACAAGGATTAGCTCTTAGTCAATTAGTAGAAGAGCCGACTAGGAAGGAAGCCACACTAGATTTATTATTTACTAATGGAGACTTGGTATCAGATGTAGCTGTAGGAGAGTGTTTGGGCTCCAGTGATCATCATTCTGTGTGGTTTAATATAAAAACAGAGGCTGAGTTGCACCACACAAAAACAAAGGTTCTAGACTTTAGAAAGGCTGATTTTTCTAAAATGGAAACATTTTTATGTCAGTCTTTAACAACTTGGAGATCTTTAGATGGAGTCCAGGAGAAATGGGATTATCTGAAATGTGTTTTACTAAACGCAACAGAGCATTGCATTAGACATGTCAGCAAGGGTAAAAGAAAGAGAAAACCACTGTGGTACTCAGCAGAAGTGGCAAATATAGTAAAAGAGAGAAAAGAAGCATTTAAGAAATATAAGCAGACGCAGAAGGAAGAAGATAGGTATTGGTACAAAACTAGGTTGAAGGAGGCCAAATGTATTATTAGATGTGCCAAAGCACACACAGAGGAAAAAATTGCCCAGTCAATAAAAAAGGGGGATAAAACATTTTATAGATATATAAGTGAAAGGAAGAAAACAAAACAAGGAATAGTTAGACTAAAAACAAAAGATGGAAACTATGTAAATGAGAATAAAGGGCTAGCTGACTGTCTCAATGAATATTTCTGTTCAGTTTTTACACAGGAAGATGAAGGGAAGGGACCTCTGTTAGAAAAAAGAAATGGCAAGACACGGGAAACATGCATGTTTACAGAAGAAGAAGTTCTAATTCAACTTTCTAATGTAAAAACAGATAAATCAATGGGTCCAGATGGGATACACCCAAAGTTATTAAAAGAACTTAAGTGTGTTCTGGCAAAACCTTTAACAGATTTATTCAATCAGTCACTAGCAACAGGAATTGTTCCAGAAGATTGGAAGGTAGCAAATGTAGTACCGCTTCACAAAAAAGGTAGCAGGGAAGAGTCTGGTAACTACAGACCAGTAAGTCTTACATCAGTAGTGGGAAAATTAATGGAGACTATGTTAAAGGAAAGAATTGTTGAATATCTGAATATAAATAGCTTGCAAGATACCAAACAGCAGGGAGATCTTGTCAAACTAACCTCATAGATTTTTTTGACTGGGTAACTAAAATAATAGATCAAGGGGGAGCAGTAGATATAGCGTATCTAGATTTCAGTAAAGCATTTGATACTGTCCCTCATAGAAGACTCATAAATAAATTGCAGTGTTTGGGTCTAGATGTAAAAATAGTGAAATGGATAAGGCAATGGCTGAGTGACAGGAGACAGAAGGTGGTAGTTAATGGAGAATATTCGGACGAAAGGAGTGTTACTAGTGGAGTACCTCAGGGATCTGTACTGGGGCCCATTCTTTTTAATATTTTTATTAGTGATATTGCAAAAGGTCTTCAAGGAAAGGTATGCCTTTTTGCAGATGATGCAAAGATCTGCAATAGGGTAGACATTCCAGGGGGAAAAAGCCAAATGGCGAATGATTTAGGTAAATTAGAAGAATGGTCAAGAGTGTGGCAGATGCACTTTAACGTTGATAAATGTAAAATAATGCACTTGGGACATAAAGATCCAAAGGAAAAATATACCATTAAGGGTACTGTGCTGTCAGAGACAACAGAGGAAAGGGATTTGGGAGTAATTATTTCTAATGACTTAAAGGTAAGCAGGCAATGTAATAAAGCGATGGGGAATGCAAGCAGGGCACTGGGTTGTATAGCTAGGGGCATTAGTAGCAGAAAAAAGGAAGTAGTCATGCCACTGTACAGATCTCTAGTTAGACCTCACCTAGAATATTGTGTACAGTACTGGAGACCCCATCTCCAGAAGGATATTGATACTCTAGAGAAAATTCAAAGAAGGGCTACTAAAATGGTGACTGGTCTACAGGAAAAGAAATATCAGGATAGACTAAAGGATCTGAATATGTATAGCTTGGAGGAGAGAAGAGAGAGAGGGGATATGATAGAAACATTCAAATACATGAAGGGATTCAACAAAGTACAGGATGGAAGTATATTTCAAAAGAGTAAAAACGTTAGGACAAGAGGCCATAGTCTAAAACTAGAGGGACACAGGTTTAGATGTAATGTAAGAAAGTTTTACTTCACTGAGAGGGTAGTAGACAAGTGGAATAGCCTACCAGCAGAAGTGGTAGATGTCAATACAGTGACAGAATTTAAGCATGCATGGGATAGGCATAAGGCGGTCCTTAACATAAGAAAAGACCAAGGACCAAAAAAGGTTTGAGGGTTTTTTTTTTTTTTTTTTTTTTTACACAGTAGGAAATTGGGCAGACTAGATGGGCCGAATGGTTCTTATCTGCCGTCAAATTCTATGTTTCTATGTTTCTATAATCCCTGGAATCTGGGTGCAAAATTCTCCATATGTCTACAAGCCGATGGGAGTGGAGGAGACAACGAAAGTCAGATAGTGAAGACAAGGAATGAGAGGAGGAACCCGTAGAACAGTCTAAAGGGGGAAAGGAGGGAAGATTGAGGTCCCCCCCAGTAGCAACGTCCCTTCCTTGAACGCGTCAAGTTTGTCCAGAGTCTTTGAGAGGAACGACAGTTGATCTATGTTTGGAGCATACAGTGAAACCAAAGTATAAGTCTGAGAATAGATATGACCCTTGACAAAAAGGTATCTACCCAGAGGATCCTTTTGAACTGCTGAGAGGACAAAAGGGATCTTTTTATGAATGAGGATCGCAACCCCTCCTTTTTTAACTGCCGTTGAACTAGTGTAAGCCTATGAATAAAATCTATTAGTGAGGCGCATCTCCTGAGTGCGCTTAAAGTGAGTTTCTTGAAGCATGACTATATCAACACCCATGCGATGGAGATCAGTTAATGCTAGAGTCCATTTTTAGGTGAATTTAGGCCCTTAACATTTTGAAAGAGAATCAATAATGGTTTGGGGAAAATTTGAGTGGTCATACTACACAATAAATTTTGGCCTAGGGTGACAGGGCCAAACCTATATTACTAACGAGACCGCCGCTCTCAAAAAGGGAAGAAATGACAGAAGAGGATAGAAATAGCAGAAAAGAAGGAGAGGAAAGGGACAGGCTAGAAGAAGTAACAATCTGTCTGGGCAGGTTATAGGGCCCACTGCCCGGAATCCATCGTATATCAGATAAGGGGGTAGGAAACGGAGTTGAAATCCCAAAAACAGATCCCGTCTCTTTCCCTTCATGGTAAGTCATGCCGAGGGAGAGATAGGAGACTCGGATCCCGAGAGGCAGTAATCATAAAAGGGCAATAAAGGTTAATCCTCAAGTAGAGGTTTACAAAGAACAATTCAAGAACAAATCTTGCAAACCAGTTATACATCAGAAAGCAAATAAGGGTCCATTAAGTGGCAGCCCCTACACTTCAGGGAAGTAAAGTCATCGGAGCCAGAAAAAACAGTACCAATACACGGACAATAAGTGTTCGGGTGGGGACAGAAGCAATTTAAAAAACAATATAAAAGGGTAATGAGGGAACACACTCCTTAATGTGAACAGGTAGCGGAAGTAAACACAGGTAGCAAACAATAGCGAGCTGCCCGTGGACACTAGCTTCAGAATTCACATTAAGGAAGGATGTAGAATGAGTGAAAAATTAGTAGGCGTAGAACCCAGGAGTTCTGCAAATAAGCATTGGGGTATGAGCATGGAAAGTGGGAAACACTGTCTGTTCGATGAGTGATGGAGAGAAAAGGTTGTATCAGGGACCAGAGGATATGAATGATGTGAGAAAGGGGATGTGTATAGAAATTGTCATCCTATACAGATGGTTTAATAGGTTAATGTAAGAGTCCTACAGGGATACCCAGTTAGATGCATAAGCAGTAGGAGTGCCAAAAAATTGGAGCGTATTTGGAATATAATCAATTCCTCCACCCTACTAACAAATAGTGCTATGTTTATGCATACATGGGAGACAGTGTCAAGGTACTATAGATAGGATGTAAAATCCGACAGAGATGCAGAATGAGCCTAAAGAAGGAGGAGGGAAATGCAGAGTGGCACTAGAAAGGGAGGCTGAATGATCAGATGAAGTGGAGTGTAAATGAAAAAGTGTGAAATTAGTGTAAATGTAGTGTCTGTGTAGTGCATGAAAGCTTTGTATTGAGAAAACAGTACAGTAACTCAGTGGACTGCTAACAGTGCAGAACAAGAATCTTACACATCAAAACATTACATAAAAAGCCATAAAACCTACAGTGGTAAAGTCCCTCTGAATGGTAGTACAGGTGTCAAGTGCTATGGCACTATCTCGAAATTCCAGCAAACATGGAGGTGAAAGACAAGTCCGGGTTACTCAGGAGCAGTAGCCAGCAGAACCTGTAGGTCTTGCAATTCATCCGTTGGCTTGGCGGGCGTGCTTGGCAGCAACAAATGGTGATGAGGGAGATCCCAGGGTCCTCCTACGTTTGGAGATAAGGTTCCAAGGCTGCTGGGAATCCGAAGTAGAGTCCCAAGGAGCTGGGTCTTGCGCAAGATGCGACAAGTCATCTTGAATTTGCAGGTGCAAAGCCGCTATAAAGACCTTATAAGCTCCTTGATAGCGTAAGATATGGGTTTGACCATCCTTGGAGGCAATCAAAGTTAGGGGGAATCCCCATCTATAGTGGATATTCTGCTGGCGGAGAGCTTTGGTTATAGGTTTTAGATCGCACCTCCATTCCATGGTGAGTGGAGATAGGTCTCCATAAATTTCCACTACATGATTCTCAAAAGATATGGTAGACATATTTCTGGCTCACTTAGCTATTCTCTCTTTATCAACATAAGATTGTAGGCATAGGATTATATCTCTGGGAGAATCAGAGGTCGCTGCTTTTGGCCTGAGTGATCTATGCACCCGCTCAATTGTGTAGTGAACTTCTTCTGTAGCGTTAGTAATAAAGTGGAAAAGACATTGAAGAAAATCCTGTAGTAGGTCAGGCCCAACATCTTCTGAGACGCCTCTAATACGCAGGTTATTTCGGCGTTGCCGGTTTTCCAGGTCGTCAATCTTTAACAATAAATCTGTTTGGTGATTTTACAATGCCTTCGATTTATAGAGTATGTCTTGTTTAAAGGCAAATAACGCGTCTCTATCAGCCTCCAGAGACTCTACTCTGCCTCCAAGGTGAGAGATATCCAGCTTAATGTCGGCCAATTCATCCTTAATAAAGATCTTCAGGTCTGCTAGAAGATCGTTGAGATGTTTAGTGGTGGCGGGAGTATCAGCTTTGTTGCCCTCCAGATCTTCATCAGAACTGCTTTGTTCTTCCGCAGAAAGAAAACGCTCTCGGCCAGGTCTTTTTACCACTGCAGCCTCTGCTCTCGCATTCTCAGTGGCCATTTTAGAAGGTCTAGGCGATATTTTAGCATCGCGCTGTTTTATAAAGTAGTCCTTCACTTCCTTTCCAGGATTGGAAGTTTTGTACTTGGACATCTCGTGATGGAATTTAACCGAAAGTGGTTCTAAAAAACAGCCCGTATTAAGCTCAGTATAGCCTCTCGGGGTCGGAGCTAGTAGATCACACGTCCATACAGCAGCGTCGATAGGCCACGCCCCCCAATTAAGCAATTCTTCTTGTTAAAATGGTTCCAATGATCATTAGATTTCTGCCAAATTAATTTAACCCCTTGATGCTAGAGAGATCTAAAATGGATTGCTCAACGTATTCTATAGGATTACTGTTAAAATAATGTATATTATTAAAATTGTATTGTTAGACACAGCCACCTGTATTTCCTTATTCTATACATTTTTCTAGCCCATGCTGCTGTATGTGTCTGTCCATATTTGTCTAATACTGGTACTGGTGGTGGTACTGCAATGCCAAGTAACTGTGATTACCAGTGGGCAGTAGAACCAGGATAGAAGGTCAGAAAGAGCATGAGTGGACTGTGATTCCCAGTGGGCAGAGAAACAAGGCTGGGTGTCAGACAGTGTATATAGGAATCTGTTACAGTTGAACCAAGCTGGAGTTGGGGGGTTCACACAGAGTATGTGTGGATCTGTGACTCTGTCTGGGCAAAGAAACAAGGCTGGGTGTCAGACAGTGTAGATATCACGGGACAGTGGAACCAAGCTGGGTGGGATGGTCAGACAGAGTATGTGGAGATCTGTGACTCCCAGTGGGCAGAGAAACAAGACTGGGTGTCAGACAGTGTATATGGAAATATATGACTACCAGGTGACAGTGGAACCAAGCTGGGGGGGGGGAGTTCAGACAGAGTATGTGGGGATCTGACTGCCAGTGGGTAGAGAAATAAGGCTGGGTGTTAGACAGTGCATGCTTCACCCCCTCATTTGTTTATATTATTCCTTTTCCCCTTTTTCTTCTTCTTCTCTCTCTCTCCTTCTTACAAGCATACTCCCATGCTGTTACAGGACAGGCAAATGTTCAAAGAGTTCTCACACATACACGGCTATTTTCACCTTTATGAACATATTCAGGTAAATAGTAAGCATCCATTAAACACAATTTTGCTATTTTATTAATAAGTGCAAACAACATGTTTTTTAATTTGGGATAAAATAAGCTTTTTTACATTTGTAAATATATATCTCGTAGTCTTTTATCTATCTATCTATCTATCTATCTATCTATCTATCTATCTATGTAGAAATATACAAAAAAATTAGGACTCTGCGCCAGATTATTTGCAAGCCGTTAGCGCAGATGATGTCATCTCCCAGCGCTCTGCATTACTAAAGAGAAGACGTCGCAGGAGCTCCGGCTGCTAGTGGTCTGTGCTGAAGATGGCAAAGACTTCAGCATGTTGTGGGAGCCGGGCAGGGGGGGCTGCAGGCAGCAAGGCCCTGTTATCCCCATTATTATGCTGTTGGTCAGTGCTATGGCCTTCATCTTTACACTGCTTAAACCCTTGAATACCAGAGGTGTGTGCAATGAATTTCAAAGCATTGTCATGCACACCTTTCTGGCCCTTTAGGGACTAAAGTTAACAGATGGAGGCATATAAATATGACCAAAATTTCCATTAATTTAAATTTGGCTTTAACCCTTCATTTCTAGGGCACCACAGGGGACAAATGAAAAATTCCAGTGATTAAAATTGAACTTTTAACCCCTTGAATGCTAGAGAGGTTTTCCCAAGCCACTGCAGAAACCTTTCTGGCATTCAAAGGGCTTAACCCTTTGAGTGCCAGAGGGGTACGCAACACATTGTTTTGCAATGCTCTGCGTATCCCTCTGGCACGCAAAGGTTTAACCATTGAGTGGCCGAGGGGGTGAGCAACGCATTGCTCTGCAATGCGTTGCTCACCCCTCAGGCATTCAAAGGGTTAACCCCCAATTAACTCATAGACAATTTGCGGAATTTCTACTTATACCCTTCGGTGCAGTTGTTTTCCTCCAGAACCAGCTTCAAATGTCATTTTTTTCCTGTGTGATCTAATGATTTGCCCTGCATGTAGAAAAATAAAAATGAAAAGCATTTTGAATCTATTTCACAAGTTACAGAAATAACTACTTTATGGCACTTTCCACATCCCATTTTATATAACTGTCCCCACCGTCAAGAACCTGAACGACTCATTATTATTACATTCATCCATTGCAGCACAGTATTTCATCCTGACTCAATGGGATTTCAATCAATTCCTCACAATGAAAGAAAAAAAATGTGTTTTAAAGGATGTAATGTTAGTGGCAAATGGATCTTTGCAAATATCAAGAATGTGGACACGATATCATTTTACACCAGTAGTGGGCATTTATTCTGGCAAAGCAGCACACTTAAAAAGTGTCACTTCTGGGTCACACTGATCTGAAAGAGTGTATATTATTGTACTTGTGCAGAGAAAGCCAGATATGATATTTTCTATCTAGTAGCTGTATTGCTATTTGGGTAAGGTCAGACTGACCTGAGAATCAGGCAAATCATTCAGCAGGCCAGATCCAGCTTCTGAGTTATATGTTGCCCTTGTGAATGTTGGCTCATTGTTGATTGTATGGATATATTTCTTAAAGGGATAGTAATACTTGAAAATAATTGTATTTTATATTGTAGCCCTTAAAAAACATGAAAAATGATATAAGTCTTATCTCGCAAACCTTTATGGTTTGGAAGATATTCACATGTAAAATATAGTAAAATGCTGTTTTCCTGGCTGTTTCAGCCAAATCTGACATCTAGTGAACAGATTTGTAATTCGGTCCACAGAGCAACTGGCAGCTCTTTAGCAGTGCCGAGATCACGATCTTTTGAAAAGAACTGCTTAATTGGAACTATCTACAAAGTGTGCCTGGCTTGAAAGCACACTTTGTAGACCATTCCAATTAAGAAATTCTTTTTAAAGATGGTGATCTCAGCACTCCTGGAGAGGCACTGCTGGTCAAGCGACCGGATTCCAAATCTGAAGGGTGGAGCAATGACATCACTCCAGGGGAAACTTTACTTCTGAATATCTTCCAAACCATAAAGGTTTGATAGATAAGACTTATATCATTTTTCATGTTTTTTAAAGGGCTACAATATAAAATAAACTTATTTTCAAGTATTACTATCCCTTTACAGCGGAACTTTTATCAGATCACCATAGAGTGCAAATGATAATTACATCAGCGATATGCACATATGTACTTTTATTTTCAAGAATAATTGCTGCATTAAACATAAATAGAACCTTCTATGCAGACAGGCACCAGAGAACAGTGCGGATATCTTGCAGAGCCGGCATCTCTGCATCTGTCCCCTTCAACTCCACGATTGGTGGGTTGAATTCCTTTGTGCCGCAAAGGCACCGGAAGGGACTGACAGGGCAGGTGCAGAGAGCTCCTACAGCAAGATCCCAGCCGGCGCCTGTCTGCATAGAAGCTTCTATCTTTGTTTGATGCAGCAATCATTCTTGAAAATAAAAGTAGGTATGTTTATATTGCTAATATAATTATCATTTGTGGCTCTATGGTTATCTGATGAAAGTTCCGCTTTAATCATTTCAAGTGCCAGAGGTTTGGGCCATTTGAATATTTTTAAAGCTAGAAACATTTTAAACATTTTATTATAAATCTGTTTAACCCTTTGAGTGCCAGAGATGAAGCCAACACATTGCTACCTCTACGGCACTCAAAAGGCCTAATTATGATCTCTTTGGGTGTCTTTTTAATTAAATTAGATTCATTATTTTTATGATGCCTCATGAAGTTTGCAATAGACTTAATAATAATAATAATATCAGAGCACTTTACCAGGAAGGATACATTGAGATTGTCTCTTTGTTTCAAGTATGTCCTGGGATATAGATGTTATTATTAACCAATCTGATCCATTTTAACTACTCTCAGAAGGATGAAAGGCTGAGTTGACTCTGCTAGAACCGGAAACCTTAAAGGGATAGCAATGTTTCACAAAAATAGCAGCTCGGATTAATCTTCATAGTATTTGAGCCATACAGAGTGTTATTTCAATACTGTCAGAGTTGTAGTTCAAGAGTAATGGAATGATAAAGTATCCCCCTCCCACCCCTTTTACCTAGTGCAAGTCACCTGCCCTCAGATGTGGAATCTGGTCCTGGGACAAGACAGCTCACATCAAGGGACAATCTTCTTACTGTGAGAACAATGAAAACCCTGCCCCCTTTGACAGGTTTTTCAGGTTTTTCCTTATGCTCACTGAAGATTGTCCCTATCTGAGATCCATCTGGACAGTCTTGCTGCTCTGAGGTGAGCAGTGTTACATCAATAAAAGGTGTGGGAGAGGAATATTTTATCATTCAATTACTCTTGAACTACAAATCTGACAGTACTGAAATAACACTCTCCATGGCCCACATACTATGATGATTAATTGGAGCTGCTTTTTTGTGAAACATTGCTATCCCTTAATATTTGAACAAATGCTATAGCTGGTGCATTAACCAACTGAGCCATCTCTCCAGCATGTAATGATATCATAAATATGAAAAAAATAAATTTTTTCTAATATCATACACTATATCTCAATAAAATGTAGGTTTGTCACTAAAGTTTCAGTTATTTTATACATTTTAGAAATTTCCTTTATCGCCCGAGAACACTGATACATGACCTGCGCTTATCCCTAGTTAACAGGAGCACAAAAAGGAATTTTTAGCTTTATCAACTCAACATGTATAGTTCATTGAGTGCATAGTAAAACTACCCTAAATCGTGTCAGTAACCATATAAAAACATATATATTACCTGAAAGGAGACAACATAACTTATCATGATATGGCTGAAGATTGTCTTCTTAAACGATGAAGGAAGGAAAATGATTTAACCCCTTAATGACTGCCCGATCCACGGGAGGGTGGCCATTAAGAACCACAGCAATTTTTTTTTCACAAATAGATTCCGGGGTCGATGAGTGGCGTGCAGCTGCTTGGTGAATCTGGAAATCCATGATGTGCCAGGACCGTCACCTGTCTTTAAATGCCGGACCACTGTGACGGTCCTGGCACGTCTTAAGTTGTTAAGGGGTTAAGGATGAGTGACGTGCCAGGACCATCACACAGTTCTGTCCTCTGGGGATGGGGGACGGCCCTAGCATGTCATGGGTTAATGATTGCACCTCAGAACTTGTTGTGATCATTACTAGGAGGCTGTAACTGACTGCTCCTGGACTGGAGCAGTCAATTCCTGCCATTCTCTGGTGGCTCAGCACACGTGATAGCAGCTAGAGTGATCAAATGTGCCAATGGAACCACATGACAAAGGCAATTTATGTGAACATGAGAAGCAGAGAACAGAGCTCCTAGGGCCTCAAATGGCGAAAGTTGGGGCACGTTTGTTGTGTTGAGAGCAGAACTGGTGGGAAGAGCTCTAAAAAAATAGTCCTTAACATACTGACACCTCCTTGTGTAGCTGAATAAGGGCAAGATGTTCAAAATGATAATAATTAGTGTTGAGCGAGCACCCCGATGCTCGGGGGTTCGGGTGCTCTGACCGAGCACCCCCGGAGGCTCGAGTGCTCGGCCGAGCACTCGAGCCCCATTGAATTCAATGGGAGGACTCGAGCATTACACCAGGCACCCCCTGCTCTGATGAGGGGAGGGTGCCTGGTCAATGCCCCCCTTCATCTCCGCAATGCCCCTCTTCCACAATGTCCCCCTTCCACAATGTCCCCCTTCATCTCCGCAATGCCCCCTTCATCTCCGCAATGCCCCCTTCATCTCCGCAATGCCCCCCTTCCACAATGTCCCCCTTCCACAATGTCCCCCTTCCACAATGTCCCCCTTCATCTCCGCAATGCCCCCTTCATCTCCGCAATGCCCCCCTTCCACAATGTCCCCCTTCCACAATGTCCCCCTTCATCTCCGCAATGCCCCCTTCATCTCCGCAATGCCCCCCTTCCACAATGTCCCCCTTCATCTCCGCAATGTCCCCCTTCATCTCCGCAATGCCCCCTTCATCTCCGCAATGCCCCCTTCCATCTCCACATGTCCCCTACCTCCAGTCCCTGGTGGTCCAGCGGAGCGTCTGTAAGATCTGTGCCTCCTTCGGCACAGATCCCTGCCACCCGAACATGGCGGGCGAGCACATGGCGGTACTCGTACGAGTACCGCCATGTGCCGAGCAGAGCGATGCTCGAGCCGATCCGAGCATCGGCCGAGCATGCTCGCTCAACACTAATAATAATGAAAAAATTGTTGGATCATGATTTGGTGGTAAAAGAAGGACAATATTTTCAGAGGTAAATCCGTCACATTGAAAATGTGCTATAAAGACTTAAAAATTATGGTAAGAAGACCTTGAATATTGCCCATAAAATTCTGATGTTAAATATGTCTTTGAATTTGTCTTTGGAAAGAAATTTTTCAAGAAACGAAAACATTTTTTGTCTTTAAAATGACAAATTTTCAAACAAAGACTTTTTTTTTTTTTTACTAGTAAACACTGAAGTACTGCTTCTCACTCATGATAACAGTACTTTAATTTGTCTTCTCCAAGTTTACACCATTTTCATTGTGTCGGTAAAAAATTACATTAATCAGACAAAAAGTAATGGTTAAAAGAATATTTTTTAATGAAAATACCTTATGATATGATGGTAGATTAAACCACTCCCACTCTTAAGACTGCTTTTTCCCTTTGACAGAGATGGTGGAATTGGATGCAAAAAATGATGGTAATAAGTCTGTAAACATTTTTTTATTCTGATTACAGACAATTTCAGTTACCACCACTTTTTAGACATCTCGCCCTAAATGTTTTAGCTCAAGACCAAAGTATTTTATTTACACAATCTAATTTACAAACACATTTACTGAAGTTTAACACTTTGAGTGCCAGAGAGGTATGCAAGGCATTGCAAAGCAATGCGTTGCATGCCCCTTTGGCTCTCTAAGGGTTAAACAAACATTAATGTGAGTTTTATTGCTGTGAAGCGACATGATATACGTACATATACACACACCACATAGTATGATCTCCTAAAAGAGGGACACCGGGGTGGGAAAGAAGGATATAAGGATTTTCTTCTTAGAGGGACAGTACCGCCTGGAAAGGGACACTTGGTAGGTATGAATGAAGTTCATATTTTTTATCCAATCCATGTTAAAAATTCACTAACTGAGTACAAATCATCAAGGAAAATGTTGTGATTTTTCATTTTTGTTTTAAATTTTTTTATTTTATTAACAATTTAAATGATGGGTTATACATATAAAGGTAGTGGCAAAAGAAAGACCTACTTATCCTAAAAATTATATATAATTTGTACGGGATACTAAATGAATTAGAGGGAAAATATGGTGGATCAAAGAAATACGAAAAAGGCCAATATTGCTTTTATTATTATTATTGTTATTCTTTATTTATATAGTCACATCATTGTCATCAAGGGGATAAAAATTATATATTTGAGAAATATTTTACATGAAAGTCACAATTTACAAGGAATTTCCTTTGAATAAAATGCTTAGATTTTTTCTTTTAATTAAAATGCAAAGTCACAATTTATAGCACAGGATCCTAAACAAAACTACTGTAAAAAACACAAAAAACATGAAATATGAATATCCCCTGAATATACTGATACCCAACATATAGGCGCATATATGCACGCAATCCATTTGAGCCATTAAATGGTAATAGTAAATAACAGGATTAACTACTAACAACTTACATATTGCAAAAGTTGCAGACTTTGTGATATTCATAGTTTAATAAACCACTAATATAATCATGCATAGTAATATGGGATAGTGCCCTTAAGGATGGGAACACACTCCAAAAAGCTGGGGCTCACTGGCGAGCAACAGCTTTTTTTGTCTATATATGTAGATTTCTTCTGCTAAAAATTATATATTTTGTAACAGAATTTTATCAACTTCAGCTGTCATGGAAGTCACATGTTTCTTATGTAGCATTTTTTATTGGATGGTGTGGGAAGGAACGCAATATTGAGAACAGCAGCTTTGGAGATATACAGTTATTACATCTTTCACTGATTAAAATTAGCCCCCATTAAAGAAAAGGTTGGTGCCCTCTGTCAGACTATGATTGTGGCCCCATGACAATCAGATCTAAATGATGTTGATAATCAAGTTGCTAATACTTGGTGAACATAATAATGTCTGTAGGCAAACATTGCTTACTGCTGTTTCTGACAACAACCCACATTTCCAGGTTATGTGGGAGGCTCAGGAATGCTGGCTACATCATCACATTTGTCACCAGATGTTCTGGTCATATTGAAAGGCAAGGAAGCTTCATGGCTTTCTGTGGTCATCAATACTGATCTGCAAGTGCTAGCTGCTAGGTAATGAATAGTGTGTGTGTGTGTGGGGGGGGGGGCATCAGGAGGGTCCTGTTGCCTCTCGAAGTCTAGACAATACAGTGTATGGTCTTGGCCATGCGGAAACGTATTACCAAGACTGTACACTGTGTGGTCCTGACACTCAGATAGTAAAACACAGATAATAACTTCAGATTTGCCCAACAAAAAGGTACCACTGGTTGGAATAGGTTGCTTTGTTAATCCCTTTGATACCTTCACATTCACTTTATCCTATATAATAATTCGCTAGGATGTTTGTCAGAAACCGTCATTTGCAGTAGAGACTGCCCGAACGCACAGAATGCTGGGAGTTCTGTGCTGGGAGCATTCTCTGCTTTCGGCCAGTCTCTGCATTGGCGGCAGGAGGCAGAGCAGGACCGGCCTCTTAACTCTTTGCGTGCCCGAGGGGTAAGCAAGGCATTGCAAAGTTGCGTGCTCCTCTGGCACTCAAAGGGTTAACATCACCCAGACCTTGGCCCGTGTACACAGGCTTTTACACTAGTTTGCAATATTATGACAGATGGCTTCAATACAGATAGGTTGTTGATCCAGGGAAATATCTGACTGCCATTTGGAGTCAGGAAGGAATTTTTTACCCTCTTGAGGCTTAATTGGAAATGACTTCAGAGGTTTTTTTTTTGTCTTCTTCTGGATCAACAAGAGTTTTTTTGGCATGGGCTGGACTCATCAACTATGTTACTATGCTTCTATTACTTTATGGGCTGTATTCAAGAGTAGCAATGCTGGAGCAAGTCAACTGTACCATAGGGGGAAATAAGACTTATTTCTGCCCTCTGAGTGTCAGAAGGGTCTCCAATGCATTACATTAGAGACCTATCTAACATTATAAGTCTAATTTACATAAAATGGAATTTGGAGAATTGTTATCTGTCCTGCGTGGTGCGGTTGGTACACTCCAGAATTGCTCATATTTTGATTTCTGCCTAAGGCCCTGAAGATGTTTTTGCCTTCTTTTACACACTCTCCTGTTTTTGAAATTATTTTGCTCTTTGTGGATGGTTGCACAATTTTATTTCTTCCCTTCTAGTAGAGATGAGCAAACTGCTTTGTTGAGTTAATTTTTTTATGAATGTTTTGTAAGTTATCAAACCTTTCACAGCATAAACCATTTGTGCATTATTTCAACCAATAGGATTGCAGGAAAAGTGATCACATGATGTATATAACAAGTAGCAGAATTACTTTTTGTAGTATCAGTGTCAGTTAGAATAGGTTCATCTGTGTGGGCACCCTGGTAGGAGTGGAGTGCTTACTTGGTGGGTGATGGTCCTGGGAGTATGGGAGAGGTCTCCTCTCTCTCTCTCTCTCTCTATCTCTTTCTCTCGCTCTTTCCTTCTCTAGCTCCTCCTCATCCCTTTCTTGTTGACTAAAACAAGGATTTATTTTTCTGATTGGTATTTAGCCATTCCATTGCCATCTTATCTGTATAGACCTCACCATTTTAATCAGAACTGGCTGCAGCTGAACTACAGATCACTTAGTCTGGCCTGAGAACTAAGCTGTATTTCACCTTTTCTAGACATCAGTAGCAGTCTGTCTGCAAGTCACTGGAAGCTCACACCACCACCCTGCCACCCACTGAACCTATAGCTTTATCATATAATGCATCTACTAATTTTCTTATTGTTTTTGACACCACAACTGTGAAAAATATAATAGTTCTTTGATTCTGCCACCTGCTCATCAATCTGTATCTCTCATCTCCTCTACATTCACCAGTGATTTGTTCACATGAGCTGTTTTATTACCTTCATTTTTTATCTTCATCTACAAGGAAACTCTTCATACCTTTTCACACATACAAATCCTCCTCTCACCTCCATCTTAAACTCAATACTACTAAGATAGAATGTGTTGTGTTTCCTGATAAACACTACCCCCAACCCCTTTCTCCATCACAGTTGACAATTTTACCATCCATTGAGAAACCAAAACACACTGGGGGAGATTCACTAAGCAGTGATAAAGAGATGATAAAGTGGAGATGACTTCTCCAGTGATATCACTTCTCCAGTTCCTGTGTTATTCTATGGAGCCTATTCACTAAGATCACCAAAGTTGAAGAAAACTTAGTGCACTGGCTCCATAGAATAACATAGGAACTGGAGAAGTGATAAACTGGAGATGTCATCTCCACTTTATCACCGCTTAGTGAATCCCCCCCCCCCTTTTCGTGTTATACTCAATTCAGCCTTGACATTCTACCCCCCATACGCTAGCTGTCACCAAAACCTGCCACTTTTCTGGAAAAATATTGGCAAAATACAGCCCTTCCTCTGTACGTCAACCGCAAAACCTCTCACTCAGGCCCTCAGTCCCTGTAGACGGAATTATTGCAACATTCTTCTCTCTAGTCTTCTTGACCCTCATCTTTCTCTGCGTCAGTCTGTTCTCAATTCAGCTACAAGAATAACTCCCCTTGCTCCCAGACACCTCATTTTCTCCTGAAATCCCTCTCTTGGCTACCCTATAAGGCCTCATATTTCTTACAAAATTATTATCCTCTTCTTTAATCCTTTCGGTGCCAGAGGGGTGTCCAACAAATTGCTCTGCAATGCCTTGGACACCCCCTGTCACCCAAAGGGTTAAGTCACATTCTTCTTTGTCACCTTCTTACATTTCTGCTATTATCTCCCGCTATACCCCTTTCTGTCACCTATGTTCTTCTCAAGGGTTCTTTCGAGCCATCTCTCAGCAGTAATCAATTTCATTAGCTGCCCCTCGACATTGGAATGCCCTCCCTATCCCTATGCCCTTGTCAATCATCCACACTCCTCACTTTCAAGGAGGCATCTCAGTAACAATATTCTCCTGACAGTCACATCAAAATTCTGCACTTCCCTTACTGAAGCCTTGTACTTGTATTTATGATCCTTTACCTACCACTGTCTCTGTATGTTGTCATTGTTACTAATTAGATTGCAATCGCTTTGGGACAGGGTTACCTTCCTAATGTATGATTCCCTTTTCTGTACTTTTTTCCCTGCTAATAATGCAATTATCACACTTTAGCCTGTTGCCTTAACCCTGTCCTGTATTATTGTATTGTACTATTACTAGTTCTGTAAAATGCAGTGTATATGTTTGATACTATATAAATACAGATACATAAATATATACTCTCATTTCTTGGAGATTTTTCTTCCAAAAGTTAGTACTGTTAAAAAAAAATGTTTTAAGTGTGTGTGTCACCTATGGACAACATCCCATAAATAGTTAGGTGACACATCCAATACCATAAAAACGTTATTTATTTTTTATTTTAAGTTTCGATATTATTTAAATTTAACTTACAAAAGTCTGTGCTGCAGCCTCTTCCAGGTGACTGCGGTTCTCTGTGGTTACAGAGCTCTGCCTCTGCTCTCCTCCGTCCTCCGATGACGGAGGCTTCTGTCTGTAAGCTGGAGAGGTCTCATTGGCAGAGATCGATATCTAGCCAATGAGAGTGCTCCAGCTTACAGACAGAAGCCTCCGTTACTGGAGGAGGGAGGACAACAGAGGCAGAGCGTCGGGCTGCTGTCTATGTGGAAGTGGCTGCATCCCAGACTTTTGTAAGTTAAATTTAAGCAAAATCGAAGCTTAAGATAAAAAATAAATAACGTTTTTATGGTATTGGATGTGTCACCTAACTATTTATGAGATGTTGTCCATAGGTGACACATCCACTTTAACATTACATTACAATTTTCCATTGTAGTCACCAGGTGGTGCTGCTCCTATCACTTACTATGGAGAGCCATAGTCTGTGACTGAAAGGGTTAGTGATACTTGTATCAAACTTGAGCTCCGAGTCTTCTTTATTTTTTTGTTTAACATTGTAACATAGTAGATGAGGCTGAAAAAAGACATGTGTCCATCAAGTCCAGCCCATGCCAAAAACACCCCTGTTGATCCAGAGGAAGGCAAAAAAAAACCCCTCTGAAGCCATTTCCAATCTAGCCCCAAGTGGGGGAAAATAAATAATAAATAAATAAATAATGTATTTCTTCCTGACTCCAAATGGTAATACATAGGGCTATATTTCAATACTCACAGTTCTCTAGTCCAAGCACTGTTCAGTCAAAAAGGATTCCCCTCCTGCCCTTTCCTTGCACCACCCTGCCTCTCAGTCTGGTCCGGATGGAGCGCACCGAGGGTCAATCTTCAGTGAGCAAAAGGAAAATCCTGCCTTCCTTTGTCAAGAGGGGGCAAGGTTTTCCTTATACTTACTGCATGAAGATTATGCCTTGCTGCATCAGTCCGGTCCCATGAGCAGATTCCAGATCTAATGGGAGGCCGCCAGAAGGGGCAGGACGGGGATCCTTTCAGATTGAGTAGCACTTGAACTACAGAACTGTGAGTATCCAAATATAGCGCTATGTGTTAAAAAAAAAAAACATAATGAAGACTCGGAGCTCAAGTTTAACCCTTTGAGTGCCAGAGGGGTACGGAATGCATTGCAAAGCAATGCATTCCGTACCCTTCTGGCACTCAAACGGTTAATACAAGTATTACTATCCCCTGAAGCTCTCCCACAGAGCATATAATAAAAAAACAACAATTTGCTGTTTGAGCACCAGATGGCGCTTTTGCAAACAGTTTCATTAAAAAATACATCTGAGCACTTATAACTTTTGAATGAAAAATCTCTTCTCAGTAAAAGCTCCATAACATTTAATTAAAAAATGGACTACTCCTTTATATCAGTAGGAATTTTAGGAAATTTTTATTTCCCCTAGAACAACATTATTCTCTCAAGGGCTGATGTTCTAAGAAGAACTGGAATAATCCTGTGGGACAAACCAACTACATCATAGGGGGCCAACAAAAATTTCCATTTATTTCAATGGGTGTTTTAACCTCTTGAATGCTAGAGAGGTCTCTAGTTTGAGAGCATTCAAGAGGTTAAAAGCCACATTTAAATCAACATGAATGTTGAACAGGTGTATTTGCCCCCTATGGTGCAGTATGTTGCAGAATTGCTCTGATTAACCCCTTAAGGACTGGGAAAATCTGTTGTGGATTGCACTTAACCCCTTAAGGACTATCATGGGTTGTTATACGGTCTTGGACCGTCATGGAATTCTGGGCTCCCCACGCGGCTGCACACTATTCAGGGAGTCCGGAATTGAACAGTGAAATAAATAAATGCTCTGTGGTCCACCGTGTGCATGCGTGGCCGGTCCTTAAAGGGTTAAGGACCGGAGCAATTCTGACCTTTTTGACTATGTCTTTGTTCAACAGTGTTTTCCCTCTAAGTACTTTATTTTACCCATGCAAATTATATACCGTTTTTTCGCACACAATTATTGCTTTCTTTTGATACCACACTTCTGTGGATAACCCACCATTTATTTTTGTAAGATTAAAGAAAACGGTAAAAAAAAATGTAAAAAAAACCACCATTTTTTTTCTCTTGGGATCATTTGGGCACAATGGGTTAAATTGTTATGGAGACTGCATGAACGGTATGACTGGGTAGTCATACCTACAAAATGGGCAGTTTTAAGTGTATCTTAGCAGGTCAGAAATGGACCTGCATCCAGCCAGCCTCCAGCACCAGCAGTGAAGGGGTTAATACCCCCAACTCCTTCAGGATTTTTATTTAGTATGTGTATGCTCTCTGCTTCTCTCTCCCTTACTTCAATAGTAGGAAAGAGAGAGGCACAGAGCAGACACAAATCCAGTGTGCTTGACACACTGCCTTATTCAATCAAAATGCCGGTATAAGTGATCGCTCCTGAAGCGATCACATGAACCGACAGAAGTGGCAAGCGCTGAGACTGAAAGCTCCGGTCCAGGAGCACTCAGTCTCAGCCTCCAATGAATGATAGCAGTGTTCAGAGAAGCGCACTGCTATAATTTAACCCATAATGTGCCTTATGGGATGTTTACCCATGACGGTCCTGGCACGTCATGGGTCGTTAATGGTTAGGCAATCTGATCGCCTCCAGCTATTGAGAACTATGTATGTATGTATATTTTTATTTATGTAGCTCCAACCTGTGTACTTGGCACGTTTCAGTTTACATTTAGTATAGAAGGGGTACAATAAGTGCAGTGATTAAGTGCTTATCTAGACAATCATAAGGGGAACACCAGGTGGGTATACATTACAATAAAAGGTCCCTGCCCCATAGAGCTTACAATCTAAATATAGGATGGGTGACATACAGATACAAGCAGGTAGAGGAGGAAGTGCAGTTTTTGACGTATGAGTTATTGTTTCCCTGTTATGGTAGTGCTACATTTAAGAGGTTCTCTTTTAGCTTGGATTTGAAATTGTTGAGGGTTGCGGCCTGGTGAATGGTGGGTGGTAAGGAGTTCCAGAGGTAGGGAGCAGCGAGGGAGAAAGCCTCCAGTCATGAAACAGCGATAGTGGTTAAAGGGGCAGACAGTTGTTCCCAAACCATGCATGGAGACCTCTCTAGCATTCAAAGGATTAAAAAGCTCTGTTCTTTCTTATGCATGCTCTGTTGCGCAACTCCATCTCTTCCTCTTCTTGATTATCTACTCCCCCTACTGCCCACACAAAACACATCTATCTAGCTGTTTCTTGTTCTATAAGGTCTTTATAACAATAAAGCTTTTTTGAAGAAAAAAAAGCTCAATTCAAGTGCACAGGAATTTACACATATTTATTTGACTCCTATGATATACTTGGTTTATTCCAGAATAACTCCAGTTTGTTTTTTATAAA
Source organism: Rhinophrynus dorsalis (assembly GCA_037306005.1). Lineage (NCBI taxonomy): Eukaryota > Metazoa > Chordata > Amphibia > Anura > Rhinophrynidae > Rhinophrynus > Rhinophrynus dorsalis. The sequence continues at coordinate 639,021,779 of CM074718.1, read as the reverse complement.
TATAGGACAATGAAACATATTCTTGTGCCACACACACAAAAATGCTATCATCTACTGAGTATTGGGCTCCAGACTCGTGCAGTCTTTTACTTTGATATTCTTGTTAGACCTGTCATAGCACTCTGCTAGATCCGTGCTGCCAGGGGAGGACTGGCCTGGGGGCAGGGTGGCAATTGCCCCCTGGGTTGATCATATGTCTGGGCTGGAAGGCCACTGCACCTCACTAAATCTCCCGATTGCTGCTGTAAATGGAGCTACACAAATGATACCACAGAGGTACAATCCAAATGGAGCTACACAAATGATACCACAGAGGTACAATCCAAATGGAGCTACACAAATGATACCACAGAGGTACAATCCAAATGGAGCTACACAAATGATACCACAGAGGTACAATCCAAATGGAGCTACACAAATGATACCACAGAGGTACAATCCAAATGGAGCTACACTAGTGATACCACAGAGGTACAATCCAAATGGAGCTACACTAGTAGCATAAACCATTTCCCTTGTAAGCTCTATAGTATCACTAGGTAAGCTTTACTTAAATTGTAAGCTTTGTAGTAGCGCACTAGTGTAGTCCCATTTCAACTGTAAGCTATGTGGTGTCATGTGATTTACGTCACAACATTAATGCCAATTTTAAAATTAACAAAAGGGGATGGGCTGGACCAGTGGCCTGGAACAATAATAGAAATGGGCCACTTTAATGTATTTGCCCCCTGGGCCACAAACTGCCAGCCCTCCCTTGTGTGCTGCTGTATGTTATGTCCACTTTGATCCTGATCAGTACAACTACCATAATTATAGTTTTATCAACAATATAAATAGATTCACTGATATTACCTATGTTCACTTTAGCTGCCAACTTTAGTAGAACCATTTCCGTACCAAATGAATTTAAGCTAATAGTCTCGTGTGTAAAAAAACAGATCTTGTATGTGATAGGAACATGAAAACTTAAAGTTTAAATTCATTAAGTTGCCCTCAGTCTTGTTGGTTTAAGGAACAGTCAGTTCAGTACCATGGAAACCTTCATTTCAGCTCTTCAGATTTAGGCACAGGAAGCAAATGTGACAAAACAGAGTCTTGATTGATATATTTGCTCGTACTAGTTGAATGTTTCAGACACCTATTTAAAAAATAGTTTTGTTTTTTGTAGTAATATGGATATCCTCTGTGATTTGTGTCAACACAACGACAGCTAAAAAACAGATTCTTTTTGTTTGTAGTGTTAGCAAAATGCCTTTAACCTCTTGTCTTCTGGTCAAATGAAGAGACAAGATTGGAGAAGAAACAAACAGGAATCCTTCTTTATTCAAAAGGAGAGAGAACAGCACACACATAACATGAGCATTAGCAAGAAAAACTGTTCTAAATTACAGACAAAAGGTTGTAACATATATACCTCTACTGCACATAAGAACCTAACGTCTATGGGTAAAACATGATGCATTATGGTCTGAAATAAGATGCTGAGGAAAACTGTGAAGAGATGTATGTTTGTAGTCCAATAGAAAATTAACACAAATATATATATGTCCAATAGCAGCAAGGCACCTTACTTTACTAGCCTACCCATCTTAACCCTCCCAACCCACTAACTACTTCTTTCCCAAGGTTATATGGTAAAAAGTAAATCCAAGGATATGTGGTAGAAGCAGAAAAGCAATTTGTATCTCTCATTAGCCTAACTGCGGGCAAAAAGGAGACAGGGGGAGTACTTATGAGTTTCTGTTGAAACTGCAGGAATGTATTGATAAGTAACTGTTCTGTGAAAAGAATATCTGCTGGTACAGTCAGCTGCAGAGTTCCAATACAGAGCAATTGGTATACAGAATAGTCGCTTATTACTGTAGTTAGGATTCTTTAAAGGGATATTAATACTTCGTTTTAACTTTATTTTATTTTGTAAGCATTAAAAAACACGAATAATGATATAAGTCTTATCTCTCAAACCTTTAAGAGATATTCACAAGCAAAGTTTCCCCTCCCGCCCCTTTTACCTAGTGTAAGCCATCTCTTCTCAGATGTGGTATGCAGTCCATAGACCAGACAGATAACAGCAGGGGACAATCTTCTTCCTATGAGAACAATGGAAGCCATGCCCCCCTTGACACGTTTTTCAGGTTTTTCCCTTATCTTAATTGAAGATTGTCCCTCTCTGCAAACTACCTGGGCACCTCCCTTCTGATCTGGCTGAGCAATGTTACATCAGTAAAAGGGGCGGGGGGGGATACTTTGTCATTGAATTACTCTTGAACTATAACTCTGACAGAATTGAAATAACACTCTCCAAAGTCCAAATACTATGATGATTATTTAGAGCTACTTTTATTATGAAACATTACTATCCCTTTAAAAGAGACCTGCTCTATTGCAGCAATACAAACAGAGAAGTATCTAGAGGAGGAGCAGAGGGTACAGCTGGGATAGGCTTCAGCATCCAAGGGGGAGGGATTGTCCTTTCTGCACTATCCTGTGACCCCTTATAGTCAGACCAGTTTCCTCTCTCTTGACTGGCAGCCAATGACATCATCACAAACAGTTGCTGGCAGCCAGAAAGATAAGAATAGGATCAACAAACTCGTTTCTGTTTCTTCATTAACCATTTGAGCATAAAAAGGGGTGTCTAACTGATTGCTCCCCTTTGTCACTAAAAGGGCACAGGTTTGCTGAAACATCCTGATCTCATCAGGGGAAATAGTGCTATCTGAACCCTTCCATTATTTTTAATTGAGTTGTTTTGACTTTAACTGCATTAACTTACCCACTACAGGAGTCAACCTCACAGGTCGATAATTTCATGTTATAGATATTGTGCCCTTTTTGTATGATGGTACTACATCTTGTGTTTTCCAATCACATGGCACTATGCTGATGATAGTGAATCAATAAATATTAAGTACTAGTTTAACAGCCCGTTACACGGGGCCACAGTGCCACTGCCACCCGGTCGCGGGGCAGTCATGCGCGGTACAGACTGCCCGCACCATGGCTGATACAGAGTTGGACGCTCCTTCAGAGCGCCCAGCTCTGTGTCAGCCACGGCGCGGGCAGTCTCTACTGCGCATGACTGCAGCACGCGCAGCAGTGTCTACTGCGCATGTTGTGGCGTTACACACGATTTAGCGAACTATTATATAGGATAAGGGTCTTGCTATTATTGAGCTTATTTCCTTATGTACCCTTGGGTGTATACCATCAGACCCAGGTGCTTTATTTACCATAACCTCTTTTACCTTTTATGTTATTCTACAGTGTCTATGCACTAACATCTAAAAATATGAAGAAATCATAGTGCATAGGCTCCATAGAATAACACAGGAATTGGAGAAATTATATCACTGGAGAAGTCATCTGCACTTTATCATCGCTTAGTGAATCTCCCCAATGGGTTAAACATACGGTAAATATGATTAAATCCACCACTGACTTTTCAAAGAACCACCATTCTTTATACTTCATGTTGAATAGCACAAAAAGAAGAGCATATAGTCACAAAGAAGACTAAACTAAATTGAATTCTTTATGATGTTTTATTTCATCTCTTAAATCTCTCCATCACTACTTCAAATTCTTTTCTTCTTCACAAGCCCTTGAAGAAGGAGAGGAGAATGTTTTCAGTTACGTCAGAAACTTTCCTTTATGGATTATTGCAATCTCACATTGACATGTTTTTTTAAGTGTACTCCAGAGGCACTATAGAACACAATGTACTATTTTAATAACTGCATTTACTTCTCTGTACAGTTTAGTTTTCATGAAATAAATAGCGGTGGGAAGGAAATGATTAAAATGTAGCGGAAGCATGTAGGAATACATCTCTACTTTATCAGTCAGAAAGTGTATTGATTTATTTGACAGAAAAGTGGTTTTGAAGCAAACGGAATATCAGTTCGAGAGAATATAAAATTGTCCCATTGCTATAGATATCCATAAGAATTTTAGCATAATGTTCAAAGAACCAACATTTTCCTGAAAACTGTTTGTATCATTAGCTAATATCTATAGTTTTAAAGTGGATGTGTCAGATTTAAAGAAATACTCCTGTATATTTATATCACCCCAATGGTCTCAAAACTATTCTTAAAGTCTACCAGTATGCTCTTGTTATGCATTAAAAATAACTTCAGAATTAACCAAGAACATACCTCCCAACATTTCAAATGGCCAAAGAGGGACACCATTGTTTTACTGGGGGTGTTACTGAGGGCGTGGCTGGGGACTGGGCATTACCAAGAATTTATAGGCGATTTCATGACCTACTGACACTTCTTTGTGTGTTAATAAATGATCTACAGCAACACCAAAGTATTTTATTTACACAGACTAATTTATAAACACATATAGTGATGTTTATACAAACATTAACCCCTTAAGGACCGGCGGTCCTGGGACATTTCCGTCCCATAATGACCGCATAGGCGCACTTGGACACGCCAGTACACGTGACCTGTCACGTGTATCGGTGCGTCATTATGGGGCCTGATAGAGATCGCTCCGATCTTGGAACGGTCAATCTCCGGCCCTATTTTTACTTACAGCGCTCCCGGTAGAGCGCTGTAAGTAAAAAGTACATGACGTACTATGACCGTCATCGGTCCTTGAGTATTTCAAGGACCGTGACGGTCATAGTACGTCACATGTCGTTAAGGGGTTAATGTAGGTTTTATTGTTATAGAACATGTGATACACACCACACAGTCTGATCTCCTAAAAAAGTGACACTAGCGTGGGAAAGAGGGTCAGAGGGATTTGGGTCTCAAAGAGGGACTGTCCCTTCTAAAGGGGGAGAATTGGGAGGTATGCAAGAGCAAGGAGAGCTCTTCCATCTTGATGATGTTCTTCTTGATTTTCAGCACTCTCCCTCCGAGGAGCTGTAAATCTGGAAAGGAAAGCCTGCCCCTTCTCAATAGGGCAGGCTATGCTCATGTATTACGTGCACAGGTGCATCATGCAAACAGTGTTCTATGGCACTTTTTTATTAACTAGACCACGTTCAGTCTGATACTGAACCCCTTGAACGCTAGAGATCCATCAAACACAATGATTTGCGGTACTATGGTGCAGTTGGTGGCTGGGCTGAGCGCTGCACCGGGCTCTCTGCATGCAAAGACTATAAAACACTAGGCAGTGTAAGCACTCTGAAAAGAAAGAGCATTGGGAGCAATTCCTTGAATGAGAGTATTCACATCTACTGTAGTGCAGGTGAGCGGCATGATGTGCTGGGAGAGTGCTGGGATGATGTGGAGGACTAGAAGATCATGCCACATCTGAACATCTGGCGAATGAGATACAAGCCCCGGGGCAGGAGGACATGAGTGTGACTTCTAGAAAGACAAGAAAACATACTTAATGCGACCTTTAAGTGTGCTACATGAGAATGTCACTCTTTTGATTGGAGCAGCATTCTCATATCGCTCTTTTGAATCAGGCATAATTTTTAATGTAGAAAAAGAAAAAAGGGCGCTCCTAGTGCAATATGTCACAAATATGGGACCTCCACCAGTACACCACTGTACTCACAATTTCAAAGACCACTAATAGTGATCAGCATGTGCTTATGAGGGAATCCAACTGCCCTCACTCAGTCCAACAAACGATGGATGCTGCATCTTAAGAATTCCCACCTTCTTCTGGAATCCTTGGAGAGAAGAAACACACGAACAGAAAGAGCGCAAACCACCTCAAATCCCCTCTGGACAATCAAATCAAATGAATACTCACAATCTTCAGATGGAGTAGCTGGTATACCATGTAACCAGCTCAAACAAACGGGGAAACATAGACTGCCCTGATTCAGTCACCTCTGTGTTCCAAAGAACCGGATCCTTTATCTCAGAAAAAGTTGAAATTTATTCAAATAAAATCACATAGCATTAATATAGCATCTTGCTTCAGATTATTGAATCTGCCTAGTATATAAGATGTATGATACAAGTAATAGCTTGATATATGAGGAATGTGATAAATTAGGAATGGTGGAAACAGAGTTTGGGTAAAATTCTGCCATATATCCTAAGAACCTGAAATATAACGGTAAGAGTAGTATAATCATAGTAAATGAAACGCATACTGTAAAAAGGTGAAGACACCCAGCACCTATCTATATACAGAGCATTAGAGGAATGAGTAATGCTAAAGTCAAGCAGAGTATGTTATAGAGGATTATATGCGTTCCTAGATGTGCGAGAATTACAGAGCCTGTATGAGGAGAAAATACCAAGCCTGTCTTGAAACACCAAAATACAGAGTTTATAGTGTGCAGAAAAATAATTAGTCAAATGTACAAGAGTAGTGAGGCTTATATGTATAAGCGGCCCAGGATTTATTCTATGAATTAAATAAACAGTACTCATAGAAAGTCTAAGGATCAAATGCGGAACCAAATGTACGTACAGTGCATGGCGCATAACTTGAATACGGAAAGCATAACATAGAATTTAGCTAGGCAGAGTATAACATGTTCTTTAAGTCTGCTGGAACCCTTGGAGTGCCAGAAGAGCCAACACATGTAGTAGTTATCTATGTGTAGTGTGTAAGCTACTGAATATCTCCGGTGCCTGGCGGGCTCATTCTATCATGGTATAGAGCCGGATATAGTGAGTCAAACAAGCAGTAAAAACTCACACTGGTAAGTCCTTACCATAACTACTAGAACATGACTTGGCCTATACTAAAACAAGTAACACAAACCTGTTATAACCAGAGCACAACCGACAGTGTAAAACCCTACAATGCATACATGACAAAGGAAATACATAACCGCTGCTCTGTATACTAGTCGTACAAAAACACAACAATGACCAACTCTGCACATACTAAGAAAGTACAGTGAGCCTTGAATATATGTAGTAATATGGATGGTCTGCCAGCTGAGTGCTGAAATGTAACCCACAATTTGGGTGCCGCCAAACCTTCCATCCCCTGATACCTATGTGCATTATCCAACCCCAATACTGATAACTACTATACTGTTGTCCTTTAGAAAATCCCTGCCGAGAGTGGAGCATGTAATGTATCCGAGAGTTAGACTGCCCGACGTCACCTTCTGATGATGTATGAACTCTAACCCGATCCTGCAGCTACGAGATACCAGGTGAACCTGATACTGGGTATAAGAAGGTCCTTCCACAATACCAGGCTAACCAATAGCCTTATTATATATATATATATATTTTTTTTTTTAATAAATATTAAGTGTTAATATTCCTTTAATATTTCACAATATATGCTAACCTAACCCTAACTTAAAAACTAACCTACACCACCCCCAAACCTAAGAGAAACAGACCCAAACATTAAGTGACCCTAACCTAATAGTAGTAGGCACAGTTCCTATCCTAACAGATGCCAATCTAGCTGACCCTAACAGATATTGAATTAGTTGACCCTAACCTAGCCTAACAGATACTGACCTAGCTGACCCTAACTTGACCTAAAAGATACTGAGCTAACTGACCCTAACTTAACAGATAATAACCTAACCCAACAGATTCTCACCTGTGACATGCTGTGGGCACTATTTTGATGACGTAATGATGCTTGTTATGTACGCAGCATCACTTTAATAGGATACCTTATAAAAATGTAGCATTGAAATTCCAGGGTAAAGTAACTGCACTATACAGATTACATACAATTCCAACTGATATAACCCTTTGAGTGACAGAGGGGTGCACACCACATTGCTTTGCAATGTGTTGTGCACCCCTCTGACACTCAAAGGGTTAAATATGACCATTAACCCCTTGAATGCTAGAACGGTTTTCAATGTATTGCTTCTCAATAGGTTGGAGACACACCTCTCTAAGAGTATTGGTATGTGCCCCTATAGTGTAGTTCTACTTTTATACATAAGATCTATTGTTTGTTTCTCTGATCCAGACCAACGTAAGTGAACTGTGTATCACAGAGGAAATAACACATAGAAATGTTATTTAGTTCCAAAACAAAACCTGTGTGGTCAATTTATACAAAAACTAATTAATGAAAAAACAAATAATACGATGGGATAATGGAAAGCAAATAAATATAGATTAAGTGGGTCTATTTAATATCACTCAATGTATCACAAATGAATTGCAAGTCTCATATAATATCTACATAGAACGGAAAAGGAGACGCAGTAATATCTGGATGATAACGTTTTACGTTACACTGATTTATCATCCCTGACCACTGCAGAGACCAGTTCAATGCCAAAGAATTGCAGGTCAGTTAAAATTAGCTTTTATTAGTAACTCTTTATTAAAAGAAAACACCCACATTGAAAAACAAAAGAATCTTGTTGTTAGTGATATCCTCCTGTGTTATGAAAGGAGCTACTTTAGAGATTCTAGTGTCCTATATCCTCTCACAGCCAGTATTAGAACCAGGTTAGATATGGAGGCACAAGGAGCCTTAGATGTTTTATTGCAATATAGGGGCGGCTTGCTTTACATTATATTTGCATAATACCAATAATTCACAGAGGATGTTACAGTGGTGTGAATACTGCAACCATCCTTACTGGTTTAAATTAAAAACAGAACATTCCAAAAAGCTATATCAGCTGTGCAGTGAAATTAAGAGCTGAATTCAGGAAGCTACAAGGGTGTTTTCTCTGGCCAGTTGTGCCTTTGGGGACAAATAAACATGCAGGTCAATGTAACTGAGGTTTTATCTCCAGTTCCTATGGTATTCTATACAGCATATGCGCTAAGATCTCCAGAGTTTGAGAAATCTTAGAGCGTAGGCTGCATAGAATAACATAGGAACTAGTGAAGTGATATCACTGGAGAAGCCATCTCTACTTTATCACCTCTTTATCACACCTTAGTGCATCTCCCCCTTGTTTGCTACAAAAGTGTCTAATGCATTACATTCAGTGGATTAAAGGGAAATCGGTGCAAATGTTTATTTATTGTACAGTTTGCTTTAGCTTCCTGAATAAGGCTGTAAGTCCCACCTTCTACAGGAGACTTTACTGGCCATTCCAATGTTGGTGTATATACGAGTAGTTTGCATTGGTCCACCCAATTTCTATTTTAGTGGTTTGCTACCAGCTACCCAAAATTATGGACCACAGTGTGCCATGTCTACCCTGTCCTCCATCCCAATAATCTCTTTCTACTCACCTTCAATTCATGTGAACATTCTAACTCAGAACAAATTTTCCAGTCTCCCTGATTCCCATTAAACTATGATAACCACGACTATGATTCTTCATTTGTTGTAGTTGGAGATAAAACATCAAGGAAAGCTCTCCAAAAGTGTCATCTTGTTGCATGACAACACCTCATCACATACTGCAGGTGACAAAACTGACTTCCTTAGGCTTTCAAGTGATGCCCCATCCACCCTATTCGCCCGAGCTGGCTCCTTCTGACTATCATCTGTTCCCCAGTCTCAAAAAACACCTAAAGGGACAACGATTTGGGAGTGTTCCGGAGGCAACTAATGCTGCAAATGAGTGGTTACACCAGCAGTCGGAAGAACTGTATTTGCAGGGACTTAAGAATCTGCGGGACGGTTGTCACAAGTGCATTGACTTCCTGGGGGAATATGTAGAAAAGTGTGGCAGTTACAGTTTCCTAGCTCAATTTTTTCTGGGCAAGGCTCAATACTTATCAGCACCCCCTCATATAAGTTCTTTGTTGCAGGGAAGTCCTTTTGTTTTCTGTACTGGACTTTTTATTCATGGTTTCAGTATTTATTCCCTATATTGTTTACCTGGTTATCTATATAAAGCACTGTGATATAGGTTGTGCAATGTACATAGACTTAAACAAGCATACATGCATTCATCCTAGCTCATTCACAACACTTCTACACTAAGATAGTTATAACCATCAATCCCTCTTCTCAGATATTCAGTTATCCCGAGCTGCACTATGTTGATACCAAGAACCTCTCTTTACAGTTACTGAGCAGTCTTTATAGTTATGTAGCAGTTTATACACTTGACGAAATTGATCCGTGGAATTGATAGAGTTTATCATAATTAATGTTTTTTTCCTCACTGATAAGACAAGGTTTTATTTTAAGGGAAGGCAAATAGAAGTCCTATAGTTACTTTTGTACTATTATTATTATGAATTTATTTTATTTATATTGCTTCCACTTATTGCGCAGAGTTGTACAATACAAAGATGTAAAACAATACATATGGAACACAGAACACTAAAGAATCAATGGGCCCTACTCATGAGAGCTCACAGTCTAGAGGAAGGTAGGCTGGGATAAAGAAGGTGTAAGTGCTGCGTCCATGATTCTTAGTAGACCAGTGAATAGAGTTGTAATTCATCAATAACTGCAGGACATCAGGTGGATCGCCATTACCTTGAATTTATTGCTACTGCAATATTAGTTTGAATGAGAAACATTATATCTCTGAGGATGATGTACAAAGAAGAATGTAAGCAATTATATGGCAAACCAGCTGCACCACTGGAAAAAAAGTCATGGAAAAAACTGCACTTCTCTTTTATGCTGATGTTACCAGGTGAAGGAAAATAAATTACTATTCTGTATTCTGAGAGGGTAGTAGATAAGTGGAACAGCCTACCAGCAGAAGTGGTAGAAGTTAATGCAGTGACAGAATTCAGGCATGCATGGAATAGGCATAAAGCTGTCCTTAACATAAGAAAAGACCAAGGACCAAAAAAGGTTTGAGGTTTTTACAGTAGGAAAATAGGCAGACTAGATGGGCAGAATGGTTCTTATCTGCCGTCAGATTCTATGTTTCTATATTTCTATATGGCCTGAAGGTTAAGTTCCTTGATTTCAATGGGTTTATTATTAGGGCACACATGCATACATCATCTTCAGGCTGTAAACATTTTCACTGATCACAAACATTTCAGGACCGAATTGACATCCCAGGCACCCCTAGGCAAGGCACACTAGGCACCCTTAGCCTCACCCATGGCCACACACCCACTCGTCACATGGCCCAACCCACAGTCCCTTCCAATGTCTCCTGGCACCAAAAATACCTGTATTCTATAACATACAAGTACGAAAAATAGCTTTTAACTCATTTTCTGCTAAATAACTCTATATGCAATGCGAATGCATTGGAGACCCCTTTGACATCTGAGGTTTAACCCTCTGAGTACCCCTCTGGCATTAAAAGGGTTAAATAATAGCCTGTCAAGGGGAATAAAACTTGAGCATTCAGATTGCTCTGGCCACACCCTCAAAACAGAATGTGGACGCGGCCACACAGCTGAATTTTGAGCTTTAGGCAGTTGCCTACTCTGCCTTTTGTGGAATCCGGTCCTGGGCCTTTTAAAGGGATAGTAATACTTCTTTTTAACTTTATTTTATTTTGTAGGCATTAAAAAAACATGAAGAACGATATAAGTCTTATCTCTCAAACCTTTATGGTTTGAGAGATATTCACAAGCAAAGTTTCCCCTCCCACCTCTTTTACCTAGTGTAAGCAATCTCTTCTCAGATGTGGTATGCAGTCCATAGACCAGACAGATAACAGAAGGGGACAATCTTCTTACTGTGAGAACAGTGAAAGCCCTGCCCCCCTTGACAAGTTTTTCAGGTTTTTCCCTTATCTTAATTGAAGATTGTCCCTCTCTGCAGTCTACCTGGGCACCTCCCTTCTGATCTGGCTGAGCAGTGTTACATCAGTAAAAGGGGCGGGGGGGGATACTTTGTCAACTGAATTACTCTTGAACTACAACTCTGACAGAATTGAAATAACACTCTCCAAAGTGCAAATACCTTGATTATTAATTAGAGCTGCTTTTATTATGAAACATTACTATCCCTTTAAGCCCTTGAATGAACGAGGTCTCCAGTGCGTTGATTCAATATGCTGGTGACATATCTACCATTCAAAGGGTTAACCCTTTCAGTTCTAGAGGGGTATGCAATACATTGCTTCTCAATGCATAGCGTACCCGTTCTGGAACTGAAAGGGTTAAGAGTCCTATATAAATAAGCTAGAATTGGGTGAATTTTTACTTGGCACCCTATGGCGCAGTTGGTTTGCACAAGAATCTCTCCAGTCTTTTTAGTACATCAGCCTATCTGACTGTTCTTTGACATAACAAATAAAAATAATGCAACCACTTACTACTTCTTCACTTGCTCACTCACAGAACAGGAGACAGTAATAAGCAGGTAAACATGTTTTCATCAATCCCTGCTATTTTCTAAAGCTTTTACATTAATTCCAACCATCTGGATGTAAAACGCCCAGTGTATAAATCTGTAACTTCATATTATAAACTGCTTGAACTTCATTTATTTCATCAGTCAACAAGCACTGGTAATTCATTTCTTTTAGGTTTAATCAAAGTGGATATTTTCCATGTAAAAGCCCAATCAGTGTGTTTCCATTCCAATTCTTTTCTCCCGCTAGCTATGAAATACTGGAAATGTAACTCCTGGTAAAGATTTTAGATGCATATAAAGTATTCTCCTTAATATGGACAAATAAACGTCAGTCAAAGGTGTCTACCTATATAGATAAAATATAAACACAGAATTTGACAGTTCAATCTAGGGCTGGATTAAAAAGCAGGAGATAAATGTTATGTCCCGTTTTATAAAAAAAAGTCCTGTTGACTATGGGGATACCTGGACATAAAAACTCACAGCGTGAAAAAACTTTGTAATATACATTTATACAAAATGAACCCAAGTGAACAAGTTATGACGCACAGCTAGGAATGATGGAACCCTCCACATTCCCCAAATTAAAAACTAAACAAAGATAGAATAATGTCCTATGCTACTTCATACAAATTACCTAAGTGCCAACCCCGTGTACAGAGTATTTTCTACCAACGTATTAATTTACTTGTTTAAAAAATGATTGTTTTTGTCGTATAGTTTGCCAAGATATGTTTAAAGGGATAGTAATACTTCATTTTATATTTATTTTATTTTGTAGGCATTAAAAAAACATGAAGAACGATATAAGTCTTATCTCTCAAACCTTTATGGTTTAAGAGATATTCACAAGCAAAGTATCCCCCCCCTGTTCAGCCAGATCAGAAGGGAGGTGCCCAGGTAGACTGCAGAGAGGGACAATCTTCAATTAAGATAAGGGAAAAAGCTGAAAACTTGTTAAGGGGGGCAGGGCTTTCATTGTTTTCATACAAAGAAGTTTGTCCCCTGCTGTTATCTGTCTGGTCTTACAACCAGATTCACATCTGAGAAGAGATGGCTTACACTAGGAAAAAGGGGCGGGAGGGGGAAACTTTGCTTGTGAATATCTCTTAAACCATAAAGGTTTGAGAGATAAGACTTATATCGTTCTTCATGTTTTTTTAATGCCTACAAAATAAAATAAAGTTAAAATGAAGTATTACTATCCCTTTAAGCTTGCTTACCATGCCAAGGTACCTCATTTTAAGCGAGTCATATTACATACTGCCATCTTTAATGACTTACGAAAATGCTTTAAATTAAAAGCTGTAACTATCTAATGTCCTTGTGGCTGAATTCTCTCAGACCTGCAGTGAGTGAGTGGCAACCTCAAGAACTGGAATATATCCACCAATCCAATGATATAGAAATCTGTCCTACTCACTACTATAAACTGATTGGATCCTGTATAATACAGTCTTCCAATATGCATTGAGTTTTTCATTTTCTCAAGTAACTTAGAGCGATTACAAGCAAGCATAAGCTTGGCAAGCTAGTTAAAATAATGCAATATACTATGCCTTTAAAAACCTCTCTTGCAATGATCAGCAATTCTGCATATTTAAACACATTTTTAGGGCACTTCATTATATTCAGGCATTGGCATTTCTAACAGTGACATTTATTGAAATATGGTGAAAAAAAGCATCTCTCAAGTGAACAAAATATGATTAACAGAAAGAAACGAGGGTACTCTCCACTGTCCCCAAATTAAAAACAAAACAAAGACAGAATACAATCTGTTGCTGCTTCAGACAAATACATTGCAATACATGGCTTCAATGTTTTGTTTTTTATGTTTTTTGCTTTTTTGTCTTCCTTTGGATCAACAGTGGTGAGTGATATGGCATGGGCTGAACTTGATGAATGCATGTCTTTTTTCAGCCTCCTCAACTCTGTTACTATGTAAGTGTAAATTTTTTTTTTGTACTTTTCAAAAATTTTATTGAAGTAAAGACAAGAGACAGGTGAAGCAACTAGGTCAAAGATGACCTAAACATAAGACGTATACATTATCATTAACAGGATCAAAAGAAGGGCAAAATGTAGGCAAAACGATACACATGAATTAATCTGGAGTGAAGGAAGTGGTCTACGAAGGGGAAAATTATAGATAAGTGTCAAATTTTAGTATTTTTTTTAGCATTTATGTCAATCTCAGTCTGTGCTATTTTCCACTATTTGCAAAACTATTTCAATGCACATTTTTGGAAGTTTAAGTTAACCCAAAGCAATGTGTTGCTCGTCCCATGGGCAAGGTTGATTTTGGTCACGTTTGCAAAAGATAGGTCTTGACAATTGCATAAAATTAGCTTAACATCAAATCTTTTCTCACAGAAAAATGTGTTGTTTAGAAATGCAGGCTAATCTTTAATGGATGAGAAAGTGCTGCCACAACATTTCAAGGCCAGTCCTGACCCTTTATTAAATGAGAAAAAAAACAGTGTTTATAGTATATATAAAGACAAAACAAAATGCAAAAACACTAAACTGGACATTACTATCTCTGGTTTGAGGTGGGAACATCTGGTTCACTGTTTTAATTTTTTTATTTAATGAATATAAAAAGAGATGCTAAGGGTTTTAATCAGCAATTTTTGTTTACTTTGCCTCACATAGATTTCCCACATAGCACAATTTTTTTAAAGAGATACATTTTTGTTTAATACATATAACAAACTCTTGATAACTTATTTTGCATACCATAACATCTAGTGCCCCTTTAGTAAATTTGGGCCTTCATTGAATCCATTTTTTTGTAAAAATAAATTGCATAAAAACATATTATGATATTATGTTGAATCAAGTTCACGGCCTCTGTTGTTAGGTGTCAGAATTTTATGTACATCTCATTGTCAAAGGGGCAATAAAGAATGGCTCATATTTGGCTGCATGAAGTTCTAGAATCTAATTAGCAGGAGCTCTGCAGTTTCACTAGTCTGATGTCCACAGATCATTCTTGTAGTGTGCTTCCATTAAAGGAACACTAAGACCTGCTATTAATAAACCTCTTTTGCCTTAATCTGGGAAGAACATCATAAAGGCCACTGTAAATAAATTGTAATTGATTTTGTTTGCTAAAATTTGTTTTAATTAGTACTGGATTTGATGTCCATGGATGTGGAGCTGTGTAACGGTTTGTTTGACTCACAGACACAGGGATAAGATAAAAACACAGTTTTATTAAATATAATAATACATAAAGAACCCTCACAGGTCCTGTAATATAAATGTTATAGTACAGACACACGACTGGTTAATTATGCCCACACAGGTCCAGCATATGTATAGGAGACAAACAGTTTATGCTGACATGGGTCAGGCGAATGATAAGGTTTCCAGGTTGCAGCAATGCAGGAGTTAACATTCATCAAGAAAGGAAAACAGTCCCATATGTTCTGGCAGCCAGCTGCTTCTAGAAGACGCCACAAATAGAATCCACAGTATACTAGTCCACTGAAGTAATCAGGAGTGCTGACACGGAGGCAACAATAGCAACCGGTTATGACAGAGTGGAGCGGAACCAATGGCAATGTACCGGTGCTATAACAGAGGCAACACTTGCAACCGGTTTTGATAGAGTGGAGCAAACCAATGGCAGTATACCGGTGCAATCACGGAGGCAACACTTGCAACCGGTTTTGACAGAGTGGAGCATAACCAATGGCAATGTACCGGTGCAATCACGGAGGCAACACTTGCAACTGGTTTTGACAAAGTGGAGCGAACCAGTGCTGTATACCGGTGCAATCACGGAGGCAACACTTGCAGCCGGGTAAGACAGAGCGTAGCCAATGGCAATGTACTGGTGCTATAACGGAGGCAACACTTGCAACCGGTTTTGACAGAGTGGAGCAAACCAATGGCAGTATACCGGTGCAATCACGGAGGCAACACTAGCAACCAGTTATGGTAGAGTGGAACAACCAATGGCAGTATACCGGTGCAATCACAGAGGCAACACTAGCAACTGGTAACGGCAAGGAGGACTAGGCCAGAAGTGCTCTGAGCCAAAATGGAAGACAGGCAAGCCTGCGGGCAGAGGTGCCAAACCCAGTAAGGCACCGGAAGTCAGAATGTCGCCGAGGCGACTAGGACCACCACGGGAGACTGCCGAGTCGGAATCCAGGAGCAGGAACGTCAACCAGGCCGGGTCAGGATACAGGAGCAGGAACATCAGCCAATCCGGGTCGGTACACAGGAGCAGGAACGTCAGCCAGGCTGGGTCGGTACACAGGAACAATCGCTGGAGAGTAGTCAGGCAGTCCGGGTCGGTACACAGGCGCAGGAACAGGAGAGTAATCAGGTAACCCAAGTCGGTACACTGGAAAACTCAATACAAACGTAGAACTGGCACAGGAACACCACGAAAGGGCAGTGATAAGGTGCAGGAGCCCAGTATATAAAGGCAATACTGAGCGGGCTAAACACAGGGCAACCAATGAGGACCTCATATGGATAACTGACAGAAAAATAAAAACAAGGAATCACGGGCACCATGATAGTCTGATACTTTGTTGCAAGACTTGGGGATCCCAAACTCCATCCACCTTCTTGGGATGGATTTCATTGAGGGAGAGTTCTTAAAAAGAATGATGTCTGCCTTAGAATACATAAATAAAGTGGAAGTTAGAGGTATGTGTAATACAAAGGTATGTGTAATACATTGAAAACTACCTGGCACTCATATAATTAATACCCTCCATAAACTGTTCATAGTCCCTCATTCCATGCAACTAGTAACAAGCCTGCAATACAAATTTGCAGGCTCTATAATAATGGTGTTCTACCCAGGGTGCAGTCTCTTTTAGCCCACTAGTGCCTTTCACAGAGAGGAAATATCCTAAAGCATATCATATTGGTCCTGCCATAACAACAGTCCAACCACGAAATGCCAGGCGATTCCTCTCTGACCAAGAGAAGCAGCCAACCCCAGACGTACGTTTCGACCTTGTTGGGCCTCTTCAGTGAGGTGAAGCTAATCTCTCTAGGCACTGTGAGCAAGGGTCCAGTGCTGGATTCCCCTATTACCCTTGATGTGACAAATCTCAAAGGTAATTTGCATATGTAAAGAGGAAGTCAGAGATGCTCAACTAGGAACGAGCCTGCAATACAGATTTGCAGGCTCTATAGGAATGGTGTACTACCCAGGGTGCAGTCTCTTTTAGCCCAACAGTCCAACCATAAAATGCCAGGCAATTCCTCTCTGAACAAGAGAAACAGCCAACCCCAGACGCGTATTTCAGCCTTGTTGGGCCTTGTCAGTGAAGTGTAGCAGATCTCTCTAGGCACTGTGAGCAAGCGGTCCAGTGCTGGATTCCCCTATTACCCTTGAGGTGACAAATCTCAAGGGTAATTTGCATATGTAAAGTGGTCAGAGAGAGACAGCCGAAACGTACATCTGGGGTTGGCTGTTAAAGGCACCAATGGGTTAAAAGAGACTGCACCCTGGGTAGGACACCATTCCTATAGAGCCTGCAAATTTGTATTGCAGGCTCGTTCCTAGTTGAGTGTCTCTGAATCCCTATCTACATAATCCAGCAATGGACCCCTTGCTCACAGTTCTTAGAGAGATCAGCTTCACCTCAATGACGAGGCCCAACAAGGCCGAAATGTACGTCTGGGGTTGGCTAATTCTCTTGTTCAGAGAGGAATTGCCTGCCATTTCGTGGTTGGACTACTGTAATGGCAGGACCAATATGATATGCTATAGGATATTTCCTCTCTGTGAAAGACACTAGTGGGTTAAAAGAGCCTGCACCCTGGATAGAACACCATTCCTAATTCCAAATTTATATTGCAGGCTCGTTCCTAGTTGAGCGTCTCTGACTCCCAATCTACATCTGACTTAGTATACATGACATCCAGTACTAATTAAAGATTGATTTTGGAGAACCAGTCTATGCAGAATTGATTACATAGTTGATGATCCTGGGAAAATGACAAGCATCAAGCCCATGTATCACCCTTGTTTAGCCAAAGGAAGGTAAAAAAACACCATATTGAAGCCATTTCCAATTAAGCCCCAATGGGAAAAAATTCATCATATTTTCCCAGAACATGCCATCTGCTTGAAACCAACTGCCATCATTTTTAATATTGTTCTAAGCTAGAAAGGTATCCATTGCATTTTAAATCAACTACAGCATCTGTAAACACAGCATCCCGTAGCAAAGAACTTTACTGCCCTTACTGTAAAAAAATCCCTGATTGCCTTTTAGCTGAAAGTGCATTTTCTATAGTTTTCATGGAAAACCACCTATTTTTTGCTTAGCTCTTTGAGTATATATAGTTACTTAGTGAGTTATTTGTATTAATCTTGAATATATTTGTGAATCATAAGCATTTCACCCCGTAGATGTCTCTTCTCTATTGTAGACATATTCATATTGGCTATTAGGATTTTCTGCTTTTATTTAAGTTAATTGATTTGGTTTATTACAAGGAGGTTTGAAAATGTGTCCAGATTTAAATAAGACGGTGGTTATTATTATTAGCAGGTGTTAGTTTTGCTTTAAAGGGATAGTAATACTTAAAATGTAAAAAAAAAATATGTTGTAGGGGTTATCCCCCTGAGGAAAACAAGAGTACTCCCACTGCCAAAGTACAATTTCAGGCCACTGTGATATTGCACCTAAAAAATGCAACTTTGAAAATTAATAACTTTTGAATGAAACACATTTCAGCAGTGGGAGTACTCTTGTTTTCCTCAGGGGGATAAACCCTACAACATATTCTTTTTTACATTTTAAGTATTACTATCCCTTTAAGGTGCATTGTTTCTCAGCTTATACATAAAGATTTCACCCTGTACAATGCAGAAAGAGCATAACATCCCAGTTCACCTCTTTTCTTAAATCTTTGCCCTATGAGGCATGCAAAATGCAAAGAATCATGAATAAAGGTACAGTAGCCCTTGTTAATTATTTACATAGTTTTGAAAGTTATCAGAAAGATTAAGGGTCTGTTTAAAGTGAAAATGGACTACAAAAGGTAATAATTTCACTTTAAGTACGAAAAACACAAAGAGAATTGAATAATTCTGTGCTATAGGGAACAAATAGCACTTAAGGGGAAAATCCCCCATTTAAGTTAATGGGAATATGCATTTACACCATTTTTTTGTGCATACAGCCTTATGTACTGTCCTAAAGTAGCAAGTAAGAATTATTCACTCACATATCTTCAGTGCTTGATAAAACAAATTGAATTAATAGGTCGTTTTAAGCAGAATTATTTCCTTTATCTGTATTACACATAATGACTAATGCCAATCAAATACGCTTGTTTACCAAACTGCTCAATGTTCCCTTGAACAAAGTAATTTATGATTTTTGTACAAATGTACTACTAATAATGCATTCTCTCCATGGAATGTGCTGTTATGTGCTGTTATCAGTGTAGCACAGAAGTTCAATTAGTGGTATCAATGTCATTCTGTTTAAATGGAAACTGTTTCAAAGGAATAATCCATATGGGTGTAATAGTGTTATTAACCCTATGTGCACCTGCACAAGTACCATTCAAAGCACTGCATTGTGGGGCATTTTTATTGGATAAGGGGCTGACATAAGTGAACAATATATTCAGCTTATTTCCTTTTATCCTAGGTAAACTTCTTTTGGCATGTCTGGGGAATTGGGGATGAAGGTCCCATTCTACAGGAAAGGGCACTGAAGGACTTAACCCTTTGTGTGCCAAAGGTATGTGTAATACATTGAAAACTACCTGGCACTCATATAATTAATACCCTCCATAAACTGTTCATAGTCCCTCATTCCATGCACTGACTCAAGAGCCGTCTTAGTGCTTTAAAATCAAGCAACATAAAAATGTATTTATATATATATATATATATATATATATATATATATATATATATATATATATATATAGGCCTTTTGTAGTTAATAGCTGTTACTCTTAGCTCTGGAAAGAACAGTATTATTACCTCCTGAAAGGATATGCAGTTTAATTGGTAACCTTGTCTCTACTGGCTGTGTAGGTGGGTGTGATATCACATCTATCACACTGGCACATTGGACAGGACAGTAACCCAAAGAACAGAGGGGAAATGTTACCACTGACCTGGTTCCTGAGTTCTGAACTGGAAACAAGAGGCATTGGGTGATTATAAACAGGAACACTAAGCAGGAACTGGAACATAACTGGAACTGAAGCAGAGAGTTAATGTTCACATAGTACCCTTGGTGGTGATGACATGGGACTGCTGTCAAGCTGTGCGAGCAGACTTTCTAACTGTTACATGTGGGATACAAAAGATGCTACCAGAGAAAGTAGATAGGGAGCCCGGCTGTTGAATAAGTTAGTAAAAAACTAGTAGATGTCATGGGCAGGTAGCAGGCAAAGGCAACATTTGCTAAACTTAAATGAGATTGTTGCCAGAGAATGATTGTTTAATGTAGATGAGATTGTGGGCAGGCAGAAGACAGACTTGGTGGTTGTTTAACAGGTTAAATCAATAACAAATCAAAGCAAACCTGGTGTCAGGTACCCTCTAAGGACCCTTTTTGCTGCAGGTGGAAGCTAGAGAGTGAACCCTGGTGAACCCTTGCTGTGGCTGAAGCCGTAGTAAAAGTGCTAGCCTCAAAACCAGATTCCTGACCCTAATTGAACCAGGGCCAGGACCAGGATGGGATCACCAGAGTTGCATAAAATACTGCACAGAATGAGTCCAGAAAAGAAAACACCAAAGGAAAAAGCAGAATCTGCAGAGAGCACAGGAATACTTGAATCTGTTCACTCTAACTGGTTGACTAGACCATATGTAGAATGAGCTGAACCTGGCTAACATGGGAGGAATCTCTGACAGACAGCAGAGCTTGGCAAATGTGCAAAGTTTGTTTGATGAGCTGAGCTTGGCGAACGTGCATCCTCTGATGAATGGGAGAAATCTCTGGTGGACAGCAGAGCTTGGCAGATGTGCACAGGCTGCACGATGAGCTGAGCTTGGTGACCGTGCACCCCCTGGCAAATAGGAGAGGTCTCCGGTGGACACCTGAGTTTGTCAAATGTACACAGTCTGTTGATTACAGCAATTCAAGCTGAGGTCGAAAGTCAGGGAAATCAATCAGGAGTGTGGTATAGTGGAGGAGTGGCCAATCAGGAGTGGCAGAGAGAGCACCATTAAATATGTAAATTGTAGTGACACCTGGAGCAACTCAGAAGTGATGTTTGTTCAGAGCAAGGGTCATATAAATAAAACTGGAAACAAAGCTCCGGAACACTAGTCAGTGTAAATACCATGTATACTGCAGTGCTTGTGAGGCTGTTTGAATAGGCTTTAGAGGTATGTGCAGGAGAGCGGATGACAGAGAAAAGTACTGAGAAGGAGTGAGTAGAGCAAATGTGTCCATGTAAATAGATAAAACTGTGAGTAATTGCATATTAAGGTCTTTGTAGTGAATCATCACAACACCTTAGCCACTAGTGAATACCTTCCTCTCCAGAGCTCAGAGCACCAGTTTCAGACTGAGTCTCTGAGCTCTGGAGGGGCAGGTATTCACTAGTGGCTAAGGTGTTGTGATAATCCACTACAAAGATCTTATTATGCAATTACTCACAGTTTGGAAAAGTCAAGGAGCGACAGTATATTGGAGGCTGTAAGTTTATCATTTTTCTACTACAAGAGGTGGCTTAAAATCCTAGTGATCAGTATGAATTTTGCCCTTGTACCTTGATTTAAGAGAAAGCATCACCAATCAGTCATGGATATCATGTCCACATAAGGTAAAAGTCCCATTTAAATCAATTGGAATTTTCAAATTATTTCATTATTCCATATTAGTTTTAAAGCCTGTATACATGGGCCAACACTGGTGGCGCTGCAGTCATGCGCAGTACTGACTGCCCGAATGCTCCGCGGCTGATACGGAGCGGGGCGCTCTGAATTCAGACCATAGTCAGGAAGGTGCGCAGAGAGGACTTTGGTCTGAATTTGGAGCGCCTCGCTCTGTATCAGCCACAGCGTGGGCAGTCTGTACTGTGCATGACAACGTCTGACAAACATACTTAGCGAATTATAATATAGGATTCTGCAGCTGCTTTGCCCCAAAATTGCAGCCTATTGCTTTTAATGTTTAAACAGGTAGTATTACTTCAAAATTACTATCCCTCATATTGTAGCCCTTAATAAACCGAGTTAAATGACACCAGTGGCATCTCTCAAACCTTTATGGTTTAAGAGATAGCCACTTTCAAAGTTTCCTCTCCCCTGCTGTCAGTGTTCTGCTGCCGGCAGGGGAATCTAGTCCCGGGACAGGCAGAGGATCTTAAACAGAGCCGATATCTCATTATGGAAGGAAAAATGATTAATTGAAACAGTCTTCTACGTGTGCTTGGTTACCAAGCACACGTAGAAGACTATTTCAATGAATCATTTTTCCTTCCATAACGAAATATCGGCTCTGCTGAAGAGCCTCCTCTTGATTTAGAGACCAGATTCTCCTGCTGGCAGCAGAACTCTGACAGCAGGGGAGAGAAAACTTTGAAAGTGGCTATCTCTTAAACCATAAAGGTTTGAGAGATGCCACTGGTGTCATTTAACTCTGTTTATTAAGGGCTACAATATGAGGGATAGTAATTTTGAAGTAATACTATCCCTTTAAAGTGTACAGGCTTTCCAGATTTGATTGGTAAGTGCCCCCAACCATTTTTATCTGTGCATTAATTTCCAACCGCTCTAGGTCATAAATACAATCAAACTAATAAAAAAGCTCAATTAGCACAAACCACAAACAGAATTGATAACTGTAATCATACTTTATAGAGATTTAGAATTATATTTTTCTAATCTTCTTTCTAATATAACGCATTTACAGCCAGTTCAGCCATAAATAATTGTCAAGCATGTTGAATGAACATATACAGGGGAAAGGAAAGTTCTAAAATCTAAAAGTCTAAAATAACAAGTATGTCAAAAAATGTTTTTATTTACTTTCTGTTATTTTGCTACCTGTTTTCTAAAGAACCAACTGCATTTTTCTTGGAGGAGAAGTAAGAGAATATTTTGTACTTAAACACTTATCACAGTTGTTCTAATGGAAGATAAAAAAACAGTAATGGCTACAATTTCAACATAACAAAAATGAAGGTTAAATATATCCTGATTTTTAGTGAATATATGTTTTTTGCTTGTAGTTCTTGTCTTCTCTTTCTACCGGGTACATTAAGGCACAGTTTCTTAACCACAGTTCTCACATAATGCAGGCTTTCTGGTTTTCAGGCATGGAAATTCTCAAAACACCATTTTTAGGGGTACTTGAGGACCATGATTGAGAAACTCTGCATTAGGGGAGGTCTGTTGTTTATCCGGCTGTTGGGTATTACAATTCATCATCAATAATGACTTGTTATGGATGATGTGAGCTGTAGACCTCAACAGCTGAACGTTCAACAACTGACAACTCCTGGCTGCACCCCAGTGTTCCTTGAGCCGGCTGCACCCCAGAGTTGCTTGAGCCTGCTGCACCCAGGCCTGGATTTATCAATAGGCCGTCCAGGCACTGGCCTATGGTGTCCAATTTTCTGGGGTTGCTGGCAGTGGCCCAGTCACACCCACAACGCAATTGCCCCATGAATTTTATATACAACATGCCCTAATGAGGGCACCGCCGATCATTTGGTGCTGGCCCGTTCCTGCGCTACTCTGCCCCCCTGTGACTCACCCTGCTCATAGCTGTGCCTGCTCCTCAGCCTCACAGTCCCTGCTGAACTGCCCGCCAGGAGCGGGCTGGCCTGGGGGCAGTCACAAATTTAGGATGGCATTCACACGTTACTACCAGAGAGGAAGTCAGAGTGCTGTGGCATCTGCAGAATGCAGCTGTCAGCCTGCCACCATTATGCTTGGGACCAGGGCCGTCATTGGTGGTGGGGAGAGACTGTTGTCCCATCCCCAGAAAGGTTACTTGGAATATATTAAAGGATATCATTAATCCTTTGAGGTCTAGAGGGATGTGGAATGCATTGCTTTGAAAACCCTTCTAGTCCTCAGAGGGTTAATTGAAATGGCAAAAAATGTTTTATGTGGCTCTGGTGCCCCACGGCGCAGAGCTGCTGCCTGTCTGACATTATGGCAGTACTCTGTTGTTGAAGCTCCACAGCGCTGCTTTTGTCCATATCATACTAAGTGAGTGCTTGCCCATGTGTTCTGCCATGCTGTTATAAACTAGATTACTGTAAGGAAATGCGTGGTTCAACTCTTCTTTGATGCAGTATAAGAAATCAGCGCTATGGAGTTCCTATAACAGAGCTCTGTCATGATAACATTCCAGCAGCAGTTCTGCACCTGGACTTTGGTGGAGCCCCAGTAGGTGTAGGAACCAGGCATAGAGGGGGACAGATCACCACCTGGAATTAAGGTGGAGGCCGAAGAACACATTCTGCACCCTACCATCCATTAAGTCCCTCTCACACTCTGTGCGGGACTCAGAAGTGGCAGGTGAGGTATTTTTACAAGTACAGGCAGCTGTGTGATGGGCTGGCTGGGACTTTAACCTTTTATGTGCCAGAGAGGTAGCCATTGCATCACAATACATTGACTACTTCTGGCACTCAAAGGGTTAATTCTCTCACTGTATGTTATCTTGCCAGAGGGGTAGGTGAAGCATTGCAAAGTAATGTGCTACGCACCCCTCTGGTACTCAAAGAGTTAAATACTATTACTGACACAGCCAAAGAGTGCCATATATCCTAAAGTACAATGCAAACGTCTCATATTATTATTAATCTAGTAAGGAGCAATAAAATGAATTATTAATAACAATAGTGCTTTGAAATGCCATTGTTGAGAGACTATGAAATAATACTATGATGCCTTTACATTATACCCAGACTTTTCACTTATATATGTGAGTGCATTTACTGTGAAGGATAAATCTAAAAATGGGTCTAGCCACAAAAGAAGGTGTGGCAAAGTAAAGGGGGTGTGGCTAGGGGGAGGGGTGTGGTTAGGGGGTCGGATGAAGGCGGAGCTAGGGCTCCAGAGGGTGTTGTGACTAGGGGCACTTGAGATGTAAATCTGGCCCTGGCTGCACCCCTGTGTTTCTAAGCTGGCTGCCCTCTTGCATTTCTGTGCCTTCCTCCTGTGTTCCTGAGCTAACCTTTTTCCCTGTACCGAGGGGCCCTGCTCCCTGTACCCAGAGGCCCTGTTTCCCAAGTCCAGAGGCCCTGCTCTTTTCTGTTTCATTAAATGTTTTGTTGAGCATTACTTTTGCAAGTCCCTTGTATGTATATATATATATATATATATATATATATATATATATATATATATAATACATTTGTCTTCCATTTAATTGTGTGTGTGCTGGTTTTCTTGCTCTCTGGGTTACACTTTATTTATTTACTTTTGCTGCTGTGGTCAGCACCTCTTCCTGACCAGCAGCCCATGACATGCAATATAATCTAGGCCTAGACCCACCTAATTGTGAAGGGAGTTTCAGCAATTCTTGTCACTCCCTCCATGCTGAGCCATTGGTGTGATCAGTACAATTCCAACCACACACACACGGAAAATGGGATATGCCCATAGTCCATTTGTTTAGTGG
Source organism: Rhinophrynus dorsalis (assembly GCA_037306005.1). Classification (NCBI taxonomy): domain Eukaryota; kingdom Metazoa; phylum Chordata; class Amphibia; order Anura; family Rhinophrynidae; genus Rhinophrynus; species Rhinophrynus dorsalis. The sequence goes on along the minus strand of CM074718.1, from coordinate 638,996,043 downwards.
CCTAACACACCATCTTCTATTAACTAATAGAGCAAGTTTTCAATATGTATAAGGTCCTTTACTTTCATTTACTTAAATTACTATGCTTATGAATAAGTAAAATGCATCAGACAGGACTTGACTAAAATGCAATGACAACAATGGCAGGCAAGCTTAAACGCTTAACCCCTTAACGGGATAATAATACTTCATTTTAACGTTATTTTATTTTGTAGGCATTAAAAAAACATGAAGAATGACATAAGTCTTATCTCTCAAACCTTTATGGTTTAAGAGATATTCACAAGCAAAGTTTCCCCTCCTGCCCCTTTTACCTAGTGTAAGCCATCTCTTCTCAGATGTGGAATGCAGTCCATAGACCAGACAGATAACAGAAGGGGTCAGTCTTCTTCCTATGAGAACAATGAAATCCCTGCCCCCCTTGACAAGCTTTTCAGATTTTTCCCTTATCTTAATTGAAGATTGTCCCTCTCTGCAGTCTACCTGGGCACCTCCCTTCTGCTCTGACTGAGCAGTGCTACATCAGTAAAAGGGGTGGGAGGGGGACACTTTTTCATTGAATTACTCTTGAACTACAACTCTGACAGAATTGAAATAACAATCTCTAAAGTCCAAATACTATAATGATTAATTAGAGCTGCTTTTATTAAGAAACATTACTATCCCTTTAAGGACCCTTGATGGTCCAGGTACGTCATGGCTGGATTTGCTTTAAAGACTGATGATGTACCAGGACTGTCATGGAATTCTGGGCTCCCCGTGTGGCTGCACGTCGTTCGGGGAGTCCGGAATCTGATTCAATTAAAAAAAAAATGCTCCGTGGTCCTTAAATGACCGCCGCATGCATGCGCTGCCAGTCCTTAAGGGGTTAAGGAACGGTGATGTGACAGGAGGGTCAAGAGTTTTCTTGCCTAAAGAACTGGTGACAGTCCTGGCACTTCATGTATTTTGTGCTTACATTGCTCTTGCGGGAGCACTTTGAGCACAAGCCTCTCCAAGAGCAGTCACTATCAGACCACCGTTCGACAGCCAACACACGTCATCAGTCATGTCTGCCGGCGCGTCAAACATCGTCAACGTGGTTGTTAAATGGAATCCACCCCTAGGATGTCTGGTCCTTAAGGGGTTGGACAAATTCGGTTTACTTTTGAAATGTCACACCTTTCACCACACGTCTTAAAATGTTGCATTTCTTTGGTCTCGTCATAAGTTAGAGTCGCAAATTCAACATTTCGCTTTGTACAACATGTTGCCTTCTATATGTCGCCCTACGTCAAAATGTCGAACACATGTTGAAGTTAGGCGCACTTAAGGACGCATTAAGGATGCAATAAGAGTGCAATAAGGATGCATTAAGGACACAATAAGGACGCATTAAGGATGCAATAAGGGTGCAATAAGGACACAATAAGGACGCATTAAGGATGCAATAAAGATGCATTAAGGGAGCAATAAGGACGCATTAAGGATGCATTAAGGATGCAATAAGGGAGCAACAAGGACCCAATAAGGACACATTAAGGATGCAATAAGGATGCAATAAGGACATATTAAGGTTGCAATAAGAATGCAATAACCCAAAACCCACAAAAATCAACCCCATAACACACTAAAACCAACCCAAAAACCACAAAACCCAACCCAAACCAACCCAAAACACACTATAACCAACAGAAAACCCACAAAACCAAACCCAAAACCAACCCAAAGCACACTAAAACCAACCCAAAACCCACAAAACCCAACGAAAACCCAACCCAAAACACACAAAAACCAACCCAAAACCCAGAAAACCAACCCCATAACACACTAAAACCAACCCAAAACCCACAAAACCAAACCCAAAATCAACCCAAAACACACAAAAACCAACCCAAAACCCACAAAACCAAACCAGCCCAAAACACACAAAAACCAACCCAAAACCCACAAAACCAACCCAAAACCCACTAAAACCAACCCAAAAACACACTAAAACCACGAAACCCAAAACTAACCCAAAACACACTAAAACCAACCCAAAACCCACAAAACCAAGCCCAAAACCAACCCAAAACACAGTAAAACCAACCCAAAACCCACAAAAATCAACCCAAAACACACTAAAACCAACCCAAAACACACAAAACCAAGCCCAAAACCAACCAAAAGCACACTAAAACCAACCCAAAACACAGTAAAACCAACCCAAAACCCACAAAAATCAACCCAAAACACACTAAAACCAACCCAAAACTCACAAAACCAAACCCCAAACCCACAAAACCAACCCTATAACACACGAAAACCAACCCAAAACCCACAAAAACTAACCAAAAAACACACCAAAACCAACCCAAAACACAAAAACCCAACCCAAAAACCAACCCAAAACACACTGAAATCACCCCAAAACCAACCTAAAACCAACCCAAAACCCACAAAGACCAACCCAAAAACACACTAAAACCAAACCCAAAACTAACCCAAAACCCACAAAACCAACCCAAAACACAATAAAACCAACCCAAAAACCACAAAACCCAACCCAAACCAACCCAAAACACACTATAACCAACCCAAAATCCACAAAACCAAACACCAAACCAACCCAACGCACACTAAAACCAACTCAAAACACACTAAAACCAAGCCAAAACCCACAAAACCCAACCCAAAACCAACCCAAAACACACTAAAACCAACCCAAAACACAGTAAAACCTACCCAAAACCCACAAAAATCAACCCAAAACACACTAAAACCAACCCAAAACCTACAAAACCCAACCCAAAACATACTAAAACCAACCCCATAACACACTAAAACCAATCCAAAACCCACAAAACCAAACCCAAAACACACAAAAACCAACCCAAAACCCACAAAACCAAACCAACCCAAAACACACAAAAACCAACCCAAAACCCACAAAACCAACCCCATAACACACTAAAACCAACCCAAAATCCACAAAAACCAACCCAAAAACACACTAAAACCCAAAACTAACCCAAAACACACTAAAACCAACCCAAAACCCACAAAACCAACCCAAAACCCACAAAACCCAACCCAAACCAACCCAAAACACACTATAACCAACCCAAAACCAACCCAAAGCACACTAAAACCAACCCAAAACACAGTAAAACCAACCCAAAACCCACAAAACCCAACCCAAAACACACTAAAACTAACGCAAAACCCACAAAACCAACCCCATAACACACTAAAACCAACCCAAAACCCCAAAAAACTAACCAAAAAACACACCAAAACCAACCCAAAACACAAAAAACCCAAACCAAAAACCAACCCAAAACACACTGAAACCACCCCAAAACCCACAAAAACCAACCCAAAAACACACTAAAACCAAACCCAAAACTAACCCAAAACACACTAAAGCCAACCCAAAACCCACAAAACCAACCCAAAACACACTAAAACCAACCCAAAAACCACAAAACCCAACCCAAACCAACCCAAAACACACTATAACCAACCCAAAAACCCACAAAACGAAACCCAAAACCAACCCAAAGCACACAAAAAACAACCCAAAGCACACTAAAACCAACCCAAAGCACACTAAAACCAACCCAAAACCCACAAAACCCAATCCAAAACACACCTCATATTCCTCTTGCCCCTGGACGTCCACCGGCCCAGGAACTACCGGAGTAGTAGTGTAACGATTGCAAACCAGGGGTTTTAACAGAGACACATGGAACACATTGTGAATATGCATAGACGGTGGAAGTTCCAATGCATAGGAGACAGGATTAATTTTGCGAATGATTTTAAACGGACCAATAAACCGGGGAGCCAGCTTATTAGAGGGGACCTGCAGATTGAGGTTTCTGGAGGAGAGCCATGCCCTGTCCCCAATCTGGAAAGAGACCGCTGGCAGCCGTCTACGATTGGCATATTGCTGATGCCGCTGGAAAGACTGACTGAGGGTCCTTTGCACCTGTGCCCAAGTGGAACGGAGCTGCTCCATATGCTCATCCAAAGCCAGAATCTGTTGTGACTGGAACGAGTCCGGGAGCAAACCTGGCTGGAATCCATAATTGATTAAGAACAGGGAGATCCCGGACGATGAGTTAACTGCACAATTCCTGGCAAACTCTGCCCATGGCAACAGGTCGGCCCAATTGTCATGATGATCAGTAATAAAACAGCGCAGGAACTGTTCCAGTCCCTGATTGGCACGCTCAGCGGCTCCGTTGGTCTGGGGATGGTAGGTGGAGGAGAAGGACAATTGAATGCCCATCATGCCACAGAATGTCCTCCAAAACCTGGACACGAATTGACTCCCAAGGTCGGAGACCACCACTCTGGGTACCCCGTGCAAACGAAACACTTCTCTAGCAAAGACCTTTGCCAATTCCTGAGCCGATGGAAGCCCCTTGAGCGGCACAAAATGAGCCATTTTGGAGAACCTATCAACCACCATAAGGATAAATGTATACCCCCTAGAGATTGGCAATTCTCCCAGAAAATCGATAGATATATGAGACCAGGGCCGTTCTCCATTAGGCACAGGTTGAAGCAGGCCAACTGGGAGATGCCTGGGGGTCTTAGCACAGGCACAGGTGGCAAAAGTGGCAGTAAAAGCGGAGCAATCGGCTCTGAGCGTCGGCCACCAGAATAATTGCGAAAGAGACCATACCAGCTGATCCCTGCCGATGTGCCCAGCCGCCCTAGACGAATGATAGGTCTCCAATAGACGGGTACGAAATGGCTCATCCACAAAGCATTTACCAACTGGAGTCTCAGGTGGAGCCCTAGACTGAGACCCCAAAATCTCCTCTCCCAGTGGCGAAGTTATACTAGTGCGAATAGTAGCCATAATACGGTCGGGCTGAATAATAGGTACTGGTGCTTCCTCCCTCTCAGTGTCCGATGCGAACTGTCGGGACAATGCGTCTGCCCTCACGTCCTTAGAACCCGGGAGGTACGACACTATAAAGTTAAACCGGGACAAGAAGAGTGCCCACCTGGCCTGTCGAGAAGACAACCTCTTGGCCTCAGAGAGATATGTCAAGTTCTTGTGATCAGTACTGGGTTCTTGGTACCTTCCAACAGGTGACGCCACTCCTTCAGTGCCAGAATAATAGCCAATAACTCCCTGTCGCCAATCTCATAGTGGCTCTGTGCGCTGGACAACTTCTTAGAAAAAAACCCACAAGGTTTCAAGGTACCACCTCCCACAGGACGCTGGGAGAGTACTGCCCCAACCCCAACCTCAGAGGCGTCAACTTCCAAGGTAAATGGCAGGGAGGGATTGGGATGGGACAGCACTGGGGCAGACGCAAAGGCAGATTTTAAGGTCTCAAACGCATTATCAGCAGCCTCGGACCACTGAGAGGGAGTAGCGTCCCTTATGTGTCAAATCAGACAAAGGTTTCACAATTGTGGAAAAGTTGCATATGAATTTTCTGTAATAGTTGGCAAACCCTAGAAAGCGCTGAATCGCTTTTAACCCTTTAGGGCGAGGCCATTGTAATACTGCTGCCAACTTATCCTGGTCCATAGCGATTCCATCTTTGGAGATTACGAACCCCAAAAATGGTACTTGAGACACATGGAATTTGCATTTTTCCAATTTACAAAACAGCTTATTCTCCCGGAGTCGCAGCAAGACTTCCGTGACATCTTTAATATGTTGGGATAGAGTGGCGGAATGAATCAATATATCGTCCAGATATACCACCACGCATGACTGAAGCATGTCACGCAAGATATCATTAATCAGCTCCTGGAATACCGCAGGTGCATTACATAAGCCAAAAGGCACTACCAGATATTCGTAGTGCTCAGTTCTGGTATTAAATGCCGTTTTCCACTCATCACCTTCTCTGATTCTAATTAGATTGTAGGCAGCCCGTAAATCAAGTTTAGTGAAAACAGAAGAGCCCTTCAATCTGTCAAATAACTCGGTGATGAGTGGAATAGGGTATGCGTTCTTGGGCATAAGCTTATTAAGCCCCCGGTAATCAATACATGGCCTTAGTTCGCCATTTTTCTTTTTTACAAAGAAGAATCCGGCACCAGCCGGGGAAGTGGATTTGTGAATAATTCCCCTACTAAGAGCGTCCTCAATGTACTCCTCCATTGCCCTGTTCTCCTCGCATGACAGTGGGTAAGTACGTCCTCTCGGGGGAACCACACCTGGAGGCAAATCAATAGCGCAATCATAGGGTCTATGCTCGGGCAATGCACTAGCCTCCCCCTTGCTGAATACGTCACTGAATTCCCCATATTCAACTGGCACAGCAGGAGAGGTACACATAATTTTGACAGGAAGAGATAGGCAGTTCTTTTTACAGTAATAGGACCAGGAACTAACCTCACATTTTTGCCAATCAAATTGAGGATTGTGCAGAAGTAACCATGGAAACCCCAAAATGACTGCATGGTGAGGTGAGCGAATAATTTGAAACCGTACCTCTTCCTTGTGGAGTGCCCCAACTGACATAGAAATAGGGATGGTTTCCATCGTAATAAAGGCGGGTTCCAATGGTCTGCCATCAATGGCCTCTACTGCCAACGGAGATTCCTTTTTGCATAGAGGAATATTTTGCAAAGCCGCAAAAGATTGGTCCATAAAGTACCCGGCTGCACCAGAGTCTACCAGCGCCAAGGCTTCTGCGCCCTTGTCAGCCCAACAGAACGCCACCTGGATGGTGGATTTAACGATATTTGAATCTAGGGACTGTTGTACACCACCTAGGGCCTGTCCCCCAAGCAGGGGAGGGCTGGCAACTTGTGGCCCAGGGGGCAAATTCAGTCAGGTGGCCCATTTCTATATCATTCAAGTCCACTGTCCCAGTCCACCCCCTTTTGTTAATTTTAAAATTGGCATTAATGTTGTGGTGTAAGGCAAATTATGCCACATAGCTTACAGTTGAAATTGGGTTACACTAGTGCACTACTACAAAGCTTAAAATTTAAGTAAAGCTACACTAGTTATACTATAGACCTTACAAAGGAATGGGTTATGCTACTAGTGTAGTTCCATTTAGATTGTTCCACTGTGGTGTCATTTATGTAGCTCCATTTCAATTGTAAGATCTATATTATCACTAGTGTAGCTCCATTTACAGCAGCAATTGGGAGATTTAGTGAGGAGCAGTGGCCCACCAGCCCAGACATATGACCGGCCCAGGGGGCAATTGCCCCCCTGCCCCCCAGGCCAGCCCTCCCCTGCCCCCAAGGTACCCTAGGTGCGTGCGTTTCCCGGCCTAATCGGACAATTGCGCAAAAGGTGCCCCTGTTTGCCACAATATAAACATAGGCCTTGCCTCTTACAAAACAACCTCTCTTCTTTGGAGAGTCTAGTGAAACCCAGCTGCATTGGCTCTGCTGCCTCTCCTGGACGTTCAGTAGGAAAGCGTGGAGAGGGTGGGTCAAAGGAACTGCCCTGCCCATGGTTTCTGGAAGTTGCCCTTCTTGCCAACCGTCTTTCCCGGATACGAGAGTCAATGAGCATTACGTAATCAATGAATTCGTCCAGGTCACTAGGTACATCTCGGGCAGCTATTACATCCTTAATTGGTTCAGAGAGACCCTTAGCAAAAGCTGCCAATAACGCCTCATCGTTCCAGCCCACCTCCGCTGCCAGGGTCCGGAATTCTATTGCATAATCGCCCAATGTCCGTTCGCCCTGCTGTATCACCATTAGCCTTTTGACAGCGGAGGCAACTCTGCCAGGGACCTCAAACACACGGCGGAACTTCTTTACGAACTCAATAAAGTTCAGCGTGCAAGGTTTGGCACTTTCCCACAATGGGTTTGCCCAAGCCAAAGCTTTGCATGTTAGTAGCGATATCATGAATCCGACCTTGCTTCGGTCTTTAGGAAATGCCTGGGGCGTTAATTCCAAATAGATCTCCAACTGATTGATAAAGCCCCTACATAAGGAAGATTCGCCATCATATCTCAATGGTAACAGCGCCGCTGCCGTTAGGCCTCTGGCACAAGGAGGAGGGGCTAGAGGAGGATTATCCGGTGTCAAGACTGGGGGGACCACCGGATTCGGATTAGGCTTGTCTAGTTGTACCGTACGCTCAAGCAGGGTCTGTAGAGCCAGTGCCAATTGATCTAAGCGCTGCTCATGGACATCCATTCTCCAGTGGATGTTTTGTGTGTTACTTTCACCCTTACTGTCTGAGGTCATGGCCCTTTCGTACTGTAACGGTTTGTTTTGACACTCAGACCAGTAGGTAAAATAAAACAACTTTTATTGAAAGAAAATAAATACAGTTGACAGCAACAATTGCAAGTGAATACACAGTACACATAGATTCACTATAATGGATAGAAGGCACACACTAGTGGTACAGATAATAGGGAACTGGTCCCTAAAGGGTAAATGAGAACAAACTGTCCGTCTCAGCTGTGGGGTTTGGCACGCCTGTAAGGTGTAGTGATAAACTGAGCAAATGTGCACAGCACAGAGTTCATGCAATGATGGGTAGTAGATGTTCAGTGACCAACATGAGCTTTAGCAGAACAGTGACCCAAAATAGCCCCCGTGGGCGTTCACCAGGAGGCCACTGAGACTGCAAGTGCAAGAGTATGTAGCCCCCATGGGCGTAATCGTAGACTAGCCTGAGATGCAAAGCTGGCGTTTTAGCCCCCACGGGCGTATAACCGGAGACCAACGTGAGCACAACACGAGCCAATAGCCCCCACGGGCATTCACCTTTGGATCCTGCAAGAGCTTGGAGCCTAACCTTGCTACCTGTCAGAACCAATAGCCGTACTGGATACCTCCGGTAATAACCGTGATACCGAGAGCCTAAGACGCCCAACCGGACCAACAGGATTAGACTACTCTGCAGATGTAAATAGGAGTCGCCGTCCAAATAGCGGCCAACTCAGCAGCAGTAGACTTACAAGGTAAAGGCTCGGTAATCAGAAAGGAGGTTCGGCAAGAGAGAAGCGGCACTGCAAGGGTTAAAAGGTACGTTTGAATCTCCCAGGCTCGGTATGGTAACTTAGCTCTGCAGCATATAGAGGCTCGGTACAAGGAGCACAGCTTATGCAAGTCAGCAAGGAACTCTGCACAAAGAGATGGGTTACACAGGAGTGTAATGGTCACACTGGGTCACCACAGCAACGCAGGAGTCAGAATGTCGCGGCGGCGACAACAGGCCAAAGCAGGTAGCTGGAACAGGCCGCGGTGATCACGAAGCAGGAAGTCAGCCAGCCGGGTCGTAGCACGTAGAAGTTTCTCAGACAAGCTGGGTCGTAGCACGTAGAAGGTTCTTAGACAAGCCGGGTCGTAGCACGTAGAAGGTTCTCAGACAAGCCGGGTCATACACGATCAGGAACACTGGAGCGTAGTCAGGACAGGCCAAAGTCGGTACACAGGAATCCGGATACAGGAACACAGCAACAGTAAGACTGGCTCAGAAACACCACGAAAGGGCATCTGACAGATGTGAGAGTCAGGTATAAAAAGGTCACCAGGGGGCGGGCCAAACCAACTGAACAAATCAAAGTCTGCCACAGATGAGAGTGACAGGATAATCACAGGCACTGTGATAGATACCTTGCCTTTCCCAGGGGCATCTGTAGAAATTTTACCAGGGGGGTGCAAAGCCATATTATGACCCCCAGGACAGCCCATCCAGCCCCTTTGTTTATATGGAGGGGGTAATTGTAGACGGGGGCAAGTGCCCCCCCCTTGCCCTCCCGTCCAGACGCCCATGTCCATTCCCTAACAAATGTCTTCTCCTCATTTTAGGAGCCTTTTCACCATATTTTAGAAAAAATCCCTTTTATAAATGACAGTGGTGCTATGTGTAGTGTACTGAAATCTGTTTTTAAATGTGCACAGTTCACTGCAGGAGAGGTTATGTAAAGCATAGTGTGTAGCATTAATTTAAAGGGATAGTAATACTTGAAAATAATTGTATTTTATATTGTAGCCCTTAAAAAAAATGATATAAGTCTTATCTCCCAAACCTTTATGGTTCTGAAGATATTCACATGTAAAATATAGTAAAATGTTCTTTTCCTGGCTGTTTCAGCCAAGTCTGCCATCTAGTGGACAGATTTGGAATTCGGTCCACAGAGCAACCTACAAAGTGTGCCTGGCTTGAAAGCACACTTTGGAGACCATTCCAATTAAGAAATTATTTTTAAAGATGGTGATCTCAGCACTTCTGGAGAGGCACAGCCGGTCCCGGGACTGGATTCCAAATCTGAAGGGTGGAGCAATGACGTCACTCCAGGGGAAACTTTACTTCTGAATATCTCCCAAACCATAAAGGTTTGGGAGATAAGACTTATATCATTTTTCATGTTTTTTAAGGGCTACAATATAAAATAAACTTATTTTCAAGTATTACTATCCCTTTAATGAGTTATTCCTTGTTCATCTATGATCACTCCAAATCACTTCTGCAAATGAAAATAAAAGACTCAATACACATGGAAAGTTGTTTTATTCAGGTTTCATGCAGTTAATAGAAGATAAAATGAACTGCTTACCCGCTCCTGGTGTTTCCCTTGTAAAGGTGGGTCAGGTAAGCCATGACAGCATCGGTTAGAGCAATGTGTTGCATACCCCTCTGGCACTCAAAGGGTTAATACAAAGCATTTTTTTATGAGACGATAAACTTTATTAGATAAGACTAGCCTAAAATGGTGTACACTGGTGGCAGGCAGGCTTAAACATGCACTTTATTTTGTGTGATGACCACATTTATTTTCAACTACAGGAATCTGCCATGGGCATAAGGTTTATGCCAAGGTACACCAATTTGTATATGGAACTATGGTAAATTCAATACATGTGGCATGATAATTTTTTGGGGGCAAATCTGGTTCCCTGACAGAGATATCCTATATAATAATTCGCTAAATCGTGTGTAACGCCGCGACATGCGCAGTACACACTGCTGCGCGTGCTGCAGTCATGCACAGTAGAGGCTGCCCGCGCCGCGGCTGATACAGAGCTGGGCACTCCGAAGGTGCGTCCAGCTCTGTATCAGCCGCCGCGTGGCCAGTCTCCACTGCACGTGACTGCCCTGCGACCGGGTGGCAGTGGCACTGTGGCCCGTGTAACGGGCTGTTCAACTAGTATATATATATATTATATCTGTTTTATCTGGAAAGTCAGTTTCAAATCTGTAATGTATTTCATTAATTATATAAATGATAATGATTATAATTTAAAAGGCACAGTTTATTATAACAATACCCATTGATTTTTTGGATTTATCTGTTTATGTTGAAGATGATTTACTTTTAAGACTTTTTTTAATAGTTATTTTCCTTGGACAGCTGCCATTTTCTTCCATGGCTAAATAAAATCCCAAGAGCGGAGTTTAAATGAGTCAGATGAAACTGCACTGATCTTGAACAATTTCAGGAACAAACCCTGGTCTTAAAAGAAACATTTAAAGAAAAGGCTTATCATCGATGGAACTGAAGATGTCTATAAGGGAAGTCTGTAATTTGGAGAATAAATTGTTACTCAGGGAGAAGGATAAGACAGAAAATAAGAATAATGAGATATCTTTTGTTCTACCATACAATTCTGGTACATTTTTTTAAAGAAAATCCTACATAAACTTTGGGACATTTTGAAATAAAATAGAACATTAAACTGTTTCCTCCCAGATAAACATACCTTATCTACAAATTTGGGGATTAAAGTGGCACCTGATGTGAAAAGCAAAATAAGTAATAATACATGGCTGCTAATGAACAAAATGTGTTTTTTCAGATGTGGAGATTGTGTGGGGTACAAAAGCTGTAACATTGAAATAAATATACAGCATTTTCAACCAATGTCTAAATTTGAAATAAAAAATATGATCACCTGAAATATGGAGTGATTTATTTGATTACATGTACAGGTAAATAAACAATGCAGTGGTAGAATGAAAATAAGATTATGAAATAGAATAAAAAACATGTTTATAACATAAACTCTTATGGAGATTACTTTTATGGTCATAGATATAGTCCAGAGGAATTGGAGAGGGGAAAATGTATTTCTAGTTTGTCTATAAAATAATTAAAACCTTTTTATTTAAATGTGGAAATGGAGATATTTAGATGAGGATTTTAGTCTTACCTGTTAAATCCTTTTCTCTTAGTCCATACAGGTTACTAGTAACTTTGGGTAGGTGATCAGCCCATTTAAGTAGGCAGGAACAATTCTGAGAAGTGACTGCTGGGTGGAGCCTGCCTCCTCTCCTTAGCTTGTAGCTAGCCAATCCCCATCCAGTAAGATTTGAAAATTAACTATTGATTAGGTAGTAAGAAGATAAAGGAAGACTCCTGTGAGCATGAACCCGAAAGGACCCCCACGTTCTGCCACAGGAGAGCCAAGCATGGTCCCTTGACAGGGTGGGAGACCAGTAACCTGTATGGACTAAGAGACAAGCATTTAACAGGTAAGATTAAAATCCTCTTTTCTCTGTCGTCCAATACAGGTTACTGGTAACTTTGGGATGTCCAACCATTGAGTTCCCCAGGGTGGAAAAATAGGCAAGGACCAGGCACAGGCCCCCAAAGTCACCAGAGCACCAATGAGCCAACAGATCATTAATAGCTTAACAATAACCACAAAGTGTGAACGGACACCAAACAGGGGTAAAACATACCCCAGGAACTGTTACACAGCACACTGAACTAGAGTCAACAGGGCTCAAAAGTGAAAGAGTACTGAGAGACTAATGAGATCCTAGACAGGCAAGGCTGTCTCCAGTATGTTCCTCCCAAAACTGGCATGAGCCGATGCCAGCACATCCACACGATAGTGTTTAGCAAAAGTATGCACAGAAGACCAAATGGCCACCTTGCACAACTGATCAGCTGAGGCCTGGTTCTTGTAGACCCAAGAAGCCCCAACAGACCTTGTAGAATGAGCTGTGACCCTGAAGGGAACAGGTTTCTTCCGAAGTTCAAAAGCCTTACGAATCGTGGACTTGATCCAAGATGCAATGGTTACCTTGGAAGTAGGCTTCCCTGCCCTCAGGAATGACAAAAAGAGTGTCAGACTGCCACAATGGCTCAGAGCGACGCACAAAATCCAACAAGTGAAGATCCTTCTTCTTGTCAGAAGTAGGGTTAGGGCAGAATGAAGGAACCACAATCTCCTGACTAATGTGGGATTCAGACACCACCTTCGGGAGAAACTCCTGCAAAGTGCGAAGCACCACCTTGTCCTTGTGAAACACCAAAAAGGGTGGCCTACAAGACAAGGCATGCAGCTCCGCAACACAGCGAACAAATACAATCGCCAGGATAAAAGCCATCTTCCACGTCAGCAGATGGAGAGGAATAGTCGCCAATGACTCAAAGGGTGCTAAAGGACGCCCAAAACCAAGTTAAGGTCCCACTGAGGAGTGGGAGGCTTAAACACAGGACGGGTATGAGCAACGCCTTGGAAGAAAACCTTGACATCAGGAAGAATAGCAAGGCGCCTCTGAAAGAAAACAGAGAGAGCAGAAGTCTGAACCTTAAGAGAACTCACATTGAGACCCTTATCTACACCATCCTGGAGGAAGGAAAGGACTGTAGGAAGATCAAAATCCTGAGACAGGTCCCTATCAGCACACCACGAGAGAAAGGTAGACCAAATTCGATGGTAGGCTTTAGAGGAAACTGGCTTACGGGCACTAATAATACTAGCCACCACACCAGAATAAAATCCCTTCTTCTTCAAAATTGAGGATTGGCTTCCTTGAAAAGGCAGCGCTTTTCTGAACCCAGAGGAGAGCGAGAAGAGAAGGTCCGAGAAGGAGGAAGGGAGGTGAAGGGATCCTATACCCCGTAGCCACCACCTGCAAAATTCATGGGTCCGCCACAGAGTCCTCCCAAGCTAACAGGTTGTGGTGTAAATGGCCACCTACCTGCAGGTGGGGACCCGGATTTGGCGAGTCATGCAGAAGACGGTTTAGTAGCCTTGGGCTTAGTGGAGGACTTGGACCTCCATTACTGCTTAGGCTTGGATGAGGAGCGTGGAGCCTGAGGCATCGCCTGGGTCACCTGGAGTGAGTCAGCCTGAAAGGGATGAAAAAGCCGATTCCTTTTGACAGACGTCTTCTTCCTCTGGACCACTGGCAGGTGAGTACTCTTCCCTTCAGTGGCTTCACTGATCAGATCCTTGAGATCAGACCCAATCAGTGAGGTGCCCTGAAAGAGCAAGGACAGGAGAGCCCTCTTGGAGGCCATGTCAGCAGACCAGATCTTGAGCCAAAGAGCACGTCTGGCTACCACAGACATAGTAGATGCTCTGGCTACCATATGCACAGCGTCAAACAGGGCAGCAGAAACATAATGCTGAGCCTCAGAGATGTTGGCAAGAAACCGCAACATGTCAGCAGTAGGAGCCCCCTGACGGACAGCTGAAGTGAGCTGTTCAGTCCAAGCAACCACAGCTCTATTCACCCATGTTGCAGCAAAAATATGGCACAGGGCAGAACCAGCCATCACAAAAATAGCCTTGAGAGCAGTCTCAAGCTTCTTGTCAGTCCAGTCATGCAGAGCAGAAGCATCAGCCACAGACAAGGCAGTGGATTTAGAAAGCCTGGAGACAGGCGCATCCACTTTGAGAGGACGAACCCACTGAGCTAAGGTCGCTTCAAAGAACTGATAAAGCTTAGCAAATTTCCTAGAGACAAACGGTTTCCTTTCTGGAAACTTCCACTCCTCAGACACCAAGCGGTCAAGGATGGGGTTAGGTGGAAAACAAATATGGGGCCTAACAGGCTCCTGGAACACATCGGAGGGATCAGTAGAAACCTCCTGCACCAAGGTAATGTTCAAGGTGTTTAACACAGCCCCCTTCAGGCACTCAGCTGAGGGAACAGGATCAGCCTCAAAGGGATCCCCAAAAAACTGAGAGGAAGGAACCGCAGAACAGTCTTCATCATCAGAGTCCACCAATAATTCCTCCTCAGAGGAGTCAGACACATCAGGTACACCTGGCGATTTAGACAGGGAAGATCTGATAGGGCGGGGGCCTGCCATGAGTGGAAGACCCCCTGTAAAGTGGATGGAAGGAGTTGTAAGATGGACCGGAGGTCCCTGGTAGTAGTCTTAAACTCTTGCATTCAGACTGGCTCTAGTGCATGGCTTGAGGTCCCTGCAGGGGATTCAGGGGCAGCAGTGCATGCTGGGCAAACATGACCTGAGTATTCTCTAGGTAACCCTGAGTGACATGAGGAGCAATCAGCAATGGGTGACACAGACACCCCAGTATCCTTAGTCTTAGGCCTAGCCCTAAGGTGTAATGGAATAGAAATTCTCACAGAATCAAATGGTCAAAGTATCAGAAACACCCACAAAGTAGTGTGCATGATAAATAAAATCACCCCCAAAACGCTAAAAAAACCCTTATCTGGTAGGTGAAGGGTTAAACTGCTAAGGAGAGAAGGAGAGTTCAAGCCCTGCATTAGATACTCGATCAGCGAATGCACAAAACGGCTGCCGCGGCGGGAGCCAATCAGAAGTGAGCGCACGAAGTGAGCGCTCATGGGAATTGTAGTTTCTCTGATAAAGGACCCCAACAGCGCTCAAAGCCCCCTGATCCCCCCAACATGCCCAGAATGTTGACCGGATAACAGAGCAAGGGCAGACCAACCAAATGTGGAGCGGTTGCAGAGATATGTCCCAAACTGTAAAGTCCCATAGACGTGAATGGAGCAATGGCATCTATGAGGTAAACTCGCGCCTTAAAGTTGCGGAATGCTAAAGTTAACAAGGTGAATACCAAATGTAAAACCACTCAAAAACCCACTAGAACAAGTCAGCAGACCCAATAAACACTGGTCCCAGTAGGGAAAGTGCCCACAACACCCCCAAAAGATGCTAACCAGCAGCAAAAGGGTTAAGTTACCACAGACATACAGATAAACCCAATGGGTGCATGAGTATGTAAGAGGAACTCAAAATGAGACCCCTGTGCAGAGAGACGCGTGGGACATGTGGACCTCAGCACTTCAAGGGTGCTCACCTTTTTCAGCAGATCTTCTGTCTTCAGATTACCATTTATCAAAAAGAAGCCTCAGTGGGCAAATCCTGGGGAAAGAAGTTGTGGCCAAGATTTCCCCCCAGGGCTTAGGTCCACAAAGTACTGGTAAACTGAGCTATCCACATTTGGGTGATGGGAATTGTCAGTGATGGCAATCCGCCTAATGGTGGCATCCCATATCTAACAGAAAAATAATAAAAAAAGCTAAAACTATAGCAGAACTTTTCTCTTGCCTTGGGTCTTGACCAAGGAACAAATCTTACTGGATAGGGATTGGCTAGCTGCAAGCTAAAGAGAGGAGGTAGGCTCCACCCAGTAGTCACTTCTCAGAATTGTTCCTGCCTACTTAAAGGGGCTGATCGCCTACCCAAAGTTACCAGTAACCTGTATTGGACGAAAGAGAACATTTTTTTTAGAAATTAGCATAATATACTCTTTAGAAGTAGAATATTTTTAACTAGTGAGAGGTAGGAATTAAGAATTAGATGATTTGCCATAAGGTTTTTCCATTTGTTAATATTTTTATTTGTTCCTTATTCAGTTTTTTTTTTTTTTTAATTCCTACCCTTAAATTAAGCAGTTATACAATACATAGGGATATAGAATGTACCAAACTACTAAGTTAAATTGAATTTACCTTTCAACCTGTTGTATTAATATTAATGTGTTATTAATTATCTAATAATTTGTGTACATAGTGTTTTGAGTAATGTTATTGTCGAGGTATCTGTTATACTTTAGGAATGTTGTAAACCCTTGAATCAGGAGATTATATCTAGTATTGTAGCATAATAATTCTTGAGTCTGAATATAGTATATGTATATCTTAACACAGTGTAACAAATCTTTTCGTTTAATGTGTTATCATTAAGGAACATTAGCAAGATATTGCATTTGAACGGTTGTTTGATACATATTGTTGGTATGTTATACTTTTCAGTTATCCCGTTAAATCTTGTCTTTTTAGATTTGGGAGCTAGAGAGAGAGATTACTGTAACTGATGAAGTGATATTTCATTTATAAATGTAATTGAGGGTACGAGATATCTACATTTTAGATGTGTGGGTAATTTTGGCTATACATTCAAGTGGTGCAAGTTTATTTTGACTCTTACCTAGTTAATGGTCTATGTACTACTATTATTACATTTCATTTAAGAGAATAAAAAGTTGTATTAACACCTTTCATTTAAGATGTCTAAGGGTATTTATACCAGGGATTCATGGAAGATTCCCAATTAGAAAAATGACATTATATATTTTCAAGTGAGTCTATGCTTCAAAATGCATTGGAGTAAGTGATCAGCTAGGTCCCATGAACCTAGAATATGGACCCTCCTAAACCATAAAGAAGATAAATATATATTTGTAAGGCCCCTTGTTAAACAAAACTCCCGCAAAAGTTTGTTTGGCGGGTGAAAACACAAAGGACACAGACTTTGAACTAGAGACTGAATAGACATGAGTAAGGCTAATCAACCCAATAATAAAGATTGGTGGGAAGAAATGGAGAAATCGGGTATTTCTGGAGCCAGTATCCATGAGTCCTATGTAACTTTGACTTTATATATGGTTTTCCTTTAGGGATAACATTGCTGTTCTGTATCTGCATCATATAAGAGGGAATAGAGACTAAACCTTTCCCTTCTGTGGAATAGATATATTTTGATTGTTAAGTCCTGGTGCCAGGCAAATTTCTAGCTTGATGGGGAGCTATTAATAACTTGAACTTTTTCATTTTTTTTTTTTTTTACATACGCTTTTGACATTGTCTACTCTATAAGTTTTTTTTCTAGTGTATTGTGTTTTTAGGTTTGTTGCTGCATGCCTCATGTATGTGCATTGGGACCAGTAGATATATATTCTGATTCCCATTGCGAACTCATGAGATAGTGGACTCATATTTGAAGAGGACAATCATGGTAGATGTCTATGAGGTATTATTTAGATGCATTAGCTCTGTGATATATATGGATGGATTTTTCCTGTTGTTGTCTATGAATATATTGCTATATTGTTGTATACTAAATGTGTATATTGTTAGGTTGAAATGTTTTTTTTTCTTTTTTTTCTTGCTAATAGTGTATGTTGCTTATATTAATGCTCTGACTCTGACACACAAGGATATTTTTTTCCATTTGTGGTCTAGATCTATATTACCATCATATTGACACATAGGATAGTTTTTTTATGGTTGTCAATATCCTGTAGAGTTCTAAATAATTCTACATTTACAATGTGGCATTATAATTTTTATAGTATTTTATATGATTGATTCTACCTATAATAATGATCTCTCTATATATCTTTAAATATTATAGATTCTATATATTTGATATTAAAGTGGAACTATCATCTTGATAATATTGTTCCCCAATACATCCTATAATATAAAAGGCCAGAATGTTTGTCCGATGCAGTCATTCGCAGTAGAGACTGCCCGAACGCACAGAATGCTGGGAGCATTCTGTGCATTCGGGAAGTCTCTACTGTGCACGACTGCATAGCATGCACCGCCAGTGAGGTGGCAGCAGTACGCAGAGCAGGACCGGCCTCTTAACCTCACCAGACCCTGGCCCGAGTACACAGGCTTTTGCACTAGTTAGTAATATAGCGATAAGCAAAGGCATACTTGTATTATGTTTAATAAGTCCAATTATTGAAGTAATCCACCTTCTTCTGCCGGCATCCAGGGCAAAGAGCTTACAAGGTAACCAATAGACGACACCATCAATCTGGGAAGTGCAAGGGACAGACAGCGCTGTTGTCCGCTGGATGCCTGCAGAAGAAGGTGGATAACTTCAATAACGCTGACTTATTAAATATAATACAAGTATGTCTTTGCCTTTCGCTATATTAGTAATGTTTTGGGGGGCATTATTATAAAGATGATAGTTTGCTTTAATAAACATTTGTATACATATTTAATAGTATATATTTTTATACTTTTCCAAGTGCCTGGATATTTGTAGTATTTTTTGTAGTATTTTTGGTGTTTTCCAGTGTGATCTGATGGGATCAAGCATATTAATTCACAATTTCACATTATATAAATCAACTACGGTATGTTTACAGTTGAAAAATACTGTATCCTTTTGAAAGGTTGCAATCAGAAAAGCATGTGACCATTTAACTCTTTCACCGTGTCGCCTGGATATTGTATTGTAAGGCGCTGCGTACACTGTGTGGCGCTATATAAATAAAGATATCCTATATAATAATTCGCTAAATCATGTGTAACGCCTGACATGCGCAGTTGACACTGCTGCGCGTGCAGCAGTCAAGCGCAGTTGAGACTGCCCGCGCCGCGGCTGATACAGAGCTGGGCGCTCTGAAGGAGCGTCCAGCTCTGTATCAGCAGTGGCGCGGGCAGTCTCAACTGTGCATGACTGCCCCGCGACCGGCTGCCCGAGGCACTATGGCCCGTGTAACGGGCTGTTCAACTAGTACATACATACACAAATAAAAATAGCAACGTAACAATCTCGCAGTGCATGACAGCATGAGATTGTCATGTGGCCTAGTAAATGGTCGCGTTTAATAGTTAGACAGCGGGTGATTCTCTTCAATCACCTTCCGTTTAAGCTTTAACAGTCTGGCTCTTTTTTTTTGTTACCTTTGTGCCGGGGCAGTCTCCTTCCGCAGCTTTATGAAGAGGCTATTATAACAAAGCCCCTACACAATCAGTATGTGAGCCGATCCTGCCTCTCCCCTTCTCTGTGTGCTCTGCTTCTCCCTGTCATTCTGCACGCAGAGAAGGGGAGAGGCAGGATTGGCTCACATACTGATTGTGTAGGTGCTTTGTTATAATAGCCTCTTCATAAAGCTGCGGAAGGAGACTGCCCCGGCACAGAGGTAACAAAAAAAAAGAGCTAGACTGTTAAAGCTTAAAGGGATAGTAATACTTTATTATAACCATCCCCTATATTGTAAATACTTGCAAAATAAGTTAATAGCCCTCAGGTTCATCTTTCAAACCTTTATGGTGTGAGAGATAACCGTACACAAAGTTCCCCCTCCCTCCCCCTTCTCTGAAGTCAGCATTGTACTGACTGCAGGGATATCCGGTCTTATTTTTTATCAAGCGGCTCTGCAGCAGAGCCGTGATTGCGTTAGTGAAAAATAATTATTTCACTGAAACGGTCTTCTACATATGCTTGGTTTGCAAGCACATGTAGAAGACCGTTTCAGTGAAATACTTTTTTTTTACTAACTCGATTGCGGCTCTGCTGCAGAGCCGACTGCTGAAAAATAAAACCGGATATCCCTGCCATCAGTACAATGCTGACTTCAGGGAAGGGGGAGGGAGGGGGGAACTTTGCTTATGGTTTTGAACCTGGGAGCAATTGAATTATTTTTTAAAGAGCTACACTATGGGGATTAGTAATATTAAAGTATTACTATCCCTTTAAACGGAAGGTGATGCGACCATTGACTAGGCCATGTGACAATCTCGCGCTGTCATGCACTGCGAGATTGTCACATTGCTATTTTTATCCAGGCGACATGGTGAAATAGTTAAATGGTCGCACACTCTTCTGCATGCGACCATTCAAAAGTGAACCAAAAAATACAACTTCTGAACTATATTTGTATTGCAGTCTTATTGACTATTGCTTGGAACTGGTTCCAGCCTAACTTAATGAGATAATAATGCTTGCTTTTTTTCTTAAATGTATTTTAAAGTATTTAGGAGTGTGACTAATGAATTAATGATTTCTGTTTAATGATATCCTGGGGATACGGCACTTCTGCAGTTCCTGGAAATTTTCTATCACATGAGCAGACTTATTACAAAACTGTAACATATGTTTAAAGAGCAGACATAAGTGGTTTTGAAGGTTTTCAATGTAATCCTTTATGGACCAAGGATATTTTGTTGTTTAAAGGGATAGTAATGTTTTACAATAAAAGCAGCTCCAATTAATCTTCATAGTTTTTGGGCCATAGAGAGTGTTATTTCAATACTGTCAGAGTTGTAGTACAAGAGTAATTGAATGGTAAAGTATCCCCCTCCCGCCCTTTTACTGATGTAACACTGGTCACTACAGAACAGAAAGGTGTTGTCCAGATGGCTTGCAGAGAGGAACATCTTCAATTGTCTACATAATAACAGGGGATATATATTTACATATGGTATAAAAAAGAAAACAATATACAGTTTCTCTGTGCACGCTAAACTGGTTAAACATAGTTTAACAAATACATAGTAAGAAATATGAAACTTTTTGCAGCCCATAGCCCTTTAAAGGGATAGTAATACATCATATTTCATAATCTGCATCTTGTAGCCATTAAAAAAATAAACAAAATGCCCCCAGTCCCATCTCTTAAACCTTTATGGTTTGAGAGATAATCGTATTTAAAGTTCCCCTCCCTCCCTTTTCCATGACGTCAGCGCTCTAGCTAACTGCAGGGGAATCCGGTCCAGGGACCAGCCAGCTGCTCTGCAGCAGAGCCAAGATAGCGCTAATGAAAAAGAAATCCTTCACTGAAACAGTCTTCTAGGTGTACTTGTAAACCAAGCACACTTAAAAGACTGTTCCAGTGAAGGATTTTTTTTCCAATAATGTGATCTCTGCTCTGCTGAAGAGCCTCCACCGGTCCCGGGACCGGATTCCCCTGCAGTCAGCTAGAGCGCTGATGTCAGGGAAAGGAGAGAGAGGGGGAAACTTAAATACGATTATCTCTCAAACCATAAAGGTTTGAGAGATGGCACTGGGGGCATTTCATTTATTTTTTTAGTGGCTGCAAGATGCAGATTTTTAAATATGATGTATTACTATCCCTTTAAAACTTTGAGTGTAAAGTATTGCTTTGCAATGCATTGCATAGCCCTCTGGCACACAAAGGGTTAAGGAGACAGATCACAGCAAGGGAAAATCTTCTTACTGTGAGCATAAGGAAACCCTGCCCACCTTGACAGGTTTTTCCCTTATGATAAGTGTGTATTGTTATGTGAAAAAAAAAAACAGAAAACCCCAACAAAACATTTTTCATGATTCTGTTCCTGCATGAATGTGTGCTGTCCAGACATAACTTGGTTAATATTGTTTGTGCACTTTGCAATGAGAGATGAGACCCTTAAACTCTTAAGACAAGTATTAGATTGAGATTAGTACCTACTGCTCTGCCATCCAAAAGGCTGTTATCTTCTCTCGGCCTTTAACAGACAATACAGCACTAGCGCCCTGTCAGGATTGCTATGGTAATGGGAGACAGGGAACACTGTAGAAGGCAACAATGTATCATCCCATAAAGCACATGTAAGACTTGAATTTTTACAGATGCTACTTACAGGGTACTTAAGTATATATAACCCCATTTCATTTTATGTCTTAGCACTACTTTAAGGGGGTTACCCATTTGAGTGCAATGCATTGGATACCTCCCTGGCACTCAAAGGGTTAAATGAACAGTACATTTTATTATGAAAAGATTTACACAAAGGTACATCCAAAAGTTAATATAGCTCAAACATTTTTCAATCAAACTATTAGCTTAGTAGACTTGTGAGATTCGGTATGTCCACATTCGGATTTCGGACGAATATGGCTAATTCAGAGCCATTCGAACATGTCAAAAATCTTAGAGCCATTTGTTTTAAGAACCCAAATCCAAAACATTTCTGGGCAGAATTTCGGTTCAAGATTTGGATATTCAGATGACATTCTCCCTGCATACGTGCTACTTTCCCTCCCTCTCTAACCCAGTTAGTTTCTTTGTACTTTCTGTCCCTCTCTAGTCCAATTAGCTTCTTCGTTTTATGATGGGGGTTGGACTAATTACAGACACCCAGACAGCTCCTGCATTTCCTGTTAGTGCTCATTGCATTGTTGGAGCTTGGACAGAGAAGAAACAGATAGAGAGAGAGTGACTGTCCAGTTGTTGTGTAGGTCGGCAGATAGGCATAGGCAGGCAGCCAGCATTAGTGCCAGTTAGATTTGTGCACAGGAAAAAAAATTTGGTAAAATTCGATTCCGGACAAATATTTTTTTTTTCAGTTGATCCGAAAATCAGACCGGACCTGTTCGACTCAGACGAAATTCGGATTGGATACGAATTATTCTGCCAAATTCACTATGCTTTTAAAAGTACAATAACATCAAAATTAGATAAATAAAAATAAGTGGAACCTTTTCCAGGGTCTAAATCAAGATGGTGGAACAGGGTAAGGTGGAGCTTTAGCCTTATGGTACTGTAGATGAAGCATGGATGTAGTTATTTGAAGGATGAAGGAAGATTGAGGATGACAGGAGCAGGCAGGACTCGGTAGACATTAGACATACGACTTTTCTAAGATTAGAGTTAGACTAAAAAACTGAGGAAGCCTGGAGCAGGCAGGACTCATAGACATATGACTTTTCTTAGATTACAGGTAGACAACAAAAATGAGGAAGCCTGGAGCAGGCAGTACACAGTAGATAAATATATACGACTTTACTGATATTAGAGTTAGACTACAAAACTGAGGATGACAGCAACACTGGAGATGTGCTAAGCAGCGCACATCCACAAATCTGACATCACGGAAACCCTTCGTCATGTTAGCAACACTGCAGATGTAGCCAGCAACAAACTACAGAACACTGGAGCAGGCAGGACTCAGTATATAGATAGACATATGACTTTTCTTAGATTAGAGTTAGACTACAAAACTGAGGAAGCCTGGAGCAGGCAGGACTCATAGACATATGACTTTTCTTAGATTAGAGTTAGACTACAAAACTGAGGAAGCCTGGAGCAGGCAGGACTCACAGACATACGACTTTTCTTAGATTGACTTAGACTACAAAACTGAAGAAGCCTGGAGCAGGCAGGACTCAGTAGATAAATAGATACGACTTTTACTTAGATTAGAGTTAGACTTCAAAAATAAGGAAGCCTGGAGCAGGCAGGACTCATAGACATACGTCGTTTGTTAGAATAGACTTAGACTACTAAATTGAGGAAGCCTGGAGCAGGCAGGAGTTCACTGATGCCGCCACTTGTTTGCTAGAGTGTGAGTTTAGTAGTCACCATGTGGCAAATGTCTTTGGGATCCGGTGTTGGGACGATATCGTCTTTGACTTCATCCCGTTTCTACCAAAAAGAGGTACCATTGGATAACAATACGAAAATCATACAGGAAGGCTGGAGAAGGCAGGACTCATAGACACACGACTTTTCTTAGAATAGAGTTAGACTACAAAACTGAGGATGACAGCAACACTGGAGATGTAGGCAGCAGCAAACTGCAGAACACTGGAGCAGGCAGGACTCAGTCAGTAGATGGATATAGCAACTGAGGATGACTGGTGAGAGACAGACTTAGGATAACAGCAACACTGGAGCTGTAAATAGAAAAAAGGGGAACCAGTGCACACTAAAATATATATATGCCAAAAGGGGCAACAGTAATAGGAGAAAACGGTTCTCACAGTGTAAAGATAATGCAAATAATAAAGAAAAAGAAACCCTGTATATAAAGCACACATCTAAATCACCAACTTCACCTCCCCCTAATGGAATCACACGATCATGGAAAAAACAATAAAATATAACGTTTATTGTTACTAATTAAAACCAGCGAATTTTAAAAGAAAAAGATATATTCACATTATTCACTGAGGTTAATCCCTCTAATCAAACACGGATTGCTAGAGGTATATGTATACAAAGAAGCCAAACACTGAAACACTGGAGATGTAGCCAGCAGAAAACCACAGAACACTGGAGCAGGCAGGACTCAGTCATTAGATGGATACAGCAACTGAGGAAGACTGGTGCGAGGCAGACAGCATCACTGGTGATGTAGCCAGGACTGCAGAACACTGGAGCAGGCAGGACTCAGTAAATACATGGATACAGCAGCGACTGAGCATGACTGGTGCGAGGCAGACTCAGGATGACAGCAACACTGGAGATGTAGCCAGGACTGAAGAACACTGGAGCAGGCAGGACTCAGTAAATACATGGATACAACAGCAACTGAGGATGACTGGTGTGAGGCAGACTCAGGATGACAGCAACACTGGACATGTAGCCAGGACTACAGAACACTGGAGCAGGCACGACTCAATAAATACATGGGGGCTAAGTATATTTCCAGTAATAGAAAATACCCGCTCACTCTGGACAGTGGTTGGGGGGAAAGAAAGCAACTCCTGGGCTATCAGGTACACAAAGTAGCCCACACAGCCCTCTTGTTATCCCAGAAAGTCAAGGGATCTGTACGTGGAGCCAAAGAAGGTTCCGCAAGGTAAGCCTTAACCTCAAACTCAGCACTTTTTCTCCTGATTGGGAACTGTTTGCTTTGCCTGAAGCATAATCTGTCCATTGCCTCAGCATAAAAAGCAGCAGCTGCTCCACTGGAAGAAGATGATGTGCTGCTGGCGCTGCTACTGATAGGTCCCGGAAGACCACCACACTCCTCCAGCTCATCTGCAGAATATTCTTCTGCCTCGTGCGACTGCATCCTGTTTTTCTTTTGCCTCTTACGCACCCTCGCTATCAATTGTTCCCTCTAGGCAGTGAGTGAATTAGAAGTGCGTTTCATCTTGCCTTTGACTCGTGGATTGCACATTGTGGCAAGCATTAAAGCAGGACAATTGTCCATGCGCTCTTCCATGTGCTGAGTCAGTTCCTTCTTTAGCCTCATTAGAAGGTCAGCAACTTCAGGAAGTATATTACCATCAGCACCAGGCAAGCGTTCCCTATGAGCAAGGAAATCGTCCAATTTTAAGGAGAGATGCATGAAGAGGGGCATAACTTCTGCCAGGCTAGCATTCTCTTTGCTCAAAATTTCTGTCAAACCACTGAAAGGCATAAGGACTGTCACTACCTGTTCCATCAGGGCCCAGTCAGCCCTGCCCAGTGTTTTGTTACTGCAAATGAAATGGTGACATGACATTGCGTGAATTGCCTTTTTTCTGCTCCAGGATATGCTCTAGCATATCTAAGGTGGAGTTCACCTGGTCCCAACATCTTGTTTTAGGCAGTGCTCTGGGAGGTCTGCCTTTTCCTGTTCCTCCCTGAGGAGCTGGCAATGGGAGGAGTACTATGGGAAGCAGGTGAAAAATTAAGCTCAGGGGACAAATCAAGCTTGGGAGACTTTTATCCCTCAGATTCTTCTTCTAACTCTTGTAGATTTTGAAAGGAAGAAACATCATCTTCAGCAGTAGATTTTGTGGAAACCTGCTCAATTCCCTCTTCTGCCTGGTGACTACCGGGAAATGGTAAACCATCTCCCTCAATAACATTTTCTGAAGTGGATATGCTCTAAATGGCAGTGACAGTTGTGGCAGAAAAAATGTTATCCAAATAATGCAATAATTTCCGTTTGGGCTGCTTACACGGACGTTCGCTATAAAAATCCCGCGTTGATACTGACCGCAGTGTCCGACCAGTACTGTTACCAACGCTAGGTGTCCCCAGGTTTATACAACTGGCTGTAGTGGAGGTGGTGACTAAACTGCCAGTGGCACTAGTCTTTGTGCAGGTGGTTCTGGGGGATCATAATGAAACAGCTGACGAGACACAGGTGACGGCTGCTTTGTGGTCTTAGCGGAGGAGCTGGACCTCTCTACCCTACTACGAGAGGTAGAACGACCTGCAGTTCCCTTCTTATTTTTATTTTTATGGAGCATATCCACTCCAGAAATGTTATTGAGTGAGATAGTTTACCATTTCCCAGAAGTCACCAGGCAGAAGAGAGAATTGAGCAGGTTTCCACAAAATCTGCTGCTGAAGATGATGTTTCTTCCTTTCAAAATCTGCAAGAGTTAGAAGAAGAATCTGAGGGATCAAAGTCTCCTAAGCTTGATTTGTCCCCTGAGCTTGATTTTCCCAGTGAAACTGATTATTCACCTGAGCTTAATTTTTCACCTGCTTCCCATAGTACTCCTCCTGTTTCTCCAGTTATACTTGTGTCTTCTATTGACAACTCAACACATGCCTCCCCAGTTCCATTTGAGTCTCCCAGCCAGGTAGCAGCTGTATCACGGTTCCCGTGATTCCTATGTCACTCTCTGCTGTGGTGCTCTCTCATTGGCGGTGCTTGATTGGCCCGCCCAGGGTGTCCCTTCATATACCGGGTCTCTGCCCTTTCGTGGTGTTCCCGTACCTGTGCATTCGTTGCTGTGTTCCTGCGCTCCTGTGTACCGATTCGGCCCGTCTGACTACTCTTGTTGTTCCTGCTCCGTGCTTGACCCGGCTTGGCTGACGTTCCTGCTTCGTGATTGACCCAGATTTGGCTGACGTTCCTGCTCCGTGATCGACCCGGTTTTGGCTGACGTTCCTGCTCCGTTATTGACCCAGCTTTGGCTGACGTTCCTGCTCCATGATTGCTTCCTGTGTTTCTGTGAGATTCTGATCACTTCACCTGGCGACATTCTGAACTGTGCTTGCAGTGCTGTACAGACTGATCACTTACTTTACCTCTGCAGAGCTTGTTGCCTCCGTTGCTGAGCCAGTCCGTTAACACTGCTGAGCTTGTTGCCTCCGTTACCGAGCCTGTCCGTGAACACTTGCTGAGCTTGTTGCCTCCGTTACCGAGCCTGTCCGTGTACACTTGCCAAGCTTGTTGCCTCCGATTCTGAGCCTGTTATTAACATTTGCTGAGCTTGTTGCCTCCACTACCAAGCCTGTCCGTTAACACTAGCAGAGCAATCGTGGCTTCCATTTACAGTGCCTCCACCTTACACCCTTGTAGTAGTTGCGTGGTGCTATTGGGCATTCCGTTAGCTCTTGCAGTGTGTAGCTCTGTTTCAGCACCGGAAGGGTGTCTTGGCTCTGGTCTCATTTTGCTCGCAGTGTTGTACCATCATACCGCACCAGTAGAGTGCGACTGGCTCACGTTACATTCACTTGTGCAGTGTCTCTGACTCCGTTACCGCAACTCAGGGGTGCTATAGGCTCCGGTCCAGTTTGCTCTTGCAGTGTCTCTCTTCCGTTACCACACCTAAGGGGTGCTATTGGCTCTGGTCCCATTTGCTCTTGCAGTGTCACTAATCCGTTACTGCACCTGGGGTGCTATTGGCTCTGGCTCCAGTCAGCTTTTGCTATACAGTTGGGCATATTACGGAACTTCTGATCTTGTAGTGATTCAGTTCAGTCGCACTGCTAAGCGCTTTCTATCTGCACCACTACCTGGACTGGTTTATATTCACCGAGTGTTGGCTAATCACCACAACAGAGACTGATTATTTGTATTGGGCATTAACCCTTGTACCTCTATTGATTCCTGTTGCAAGCTATATTGCTCCTGGCCATATTGGGCCTGTATTACATCCCTTATACTTGTCTGATACGTGCTATTACCTATTCTAGCCCTAGGGGGCAGTGCTCCTTGTTTTAACTCAATAAAACTGTGTTTTATTTTAACCTCTGGTCTGAGTGTCGTAAAAACCGTTACAAGCTGCTAGTGTCTCGGCCACCAGTACCACTGTTACTCCATAATCCTCCTCCAGTCCCAGTCCCAACATCCCTGCTGCCATCTTTAGGTCAACTGGTATCCCTGTAACTGTACGTGGAAAGAAAAAGCAAAGTGAGGTTGCTCCAGCATGTGAAGATGAATTAAGTGTCACCTCAGTTTCTTCTTCTCTACCACCTTCCAGAGTCATCTGTCGCTCCAAAGCATGGGACCATTTTGTGGCAGTTGGAGATGGCCGGATAGCAAAATGTAAGTTGTGCGGCAGGGAAGTCAGCCGTGGGCGGGTGTTGGGTCATCTGACCACCTCCGGGATGAACCAACACCAGAACAACTACCACAAATCTTTGCTGATAAGTGCAGAAGGTGGCAGTACCAGTACTGCATATACCAGTGTCACATCCACCACCAGTAGGCAGCAGGAGAAAGGGCAGGTGGATCATGCCATATCTGGTCCCAGTAAGAGCAGCAGACAGTCACAGCCCATCCCAAAAACAACACAGGCCACACTTGAAGATTTTGGTGGGTTTCATTCCAAGGGGATGTGCAGACAGCAGGCCAGGAAAATCACACGCCTCATTGCACAGCTCATACCCATTGGGGGTGCCACTTTTAATTTGGTGGATGGGGAGCCCTTCCGTCAACTTATGGAGGCTGTCGCGCCCGATATAAAATTCCATCCCGCACCACATTTAGTAGAAATATAGTGCCCTCACTCTACCGGTCATGCATTGGGCTTTTGAATGACCTGCTAGGAAAGGCTGCTGGCGAGTCAGTGCACTTTACCACTGACTTATGGAGTGCTCCGAGTGGCAACATGGCTTCCTGTGGGTGATGGCGCATTGGTGGCTAGGGGAGCAGGCAGGCACACAGGCGCAAATGGGGTTTGTGGCTACTGATGGTGCCGCTAACATGATCAAGGCTCTCTGGGATGGCAGATATGTGGGTGTGTGCTGCTCAGCGCATGTCCTGCATCTAGTAGTGAAAGCTGCTCTTGAGGATGGCAGTAACACTGGAAAGGTTGCCAGCAGTTCTGGAGTCGTGCCGACAAATTGCTGGCCACTTCCATCGGAGCGTCAAAGATAGCCAGCTCCTCAGGGAGGAACAGGAAAAGGCAGACCTCCCACAGCACCACCTAAAACAAGATGTTGGGACCAGGTGAACTCCACCTTAGATATGCTAGAGCGTATCCTGGAGCAGAAAAAGGCAATTCATGCAATGTCATGTCACCATTTCATTGGCAGTAACAAAACACTGGGCAGGGCTGACTGGGCCCTGATGGAACAGGTAGTGACAGTCCTTATGCCTTTCAGTGGTTTGACAGAAATTTTGAGCAAAGAGAAGCTAGCCTGGCAGAAGTTATGCCCCTCTTCATGCACCTCTCCTTAAAATTGGACGATTTCCTTGCCCATAGGGAACGCTTGCCTGGTGCTGATGGTAATATACTTCCTGAAGTTGCTGACCTTCTAATGGGGCTAAAGAAGGAACTGACTTGGTGCATGGAAGAGCGCATGGACAATTGTCCGGCGTTAATGCTTGCCACAATGTGTGATCCACGAGTCAAAGGCAAGATAACATGTACTTCCAATTCACTCACTGCCTAGAGGGAACAATTGATAAGGTTGCTCCAGCATGTGAAGATGAATTAAGTGTCACCTCAGTTTCTTCTTCTCCACCACCTTCCAGAGTCATACGTTTCTCCAAAGCATGGGACCATTTTGTGGAATTTGGAGATGGCCAGATAGCAAAATGTAAGTTGTGTGGCAGGGAAGTCAGCCGTGGGCAGGTGTTGGGTCATCTGACCACCTCCAGGATGAACCAGCACCTGAACAACTACCACAAGTCTTTGCTGATAAGTGCAGAAGGTGGCAGTACCAGTACTGCATATCCAGTGTCACACCCACTACCAGTAGGCAGCAGGAGAAAGGGCAGGGGGATCATACCACATCTGGTCCCAGTAAGAGCAGCAGGCAGTCACACTTGCAGATTTTGGTGGGTTTCATTCCAAGGGGATGTACAGACAGCAGGCAAGGAAAATCACACACCTCATTGCACAGCTCATAGCCTTGGGGGTGCTACTTTTAATTTGGTGGACGGGGAGCCCTTCCATCAACTTAAGGAGGCTGTTGCACCTCGATATAAAATTTCATCCTGCACCATATTTTGTAGAAATATAGTGCCCTCCCTCTACCGGTCATACGTTGGGCTTTTGAAGAACCTGCTAGGAAAGGCTGCTGGCCAGTCAGTGCACTTTACCACTGACTTATGGAGTGCTCCGAGTGGCCAGCATGGCTTCCTGTCGTTGACGGCACATTGGTGGCAGCCTAATGTGTTGCAAGACACACCGACAGCAACAACAAGTTTGGTTGCAGTAGCCAAGCAGGCAGGACACTGCTCTTTCTTCCTCCATGCTGAGGTAATGGATCAGCAGCACACCTCAGATAACATTCGCAAAGCACTGCAGAACATGGTGGTGCAGTGGCTAGGGGAGCAGGCACGCACACAGGTACAAATGGGGTTTGTGGTTACTGATGGTGCAGCTAACATGATCAAGGCTCTCTGGGATGTCAGATTTGTGGGTGTGTGCTGCTCAGCGCATGTCCTGCACCTAGTAGTGAAAGCTGCTCTCGAGGATGGCAGTAACACTGGAAGGTTGCCAGAACTTCTGGAGTCATGCCGACAAATTTCTGGCCACTTCCATCAGAGCGTCAAAGATAGCCAGCTCCTCAGGGAGGAACAGGAAAAGGCAGACCTCCCAGAGCACCGCCTAAAACAAGATGTTGCTAGAGCGTATCCTGGAGCAGAAAAAGGCAATTCACGCAATGTCATGTCACCATTTCAATGGCAGTAACAGAACACTGGGCAGTGACAGTCCTTACGCCTTTCCAGACGGAAATTTTGAGCAAAGAGAATGCTAGCCTGGCAGAAGTTATTCCCCTCTTGACGCACCACTCTTTAAAATTGGACGATTTCCTTTCCCATAGGGAATGCTTTACTGGTTCTGATGATAATATACTTCCTGAAGTTGCTGCCCTTCTAACGAGGCTGAAGAAGGAACTGACTCGGCGCATGTAAGAGCGCATGTACAATTCTCCCAAGTTAATACTTGCCACAATGTGCAATCCACGAGTCAAAGGCAAGATGGCACGTACTTCCAATTCATTCACTGCCTTGAGGGAACAATTGATAGCGAGAGTCAGTGAGAGGCAAAGGAAAAACAGGATGCAGTCACACGAGGCAGGGGAAGATTCCACAGATGAGCTGGAGGAGCGTGGTGGTCTTCCAAGACCTATCAGTAGCAGCGCCAGCAGCACATCATCTTCTTCCCGTGGAGCAGTTGCTGCTTTTTATGCTGAGGCAATGGACAGATTATGCTTCAGGCAAAACAAAAAGCTCCCAATCAGTAGAAAAAGTGCTGAGTATGAGTTTAAGGCTTTCTTTGCAGAACCTTATTTGCCTTCAAGTACAGATCCCTTTACTTTCTGGGATAACAAGAGGGCTGTGTGGCCTACTTTGTCCCTGATAGCCCAGGAGTTGCTTTCTTGCCCCCCAACCACTGTCCAGAGTAAGCGGGTATTTTCTGTTACTGGAAATATACTTAGCCCCCAGTGCTCTCAACTGGCCCCCCAGCTCATGGAGCAAATGACTTTTTTAAAAGTCAACCTGCCAAAGTTGGGTTATCCTGCTCTCAGGTTCGATGCAGATTAGAAGAAAAAAAGTACCATAGTAGCAAAATATGCTGAGCGCTCCAGCTTACTCAGCTCTAAGACAGTGGTTGGTTGGGAAGAGGACACCCCCTGACTTGGTGGGACTCAGCGGGGAAATTAAAGTCTACATTGTTGTCCCACTATACAGGTTGTTCAGTCTGGCTCTGCAGTATCTATTTACTGAGTCCTGCCTGCTCCAGTGTTCTGCGGTTTTCTGCTGGCTACAACTCCAGTGTTGCTGGCATCCTGAGTCTGACTCGCACCAGTCATCCTCAGTTGCTTCTGTATCCATGTATTTACTGAGTCCTGCCTGCTCCAGTGTTCTGCAGTCCTGGCTACATCTCCAGTGTTCCTGTCATTCTGAGTCTGCCTCTCACCAGTCATCCTCAGTCGCTGCTGTATCCATGTATTTACTGAGTCCTGCCTGCTCCAGTGTTCTGCAGTCCTGGCTACATCTCCAGTGTTGCTGTCAACCTGAGTCTGCCTCACACCAGTCATCCTCAGTTGCTGTATCCATCTACTGACTGAGTCCTGCCTGCTCCAGTGTTCTGCAGTTTGCTGCTGCCTAAATCTCTAGTGTTGCTGTCATCCTCAGTTTTGCAGTCTAACTCTATTCTAAGAAAAGTCGTATGTCTATGAGTCCTGCCTGCTCCAGGCTTCCTGTATGATTTTCGTATTGTTATCCAACGGTACCTCTTTTCGGTGGAAACAGGACGACGTCAAAGACGATATTGTCCCAACACCGGATCCAAAAGACATTTGCCACATGATGACTACTAAACTCACACTCTAGCAAACAAGTGGCAGCATCAGTAAACTCCTGTCAGCTCCAGGCTTCCTCAATTTTGTAGTCTAAGTCTAATCTAACAAAAGTCATATGTCTATGAGTCCTGCCTGCTCCAGGCTTCCTTAGTTTTGTAGTATAAGTCTAATCTAAGAAAAGTCATATGACTATGAGTCCTGCCTGCTCCAGGCTTCCTCAGTTTTGAAGTCTAACTGTAATCTAAGAAAAGTTGTATGTCTCTGAGTTCTGCCTGATCCAGGCTTCCTCAGTTTTGTAGTCTAACTCTAATCTAAGAAAAGTTGTATGTCTATGAGTCCTGCCTTCTCCAGGCTTCCACAGTTTTGTAATATAACTGTAATCTAAGAAAAGTCGAATGTCTATGAGTCCTGCCTGCTCCAGGACGATATTCTACTGTATCTATATAAAGACAAACAAATACATGTGAATATTATTATAATACTTAAAGGAGTATCATATTCAATACTTATACTAATCACTGCTTAAAGACCTACACCTGCTCTAGATCTACAATACCCTTAAGGAAAAAGAGAAAGAGAGAAAACAAAAAATCCAGCCAAGCATAGTACTCACATGACACCAATTAATATATATAGGTGTTAAAGATCATTGTCACGGCCGGGGGTTTCTCTCCTCCCTCCGACCGCCTTGGCGTTGCGTTCCGACGTCTCGTCGTGCGGCCGGAAGTGACGTCGCGCTGGCTGCGGCGTGGTTTCCTGGGACGCTTCGGTGCTTTTCTCTGTGAGTATTTAGGCTGCCTTTATCCCTGGTCGGACGCGTTAGTATAGCGTCCTGTATGTTTCTGTTTAGTCTACGTCTAGCAGTGTATGTTTAACCTTGTGCACACTCTCTTCAGTTCTGTGCCTGCCTGTGGTCTACCTGACCTGCCTTGTCACCTGTTCTTCCTGGATCCTCCAGACTTATCACCTGTTCTACCTGGACCCTGTAGATCCTCCAGTTCTGTGCCTACCTGTGGCCTACTTAACCTGCCTTGTCACCTGTTCTACCTGGATCCTGTATATTCTTCAGTTCTGTGCCTACCTGTGGTCTACCTGACCTGTCTTGTCACCTGTTCTACCTGGATCCTCCAGACTTATCACCTGTTCTACCTGGACCCTGTAGATCCTCCAGTTCTGTGCCTACCTGTGGCCTACCTGACCTGCCGTGTCACCTGTTCTACATGGACCCTGTGTATCCTCCAGTCCTGTGCCTACCCGTGGCCTACCTGACCTGACTTGTCACCTGATCTACCCGAGTGAGTACCCTGTGTGTACCCTGTATACTTTGGAGACATATCTTCCTCCCTGAGGATTAGGTAGTATAGTTTGGTTGTGCAGTGTTATCGCGGGCCCCCTTTGGCTCAACCGAAGGGGACCAATCTGGCTTCGTGGCCAGCACCTTTACCCGGCAGTAGCCGCAGCACAACACTGTACAACCAACCACCGCGCCCGAGCTACGCTCTCTAGCGTCGCACTCTAGCTGCTCACTCCCTAATCCTTTGTTGGAGGAGGCTGACCTTCTGCGGTTTGGGTGTAGGGGTTCTTCACTCAGTCTGTCCTTTAGATTCCATCGTTCACTTGCTTGACATTATACTAACGCCACCCCTCTTTTCTACATGGCGGTAGACCCTAGTGAATTGGCGAAGGCCTTGCAACAGCAGGGGGCTGTTCTGGATCAGCACGCTTCTCAGATTGGGAGCCTTGATCGGAAACTGGATGCCATCACTGGCCTTCTTCAGCGTTTGGAGGCTTCAACCGTGCCTGTAGCTCCTAGAGACCCTTCTCCTTCTCCACCACTTTCTCGGCCGTCTCTGTGTCACAGTTTATTATGACTCTCAGACACAAGTTTTAGGTAAAAGTCAATTTTATTGAAATAATAAATTGATAACGTAGGATGGCAAACACATACATACAGATACATACAGAATATAGCAAGACAGAAGGCAGACTCTACCGGCCTTGCCAATACCGGGTAAGGCAACCTGCAGATGGAATAGCATAACGGTTCTACCGGCCTTACCAAATTACCGGGCAAGGCAGCCTCAAAAGATTCACAATGTAGGCTCTACCGGCCCTGCCAATACCGGGTAAGGCAACCTCAGATGGAATGTGGCAAAAGGTTCTACCGGCCTTACCAATACCGGGCAGGGCAGCCCAGAGATAGTAGCAGCAGTCAGATGGTAATGGCAAATTGACAGGATCGTAAGCAACCCAGTGTACACACACTGAGACCAACAGGGGAGTAGTAAAGCTGCAAGACTTTGGAGCAAACCAGTGTCCGCACGCTGGGACCAATACTGACTTGTATAGACTATAGGCTTTGGAGCAAACCAGTGACCGCACACTGGTGTAACAAGCGAGTTTGTATAGCCGCAAGGCTTTGGAGCAAACCAGTGTCCGCACACTGGGACCAACACAGGATTGTATAGCCGATAGGCTTTGGAGCAAACCAGTGACCGCACACTGGTGTAACAAGCGAGTTTGTATAGCCGCAAGGCTTTGGAGCAAACCAGCGTCCGCACGCTGGGACCAACACAGAATAGTATAGCCGATAGGCTTTGGAGCAAACCAGTGACCGCACACTGGTGTAACAAGCGAGTTTGTATAGCCGCAAGGCTTTGGAGCAAACCAGTGTCCGCACACTGGGACCAACACAGGATTGTATAGCCGATAGGCTTTGGAGCAAACCAGTGACCGCACACTGGTGTAACAAGCGAGTTTTGTATAGCCGATAGGCTTAGGAGCAAACCAGCGTCCGCACGCTGGAACCAACACAGGATTGTATATCCGATAGGCTTTAGAGCAGACCAGTGACCGCACACTGGTGTAACAAGCGAGTTTTGTATAACCGCAAGGCTTAGGAGCAAACCAGCGTCCGCACGCTGGGACCAACACAGAATAGTATAGCCGATAGGCTTTGGCGCAAACCAGTGACCGCACACTGGAGTAACAAACAGTGTCGCCGACGCGACCAGGCAGGAGGTCGCCAGGATACAGGAGACAGGCGATGAGATGACAGGAACCAGCAACGATCAGTCAGGTCTGGAAACAGCAGAGAAGAAGTACAGCAGGAACTGCAACACCAGAGACTAGGCCGGAACCAGGACTGGAACAACTCAGCAGGCAGGAAACACTGGAACAGTAGAGATCAGGAACTCAGGAACACATGAGATCAGGAACTCAGGAACACTGGAACAGAGGCCCAGCTATCACTGGCATAGTGATAGCAAGAAGGTCAGAAACAACACGAAAGGTCACTCAAAGGGTGCCCAATCCAGGTTTAAATAGGCAATGAGAGGTGGGCTATCTGCAGACAGCCAATAGAAGCCCCCTACTGGTGACAGACAAGGAACTGCAGCAATCACGGGCACTGTGATAGTACCCCCCTTTCAAAGACCCCCTCTCCTAGAATAGGGTCTAGGTTTCTGTGGGTAATTGGCATGAAAGACCCTAGTTAGCCTAGGTGCATGAAGGTCCTTACTATCCACCCATGATCGATCCTCAGGACCATACCCTTTCCAATGTACCAGGTACTGTACCCCTCCTCTAAGCCTACGGGAATCAATAATGCTCTGAACCTCGTACTCCTCCTGGCCCTTGACCTCAACAGGTCCTGGCACCACAGGTGTGGTAGCATAGCGATTGCAAACCAGAGGCTTAAGAAGAGACACATGGAACACATTATGGATACGCATGGATGCAGGTAGGTCTAGAGCATAGGAGACAGGGTTAATTTTACGAATAACTCTGTATGGACCAATAAACCGGGGAGCCAACTTATTAGACGGAACCTGCAGCTTGAGATTTCTGGAGGAAAGCCATACTCTATCCCCAACCTAAAAGGAAACCGCTGGAAGCCTTCTGCGATTAGCATGGCGCTGGATGGAATCTGTTGCGTTTGAAATGAATCTGGAAGCAAACAGGGCTGGAACCCATAATTAATCAGAAACGGAGAGCTCCCAGATGAAGAATTGACCGCACAGTTCCTGGCGAACTCTGCCCAAGGCAACAAGTCGGACCAATTATCATGATGGTCAGTCACGAAACAACGGAGAAAATGTTCCAAGCCCTGATTAGCGGCTCCATTGGTCTGGGGATGGTAGGCAGAGGAGAAGGACAGCTGTATGCCCATCTGTTGGCAAAATGCCCTCCAAAATCTAGACACAAACTGGCTCCCCCTGTCAGACACCAGTACCCTAGGCACTCCATGCAACCGGAATACTTCTCTGGCGAACACCATTGACAATTCCTTCGCTGAAGGAAGGCCACGGAGGGGCACGAAATGAGCCATTTTAGAAAACCTGTCCACCCCCGAGCACCCGAGCCCCATTGAAGTCAATGGGAGGACTCGAGCATTACACCAGGCACCCCCTGCTCTGATGAGGGGAGGGTGCCTGGTCCATAGGAAAAGGGCAGAAAATGATGGAAACACCACAGAAATGGTTCAGGGACAGCATAGGGAGGATGTCTGGATGCATCTTGGACTCCAACATCGCTGCTGGGAACGATCTTTCGCCCGTAGTACGC
Organism: Rhinophrynus dorsalis; assembly: GCA_037306005.1. Taxonomy (NCBI): domain Eukaryota; kingdom Metazoa; phylum Chordata; class Amphibia; order Anura; family Rhinophrynidae; genus Rhinophrynus; species Rhinophrynus dorsalis. The sequence continues at coordinate 638,958,608 of CM074718.1, read as the reverse complement.
CATTTTTACAGACTGACCGTAAAACACACAAAAAGGCAGATAAAAACGACTTTAGGTGAAAAATTGTTACCAAACAGTATTTGCTGTATATTTACTTGTATATCATCTGCAAATTCTCCCAAAAATTTCCTCGATTTTTCTGAACTGAGGCCATGATTAAGAGGGAAACGTGCGCAGAGGCAAATTCTCCCAAAAATTTCCTTGATTTTTCTGAACTGAGGCCATGATTAAGAGGGAAACGTGCACAGAGGCAAATTCTCCCAAAAATTTCCTCGATTTTTCTGAACTGGGGCCATGATTAAGAGGGAAACGTGCGCTGAGCCGACCATCCAAAACATTATAGGTGAGGGTCTGCTGCGGAGCTGACCATCCTAAACATTATATGCGAAGGCCCGCTAGTGAGCTGACGCTATAAAACATTATATGAGAGGGCCCGCTAGAGAGCTGACCCAATAAAACATTATATGAGAAGGCCCGCTGGTGAGCTGACCTATACAAAAATTGTCAAACAGGGCCCGCTGGTGAGCTGGCCCTATATAAAAATTATATCACAGGGCATATGGAAGAGGAGGAGGAGGATGAGAAGATTAAGAGTCAACCATATACCCGTTTTTTGGGTGGAAGGGGTGAATGGGAATACAGAGTATTCCCATCATTGTAAATAACATATATAAAGTCACTTTATGTTCCTCCGGGGCTTTCCTCCAGTGGAGTGGAGAAGTCAGGGGAAATCCAGGCCTTGTTCATTTTTATAAGTGTCAACCTATCAGCATTTTCGGTGGAAAGGCGGATACGCTTATCTGTTATGATGCCACCAGCAGCACTAAATACCCGCTCAGACAGAACGCTGGCGGCAGGGCAGGCCAGCACCTCCAAGGCGTAGAGTGCCAGTTCATACCACGTGTCCAGCTTGGACACCCAGTAGTTGTAAGGCACAGAGGGATCATTGAGGACGCTGACACGGTCTGCTACGTACTCCTTCACCATCTTCCAAAACTTTTCCCTCCTTGTGACACTAGGCTGCGCATCAGGGTGAGGGTGCTGGCGGGGTGTCATGAAGGTGTCCCACGCCTTGGAGAGTGTTGCCCTGCCTTTGTCGGAACTGCTGTGTGCTCCCCTTTTCTCCCCTTCTCTGTTGGCCAAGGTAGCACGTACTCTGCCGCCAGCGTTGTCAGATGGAAAATTTTGGAGCAATTTTTCAACAAGAACCTTCTGGTATTGCACCATTTTGCTTGTCCTCTCCACCGGAGGAATGAGAGATGAGAAATTCTCTTTGTAGCGGGGGTCCAGAAGGGTGAACACCCAGTAATCCGTGTTGTCTAAAATGCGTATAACGCGTGGGTCACGGGAAAGGCAGCCTAACATAAAGTCAGCCATGTGTGCCAGAGTACCAACAGGCAAGATTTCGCTGTCCTCACCAGGAGGATGACTCTCAATCTCCTCATCCTCTTCCTCCTCTTCTGCCCACCCACGCTGAAGAGATGGAACTAAAGTTCCATGGCTACCCTCTGTAGCGGAGGCAACCGTGTCTTCCTCCTCCTCCTCCTCCTCCGCCTCCTCCAATTGTCGCTGAGAAGACGAAGTGAGGGTGCTCTGGCTATCACCTTGTGTAAGCTCTTCCTCCCCCATTTCCACCTCTTCCACATGCAAAGCGTCGGTTTAATTGTGAGCAGCGAGCGTTTCAGTAGACACAGAAGTGGGATGGTTACACTGATAATAGCATTATCGCCGCTCACCATCTGTGTCGATTCCTCAAAATTGCGTAAAACCTCACAGAGGTCTGACATCCATTCCCACTCCTCACTTCTGATTAGCGGAAGTTGAACGGAGAGGCGACGACCGTGTAACAGCTGGTACTCCACTACTGCCCTCTGCTGCTCACTAAGCCGGGACAACATGTGGAAGGTGGAGTTCCAGCGCGTGCTCACGTCACACAGCAGCCGGTGAGCTGGCAATTGTAAGCGCTGCTGCAGCTTCAACAGGCCGGCTGAAGCTGTAGATGACTTACGGAAATGTGCACACACGCGGCGCACCTTGGTCAAGAGATCATGCAAATTGGGGTAGGTTTTTAGAAATCGCTGAACCACTAAATTAAATACATGCACTAGGCATGGTACGTGTGTGAGCTTGCCGAGCTCCAAAGCCGCCACCAAGTTACGCCCATTATCACACACAACCATGCCTGGTTGCAGGTTGAGTGGCGAGAGCCACTGCTCGGTCTGGTGACTAATCCCCTGCAACAGCTCTGAGGCCGTGTGCTGTTTGTCCCCAAGGCAGATCAGCTTCAGCACGGCCTGTTGACGCTTCCCCACTGCAGTGCTACACTGCTTCCAGCTACCGGCTGATGGGTGAGTGGCGCTGCGCGCAGAGAATTCGGAGGTGGAAACGGAGGAGGAGGAGCCAATAACGTAGGTGCTGGCGGAAACCCTGATGGAGGTAGGGCCCGCAATCCTCGGCGTGGGTAGCACCTGTGCCATCCCAGGGTCCGAGTCGCTCCCAGCCTCCACGACATTCACCCAGTGTGCCGTCAGGGAAATGTAGCGTCCCTGGCCACAAGCACTTGTCCATGTGTCAGTCGTTAAGTGGACCTTCCCAGTAACTGCGTTGGTCAGGGCACGGGTGATGTTACGGGACACATGGTGGTGTAATGCGGGGACGGCACACCGGGAAAAGTAGTGGCGGCTGGGGACCGCGTACCGAGGGACAGCTGCTGCCATCAGGCTGCGGAAGGACTCAGTGTCCACAAGCCTAAATGGCAGCATTTCGATGGCCAGTAATTTGGAAAGGTGTGAGGTTAGTGCTATGGCCTGTGGGTGGGTGGCTGGGTATTTTCGCTTGCGCTCAAATGCCTGGGGTAACGACATTTGGACGCTGTGCTGGGACAGGGAAGTGGATGTGGTCGCTGATGGTGCTTCAGATGGTACAGGTGCAGGGCGGGAGGTATGCGGGCCTGCGCCTTCGACAGGCAATTGGCCGGCACCGAAAACAGGGGAAGAGGAGGCAGTGGTGTGGCCTGCAGACACAGATGGGCGATCCAGGCGTTCCTCCCACTTATTACGGTGCTTGGATGCCATGTGTCGGATCATGCTGGTGGTGGTGAGGTTTCTAGTGTTCATGCCTCGGCTCATTCTGGTGTGGCACAGGTTGCAAACTACAATTCTTTTGTCGTCCGCACTTTCCTTAAAAAAACGCCATACCGCGGAACACCTACCCCTTGGCAAGGGAGATTTACGCAAGGGGGTGCTCCGTGGAACATTTGCGGGCCGGTTTGGTGCGGTCCGCCTTCTTTCTGTAGCCACACCACTGCCTCTTCCAGCCTGTTGCGGTGCTGCAGATGGCTCACCCTCAGGACTGCTGTCATCGCTCGGCTCTACACCTTCTCAGGTGGGGTCAGTCACCTCATCGTCCACCAAGTCCTCCTCCACTTCCTCACTCTGATCATCCTCCTCATGTCTTGATCCCACCACATACTCAGTCATTGACAACTGTATATCATCCTCCTCATCAATGTCTTGAGACAGTAATAGTGGTTGATTTAATGGCAACTGTGTCTCATCATCATCATCATCCACTTCCTTTGACCTTAAATGCCGTTCACCTCTGTCATCTTCTTGTGATTGGGTACCCTCTAGAGGTTGTGAATCAGGGCACAAGATGTCATGTTCCTCTGCAAGCGTGCTTGGAGAGAGGTTCAAATTAAGGATTGGTGATGAGACGAGCTCCTCACTATATCCCAGTGTGGGATCACTTCTTTGACCAGATCCTCTATGGTGGGAGGAAGGATGATCAGAGTGAGGATTATGTTGACCAGACTCTTGGCTACTGAGAGTGGACTTGGTGGAAGACAGGGTGGTGCTTAACCGACTGGAAGCAGTATCAGCTGACATCCAACCGACCACCTGTTCGCAGTGGTCGGACCTCGAGAGTGATGTCCTGCGACACCCTGTAAAATGAGACATGAAGCTAGGTATGGTGGATGTCTTTCTTTCTTGTGCTCTGGCACCAGGCACAGTTTCTCCGCGTCCTGACCCGCGCCCTGAACTATCAGGATCACGTCCACTTCCCCGTCCCTTTTTACCCGCCTTCTTCATATTACACGGAATATGTGCTGCAAATCTGCAACTTTGCACAGTAAACAGAATTTGCTTCTTAACTGCGGCTACGCACAGTGAATGGAATATGTGACTTTGATATTTTACAGTTTGAAGACTTAACAGAATGTTTTCCTATTCTGAAACTTTGCACAGTAAACAGAATTTGCTTCTTAACTGCGGCTACGCACAGTGAATGGAATATGTGACTTTGATATTTTACAGTTTGAAGACTTAACAGAATGTTTTCCTATTCTGAAACTTTGCAGAGTAAACAGAATTTGCTTCTTAACTGCGGCGACGCACAGTGAATGGAATATGTGACTTTGATATTTTACAGTTTGAAGACTTAACAGAATGTTTTCCTATTCTGAAACTTTGCACAGTAAACAGAATTTGCTTCTTAACTGCGGCGACGCACAGTGAATGGAATATGTGACCTTGATATTTTACAGTTTGAAGACTTAACAGAATGTTTTCCTATTCTGAAACTTTGCACAGTAAACAGAATTTGCTTCTTAACTGCGGCGACGCACAGTGAATGGAATATGTGACTTTGATATTTTACAGTTTGAAGACTTAACAGAATGTTTTCCTATTCTGCAACTTTGCACAGTAAACAGAATTTGCTTCTTAACTGCGGCGACGCACAGTGAATGGAATATGTGACTTTGAAATTTTACAGTTTGAAGACTTAACAGAATGTTTTCCTATTCTGCAACTTTGCACAGTAAACAGAATTTGCTTCTTAACTGCGGCGACGCACAGTGAATGGAATATGTGACTTTGATATTTTACAGTTTGAAGACTTAACAGAATGTTTTCCTATTCTGAAACTTTGCACAGTAAACAGAATGTGCTTCTTAACTGCGGCTACGCACAGTGAATGGAATATGTGACTTTGATATTTTACAGTTTGAAGACTTAACAGAATGTTTTCCTATTCTGAAACTTTGCACAGTAAACAGAATTTGCTTCTTAACTGCGGCGACGCACAGTGAATGGAATATGTGACTTTGATATTTTACAGTTTGAAGACTTAACAGAATGTTTTCCTATTCTGAAACTTTGCACAGTAAACAGAATTTGCTTCTTAACTGCGGCGACGCACAGTGAATGGAATATGTGACTTTGATATTTTACAGTTTGAAGACTTAACAGAATGTTTTCCTATTCTGAAACTTTGCACAGTAAACAGAATTTGCTTCTTAACTGCGGCGACGCACAGTGAATGGAATATGTGACTTTGATATTTTACAGTTTGAAGACTTAACAGAATGTTTTCCTATTCTGAAACTTTGCACAGTAAACAGAATTTGCTTCTTAACTGCGGCGACGCACAGTGAATGGAATATGTGACTTTGATAATTTACAGTTTGAAGACTTAACAGAATGTTTTCCTATTCTGAAACTTTGCACAGTAAACAGAATGTGCTTCTTAACTGCGGCGACGCACAGTGAATGGAATATGTGACTTTGATATTTTACAGTTTGAAGACTTAACAGAATGTTTTCCTATTCTGAAACTTTGCACAGTAAACAGAATTTGCTTCTTAACTGCGGCGACGCACAGTGAATGGAATATGTGACTTTGATATTTTACAGTTTGAAGACTTAACAGAATGTTTTCCTATTCTGCAACTTTGCACAGTAAACAGAATTTGCTTCTTAACTGCGGCGACGCACAGTGAATGGAATATGTGACTTTGATATTTTACAGTTTGAAGACTTAACAGAATGTTTTCCTATTCTGAAACTTTGCACAGTAAACAGAATTTGCTTCTTAACTGCGGCGACGCACAGTGAATGGAATATGTGACTTTGATATTTTACAGTTTGAAGACTTAACAGAATGTTTTCCTATTCTGAAACTTTGCACAGTAAACAGAATTTGCTTCTTAACTGCGGCGACGCACAGTGAATGGAATATGTGACTTTGATATTTTACAGTTTGAAGACTTAACAGAATGTTTTCCTATTCTGAAACTTTGCACAGTAAACAGAATTTGCTTCTTAACTGCGGCGACGCACAGTGAATGGAATATGTGACTTTGATATTTTACAGTTTGAAGACTTAACAGAATGTTTTCCTATTCTGAAACTTTGCACAGTAAACAGAATTTGCTTCTTAACTGCGGCGACGCACAGTGAATGGAATATGTGACTTTGATATTTTACAGTTTGAAGACTTAACAGAATGTTTTCCTATTCTGAAACTTTGCACAGTAAACAGAATTTGCTTCTTAACTGCGGCGACGCACAGTGAATGGAATATGTGACTTTGATATTTTACAGTTTGAAGACTTAACAGAATGTTTTCCTATTCTGAAACTTTGCACAGTAAACAGAATGTGCTTCTTAACTGCGGCGACGCACAGTGAATGGAATATGTGACTTTGATATTTTACAGTTTGAAGACTTAACAGAATGTTTTCCTATTCTGAAACTTTGCACAGTAAACAGAATGTGCTTCTTAACTGCGGCGACGCACAGTGAATGGAATATGTGACTTTGATATTTTACAGTTTGAAGACTTAACAGAATGTTTTCCTATTCTGAAACTTTGCACAGTAAACAGAATGTGCTTCTTAACTGCGGCGACGCACAGTGAATGGAATATGTGACTTTGATATTTTACAGTTTGAAGACTTAACAGAATGTTTTCCTATTCTGAAACTTTGCACAGTAAACATAATTTGCTTCTTAACTGCGGCGACGCACAGTGAATGGAATATGTGACTTTGATATTTTACAGTTTGAAGACTTAACAGAATGTTTTCCTATTCTGAAACTTTGCACAGTAAACATAATTTGCTTCTTAACTGCGGCGACGCACAGTGAATGAAATATGTGACTTTGATATTTTACAGTTTGAAGACTTAACAGAATGTTTTCCTATTCTGCAACTTTGCACAGTAAACAGAATTTGCTTCTTAACTGCGGCGACGCACAGTGAATGGAATATGTGACTTTGATATTTTACAGTTTGAAGACTTAACAGAATGTTTTCCTATTCTGCAACTTTGCACAGTAAACAGAATTTGCTTCTTAACTGCGGCGACGCACAGTGAATGGAATATGTGACTTTGATATTTTACAGTTTGAAGACTTAACAGAATGTTTTCCTATTCTGAAACTTTGCACAGTAAACAGAATGTGCTTCTTAACTGCGGCGACGCACAGTGAATGGAATATGTGACTTTGATATTTTACAGTTTGAAGACTTAACAGAATGTTTTCCTATTCTGCAACTTTGCACAGTAAACAGAATGTGCTTCTTAACTGCGGCGACGCACAGTGAATGGAATATGTGACTTTGATATTTTACAGTTTGAAGACTTAACAGAATGTTTTCCTATTCTGCAACTTTGCACAGTAAACAGAATGTGCTTCTTAACTGCGGCGACGCACAGTGAATGGAATATGTGACTTTGATATTTTACAGTTTGAAGACTTAACAGAATGTTTTCCTATTCTGCAACTTTGCACAGTAAACAGAATGTGCTTCTTAACTGCGGCGACGCACAGTGAATGGAATATGTGACTTTGATATTTTACAGTTTGAAGACTTAACAGAATGTTTTCCTATTCTGCAACTTTGCACAGTAAACAGAATTTGCTTCTTAACTGCGGCGACGCACAGTGAATGGAATATGTGACTTTGATATTTTACAGTTTGAAGACTTAACAGAATGTTTTCCTATTCTGAAACTTTGCACAGTAAACAGAATGTGCTTCTTAACTGCGGCGACGCACAGTGAATGGAATATGTGACTTTGATATTTTACAGTTTGAAGACTTAACAGAATGTTTTCCTATTCTGCAACTTTGCACAGTAAACAGAATTTGCTTCTTAACTGCGGCGACGCACAGTGAATGGAATATGTGACTTTGATATTTTACAGTTTGAAGACTTAACAGAATGTTTTCCTATTCTGAAACTTTGCACAGTAAACAGAATGTGCTTCTTAACTGCGGCGACGCACAGTGAATGGAATATGTGACTTTGATATTTTACAGTTTGAAGACTTAACAGAATGTTTTCCTATTCTGCAACTTTGCACAGTAAACAGAATGTGCTTCTTAACTGCGGCGACGCACAGTGAATGGAATATGTGACTTTGATATTTTACAGTTTGAAGACTTAACAGAATGTTTTCCTATTCTGCAACTTTGCACAGTAAACAGAATGTGCTTCTTAACTGCGGCGACGCACAGTGAATGGAATATGTGACTTTGATATTTTACAGTTTGAAGACTTAACAGAATGTTTTCCTATTCTGCAACTTTGCACAGTAAACAGAATGTGCTTCTTAACTGCGGCGACGCACAGTGAATGGAATATGTGACTTTGATATTTTACAGTTTGAAGACTTAACAGAATGTTTTCCTATTCTGCAACTTTGCACAGTAAACAGAATGTGCTTCTTAACTGCGGCGACGCACAGTGAATGGAATATGTGACTTTGATATTTTACAGTTTGAAGACTTAACAGAATGTTTTCCTATTCTGCAACTTTGCACAGTAAACAGAATGTGCTTCTTAACTGCGGCGACGCACAGTGAATGGAATATGTGACTTTGATATTTTACAGTTTGAAGACTTAACAGAATGTTTTCCTATTCTGCAACTTTGCACAGTAAACAGAATGTGCTTCTTAACTGCGGCGACGCACAGTGAATGGAATATGTGACTTTGATATTTTACAGTTTGAAGACTTAACAGAATGTTTTCCTATTCTGCAACTTTGCACAGTAAACAGAATGTGCTTCTTAACTGCGGCGACGCACAGTGAATGGAATATGTGACTTTGATATTTTACAGTTTGAAGACTTAACAGAATGTTTTCCTATTCTGAAACTTTGCACAGTAAACAGAATTTGCTTCTTAACTGCGGCGACGCACAGTGAATGGAATATGTGACTTTGATATTTTACAGTTTGAAGACTTAACAGAATGTTTTCCTATTCTGAAACTTTGCACAGTAAACAGAATTTGCTTCTTAACTGCGGCGACGCACAGTGAATGGAATATGTGACTTTGATATTTTACAGTTTGAAGACTTAACAGAATGTTTTCCTATTCTGAAACTTTGCACAGTAAACAGAATGTGCTTCTTAACTGCGGCGACGCACAGTGAATGGAATATGTGACTTTGATATTTTACAGTTTGAAGACTTAACAGAATGTTTTCCTATTCTGAAACTTTGCACAGTAAACAGAATTTGCTTCTTAACTGCGGCGACGCACAGTGAATGGAATATGTGACTTTGATATTTTACAGTTTGAAGACTTAACAGAATGTTTTCCTATTCTGAAACTTTGCCCAGTAAACAGAATTTGCTTCTTAACTGCGGCGACGCACAGTGAATGGAATATGTGACTTTGATATTTTACAGTTTGAAGACTTAACAGAATGTTTTCCTATTCTGAAACTTTGCCCAGTAAACAGAATTTGCTTCTTAACTGCGGCGACGCACAGTGAATGGAATATGTGACTTTGATATTTTACAGTTTGAAGACTTAACAGAATGTTTTCCTATTCTGAAACTTTGCACAGTAAACAGAATGTGCTTCTTAACTGCGGCGACGCACAGTGAATGGAATATGTGACTTTGATATTTTACAGTTTGAAGACTTAACAGAATGTTTTCCTATTCTGAAACTTTGCACAGTAAACAGAATTTGCTGCTAATCTGCAACTTTGCACACTGAACAGAATGTGCTCTAATCTGCAACTTTGCACACTAAACAGAATGTGCTCTAATCTGCAACTTTGCACACTAAAAAGAATGTGCTGCTAATCTGCAACTTTGCACACTGAACAGAATGTGCTCTAATCTGCAACTTTGCACACTAAACAGAATATATGAAGTTGTTTTTTTTTTTTTCTCTGCCCCCCCACACAAAATAAACTGCTGCCCCCACACACAGTAGTCCTAAAAAGGACTTTTGGGTCTTTTTTTTTTTTCACAATTGCTTTTCTTCTCCCTACACTGACTTTCCCTTCCTATCCTCATCTCTCCCTGGCTAATACTGAGCCGAACTCGCTGGTCAGGTGCTATACAGCACCCGATCACGGGTTCTGGCCAGCCAATCAGTGTAATGCCAGCAGCCAACATGGCTGCTGGCATTACACTGATGTCAGAGCCTCCCTGCACGTTTATTGGCTGCGCAGCAGCCGCGAAACGTGCGGGGAGGAGACCCGAACATGGCGGGCGAGCACATGCGGTACTCGTACGAGTACCGCCATGTGCCGAGCAGAGCGATGCTCGAGCCGAACCGAGCTTCGGCCGAGCATGCTCGCTCAACACTAGTCTCTACCAATATGTCCCGCAGCCTTAGAGGAATGGTAGGTTTCAAGCAGCCTAGTACGAAATGGTTCAGCGACAAAACATTTGCCCACTGGAGTTTCATGGGGAGCGGACCCCTGAGAGGCCAGGATCTCCTCCCCTAAAGGAGAAGTGATACTCGTGCGTATAGTAGCCAGTATTCTATCAGGTTGGATGATAGGTGCTGGTGCTTCCACTCTGTCACTGTCGGCCTCAAATTGTCTTGACAGTGCATCAGCCCTGATATTCTTTGACCCCGGTAAATATGATACAATGAAATTAAATCGAGACAGGAACAGTGCCCACCTGGCCTGACGGGAGGACAATCTCTTGGCCTCCGAGAGATAAGTCAGATTTTTATGATCTGTTAGGATTAATACAGGATTCTTAGTACCTTCAAGCAAATGACGCCATTCCTTAAGAGCGAGGATAATGGCCAATAATTCTCTGTCACCTATCTCATAGTGGCTTTGAGTGACGGTCAACTTTTTAGAGAAAAACCCACAAGGTCTGAGAGTTCCACCTTTATCGTGTCGTTGCGAAAGTACTGCCCCGACCCCAATATCTGAGGCATCAACCTCTAACGTAAATGGAAGTAGAGGATTGGGGTGGGATAACACAGGAGCCGCAGCAAATGCCAGCTTCAAATTCTCAAAGGCTTTTTCAGCAGATACCGGCCAACAAGAAGGATTAGCACCCTTGTGCGTAAGATCGGACAGAGGTTTAACAATGGAAGAAAAGTTCTTAATAAACCTCCTATAATAATCAGCGAAACCCAGGAAACGCTGTATGGCTTTAAGACCCTTGGGTTTTGGCCATTGTAGGACAGCTGACAACTTATCTTTGTCCATGGCAAAGCCATCATTGCCAATTATGAACCCCAAGAATGGCACACTGGTTCTATGAAACTCACATTTTTCCAGTTTACAAAATAATTTGTTCTCACGGAGTCGTAGCAATACTGAGGGTACATCTTTGATGTGCTGTGCCATGTCTTGGGAGTAAATCGGTATATCGTCAAGATAAACCACAACACATGTCTGTAACATATCTCTCAGAACATCGTTTATCAGTTCCTGGAAAACTGCGGGGGCATTACACAGCCCAAATGGCATTACTAGATACTCGTAGTGCCCAGCTCGAGTATTAAAGGCAGTCTTCCACTCATCACCTGCTCGAATGCGCACCAGATTGTAAGCGGCCCGTAGGTCCAATTTGGTAAAAATCGAAGCGCCCTTAAGCCTGTCATTAGTTTATTCAAGGCCCGGTAGTCAATGCATGGTCTTAATTTGCCATTTTTCTTTTTTACAAAAAATAACCCAGCCCCAACTGGAGAGGTAGATTTTCGTATGATCCCTCTAGCAAGGGCATCAGAAATGTAATCCTCCATAGCCTTATTTTCCTCACAAGATAATGGATAAGTGCGTCCTTTTGGAGGTACTGCCCCAGGCTGCAATTCGATGCAACAATCATAAGGTCTATGCTGGGGCTAAAAACATCGCCAAACTGTTGGTACACATCCGGTATAGCCGAGGAGGTGCACAGGACCTTAATAGGCTGGATGACGCACTTGTCCATACAAAACTGGGACCAAGCAGCAATTTCACACTTTTTCCAATCAAATTGTGGGTTATGTAACTGTAACCACGGAAAGCCCAATATTACCGCATGGTGCGGAGAATTAATCAGTTGAAACTGCTGCTCTTCTCTGTGAAGTGCCCCAATAGTCATAGACAGTGGCATAGTTTCAAATATAACCTGAGGCGGTTCTAAGGGTCTGCCATCAATCGCTTCAATAGTCAAAGGGTTTTCTCTTTCAATGCGTGGAACTCCGTGCAATTCAGCAAAGGTATTATCCATAAAATACCCTGCTGCACCAGAGTCAACCAAGGCCAAAACCTCCACAGAGCGTTGTGCCCAAGATAATACCACCTGTATGGTGGGTTTCATTGTGCCCGACACTGGGGACGATTGTACACCACCTAGGGCCTGTCCCCCGAGGTACCCTAGGTGTGTGCGTTTCCCGGACGTACCGGACAGGAATTTAGCAAATGCCCTTTTTTACCGCAGTATAAACACAACCCTTGTCTTTTGCGATATAGTCTCTCAGCCTTGGTTAGTCTAGTGAAGCCTATTTGCATAGGTTCACTTGTCTCCCGTACAGGTTCACTAGACTTCAATGCCAGGGGAGGGATGGGTGGGCAAAACATGCTGCTAGGCTCATTATTCTTTGACCGTATCTTACGATCTCTGGCAATTGATCTCTCACGTATTCTGGAGTCAATTATCATAACATACTCAATGTAGTCATCTAGATCAATAGGTAGATCTTTAGCAGCGATTTCGTCCTTAATGTGGTCATTCAGGCCTTGAGAAAAAGCTGCCAATAATGCCTCATTATTCCAACCTACCTCTGCTGCCAATGTGCGGAATTCGATGGCATAGTCGCCCACTGTACGCCTGCCCTGATGTATCTCCATAAGGCGTTTGGCAGCAGAGGTGGTTCTACCAGGAGGCTCAAACACTCTTCGAAAGGATTGCACAAATTCTCTAAAGTTCTTAGTACAAGGTTTAGCATTCTCCCACAAGGGGTTAGCCCAAGCCAAAGCTCTGCCAGTGAGCAATGATATCGTGAACCCCACTTTACTACGATCATTGGGAAATGCGTGTGCCGTCAATTACATAAAGATTTCGAGTTGGTTGATGAACCCTCTGCAGAGACTAGGGTCACCATCATATCTTAGCGGCAAGGGTGCAGAAGCCGTTAACCCTTTAACAGTACCCCCTAGGGGTCTGGTATCACTTTCCGGTGTCTGACTTGGCGAGACCACCGGGCTAGAGCTAGATTTGTCAGCAAGTACCGTGCGTTCAAGGATCGTTTGAATTGCAACTGCCAACTGATCCAAACGTTGCTCGTGCACATCCATCCTCCAATGGATATTCTGTGTGTTACCTTCACCTTTGCTGTCTGAGGTCATGGCCCTTTCGTACTGTCACGGTTTATTATGACTCTCAGACACAAGTTTTAGGTAAAACTCAATTTTATTGAAATAATAAATTGATAACGTAGGATGGCAAACACATACATAGAGATACATACAGAATATAGCAAGACAGAAGGCAGACTCTACCGGTCCTGTCAATATACCGGACAGGACAGTCTGAAGAAGCAGAATGTTAGGCTCTACCGGTCTTGCCAATACCGGGTAAGGCAACCTGCAGATGGAATAGCATAACGGTTCTACCGGCCTTACCAAATTACCGGGCAAGGCAGCCTCGAAAGATTCACAATGTAGGCTCTACCGGCCCTGCCAATACCGGGTAAGGCAACCTCAGATGGAATGTGGCAAAAGGTTCTACCGGCCTTACCAATACCGGGCAGGGCAGCCCAGAGATAGTAGCAGCAGTCAGATGGTAATGGCAAATTGACAGGATCGTAAGCAACCCAGTGTACACACACTGAGACCAACAGGGGAGTAGTAAAGCCACAAGACTTTGGAGCAAACCAGCGTCCGCACACTGGGACCAATACTGACTTGTATAGCAAATAGGCTTTGGAGCAAACCAGTGACCGCACACTGGTGTAACAAGCAAGTTTGTATAGCCGCAAGGCTTGGAGCAAACCAGCGTCCGCACGCTGGGACCAACACAGGATTGTATAGCCGATAGGCTTTGAAGCAAACCAGTGACCGCACACTGGTGTAACAAGCGAGTTTCGTATAGCCGCAAGGCTTTGGAGCAAACCAGCGTCTGCACGCTGGGACCAACACAGGATTGTATAGCCGATAGGCTTTGGAGCAAACCAGTGACCGCACACTGGTTTAACAAGCGAGTTTGTATAGCCGCAAGGCTTTGGAGCAAACCAGCGTCCGCACGCTGGGACAAACACAGAATAGTATAGCCGATAGGCTTTGGAGCAAACCAGTGACCGCACACTGGTGTAACAAGCGAGTTTTGTATAGCCGCAAGGCTTAGGAGCAAACCAGCATCCGCACGCTGGAACCAACACAGGATTGTATAGCCGATAGGCTTTAGAGCAGATCAGTGACCGTACACTGGTGTAACAAGCGAGTTTTGTATAACCGCAAGGCTTAGGAGCAAACCAGCATCCGCACGCTGGGACCAACACAGAATAGTATAGCCGATAGGCTTTGGAGCAAACCAGTGACCGCACACTGGAGTAACAAACAATGTCGCCGACGCGACCAGGCAGGAGGTCGCCAGGATACAGGCGATGAGATGACAGGAACCAGCAACGATCAGTCAGGTCTGGAAACAGCAGAGAAGAAGTACAGCAGGAACTGCAACACCAGAGACTAGGCCGGAACCAGGACTGGAACAACTCAGCAGGCAGGAAACACTGGAACAGTACAGATCAGGAACTCAGGAACACATGAGATCAGGAACTCAGGAACACTGGAACAGAGGCCCAGCTATCACTGGCATAGTGATAGCAAGAAGGTCAGAAACAACACAAAAGGGCACTCAAAGGGTGCCCAATCCAGGTTTAAATAGGCAATGAGAGGCGGGCTATCTGCAGACAGCCAATAGAAGCCCCCTACTGGTGACAGACAAGGAACTGCAGCAATCACGGGCACCGTGATACTCTGGTTGCGGCTCCTAGGCTGCCTCTCCCTGAGCGATACGATGGAGATCCGAAAGAGATGAGAGGGTTTCTTAACCAGTGTCTGCTGCACTTTAGCTGTAATCCCGAGGCTTATGCGTCTATCCGCGCTAAAGTGACGTTCATTGTCTCCCTTCTCAAGGGTCAGGCTTTAGCGTGGGTATCGCCTTTATTAGACCGTCAATCTTCTGTTCTTGATGACCTGGACTCTTTTTTATCTGCCTTTCGCACCGTGTTCGATGTGCCAGGGCGTCAGGCACAGGCAGAAGCAGCTCTCCTAGACCTCCAACAGGGTTCGCTGTCTCTCACCCAGTACACCGTGGAATTCCGTACCTTGGCGTATGATACGGATTGGGGTGAGAATGCGCTCAAGGCAGTTTTTCGTAGGGGTCTTAATGACCGGCTCAAAGACGAGCTCACGACCCGTCCTATACCCCGTTCTTTAGAGGATCTTATCCATCTTTGCTCTTCGCTGGAGCACTGAGTTCTTGCAAGGAGAATGGAGAGAGATCGAGACCGTGCCCAGGTGTATAGACTATCGGACTCCGAGAAGACCAGACGTCGCAGCCTTGGGTTATGCCTGTATTGCGGACTACAGGGTCACCTGGCTCGTACTTGTCCCAATAAGGCGGGAAACCCCAGGACTTAGGAGTCGGGGGACCCTTACTAAGTCCACGTTCGGTCCCCATGGTCCAAGATTCTCGCGTGACCTCGTCCGTGGTTTTGTCCTGGTCTTTATCCTCTGTAGTTGTATCTGCCTTCATTGATTCTGGGGCTGCTGGGTTGTTTTTGGACGCAGGATTCGCCCAACGTCATCATATGCCTGTGTTTCCTCGCCATCCTCCACTGCGAGTGGTAGCAGTAGACGGTACGCCTGTGGGGTCTGGCATCATCTCCTATGTTTCTGCTCCGTTGTCTTTGTGTATTGATGGTACCTTCCATGAACAGATATCATTTGACATCATCTCTTCGCCTCATAACCCTGTTATCTTAGGTCTTCCTTGGTTGCGACGCCATAACCCGAACATCAACTGGGTTACCGGTACAGTCTCTCTTCCTTCCTCTGGACCCAGTTCTTCTGTGTTGATCGCAGCTTCAGGGTTGGGTTGTGCTGCGGAAGGAGAGGTAGACCTGGGTTTCCTGCCGGAACCATACCGACTGTACGCCGATGTCTTTAGTAAGCGAAGGGCTGAGGGTCTTCCACCACATCGAGAGTATGACTGTGTCATAGACCTCCTTCCTGGTACTCATCCCCCACGAGGTCGGGTTTATCCGTTGTCCGTACCTGAAACAGCTGCCTTGGAGAGTCATATAAAAGAGAGCTTGGTGCGAGGTCACATCCGTCCTTCTACCTCCCCAGCCGGGGCTGGTCTATTCTTTGTTGCTAAAAAGGATGGTTCGCTTCGTCCCTGCATCGACTATAGAGGTTTGAATGCCATTACACGTCGTAACTGCTATCCCCTACCTCTGATTCCGGAGCTTCTGGATTGGCTTAAGGGGGCAACTGTTTTCACAAAGCTGGATCTCAGAGGGGCTTATAATCTTGTCCGCATGCGGCACGGCGAGGAGTGGAAGACAGCGTTCAATACGCGGTTTGAGCATTATGAATATCTGGTAATGCCCTTTGGACTACGCAATGCTCCGGCCGTGTTTCAGGCATTCATGAATGATGTGTTTAGGGACCTTCTCCTGTCCTATGTCATCATGTATTTAGATGATATCTTAATCTTCTCCAGCACCATAGCTGAGCATCGTCAGCATGTGCTGTCGGTTTTAGAGCGGTTACACCTACACAAGTTGTATGCCAAACCCGAGAAATGCACCTTTGAACAGGCCAGTTTACCCTTCCTTGGATATGTGGTGTCTCCCTCGGGCCTCAGTATGGATCCAGCCAAAGTAGCTGCAGTAAGGGAATGGCCTCATCTGGTTACCCTCCGAGCCGTGCAACGATTCATTGGTTTCGCCAACTACTATAGGAGATTCATCCGCGGTTTCTCCAGAATCATTCAACCTCTCGTGTCTCTGACTTGTAAGGGAGCTGATCCTACAAATTGGTCTGAGGAAGCTGTTTCGGCCTCCGAGGCTCTCAAAGTCGCTTTTACCTCTGCTCCCATCTTGACATACCCAGATCCCTTACGGCCTTTCACGTTAGAGGTTGACGCCTCCGATTCAGCGGCTGGCGCAGTTCTGTCCCAGCAATGTCCCAGGTCTGGCATCCGTGTTCTTTTTTCTCTCGACGGTTCTCCTCAGCAGAACGGAATTATGATAAGGGCAACAGGGAGTTGTTGGCCATAAAATTGGCTTTGGAAGAGTGGCGCCACTTGCTTGAGGGTTCACCCCATGTTGTCTCTGTCCTCACCGATCATCAGAACCTGGCATACCTAGCTTCTGCTAAGCGCCTGAACGCCCGTCAGACCCGTTGGGCTTTGTTTTTTGCCCGTTTCCACCTTCGGATCTGGTACATACCGGGTTGTAGGAACACCAAAGCTGATGCTCTGTCCAGGCTCACAGACCCAGGGTCTTTGGACAACTCTGTTCCTGAGACCATCCTTCCAGTCTCGTGTTTTTTGGCTTCTTTATCCACTCAGACTCTTTCGGCTATCCAAGCCGCTCAGGTGCCCACCTCCTCTCCTTCCCGCTCTGCTTCTCACTGTCTCTTTGTGCCTTCCCGGCACCGTTCCGAGGTGCTAAGATGGGCTCATCATTCCTCTGTGGCCAGTCAGTCTGGTGTCCGACGTACGCATGATCTCCTTTCTCGGTACTTCTGCTGGCCTGGGAGCCGTGTTGATGTGGAGGCATATGTTTCCTCTTGCCCGACCTGTGCTCGCATGAAGACTCCTAAAGCTCATCCTCTCGGACTTCTTTCGCCACTTCCCGTGCCAGTATTACCTTGGACCCAGATCGCCATGGACTTTGTGGTCGATCTTCCGGTATCTGCTGGTATGTCCGTGATTTGGGTTGTCATTGATCGGTTTAGTAAACAAGGGCACTTTATTCCCCTTCCTAAGGTTCCTTCTTCCACAGAACTGGTCGATTTGTTCATTCAGCATATTGTTCGTATACATGGCTTGCCCCTTCATATTGTCTCTGACAGGGGTTCGCAATTCATCTCTAGGTTCTGGAGGGCTGTGTGTGCTCGGTTGGGTATCAAACTACAGTACTCCTCGGGTTATCATCCACAGACTAACGGACAGACTGAGCGTTTAAATCAATCTTTGGAATCCTATCTCCGTACTCACTGTAATCACCGTCAAGACGATTGGACTAGTCTTCTTCCTTTGGCTGAGTTCTCCTATAATTCCCTTTTACAGTCCTCCTTAGGTTGTTCACCCTTTTTCGCAGCCTTGGGGTACAACCCACGTGCTCTTCTCTTAGCTCCTGGTTCTTCCTTGGTGCCTTCCGCAGAGACCAGGGTGGAGTCCCTGGCGGCTCATTGGCAGAGAGTTTGGACCTCACTTCTGTCTGCCCAGCTCCATCAGAAGGTCGCTGCCAATAGAAAACGGTCATTAGCTCCCCTTTTTGTACCCGGGGACAAGGTATGGCTCTCCGCCCAGAACGTCTGTCTTTCCCAGCCTTCAGTTAAGTTGGGTCCTCGATTCCTCGGTCCGTTCTGGGTTACCCACCGCATTTCTCCCGTGGTCTACCGTTTGGACCTGCCTCGGACTATGCGTATTCATCCGGTATTCCACGTGTCTAGGTTGAAGCCGTGGGTTCCCTCTCGTTTCGCTCATCCACGGGTTGCTATTCCTCCTCCAGTTTCCTGTCGTGATTATGATGAATATGTCATCGACGACATCTTGGATTCTCGGAGGTTCCGAGGTCGTGTCCAATACTTGGTGAACTGGCAGGGCTATGGCCCTGAGGAGCGATCTTGGGTTTCTTCTCGGGATCTGCATGCACACGCTTTGCTTCGACGCTTTCGGCAACGCCACGCCCGTCTGCCTGCGTAGCGTTCCCCGGAGGTGGCCATTGGGTGGGGGGTACTGTCACGGCCGGGGGTTTCTCTCCTCCCTCCGACCGCCTTGGCGTTGCGTTCCGACGTCTCGTCGTGCGGCCGGAAGTGACGTCGCGCTGGCTGCGGCGTGGTTTCCTGGGACGCTTCGGTGCTTTTCTCTGTGAGTATTTAGGCTGCCTTTATCCCTGGTCGGACTCGTTAGTATAGCGTCCTGTATGTTTCTGTTTAGTCTACGTCTAGCAGTGTATGTTTAACCTTGTGCACACTCTCTTCAGTTCTGTGCCTGCCTGTGGTCTACCTGACCTGCCTTGTCACCTGTTCTTCCTGGATCCTCCAGACTTATCACCTGTTCTACCTGGACCCTGTAGATCCTCCAGTTCTGTGCCTACCTGTGGCCTACCTGACCTGCCGTGTCACCTGTTCTACCTGGATCCTGTGTATTCTTCAGTTCTGTGCCTACCTGTGGTCTACCTGACCTGCCTTGTCACCTGTTCTACCTGGATCCTCCAGACTTATCACCTGTTCTACCTGGACCCTGTAGATCCTCCAGTTCTGTGCCTACCTGTGGCCTACCTGACCTGCCGTGTCACCTGTTCTACCTGGATCCTGTGTATCCTCCAGTCCTGTGCCTACCCGTGGCTTACCTGACCTGACTTGTCACCTGATCTACCTGAGTGAGTACCCTGTGTGTACCCTGTATACTTTGGAGACATATCTTCCTCCCTGAGGATTAGGTAGTATAGTTTGGTTGTGCAGTGTTATCGCGGGCCCCCTTTGGCTCAACCGAAGGGGACCAATCTGGCTTCGCGGCCAGCACCTTTACCCGGCAGTAGCCACAGCACAACACTGTACAACCAACCACCGCGCCCGAGCTACGCTCTCTAGCGTCGCACTCTAGCTGCTCGCTCCCTAATCCTTTGTTGGAGGAGGCTGACCTTCTGCGGTTTGGGTGTAGGGGTTCTTCACTCAGTCTGTCCTTTAGATTCCATCGTTCACTTGCTTGACAATCATGTCCTCATTCATACCTGTCAGATTAGCGGACTGCAGCATGTATATCCACCACAACTCTCGTTTCAATAACCGACTATGCAGATCAGTTCTACGGGCAGTGGGCAGTACTATCTCTAAGCCCATGATTTTTATCCCTTCTGAGGAGGCCTGGTGTGTCTGCAAAAAGTGTAATGCCACACTTGTCAGAACAATGTCTTTCTGTATATCCATGTGGGCATTTTGAATTAGAGACAGATGTTTTTGGATTCAATGTTTAAGCATTTGTGATGTGTGGTCTATGTAATATTTATTGCATGGGCACTGGATACAATATACACAATTTCTGGTCCTGCAAATGGTAAAGTGACGTAAAGTCAAAAATGTACCTGTTACAGGACTCAGAATCTGTTTATTCGTCAAGATGTACTTACAAATTGAACAATTCCTTCACGGATAGGTGTCTGTACATTTGGTTCCTTCTATATGTCGTATAGTATGGCGGAAATGACTATGGGTCAATCTGTCTGCAAGATTGCGACTGCATCGCGCTATGATAGAAGGCTTTGGAGAGAGGTATTGTGCCAATGTTGTATCACTGTTTAGAACATTCCAATGTTTGTTAAATAGATGTTTAACTTGTTCCCATTGAGTGTTAGAAGTGGTAATTGGTTGTATGATGTTTAATTGCTGTCTTTTGGGGCGACCTCCTATCTGAAGAAGATCTTTTCTTTTGGTGTTAATGGCCCTATTGTAACCTTGTTTGAGACAAGACAGGGGATACCCCCTTTCCAAAAATCTTTGTTGTAATTCATGTGATTGTGATTTGAAGGCATCATTTGTGGAACAGTTTCTTCAAATTCTGAGATATTGTCCTATTGGTATTGCTTGCTTCAAATGTATGGGATGAGCACTAGAAAAGTGCAATAATGAGTTTACGCTGTTGTTTTCCTGAATAAGGTAGTTTGCAGACAATTTTGTGAGTCAATTTTAATCAAAAGACCCAAGAATTCCACTTCACTTGAGGAGTGGTGGGATGTAAGATGTATATTAAAATTGTTCTGGTTCAATAAATCCAAGAATTCTTCAAGTAGTCTCGCTGTGCCCTGCCAAATTATAAAGATGTCATCAATAAAACGATACCAAAGAATAATATGTTCAGTATATTTGGCATGCACATCCGAGAAAACATGCGTGTATTCCCACCACCCCAAAAACAGATTGGCATAGGTGGGGGCACATTTGGCCCCCATCGCTGCTGTGCCAACCAGCTTTAAATAAAATGTAGAATCAAATTTAAAAAAATGATGTTTTGAAACAAAAGAAAGAAGCATGATAGTATCACAAAATTGAGGTCTTAAGGAATGACTTGATCTGCTTAGGTGAAAGTCAACTGCCGAGAGGCCCTGCTCGTGACCTATGCTGGAGTACAAAGCTTCTACATCACACGTCATGAGCAGTGTCCCCGGTTCCACATGCAATTCCTGGAGTTTAGATATTAAATCGGCAGAATCTCTAAGAAAAGAATCAAGAGACAAGACCAATGGTTGCAAGAAAAAATCAACAAAGGAACACACATGTTCACATAAGCCCCCAATGCCAGATACAATTGGTCTCCCTGGTGGTCTAGTAAGCTGCTTATGCACTTTAGGGAGAATATAAAAAGTGGGAATTACCGGATGAGCCACTTGTAGGTAGTCGAATTCTTTCTTGATAATAATGTCCCTCTCAAAAATATCCAGTAGTAGACTATCCAATTGAGCTTTAAAAATATCTGTTGGGTCAGAAGGGAGACGTTTATAGGCTATTCGATTATGCAGCTGTCTGTGTGTTTCTGTAAGGTAAAGGTCTCAAGGCCACAAGATGATGTTTCCACCCTTCTCTGCCTCCTTTATTTCTATATCTGTCCAACTACCCAGTTCTCTAAGGGCAATAGATTCCTCTGTTGTAAGATTTGTACCAAAAGAGGAATATGCTGGTAACTTCAAGATATCTTTGTACATAAGTGAAAAAAATGTTCTTACATGTGGACAGATCTGCATTGTCGGAGTGAAGTCTGAGGCCGGTTTAAATTTGGTTTTATGTGGATCCAAAATGTTCTCATCTAATTGATTATCATTCAGTAAATCCGAAAGATCACAATATAAATTTTCATCAATACAGGAGGCCTCTTGTTGGGTTGGAGTTCTTTCAAATAATTTTTTAAGTAATAGCTTTCTGCAAAATAAAAATACATCTTTAGTAAGGACAAACTTGTCCAGTTGTTGCACTGGACAGAATGAAAGTCCTCTCTCTAAAACTGACCTCTGAGCATGTGAAAGTATATGTATTAATAAGTTGACTATATTCAGTTTGGTGGCTGATTGTTGTGCGGAGTCCTGTTTTTCCTGCGAGAACGATTGCTTCTTGTCTGATATCCCCAAAAGAGTCTGTCTCTTAGCTCTCTTTGTCCTGCCTCTGCGGGTGCGTCTGTAGGGCTTAATTCTAAAAAATATGATACTGTTAAAAGGTGCTCCTCTTTACTGAGTAAGTCTGTCTCTGAGTCAGACTGTGGTACTTCAGTGTTATTCCGTGTTTTAGAGGAATTAGATCCATGTATCTGAGTGCTTCTTCTATATGGTTTATGAGTACGTCTGTTACTGAGATGTTTCCATTTATATATACGTTTCTCAGCAGAATCTTTGTAATCATTATCAAATTTGCTTTCTTTTCTACAATAATATGCTCATATTTGTACACTTCCTCTTTTAATTTAGCCTGGAATGGAATGACTCTTGTGTTAGCATCAAATTGTGTAAGTTTAGTGCTTAATGTCACTATTTCCCAACGTACTTCCATGAGGAGCATTTATCGTGTTCAATCAATAGTGTCATCAAATCAAGTGAACATTTAGTGAGTACCTTCTCCCAAGTCAACTTAAACTCTTCCTCCAGTTCCCAAGCAGGCAAAATTTGCACTCGTAGGAATTAAACCATTTTTGATGTAATATTCAAGACTGTGAATGTTCCACCAAAGGGTAGTAAACTTGTAATGCAACCTAATTAATAGGTTACATGTGTCAGTAAAGGTCTACACTCACCACAGATGTCCATTCCTCTTCTGTAACACATAACTGGGGATCCTTTTGCCATTTGTTTGAGTGATGTGTCACTGGTAATGATGGGCCAATGATTATATATGCTTGTCCTGATATGTTTCATGTTTGTATTAAATGTTGTAGGAAAAGTCATTCTTGCTTCCTTCTGAATTTTTCTGTTGAAAAAACTGTCCGCCCTTTTAAGTTTGGCTGTTGAGTATATGCATTCACTCATTAGGTTTTCCTCATATCCTCTTTCTAGGAATTTGTTCCCCATTTTCTCTTATTCAGACTGTAAGGAGTCTTCCTGACTGATGATTCTCCTCAGTCTTAGCATTTGTGACCTGGGTTGACTTTGTTCCAAATGTGGTGGGTGGTGACTGGTGGCTTGTAGAAGGTTATTCCTATCAGTTGGTTTACTATTAAGATTTGTTTCTATCTTTCCATTCCTCAACTGCACTAAGACATCTAGAAATGGAATCTGTCAGACTATAAGTCAACATCAGTTTAATATGCTGGTGAGTCCTGTTTAAGTTAGCCACTAGTGTTTCAAGCTCTATAACAGTCCCCATCCACAAAATGAACATGTCATCAATATATTGGGTATATGTTATGGTGTGTAATTTAAAGAGCTCATGTTTTTGGAGAACCTCCATTTCGTATTGGTGCGTGTTTGTGTTTGCATATGCGAGGGCCATACACGTCACCATGGCTGTCCCAGTTTTTTGCAGATAAAACTTGTTTTCAAACTTAAAGAAATTCTTAGTAAGGCAGAATTCCAATATAAGTAAAAAGTACTCAGTCAGCTGGATTGTTGGATATCAAGTCCCACACAGCAGTCATACCCTCTTTGTGAGGAATCACTGGGTACAGGGACTTGACGTCCATGGTCCACAAATTCAATTTTACATTAGCGGTTGAAAATTTATGTACTGTCCTAAAGGATGTAGCAAGGACCCAACTGCTGAAAGTATTGGCCTTCCTGGGGCGCTGTCAGAGACTTGTGTATTTTTGGTAGTATGTATAGTATGGGTTTTCTGGGATGTTTGGTAGTCAAATACGTACTACTTCTTTCATCCAACCAGCCTGCCCCACTGCTTAGTGCACTCAGTTTGTCAACTTCTATTTTGAATCATCTCCTTCTGGTAGTCTGAATAGTTTAGAATCACGATGGCTCCACCCTTGTCCACTACTCTGATTACTATGTTGGAATCCGAGGACAAAGTTTTTATTGCATCCTGTTCTATTTTGGATAAATCTGAATATTGTTTCTGGCAGAAGGGTGTTGCCATTATATCCTGTTCCACCATTCTCTGAAATGTTTTAATAGAAGCAAGTGTCTTTTCATATATATATACTAGTTGAACAGCCCGTTACACGGGCCACAGTGCCTCTGGCAGCCGGTTGCGGGGCAGTCGCGCAGTAGAGACTGCCCGCGCCACTGCTGATACAGAGCTGGACGCTCCTTCGGAGCGCCCAGCTCTGTATCAGCCGCGGCACGGGCAGTCTGTACTGCGCATGACTGCCGCACACGCAGCAGTGTCTACTGCGCATGTCGGACGTTACACACAACTTAGCGAATTATTATATAGGATATATATATACTAGCAATGTGGTGACGGCGTTGCCCATCTATTTGTTTTATTTTCTGGAGTTTGTCTAGTTTATGTTTGATTTTGTTTGTATATGTAGTGCAAGTGGTATGTTAGTGAACTGCATTAATACACACTTAGAAAATGAAGAAAGTTGACATCACATTGTTACATAGTTATAGGTGATTTAAGTGAAATGATTTGGCTGAGATCAAGTATGTATCCATTAACCAAGTGAGTGCTAGAGGGATGAGCAAGGAATTGGTTTGCAGTGTGATACTGACCCCTGTGGCACTGAAAGTGTTAAAAGGCTGTCTGGTTTCTTAAAACTTTCTAGTGATGTTGCTTAATGTCTCTGTTAACAGTTTCTGTGTCAGAGGGGTGAGCAAGGCTTTGGTTTGCAATGCTTTGCTCATCCCATTAGAAATTAAAGGGTTAAAAAGGCTGCTTGTTTTCGGACACATTTATATGGACTTTCCCTGATGTATTTGTTAATGCAGAGGGGCAAGCAAGGCATTGCTTTGTTATGCCCTCTGGTATGCAAAGGGTTTAAAGGCTGTGTTTTCTGAAAAATGTGTACTTACTATACCTCATATATGTGGCAACCTTGTGAGTGGTAGAGGGGAGAGCAAGACATTGCAATGTGTTGCTCTTCCCTGTGGCACTCAAAGGGTTAAAAGGGTGCCTTGTTTGTGACACTATAAAATGATGTAGGTTAGCATGTGTAGGAGGGAGAGAAGTGCGGTATAGATCATCCCTCGTGGCCAGTGTACTGCAGCAGCATGAAGTGGAATGAGGAACGGGATGTCTGTATTTGTTTTGTGGGGGAAAGGAGAAGGGGGTGTGTAAGATGGATGTAAGGGAGGTATGGCTATGCAATTGCCTGCACTTAGAGGAATATATGTGTAAAAGGCATATTTGATGGAGCTGTTACATGCACACTCTGTGTTACACAGTTTGGCAGTTACAAGGTTACTGCTGTATGGTATGCAGCATGCTATTACTTATGTCATGTCCTCACTCCGTGCAGTGAGTATTCGTACTTCTATGTGCTGGACAGAGAACATGACATAAGTAATAGCAGGCTGCCTACCATACAGCAGGGACCCTATAACTGCCAATCGGTGTAACAGAGAGTGTGTGTAAGAGGTCCATCAGCTCTGCCTTTTACACATATAGAAGCAGTGAAGACGCATGTACGTAAACGGAACACTGATGAGGAGGAGGAGGGCAGCACAATGAGCAGATACTGTACCCAGCCATCGTACACTTTACAGCCCATGGTACAAGCAGTTAGGAGGCCCCATGCTTACAGTGGTAGATGTGCAGGAATGTGTTAGTCAGTTTGCTGGTGAAGATGGGTTGCGGCAGATCTCAGAAATAGTGCTTCAACAGGTCAGCGACATCAGTGGAGAAAGAGCCTTCGCAGTTTTGGGCCTTACCGCTGACTCGGAAACAGGTGGAGGCAGTTGGCATTCCAGTGGTTAAGCCTTTGAGTGCCGGAGTGGTAGGCAACGCATTGGTTTGCAATGTGTTTAGTGCCACTCTGGCACTCAAAGGGATAATGTCAGTCACTAGGGATGAGCGAGCACCCCGATGCTCGGGTGCTCGGGTGCTCTGACCGAGCACCCCCTGAGGCTCGAGTGCTCGGCCGAGCACCCGAGCCCCATTGAAAAGCATGGGAGCACTCGAGCATTAAACCAGGCACCCCCTGCTCTGATGAGCGGAGGGTGCCTGGTCAATGTCCCCCTTCATCTCCGCTATGCCCCTCTTCCACAATGTCCCCCTTCATCTCCTATGCCATAGAGGAGATGAAGGGGGACATTGTGGAAGAGGGGCATAGCGGAGATGAAGGGGGACATTGTGGAAGAGGGGCATAGACTCTATGCCCCTCTTCCACAATGTCCCCCTTCATCTCCGCTATGCCCCTCTTCCACAATGTCCCCCTTCATCTCCTCTATGGCATAGGAGATGAAGGGGGACATTGTGGAAGAGGGGCATAGCGGAGATGAAGGGGGACATTGTGGAAGAGGGGCATAGCGGAGATGAAGGGGGACATTGTGGAAGAGGGGCATAGAGTCTATGCCCCTCTTCCACAATGTCCCCCTTCATCTCCGCAATGCCCCCTTCATCTCCGCAATGCCCCCGTACCTCCAGTCCCTGGTGGTCCAGCGGAGCGTCTTCGGATCTGTGCCTCTTCCGGCACAGATCCCCTTCACCCGAACATGTCGGGCGAGCACATGGCGGTACTCGTACGAGTACCGCCATGTGCCGAGCAGAGCGATGCTCGAGCCGATCCGAGCATCGGCCGAGCACGCTCGCTCAACACTATCAGTCACTTTTGTATGCTGTACTTCACGATTCCCCAACATGCGTTTCCTTCACTATATGGTTCAATCAATACAATCATGTGTGTGTGTGTGTGGCTTGTGTGTGTGTGTGTGTGTGTGTGTGGCTTGTGTGCATGTCTGTGGTGTAGCACTGAGTTGCAGCAATTTTATTTTTTTCTCACTTTGATAGTGGTGGACGGGCTGGATAGTGGGGGTGGGCCATCTTCCTGCATGAAAATAACGCCTCCATTGAATCACCAAATGGGAGCAGTAACTCTTCCTTACTGCCTCCCTGGGTGTGTTTTGCCAGGCAAGGTCTTCTTATATATATATATATATATATATAGTGTATTGAAGGTGAAGGTGAATTATTTACCTTCCCCTGTTTTGTGCGTGCTTGTGCATGTGTGTGTGTGTATGTGTGCTTGTGTGCATGCATTTGGAGCGCTCTGTTTGGTACATGTCCACACATTAAAAAATAAGATTCTGTTTTAGAAGATAATTTTTTATTTTGATTTTTAGACTCATAAAAGGTTGAGCTAGAGTCCAGTTGTGGAACTGTGACCCTTATATAGAAAATATGCACTTAGCGGAATAATGCGCAGCTCTCTTTTCTTTTTGTTTTTTATTTTTACTGTGTAGCACATGAGAGAGCTATTAGGATGTAGAGTGATGTCTGTTCCCTCTTAAGGGGATAGTAATAATGCAGCTCAGTTTTTTCAACAGAATGAATAGTACTTTTGCCTGATGCTCTTAATCTCCAAAACTGTAGAGTTATAATGTAATTTTATGCTGAAGTTCATACCTCACACCCCTTTTCCCAATGTCAGCATTTCAGTCTGAGATCCTACAGTGAGGGACAATCTTTAGTTAGTATTAGGAAAAATAACAAGGAGGGTAGGTTTTTTCTTATACCGACTCTTATACTGACTGAGGGGAGATTGTCATTCGTTGTGATCTGTCCAGTCAAGCGACCGGACTTCAGATCTGTGGGGAGTTGACATCAGAACGGGAAAAGAGGAATAAGGCATCAACTTCAGAATAAAATTACATCATAACTATACAGTTTTGGAGAATAAGAGCATCAAGCAGCAGTACTATTCATTGTGTTGAACAAACTGAGTTGCATTTAAAATTAAATATTACTATCCCTTTAAAATAATATATGACTTATGTCTCTGTCTCTAGTATCTGTCAGTGTCTCAGTCACAGCTCAGGTCTCAATCCCCTGCCTAGCACTATTACCTATCAGTCAAAGGGTTTTTTTAACTGTCTTGTTGTATACAAAAATAATCACACTTGCTTTCTCTCTTAACATGACTGCGGTGTCAATTTTTACAGTACAGTACAAGAGAAGTATAGATCTATTAGCTTCAAAATCATCAGCTTGCAATAAAGGATAAAACATGCTGCACATCAGCTGGTGCCACAGTATAATACTTGTTCCTCTGTTTTATGTGGATTCAAGAGTGATTGTCTGTGTAAGTACACACAGTATGTCAAATAAATTGTACCTGTCTGTTTGTCTTGTTAATGTCTGATGTATTTATGTCTATCTGCAATGTGTATCTGGCACTCACTGTCTCAGTAGAGGCTCAGACAGCTCACGTAGGAACTTGGATCACCTGCCTATCTGTCACTGTCATTTATACCAGACAAAAATGTTGTTTTTACTCTCCATTCTCCCTTTACACCCCTCTTACTCTGAGAACAACTGGCTGCCACCAAGTCTCCAGTCAAGAAACTCCAGCTCCCTCTCTTTGCCTGTCTGCTTCTATTATCAACATTTTTTTCTCTCTATCCCAAGAATTGCCTGACAAACTAAGGGAAACTGACACCCCTTTTTTATTAGCATGGTGTGAATACTTTCCCCAGGTGAGGGGAAAATATAGTATTATCCTTGATTTCAATGAGATAAAAAAGGCAGAAAAACTTTTCACAAGGATTGTTTTCTCACAAAGCAAAATGTGCAGTTTTTCAAATGTTTAGCTTCTGAGCAAAATGTTCACCCATCTCTACTGTTAACTTTAATATAGAAAAGCTGCTG
Organism: Rhinophrynus dorsalis; assembly: GCA_037306005.1. Classification (NCBI taxonomy): domain Eukaryota; kingdom Metazoa; phylum Chordata; class Amphibia; order Anura; family Rhinophrynidae; genus Rhinophrynus; species Rhinophrynus dorsalis. Next base: position 638,929,573 of record CM074718.1, on the reverse strand, counting down.
TCTCCTAAAGTGATTAATTTTTAGTAAGAGGTTCTGTATCCAAAGCACCTAGACTGCCTCTTTCCCAGGTAACAAGAGTCATTGGCAGGCAGACCAGTGATTGATCAAAGTTGGGGCAGGGCAGTCAAAATAGTCAATCAAAGGCTCCAACCTTGGGCCACTGTCCCTAAGATGTGGATTATAGCAACTCCAGCCATTCACTATGTTGACCCCCTGCCATGTGGTAATTAGTTCACGCCCTCAAGTCTTTGTTCAATCAAACCCCTGTGTATCTTAAATGTAACCCTGTCTGAGTCATTGTATCTGTTAAGACCAGCTGTTGCTGGCTTTTGTCTGATTTAATCATGTTCTCTATTATATCAGTTTCCCCATGTGATCCAATGCACTGTACTGTATATAAATATCTGTAGTTTGTGTCAATAAAGTGAGTTCTGTTTTGGAGTGAACAAGGAGTCCTGGAGTCTTGTATTGCTTATGGTCTAAAGTATCCACTCTGATACCCATCTGCGCCAAGTATCCTGAATCGCTGACCGCCTGCTGCCAGTTTCCTGCGTCCTAACTTCGTGGACTGTCAGGCGGCGACGTGGACTCTTCCCTGCTTCCAGCGATCCTGCGGCTGCTTCCAGTGACTGTCCATACTCCAACTGGTGCATCCGACGGCGCTTATCTGCGTCAAGAAGGAGAGACCCGGGAACGACGGCGGAAGGTGACGCAGTCCCTTCTAGCTTCCGTTACATTGGTGGCAGCGGTGGGATTTCTCCTTCTTTTATCGGGTGTACCAGCTAAGAGATGGCGGTGAAAGCGCAGCTACCGGAGGCCATAGGAGTGTATGACATGCGGTACCACTACATCGGATGTCAATGGGAGACCTTCCTAGGTGATTTAGCCGAGGAGTTTTACCGGGAGGTCACCACCTGCATCACAGAGGAGCTCCGAGTCCAGGACGGATACTGGGAAATGATCAAGTGCCTTCACAAGGAGTATACAGGAGTTATGGTCAACTTTTTCCCGTTCAACTTGCGCCTGAAACTCCAACAACTGGTATGGATGGCCTTTCAGGAGGATGCTACTTTCGGCCAGAGGAATTACAGCCGCTACTGGGAGAATTGGGAGAAAAGAAAGGCCATGTTTGGAAGTTACTTTCCTCCAGTCCTGGAGGGGAACCTAGACCGTTTAGTCGAGCAGGAATGGAACTTGGAGCTAATGTACATGGGCTGGATAGAGGAAGCCCAGGAGATACAAAGAGAGGAAAAAGACTGGGGGGGTTACTCATCTGAGGAGGACTTCAGTGGAGCTGAGGACTTAGATGGAGCTGCCCCTGTTCACTCCACACTGGTGAGTGGGAATGCGTTCCTCACCAGTGCCCCTGTTGCCCCGCCTGATACCCCTTTTTCCCTGGACTATGTTTTCCCTGAGCTGGGGGGTGGGAATTCGTTCCCCCTCAGTGAAGAAGATGCCCTGGGAGCGGAGCCGTGCGTGCTCCCCAGGATCACAAGTAATGCCGTCTTGAGGGATGGGGCTGCGGTCTCCCTCAAGGCAGAAGAAAGGCCTATGTGTAATGGCCTACAGGAGGAGGACCCCAGTGGGCTGGGAGAAAACAGTGCCGCTGGCCCTCCTAAAGATATGGACTGTGAACTGATGGGTGGGAGCAAGCCCATCAGTCCCCCTGAGGCCCCTGCTGTAGTGGGTGGGAGAGAACCCAGCAGCAGCCTCAAGATGTTGCCCCTGGTGGGGGTGGAAGATGCCCTGGGAGCGGAGCCGTGCGTGCTCCCCAGGATTACAAGTAATGCGGCCTTGAGGGATGGGACTGCGGTCTCCCTCAAGGGAAAAGAAAGGCCTGGGGGTGATGGCCTACCAGAGGAGGACCCCAGCGGACTGGAAGAGAGTAGGGCTGCTGGAACTCCCCTGGATATGTTGTATGACCTGATGGGTGGGAAGGAGTGCCCCATCAGTCCCCCTGTAACCCCTGACTTGGTGCGTGGGAGCAAGAGCACCAGGTCATGTGAAGTCCTGGCTGGGATGAGTGGGACAGCCGTCCTCATCCCCAGCCCAGCATTTGTTCTGCCTCCCCCTGAGACCCCTGGCCTAGTGAGTGGGGCCACGGTCATCCTAAAGGAGCCTGTTTGTACCCCTGCACTGGAGATCCCCACCTTGGTGAGTGGGACCGTGATCCTCACCAAGGACATTTGTGTTGCCCTGTCCCCTGTTGACCCCAGCTTGGTGGGTGGGAATGTATTCCCCATCAGGCCCATACCTGATTTGACTCAGGAGCATGGGAACTGCATCAGCTCCTGTGCCTCTGGGGCCCTGGCCCGACTAAAAGGGGGAGATGTGCCTCTCTCCCCAAACTCTGACGTCCAGAAGCCAGAGTCACAATTGCCCCAGGGAGATCCCCCTTATAGACTGGCTCTTGACCCGGAGTCACTGGCCCCAGACCCAGAAGGATTTGGCCTCAGCACTGCCTGGAAAGGGGCCCAGGAGAGGCCACCTAATTTGTTATTGGTCAGGGCAACCAAGCATCAGTTCCCCTGGCCCAGGACTAAGGACAAAGGAACTGGCATTTGCTTCACTGGCCCAGGACCAGGGCCTTGTTCACCACTACCAGGCCCAGACAAAGGGCTCATGTTCTCCCCTGGCCCAGGACAAAAAGACTGCTTCAACCCCTGGCCCAGGTTTAAGGACAAAGGAACTGGCATTTTCTTCACTGGCCCAGGACAAGGGCCTGGTTCCCCACTACCAGGCCCGGACAAAGGGCTCATGTTTTCCCCTGGCCCAGGACAGAAAGACTGTTCCAACCTCTGGCCCAGAACAAGGGGCCCCTCAGTTAAAACTGGCCTAGGACCAAGGCCTTCGGACTAGTGTACTGTCCAGACAAGCGGCTCACAGCAGCGAGGCTCTCCAAGAGTCCCAAGCCAGCATTTACTACCGCAACCGCTGGCTTGGTACAAAAAAGGGGGAGAAATGTAACGGATCCTACCCGTTACTGAGCCCTTGTCTGGACCACAAACTATTTACTTAAAAACTATGGACCTTGTTGCCCTGCTTGGATGTAGCTGTGGGCTCTGGCATACGAACTGGCCAGCTATTGCCAGGAACAAAGACTTATAGTTAAGAACATTGGTTTGTGTATTAAGTTTGGTTTTATGTATTTTCAAATATTGTATGTGTTTAATTGTACTTGTCCAATTTGAAGGTTTGTGCAATCACCAACTACCAGGTATGCAAATATCTTCCTTAGCTTAACCTGGGAAATGGTAGGCAGACCAGTGATTGATCAAAGTTGGGGCAGGGCAGTCAAAATAGTCAATCAAAGGCTCCAACCTTGGGCCACTGTCCCTAAGATGTGGATTATAGCAACTCCAGCCATTCACTATGTTGACCCCCTGCCATGTGGTAATTAGTTCACGCCCTCAAGTCTTTGTTCAATCAAACCCCTGTGTATCTGAAATGTAACCCTGTCTGAGTCATTGTATCTGTTAAGACCAGCTATTGCTGGCTTTTGTCTGATTTAATCATGTTCCCTATTATATCAGTTTCCCCATGTGATCCAATGCACTGTACTGTATATAAATATCTGTAGTTTGTGTCAATAAAGTGAGTTCTGTTTTGGAGTGAACAAGGAGTCCTGGAGTCTTGTATTGCTTATGGTCTAAAGTATCCACTCTGATACCCATCTGCGCCAAGTATCCTGAATCGCTGACCGCCTGCTGCCAGTTTCCTGCGTCCTAACTTCGTGGACTGTCAGGCGGCGACGTGGACTCTTCCCTGCTTCCAGCGATCCTGCGGCTGCTTCCAGTGACTGTCCATACTCCAACTGGTGCATCCGACGGCGCTTATCTGCGCCAAGAAGGAGAGACCCGGGAAGGCGACGCAGTCCTTTCTAGCTTCCGTTACAGCTCCAAACTAGCTGGGAATAGACATCAGTTATTAGCACAGAAAGAAGTTTCCTTAATTTACAGTATGAATGCTATCTTTAAAATAGGACTAAACTATGAACTACAGTTGAACTGTTTTCTATGATTCTTCTCCTTCAGGTTTTATGTATTGGAGTTACTCCCTTTGTACACCACCCTGGGACTCTCCTATATCTCCATAGTTTCTCACTTTGATTCAAAACCTTGGAGCTTTGTTGATAAACTGAGGCTATCTGCATGAACGTTTTCCTACTTTGAACTTTCCACATGAACTGGCATCCATTTATCTGCATGTTTAAATCTGTGGATGAACTATGTGATGGGAGACTGCTTCCTTGATTTTCTTCTGTCCTTCATCACTTTGCAAGGCCCAATAAATGGTGGGGCATCCCATGCAGAATTCCACAAGGATTTACACCCATGTTGCTTGTCTATCTCTGCATGTTATGTATGTATAAACTGTCTCATTAAGTAGAAATAAGAGAATCTATGGAATCTAGAAATATGCATCTCAAGGTCCTATAACAGCTCAGTAGGTAGAGAACAGTGGTGTCAAGCAGCAAGAGTTAGAACCTGACTGAGGAGAGTACTCCTGATTGCTACACCAACCATGTTCCATATTTGTGGAACATAATTTCTCCATCTGGTGAGTGTCCATCTTTTTTTCTACATTTGATGAATATAATTTCTCCCTGCCCTCCAGCATCCATATTCATCTGTAAGGGCCAATGTAACTAAGTGAGAGTGAGGGTGTGTCTGTGTATAAAAGTATCTTTCTGTGTGACTCTGTTTGTGTCTTAGTGTGTGAAATGCGTCTGTATGTAAGAGTTGGTGTATATATATGTGTAAGAGTGGATGTGTGTCTGAGTGATAGTAAATGCATCTGTATGTAAGAGTTGGTATATATATATGTGTGTAAGAGTGGATGTGTGTCTGTGTGACAGTAAATGCGTCTGTATGTAAGAGTTGGTGTATGTATGTGTGAGAGTGGATGTGAGTCTGTGTGATAGTATATGTATCTATGTGTAAGAGTTGGTGTATATATGTGTGAGAGTTGACGGACGTGTGTCTGAGTGATAGTAGATGTATCTATGTGTGACCTTTTCCTGACCTCCACAAGAAAAGTTAATATTTCCACATCTTCTTAAACCTAAAGAGGACTAATACCACAATGTATCATGAGTCAATCCAATTTGTGAAAAGCATAATACTGAGAAAAAAGGCAGTGTGTCAGTATGCAATTGTGCTGGTGTGTGTGTGCCAGTATGTAAAAGTAAGCACATATGTGTGTGCTGAGTGGGTTTTTCAGGGTTGTATGTATGCATGAAAGGTATAGCGAGCATGTGGGAACAACTGTGTGCCTGTGAGTATGGTATGCGGGAATGTGTTTATGTGTGCATGTCTGTGCAAGAATGCATGTCTTTGTCCGGATATCAGTCATATAAAGGGACTAAACAGTTTATAGATATATGTATTAGGGTACTCATGAACATTTTAACAACTGTCACGACACTTGTCACCGCAACAGATGGGAAACACTCTTATTAAAAACTGGATATTGAAAAAGTGTGACTAACCTCAATCAGGTTTAGAATGCATTTAAGAAAACAAAAACAATATTATTTTTTCTTTAAGGTGGACTAACACTGTTAGCTGGAGTCACGGATACTCAAAGATTTGCGGACACGTACTTAGAGTAAAATCACTTTTACTGAGAGAGGCAAACAGATAATAGAATATAAGTAAATCACCACAGAATAAGATAGCGATAACCCCACTACGGAGCAAGATAGTCCTATGAGAAGTAGGAGACTGAGTCCAGGGTTCTCTCACAAAGACTGGGTTTGCCCATGTGAATGTATGAGAAGTCTGCCAGAGCTACATGTCTGTACCAGATTGGGTATCCGACTAAGTCGGGAACAACAGGGAATGGATAGTCAGAGAGAGCCACAGGTCAGCACCAGAATGGATAGCTAGACAAGCCAAGGTCAAGGCATGGAGCGGGAAGTCAGCCAGAGCCACAGGTCTGCACCAGATTGGGTATCAAACTATACCAGGGTAATGCGGAGTGGATAGTCAGACAGAGCCACAGGCCAGCACCAGATAGGATGGTCAGACAATGCCAAGGTCATACATGGGGCGGGTAGTCAGTCAGAACCACAGGTCTGCACCAGATTGGGTATCAAACTATAACTGAGACAAAACAGAGAGGATAGTCAGACAGAGCCACAGGTCAGCACCAGATAGGATGTTCAGACAAAGCCAAGGTTATACACTGAACACAACTGGAAGGAATGCAACTTTATCAGACACCAACGTAAGGGCTACTGAGCTCAGAGTCCACAGCCCTTATATATACTGCCAGGAAGTAGGAAGGAGGAGTCTCCCTTGGCCCATGGTACAAAGCTGGTGCTTGAGTCACTCCCACTGACGTACGCCCGGAAATGTCGCAATAACAGGCACAGATGTGTCAAACCCTGCTTTGCCTGGATGAAGGAACCCTGCCACGCTTCCCCAAAAAAGGACACGGCAGACCGCAAGAGGCACCAGATGCGGCCAGGCCGCGAGCAGAGAGAGAGACGGGTAGAGATGTAGGAGAGTCAGTCTTGACCCCTGCCAGGCACCAGTGACCGGCAAAACGACGCCGGCCTAGAGGTACAGCAAGCTGTGACAGCTGGACTCAACAAAACTTATCAGGTGGAATGCAATAGCTTGTTAATAGCTTGTTAAGGGCTAGATTTATTACTATTCGATAATATTCGGTAATATATATACATTTGTTTACCTTAATTCCTACTTTACCAATACAAAAAATGAAAATGTGATTGTCAGACACACTGGGAAGTACAACTTACAGTTGTACCACACCTCCAGAGGAAGAGTCACTAAAATGTATAGGGTCTCCGTGGCAATGTGTACAGGACAGACTGAAAGATCTTAACCCCTTAAGGACCGGGAAAATATGGGGTGGTTTGCACTTAAGGACAGGAGCTATTCTGACCTTTTTGATTATGTCTTTGTTCAACAGTGTCTTCCCTTTAAGTCCTTTATTTCATCCACACAAATTATATATCGTTTTGTCCCGCACAAGTAGGGCTTTCTTTTTATACTACACTTATATAGACAAACCACCATTTATTATATATAAAATAAAGAAAATGATTAAAAAAATTTAAAAACACACAATTTTTATTGGTTCACTTGTGATCATTTGTGTCCAGTGGGTTAATTTTTTTATCTAGAGTGCATGAAAGGTATGACCAGTCATTCATACCTACAAAATTTGCTGTTTTATAGGGGCACTGTCCCTCTGGGGTGAGAATTCCCATGTCCCTCTTGCACTCTCTATTTTTCTAGTTTTTTAACATACGATTGTGTGGTGTGTATAATTGTATTACATTGTTCCACAACATTAAAACTCCCATTAAATTGTTTTTAAACTTCAGTAGATGTGTTTTTTTAATTAACTGGTTTAATGTAATAATTTTATCTTGCTCACATTTATTAAAAAAAAAACAAGCAGCTGCTGTTAGCAGGTCCAAAAATGGACCTGCATTAATCCTGCCGAATGACCCAGTGCTGAAGGGGTTAATACACCCATCTGTGGCCTCTATTTCTTCCTTAGTTTGTCTAATCTCAGCTTCTCTCTCACTTACTTTCATAGTAAGGAAGAGAGAGGCAGATAACAGTCACAGAAGCAATGTATGAAACACATTGCCGTTGTGAATGAAAATGCTGGTACACATGACCACTGTAGGAGCGACCACATGTACCGGAAGAACAGAGAAGGACTGAAACTGAGAGCTCCAGTCATGGAGCGCTCGGTTTTAGCCCGTACAGCATGATAGCAGCACTCACTGAGGCACGCTGCTATCATTTAACCAAGGACCGTCATGGGTTCTTATGGGAACTTTACCCATGATGGTCCTGGCATGTCATGAGCCCTTAAAGGGTTAAAACAGGGATGTGCAACATGAGACCCCCAGCTGCTACCAGACTACAATTCCCATAATCTCCTGCCATTCAACAGCTGGCAGTAATGATAGGAGATGTAGTCTGGCAGCACCTTCAGGGCCTCACATTGCCCACCACTATTTTAAGGATCAACTAACACCTTAAAATGAATTTGTTAGGTCCTTAAATATAATCCAAAAAGCTTTTTAATTAATACATTGACTGTCCTATTCTGACAATATTTGCTAAGGAATTTATTGCGATTAGTAACCACCGCTCTTCTTATAAAATGCTGGTACCTTTTCTCTGGACATTTACAGATAATACTAGACTATTATGTACCAGACACCTAACAATATTGGTATGTTAATGGGAACCAGGGAGCCCTGCATGAGATAACAATGGAAGCTCCAACTGAGCATATTCAGACTGAATGTTATGTTTCAGGAAACAGATAGACAGAGGCTAGCATGATGTTCAGGGTATTTATTTAACCCCAGATCATTTCAAGGTGTTTGCTTTTTCTTAATATGTGTAGCCTGGAAGAGAGGAGGAGGAGGAAGAAGTGTAATATGATAAAAACATTTAAAGGGACAGCAATGTTCCATAAAAAAATAATCTACTTTTGCAGATGTTAAAGTGATAAACTACGTGCCACAAATCCTACCTCTCAAACCTCTATGGTTAGAGAGATATTCCTGCTGAAAGTTCCTCCCTCCCTCCCCTTCTCCTGATGTCAGCTGTAAAGCTGACAGCAGGAGATTCGAGTTGTGCAACTCGAGCAGGCTCTTCAGCAGAGCCAACACTGTGTTATTTAAAAAGAACTGCTTCATGGGAACAGTCTACAAAGTGTGCTTGCAAACCAGGCACACTTTGCAGACCTTTCCAGTGAAGTAATTCTTTTGAAATAACGTGATTTCGGCTCTGCTGCAGAGCCGCTGGCTGGTCCCCGGACCGGGATTTCCTGCTGTTAGCTAGACGCTGACATCAGGAGAAGGGGAGGGGGGGGACTTTCAGTGCGAATATCTCTCAAACCATAGCGGTTTGAGAGATATGATTTGCGGAATGTAGTTTATTATTTTAACATCTACAAAAGTAGAAGATTTTTTATGGGACATCAGTGTCCCTATAACTACATTACTTATTTATTTATTTATTTATTTGTCAATTGTGTAAGATTTTGCATATTGATTAGATAGGAGCAGTGGGCAGACTGGATGGGTCAATTGGTACTTATCTGCCATCATAGTCTATGCTTAAGTGCTATACTTTTGCTTGTGTTTCATTTACCAAGTTAAAGGGATAGTAACCGTTTACTTTAACTTTATGTATTCTGTAAGATCATACAATGTAAAGACAAATTGCCTATACTTTTTAATATTTTTATGTTCAGCGTCATTTATTTTTGTTACATTTTTCAGAAGTAAGAAGCTACATATCATGTCAAACTAATTTTGACAGGTGCCCACCCCCTTTTTAAGTAAGCCCCACCCCATCATAAAATAAACCACACCCACCAGCTATATATCTCGTCAAACATATATGTAGCTGGTGGGCGTGGTTTATTTTATGACGGGGTGGGGCTTACTTTAAAAGGGGGTGGGGCATCTGTCAAAATTAGTTTGACATGATATATAGCCTCTTACTAGTTTTTTCACCCTAACAGTAAGCATCATGGACCTCCCTTGACCACCAGAGCAGGACAGTGATACAATGTAACACCATTCCTGTGGCACTGAGTGCTCTGCATGCTACCTTTTACATTGAATAAATATATCTTCTTTAAAAGTGTTGGATACCTCTCTGGCACTCCAAGGGTTAAAGTCCCTGACAGAAAGCTCTCTGGAAACAGATTTGGTACATATAGTGTGCAAAAAAGGAAGATGAATATGTAAAGTTGAAATAATGGGTTACTATCCCTTGAGGTAAATGCATTGCAGACCTATCTAGGGGTTAAACGGATAGTAATGTTTCATAATTAAAGCAGCTCTAATTAATCATGACAGTATTTGGACTTTGGAGAGTGTTATTTAACCCCTTAACGACCCTTGACGTACCAGGACCGTCAAGGGTAAATTTGCTTTAAGGACCAGTGACGGTCCTGGTACGTCAAGAGTTAAATGGTAGCAGCGCGCTGCCGTGCACGCTGCTACCATTCAATCCAGGCTGAGACTGAGCGGTCCAGTACCGTACCGTTCAGTCTCAGCCTCGGTCGGTTGTGCCAGGTCATGTGATCGCTGCGTCAGCGATCACATGTACCGGCATTCTAAAAAAATGAATGAGGCAGTGCTACTTACTGCCTCTAGTGTCTCCTCTCTGCCAATGCGTCCCTTACATAAAAGTAAGGGACACAGAAGCAGGGAGGAGACACCTAGTGGAAATACAAAATACAGCAGCTGGGGGTGTTAACCCCTTCACTGCTGGTGCAGGAGGATGGCTAAATGCAGGTCAATTTCTGACCTGCTAAATACACTTTTTTTTTTTTTTTTTTTTAAATAAAAACAACACACTTTTTTTTTTACAAATAAAATATTTAATTTAAAAAAAAAAAAACATCTCAAGAAACAAAATTGGAAGTGTGATTGTTGTGGAGTCATGTAATACACTTACACACACCGCCAAATGTAATGAACAAAAAAGTGGGAAAATAGGGTGGGAAAAAGGGACATGGGGATTTTCACCCGGGGGGGACAGTGGCCACTTGAAACTGCGCATTTTGTAGGTATGACTGAGTGGTCATACCTTTCATGCAGTCTCCATAAAAATTTAACCCTTTGCGCCCAATTGATCCCAAGAGAAAAAACAAAAATGGTGGGTTTTTTACATTTTTTTTACCTTTTTCTTTAATTTTAATAAAGTAAATGGTGGGTTATCTATATAAGTGGGGTATCAACGGAAAGCCCTATTTGTTTGTAAAAAAACAGTATATCATTTATGGGGGTGGAATAAAAGCCTAAGAGGGAAACACTGTTGAAAAAAGACATAGTCAAAAAGGTCAGAATTGCTCCGGTCCTTAAGTCAAATGCACCTCTGATTTTCCTGGTCCTTAAGGGGTTAAATTCTGTCAGAGTTGTAGTTCAAGAGTAATTCAATGACAAAGTATCCCCCTCCTGCCCCTTTTACTGATGTAACACTGCTCAGCCAGAGCAGAACGGAGGTGCCCAGGTAGATTGCAGAGAGGGACAATCATCAATTAAGATAAGAGAAAAACTTGAAAAACTTGTCAAGGGGGGCAGGGCTTTCATTGTTCTCATAGGAAGAAGATTGTCCCCTTCTGTTATCTGTCTGGTCTATGGATTGGATTCTACATCTGAGAGGAGATGGCTTACACTAGGTAAAAGGGGAGGGAGGGGAAACTTTGCTTGTGAATATCTCTCAAACCATAAAGGTTTGAGAGATAAGACTCATGTTCTTCATGTTTTTTTAATGCCTACAAAGTAAAATAAAGATAAAACCATGTATTACACTGTATTTGTTCCCTATGGAGCAGTTGGGTTGCACCAGAATTGCAACTTTTTTTAGTGCATCAGCCCTGGTAGCACTAGTGACATTTACTGAAATTGACAAAAACCAAGTCACATTTATTTAATTAAAAAGGGGGGGGGGGGGGGGGCACCAAGGTTTGATGGAGACAAAGTAGGAGGTATCAGGTCAAAAGGTTTGGGAACCACTACATTAGGAAGGTACCTTTGCAGCTGTATGTAAACCCCTGCAGAGCTGTGCACATTTTTCTCTAGAAGATAAATAGATGACACATGTTCTAATTCAAATGTATTCTGACAGACAGTTGCTACTTGTAGTATACATGCCCCCTTTTATATCTGGTCTTTTGGGTCATCTGATGAGTGTAAAAGCTCTTACCTTCTGTATAGCACAAAGACATAAATTGGCTCATTCATCACTGTGAGTTCCATTGGATGAGATCCTGGAAATGCTACACTTCTGCAGTTCCTGGAAGTTTGCTCTCACATGAACAGACTTATTGGAAAAATAAAACGTGTTTAAAGAATGGAAATAATAGGTTTTCAATTTAATCCCTTAAGGACCAGGGCTATTTTACGTCATAAGGACCACATCAAATGTCCTGTTTTTATTGACTACTTGTTTCTTAACCCCTTACCGCCCGAAGACGTACATGTACTTCCCAAGCTGATGTCCCAGGTGGACAGAGGACATACATTTACGTCCCGGAAGTCGTTTAAACAAATGAAAAAAATGTTCGCCGGACATTAAATGCCGGCCACGTGCGCGTGCGGCCGGTCACTAAGGGGCTAAAGGAGAACTAATTTACTTCACTATGACCAGAAAATCCGTATGCCGTCTATGAATTTTTACCATTGTGCTTTTGGTCAGTTATGCCTGGATGTCATATCCATGGAGACAGACATGACAGTCACTAGCAATTTTTTTTCTTATTAGCTTATTTTGATTAGAAAGGGAGCTCCAGACTTCCTACTGATTTCTGTTTTTTACTTCCTATGCCTCAGGGAAGGCAGAGGAAGGATCCATTCATTGCTGATATGGCAGCTCCCGACATAGAAGCAATATTTTTTCTTGTTATTACTTTGGTCAGTGTATGACAAATATCTTGATTTTTTTAGTCTGTTTCTTTTTTTGTTTCATTTATTAATAAATATGTATATACTTCATATCAATTCATTTCATTATGTTTTTAACTTAAAGGGATAGCAATGTTTCAAAATAAAAGCAGCTCAAATTAATCTTCATAGTATTTGGGCCATGGAGAGTGTTATTTCAATACTGTCAGAGTTGTAGTTCAAGAGTAATTGAATGATAAAGTATCCCCCTCCCGCCCCTTTTACTGATGTAACACTGCTCAGCTCAGAACAGAAAGGTGGTGTCCAGATGGCTTGCAGAGAGGGACAATCTTCAATTAGCACAAGGGAAAAACCTGAAAAACCTGTCAAGGGGGCAGGATTTTCATTGTTCTCACAGTAAGAAGATTGACCCTTGCTGTGAGCTGTCTGGTCTGTGGACCAGATTCCACATCTGAGGGGAGGTGACTTACACTAGGTAAAAGGGGCAGGAGGGAGATACTTTATCATTCAATTACTCTTGAACTACAACTCTGACAGTATTGAAATAACACTCCATGGACCAAATACTATGAACATTAATTGGAGCTGCTTTTATTTTGAAACATTACTATCACTTTAAAAAAGCAGGGTGAGTGTACCCCATTTTTGTCTTTAACTTGTTAATGGAGGGAATGAAAATGCCCTCCTTCTAACGAGAATAGGTAATTTGGGGTCCAAAGACCATCTTTAATTCTGGAACACTCTCCATCCTGATCTGATCCTGCAGGAGAGGTGTGGGGATCATTTTATCTCCCAGCAAACAACAGAAAACAGACAAGATCAAACACTCTCACGCCTTCAAATGTATTCTTAAAAAATATGCCAATCACATTTAATATCAAAAAGATATTGGACTGCACAAAAACATACCCAAAATTCCCCTCACCCCCAAAGATACAAAGATAGTAACATGCCACTACAAAGACTGTATACCCAAATCCCCACTAATAGGTCCAAATATAAGGTGATAAGTGAGAGTGTCAGTGTTTGATGTCATCTTTTTTCTTCTGTTTGCTATGAATCTAATTCTATGAGATCTTTGTGTACCCCATGCATGTTTGTGCACTGCGGACTTCTCAGGGTTAATTATGTTCAGTGCTCATCAAATATTATAATATCACTGATCATTTTATCTCCCCAAAATTTTATATTAGGCAATTTTGGCAATATAACGAATCATGGCATTTTATCCAGTTTAATCTCTCCGTTTCTGGACCAGCTGGAATTAATTGACTGCAGTGTATTCTCAGCCAATATGGAAATGAGAAGGTTAATGCTGAGCCTGGTTAGGCTGGTGATGGTTGATGGGGTAGTTTAAGTTTATTTTGGTGACATTTAACCCCTCTGATGCCAGGCAATTACAATGTATTGCATTGCAATGCATTCCAAGCTGCCTGGCGTTAAAGGGATTGACCCTTTGAGTGCTAGAGAGGTATATATACAATATGTAGGATTATGCATTGATATATTCCTTTTCCCAATTCTTCATTTTTATCAAACTGAAAATAACCAACTCTTATCTCTGCAAATGTCTAAACGTTTTCCCTTAAAGTGAAAGCAACGCTAACGCCATCTAATAATACACGCCACTTACCTTACGGTGGCCAGAAAATCCTATTAACTACCATGACATTTGCTCCTGACTCTTGGTTGAAGAGTCAATGTCTTAACCCTTTGAGTGCCAGAGGGGTAGGCAACGCATTGAAAAGCAATCTTTGCGTGCCTCTTTTGCAAGCAAAGTGTTAAATCTGCCTTGGAAGTCATGTCCATGATGGTGGATGCGACATTTGGTGGAAGTTCCTATTTTGTATTTTGCACACTGAGGCTTGATACTGTATAAGATTACCACGTGCAGAGGGCAGAGTGTGAGGTCTTCTACACTCTGGTGGTGCTTATGACTAAGTCCTTACTGGTAAAAACATCTACTGGCAATACACCACCTGGTTTTAATTTCAAGATATAATTCATTGGTGACTTGAACTGCAACTGTCCCTAAACCCCTGTAGAGGGTTCCCAAAGTTCCACTGACTTAAATGGGACTTTTAAATCCTTAAATGCTGGTGATTTTTCCAATACAAGCTCCATTTCAATAAATCAGAATTTTTTATCTGTCCCCTCTGGTGCAGATTGCTTGTCCTAGAATTGTTTCAGTTCCGTGCATCAGCCTCAGTGTGTTCTCCTCCCTGGTCTCACAAGAGTTAAATGGCAAAAAACAGGTACACAACAAATGTTTTATATGATGCTATACTCTTTAAAGTGGAACTGCCCACCTTAACCGCTTAACGACCGCATGCTGTGCTATGACCGTCACGCGTTTTTGCGTTAAGGACCGGTGATGGTCATAGCATAGCGCTCCTCCGGGAGCGCTGTAAGTAAAAACGTGGAGTGGTCTCTCAGTCCCCAGCGCTGCGTGCTGGTAGTCATCACAGGTCACGTGTACCAGCACGTCGGAATCTTCAAAGCAGTCCTAAAGGGAAGGTTACTTCCCAGGACCACGGTCATGAAGGGGTTAAACAGATTTTGTTAATTTAGAATTAAAAACTGTCCCTATGCTGTGGTAGCCATTTGTTTTCAATATTGTTTTTGAAATGTGTACCCCTCTGGCACTCAGAGGGTTAATCTTTATGTTATTTATTTTACAGGAAAGGACTAATACAAAATATAGGCTGAATTTGATTCTCTGTTAAACAAACAAAACTTGACTTAGGGTGACTGTCTAAAGGGTTAATTGAAATGATACCACCACATCTATGTAACAGAGATCCTTAGTGCACAGGAGCAAATGGCTGCAGAGCTCTTACTGCCTTTTACAGAACAGCAAATCCCTGGACCTGTCCAAGGTACTGAATAAAATGATAGAACATGCATTCTTTATTTACACAGTGGTGGCACTTCCAACTTCCCACTCTCCAAGCACAAACTCACACACACGACCAATTAACCTCTTAAGGACTGGAGTTATTTAACATCTTAAACCTTTAAGTACAGGGGAGTTAAGGACCAAGTCAAATGTCATGTTTCTTGCTATGAGTGAATTAAATAAAATTCCACTAGTTTACTGTTTAACCCTTTCAGTGCCAGAGGGGGTTGCGTACCACTCTGGCAGTGAAAGGGTTAACACAACTGTTCAACCTATGTTTTTGGGTCATGGTACAGAATCATAATTCATTTGAAAACGTATGTAAATATATATGGTAGGGCAAAAATGGACACCAACTGACAAAAGAAAATGTCTAAGTCAGGATTCAATTGCCCTACAGCTAAAAGCACAATGGACGTTAGGCCACAGAAATGGTTTTGTGGCCAAACATCCATTTTATGTGTTAAGTTCCCAAAACAACTATAAATAGTGGCAATAATGGGAACATAAAAGGAAAAAGTTATCAATTAGTGCCTGGCATACTGTGACTGATTGTTAACGTATTTGTGTTACACTTACCTGTCATCCACTGTCCTTCTCCTTCTTCTATTTTCCTTCTTTCTTGTCTTCTTTCTTCTCATTCTATCTTCTTTCTTCCTCAGTTCCTTCTGTCTTCTATCTTCACGTGTTGTTCCTGTAAAAAAAATAGCGATATTAATATATGTTGTCTAAAAATGTACCTGCACATGTATGCATCGTTTAATCCCTTGAATGCCAGAAGGGTGCACAACGCATTGCAGAGCAATGAGTTGCTGACCACTCTGGGACCCAAAGGGTTAACATATGTATAGATATGAGGGTCGTTAAACTAAAACATGGCACAAGTCTCCAATATATTTGTCCCATGTTATAACATTAGCAAAATATATTTTTAATGTGAATATCCTATATAATAATTCACTAAAACGTGTGTAACGACAAAGTCATGCGCTGTAGAGACTGCCTGCGCTGCGGCTGATACAGGGCTGGACGAACCTTTGGAGCGTCCAGCTCTGTATCAGCCATGCCACGGGCAGTCTCTACTGCGCATGCCCTGCAACCGGCTGGCAGTGACACTGTGGCCCGTGTAACGGGCTCTTCAACTAGTATGTTATATTTCTTTTCTCCGCCGACGTGCGCAGCCACAGTGTCAGCAGCGACGAAGAAAGGCAGAAAAATCACAGACCCCATTACCGATGCCCGTATCCTAGGCGATCATGCCAAAAGGGCATGTTTATGAATGATATCATGAACTTTAAGGGGTTAATAAAGACTGTGATTTCGGATTAAAGGGGGTTAAGTAGAGTAACTGCTTACTTCCATTTAAATCCTCCTTTTCTAGAGGACTTTGCAAAGCAAATAAAACAGCCACACGGACAGCAGAAATGATAAATTGATAGCCATTTGTAAAACAATATATTGCAGCCTCTCTCTAAACATCCAAAATAAATATCCACCATGGACAAATCATCTTTCTCTGAACCTGCACTATTAAAGGAACAGTAGCCCTCACGTTACATATTCTGCAACTTGTACTTTTTATTTATTTTTTTTTTCACTTTTATGTCCCTGTCATTGAGCTTCCTGGATCTATTTGCAGGGAGTTTACTGTCAGGGAATATGAAGCAGGTCTAGGAACCAGTGTAAAAAAAGATACAATGGAAAAATAGAAAGCACACAGTGGTGCATGGAGAATATATCATTGTATTAAATCCTGGTTTGATGGTCCATTGACCAGAAAACTCTGGTAATAGAAATTGAGTGAGCTTACTGTCAAGTACATCCTATATTATAATTCTCTAAGGATGTTTGTCAGAAGCCATCATGCACAGTAGAGACAGCTGCGCGCTCTGCAGTCATGCTCTGTACAGACTGCCAGATCCCCTGCTGATACGGAGCAGGACGCTCTAAATTCAGACCGCTTGGTCCCATGAAGGTGTGCAGAGTGGACTACGGTCTGAATTCAGATCGCATTGCTCTGTATAAGCCGCGGCACAGGCAGTCAGTACTACGCATGACTGCATTGCTGCCAGTGTTGGCCCATGTACACGGTCTTTAAAACTAGTAAACTTGTAAAAAAATCAGTGAAGAGGGGTTAGTGGCTGACTGCCATAATATGCCAATGTACTGCTATGAGTTCTGTGTATCATTTAATCTAATCCAACACCATTTAGTCTTTTACAGCATTGGACACATATTGGCACCTCGAAGTTAGATGAACTGGCTGCGTGATCTTTGGGCCTACTGCCATGGTTATGCAGCAGCCTATAAAAAGCTTGCGTAGCTGCATATCTACTGGGCACTGACTCCCTAATTATCTGGAAGGGTTGGAAGATAAGTTAAATTGGGAGCACTCAGTTCACTTTGACCATCATAGCCAACCAGGGATCCGGTGTGGACCTCCAAATTCAAGGTAAGTGTTACAGCTGTGGGCAGTGGGACTAGGCCATCGGATAGTCTTAGTGTTAGGCAGGATTGATCTTTTGACTGCCAGAGGTGTGTGCAATGCTTTGCCATGCATTGCATACCCCACTGGAACTCAAAGGGTTATAAAAGCAGCCCAAAAAAATAAACATAAATATAAATGGATATAAAAATAAATATCAAATAATGCAACACTAGTCAGTGGAATACCACATGTATCCTAAATACACAAAAAATCTCCTGCTAAAATCCAACAAAATAAAAACAAAAATATCTATTAGTCATTCATGGATAATGATGATAATGTAAAAGATAAGACCAGAAATACAGTGAAATTAATAATGTTATTTATCTGAAAACCCAAAACTGATGTGCTGAGTATGGAAAACCATGTACCAGTATTGATGGAAGCCTTTCACTAGCTATTATGATATGATTCATCATCAAAATACCACAGTGGCACATTATTAAACAGACCTGCTGATTGCAAATGTACTTTTTGCTCCATACATAGACAGTTATACATATTCATTACCTGTATATAAACAACATTCATAACTGAGTGGACAGGAATAATAATGCTAAAAGGTTTTTGTAGATGTTTTCAAATTTGTGTTCATCTGTGTTTAGTTTGTCTATTCCTTTAGTTGCTTTGAGGTATATCCACTATGAATCAATGGGCAGTATGTATGAAAAACAACTACATAGTTACATCATGAAGGGAAAGGGATAGTGGTCCTGTTGGGTAACAGCACAATAAGCAGAAATGGCAAAATGTCACCTCTGATGGACTGAATGTAACAGTTTACACATTTACAACTATAATATATAGAGAAAAACAATACCTATATATGTGTAGAAATATGTGTAAAACCCATAGACAGCTACCAAGGAAATAAAACCACATTAAACAAGTATAAGATCAACTGCATAAAATGTTTCTTATATATTCCATAAAATAGTATGGGAAAATCATCCCTCTCACAGGCTTTCTTGTAGGTGGTACTGGATAAGATGGATGGAATAGATGAACTGGCTCTGATATATGTGACACTCAGTCTATGACCTTTTATGTGATGAATTACTAAACATGAAATGAAGAGATAAAATAATAGTACAGCTCCCTATTCCTTTTTCTGCATGTTCTTGTACTTTCTTGCAACCACACCAGGAAGGTCAAACTGTAGGGAGAAAAGGGTGCAAAGGGAGAGAGACAGAGGAAAACTGTCTAAGTGGAGTATGTAAATTTTGAACAAGAAATACAAAGCAATACTGAGTCAACACTCTCAAGCTAATTCCTTTGTGCATTGCCTCTCTAGCCTTGTAGCAGTGTCCTCCAGCTGGTAAATCTGATATATTTGGAAGTGAACAGAGGATCGATCCACTTTTGATTATTCTCCTTTCGGTTTGGATTCAGATGTCGGCTGCCAGGAGACTTATGTTCATAACATTCACGGGCTTGTGCAATGCGTTGCGGACATCTCTGGCATTCAAAGGGCTAAGGCCTGTGACATCAGAATGCCACCCTTTTTAGAAGGCGACATTCTGATGTCACCCTTTTCATGGAAGTGACATTGTAAATGCACTACTGCTGGCAACGGGTTTAGTCAAAAGTAATACGGTTTCAACCTGACAGGAAGTGGTGGAACAGTGACTATGATATTCTAAAGTGAACTGTAGCCAAAGCCTCACCTCTTCCACAGAATGCAAGAGAATAACATGCATGAGAGGAATTTTAGGTGAGCTGTGTGGTCACCAGGGGTCACTGTTAATGTAAAGAAAACAGTTTAAATTGTTATAACTTTGGAAGGAAACATCTCCAAGCTGTAGGACTACCTTTGTTTTACTCAACAGGAAAAGAATTACAATCTATGTGTTTTTAATAAAGGTTTACTATTCCTTTAATAATCATCCATTCAATAAACATATCGGTGGAGCATAATACACAATGTCAAAAGGCATGCATTTTTGGTTCCAGGAGCATTCAGGTGATTTTTCCATATTTCATTAAGCAGTCACCAGATCACATAGAAACATAGAATTTGATGTCAGATAAGAACCGTTTGGCCCATCTTGTCTGTCCATTTTCCTACTGTAAAAACCTCAAACCTTATTTGACCCTTGGTCTTGTCTTCTGTTCAGGACAGCCTATCCCACGCATGCTTAAGTTCTGTCACTGTATTAAAGGGATAGTAATAATTAAAATGTAAAAAACATATGTTGTAGGGTTTATCCCCCTGAGTAAAACAAGAGTACTCCCACTTCTGAAAGGTGTTTCATTCAAAAGTTATTCATTTTCAAAGTTGAATTTTTTAGCTGCAATATCACAGTGGCCTGAAATTGTACAGTGGCGCTGTTGCTACACCATCTTATGGACAGCTCTGGTCCCGGGACCATAAATCTCCATATCTCCACATTTTTTTTTTTACATTTTAAGTATTACTATCCCTTTAACTTCTGCCACTTCTGCTGGTAGGCTATTCTACGTATCTACTACCTTCTCAGTGTAGTAAAACTTTACACAGCTCAACTGTGCATCTGTGGGTTGTGGTAAAACAGGCTACTTATGTTAGGGACCCACTGCCATCCAATCTGAGGCCAATGCAGGGTGGGATTAACTCCACGTTGGCAAGTATCCCAGTGAAATGCTTCCAGCACCTCATGTACTCCATGGCCTGAAAAATAATCACTTTTTGTGGGAGAAAAGAAACTTTGGCATCTATCTGATCAGTGTACCTAATGAACTGGCGCCCCACTGTATTTAGTATAAACAAAAACATTGGTTGAGATTTCCTAAGGGAAGTTATGGGAACCCTGTGAAAACTGGCAGCTATTGTTGCTATAGGGTCACACAGAAAGCTCCAGTTTACTTAAGACTGAAAATTCTTTGCACCCATTGCAGCATAAAAAGGAGAGTTGGAGAACATACCCCTTTGGCCCATAATGGGTTAATGTGGTACGACATATGACAAGCAGCTTGCTGGACGTAGAACCACCATTAAACCTGTTTCACACACAAAACAATCCCTACAGGTTAACATCATTTTTACGTCTCACCGATAGATGTGCACAAAAACATAAAAACATTTCAGTTTCAGTTTCAGTTTCAGATACCAAACAGTAGAAAATTGCTGGGAAAAGAATATTTGCCACTAATTTCTCTTGCTAATTGACCTGAAAATGTAACCATTATAAACATAAATATATTTGGAGCCATCTAGTATAATAACTCTTACTGAAGATAAGAACAATAGCTGCGAATCCAATTGTGTGTGTAGCTATTTTCCATTGATTACATATTATTAAATGTCCTAGATAAAAACTGGCACATCAGTACCTATGAGCAGGAGACTATGGTCTTACAGTCATAAATCATATAGGAATGCCTTTCTTTTAGCAAGGACTTTAACCCTTTAAGAACCAGAAGGTGAGCAACCCTTTGTGCGATAAAAAACAATGGATAATTGTTACAATGTAATAAAACATTATGTTTCTTTATCTTCTTTTTCTGTATTTATAAAGTGTTGCAAAATCAATAGATTGATCATCCTTTTGTCTCCTCGATTTGTCTGCCTCACAGAGACAATGGAACAGATAAATGACAAATTGGTTTTACGTGTTGCAAACAACCAAATTTGAAAACAATTTGTGGAATAGGATGATTTCACCAAGAATAAATAAAAACATTATGAGATATACATTTAAAGTGAAACTGTCACTTTGGAATAAATAGGTGATTTTGAAAGAGTATATCACACACACACATAAACATATAATCTTATTTAAAACAATATGTCACGGGCTCAATAACGACAAGCAGACAAGTACTGTAGGTAACACACTTTTTATTAGGAATGCACGTACACAAAGCACTGTAACAGCAATAACAATACAATATGGCAGATGTAATGAAGGCCAGCTGCTATGGAAGCACCGAGCTGAGCTCCAGAAGACAGGATAGAGATAAGCTGCCTCAGATCCACACCTCAGGATAACACAGGTCCACACCTGAACCAACAAGGATCAGAGAAAGGCTAAAAAGCCCAGGTACGCACCTGGACAGACAAGGTACAAGGAAAGGCTACTACATGCAGGTCCTCACCTGAACAGCCAAGGATCCAGAAAAGGCTACTGCGCTACAGGTCCGCACCTGAATTCCACAGTAAATGGACAGGGACACGGAGAAGTCGGCCAGGACCACCAGGAGTAACCTACCAGTTATCCACTGGAGCGTTGGTATGCTGGGTGCGCAGTGGACAACCCCAGGTAGCATCAAGGTGGGTCGTCAGACAAACAGGAACCCCAACGGAGCAATACTTAAACAGCCGCAAGTCGTACCAAATAGGTATAGGACTAACCAGGGTCATACACAGAGCGGGTAGTCAGACAGAGCCAAAGGTCAGTACCAGAGATGGGTAGTCAGCCAGACCAAAGGTCATAAACAGAGGAGTCTACCAGAGCAGCAGGTCCGCACCAGAAGGAATGTCAGCCAAGCTGGGGTCATACACAGAGAAGGTAGTCAGACAAACCAAAGGTTGGCACCAGAACGAGTAGTCAGACAAACCAAGATATGCACCAAAACACAAGCCAACTGCACTGGACACCACGAAAGGGCAAATGAGTTAGTGTCAAGGCAGTTTAAGTACTCTAAGCTCCACACCAGGAAGGTGGAGCACTGTCACTTTACGAGCCGCACAGTCACTCAAGAAATCCCCCAGTGACACGCGCCTGACTCAGCTGGCCAGCAGAGGGAGCCAGAGCCATGCAGGAACAACACACACAGGCACAGGAAGCCGCATCCGGAACGCCACAGGGACCGGCTGCCAAACGGGGCACAGAGCAGCCGGTTCCCTAGAAGGTAAGCCTGAACGCTTACACAATAGTTCATGAACTATTAATTTTATTTGGCAGTTTATGCAAATTAGACAGTACCTACATGGCATACCAGCCTACTAACATTCAACACTGCTCCCCATCCCAACTAAGAAACAAATATTTTGACAAGCACCCATCGAGAACGAACAAGATAAAGTGTCTTGTCCTTAGGCATAGTGGCCCCTCAATGGTGCTGCAAGTCATGTTTTTCACTCCCATGTGCCATTGCAGAGAGGAATGGCATGGGCCCTTGCTTCCATGTGCCTAGAGGGAATCAGCTGCACCCCACTGACAAGGTCCACATAGACCGCAACGTACGTCTGGGGTTGTGCTGTTTCTCTCGTGCGGAGAGGATTTGCCTGACATTTCGGAGCTGTGGGCAGGACCAGTCTGATGAATATGGAAATTTCCTCTCTGCAGTGGCACATGGGAGTGAAAAACGTGACTTGAGCAACACCTAAGAGGCTACCATGCCATTTTGTTCTTCACACTCGTCACACTCTTTTAATTTTTCAGTGCCCCATCCCAACTGTCACTCTCTGTTGCCTGTTACTAGCTAATTTGCATAAACTGTTATTGTCTCATAAACAATTGTTTGCATTTTTTAAAATGGCTAGAGTAGATGATTTTAACAGCTCAGTCAAAGTACCCTATCTGTTCCACTTTAATACCTTGGATAATAATCGTTGGCAGGCCACAGTAAATACGACTCCCCACCCCCAATTTTCTCCCAACCCTCATCTACAGCCTTTAATCATATATGTAAGTACAAATGTAAATGGCATAAACATAAATAGTCTTACAGTACAGCAGCATTCCCACAAACACCAAAACACTATAACACTCTTCGGGGGAGATGCACTAGAGCGTGATAAAGTGGAGATAACTTCTCCAGTGAAATCACTTCTCCATTCCCTATGTTATTCTACTGCACTAAGATCTTCAAAGTTGGAGAAATCTTAGCACATAGGCTCCCTAGAATAACAACTAGAGAATGATATCCCTAGAGAAGCCATCTCCACTTTATTACCTCTTTATCATGCCTTAATGCATAACCCCTATATCTCTTGGCACTAGTAGCTTATATTGGCAATTTCAACACAAACACAAACATAGCTTTGTAGATAGGCACAAAGGAAGCTCTTTACTAAATTTCTATAAAGTGACATATGCCCTATCACACCCCTTTAAAGCAGAACTATCACTGAAAATAAAGTGCCCCCCAAATCATTATGCATATAGTGATACATATATCCATACTAGTATTACCCTGAATAAGTCCAGCGTTATTGATAAATCCAACTCCTTACCAGGCGCACAGGCAGGCATCTTGCTTTAGAGGCATCTGTGCATATGCGACATCAGTCCCTTCCTGTACCTTAAGGTACAATGCAACTCCTCCTAGAGAAGACTGGGACGGACTGCGCAGGTGAACAGATGTCTCTTTGGCAAGATGTCAGCGCTGATGCCGGACTGTGCGTCTGGGAATGAGTTGGATTTCTCAATATCGCTGGACTTATTCAGGGTAATACTAGTATGAATATGCATATCGCTATATGCATAATGACTTGGGGGGCCCTTTATTTTCAGTGATAGTTCCGCTTTAAGTACATCTTCTTCTCTTTAACTCAAAGGGACATATATCAGTGTTATTAAATGAAAAATAGGTTACAAATGCAATTTTGATTGATTTGCATCATGTTATTATACAAAAAAAAGACTGACAGAAATGTAAAACGGACTACTCCTGAGTTCAAAGTTAATTACTGGGTCTCCTGGGACAGAGGTTGATTGTCCAGTGGTGGTGAGTTTCTTCTGAAACTTTGCCAACTTCTCCTCCTTCTCTTCCTGTTCCTCGCACTTCTCTTCTTTCTCTTCCTGTTCCTCCCACTTCTCCTCCTTCCCACCCTGTTCTGCCCACTTCTCCTCCTTCCCACCCTGTTCTGCCCACTTCCAGCCCATTCATGACACATTAAGTTAAGCCCTGACCCACCTGCTATTAAGCCTCACGCCTTTGTGATGATATATGCATAATTTATATCCTTCCCCCAGCGGCACCACATGAGCCCCCTCTGGCGACTCTAGAAGACAATGTTCCCAGGTAAGAACATGTTAATACATATGTCTATGTTTACACAATATATTTGCACTCTTTTGCAAATCATTTATATGCAATTTCATATCAACCATATTATTAGTCTGTGAGTAACAGAATGTGCTAAAAAAGGGAATGGAGGTATGAATGTAGATTTATAAATGTGTTATTACTGTGCAGATTATTCCTTATATGGGCAAATGTTGCTGTGTTCTGTGTGTACATCACTGCATGCTCATGTATGCACATGCATTACAGTACAGGGATGGACAATGTAACTCCATCCAGCTGCTGCCGGTCTACAACTCCCAGCATCCCCCAGCAGCCGCGATGCATTGTTTCAGCACCAATAGTCTGCATTGTTATGCAACATTACAGTATCTGTAAAGTGATCATGGTTAAAAGGTTGAGAAAGGCTGGTTCACAGATCAGTTGCAATAGCCCATTCTGTCATATTTGTTATTGTAAACTTGAAGATATTGTTTTGCCAAAATATCTGCAAGAAGTCAGATTTGTATAATGAATTTGTTTCTTCAAACATATTACAAAATAAAAAAAAAAATAAAATGAATAATAATATAAATACATGTGCAAAGGGTTATGTTTAATTAAGAGTTTGGAGAAAACTAAAAGGAGGCATCATATAAAAAAAAACACTGTTCTATGAAGACCTGTAACCTAAAGCAGAGCTCTCCACAGAGAGCAATGGGAGAGCCATATGGATATCACATGATGCTGTTGCTAACAGCTTAATAAAGAAAAACAACTTATTGAGCTGAAATAACTTTGAGCAAAACATTTCCCACTAATTCTTGTTTTGCTCAGTAGGAAAAACCCTAAAAGCATATACTTTTTCCATATTAAAACTTTACTGCTCCCTTTAGACTTTATGATATCGGTATGTTATATGTTGTAATTATTATAATTATATTCATTTCTAAAGTACTAGTTGAATCTGCAGGACTGAATAATGGGTTGGCAGTATAATAGAACCCTATAAAAATGGGGTACAATAGATACAAGGAATTGTACAATCAAGAATAAAAGATACTGGAGACAGAAGCATAAAAAGATCATTGTCACTAGAGCTTACAGTCTATTGGAAGTCAGAGGGACTGATTCAAATTTGCAAGTGGTCCAGCCACATGTGTGAGACAGTAGATAGAGGATGTAACAGGAATTATGAGGAGTGAGAGTAAAAGTTTTATTGGGTTGCAATAGGGGCAAGTAAATCATATTGTCCCAGTGTAGGATTAAAGTATGAGTGCAGTGATGTCCAACCACAAAAGTAGTATGTTGTGTGAGATCAGTGTTGGTATAGGGAATGAAGCCATAACTGTGTTAGTTGTTAACTTCAGATAAAGTTATGGGAAGGATGTTACATTATCTGAAAGGCTTCTCTGAAGAGGTGGACTTTCAGAGACATTAAAAGTCAGCATTGTAGCTGACTGAAGGGAAATCCGGTCTTACGATCATCAGGCAGCTCTCCAGCACAGCCGCAATCGCGTTAAATTAAAAGAAATCTTTCACTGAAATGGTCTTCTACGTGTGCTTGGTTTGCAAGCACATGTAGAAAACCGTTTTAGTGAAATATTTTTTTTTATTAATGCGATCGCGGCCCTGCTGCAGAGCCGCCTGATGATCTATGACCGGATTTCCCTTCAGTCAGCTACAACGCTGACTACGGGGAAGGGGGAGGGAGAGGGAAACTTTAGGAGAGATTATCTCTCAAACCATAAAGGTTTGAGACATGACACTGGGGGCAATACATTTATTTTTAATAGGACTTTAATATAGGGATTAGTAATACTTAAGTATTACTATCCCTTTAATTGCTTCCATCTTAACTTGGGACATAGCCATGTGAACTGAAGTTAAACATGCAATCGTAAAGGGAAGATTCCCATACAAATGAGTTTGGATTTTGTTGTATGCAAGCTGTCATAGGTCTGGTCTTGCCCCTCACTGCCACAAAGGTATGATATGCACATCCCTTTGGCACTGAAAGGGTTAAAGGAAGGCAGCTTTTGTCTCTGTTCCAGAGTAAAGACAGCAAGCGTTCCTGTGGCTCCATAGAGTGCTACAGGTTGGCTCAGGTTGGTGATGTTGGCACAGTGACCTCAGACAGCAGAGGCAACTATCAGTATTTAGTGCATGTGATGAACAGCAACATTAACATAAACACAATCATATGCATACAACAATGGCTCATTAAATTGCATTCTCATATGCAAATGAGCCATTGTAAAATTAGAATAATATCGTAAACCTGCAGAAGACATGGAGGATTCATGGCAATGTTGGCGGATTGTGGTGGATTGATGGTTGATTCACAGGGATATGATGGAGAAGATACCTCAGTGCATACTGCTGATATGTCACTCACACGAAATTGCCACCATATTACCATCCTGGCCCCTTATCAACCTCTAATGTATCTCCTGCCAGTTGTTTTCTTGTTTTGCCATTTAATCAAAAAAGTGAATTTTGTTTATAGAGGTAAGCGCACTGATTTCATATACAGTAAAATCTCACGTATAATATGCAGCTGTGTATAATATGCAGGTGCAAATTTTACCCAAGATTTTAGGGGAAAACAAGAATGCCTATGTATACGCACCCTTGTTTTCCCCGTTTACTAGCTTATTTTTTTTCTCACTCAATCATTCCCTCCCGCCCTCTACCAAGTAAGCAAATCTACTCTCTGCTTAATTCACCCTCTTCGGAGAGGAGTCAGCTTTAATCACTGCACAGCGGGCGGCTCTCTTGCATCTGC
The DNA here is from genome assembly GCA_037306005.1 of Rhinophrynus dorsalis. NCBI lineage: Eukaryota > Metazoa > Chordata > Amphibia > Anura > Rhinophrynidae > Rhinophrynus > Rhinophrynus dorsalis. Next base: position 638,902,038 of record CM074718.1, on the reverse strand, counting down.
CACCAGCTTCCAGCAAATCCATGCAAGGACCTTCTCGTTTTAGCCAATGGTAATACCTCAAGGTCCTCACTGGGCAATACAGTACATCCAATGCATAGATCGCTCAGCATTTTACCATTGGCTAATTAAATTAAAAGGTCCTCTCAGGGATTTGCTGGAAGCAGGTGGCAGATGCAAGATAGCTGCCTGCTGTGCAGTGATTAATGCCGGCTCTGCACCGGAGGGTGTGAGTTAAGCAGATTTGCTTACCTGGTAGAGGGAGGGAATGAAGGGACAAAAAAAAAAAGCGCTCATCTTTTTTTTTACTTCTGTATAATACGCACCCCCCACTTCACATAAGGTGAAGTGGTGCAGCATTATGGTATTATAATTGAGATTTTATGGTAAGTTCATGTTTGTTTCTTGTTTGTTTTTTCATACACCATATATAGGGGAATGGACAAAATGTGTTTCTGCAATATAAATGTCACTAGAACAAATGTATTGAGGCTGTGCTTGCCTAACACCTATTTAATAAGCTATCTAAATGAAATATTAGTTTGAGATTCATGATATAGATCTAAGTATTGGAGAGAGCTTAATTGATATTGGAGGGGTAGGAATAAAATTAAGAATACTGTTGCCTTTCATAGTACAAGGAAGATTATTCAAACACATTTTTCAACTGTATTATGGCATAAAGAATTAGGACCATATGTAGAAGACAGCATGTTTTGTATTTCTAGAAAAACAAGTACCCTGGGTTGTGACTTGGTTGTCTACTAGTTTCTCCCAGCGTATATCAGAAAAACAGGATATGAAAGAAACTGGCTTCAAACTGCTGGTATGTCTAGATGTGGGGACTCTCATTGCAGGGGTTGCGCAAAAGTAAAAAGAACTAATCATTTTCAATCTTTGAAGACAGTAAATAGTTTTGAAATGAAAATTTGAAAAATGTGAGCTACTTGATTAATAGTAAAGTTAGTAAAATGCAGTGCGTTTGACCAACAGGGGGGCATCTAACATGAATTAGTAAACACGCAAATCACCAAAAAAAAAAGGAAGCACTACCTTGAATTTTTTGATTGATGTCTTGGAATGATTTTTCTTTAACCCCTTAAGGACGGCCGATCGCGCATGCTGCCGTCACTTCAGGACCAAGGGCCATTTTTTTTTAAAATTTCCACATCCGGTTCAGGGCTCCCCGAACGGCGTGCAGCTGCTCGCGGAGCCCTGAATTCCATGACGGTCCTGGTACATCATGGGTCCTTAACGCAAATCTACCAATGACATGCCAGAACCGTCAAGGGTCGTTAAGGGGTTAATAAATAGAAAGAATGCAATGATCAGTTTAATCTTCTCTGGATCTTTTATTTACACCTCAGGGGTCGCATTCATCATGACAAAAAAGTGCAGTTCTGTAGTAAACAAACTGAAATCAAAATTCCTTAGATTCCCATTGATTAACATGGGACATGTAATCCCAGGATACTAGACTAAATCGTCTTGCAATGTTTTGGAGATCTCTCCAGCACAGAAAAGGTGGCAATTTTCATTTCCATCAATGATGTAGTTGTTTTGCTCTATAATTCTTGTTAGCGTGATGAATATGACCACAGACCTCCTAGCAGTCTCTCTCTATGTATGAATACAATAACATTCCTTCAGTAATCATCTTTTGACTCTTTCCTTGCATTAGCATTATGGTTTACATGTACTGATATTAACCCCTTAACGACCGGCTGCGCAGGCACACGGCAGTCACTAAAGGACCACGGATTTATTTTTTTTTTTTAATTTCGATTCCGGACTCCCCGAACAGCGTGCAGCAGCGGGGGGGGGGGGGGGAGCCCGGAATTCCATGACGGTCATAGTACGTCATGGGTCGTTAACTCAGATCGAACCATGACGTACTATGACCGTCAAGGGTCGTTAAGGGGTTAAAGGGGTAGTGGCTCCTAAAAACATTTTTAAAAAGATACTTTTTCTTGGTAAATATAGGATTCGGGCGCTTATCCCTGACATACCTAGGGACCTAAAAAGCTTAAAATGTGTACAAGTTGGTTTTTGATCCTTTAACCCTTTTAGTGCCAGAGGGGTATGCAATGCAATTATTTTAATTTCTCTGGTGTTTCTTAAGTCAGCTGACTTCCCGTTACTTTTGCGATTTTTCTTTAACCCTTTGAATGCCAGAGGAATACCCAACACCTTGAGAAGTGATGTGTTAAACAACAATCTGGCACTCAAAGGGTTAAAGCTCCCACTCATGATCAAAATCCAGTCCACAGATGGAAATAAGAGCAAGAGCTTAGAGGTTGGGGTGGGACCTGAGCAACTGATTTCCTTACAGTAGGAGAAACTGAATAGGGCAGTAATTCTCCACCAGAATAGGGGGCCCCATGTTTTCTATGAAAACTGAGAAAAATGTGAATATTGTCTTTTAAATGTAGAAATATGGAAATTGCTATGCACAATATGTTTCTTTTTATTACTATGATTGTGAGACCAAATAATATCTGGATATTTATGAATTGTACTGTTAATTATGCGCTAGAAAAATTACATTAAACATGTTAGGGGTGCCTCGAAAGCTCCATGTTAGGGGTGCCTCAAAAGTTCCATGTTAGGGGTGCCTCGAAAGCTCCATGTTAGGGGTGCCTCGAAAGCTCCATGGTAGGGGTGCCTTGAGCAAAAAGGTTGAGAACCACTGGATTAGAGTCATTGGGAGCTGGGAGCTTTAGACTCGGGGGACCTCACACATCTGAGGACCTCACACATCTGTCTCATCCAAGACAAATTCTACTGATGTGATGATTGCACCATTACAAGCAAAGAGGAGCACTGCCTCAAATCATATGATACTAGTCGTAAAGTAACAAAAAGTCTGCCACACTGGCATTGTATGGAAGACAGAGAGATGAGAGGAGCAGAAACATAATGTCTGTAAAGCCTATGTTCCAAAACTTAAAGGGGAACTACCACCCTAACACAATGTAATCTCTAAGTCTTTGTCTTCCTATCGTTATTAGCAATCCATAGTAAGTTTTCGCCAAAAAAGTGTTGTAAGAGCACTATATTTATACTAAATTTCTACCTGATGACATCTTGCCCCTTGAATCTGTTCTGCGCATGACCGCTGTGGAGCCACTTGGCTCCATTGTACCTCCCTCCATCTTGCCCATCAATCATAAGTCACTGTCCTCAGCACCATGTGACCTGCCTCGCTCCTGGCATCAAGCATGGTCAGGTCATTTCAGCCTAGTGGAAACAGACCGGTGGTTTATATTTATAGAGAGTGCTTCACATGCTCCCGCTCACACTAGGCTTAGTGGGACTTAGATTGTAAGCTCTACGGGGCAGGGACCTCTTATCCTAATGTATACTCACCTGTCGTTCCATATGACTGCCTATATAAGCACTTAATCACTGCACTTATTGTACCCCTGCTATATTAAATGTAATCTGTAAAGTGCCAAGTACACCGGTTGGCGCTATATAAATAAAAATATACAATACAATACAATACAATACAATACATGCATTCTATTATAGATACAGTAAGTATTAAAGTGTACATGGGTACTGCTATGGATTAGTGGATTTTGCAAAAAGCCTTTGATACCATGCCTCCCAAGATGTTACTGTATACATTAACAGGGATAGGCTTGGGAGATGATATTTTATATGAATAGAAAATGAAACTAAATCAAATGAAAGAATACAGAGTGCTGTAAATGGAACCTTTTCAAGTTGGTCTAAAAGTATAAGTGAAGTACAATAGGGTTCTGTTTTAGCCCAATGCTTTTTAATTTGTTCGCTAATGATCTTGAAGTGTATATTAATGTCTCAGTGTATATTAATGTCCGCTGTAGAATGGTTTGGCTAAGTTAAAAGTAAGGGCTGATAAATACTTTAATATACAATACCAGTAAAACTTTGAGAAAATCTGCGACAAGGCCTGTCACTCTCAGGGGCCCGGCCACCCCCTGTGACCCCCTCGCCACCCGCCCGCAGCACAGCTGATGTCCCGGCGGCCAGCTCTCAGGTAATGCAGAGCGCTGGGAGATGACATAATCTCCCAGCACTCTGCGTTACTAAGGACCGCGCGGGAGCATGTCACACACACCGCTAGACCACCAGGAGGTAGGAGGACGGGGGTCAGTAGGGGCAATGTGGCAATGGGGGCATTGTGGAGATTGGGGGGAAATGTGGAGAATGAGGGGCATTGTGGAGATTTGGGGGAAATGTGGAGCATGAGGGGCATTGTGGAGATTGGGGGAAATGTGGAGCATGAGGGGCATTGTGGAGATTGGGGGAAATGTGGAGCATGAGGGGCATTGTAATGGGGGCATTGTGGAAGGGGCAATGTGGAGGTAGCCAATGTGGTTGAGAGGGTCCAATGTGGTCGGAGGGGGGCCCGTGGCAATTCTTGCACCAGGGCCCCGTGGCTTCTAGTTACGCTTCTGATTCCCATAATCTCCTGCCTTTCAACAGCTGGCGGTAGTCTGAGATGTAGTCTGGCACCTTTAGGGCCTCACATTGCCCACCACTATTTTAAGGATCAACTAACACCTTAAAATAAAATTGTTAGGTCCTTAAATATAATCCAAAAAGCTTTTTAATTCATACATTGACTGTCCTAATCTGACAATATTTGCTAAGGAATTTATTACGATTAGTAACCACCGTTCTTCTATTATAAAATGCTGGTACCTTTTCTCTGGACATTTACAGATAATACTGGACTATTATGTACCAGACACCTAACAATACTGGTATGTTAATGGGAACCAGGGAGCCCTGCATGAGATAACAATGGAAGCTCCAACTGAGCATATTCAGACTGAATGTTATGTTTCAGGAAACAGATAGACAGAGGCTAGCATGATGTTCAAGGTATTTATTTAAACCCAGATCATTTCAAGGTGTTTGTTTTTTCTTAATATGTGTAGCCTGGAAGAGAGGAGGAGGAAGAAGTGTAATATGATAAAAACATTTTAAGGTACAGTAATGTCAATCTCAGACATGTAGCTGGTGGGTGTGGTTTATTTTATTAGGGGTGGGGCTTACTTTAAAAGGGGTGTGGCATCTGTCAAAATTAGTTTGACATGATATGTAGCCTCTTACTACTTTTTTCACCCTGACAGTAAGCATCATGGACCACCCTTGACCACCAGAGCAGGACAGTGATACAATGTAACACTATCCCTGGGGCACTGAGTGCTCTGCATGCTACCTTTTACATTGAATAAATATATCTTCTTTAAAAGTGTTGGATACCTCTCTGGCACTCCAAGGGTTAAAGTCCCTGACAGAAAGCTCTCTGGAAACAGATTTGGGTACATATAGTGTGCAAAAAAGGAAGATGAATATGTAAAGTTGAAATAATGGGTTACTATCCCTGGAGATAAATGCATTGCAGACCTATCTAGGGGTTAAGAACACAATTACACTGTATTTGTTCCCTACGGAGCAGTTGGGTTGCACCAGAATTGCAACTTTTTTTAGTGCATCAGCCCTGGTAGCACTAGTAACAATTACTGAGATAGACAAAAACCAAGTCACATTTATTTCATTAAAAAGGGGGGGAGGCACCAAGGTTTGATGGAGACAAAGTAGGAGGTATCAGGTCAAAAGGTTTGGGAACCACTACATTTGGAAGGTACCTTTGCAACTGTATGTAAACCCCTGCAGAGCTGTGCACATTTTTCTCTAGAAGATAAATAGATGACATATGTTCTAATTCAAATGTTTTCTGACAGACAGATGCTACTTGTAGTATACATGCCCCCTTTTATATCTGGTCTTTTGGGTCACCCGATGAGTGTAAAAGCTCTCACCTTCTGTATAGCACAAAGACATAAATTGGCTCATTCAGAATCATCACTGTGAGTTCCATTGGATGAGATCCTGGAAATGATCCACTTCTGCAGTTCCTGGAAGTTTGCTCTCACATGAACAGACTTATTGAAAAATGATACGTGTGTTTAAAGAATGGAAATAATAGGTTTTAAAGACTTTCAATTTAATCCCTTAAGGACCAGGGCTATTTTACGTCATAAGGACCACATCAAATGTCCTGTTTTTATTTACTACTTGTTTCTTAAAGGAGGACTAACTTACTTCACTATGACCAGAAAATCCGTATGCCGTCTATGAATTTTTACCATTGTGCTTTTGGTCAGTTATGCCTGGATGTCATATCCATGGAGACAGACATGACAGTTACTAGCAATTTTTTTTCTTATTAGCTTATTTTGATTAGAAAGGGAGCTCCAGACTTCCTACTGATTTTTGTTTTTTACTTCCTATGCCTCAGGGGAGGCAGAGGAAGGATCCATTCATTGCTGATATGGCAGCTCCCGACACATAGCAATATTTTTTCTTGTTATTACTTTGGTCAGTGTATGACAAATATCTTGATTTTATTAGTTTGTTTGTTTTTTTGTTTTGTTTATTAATAAATATGTATATACTTCATATCAATTAATTTCATTATGTTTTTAACTTAAAGGGATAGCAATGTTTCAAAATAAAAGCAGCTTCAATTAATCTTCATAGTATTTGAGCCATGGAGAGTGTTATTTCAATACTGTCAGAGTTGTAGTTCAAGAGTAATTGAATGATAAAGTATCCCCCTCCTGCCCATTTTACTGATGTAACACTGCTCAGCTCAGAACAGAAAGGTGGTGTCCAGATGGCTTGCAGAGAGGGACAATCTTCAATTTAGCACAAGGGAAAAACCTGAAAGACCTGTCAAGAGGGGGCAGGATTTTCATTGTTCTCACAGTAAGAAGACTGACCCTTGCTGTGAGCTGTCTGGTCTGTGGACCAGATTCCACATCTGAGGGGAGGTGACTTACACTAGGTAAAAGGGGCGGGAGGGGGATACTTTATCATTCAATTACTCTTGAACTACAACTCTGACAGTATTGAAATAACACTCTCCATGGCCGAAATACTATGAAGATTAATTGGAGCTGCTTTTATTTTGAAACATTACTATCACTTTAAAAAAGCAGGGTGAGTGTACCCCATTTTTGTCTTTAATTTGTTAATGGAGGGAATGAAAATGCCCTCCTTCTAACGAGAATAGATTATTTGGGGTCCAAGGACCATCTTTAATTCTGGAACACTCTCCATCCTGATCTGATCCTGAAGGAGAGGTGTGGGGATCATTTTATCTCCCAGCAAACAACAGAAAACAGATGAGATCAAACACTCTCACTCCTTCAAATGTATTCTTAAAAAATATGCCAATCACATTTAATATCAAAAAGGTATTGGACTGCACAAAAACATTCCCATAATTCCCTTCACCCCCAAAGATACAAAGATAGTAACATGCCACTACAAAGACTGTATACCCAAATCCCCACTAATAGGTCCAAATATAAGGTGATAAGTGAGAGTGTCAGTGTTTGATGTCATCTTTTTTCTTCTGTTTGCTATGAATCTAATTCTATGAGATCTTTGTGCACCCCTTGCATGTTTGTGCACTGCGGACTTCTCAGGGTTAATTATGTTCAGTGCTCATCAAATATTATAATATCACTGATCATTTTATCTCCCCAAAATGTTACATTAGGCAATTTTGGCAATATATTTAACCCTTTGAGTGCCAGAGGGGTACGGAATGCATTGCAAAGCAATGCATTCCGTTCCCCTCTGGCACTCAAAGGGTTAAGGAATCATGGCATTTTATCCAGTTTAATCTCTCCGTTTCTGGACCAGCTGGAATTAATTGATTGCAGTGTATTCTCAGCCAATATGGAAATGAGGAGGTTAATGCTGAGCCTGGTTAGGCTGGTGATGGTTGATGGGGTAGTTTAAGTTTATTTTGGTGACATTTAACCCCTCTGATGCCAGGCAATTACAATGCATTGCATCGCAATGCATTCCAAGCTGCCTGGCGTTGAAGGGATTGACCCTTTGAGTGCTAGAGGGGTATATATACAATATGTAGAATTCTGCATTGATATTTTTCTTTTCCCAATTCTTCATTTTTATCAAACTGAAAATAACCAACTCTTATCTCTGCAAATGTCTAAATGTTTCCCTTAAAGTGAAAGCAACGCTAACGCCATCTAATAATACACGCCACTTACCTTACGGTGGCCAGAAAATCCTATTAACTACCATGAAATTTGCCCCTGACTCTTGGTTGAAGAGTCAATGTCTTTACCCTTTGAGTGCCAGAGGGGTAGGCAATGCATTGAAAAGCAATACTTTGCGTACCTCTTTTGCAATCAAAGTGTTAAATCTGCCTTGGAAGTCATGTCCATGATGGTGGATGCGACATTTGGTGGAAGTTCCTATTTTGTATTTTGCACACTGAGGCATGATACTGTATAAGATTACCACGTGCAGAGAGCAGAGTGTGAGGTCTTCTTCACTCTGGTGGTGCTTATGACTAAGTCCTTACTGGTAAAAACATCTATTGGCAATACACCACCTGGTTTTAATCGCAAGATATAATTCATTGGTGACTTGAACTGCAACTGTCCCTAAACCCCTGTAGAGGGTTCCCAAAAGTTCCACTGACTTAAATGGGACTTTTAAATCCTTAAATGCTGGTGAGTCTTCCAATACAAGCTCCATTTGAATAAATCAGATTTTTTTATCTGTCCCCTCTAGTGCAGATTGCTTGTCCTAGAATTGTTTCAGTTCCGTGCATCAGCCTCAGTGTGTTCTCCTCCCTGGTCTCACAAGAGTTAAATGGCAAAAACAGGTACACAACAAATGTTTTATATGATGTTATACTCATTAAAGTGGAACTGCCCACCTTAACCCCTTAACGACCGCATGCTGTGCTATGACCGTCACGCGTTTTTTGCGTTAAGGACCGGTGATGGTCATAGCATAGCGCTCCTCCGGGAGCGCTGTAAGTAAAAATGTGGAGCGGTCTCTCAGTCCCCAGCGCTGCGTGCTGGTAGTCATCACAGGTCACGTGTACCAGCACGTCGGAATCTTCAAAGCGGTCCTCAAGGGGAGGTTACTTCCCAGGACCACGGTCATGAAGGGGTTAAACAGATTATGTTAATTTAGAATTAAAAACTGCCCCTATGCTGTGGTAGCCATTTGTTTTCAATATTGTTTTTGAAATTTGTACCCCTCTGGCACTCAGAGGGTTAATCTTTATTGTTATTTATTTTACAGGAAAGGACTAATACAAAATATAGGCTGAATCTGATTCTCTGTTAAACAAACAAAACTTGACTTAGGGTGACTGTCTAAAGGGTTAATTGAAATGATACCACCACATCTATGTAACAGAGATCCTTAGTGCACAGGAGCAAATGGCTGCAGAGCTGTTACTGCCTTTTACAGAACAGCAAATCCCTGGACCTGTCCAAGGTACTGAATAAAATGATAGATCATGCATTCTTTATTTACACAGTGGTGGCACTTCCAACTTCCCACTCTCCAAGCACAAACTCGCACACACAACCAATTAACCTCTTAAGGACTGGAGTTAACATCTTAAACCTTTAAGTACAGGGGAGTTAAGGACCAAGTCAAATGTCATGTTTCTTGCTATGAGTGAATTAAATAAAATTCCACTAGTTACTATTTAACCCTTTCAGTGCCAGAGGGGGGTGCGTACCACTCTGGCAGTGAAAGGGTTAACGCAACTGTTCAATCTATGTTTTTGGGTCATGGTACAGAATCATAATTCATTTGAAAACGTATGTAAATATATAGGGCTTCATTAAACATCCTGACCTAAAACAGCTGGTAGGGCAAAAATGGACAACAACTGACAAAAGAAAATGTCTAGGTCGGGATTCAATTGCCCTACCAGCTAAAAGCACAATGGACGTTAGGCCACAGAAATGGTTTTGTGGCCAAACATCTGTTTTATGTGTTAAGTTCCCAAACAACTATAAATAGTGGCAATAATGGGAACATAAAAGGAAAAAGTTAACAATTAGTGCCTGGCATACTGTGACAGATCATTAACTTATTTGTGTTACACTTACCTGTCATCCACTGTCCTTCTCCTTCTTCTGTCTTCCTTCTTTCTTGTCTTCTTTCTTCTCATTCTCTCTTCTTTCTTCCTCAGTTGCTTCTGTCTTCTATCTTCACGTGTTGTTCCCCTAAACAAAAATAGCGATATTAATATATGTTGTCTAAAAATGCACCTGCACATGTATGCATCGTTTAATCCCTTGAATGCCAGAAGGATGCACAACGCATTGCAGAGCAATGAGTTGCTGACCACTCTGGGACCCAAAGGGTTAACATATGTATAGATATGAGGGTCGTTAAACTAAAACATGGCACAAGTCTCCTATATATTTGTCCCATGTTATTATAACATTAGCAAAATATATTTTTAATGTGAATATTCTATATAATAATTCACTAAAATGTGCGTAACGCCGCAGTCATGCGCAATAGAGACTGCTCGTGCTCGTGCCACGGCTGATACAGAGCGGGACGCTCCGAAGGGGCGTCCCGTTCTTTATCAGCCACGGTGCGGGCAGTCTCTACTGCGCATGACTGCCCCGTGACCGGCTGGCAGTGGCACTGTGGCCCGTGTAACGGGCTCTTCAACTAGTACGTTATATTTCTTTTCTCCGCCGATGTGCGCAGCCACAGTGTCAGCAGCAATGGAGAAAGGCAGAAAAATCACAGACCCCATTAACGATGTCCGTATCCTAGGCGATCATGCCAAAAGGGCATGTTTTATGAATGACATCATGAACTTTAAGGGGTTAATAAAGATTTTGGATTAAAGGGGGTTAAGTAGAGTAACTGCTTACTTCCATTTAAATCCTCCTTTTCTAGAGGGCTTTGCAAAGCAAATAAAACAGCCACACAGACAGCAGAAATGATAAATTGATAGCCATTTGTAAAACAATATATTGCAGCCTCTCTCTAAACATCCAAAATAAATATCCACCATGTACAAATCATCTGTCCCTGAACCTGCACTAGATGTTATTAAAGGAACAGTAGCCCTCACGTTACATATTCTGCAACTTGTACTTTTTATTTATTTTTTTTTTCATTTTTATGTCCCTGTCATTGAGCTTCCTGGATCTATTTGCAGGGAGTTTACTGTCAGGGAATATGAAGCAGGTCTAGGAACCAGTGTAAAAAAAGATACAATGTAAAATAGAAAGCACACAGTGGTGCATGGAGAATATATCATTGTATTAAATCCTGGTTTGATGGTCTATTGACCAGAAAACTCTGATAATAGAAACTGAGTGAGCTTACTGTCAAGTACAACCTATATTATATTTCGCTAAGGATGTTTGTCAGAAGCCATCATGTGCAGTAGAGACGGCTGCGCGCGCTGAAGTCATGTGCAGTACAGACTGCCAGCACCATTGCTGATACGGAGCGGGACGCTCTGAATTCAGACCGGAGTCCTCTCTGCACACCTTCCTGGGACCGCTTGGTCCCAGGAAGGTGAGCAGAGAGGACTACGGTCTGAATTCAGATCACCCCGCTCCTTATCAGTCGCGGCACGGGCAGTCAGTACTACGCATGACTGCAACGCTGCCAGTTTTGACCCATGTACATGGGCTTTAAAACTAGTAAACTTGTAAAGAAATCAGTGAAGAGGGGTTAGTGGCTGACTGCCATAATGTGCCAATGTACTGCTATGAGCTCTGTGTATCATTTAATCTAATCCAACACCATTTAGTCTTTTACAGCATTGGACATATACTGGCACCTCGAAGTTAGATGAACTGGCTGCGTGATCTTTGGTCCTACTGCCATGGTTATGCAGCAGCCTATAACAAGCTTCCGTAGCTGCATGACTACTGGGCACTGACTCCCTAATTATCTGGAAGGGTTGGAAGATAAGTTAAATTGGGAGCACTCAGTTCACTTTGACCATCATAGCCAACCAGGGATCCGGTGTGGACATCCAAATTCAAGGTAAGTGTTACAGCTGTGGGCAGTGGGAATAGGCCATCGGATAGTCTTAGTGTTAGGGAGGATTGATCTTTTGACTGCTTTGCCATGCATTGCATACCCCACTGGAACGCAAAGGGTTATAAAAACAGCCCAGAAAAATAAACATAAATATAAATGGATATAAAAATAAATATAAAATAATACAACACTAGTCAGTGGAATACCACATGTATCCTACATACAAAAAAATCTCCTGATAAAATCCAACAAAAATATCTGTCATTCATGGATAATGATGATAATGTAAAAGATAAGTTCAGAAATATAGTGAAATTAATAATGTTATTTATCTGAAAACCCAAAACGGATGTATTGAGGATGGAATAAAGATATGAGGATGGAAAACCATGTACCAGTTTTGATGGAAGCCTTTCACTAGCTATTATGATATGATTCATCATCAAATTCCCACGGTGGCACATTATTAAACAGACCTGCTGATCACAAATGTACTTGTTGCTCCATACATAGACAGTTATACATATTCATTACCTGTATATAAACAACATTCATAACTGAGTGGACAGGAATAATAATGCTAAAAGGTTTTTGTAGATGTTTTCAAATTTGTGTTCATCTGTGTTTAGTTTGTCTGTTCCTTTAGTTGCTTTGAGGTATATCCACTTTGAATCAATGGGCAGTATGTATGAAAAACAACTACATAGCAGATATATAAGCAGAAATGGCAAAATGTCACCTCTGATGGACTAAATGTAACAGTATACACATTTACAACTATAATATATAGAAAAAACAATACCTATATATGTGTAGAAATATGTGTAAAACCCATAGACAGCTACCAAGGAAATAAAACCGCATTAAACAAGTATAAGATCAAATGCATAAAATGTTTCTTATATATTCCATAAAATAGTATGGGAAAATCATCCCTCTCACAGGCTTTCTTGTAGGAGGTACTGGATAAGATGGATGGAATAGATGAACTGGCTCTGGTATATGTGACACTCAGTCTATGACCTTTTATGTGATGAATTACTAAGCATGAAATGAAGAGATAAAATAATAGTACAGCTCCCTATTCCTTTTTTGTATGTTCTTGCAACCACACCAGGAAGGTCAAACTGTAGGGAGAAAAGGGTGCAAAGGGAGAGAGACAGAGGAAAACCGTCTAAGTGGAGTATGTTAATTTTGAACAAGAAATACAAAGCAATAGTGAGTCAACACTCTCAAGCTCATTCCTAGTATATTTGGAAGTGAACAGAGGATCCACTTCTGATCATTCTCCTTTCGGTTTGGATTCAGATGTAGGCTGCCAGGAGACTTAAGTTCATTACATTTGCAATGCGTTGCGAACCTCTCTGGCATTCAAAGTGCTAAGGCCTGTGACATCAGAATGCCACCCTTTTTATGCAGGCAACATTCTGACCCTTTTCATGGAAGCGACATTGTAAATGAAATATGTGTTGGTCGCCAATTAGTGAGCGACATTTCCATAGGATACCCCTCCTTCAGGCAACTGTAGGCTGCTTCCTGTTGACACCTTGAGGACTTTATCTTTGACCAACTTCACTCAGTGAATGTTAACTATTTGAGTGCCAGAGAAATATGCAAGGTATTGCAAAGCAATGTGTTGTGTACCTCTCTGGCACTCAAAGGGTTAACCAGCTGCTGACAGACACACACACACGCCTACAATTTTGTATATAGCAACTACGATTTCACTGTTGGCACTGCATTTCCAGTATGTGCACTAAAGATGACCACTTAGTGTCTTTGCTAATCCAATACTGGGGAACCTCAAACGCTCGAAGGATTAAAGCTGTACAAATCTCTGGTCCTTAAATTAAATTACATTTTGTGATTCAGATCTGCTTGATATGAAGAAGATGTTGATATTTTGAAAAAGTGTCTCAAAATATTGACCAAGATTTCACTGCAGGAATTCTAAAAATGTCCCCATAGTCTTCACTGAAAATCTGTGAGATTAAACCAATGATAACATTTATCATCTGCAATAGAATGTAGGCCATAATGTGTTAGTCCAAATAAAAAGGAATCACCAAACAACAAAGTATATAACATACTTTTCCAAACATGACATGCTGAAGTAATAGAGCTTATGGACTAATTTGCCAGTGCAGTTGCATGGAATTAGCCTCTACCACCAGTGGCTGCACTTCAAGGTATGCAGTACAGTATTTGATCATTATAGTGCATTCTGGTGGACAGTCTTCATCAGAGTTAAAACTGTAATGTCAGCAAGCTCCTCATGCAAGCCAAATAGCATGCATAGAGAAATGGAATATGCTTATACTATTTGCTCAATGCCTTGCTTAATATATTTGCCTAAACATGATGTAGAGAGCCCACAGCCTGCCTCATTGTACCTCCCTTGATACAAGCAGTACACTGAATTTTGGTAGGTGTAAGAACTGAAGATCAGTTCTAGTGTCTGTTCTTCAGCAGAACTGTCATTATAGATTCCCCCCACTAATTATGGAAGATATATTAATTTACAACTATTTTCTTAGCCCCTGATTGCTTCAATAGTGCGATGTAGAGATTGAGCATGACTGCATCGGACAAACATTCTAGCATTTTATTATATAGGATAGAAAATAAAACATGTATTATAGGGCTTTTTCCTGCTGAGTAAAACCAAGGTTCTTCCACTGCTGGCAATGGTTTTATTCAAAAGTAATACGGTTTCAACCTGACAGGAAGTGGTGAAACAGTGACTAAGATATTCTATAGTGAACTGTAGCCAAAGCCTCACGTCTTCCACAGAATGCAAGAGAATAACATGCATGAGAGGAATTTTAGGTGAGCTGTGTGGTCACCAGGGGTCACTGTTAATGTAAAGAAAACAGTTTAAATTGTTATAACTTTGGAAGGAAACATCTCCAAGCTGTAGGACTACCTTTGTTTTACGCAAAAGGAAAATAATTACAATCTATGTGTTTTTAATAAAGGTTTACTACTCCTTTAATAATCATCCATTCAATAAAGATAGTGCACTCTTCTTTCTCTTTGTCCCATATCAGTGGAGCATAATGCACAATGTCAAAAGGCATGCATTTTTGGTTCCAGGAGCATTTAGGTGATTTTTCCATATTTCATTAAGCAGTCACCAGATCACATAGAAACATAGAATTTGATGGCAGTTAAGAACCATTTGGCCCATCTTGTCTGTCCATTTTTATTCTGTAAAAAACCTCAAACCTTTTTTGACCCTTGGTCTTGTCTTCTGTTCAGGACAGCCTATCACACACATGCTTAAAGGGATAGTAATACTTCATTTTAACTTTATTTTATTTTGTAGGCATTAAAAAAACATGAAGAATGATATAAGTCTTATCTCTGAAACCTTTATGGTTTAAGAGATATTCACAAACAAAGTATCCCTCCCTGTTCAACCAGATCAGAAGGGAAGTGCCCAGGTAGACTGCAGAGAGGGACAATCTTCAATTAAGATAAAGGAAAAAGCTGAAAAACTTGTCAAGGGGGGAAGGGCTTCCATTGTTTTCATACAAACAAAATTGTCCCCTTCTGTTATCTGTACTGTCATACAACCAGACTCACATCTGAGAAGAGATGGCTTACACTAGGTAAAAGGGGCGGGGAGGGGAACTGTGCTTGTGAATATCTCATAAACCATAAAGGTTTGAGAGATAAGACTTATATCATTCTTCATGTTTTTTTAATGCCTACAAAATAAAATAAAGTTAAAACGAAGTATTACTATCCCTTTAAGTTTTGTCACTGTATTAACTTGTGCCACTTCTGCTGATAGGCTATTCCACGTATCTACTACCTTCTCAGTGAAGTAAAACTTTATACAGCTGAACTGTGCATCTGTGGTACAACAGGCTGCTCATGTTAGGTACCCACTGCCATCCAATCTGAGGCCAATGCAGGGTGGGATTAACTCCACGTTGGCCAGTATCCCAGTGAAATTCTTCTAGCACCTCATGTAGGCCATGCTCTGAAAAATAATCACTTTTCATGGGAGAAAAGAAGCTTTGGCTTCTATCAGATCAGTGTATCTAATGAACTGGTGCCCCACTGTATTTAGTATAAACAAAAACATTGGTTGAGGTTTCCTGAGGGAAGCAATGGGAACCCTGTTAAAACTGGCAGCTAGTGTTCCTATATGGTCACACAGAATGCACCAATTTACTTAAAACTGAAAATTCTTTGCACCCATTGCAGCATAAAAAGGAGAGTTGGAGAACATACCCCTTTGGACCATAATGGGTTAATGTGGTACAACAAACGACAAGCAGCTTGCTGGAAGTAGAACCACCATTAAACCTGTTTCACACAGAAAACAATCATAATTTTTACATCTCACCGATAGATGTACACAAAAACATGAAAACATTTCAGTCTCTGCTCAAAAAAAGATACCAAACAGTAGAAAATTGCTTGGAAAAGAATATTTGCCACTAATTTCTCTTGCTGATTGACCTGGAAATGTAACCGTTATAAAAAGAAATATATTTGGAGCCATCTAGTATAATAACTCTTACTGAAGATAAGAACAATAGCTGTGAATCCAATTGTGTGTGTAGCTATTTTCCATTGATAACATATTATTAAATGTCCTAGATAAAAGCTGGCACATCATTACCTATGATCTGGAGGCAATGGTCTTACAGTCATAAATCATATAGGAATGCCTTTCTTTTAGTAAGTACATTAACCCTTTAAGAACCAGAGGGTGAGCAACACATTGTTCGATAAAAACAACAGATAATTGTTACAATGTAATGAAACATTATGTTTTTTATCTTCTTCTGTATTTATAAAGTGTTGCAAAATCATTGGATTGATCATCCTTTTGTCTCCTCGATTTGTCTGCCTCACAGAGACAATGGAACAGATAAATGACAAATTGGTTTTACATGTTGCAAACAACCAAATTTGCAAACAATTTGTGGAATAGGATGATGTCACCAAGAATAAATAAATACATTATTAACCCTTTCAGTGCCAGAGGCTTGGGCCATTTCCTGTACCCTGCAGGCCAGACACTTTTTCAGCGTTTTTGCTATCCTTCCGTTTAGGCTTGATGTACTCTGGGGATTTTTAGTTACATATGGAAAACTATATATTGTTTTTTTCAGAACAAATTGAGCTTTCTCGTGATATCTTACATGAAAAGAATTTTACATCGTGCAAAAAGCTATGATGTCATAATGACAAAAAAAAGTGAAAATTTACTTATTTTGCTAAAATCACATACTATGTATCAAAAACATTTACCTCGATTGAAAAAGTTTCAATTATTTGAAAAAGCCCTGAGTCCCCCGAGTAAAAAAATACCAAATTTGTATAGTTTTACCTACGTCCATGGCTAGCACAGAGCCCTAATCACCAGCAGCGCAAAATGACATTTTCAACTTTATAAACTAATATGCGAATTCTAGGGTTTTTGTGGTAAAACTACCCTAAAACAGTGGAATAACTATATAAAATTATATATTTCTGAAAAGTAGACAACCTGCCACATCTAATGAGGGGTAACTTGCCTTCTTACCCAAAGCCTGTTGTGCCCAAATGCTTCCAGAAGGTGGCATTTTGGAAAGAAGATAACCTGCCGCATCTAATGAGGTGTCACTTGCCTTTCTACCCCTAAGTTAGAGTGCACAACTATTTCCAGAATATGGTGCTACAGAAAAAAAAATTGTTTTTCTTACAAATCAGTCACTTCAAAGATACGGAAATCGTTCAACACCATGGGATTTCCTAGGAGGACCTCCTACCAGCCTACAAAAAATGGTACCCCACTGCTGTGGGTTGACATACCATACTGGGTGCCAGGAGCGTGGCTACCGGTGGAACAAGGATGGGAAAGCAAACAGTGTATGTGTGATTCTATTACTACCAGTGGTCAGTCAGTGTGTCTGCCAGTGAAACCAGGTCGGGGAAGGGACGAGGGGTCAGGCTATGTAAGTGGGTATATCTACCAGTGGCCAGTGAACAAGTGCGGTGGTGGTCATAGTGGGGAGGTAATTGCATGTGGGGGATTTGTGGTTACCAGTGTGCACTGTAAGTCCCCTCACACACTGTTTGATTCCCAGCCTGAATCCAGTGCGTACTGGCACTTGGGTCTACCAGTAGGCAGTGGAATCAGGCTGGGGGGTGACTGGGGGAACGGGACTGCCAGTAGGCTGTGGAACTAGGCTGGTGGGTAGGGTATGTGGTAGTGGTGTGGGGGGGATTGGAGGGATTTTGTGTGCATGCCACAGGGGTGTCCAATGCATTGCAATGCACTGGACACCCTGTTGCACACAAAGAGTTATTTTTTTTTTATCTATTATTTTTTTATTCATACCTCATTGGGGGGCATCAGTACCACTTCTCATGCCCCCCAACGATGTCTGAATAAAAAATAATGGGAAAAAAATGTGTGTGTGCCACAGGGGGTCCAGCGCTTTGCAAACCACTTGTGTTGGACCCACCTGTAACACATACAGTTTTTTTGTGTTTTTCCCCAAAAAATATATTTTTGTGTAGACCTCATTGGAGGGCATTAGAACTGATGCCCCACAATGAGATCTGAATAAAAAATAATGAGGGAAAAAAAAGAAAAATCCTTGGTCCGCCACAGGGGTTGTGCCCAAATGCTTCCAGAAGGTGGCACTAAAGGAAAAAAATTGCATTTTCTTACACTTCTGCCCCGTCATCTGTACAGAAATCTGTGAAAACCATGGAATTTCCAATGGTATTCATTAGCTAGTGCTCTTAGGAGAAAAACAACACCTCATTAGTATGAGTTCACCTACCTTAGTGCAAGTGCTACAAGTGCAAAACTACACCTACTACAACCTCTAAATTTTCTAACATTTTCTCAAACATTGCTTGTCTGTACAAAAATGGTTATAACAACTACAGAAGTGAAGAAAAGCTACACAAACCATACCATTTTGGAAAGAAGACAACCTGTCGCATCTAATGAGGGGTGAATTGCCTTCTTACCCCAAGCCTGTTGTGCCCAAATGCTTCCAGAAGGTGGCACTAAAGGAAAAAAATGGCATTTTCTTACATTTCTGCCCCTTCATCTGTACGGAAATCTGTGAAAACCATGGAATTTCCAACTGTATTCATTAGCTAGTGTTCTTAGGAGAAAAATGACATCCCATTGGAATGAGTCGACCTACCTTAGTCGTGCCAGAAGCACATAACTACACCTACCTGTTTGCTTCCTCGAAAATGGCTGCTTGTACTAAAATGTTTATAACTGTTAGAGACATGAAGGAAAGGTGTAAAAGGTATACCATTTTGGAACGTAGACATTCTCCCACATCAAATGAGGGGTCCCTTGCCTTTCTACCCCCTGGGCTGAAGTGCACAAATATTTCCAAAAGGTGGCGCTATGGGAATAAATGCATGTTTTTTTACATTTCCACCACTTCAAGATACTAAAATCTATGAAAACCATAACATTTCCTGCTGTATTCAGTATCTGCTACCAACATGAGAAAAATGCTAGCCCATTTGTGTGGGTTAACATACAATATGTGGGTGCTAGGAACACGTACGTAAACTTGACACTTTTGTTTTTGAAATGATCTGCTTGCACTAACATGGTTATAACCATAATAGATATGCAGGAAAGGTAGCGAAACAATGCCATTTTGGAAAGAAAACAACCTGCCGCATCTAATGAGGGGTCACTTGCCTTCTTACCCAAAGGCTGGTGTGCACAAATGCTCCAGGAGGTGGCGCTAATGAAAAAAAGGCATTTTCTTACATTTCTGCCCCTTCAAATGTATGGAACTCTGTGAAAACCATGGAATTTTCAACTGCATTCATTAGCTAGTGCTCTTAGGAGTCAAACGACACCCCATTGGTATGAGTTGACCTACCTTAGTTGTTGCTAGAAGTAGAAAACTACACCTACTACAACCTCTGATGTTTCTAACATTTTCTCAAACCTGACTTGCCTGTACGAAAATGTCTATAACACCTTCAGAAGTGAAGAAAAGGTAAATAAACCATACCATTTTGGAAAGAAGACAACCTGCCGCATCTAATGAGGGGTCACTTGCCATCTTATCCCAATACTGGTGTGCATAAATGATTCCAGAAGGAGGCGATATAGGAAAAAAATTGATTTTTTTTACATTTCTGCCCCTTGAAATGTATGGAGCTCTGTGAAAACCATGGAATTTTCAACTGCATTCGTTAGCTAGTGCTCTTAGGAGTCAAAAGACACCCCATTGGTATGAGTTGACCTACCTTAGGGGGTGCTAGGAGTGCAAAATGACCCCTACCACAACCTCTAATTTTTCTAATATTTTCTCAAATAATACTTGCCTGTAAAAAAATGGTTATAGCAACTACAGAAGTGAAGGAAAGGTACAGAAACCATGACATTTTGGAAAGAAGATAACCTGCCGCATCTAATGAGGTGTCACTTGCCTTTCTACCCCTAAGTTAGAGTGCACAACTATTTCCAGAATATGGTGCTACAGAAAAAAAAATTGTTTTTCTTACAAATCAGTCACTTCAAAGATACGGAAATGGTTCAACATCATGGGATTTCCTAGGAGGACCTCCTACCAGCCTACAAAAAATGGTACCCCACTGCTGTGGGTTGACATACCATATTGGGTGCCAGGAGCGTGGCTACCGGTGGAATAAGGATGGGAAAGCAAACAGTGTATGTGTGATTCTATTACTACCAGTGGTCAGTCAGTGTGTCTGCCAGTGAAACCAGGTCGGGGAAGGGACGAGGGGTCAGGCTATGTAAGTGGGTATATCTACCAGTGGCCAGTGAACAAGTGCGGTGGTGGTGATAGTGGGGAGGTAAGTGCATGTGGGGGATTTGTGGTTACCAGTGTGCACTGTAAGTCCCCTCACACACTGTTTGATTCCCAGCCTGAATCCAGTGCGTACTGGCACTTGGGTCTACCAGTAGGCAGTGGAATCAGGCTGGGGGGTGACTGGAGGAACGGGACTGCCAGTAGGCTGTGGAACTAGGCTGGTGGGTAGGGTATGTGGTGGTGGTGTGGGGGGGATTGGAGGCATTTTGTGTGCATGCCACAGGGGTGTCCAATGCATTGCAATGCACTGGACACCCTGTTGCACACAAAGAGTTATTTTTTTTTTATCTATTATTTTTTTATTCATACCTCATTGGAGGGCATCAGTACCACTTCTCATGCCCCCCAACGATGTCTGAATAAAAAATAATGGGAAAAAAATGTGTGTGCCACAGGGGGTCCAGCGCATTGCAAACCACTTGTGTTGGACCCACCTGTAACACATACAGTTTTTTTGTGTTTTTCCCCAAAAAATATATTTTTGTGTAGACCTCATTGGAGGGCATTAGATCTGATGCCCCACAATGAGATCTGAATAAAAAATAATGAGGGAAAAAAAAAGAAAAATCCTTTGTCCGCCACAGGGGTGTACAATGCATTCCAAAGCAATGCATTGAACCCCCTGTGGGGTTAATTTTCTTTTATTATTTGTTATTCATACCTTGCTGGGGGATCAGGTCTACTTCTGGCGACCCCCCAACAAGGGCAGAATAAAAAATAAATAAATGTGTGTGCCACAGGGGGGTCCAACGCATTGCAAAGCACTGCGTTGGATACCCCTGTGGGGCACGCATTGTTTTCCTATTTTTTTTTTTATTATATTTTTTTTACACTTTGTTGGGGGGCTTCAGGACCCCTGATGTTCCCCAATGAGGTCTAAATAAAGTAAAAATAAAGAAAAAAAACAAAAAAAAACACTTTGTCTTCCACAGGGGTGTCCAATGCATTGCAAAGCAATGCATTGGACCCCCTGTGGCACACAGAGGGTTATTTATTTATTTAATATTTGTTATTCATACCTTGTTGGGGGATCAAGTTTTCTTCTGATGACCCCCCAACAAGGGCAGAATAAAAAATAAATGTGTGTGCCACAGGGGGCTTCAACGCATTGCAAAGCACTGCGTTGGACCCCCTTGTGAGCACACGTTGTTTTCCTATTTTTTTTTTTTTTTTACACCTTGTTGGGGGGGCTTCAGGATCCCTGATGTCCCCCAATGAGGTCTAAATAAATTAGAAATTAAGAAAAAAAAAAAAAACACTTTGTCTTCCACAGGCGTGTGGACTCCCTGTGGCACACAGAGGATTAATTTTTATTTTTTTTTTTTTACTATTTTTTATTCATAGCTTGCTGGGGGACATCAAGGCCCCCCAACAAGCTTTGAATAAAAAGAAATCCAAACCAAAGTCCTGTTTGTGCCAAAGGAGGGGGGGTCTGCATTGGACCCCCCCTGTGGCACACACAGGGTTAATTTTTCTATTTTTTTTTTTATAGACCTCATTGGGGGTCATCAGGATCTCTCCTGACTCCCCAAATGAGGTATTTGTTAAAAAAAAAGTCCCCCAACACAATTGACCCTGTGAGTGCCAAAGGGGTCTCCAGTGCACTGCAAAGCAATGCACTGGACGTCCCCGCGGCACTAATAGGGTTAATTTTTTTTTTAATTATTTTTTCATTGCAGACCTCGTGGGGGGACATCAGGACACCTTCTGATGTCCCCCCAATTATTGATCACCCAGCCGATTGTGCTGGGAGATCAATTTGGCGACCGCAGGAGAGCAACAGCTCTCCTGCCTTTCACTCCTACCACCGGTAGAAGTGAATGGGATCGGGGAAACTGCCCTAACGTCATCGGTGATCATGTCACCGATGACGTTAGGAGGCTTCCCCCGGTCCCGCCCACTTCTACCCGGAAGTTCGGGTAGGAGAGAGCAGGAAGGGGAAGCTCTGCTTCTCCATTGGAGATATTGATCTCCCAGTGCGATAGGCTGGGAGATCAATACCTGGGGGGGCATGAGGAGTGATCCTCATGCCCCCCCACGAGTGCCAGGCGCATTTTATTCTAAAATGCGGCCACTGCATGCCAGTTATACCGGCTTATGCAGTGACCGCATTTTAGATGTACAACGTACGAGCGTGGCACAGCAGGTACAGCTGTGTCCACTCGTACGTTGTACCCACCTGGCACTCTAGGGGTTAAATATACTTTACATTTTAAGTGAAACTCTCACTTGGAATAAATAGGTGACTTTGAAAGAGTATATCACACACACACACACACACACACACACATACACATATAATCTTATTTAAAACAATAGTTCATGAACTATTAATTTTATTTGGCAGTTTATGCAAATTAGATGGTAACTACATGGCATACCAGCCTACTAACATTCAACACTGCTCCCCATCCCAACTAAGAATATTTTGACGAGCACCCATCGAGAACGAATAAGATAAAGCATCTTGTCCTTAGGCATAGTGACCCCTCAATGGTGCTACAAGTCATATTTTTTACTCCCACTTGCCATTGCAGAGAGGAATGGCATGGGCCCTTGCTTTCATGTGCCTAGAGGGAATCAGCTGCACCCCACTGACAAGGTCCACATAAACCGCAACATACGTCTGGGGCTGTTTCTCTCATGTGGAGAGGATTTGCCTGACATTTCGGAGCTGTGGGCAAGACCAGTCTGATGAATATGGAAATTTCCTCTCTGCAATGGCAAATGGGAGTGAAAAACATGACTTGAGCAGCACCTAAGAGGCTACCATGCCTTGAGCAAAGCACTCATTTTGTTCTTTACACTCGTCACAGTCTTTTAATTTTGCAGTTCCCCATCCCAACTGTCACTCTCTGTTGCTTGTTACTAGCTAATTTGCATAAACTGTTATTGTCTCATAAACTATTGTTTGCAATTTTAAAATGGCTAGAGTAGATGATTTTAACAGCTCAGTCAAAGTACCCTATCTGTTCCACTTTAATACCTTGGATAATAGTCGTTGGCAGGCCCCAATAAATACGACTCCCCACCCCCCAATTTTCTCCCAACACTCAGCTACAGCCTTTAATCATATATGTAAGTACAAATGTAAATAGCATAAACATAAATAGTCTTACAGTACAGCAGCATTCCCACGAACACCAATACACTATAACACTCTTCGCGGGAGATGCACTAGAGCGTGATAAAGTGGAGATAACTTCTCCAGTGATATCACTTCTCCATTCCCTATGTTATTCTAGGGAGCTTATGCACTAAGATCTTCAAAGTTGGAGAAATCTTAGTGCATAGGCTCCCTAGAATAACAACTAGAGAATGATATCCCTGGAGAAGCCATCTCCACTTTATTACCTCTTTATCACTCCTTAATGCATAACCCCTATATCTCTTGGCACAAGTAGCTTATATTGGCAATTTCAACACAAACACAAACATAACTTTGTAGACAGGCACAAAGGAAGCTCTTTACTAAATTTCTATAAAGCGACAGATGCCCCATCACACCCCTTTAAAGCAGAACTATCACTGAAAATAAAGTGCTTCCCAAATCATTATGCATATAGTGATACATATATCCATACTAGTATTACCCCGAATAAGTCCATCGTTATTGATAAATCCAACTCCTTACCAGAAGCACAGGCCGGCAACTTGCTTTAGAGGCATCTGTGCATATGTGACATCAGTCCCCTCCTGTACCTTAAGGTACAATGCAACTCCTCCTAGAGGAGACTGGGACGGACTGCGCAGGTGCACTGATGTCTCTTTGGCAAGATGTCAGCGCTGATGCCGGCCTGTGTATCTGGGAATGAGTTGGATTTCTCAATATCGCTGGACTTATTCAGGGTAATACTAGTATGAATATGCATATCGCTATATGCATAATCACTTGGGGGGCCCTTTATTTTCAGTGATAGTTCGCTTTAAGTACATCTTCTTCTCTTTAACTCAAAGGGACATATATTAGTGTTATTAAATGAAAAATAGGTTACAAATGCAATTTTGATTGATTTGCATCATGTTATTATACAAAAAAAAACTGACAGAAATGTAAAACGGACTACTCCTGAGTTCAGAGTTAATTACTGGGTCTCCTGGGACAAAGGCTGATTCTCCAGTGGTGGTGAGTTTCTTCTGAAACTTTGCCAACTTCTCCTTCTCTTCCTGTTCCTCCCACTTCTCCTCTTTCTCTTCCTGTTCCTCCCACTTCTCCTCCTTCCCATCCTGTTCCTCCCACTTCTCCTCCTTCCCATCCTGTTCCTCCCACTTCTCTTCCTTCCCACCCTGTTCTGCCCACTTCCAGCCCATTCATGACACATTAAGTTAAGCCCTGACCCACCTGCTATTAAGCCTCACGCCTATGTGATGATATATGTGTAATTTATATCCCCCCCAGCGGCACCACATGAGCCCCCTCTGGGGACTCTAGAAGACAATGTTCCCAGGTAAGAACATGTTAATACATATGTCTATGTTTACACAATATATTTGCACGCTTTTGCAAATCAGTTATATGCAATTTCATATCAACCATATTATTTGTCTGTGAGTAACGGAATGTGCTAAAAAGGGAATGGAGGTATGAAAGTAAATTTATAAATGTGTTATTGCTGTGCAGATTATTCCTTATATGGGCAAATGATGCTGTGTTCTGTGTGTACATCACTGCATGCTTACGTATGCACATGCGTTACAGTACAGGGATGGACAATGTAACGCCATCCAGCTGCTGCCGGTCTACAACTCCCAGCATTAAATTGGCCTACAGGCCATATTTTTGCCCATACTTGCTCTAGTGCATACCCTGAAGTACATGTGCTGGAGCAGAGACTCAACACCCAACTCAGAAAATGTGTTGTTTTGGGGAATTCGTTCATATGTTGGACCAAGGGATGAGGTTTCAAACTTTTTTCAGTGTTAATGTGCTGAAGTGCTGAGTTTGAATTATTTATATATTCTACTAACTAGTTGAAGAGCCCGTTACATGGGCGACAGTGCCACTGGCAGCTGGTCGCGGGGCAGTCATGCTCAGTAGAAACTGCCCGCACGGCGGCTGATACAGCTGTGTCAGCTGCGGCGCGGGCAGTCTCTACTGCGCATGACTGCAGCGTGCTCAAAAGTCTCTACTGTGCATGACTGCATCGTTACACACATTTTAGTGAATTATTATATAGGATTTGAATTATTTATATATTCTACTAACTAGTTGAAGAGCCCGTTACAAGGGCCACAGTGCCACTGCCAGCCGGTGGCGGGGCAGTCATGCGCAGTAGAGACTGCCCGTGTCGCGGCTGATCAGAGCATCCAGCTCTGTATCAGCCTCGCCGCGGGCAGTCTCTACTGCGCATGACTGCAGCACTCTCAGAAGTCTCTACTGCTTATGACTGCGTCATTACACACGTTTTATCATATTATTATATAGGATACAGTTTGTTTTACACTGTTTTGGCCAGCACTCACTCGCACAATTTTTCCTGTCCTGTTGGCTCTCTCAGGCCGCTGTGCCTATCAGCTGGACGTCCAACCTGGTCCCTGAGTGCTGGCAGACTTTTGTATTCTACTAATGTCACTTAATCCTCTGGGGAATGGAAATTAATATATGCCATTTACAATGGTATGGTTAATGGTAATTTTATTTCTCACTCCTGTTTTGTGCCAATATATTCCATGTCAATTGTTTTTTGTTTTTTTTTGCACTCCTTACATTTTTGTCACCCATAAAATCCTTTATGGTTTTTGCTTCCCCATCGTTTTTTGTACTTTGATGTTATTTTATTTTTAAGGAAAGGGGATTTTTTTATTATGAATAATAATAATATTAATTAATCCAATTGTAAATGTTTATGAACCCTTTGAGAGCCAGAGGGGTACGCAACGCATTGATACGAGTCAGGAGGGCAGGGATGTGCAGTGATTGAAGGCAAAGATGAACAAACCAGATAGATCTAATAAGGGCGTGTTGTGTGTCATCACATGAATGAAGAGGAGAGCCTGGTGATGTCTACAAGCTTCTTTGGGGGAGATTGTGTTCAGCAATAGTGACAAACATTGACATATGCACTGCGAATTAGGGATGCAAGGGGAGGGGGGAGAATGTATGAATTAGCATATCATCCTGTCATACTGCCGGTGATGTGTAACGGATGCCCTATCAGCAGTTTGATAACCCTGAAGCCTGAGCTCCTTCTCTCTGCTCCCCCACTTGCCCAATGGAGGAACAGAAAGGATCCACTCCAACTTCAGCACCACAAACAGCATTGCTCCCTAACCCTTTAAGTGCCATAGGAATGTGAATTGCATTCCCCTGTGACAGTGAAAGGGGCAGGACCAGACCTATGACAGAGCGCACAACAAAACCCAAACTAATTTTTATGGGAATCTCCCTACTTAGGACTGCACATTTAAAGGGATAGTAATTAGTGTTGAGCGAGCATGCTCGGCCGATGCTCGGATCGGCTCGAGCATCGCTCTGCTCGGCACATGGCGGTACTCGTACGAGTACCGCATGTGCTCGCCCGCCATGTTCGGGTCTCCTCCCCGCACGTTTTGCGGCTGCTGCGCAGCCAATAAACGTGCAGGGAGGCTCTGACATCGGTGTAATGCCAGCAGCCATGTTGGCTGCTGGCATTACACTGATTGGCTGGCCAGAACCCGTGGTCAGGTGCTGTATAGCACCTGACCAGCGAGTTCGGCTCAGTCTGAGCCAGGGAGAGCTGAGGATAGGAAGGGAAAGGCAGTGTAGGGAGGAAAAAAACAAAAATTGTGAAAAAAAAAGAACCAAAAGTCCTTTTTAGGACTACTGTGTGTGGGGGCAGCAGGTTATTTGGTGTGGGGGGAAAAAAACAAAAAAAAAAAAAAAAAAATATATATATTCTGTTTAGTGTGCAAAGTTGCAGATTAGAGCACATTCTGTTTAGTGTGCACAGTTGCAGATTAGAGCACATTCTGTTTAGTGTGCAAAGTTGCAGATTAGAGCACATTCTGTTTAGTGTGCAAAGTTGCAGATTAGAGCACATTCTGTTTAGTGTGCAAAGTTGCAGATTAGAGCACATTCTGTTAAGTCTTCAAACTAAAATATCAAAGTCACGTATTCCATTCAGTGTGCGTCGCCGCAGTTTAGCAGCACATTCTGAGTACTGTGCAGAGTTGCAGAATAGGAAGAAATACTGTTAAGTCTTCAAACTAAAATATCAAAGTCACATATTCCATTCAGTGTGCTTCGCCGCAGTTTAGCAGCACATTCTGTGTACTGTGCAGAGTTGCAGAATAGGAAGAAATACTGTTAAGTCTTCAAACTCAAATATCAAAGTCACATATTCCATTCAGTGTGCTTCGCCGCAGTTTAGCAGCACATTCTGTGTACTGTGCAGAGTTGCAGAATAGGAAGAAATACTGTTAAGTCTTCAAACTAAAATATCAAAGTCACATATTCCATTCAGTGTGCTTCGCCGCAGTGTAGCAGCACATTCTGTGTACTGTGCAGAGTTGCAGAATAGGAAGAAATACTGTTAAGTCTTCAAACTCAAATATCAAAGTCACATATTCCATTCAGTGTGCTTCGCCGCAGTTTAGCAGCACATTCTGTGTACTGTGCAGAGTTGCAGAATAGGAAGAAATACTGTTAAGTCTTCAAACTAAAATATCAAAGTCACATATTCCATTCAGTGTCTTTCACCGCCGTTTAACAGCCTATTCTGTGTACTCTGCAGAGTTGCAGAATAGTAAGAAATACTGTTAAGTTTTCAAACTCAAATATTAAAGTCACATATTCCATTCAGTGTGTTTCACCGCCGTTTAGCAGCCTATTCTGTGTACTGTGCAGAGTTGCAGAATTATAAGAAATACTGTTAAGTTTTCAAACTCAAATATCAAAGTCACATATTCCATTCAGTGTGCTTCGCCGCAGTGTAGCAGCACATTCTGTGTACTGTGCAGAGTTGCAGAATAGGAAGAAATACTGTTAAGTCTTCAAACTAAAATATCAAAGTCACATATTCCATTCAGTGTCTTTCACCGCCGTTTAACAGCCTATTCTGTGTACTCTGCAGAGTTGCAGAATTATAAGAAATACTGTTAAGTTTTCAAACTCAAATATTAAAGTCACATATTCCATTCAGTGTCTTTCACCGCCGTTTAACAGCCTATTCTGTGTACTCTGCAGAGTTGCAGAATTATAAGAAATACTGTTAAGTTTTCAAACTCAAATATTAAAGTCACATATTCCATTCAGTGTCTTTCACCGCCGTTTAACAGCCTATTCTGTGTACTCTGTACAGTTCCAGAATTATAAGAAATACTGTTAAGTTTTCAAACTCAAATATTAAAGTCACATATTCCATTCAGTGTGTTTCAACGCCGTTTAACAGCCTATTCTGTGTACTCTGCAGAGTTGCAGAATAGTAAGAAATACTGTTAATTTTTCAAACTCAAATATCAAAGTCACATATTCCATTCAGTGTCTTTCACCGCCGTTTAACAGCCTATTCTGTGTACTCTGCAGAGTTGCAGAATTATAAGAAATACTGTTAAGTTTTCAAACTCAAATATTAAAGTCACATATTCCATTCAGTGTCTTTCACCGCCGTTTAACAGCCTATTCTGTGTACTCTGTACAGTTGCAGAATTATAAGAAATACTGTTAAGTTTTCAAACTCAAATATTAAAGTCACATATTCCATTCAGTGTCTTTCACCGCCGTTTAACAGCCTATTCTGTGTACTCTGTACAGTTCCAGAATTATAAGAAATACTGTTAAGTTTTCAAACTCAAATATTAAAGTCACATATTCCATTCAGTGTGTTTCAACGCCGTTTAACAGCCTATTCTGTGTACTCTGCAGAGTTGCAGAATAGTAAGAAATACTGTTAATTTTTCAAACTCAAATATTAAAGTCACTTATTCCATTCAGTGTGTGTCACCGCAGTTTAGCAGCCTATTCTGTGTACTCTGCAGAGTTGCAGAATAGTAAGAAATACTGTTAAGTTTTCAAACTCATATATATTAAAGTCATATATATCGTGTAAGATGAAGAAGGCGGGTAAAAAGGGACGGGGAAGTGGACGTGATCCTGAAAGTTCAGGGCGCGGGTCAGGACGCGGAGAAACTGTGCCTGGTGCCAGAGCACAAGAAAGAAAGACATCCACCATACCTAGCTTCATGTCTGATTTCACAGGGCGTCGCAGGACATCACTCTCGAGGTCCGACCAGTGCGAACAGGTGGTCGGTTGGATGACAGCTGATACTGCTTCCAGTCGGTTAAGCACCACCCTGTCTTCCACCAAGTCCACTCTCAGTAGCCAAGAGTCTGGTCAACATAATCCTCACTCTGATCATCCTTCCTCCCACCATACACGGTCTGGTCAAAGAAGTGATCCCACACTGGGATATAGTGATGAGCTCGTCTCATCACCAATCCTTCATTTGACCCTCTCTCCAAGCACGCTTGCAGAGGAACATGACATCTTGTGCCCTGATTCACAACCTCTAGAGGCTACCCAATCACAAGAAGATGACAGATGTGAACGGCATTTAAGGTCAAAGGAAGTAGTGGATGATGATGATGATGATGAGACACAGTTGCCATTAAATCAACCACTATTTCCTTCTCAAGACCTTGTTGAGGAGAATGTTATACAGTTGTCAATGACAGAGTATGTGGTGGGATCAAGACTTGAGGAGGATGATCAGAGTGAGGAAGTGGAGGAGGACTTGGTGGACGATGAGGTGACTGACCCCACCTGGGAAGGTGTAGAGCCGAGCGATGACAGCAGTCCTGAGGGTGAGCCATCTGCAGCACCGCAACAGGCTGGAAGAGGCAGTGGTGTGGCTACAGAAAGAAGGCGGACCGCACCAAACCGGCCCGCAAATGTTCCACGGAGCACCCCCTTGCGTAAATCTACCTTGCCAAGGGGTAGGTGTTCCGCGGTATGGCGTTTTTTTAAGGAAAGTGCGGACGACAAAAGATTTGTAGTTTGCAACCTGTGCCACACCAGAATGAGCCGAGGCATGAACACTAGAAACCTCACCACCACCAGCATGATCCGACACATGGCATCCAAGCACCGTAGTAAGTGGGAGGAACGCCTGGATCGCCCATCTGTGTCTGCAGGCCACACCACTGCCTCCTCTTCCCCTGTTTTCGGTGCCGGCCAATCGCCTGTCGAAGGCGCAGGCCCGCATACCTCCCGCCCTGCACCTGTAGCATCTGAAGCACCATCAGCGACCACATCCACTTCCCTGTCCCAGCACAGCGTCCAAATGTCGTTACCCCAGGCATTTGAGCGCAAGAGAAAATACCCAGCCACCCACCCACAGGCCATAGCACTAACCTCACACCTTTCAAAATTACTGGCCATCGAAATGCTGCCATTTAGGCTTGTGGACACTGAGTCCTTCCGCAGCCTGATGGCAGCAGCTGTCCCTCGGTACGCGGTCCCCAGCCGCCACTACTTTTCCCGGTGTGCCATCCCCGCATTACACCACCATGTGTCCCGTAACATCACCCGTGCCCTGACCAACGCAGTTACTGGGAAGGTCCACTTAACGACTGACACATGGACAAGTGCTTGTGGCCAGGGACGCTACATTTCCCTGACGGCACACTGGGTGAATGTCGTGGAGGCTGGGAGCGACTCGGACCCTGGGATGGCACGGGTGCTACCCACGCCGAGGATTGCGGGCCCTACCTCCATCAGGGTTTCCACCAGCACCTACGTTATTGGCTCCTCCTCCTCCGTTTCCACCTCCGAATTCTCTACACACACCGCCACTCCCCCATCAGCCAGTAGCTGGAAGCAGTGTAGCACTGCAGTGGGGAAGCGTCAACAGGCCGTGCTGAAGCTGATCTGCCTTGGGGACAAACAGCACACGGCCTCAGAGCTGTTGCAGGGGATTAGTCACCAGACCGAGCAGTGGCTCTCGCCACTCAACCTGCAAGCAGGCATGGTTGTGTGTGATAATGGGCGTAACTTGGTGGCGGCTTTGGAGCTCGGCAAGCTCACACACGTACCATGCCTAGCGCATGTATTTAATTTAGTGGTGCAGCGATTTCTAAAAACCTACCCCAATGTGCATGATCTCTTGACCAAGGTGCGCCGCGTGTGTGCACATTTCCGTAAGTCATCTACAGCTTCGGCCGGCCTGTTGAAGCTGCAGCAGCGCTTACAATTGCCAGCTCACCGGCTGCTGTGTGACGTGAGCACGCGCTGGAACTCCACCTTCCACATGTTGGCCCGGCTTTGTGAGCAGCAGAGGGCAGTAGTGGAGTACCAGCTGTTACACGGTCGTCGCCTCTCCGTTCAACTTCCTGTAATCAGAAGTGAGGAGTGGGAATGGATGTCAGACCTCTGCGAGGTTTTACGCAATTTTGAGGAATCGACACAGATGGTGAGCGGCGATAACGCTATTATCAGTGTAACCATCCCACTTCTGTGTCTACTGAAACGCTCGCTGCTCACAATTAAAACCGACGCTTTGCATGTGGAAGAGGTGGAAATGGGGGAGGAAGAGCTTACACAAGGTGATAGCCAGAGCACCCTCACTTCGTCTTCTCAGCGACAATTGGAGGAGGCGGAGGAGGAGGAGGAGGAGGAGGAGGAGGAGGAAGACACGGTTGCCTCCGCTACAGAGGGTAGCCATGGAACTTTAGTTCCATCTCTTCAGCGTGGGTGGGCAGAAGAGGAGGAAGAGGATGAGGATATTGAGAGTCAGCCTCCTGGTGAGGACAGCGAAATCTTGACTGTTGGTACTCTGGCACACATGGCTGACTTTATGTTAGGCTGCCTTTCCCGTGACCCACGCGTTGTACGCATTTTAGACAACACGGATTACTGGGTGTTCACCCTTCTGGACCCCCGCTACAAAGAGAATTTCTCATCTCTCATTC
Source organism: Rhinophrynus dorsalis (assembly GCA_037306005.1). Lineage (NCBI taxonomy): Eukaryota > Metazoa > Chordata > Amphibia > Anura > Rhinophrynidae > Rhinophrynus > Rhinophrynus dorsalis. Next base: position 638,869,434 of record CM074718.1, on the reverse strand, counting down.
CTCCGGTGGAGAGGACAAGCAAAATGGTGCAATACCAGAAGGTTCTTGTTGAAAAATTGCTCCAAAATTTTCCATCTGACAATGCTGGCGGCAGAGTACGTGCTACCTTGGCCAACCGAGAAGGGGAGAAAAGGGGAGCACACAGCAGTTCCGACAAAGGCAGGGCAACACTCTCCAAGGCGTGGGACACCTTCATGACACCCCGCCAGCACCCTCACCCTGATGCGCAGCCTAGTGTCACAAGGAGGGAAAAGTTTTGGAAGATGGTGAAGGAGTACGTAGCAGACCGTGTCAGCGTCCTCAATGATCCCTCTGTGCCTTACAACTACTGGGTGTCCAAGCTGGACACGTGGTATGAACTGGCACTCTACGCCTTGGAGGTGCTGGCCTGCCCTGCCGCCAGCGTTCTGTCTGAGCGGGTATTTAGTGCTGCTGGTGGCATCATAACAGATAAGCGTATCCGCCTTTCCACCGACAATGCTGATAGGTTGACACTTATAAAAATGAACAAGGCCTGGATTTCCCCTGACTTCTCCACTCCACTGGAGGAAAGCCCCGGGGGAACATAAACTCACTTTATATATGTTATTTACAATGATGGGAATACTCTGTATTCCCATTCACCCCTTCCACCCAAAAAACGGGTATATGGTTGACTCTTAATGTTCTCATCCTCCTCCTCCTCTTCCATATGCCCTGGGATATAATTTTTATATAGGGCCAGCTCACCAGCGTGCCCTGGGATATAATTTTTATATAGGGCCAGCTCACCAGCGGGCCCTGTGATATAATTTTTATATAGGGCCAGCTCACCAGCGGGCCCTGTTTGCCAATTTTTATATAGGTCAGCTCACCAGCGGGCCTTCTCATATAATGTTTTATTGGGTCAGCTGTCTAGCGGGCCCTCTCATATAATGTTTTATAGCGTCAGCTCACTAGCGGGCCTTCGCATATAATGTTTAGGATGGTCAGCTCTGCAGCAGACCCTCACCCATAATGTTTTAGATGGTCAGCTCAGCGCACGTTTCCCTCTTAATCATGGCCTCAGTTCTGAAAATCAAGGAAATTTTTGGGATAATTTGCCTCTGCGCACGTTTCCCTCTTAATCATGGCCTCACTTCAGAAAATCGATGAAATTTTTGGGAGAATTTGCAGATGATATACAAGTAAATATACAGCAAATACTGTTTGGTAACAATTTTTCGCCTAAAGTCGTTTTTATTTTCCTTTTTGTGTGTTTTACGGTCAGTCTGTAAAAATGGCGTACTACGGGCGAAAGATCGTTCCCAGCAGCGATGTTGGAGTCCAAGGTGCATCCAGACATCCTCCCTATGCTGTCCCTGAACCATTTCTGTAGTGTTTCCATCTTTTTCTGCCCTTTTCCTATGGACCAGGCACCCTCCCCTCATCAGAGCAGGGGGTGCCTGGTGTAATGCTCGAGTCCTCCCATTGACTTCAATGGGGCTCGGGTGCTCGGCCGAGCACTCGAGCCTCAGGGGGTGCTCGGTCAGAGCACCCGAACATCCGAGCATTGGGGTGCTCGCTCATCACTAATAGTAATGTTTCATAATAAAAGCAGCTCTAATTAATCATGATAGTATTTGGACTTTGGAGAGTGTTATTTCAATTCTATCAGAGTTGTAGTTCAAGCGTAATTCAATGACAAAGTATCCCCCTCCCGCCCCTTTTACTGATGTAACACTGCTCAGCCAGAGCAGAAAGGATGTGCCCAGGTAGACTGCAGAGAGGGACAATCTTCAATTAAGATAAGGGAAAAACCTGAAAAACTTGTCAAGGGGGGCAGGGCTTTCATTGTTCTCATAGGAAGAAGATTGTCCCCTGCTGTTATCTGTCTGGTCTATGGACTGCATTCCACACCTGAGAAGAGATGGTTTACACTAGGTAAAAGGGGTGGGAGGGGAAACTTTGCTTGTTAATATCTCTCAAACCATAAAGGTTTGAGATATAAGACTTATATCGTTCTTCATGTTTTTTAACACCTACAAAATAAAATAAAGATAAAACTAAGTATTACTATCCCTAACTCATTTAACAGTTCAAATGTCTAAAAGTCAAGTTGAGATGGCTGTACTCTTACATGGCTGCAAGGCTCCCAATCAAAAGCAGAGGAAAGCAAATGTGACTTCGCCAAGCTGCACCACTGGCATCCGCTCACATCAGCTCACCTAGCCTGACACTGTCTGGTGAGGTGAGCGGATGAGAGCAGATATAAACTGATATAAGCGTATGTACGCGGTGCAGCTTGGCACAGTGACATTTGCTTTCATTCACTCTTGTTTGGGAGCCTTGGAACCTTTTTCCATTATAAACATGTGAGAGCACAACTTTCAGTCCCTGACTATTGTATGTTATTCCACTATGAGAGAAAATTATAGTGTGCATGTTATTAAATAGACCCAAAAGATGCTACAGATGGCTTAAAGGGATAGTAATACTTAAGTATTACTAATCCCTATATTAAAGTCCTATTAAAAATAAATGTATTGCCCCCAATGTCATCTCTCAAACCTTTATGGTTTGAGAGATGATCTCTCCTAAAGTTGCCCTCTCCCTCCCCCTTCCCTGAAGTCAGCGTTGTAGCTGACTGAAGGGAAATCCGGTCTTACGATCATCAGATTTTAGGGGAAAACAAGAATGCCTATGTATATGCACCCTTGTTTTCCCCGTTTACTAGCTTATTTTTTTCCCACTCAGTCATTCCCTCCCACCCTCTACCAAGTAAGCAAATCTACTCTCTGCTTAATTCACCCTCTTCGGAGAGGAGCCGGCTTTAATGACTGCACAGCAGGCAGCTTTCTTGCATCTGCCGCCCGCTTCCAGCAAATCCATGCAAGGACCTTTTCGTTTTATCTATACCCCAAAAGATCAGCGCTTAATAATTCTTCAAAGACTAGAGGATACCATATAATAATATCCTAATATTTAGATGATACTTATCTAAAACACATAAAATGCTGAAGGATAAATTTGTATGTCTGAAAAGTCTTTTAATCTCAATATATCATGCACATTCACAATATAAACAGTACCTCCTAAAACGCTCCGTTGTTTCGGATAACCGTCCGTGATCTCCCAATCAACTCCCAGCAGCGGATATATGTAGGAGAGGTCTTGGTTTCACTGCGCCAAAATCAAGACTTACTCCCTATATAGGGTAGTCTCTATCACTGCGCAAGTTTCACCCAAAAACATCATCCCACATCTAATCCAAACCGCAGGAATTCAAAAACAGCACACTATAAACATCACCCCAATCACCGGACCATGAATTACCTAAATACCTCTATTAAAAAGGTCCATGAGACAACATATGTAACCTGAACCTAAATATAGTCCAATCTCTAATCTATGACACACTACCTCCAGCAAAAAACCCTATAGGGGAATCTGGAAGTAGCTGTTCATAAACTATATCTCCACATTATATCAATAAAATCCTATATACGGATGATCATCCAAAAATAAAAATCTCCAAAAATTAAGCTAAAAATAAACTCACTTCTAAAAAAATTATAAAAATAATAAAAAATGTTCAATCATGCCTAAAAGTTCAAATGAAGCATAATCACTCGTATACAATTTTAAAGGGAAAGTCGCTCCAATAGTTTATGTGTTTATGTGTTTATGCTTGAATCCCATAGACACAATGTAAATATTTAAATTCACACGGTATACAAATCCTTAGTGCAAATGTATCTCATGTATTGCGGATATTCATCCTTCTCCTTTATCCGAGATATCGATGTAACATATATCTCATAATTGTGCAAAATGTGAATAAATCACTTAATCAGATATCTTTTACTCCGCAAACCAACACAGACCATACCTTCACTTTCTTATCATATATACATCAAGAAAGCGGCTTCACTCTCAGACCAACCATGCGGCTGTTTATTTCTCGCGTCCACTGAGAGATCCACACACCATGTATCTTTATTAACTTGCCTTATGTCGGTTTCTTCACAGCCCAATTCACACCAACCATGCCTTGATTTTTGCTTGGTATGTTTATACCTCTGGAAGCTTCACTCTCAGAACAACTGCGTCTGCTTTTTTCGCGCGTCCATTGAGAGTCCCACACCTGCTCGTTCTTTGATTGGCGTGTTGTATGGTCTATTCTTTTCTTTCTTCTCAAATGCACATAGGAATATCTCAAACCAGATCTTATTTTTTCATTTGAATATGCCGAACTTCCCCCTCTTTCCAACGCGTTTCGAAGCACACTAGCCTCTTCCTCAGGGAATCTCCTCCATAATTCCCATTTTCAATTTATACCTTCTCCTTAGGAACGGAACCGGAAATTTTCTTCTCAAAACTCATAAACCATTTCTTATATCCACCTTCCTACCTAACAATAATATTACAGAATGATGGACTGCATTTCAAATACCAGGTCACATTTCTAAAATATAACACATATGTATGTGTGTAAAACATATATATTTAAAGATACACACAACATATGTGTTTAAAGATGATGGACTACATTCTAGACACTAAATAGTATTTCCAAAATACAATTGAAAATCACAATATATGACATACTAAACTCTCAAAACTCAAATATATAAATATATTAATAAATCTATATCTTCTGTACAATTCCTTACAATTTCATCCCATAATTTAACCTTTTCAATATCCAAATGCAAAAGGGAAAATAACCCTCCATACTCTATCAATACAAGGAAACTGAATACTAAGTTCCTCTTCGCCGTTTGCACCTCATATTGATTTATTGGTTTAGTACCTTTTCGTTTTAGCCAATGGTAATACGTCAAGGTCCTCACAGGTCAATACAGTACATGCAATGCATAGATCTCTCAGCATTTTACCATTGGCTAAAATTAAAAAGTCCTTGCAGGGATTTGCTGGAAGCAGGTGGAAGATGCAAGATAGCTGCCTGCTGTGCAGTGATTAATGCCGGCTCTGCACCAGAGGGGGTGAGTTAAGCAGATTTGCTTACCTGGTAGTGGGAGGGAATGAATGGGCAAAAAAAAAAGCGCTAATCTTTTTTTTTACTTCTGTATAATACCCACCCCCCACCATAAGGTGAAGTGGTGCAGCATTGTGGTATTATAAGTGAGATTTTATGGTAAGTTCATGTTTGTTTTTTGTTTGTTTTTTCATACACCATATATAGGGGAATGGACAAAATGTGTTTCTGCAATATAAATGTCACTAGAACAAATGTATTGAGGCTGTGCCTGCCTAACACCTATTGAATAAGCTATCTAAATGAAATATTAGTTTGAGATTCATGATACAGATCTAAGTATTGGAGAGACCTTATTTGATATTGGAGGGTAGGAATAAAAGTAAGAATACATTTGAACTGTATTATGACATAAAGAATTAGGACCATATGTGGAAGACAGCATGTTTTGTATTTCTAGAAAAACAAGTACCCTGGGTTGTGACTTGGTTGTCTACTATTTTCCTCCCAGCGTATATCAGAAAAACAGGATATGAAAGAAACTGGCTTCAAACTGCTGGTATGTCTAGATGTGGGGACTCTCATTGCAGGGGTTGTGCAAAAGTAAAAAGAACTAATCATTTTCAATCTTTGAAGACTGTAAATAGTTTTGAAATGAAAATTTGAAAAATGTGAGCTACTTGATTAATAGTAAAGTAAGTAAAATGCAGTGCGTTTGACCAACAGGGGGGCATCAAACATGAATCAGGAAATACGCAAATGCTAGTGAGAAAAAAAAATCCATAAATTACCAAACAAAGGAAGCACTTCCTTGAATTTCATGACTGATGTCTTGGAATGATTTTTCTTTAACCCCTTAAGGTCGGCCAATCGCGCATGCTGCCGTCACTTCAGGACCAAGGGCCATTTTTTTTTTAAATTTCCGCATCCGGTTCAGGGCTCCCAAAATGGCGTGCAGCTGCTCGCGGAGCCCTGAATTCCATGACGGTCCTGGTACGTCATGGGTCCTTAACGCAAATCTACCAATGACGTGCCAGGACTGTCAAGGGTCGTTAAGGGGTTAATAAATAGAAAGAAACTAAAGAAGCAAAGATCAGTTTAACCCTTTGAGTGCCAGAGGGGTACGCAACGCATTGCAAAGCAATGCGTTGCGTATCCCTCTGCCATTCAAAGGGTTAATCTTCTCTGGATCTTTTATTTACACCTCAGGGGTCGCTTTCATCATGACAAAAAAGTGCAGTTCTGTAGTAAACAAACTGAAATCAAAATTCCTTAGATTCCCATTGATTAACATGGGGCATGTAATCCCAGGCTACTAGACTAAATCGTCTTGCAATGTTTTGGAGATCTCTCCAGCACAGAAAAGGTGGCAATTTTCATTTCCATCAGTGATGTAGTTGTTTTGCTCTACAATTCTTGTTAGTGTGATGAATATGACCACAGACCTCCTAGCAGTCTCTCTATGTATGAATACAATAACATTCCTTCAGTAATCATCTTTTGACTCTTTCCTTGCATTAGCATTATGCTTTACATGTACTGATATTAACCCCTTAACGACCGGCTGCGCAGGCACACGGCAGTCACTAAAGGACCACAGATTTATTTATTTATTTTTTTTAATTTCGATTCCGGACTCCCCGAACGGCGTGCAGTCGCGGGAGGAGCCCGGAATTCCATGACGGTCATAGTATGTCATGGGTCGTTAACTCAGATCGACCCATGACGTACTATGGCCGTCAAGGGTCGTTAAGGGGTTAAAGGGGTAGTGGCTCCTAAAAACATTTTTAAAAAGATACTTTTTCTTGGTAAATATAGGATTCGGGCGCTTATCCCTGACATACCTAGGGACCTAAAAAGCTTAAAATGTGTACAAGTTGGTTTTTCATCCTATAACCCTTTTAGTGCCAGAGGGGTATGCAATGCAATTATTTTAATTTCTCTGGTGTTTCTTAAGTCAGCTGACTTCCCGTTACTTTTGCGATTTTTCTTTAACCCTTTGAATGCCAAAGGAATATCCAACACCTTGAGAAGTAATGTGTTAAACACCAATCTGGCACTCAAAGGGTTAAAGCTCCCACTCATGATCAAAATCCAATCCACAGATGGAAATAAGAGCATGAGCTTAGAGGTCGGGGTGGGACCTGAGCAACTGATATCCTTACAGTAGGAGAAACTGAATAGGGCAGTAATTCTCCACCAGAATAGGGGGTCCCATGTTTTCTATGAAAACTAGGAAAAATGTGAATATTGTCTTTTAAATGTAGAAATATGGAAATTGCTATGCACAATATGTTTCTTTTTATTACTATGATTGTGAGACCAAATAATATCTGGATATTTATGAATTGTACTGTTTATTATGCGCTAGGAAAATTACATTAAACATGTTACGGGAGCCTCGAAAGCTCCATGTTAGGGGTGCCTCGAAAGCTCCATGGTAGGGGTGCCTTGAGTAAAAAAGGTTGAGAACCACTGGATTAGAGTCATTTTACTGTCTGAGTGGGAGCTGGGAGCTTTAGACTCGGGGGACCTCACACATCTGAGGACCTCACACATCTGTCTCATCCAAGACAAATTCTACTGATGTGATGATTGCACCATTACAAGCAAAGAGGAGCACTGCCTCAAATCCTATGATATTAGTCGTAAAGTAACAAAAAGTCTGCCACACTGGCATTGTGTGGAAGACAGAGAGATGAGAGGAGCAGAAACATAATGTCTGTAAAGCCCATGTTCCAAAGCTTAAAGGGGAACTACCACCCTAACACAATGTAATCTCTAAGTCTTTGTCTTCCTATAGTTATTAGCAATTCATAGTTAGTTTTCGCCAAAAAAGTGTTGTAAGAGCACTATATTTATACTAAATTTCTACCTGATGACATCTTGCCCCTTGAATCTGTTCTGCGCATGACTGCTGTGGAGCCATTTGGCTCCATTGTACCTCCCTCCATCTTGGCCATCAATCATAAGTCACTGTCCTCAGCACCATGTGACCTGCCGCGCTCCTGGCATCAAGCATGGTCAGGTCATTTCAGCCTAGTGGAAACAGACCAGTGGTTTATATATATATAGAGAGCGCTTCACATGCTCCCGCTCACACTAGGCTGAAATGACCTGACCGCGCTTGATGCCAGGAGCGTGGCAGGTCACGTGGTGCTGAGGACAGTGACGTACGAGTGATGGGCAAGACGGAGGGAGGTACAATGGAGCTGAATGGCTCCATAGCGGTCCTGCACAGAACGGATTAAAGGGGCAAGACGTCATCAGGTAGAAATTTAGTATAAAGATTGCGCTCTTACAACACTTTTTTAGCGAAAACTAACTATGGATTGCTAATAACGATAGGAAGACAAAGACTTAGAGATTACATTGTGTTGGGGTGGTAGTTCCCCTTTAAGAAGATTACTGGTCACCTGATTTCTGCCAGATGTCCCACTTCCTCCTCCTACTATAGGACAGGACTCAGGATTTGGTGATGAAATGCAATATAATTAGTGACAGAATGGTTTTATGAAGGACAGATTATGTTAAACACATCTACATGCATTCTATTATAGATACAGTAAGTATTAAAGTGTACATGGGTACTGCTATGGATTTAGTGGATTTTGCAAAAAGCCTTTGATACCATGCCTACCAAGAGGTTACTGTATACATTAACAGGGATAGGCTTGGGAGATGATAGTTTGTATTAATAGAAACTGAAACTAAATCAAATAAAAGAATACAGAGTGCTGTAAATGGAACCTTTTCAAGTTGGTCTAAAAGTACAAGTGAAGTACAATAGGGTTCTGTTTTAACCCAATGCTTTTTAATTTGTTAGCTAATGATCCTGAAGTGTATATTAATGTCTCAGTGTTTGCTAATTGCACTTTTTCCTCTGTAGAATTGTTTGGCTAAGTTAAAAGTAAGGGCTGATAAATACTTTAATATACAATACCAGTCAGACTTTGAGAAAACCTGCTTGAAACCATTTTTTTAAACAGTAATATAGTAACATGGATGATAAGGCTGAAAAAAGACGTGTTCATAAAGTTCAGCCCATGCCATATCACCCCAGCCATTACATCCTGACTCCAAATGGTAGTCAGAAATCCTGACTCCACATGGCAGTCAGCTATTTACCTGAATCAACATCCTATCTGTGTGAAAACAACTGGCACAATTCTCAATATTTTTCTGAGTCAGAAAGGTATTCATTACTTTTGAAAGCAATTACAGTAACTGCAAGCACAGCATCCTGAGGCAAAGAATTGCATAACTTTACTGTTCTTACTGTAGAAAAATGCCTGCCTTTTTTAGTCTTAAGTGCCTGTCCTCTAGTCTTAACCCCTTAAAGGGATAGTAATACTTAAAATGTAAAAAAAAATTGTTTCATTCAAAAGTTATTAATTTTCAAAGTTGATTTTTTAGGTGCAATATCACAGTGGCCTGAAATTGTACAGTGGTGCTGTTGCTATCCCATCCTATGGAGATTTATGGTCCTGGGACCAGAGCTGTCCATAGGATCGTGTAGCAACAGCGCCACTGTACAATTTCAGGCCACTGTGATATTGCACCTAAAAAATTCAGCTTTGAAAATTAATAACTTTTGAATGAAATACCTTTCAGCAGTGGTGGTACTCTTGTTTTACTCAGGGGGATAAACCCTACAACATATTTTTTTTTTACATTTTAAGTATTACTATCCCTTTAACTACAGGGCATTTTTTTTGGCCCAGTGTATTCAGGGGTCCCCAAATGGCGTGCAGCCGTGCAGGAACACCTGAATTGCATGATGTGCCAGGACCGTCATGGGTCCTTAATGCAAGTTTTCCCATGATGGTCCTGGCATGTCATGGGCCCTTAAGGGGTTAATGAATGACCTCTTGTTTCTGCTCAGCTCTTTGAGTAAATAGTTCCTTAGAGATTTTTTTGTACTGACCTCAAAGGCTAGGCTCTAATGAAGCATTGTGTGGTGTTTCGTCCAGTTTGAAGGACAAATGTGACTTTATTGTTTGACATCTGGTCAATGGCTCATTCCAAAAGTAAATATGCTATCCCTCTTGGGATGTTTGTTATGCTGTGTCTAGGAGTATGTGGCATACTGCTGGTGTTAGGGCTACCCCTCCGGCACTCAAAGGGTTAACTGTCACATCTTGGGGTGTTTCATTTTATTTAAAAAACAAAAAGGAACTAAAGGATTTTTTTAAGCAACACAGGAAAGAAAGCAAGAAGAAAGAAGAGTGGATGAAGAAAAGACAGAAAAAAGACGAGAAGATTAAAGAAGAAGAAGACGGGCAGTGAATGACAGGTGAGTGTTACATTTATGACTATTTTGCGCTCACAGTGTCAAACAACAAGAGTTGGCTTTTTTCCTTTGATGTTCCTCTATATTTAGCGCAAGTTGTGGGAACAAAAACCAACAACAAGCATTTAGCCAAAACGTGAGTTTTGGCCACCAACGCTCGTTGTTCCACGTACCTCACCAGCTATAGAATAGCTGAGGTACATATGTTATTTTATCGGTCGGTCTTGTTTTACAATTACCATCAGTTTTACCGGTGGCAATAGTATCGAGCCCTTTGACTGTACATATTATTCACTTATTTACTTACAAAATATGTTAGTTCTATTACTCATTTACTTTAATGGGGATTTATAGAATTTTAATTCCCCCTCCTTCTATGATGCAGTTGCTCCACTCCAGATTTGCACCATTTAAAGGGATAGTAATGTTTCATAACAAAAGCAGCTCTAATTAATCATCTTAGTATATGGACTTTAGAGAGTGTTATTTCAATTCTGTCAGAGTTGTAGTTCAGGAGTAATTCAATGACAAAGTATCCCCCTCCCGCCCCTTTTACTGATGTAACACTGTTCAGCCAGATCAGAAGGGAGGTTTCCAGGTAGATTGCAGAGAGGGACAATCTTCAATTAAGATAAGGGAAAAACCTGAAAAACTTGTCAAGGGGGGCAGGGCTTTCATTGTTCTCATAGGACGAAGATTGTCCCCTTCTGTTATCTGTCTGGTCTATGGACTGCATTCCACATCTGAGAAGAGATGGCTTACACTAGGTAAAAGGGGCGGGAGGGGAAACTTTGCTTGTGAATATCTCTCAAACCATAAAGGTTTGCGAGATAAGACTTATATTGTTCTTCATGTTTTTTAATGCCTACAAAATAAAATAAAGATAAAACGAAGTATTGCTATCCCTTTAAACTTGATGAAAAAGGCCCCTGACAATAATCCATGCACCAAAACCTAACCTTGTGTATTGGTTCAAAAATCTTTCCATCAACATTGTGTCAAACATTTCCATTTATTACTTAGAAGGTTATTATTATCAAATGTGACATATTCATATGCATTAATGTTCACAATGACTAATAATGACTACTCTTTATTTTGCGAAAGTTAAACTGGCTCTGTAAAAATCTTCACATCTGCAGTAGCCTTGTGTCCCTATTTATTTATCCTGAAAAATATCACAAAATGTTGCTAAGGTTTTACTAAATAATGATAAATAATGTCCAAACATTTACAAATGTTTTTCACAAACTGGATGTCTTTATTTTCTGGAAAAGCATATTGGTTAGAATATTCAAATTCAGCTTGCATTTAAATCTGTGTGAACATTCCAGTAGGATGATACATCAAACATATCTGGTTCCCACTAAGATGGCTAGGATGTATTCTGACACCACCAATCCTTATATTTAGAAATTGTGGGGAAAAAGGTTCATTTCTACATATCTGGTTGAGTTGCCCTAAGATAAGTAAAAATTGCGGGAAGGTATCAAAGTTGTTTTTTTTTGTCTTTGTGGAAGTCCCTTTTGGGTAAGAAATTAATTATATTAGATAAATCGGAGGATTCTTCAATATTACTAATATGCGCGGCAGTGAGGATATAAATCTCCTCGCAGTGGATGTCAGATAGTATATTCTGAAGGGGGATCCTGAGAAAAACTGATTATATCTTACTAATGAATATTTATGTTCACTAGAGTTGGATCATTATGAAAAGTTTTACAAAATCTGGAGTCCATTGTTAAAATTCTGGCTGTTGTTTTTTATGTCCTCTAATTTATTTTTCGTTTTTTCTTTCTTTGCATATTTTCTATTCACATTAATAAAATTAAAAATTTCATTTAAAAAAAAAAGTATTTATTTTTTTCCACAACATCATTGAAACTGAGACAAATCGTAGCAAAATACTTTCTAAATACATTTTCAAATTGTGGTATCTATTGTCTTTAAAGGGTTAGTAATGTCTAACATTAACTAACCCTAATATTGAAAGTATTCAAAAGATAATCTTACTGTGCCAAGTTGGATCTCTCAGACCTTTATGGTTTGAGAGATATAAGCACTTAAAGTTCCCCCTCGCTCCCCTTTTCCAGAAGTCAGCATGTAGCTGACGTCATGAGATCCTGGTCCCAGACCAGTTGGCGGCTCTTCAGCGGAGCTGAATGAGCGCTATCGAATAACAAATACTTAAGTTGAATGGTCTGCAAAGTGTGCTCTGCTGAAGAGCTGCTGAGTCGCACGACTCAAATCCACTGCTGACAGCTTTACAGCTCATCAGTAGGAGGGGGGAACTTTAAGAACTTATATCTCTCAAACCATAACGGTATGAGAGACCCAACTTGGCACAGTAAGATTATCTTTTGAATACTTTCAATATTAGGGTTAGTTAATGTTAGACATTACTAACCTTTTAAAGACAATAGATACCACAATTTGAAAATGTATTTAGAAAGTATTTTGCTACGAAGATTTGTCTCAGTTCCAATGATGTTGTGGAAAAAAATAAATACTTTTGTTTTTTAAATTAAATTTTTAATTTTATTAATGTGAATAGAAAATACACACAAGAATTCACAAAGACCATTTTAACACTAATACAGCTTTGGACACGTTAATACATATTACCCCAAGTGTTGCTTGTTCTCAGTCTGCACTTGTCACACAGATCTGTAACCCAGGCAGTATCTAATGCATTGCTTCAGAATGCGTTTGATATCACTCTAGCACTCTGAGAGTTAAATATACAAGGGCCAATATGCACTGAAATGTTAGCGTACTCCCCTGCATGTTTGCCTGCTGTTGATACATATTTGTTTTTGATATATTTTTGTACATTACATATTGCCTAAAATGACCTATGTTTCAGTAAGACTCAATCCACTGTTTCTTTATTTCATTCATTTTAAGCTCTAGATATTTTTTTTATCTCACTCATACCACACACTATGATTTGTATTATGTAGTCTGTTGTTAGGAAGGTGTATTTTCTCCACATGTCTATTTACAGAGCAAAGCTAAAATATAATGAGAGTCTATTTAAGCTCTGCGGGCATTTCTGCTTCTCATATATTATGGGTAAAAACACAACAGAAGCTAGTATTTTACAGTAATTTTCCAGCAGTTTTACAGTGCATCTGTTGCAAAATAGTGCAGCTCACTGAATACATAACTATTTATGTGAGTACTACAAAAGCCACCTAGTGGATTGATGTACAAACTCTTCAGAATCAGGATACTCAACAGTTAGAATTATGAAAATATGAACAACAAGACAGGGACAGATTTCCCAATAGGTAGAGTAGACAGCTGCGTAGTGCTTCAAATGTAGAGGGGAGACTCACCTTTTCTGGCCACACCCACATTCTGATTTGTAGGTGTGGTCACAGAAGTCTCAACATCCCTGCAGCAGTGTATATACTTCATTGGAGATTTCAACAACCAAGGGGTTAAAGCTATTTTCGGCCATGCTTGTTCATAGGCCAAGGGTATTTTCTGTTCTAGGAAACAGTGGATGGTACTGGGGGTGGGGCAATGTGGGGAGTGGGGTGTGGTCATGGGCAGGTCTAAGGGAGCCTAGATTGCCTTGACTAGGGGTGTCTGGGATGTAAAACCAGCTTTGTGAAGAGTAGCCTCTTGAATGCTAGCAAGGTCACTAATGTACTGCAAAACAAATAGCAAAACAAATAGCAAGAAGTGCACCACAAAATAGTGGGAAGGAAAGCAAAGGACTTAAAGTAATGAAGCATCTTATTACCAGCACATATTCTGCAGGAGATGACAACAATTTTCTTGGTCATAAAGAAGAAACTTGCCCACATAGAGAGGAGGGATGGATCAATTATATTTCCAAATTCTCAGTGATATAATCCACTAGTTCTTTGCTTTCAGGTTTTGAAGTTAACATCTCCTGGTGAAAAGCACCAATCAGGCAGGAATCCAGGGGGATAATTGTGTTTCCCAATGGCCTATCACCCTCAGAAGTTAACAGTCAAAATAACTTCCGTAACTAGAAGATGGATTCCTAACCAAGCTGCCCAATCTGAGTGAATACAAATTCTGGTGGCCTCAGAGTCAAGTTTGTGTAGCCAGCTGAGACAGATGGGGATAAAACTTGACTCAAAAGCAGAGGGTTGGATATAGATTAGCCACAAGGGAATCCAGCACTAACTTCTATGGACTTTCAGGCATTCTTGAACAAGATGGCCCTTCAGTCCGCAATAGGGGCAGAGGCCCAGAATCCAAAATGTTTTTTTTTTGTTTTTGTTTTTTTCATTTTCAAAGCGTTATTGAAAGATAAGACCAATTTACAAAAGTAACAGTACAGTGTAAAGGGTAAAACACAACATACATTGGTCATAGCAGTATGAAAATAGTTATCATTACACAAAAGCTCCTTTAGAGGTCAAGACATCCTAAAAGTAAGCTAACCAGGAGCGTCAGGAAATGCATAACAAGGAAAGGGTGCAGAATGTAAGAAGCAATAACAGGTGTAGCTGTGTAAAGAAAAGATATGTGCCATTCTAGACACAAACATCACTTAACTCAGTGACATACAACAGTGTGAATGCTAGAATTAGAAAGCATTATAATATGGCCCTAATAATGCTCAGACCAGGCAAATAAAGTTTTGAAGCTCTGAAAAAGAAAAAGCCTAAAGTAGTCTCTCATACTGAACTGAGAACCTTAATGAGATATCATTGCGTGAACAGATTGACACGTGTTTGGACCCGGCACCCTGTGGAGTTAACACACTTAGACCTCTAAGAGGGCCCGGGGGGGGGGGTAATCAAAGGAAGACAAAAGATAAAGTGGACAGGATACATATTAGAAACCCAAAGTCCAATTATGACTAAAGTGTATTACAATGCTGCAATTGGTAAAGCTAAAGTAAGGAGTACAGAAAGTTGCATACAAACAATAAGTATTTTAACCTGAATAAGAGTCATGCGTAGAAATCCACGATGCTCCAAAGGCAACAATAAGATGTATCAGATAAGAAAGCTAAAATAAGCCACGTGGAGCACCCCCGGAGCATCATAGATTGAACGCACAATGGTGCTTCAGACAGTTGCAAAAATAACATCTTTCTCTGCATGAACACATAATAATAATTCTAACAGTAGCAAAGAGAACACTTTTCCCCCACCTCAGAAATCCACAAGATAACTGGTAACGTGAGCAAGAGGCTATAGAAATCCCACAGAATGGCTACTTAAAATCACATAAAGAAACTAACATTCCCCAACTCTGTCACACCGCCCGCCCCCCAGAACAAACATATCAAAACATAGACCGACCCTCCGGGCCCAAGGGGGACGGCCCGTAATAGCACAAGATAGACAGAGCCTCCAGAAGAGCGTCCTACCCCATATTCGGAGGGGAATGGCCGAAGATCAGGTAAGAGTCCTAAGTATCATATCCATAGGAAGTACAGCAAGTCCACATCACCATCTTGGCAGCTCCATGCAGAAGACACCATCACGTTTGGGCACCATCACGGAGCAAAAGTAACAAGGTGGAGCAGCGGGAGACCCCAGGGGGGTCCTCCGGTCATCCAACAGACTCACGAATTCCTGGATCCCAAGGAGAATCGACTTCCATGACCTTAGAAATCTCCAAAGCAGAAAGTGATAATGCATACATCTCCAGCCGCTGTAAACCCGCATAACATGAATCTGCTAGAGCAGCCACCATCTGAAGTGTAGTAGCAATCCGAGGCAGACTTCTAAGATGGTAAGTACTCTTCCAGCAACTATCTTCAAGCTCCACACGAGAACCCTCATGGTCTTCCAATAGGTCTCCTCCTGGGAGCAGAGTTACTGGCTCAAATGCTTGCTGTTGAACGTCAGACACCTTCTCTGGTGGCAATGGCAGTGAACATGACTCACTACGCACAGCAGCAGAATGTAGACCGGCAACCTCTGCCCGTACTGCCAGCCTAATTTCCACCACCAGAGCCATAAGCTCTTCCCTGGTCGATAGATGAACAATATCTTCCCTCATGAGATATATGTGATTCCCAGCTGCGGACTCCATGTTTGCCATCCATTCTGTTGGGTGCAAACAAGGCATGAGATATGAAACTCAGTTAATGCTGCCACTGTCTCCCATAAAATAACTTCCAAGCACAGGGAAAGCCTCAGGCAGACCCCAGGGTAGCTCTGGTGCAAAACAGGTAGCAAAAAAGTAGGAAATAAGGCTTCCAAATAGTAAAAACTAGCTATGCAGCTGCAGAGCTCAAAAAAGCACAACCAGTTTTGTAGGCAGCTCGCCCCACCCCCAACTTTTTTTTTATCCAGTTCTGAGAGTCAGTTAAGGTTTCTATCACGGTGCCCGTGATTGCTGCATTGCTGTGTCTATCACCTGTAGGGGGCTTCCATTGGCTGTCTGCCTTTAGCCTGCCTCACATTGCCTATTTAATCTGAGTTTGGGCACCCTTTGGTTGCCCTTTCATGGTGTCTCAGACTGCATCCACTTTCATTATGCTACAGAAGCTTGAAGGGCCTTTTGCTGTGTTCCTGGTTTCCTGAGTTCGTCCTGTTCCTGAGACTCCTGCCTGCTGTACGTGTTCCAGTGCCTGTTCCGGTTGAAGTTGTCCGAGGTTGCTGTTTCCTGCTGCCAGTCTCCGTTGTCATTCCTGATCCGGTTGACTGTCTTTGTGCTGGTTCCTGTTCATCTCCTGTGTCCGGTTCCTTCTTCTGTGGCGACTTTGCTCCTTGATCGCTTCGGCGACATCTTCATCTTTGTCCCAGCGTGTGGACGCTGGTTCGCTCCACTGCCTAGCAGCTATACATTATTAGTCTGTTGGTCACCAGCGCGCGGGCGCTGGTTCGCTCCTTTGCCTCACGGCTCTATTACACAGCTATCTGTTGGTCCCAGCGTGCGAGCGCTGGTTCGCTCCACTGCCTAGCGGCTATACACTATTAGTTTGTTGGTCACCAGCGCGCGGGTGCTGGTTCGCTCCTTTGCCTCACAGCTCTATTACACAGCTATCTGTTGGTCCCAGCGTGCGGACACTGGTTCGCTCCACTGCCTAGCGGCCATACACTATTAGTCTGTTGGTCACCAGCGCGCGGGCGCTGGTTCGCTCCTTTGCCTTACGGCTCTATTACACAGCTATCTGTTGGTCCCAGCTTGCGGACGCTGGTTTGCTCCACTGCCTTGCGGCTATATCTTATTAGTCGGTTGGTTACCAGCGCGCGGCCGCTGGTCCGCTCCTTTGCCTTACGGCTCTATTGCACAGCTATCTGTTTGTCCCAGCGTGCGGACGCTGGTCTGCTCCACTGCCTAGTGGCTATACACTATTAGTCTGTTGGCTACCAGCGCGTGGGCGCTGGTTCGCTCCTTTGCCTTACGGCTCTATTACTCAATTATCTGTTGGTCCCAGCGTGCGGACGCTGGTTTGTTCCACTGCCTTGCGGCTATACACTGATAATCTGTTGGTTACCAGCGCGCGGGCGCTGGTTTGCTCCTTTGCCTTATGGCTCTACATACTACGATCTGTTGGTTCCCAGCGCGCGGGCGCTGGTTCGCTCCACTGCCTTGCGGCTAGTTATTGCTCTTAGTCTGTGGGTTCCCAGTGCGCTGTCCAGTCCTAGACAGCTACGTTATTCCCTCGGTACTTAGTACTGGAGTGTGCAGACTACCTGGTGTTACCACTGGACCTAGCAATCGTTACCTACCATCTCCTCACTGTCATTGTCATCTGACAGTTATTTAGGTCACTGTGGTTGATACCTTCTCCTTAGGCTGCTTTTCCCGGTATATTGGTAAGGCCGGTAGAACCTGTATCATTCCATCCTGAGGTTGCCTTACCCGGTATTGGCAAGGCCGGTAGAGCCTACTATCATGGTATTCCCTTAGGCTGCCTTGCCCGGTATATTGGCAGGGCCGGTAGAGCCTGAATCACCTTGTTATCTATAGGCTGCCTTGCCCGGTATATTGGCAGGGCCGGTAGATCCTGAATCACCTTGTTATCTATAGGCTGCCTTGCCCGGTATATTGGCAGGGCTGGTAGAGCCTTTATCCTCCTGACTATCTATAGGCTGCCTTGCCCGGTATATTGGCAGGGTCGGTAGAGCCTTTATCTTCCTGACTATCTATAGGCTGCCTTGGCCAGTATATTGACAGGGCAGGTAGAGCCACCTATTCATTCTTGCCCAGGTTGCCTTGCCCGGTATATTGGCAGGGCCGGTAGAGCCTGTATTGCTAATGTCATTACCTATTTGCCATTTCTACGTATTATATGTATGTGTATGAAATCCTATATCTTACACTTTTCAATAAAGTTGTGTTTCTACCTAACCTTACGTCTGAGAGTCTTAATAAACCGTGACAGTTTCCTATTTCCATGGGTTCTTCAGGAATGGCTTGAACAGGAGTCTGACTGGGAGATGGAGGTAAGCTGCATCTCCAAGACCATTCACTTTCAAGTTACCTCTCTTGTATAAAGAGATCCAAGTTGAGGCAAAGCATAATCAATCCCTGTAAGCCTCCTGGAGGGTCATTACAAGAATCACAAAATCTCCGAAGGCAGTTTTCAAAGCCCCCACATTCATCTGGTTTCAAACGCCAGAGTCTGGAATTATTTATTTATTTATTTTAAGTTGCCTACACTATCTAATCACAGTCAGCACAAAAAAAAAAATTATAACTAAAAACAAACTCAGCAAACTTCTTTCCCCAGACCTCCCCAGCACAGAGATGATAAAAGCAAAATCGGCAAGCAATTTGGACCCAAGGTGCCTGTGTTTTGACAGTCACACAAAATTATAGGGTATTTGGGGTCAACCTCCTTCCTCCCTTCTTCTCCCCCAGAGTGTCCCCAGACTCCCCTAATACAGAGAACAAATGTCCTACCTAAAAGACTCCCTAAACTAAGCTTCAATTCCCCTTTATTTGCCTATCTTCTCTAGCTCAAAAACATGCTGCTCTCTCCTCTCACAAACACAGAATGGCTGCTGTGAGAGCCTGACACCCTTTCAAATGGCTGTAGAAAAGTAGAGAAAACTTTCCTGTGGTGAAAAAAAAACATTTCTTCTCATTGATTTCAATGCAATGAGCTAGGTGAAAAAAGAGGGAAAATGGCACTTTTCACAGGAAATTATTTGCCAAGCAGTTACATAGTAACATAGTAAATTAGGTTGAAAAAAGACACAAGTCCATCAAGTTCAACCTTCGCCTCATACCTCAGTAACTGAGAATTTTATAGCTTTTCCTGCTACCAGACATTCCTGATCAGCCTACTGATAAACAGTATAACTCTGTATGTTCCGTTTTGAAATAAATGTATCTAATCTTCTCTTAAATGTGTCCATTGTATCTGCCATAACTACCTCCCTGGGCAATGAATTCCACAATTTAACAGACCTTACCGTAAAAAAAACCCTTCCTCTGCTGAAGTTTAAACCTCCTTTCCTCTAATCTCAAGGGGTGTCCCCTGGTCACCTGATCAGGCCTTGGAATAAATAGCTCACCTCAGAGACCCTTGTATTGGCCTCTCATTTACTTGTACAATGTGACAAGGTCTCCTCTTAGTCGTCTTATCTCTAGAGTAAATAAACCAAGTTTGTCTAGTCGTTCCTCATATGTCAAGTCCTCCATTCCCTTAATTAATTTTGTTGCTCTTCGCTGTACCCTCTCTAGTTCTAGTATATCCTTTTTCAGAACCGGTGCCCAAAATTGCACTGCATACTCAAGGTGAGGTCTTACCAATGATTTGTATAATGGCAAAATAATGTTATCCACTCTTGCTTCAATACCTCTTTTTATGCAAGAGAGGATTTTGTTTGCCTTTGCTGCTGCTGTTTGACACTGGTCACTGTTTCCAAGTTTGTAGTTGACAAGGATACCCAGGTCTTTCTCTAGCAATGAGTACCCTAAAATGATTCCATTAAGTTTATAAGTAGCCTTGGGATTGTTTCCTCCCAAATGCATGACTTTACACTTCCCCACATTAAACTTCATATTCCACATGTTTGCCCAATCTGACATTGTATGTAAGTCCCTCTGTAGAGAGAAAATATCCTGTTCTGAATTAATTACTTTGCATAATTTAGTATCATCTGCAAATAATGATATTTTGGTTTCTATATCTATTTCCAGGTCATTTACAAACATGTTAAAAAGCAGCGGACCTAATACTGAACCCTGAGGTACTCCACTCTCCACTTTAACTGTACTGGAGAATTTTCCATTTACAACCACACACTGTTCCCTATCCTTCAGCCAGTTCTGTATCCAATTGCAAAGGTCATCTCCTAGTCCCAATTTCCTTATTTTATACCCCGGCCTTCTGTGTGGCACTGTATCAAATGCCTTTGCAAAGTCTAGATATACTACATCTACTGCCTTGCCATTGTCAAGGTTGCTGCTTACCTCCTCATAGAAGCTGAAAAGATTAGTTTGGCATGATCTATTCTTCATAAAACCATGTTGATTTGTGCTAATGATTTCATTTTTTGTGCTGTAATCCTGAATATAGTCCTTTATTTTCCCTTCTAACAGTTTTCCCACTACTGAGGTCAAACTCACTGGTCTATAATTCCCAGGTCCTGTTTTAGTTCCCTTATTAAATAGAGGCACTACGTTAGCTCTTCGCCAATCCTGTGGCACTGAGCCTGTGGTAATAGAATCTTTAAAGAGTAAATATAGGGGTTTTGCTAACACTGCACTAAGTTCCTGAAGAACCCTTGGATGTATACCATCAGGACCCGGTGCTTTGTCGGTCTTAATTTTGTTCATTTAGTGCCATTATTTGCCAATTTTGGTTTGGGGCAAATTTGTTCGCCCATCCCTACATACATCATGGTATATGGCTTCAGCTATGCACTTCAATTAACAGAGGCACCGAACAAGGTCCTTGAATTTATACTTACCATAGCCATATAGCTGCACCATGTAATTATATTCCCAGTAGAAAGAAAACCCACTTTGAATGTGGACTTGTGCTCTTTAACTCTTCTCTGTCTCATGATGTGGTTGTGTAATGTGCTGTTGATACAATAAAAGGACCTGCCTCCTAACAAAAGCACTAGGGCAGGATTGGATGAGGTGCCATTAACTATGTCAGTTCCAGAATAGGGAAGGTGCACCATTGTACCATTACATATATGAATGCCAGAATGGGAAGGTGCACCATTCAAGTGCCAGAATGGGGCTGGGGTTGTTGCACCAATAACCTTTTAGTAACATAGTAACATAGCTGATAAGGCTGATAAAGCATATTTGAGGATCTGTGGCTACTAGTTGACAGGAGAACAAGGCTGGAGGGTAGTCATATAGTGTATTTGGGGATCTGTGGCTACTAGTGGGCAGGAGAACAAGGCTGAGGGTAGTCATATAGTGTATTTGGGGATCTGTGGCTACTAGTGGGAAGCAGAACAAGACTGAGGGGTAAAGCATATTGTGTATTTGGGGATCTGTGGCTAGTAGTGGCCAGGAGAACAAGGCTGAAGGTAGTCATATAGTGTATTTGGGGATCTGTGGCTAGTAATGGCCAGGAGAACAAGGCTGGGGGTAGTCATATAGTGTATTTGGGGATCTGTGGCTAGTAATGGCCAGGAGAACAAGGCTGGGGGTAGTCATATAGTGTATTTGGGGATCTTTGGTTACCAGTGGGCATGTGGAACAAGGCTTTGGGGGTCAGACAAAAAGTCACAGTTTTGCATTTAAAAGGCAATATTTTCAGTTTTAACATCAGAAGTCTGACTAAACTGTTTTTTTCTGTTAGCCCCATGGAGACCTTTAAAGAATCCAAGGAGGTTAAAAGTCCCATTTAAACTGATTGGGGTTTAGCTCATTCTTATTTTTCTTCTGTGTTGTAGTTGGTTTGCTCCAGAATTACTTAAGTTTCTTAGTAAGTCATCCTTATTGGCTTCCAAGTGAATGTTTCTGTTCAGTCACAATTAGTTTCATGTGTTTGACGTATAACTTTCTTTGACTAATTTCTATGTGATTTGCAAATTTCAGCTTTTGATCACAGTTTTCGGGAGGGGGGGTTTGTCTTAGACTTGGTCTGGATTTCACAGAAAAAGCAAGTCCTTTGTACATATTCTGTTGGTTTTATTGTTTTAGTTTAAGCATAAGATCCCAAAAGATGGAAACAAACATATTTTAAAGAGAGTGTTTACTGTTTTCATTGTTTTGGGCTTCATATCCATTTAGAATTAATGTATTAATCTCAGTGAGTGGTTAAAATATTCAAAATATAACTTTGCAGATATGTCTTCTAGTTGTTACTCGTACACTGTTTTGATTTCTGTGAAAGGAATATTAACACCACAAATAATAAATATCCACAAACCTAAGGTACTCCATGGATGACACCATAGTGGCAATGACAGGATTAAAAGGCTTCTCTTTAGGAGGTGATACCTGGATTGGGAACTGGTTAAATGATAGATGGTAAAGAGTTGATGTAAATGGAATCTTTTCAAGTTGGCCTAAAGTTGTAAGTGGGGTGCCACAGGGTTCAGTACTGGGCCCAATGCTTTTTATTGTGTTTATTAATGATCTAGAAGTGGGAATTGAAACTAGCATCTCAGTCTTTGCTGATTACACTAATTGGAGGATCTGAGTTATAAAGAGAGACTAGCCAAACTTGGTTTGTTTATATTAAAGAAAGGAAAGTCTAAGGGGTGATATGATTACCATTTACAAAAATATTCAAGGTCAATAAAAAGAACTATCCAAAGAATTATTTACAAAAATAGCTAAGAATGAGAGCTTATCCTTTCAACTAAGACAAAGGTAGGGATTTTTTTACAGTAACGGCAGTAAAGCTAAGGAATTATTTGCCTCGGGATGTTGTGCTTGCAGATACTGTAACTGCTTTCAAAAAAGCAATGGATACCTATCTAGCACAGAACAATATCAAGAATCATGACAGATGGCTTCAATGCAGTTTGTTGATCCAGGGAACTATCTGACTGACATTTGGAGTCAGGAAGGAATTTTTGTTTACCCACTTGGGGCTTAATTGTAAATGGCTTCAATTTTTTTTTTTTTTAGCCAAACTATACATCAACAGGGGTGATTTGGCTGGATTTGATGGAAGCATGTTTTTTTTCAGCCTCATCAACTATGTTACTATTTAGAGAAATCCTTCTCCCTCCGTATGCCGACTTCAAGGGCCAATCTGTCCAAACCAACTTCTCCACCTTTGGAAGACACAAAGGACCTTGAGTCAATAGAAACAGATTGCACGGAAGCCAAAATTACCAAGGGAAACCAGCACAGATTGAGCATCATGTCTATAGCAATACCAAAAGGGTCCCAGGTATCTGCAGAAAACCAGGGGATCCTTGTAATTCAACCAAGAGATCCACAGTAGGAAGACCAAACAGGCTATGGAGTTGAACAACATCTGGATGAGAACAAAAAAAAGAGAGACAACAAAAGTAGCCTCCTTGTGTAATATGCCAACACGTGGTACCATAATATATGGTTTGACTATTTGTCATTGTCATTTTTAATAAATGTCATACTTTTCTGCTGTTGGAGATGTTTTTTCCGTTTTATTGCTGTTTGCTTCTAGTTTTCAGGCTCCATAACTGGCCTCTGGAGAATATCAACTACCTGTGAGGAGAATTTGTAGCAGTCTTTGGATATCATTTCATATACCTCGTTGCCCGTATTTCCCGAGTAGAGGGGTGAATATCTCCACCTGCTGGTTAAGTCATATTTTATTCTGACCATCACATTTGCGAGTACAAGCTCATCTCCAATATTTGTCTTATACTAAACTTTATTATACCATTGGGCGGCCTGTGTTTTTTTGTTTTTCTTTACTGTTCTTAACATCTGGCTGTGTTCCCAATTCCTGGGATCTATCCACAGGCATCTGAGAAAGACTGCAACTATTCTGTCCAGCCGTGGAATGTGAACGTCAGAGAGAGCCTCGTGAGCTTGAACCAAACAAGAATCAACTGAAACTTCTGATCATGTGGCTGCATTCCTGGTCCCTCCTTGGCAGCTGATATAGGCCACCTACATCGCACTGTTGGACTGAATCCACACTGGCAAACCCTGGAGGTATTGAGACCAGTGCAGCAGCACTCTTATTTGGGTTCCGGGGGGAAGGTGTGCCTGGGTTGATGTAGGACTATACCCCCCTGGATGCACAGCCATACTGTCAGGAATAACAAAAATCACTCGTCTTCCATGAAAAAAAGGAGGTCTTGGAGGTAACCCGAGGTGTACTCTTATCCCCAGTACCATGACTAATAACCTTCTCCAGCTCTTAAACAACCGGCTGCCCACAAGTGGGAGCAAGACCAAGGACTTCATGGAAAAAAACATGGGGCACGTAGAATTCCCTTAATATTAATGAATGGTGCAGTGGATCTCCAGCCATCATGTTCATTCATCATGTTGGTGGTGGGGGGATTACCTGAAGGTGTCTACCCTCAGAATAGTTTAATAATAGTAGTGTAAGCCCCTTTCTACATACTGGAGCTCACCTGTTACTAGAGGAACATTAAAGGGATAATAATGCTTAAAATGTAAAAAAATATATTCTACGATTTATCCCCTCACTAAAAAAAAATGGAACTCCCACTGCTCAAAGGTGCTTGTTTTAAATGTTATTACAGCTCAGGTGCAGTATCACAGTGGCCTGAAACTGTACAGTGGCACTGTTGCCATACCACCATCCTATGGAGATTTATGTTCAGCTGACCAGAGCTGTCCATAGGAAGGTGTAGCAACAGCGCCACTGTACAATTTCAGGCCACTGTGATACAGCACCTAAAAAAATCAAATCTGAGCTGTAATTACTTTTGAATAAGATACCTTTCAGCAGTAGGAGAACCCTTGTTTTATTCAGGGGGGTAAACTCTACAACATATTTTTTTTACATATTAAGCATTATTATCTCTTTAATGTTCCTCTAGTACCGGGCGAGCTCCAGTATGTAGAAAGGGACTTACACTAGTATTCTTTAACTATTCTGAGGATAGACACTCTCAGGTGGTCCCCCACCACCGAGGCAGTGACTGAACATGATTGCTAGAGATCCACTGCACCATTCATTAACATGAAGGGAATACTACATTCCTTTCAGCAGTGGGAATACCCTTGTTTTACTCAAGAGGATAAAAACTGCAATGTATATTTTTTACATATTAAGTATGGGTGAACATTTTCAGCAAATAATGGTACTTCCCACTTGGTGAATAATTTCCCTCGAAAAGTGCAGTTTTTCCACTTTTCTTGCCTAGCTCATTCCATTGAAATCAATGAGAACATTGAATGTACACACAACACATTGCAAATATTATTTTATTTCCCAAAGGCATAGTATAAAAGGGGCATGAAGCTACCTCCTGTGTTGGTGGTGTGTGGGAAAAGAATCGGTTGAACAGGGAAAGGTTTCTCTTGCGGGGGGGGGGGGTTGTTTACTGGGATTGGGGGGGTTAATACAAAATAAATCCTAAATACAATTAAAAATACCCCATAAGACATGGTATAAAAGGGGTCTGAGGAGGGTGCCTTTGTTGGTCAGTGGAGTCTGGGGAAATAATCAGTTAACAGGGAATTTGTTTTTGGGGGGTTGACTGGTGGGGGGATAGTTAAAAATAAATAAATATAATATGAAATTTGTATGTAACATGATAGAGACATGGACCCCCTGATGTAAGCTGCCACTGGGGCAGACTGATACTTGACATGAGAGAGTATTTTGTAGAGGATTATTTGTAAGATTTGTTGTTAGAGGCCCAAGCCCTGAGGAAACATTGATTTGTAGGACTTATACTCGATTGGCGTAAGCCCTAAAGAAGCATTGATTTATAGAACTTAGGCTTGTTAGAAACAAACCCCCAAACATTTTTTTTGTAGGCCTGTGTTTTTGTTTTTTTTGTTTTTTTGTTTGTTTTTTTATAAAGTGCAAGCCCTGAGAAAAAAAGCCATACTGGCCTAGTGCCAGCAGGTCATGTCAAATGCGCTGATGTAGATGCAGAATTTGTGACTGCTGTTCTTGCTGCTGAGTTGTGTAAGCAGTAGGATTATTAGGCAGCTCAAAGGGAATGGAATCAAAACCAGCATTAACATGGGTAATGGAAGATAAAGGATCCACTTGCCACAACTAGCTTCAGTGATGCGCCTGAGACAGCAGCAGCACCATAAATAGCCCCCACCAATTCAGATATATGTGGAGAAAAGAAGTTGGCCAATAATTCTTCTCCACCTGTCCCTCCTCCAAAACCATGGGTGTGTTTTTACTAGAATACACATTTTTCCCTTGAGAGCAGGAACTGTGCCTCTCATCAGCAACTGCAATGTGCACAGTGTCTGTGTGTGTGTGTGTGTGTGTGTGTGTGTGTGTGTGTGTGTGTGTGTGTGTGTGTGTGTGTGTGTGTGTGTGTGTGTGTGTGTGTGTGTGTGTGTGTGTGTGTGTGTGGTAAATAACACCATGGCACCAGAAACCAAGTACTGGTTCTGTCACTATGCCCCTTGTCCACACCACACTAAGGACACATGACAACTTGCTGACAGTTTAATAGTAATAATGAACCCTCCCTGCCACCTACTTAGTATATTCTGCGGTATGGAATCTCCTCAGATTCCGCTTGATGCCCTGCTCCACCACACTGTCATGTGTGGTCAGTGCACCACACAGTGTGCAATGGTGGACACAAACTGCCACATCCTAACATCTACAGAGTGGCTATCATTGGGCAGGGGAGGTAATGATGAATGAGGTGGACCGGCAAAAGATGTAGTTACCCTAAAGGAAGAAGGTGATGGTGAGTTAGTTGTTTCGCTCACCATCGAACTTCCAGCTACTGCCTGGGTTTCTCTATTCTTCCTCTTTGATCTCTGCCTTGCCTCTTGTTGCCTTTCTGGAGAGTCAGGGGGAAAAGCAACAGTGGTGCTCGATTTCAGTGATGGGTGTTTGGCTTAACATGTTTGACATAAATGTTATTTTTCAACAACAGACATAAAGTGTCTGTTTTTCATGTGTTTTATCAGGGCTGTTGTGCCAAGTTGTGTTCCCTCCTTTTCCCTTCTCACTGATTTGTCACAAATTGTGCACAGTGCTGTTGGTGATGATTGCAATGTGTCAGCCCCAAGATAAAAACAGTACCACATCCATGACTTAATGAGATAGGGAACAGGCGGAGAAGAATGGCCTCTTTCTTATTCTCCTCCACAATCCCCTTTACTGTCTGGAGCAGAGGATGATGTTGCTGCTGTTGCTGCTACTGCCTCAGAATCAGCACTGCAATTAGGACCAGAAGTATTGCTGCTGATGGGAAGTGGAACCTGTCCTAGTTCTGCATCACTTGTTAACCCCATTCCCACTGTGTCCACAGTGGGCTGTGGCAGACTAGCCTGCTCCTCAGAATCCTGCTGCCCTTGCAAATCATCAGCAGCAGGAATTAGAGCAGTAGTAAACTCCACATGATACCCATCCTCATCCTTGTCTCCCATTCCTTCTCAATTTGGGCTTAAAATGCCTTCAATGTCTCTTCCTCCCCAGCTTCTCCACCATCATCATCACCACCACCACCCCTAGTCCCATAGTGCTCCTGATGAAAACATGTAAAGTTCTCTCAGGAATTCAAATAGCTTGAAGTCTCTGAGCATTTATGAAGTCATAGTACAGTGTTTCAATCAAGAAGGAAACTAGAGCAATAATTATCTTTTATGTTGAACCATTAGACATTGACATTATGATGTCACAGTACTGTCTTTCAGTAAAAAAGCAAACCAGAGCAATGATTCTGTTTCACATCAAGACAGAGGTCAAGGACTTTATGAAATCATAGTACTGAATTTCAAACACGGTGGACTCATGTGCAATAATTCTTCTATACATTGAGCCATTAGGCACTGACATTATGATGTCACAGCACTGTGCTTCAAGCAGGGAGGAAACCAGCACAAAAATTTTCCTTTACATGAAGCCAATAGGCATTGTCATTATGATATTACAGTACTGTGTTTAAAGCAAGGAGGAAACTAGAGCAATCATTTTTCTTTACCTGAAGCCATTAGGCAATGACTTTATGATGTTATAGAATATTTCAAGCAAGGAGGAAACCAGCACAATAATTCTCCTTTACATGAAGCCAGTGGGCATTGACATTATGATATCATAGTACTGTGTTTCAAGCAGGGAAGAAACCAGACCAATAATTCTCATTTACCTGAAGCCATTAGGCATTGACTTTATGAAGTCATAACACTGTGTTTCAAGCACGGAGGAAACCAGCACAATAATTCTCCTTTACATGAAGCCAATAGCAATTGCCATTATGATATTACAGTACTGTGTTTAAAGCAAGGAGGAAACTAGAGAACTATTTCTTCTTTACCTGAAGCCATTAGGCATTGACTTTATGATAACACTGTGTTTCAAGAAAGGAGGAAACCAGCACAACAATTCTCTTTTACATGAAGCCAATAGGCATTGCCATTATGATATCACAGTACTGTGGTTCGAGCAAGGAGAAACTAGACCAATAATTCTTCTTTACCTGAAGCCATTAGTCAATGAATTTATGATGTCATAGAATGTTTCAAGCAAGGAGGAAACCAGTATAATAATTCTCCTTTACAAGAAGCCTTGACATTGTGATGTCACAGCACTGTTTCAGCAAAAAAGAAAACCAGAGCAATGTTTCTCCTTTGCATGAAGCCAGCGGGCATTGACATTCTGATGCCATAGTACTGTGTTTCAAGTATGGAGAAAACTAGAGCAATAATTTTCCTTTCCATAAAGCCAATAGGTAGTGACATTGTGATGTCATAACACTGTTTCAGCTAAAAAAAGAAACCCAGAGCAATGATTCTACTTTACTTAAAGCCTGGGGGTATTGACATCATAATAAACCTCCACAGTCCTGAAGTAAGAAAAGTACACTGTATGTCTTAACCCTTTGAGTGACAGAGGGGTGTAAAAAGTGTTGTGTACCCCTCTGGCACTCAATGGCTTAATACTGTACTTACTGCTTTTAGTGCCAGAAGTATATGGAAGAGACTTTAAAACATTAACTTTCACAGCTTGTGGCACCCAAAGCGAGTGAGGTAAATGTGCAGCTCAGAAAATGCAAGTACACAATTCAGATATGCCAGCATCTTCCCTTGAAATTTTGAAAATAATAAAATCCAAAAAAAATACTGCCTATATGCAAGTAAGGAAATTCGGGGATATTATACTTTTGCCTCTGTTTTAAAATGTAGGACAGCTTGAAAAGAGGCTAACATTAAATTAAGCTGAATATTTTGCACTGCAAACATGAACCAAATGAAGGGAAGACAGCATGCCCAGGTAGGCTTGACATGTCACTCCATGAATGTAATTGAAGGTAAAAACTACAGGTCAAACAGGTAGTTTCTCTTCTTCTTTAAAGGATGTGATATGTGCTGGATATGGGACTTTTGCTTCACAACCCACATATCATGGCATGAGAAAGGTACTCCTAGATCAGTGCTAGGCAGCCTTTTGCTCTCCTGTTGTTATCAACCACAACTCCCATCATCCCCAACCAGTTGGTCTGTTGCAAAACTTTTGCGAAACCAGCTTTGGTTCCTGGCCTGTATCTCACTCCTGTCCCTTAAAGTGTATCATTTGAAAATGTCACCCTCTATTGGGCAAGCAGCACAATGTCACCTTACAAATGTCGCTGTATTGAAAACAGTGATATGAAATGCCGCAGGCATCAGAATGTCGTATCTAGTGCAATTCTTCCTTCTCTCCAGCTCAAGGGATGCTCTTAAAATTTCACTCTATCCCAAAATTGCCATCGACATACACAGAGAGCAGCCTGATATTACAACCACTTATTTCATAATATACGTCATATACATTTTACATGTACATCAATCATCATATACATTTAACCCTTTAATGTACCGATCATATGCCAACCTTCCTTCTGCCTCCTCATATATACATGCCTCTGTTTCACTGCCACAATGCGCACAGCAGCAACCAGGAAGTTGTCATGAGCCTAGGCGGCCGTGAGTAACAGAGTCTCATACACAGCAACATTTGTAATGCAATGTTGTGTTGCTCACCCAATAAAGGGTGACATTTTCTAAGTGAACCCCCTTAAAAATACATTTGGTAATGAAGCCATTTGCCCTGGCAATCATAAAGCTATCCCCTACCCCATTCTCTGATGATGGGGCATTTTATGGAACATGCTTTGTTGGCTTTTTAGGCCTCAAGCACAATACAAATGAGAAGCAATTCAGGAGCAAGCCCATTACACCATACAGGGCAAATGACAATGTACACTGCCTTGCAATGCCATGGAAACCTCTCTGGAGTTCAGGGGTTAAAATCCACATTTTCAGCGATGGCAATTTGCAGAATTGTTAGCTGTTCACTAAGTTGTGGATGATTTGTCCCACAGTTGGCCCACAACGAACACTGGTCCTCAAGTTAGGTTTTGTGTCCCAAAGCTTGTTGTGGCTCCTGTTGGTAGGGCAATTGCATTCCGATGGTAACATTGTGTGTGTGCCATTCAATAATCATTTTTGCCCTACTAACAGTTTTAGCTCTGGGCATTGGACCAGGTCCTAAGGCTAAGATTCCATTCATTAGAATAGAAACTCAGCCATAGGAAAAAAAAAACTGTTTTCGAGCCTTTTCTTAATTCTACTATTACAATCAGTATACTAATTCAGTATACATACCCAGACTCACAGTATATTGAATGCATACTAGATGCATATGAACCAGATGAATCTTGCCATGCAGAGGCAGCCTTCCCATTGCCTACCGAGCCCTCACACAACATTTAGAGTTTTGCCCACCAAAAATATAGGTTATAATTATTTTAAAAAAAGCAAATACACAGTATTAACACACTGAATGCCAAATGAGTCCGCAAAAGCATTGCAAAGTACTGTGTTAAGCACCCCTCTGTATCTCAGAGGATATAAGTTTACATGGGTGGGTTACAGTGGCAATTTGACTGCTCTGTTTCTCAGTTCTTTTGTATTCTCAATATGGGCTTTATTGGCTGGTAAAGCAGTCTAGAGCTGCAAAACGCTTTACATTACCATTTGGCCTGTTTGTTTGTTTGTTTTTAATAAATTTGGATTTTTTATTAATAGGGCTACTAACTTTTTTATTTTATTTTTGGTATTAATATATACTTTGCCTCAATTGGAATTGTCTGTCAGCGACAGACAGAGAGACTCCAGGATGGAATGAGGATCGGCACCTAAGCAGGGAAAGGTAAAGTACCCTGCAAGCATTTGAAGTTGATTGCTAGCATATGCTTGACAGTCAGCAACATTATATTGTGAGTGCATTTTGATAATTTATTTGGATTGACGGAGTGTATGTTGGATAACACCATTTTTCTACACGTCTCGGCTCATGCCAACTGCTCCCCCACCTCCCATGCTAACTGACGTGTGATGTGCTGCGTTCATGTGTCCCAAGGTCAGCCCACGTGGGTGTCCACCATATATTACTGACCAGTGCCCACATGGGATAGCAAGTCACTGGATGATGCAAATAGCATTACCTCTTCCAGAAATGCCTGCGTGAACAATCAGCTTGCTGTAACCTAGATGTGCCAACTTTACGTTGTGTTCTGGTACAATTGTGGGAGCTGGCAATCTGCCTGTTTGAAAAGCAGAACTGGAACCCAGAACAATGCTATTATATTAACATAGCCTAAAGCCTATGAACTATGATTCACTATATATTTCTTGATTGGTGAGTTTTATGTGTGTGTCCATTTATTTGCTAGAGACGTCTACAAAATATTATTGGATATTTTTTAACATCCAAGGGGTTAAACCTTTCTAACAGAGGAGAAGTCAGAAAACATATATGTAAATGTACTCAGCCTGGGGTGTCCCTAGAGGAAGAGGGAGACAGCACACAACTCAATTTCTTCAAGTGCTTTATTGACAAGTCATAGAAGAAACAACATATTGCTAGATAATTTTAGCCAAATGTTTTCAGTCCAAATAGTCCACTATTTGGACCGAAAACGTTTGGCTATAATTATCTAGCAATATGTTGTTTCTTCTATGATTCTTCAATAATGCAGTTGAAGAAATCGAGATGTGTGCTGTCTCCCTCTTTGTCTAGGGACACCCCAGGCTGAGTACATTTACATATTCGCTTATATGGGACGTGCACCATTGTATTTGTGATTTGTTATTCGATTTTGCTGATGTGTTTGCCACTGTCAGATGTTTCTCTCTCTCTCTCTCTCTCTCTCTCTCTCTCTCTCTATACATATATATATATATATATATATATATATATATGTACATATATAAAGATTTCATTATCACTGTTACATAAAAAGGAAAGTTATATAAACATACCATTTCACATTTCTTTAGCATTTTCAAATCTTAAATCGTCAGAAACAAAGCAGGTGATACACATGAGATAATCAATACATACTGATTCAATTAGGGACTGTGAGGCCCCAAGGAAGGATTTTATGGTGTCTTCCTAGAAATCTTACTACAGTGTTTACGCAGGAGAGTCACTAATGTTTATATTTTCAAAGCAGATAAAAAAAATAATAAAACGGAAAAAGTTGCATGTTAAAGGAACCTGGAGCAATTCTGGGGCAAACCATCTGTATCACAGGGGACAAAGAAACACTCCCATTGGTTTAAATGGGGCTT
The DNA here is from genome assembly GCA_037306005.1 of Rhinophrynus dorsalis. Taxonomy (NCBI): domain Eukaryota; kingdom Metazoa; phylum Chordata; class Amphibia; order Anura; family Rhinophrynidae; genus Rhinophrynus; species Rhinophrynus dorsalis. The sequence continues at coordinate 638,836,558 of CM074718.1, read as the reverse complement.
TTAACCCCTTGAATACTAAAGAGGTTCGCAATGCGTTTGAGACTTCTTTAGCATTCAATGGGTTTAAACCAATAACAAGTCTGGGAATGTTTATACCACTTTGATTTTATACACAAGGCCCTATGGGAGTTACTCAGCAAGCTGAAGTGGAGTATTCCTGGAGCAAACCATCTGCATCTTAGGGGACAAATAAAAAAGACCCCAAGTTCCTAGTGATTTTATTAACCCCTAAATGACCGACATGCAGCTGGGTGGGGACCCCTGAATTCCATGACGTGCCAGGACCATCACTGGCCCTTAAAACATGTTTTCCCATGATGCTCCTGGCACGTCATGGGTCCTTAACCCCTTAAGGACCGGGAAAATCTGAGTTAGATTTGACTTAAGGACTGGAGCAATTTTGACTTTTTTGACTATGTCTTTGTTCAACCATATTTTCTCTTTAATTCCTTTTGTGCACCCACATAAATTATATACTGTTTTTTTAAGCACAAGTAAGGCTTTCTTTTGATACCACAATTATATGAATACCTCATTGTTTAATTTGATTAAAATAGAAAAAAAGAGGAAAAAAATTGAAAAAAAACAACATTTTGCTTATATTTTCGTGTCAGGATTTGCATACAATTAGTTTATGACAAAAAATACCCCTAAATATATTCATTTGCTTCTCCTGAATATAAGAATACCCCATATGCCTAGTATTTCAATCACTTCCTCACATTTACAAGGTAAATATTACAAGATGGATGCCATTATTTCCAACTTGTAATTTCTCAACAATTGGCATGTGAGCATCATAGCTTAGCTGACGGTGCCAGAACCAAAAATGTCCCACAAAGGTATATGTTTCTGAAAACTACACAACATGAAGTAAATAATCAGGAGAATTTTGGAGTTTTTCATGTAGCTATTTTTCCAGAAAAAAATTTCAAAATTGTGGTAATATTTTGTTTTTTTGCAGTTTTCACACTTACATTTCAATACTACTGTTGATATCAAGCACATGATAGGTGAAGATTTTTAAAAATGCATTGTTTAGTGTTCAGCTCCTTCTTCTGAGTACGGCAATACCCCATATGCATAGGTTTCTCAAGGTTTGGGGGAGCTACGGGGCCCAATTTTGAACAAATATTGAATTTTCACATCTTGGTTAACTGGTGCCATTACTCATTTTGGGCTATGTTCCAGTGCTGCACTTTAGAATTTCCCCCCAAAAGTGTATATTTTTGGAATGTAGACACCCCCAGATTTCATTTTAGGTGTGTTTTCAAATTTTTTACACAGCCATTTTACCACCACTTTCTCATAAACTTGACGTAAGTAAAAAAACAGCGTTTTTCACACTTTGCCTTCAATGTTGATGTGAATTTCAAGCACAGAATAGGTGAAGATTTTATAAACTGAATTGATTAGTGTTCAGCTCCTTCTTCTGAGTACGGCAATACCCCATATGCATAGCTTTCTCATGGTTTGGGGGAGCTACGGGGGCCAAATTGGAACATGCGCGTTTCCAGGTTCACACTTTGAATCTTCACAGCTTGTGTTACTGGTGCCATGTCTCATTTGGGGCTGTGTAACAGTGCTTTTTTTAAAGTGTATATTTTTGGAAAGTAGACACCCCAGGCTCTCGTTTTAGGTGTGTTTTCCAATTTTATACACAGCCATTTTACCACCAATCCCTCGTAAACCATGACGTAAGTAAAAAAAAAAAAACAGCGTTTTTCACACTTAGGGTTGGCGGCAGTATACTGGGTTGCATACAAATTGGTTTGGGAAACAATTTCACCTGAAATGTCTTCCCCCAAAAACAAATAAAAAAAAATGATCATGGGTAAATCCTTCCACATCAATTTGAATCCCTGGGTTGCCTGTGAATTCTGAGATTTGTGGGCATAAATTGATACCCATTCATTAGGATCCGGAGTGGCAGGTGTTGGGGCATTTCTTTGGGCAGGTCTTTTGGCAGGTCTTTGGGCAGATCTTTTGGCAGGTGCTGGGGCAGTTGCCAGGGCAGCTCTTGGGGCAGCACTTGGGGCATTTCTTTGGTAGGTCTTTGGGCAGATCTTTTGGCAGGTGCTGGGGCAGTTGCCAGGGCAGCTCTTGGGGCAGCACTTGGGGCATTTCTTTGGGTAGGTATTTTGGTAGGTCTTTGGGCAGTTCTTTTGGCAGGTGCTGGGGCAGTTGCCAGAGCAGCTTTTGGGGCAGTGCGTCTTTTCTTGACAGAAGGCCCAGCGTCATCACTAGAGCTGCTCTCACTTTTTGAAAACTGCGCTATGTCAAAATCTGACGCAGTGTCTGTTGCCTCAGAGTCAGACGCCAAAAAGGCATATGCCTCTTCAACGCTGTACCTGCGCTGCATTTTGCCCACTAAAAAAACTTTTTTTTTGTTTTATTTTCTTACGCTATCCCTAAACCTAAATCTAACCCTAAAACTTACCCTAGCCTACGTATATCCTGAACCTACCTAACCCAAGTGAACTACCTATCTAAACTGCACTTATTATATATATATTTTTTTTTTTTTTTTTTTTTTTTTTTTTGGGGGGGGTTTGGGGTTTTTTGGTTTGTTTTTTTTTCTTGCGCTATCCCTAAACCTAAATCTAACCCTAAAACATACCCTAACCTACGTATATCCTGAACCTACCTAACCCAAGTGAACTACCTATCTAAACTGCACTTATTATATATATATTTTTTTTTTTTTTTTTGGGGGGGGTTGGGGTTTTTTGGGTTTTTTTTTTTTCTTACGCTATCCCTAAACTTAAATCTAACCCTAAAACTTACCCTAACCTACGTATATCCTGAACCTACCTAACCCAATTGAACTACCTATCTAAACTGCGCTTATTATATATATATATATTTTTTTGGGGGGGGGGGTTGGTTGTTTTTTTTTTTTCCCCTAAACCTAAATCTATCCCTAAAACTTTCCCTAACACATGTCTACACTAAACCTACCCAACTACCTACCAAAATACCTAAACTATATTTACTATTAAAAAAAAAAAAAAAAAAAAAAAATTAAAAAAAATTTTAAAAAAATTTAAAAAAATCTAAAAAAATTCAAGGGGGATGGGGGGAAAACACTGATCTGCAGCAAATTGATCACTCCAAGAGTGATCAGATGGGGGGGCACTTATTGATCACTGCAGAACAGTGATCAAAGGGTTAAATTTCTTTATTTAAACTTTTTTTTTACTTTTTTTTTTTTACAGTAAGGCTGGAACACCATGTCTCTCTATCTCTCTCCACCTCAGCAGTATGCAAGGTGGAGTGAGGCAGAGAGATCTGACAGGGACAGTATTTACAAATACTGTCCCTGTCATTCTGGTTTTGCAACATGTTTCTGCCGCTTGTTACTAAGTGTCCCGATACCGGGACACTTAGTAACAAGCGGCTTGAACTCTTCCATCGCTCCGTGCGGCCGCGATGGAAGAGTTTAACCCTTGACGTATCAGGACCGTCAAGGGTCGTTGGATCACATTTACCCTTGACGGTCCTGGTACGTCAAGGGTCGCTAAGGGGTTAAAGGGATAGTAATAGTTTGAAGAAATTCTAATATTGTAGATATTAAAAATAGAAATATAATAACCGCCCTCACATCTCTCAAACCTTTATAGTTTGAGAGATTGAAGCATCTAAAGTCCCCCCGCCCCTTTCAGATATGTCAGCGCTCTATGGGACAGAAGCAGATCCTGGTCATTTGACCAGTCGGTGGCTCTTCAGCAGAGCCGAGATCACGCTATGTAAAATTAAATACTTCATTAGAACAGTCTACAAAGTGTGCCTGGTTTACAAGCACACTTTGTGGACTGTTCCAATGAAGTATTTCATTCTACATAGTGTGATCTCAGCTCTGCTGAAGAGCCGCCAGCGGATCTGCTTCTGTCCCATAGAGCGCTGACATATCTGAAAGGGGCAGAAAGGGGGGACTTTAGATGCTTCGATCTCTCAAACTATAAAGGTTTGAGAGATGTGATACAGGTTATTGTACTTCTATTTTTAATATCTACAATATTAGAATTTCTTAAAACAAACTATTACTATCCCTTTAAGGGGGTAACCAATTGAATGCTAAAGAGGCCTCCAAATCATTGCAGAACTTTCTGCACTCTATGAGGCAGTTGTTTTGCTCCAGAATTGCCGTAACCAGAATTAGGAACATAAACCCATTATTCTGAAAATCAAACTGAAGCAATTTTGGAGCATACCAAGAGCACTATTGGGGTCTAATAAAAATGACAATTTTAAATGGAGCTTTAACCACTTTAACCGCTTGAATGCTAGAGACACATTGTTAAGTGCTCCAGAATAGATGGGACTTGCAAGCATAACACTATCATCACTTAATAATACACCCTCACTTTTCTTAATCTGTATTAAACTGTAAATTAATCATCTTGTTTTAATTTCAAACAGGCAAAAGAACTGTTGTAACACCCTTGTAACTCACTCAGCTCACGTCTGCATTCCGTCACCAGTCTGGACACAGGAGGGGCGTGTCTTCTAGCCTTCCCACATGAGCACCAGCGATATTACTAGCTGGCGACCATGTTGGAAAGCCATTGATTGGTGCTTTTGATGAGCCTCTCAATCATCAACTCAGCTTCAGTGAAATGTCTGCCTCATAGGCAGATAGATAGATAGATAGATAGATAGATAGATAGATAGATAGATAGATAGAGCTATTGATGCTAAAGCCAAGTACAGATAAAGGGAGAAAGATTGCCGAAGACTTCTATCCGCATACTAATTTTTCAAATTGTGTGGAAGCTCTAGACTGAATTATGATGCCCTTAAAATGTGGCTCTAAGTTAATTAATTAGAAAATAACATTTTCTATTCCACTAGTCAACAATACTATTGCTTCATTTCAAAGGCAGTAGTAACACTTGTAAGCATTGAATACAACAAAGTTTTCAATCATTTGAATTCTGAAAAAAAGATGAACAGTGAAAGACTTAAATGTGCCTTCTGGAGCCCCTCTTCTTGGAACTTCCCGCTTCTTGGAACAGTAAAGCCTATCATGTCTCTGTTATTGTTGCTGATTAGACTTTTCCATTAACAGAAATTGTTTGAGACAATTTTCCAGCATTTTCACTGACTGACGGGGCAAGGATGTCATTCTTGCTCATAAAATTTTCCCCAACCCTATTCAGGTCAAAACTGAATGTGTGTTAAAGTGGCATGAGCTATGCACATTTTTTTCCACAATAAAGATAGGTTTGTGTTTATAATAATATTGATAATTAATTGATATAAATGGACCACAAAGTGTTTACATCTTTGAAGAGGACAGTAGGAGAGGAGAAAATTATGATGATAGGCAGAAGTGCTCTAGGAGCTATGTACAAACAGGAATATCTTTAGTCTGTTTTTGAAAATGTCTTAAATGGAAGAGTCTCTCACTGTGCGTGGCATGGAGTTGCAGAATGTTGGTGCAGAATACATGGAAACTCAGGTCCCTAAAGTAGATTGTGAGACTCTTAGAATGTGAACATGTTGACACTCAGTAGGGGACTTAGGCTATAGGGAAAGAAAAGACCCTTCAGGTAACTGATCATTTAGAGGTTTGTATGTCAGCAAACAAGTTGCCAATGAATGCAATGTTTCACAGTGACCCAGTGTAGATAATGGAGGACAGGGATAATACATCTTACTACCACCAACACGTCCATTCACTGCTCCTACTCATAATAATAATAGTGTTGATTTATAAACTGTTAATGTGTGGAGTGATGTTTTATCTATTGCTGCTGTGAAAATAATGCATGATGTAAGTGTCTATCTCTAGTATCTGTCACTGTCACCCTCAAGTGTAGGATTTCTGCCTGTATGTCACCTATTATTCAAAAGTATTTTTAACTGTTTCTGTCACTGTCAATGTTACTGTCTACTAGTGATGATCGAGCACCCCAATGCTCGGGTGTTCGGGTGCTCTGGCCGAGCACCCCCGGAGGCTCGAGTGCTCGGCCGAGCACCCGAGCCCCATTGAAGTCAATGGGAGGACTCGAGCATTACACCAGGCACCCCCTGCTCTGATGAGGGGAGGGTGCCTGGTCCATAGGAAAAGGGCAGAAAATGATGGAAACACCACAGAAATGGTTCAGGGACAGCATAGGGAGGATGTCTGGATGCATCTTGGACTCCAACGTCGCTGCTGGGAATGATGTTTCGCCCGTAGTACGCCATTTTTACAGACTGACCGTAAAACACACAAAAAGGAAGATAAAAACGACTTTAGGCGAAAAATTGTTACCAAACAGTATTTGCTGTATATTTACTTGTATATCATCTGCAAATTCTGCGAAAAATTTCATCGATTTTTCGGAACTGGGGCCATGATTAAGAGGGAAACGTGCGCAGAGGCAAATTCTGCAAAAAATGTCATCGATTTTCGGAACTGGGGCCATGATTAAGAGGGAAACGTGCGCAGAGGCAAATTCTGCAAAAAATTTCATCGATTTTTTGGAACTGGGGCCATGATTAAGAGGGAAACGTGCGCAGAGGCAAATTCTGCAAAAAATTTCATCGATTTTTCGGAACTGGGGCCATGATTAAGAGGGAAACGTGCGCAGAGGCAAATTCTGCAAAAAATTTCATCGATTTTTCGGAACTGGGGCCTTAAGAGGGAAACGTGCGCAGAGTAAAGCAGGTGTTCAACGTGGTTATGGCCCGGGTAAGGTACAGCATTCAGGAACGGAGGCCGCAGCTACCACAGGTTTTACAACATGTCCGTTTGCCCTTGTTAAGTCCAAAATTTATAGTCAGAACAGTGGGGTCTGATCCATTCAGTAAAAGTGACGAAGTGACTTAGTGGATGAAGCCAAGAACTACCTTCTGCTCTGTCGAACACCCCAGCCCTATTTAATTCAATGGGAGGACCTGAGGCACTCCGATACAACCTGTATATCACAAAATGGAGGGCCTCATTCACATTGTGGTACAATAGTTCAGGTAGTGGTCCAACACTCATAAAGCCGATGCACTAAGTGAAAGGGCTGCCAAAAATTAGACTGAAATGTCACTCCAATACACCCTTTATTACACATAAAGGAGGGCATCATACACACCCTTGAAAAATTAGGATTAATAGCCTGCTGGTGACCCTCTAAAACATTAGGGGCGAGGGCATGCCGCTAAGCTGACCATCTAAAACATTAGGAATGAGGGTCTGCAGCTGAGCTGACCATCTAAAACATTATGGGTGAGGGTCTGCTGCGGAGCTGACCATCCTAAACATTATATGCGAAGGCCCGCTAGTGAGCTGACGCTATAAAACATTATATGAGAGGGCCCGCTAGAGAGCTGACCCAATAAAACATCATATGAGAAGGCCCGCTGGTGAGCTGACCTATACAAAAATTGTCAAACAGGGCCCGCTGGTGAGCTGGCCCTATATAAAAATTATATCACAGGGCCCGCTGGTGAGCTGGCCCTATTTAAAAATTATATCACAGGGCCCGCTGGTGAGCTGGCCCTATATAAAAATTATATCACAGGGTATATGGAAGAGAGCCAACCATATACCCGTTTTTTGGGTGGAAGGGGTGAATGGGAATACAGAGTATTCCCATCATTGTAAATAACATATCTAAAGTGACTTTATGTTCACCCGGGGCTTTCCTCCAGTGGAGTGGAGAAGTCAGGGGAAATCCAGGCCTTGTTCATTTTTATAAGTGTCAACCTATCAGCATTTTCGGTGGAAAGGCGGATACGCTTATCTGTTATGATGCCACCAGCAGCACTAAATACCCGCTCAGACAGAACGCTGGCGGCAGGGCAGGCCAGCACCTCCAAGGTGTAGAGTGCCAGTTCATACCACGTGTCCAGCTTGGACACCCAGTAGTTGTTAGGCACAGAGGGATCATTGAGGACGCTGACACGGTCTGCAACGTACTCCTTCACCATCTTCCAAAACGTTTCCCTCCCTGTGACACTAGGCTGCGCATCAGGGTAAGGGTGCTGGCGGGGTGTCATGAAGGTGTCCCACGCCTTGGAGACTGTTGCCCTGCCTTTGTCGGAACTGCTGTGTGCTACCCTTTTCTCCCCTTCTCGATTGGCCAAGTTAGCACGTACTCTGCCGCCAGCGTTGTCAGATGGAAAATTTTGGAGCAATTTTTCAACAAGAACCTTCTGGTATTGCACCATTTTGCTTGTCCTCTCCACCGGAGGAATGAGAGATGAGAAATTCTCTTTGTAGCGGGGGTCCAGAAGGGTGAACACCCAGTAATCCGTGTTGTCTAAAATGCGTATAACGCGTGGGTCACGGGAAAGGCAGCCTAACATAAAGTCAGCCATGTGTGCCAGAGTACCAACAGGCAAGATTTCGCTGTCCTCACCAGGAGGATGACTCTCAATCTCCTCATCCTCTTCCTCCTCTTCTGCCCACCCACGCTGAAGAGATGGAACTAAAGTTCCATGGCTACCCTCTGTAGCGGAGGCAACCGTGTCTTCCTCCTCCTCCTCCTCCGCCTCCTCCAATTGTCGCTGAGAAGACGAAGTGAGGATGCTCTGGCTATCACCTTGTGTAAGCTCTTCCTCTCGCATTTCCACCTCTTCCACATGCAAAGCGTCGGTTTTAATTGTGAGCAGCGAGCGTTTCAGTAGACACAGAAGTGGGATGGTTACACTGATAATAGCGTTATCGCCGCTCACCATCTGTGTCGATTCCTCAAAATTGCGTAAAACCTCACAGAGGTCTGACATCCATTCCCACTCCTCACTTCTGATTAGAGGAAGTTGAACGGAGAGGCGACGACCGTGTAACAGCTGGTACTCCACTACTGCCCTCTGCTGCTCACAAAGCCGGGCCAACATGTGGAAGGTGGAGTTCCAGCGCGTGCTCACGTCACACAGCAGCCGGTGAGCTGGCAATTGTAAGCGCTGCTGCAGCTTCAACAGGCCGGCTGAAGCTGTTGATGACTTACGGAAATGTGCACACACGCGGCGCACCTTGGTCAAGAGATCATGCAAATTGGGGTAGGTTTTTAGAAATCGCTGAACCACTAAATTAAATACATGCGCTAGGCATGGTACGTGTGTGAGCTTGCCGAGCTCCAAAGCCGCCACCAAGTTACGCCCATTATCACACACAACCATGCCTGGTTGCAGGTTGAGTGGCGAGAGCCACTGCTCGGTCTGGTGACTAATCCCCTGCAACAGCTCTGAGGCCGTGTGCTGTTTGTCCCCAAGGCAGATCAGCTTCAGCATGTCCTGTTGACGCTTCCCCACTGCAGTGCTACACTGCTTCCAGCTACCGGCTGATGGGTGAGTGGCGCTGCGCGCAGAGAATTCGGAGGTGGAAACGGAGGAGGAGGAGGAGGAGCCAATAACGTAGGTGCTGGCGGAAACCCTGATGGAGGTAGGGCCCGCAATCCTCGGCGTGGGTAGCACCTGTGCCATCCCAGGGTCCGAGTCGCTCCCAGCCTCCACGACATTCACCCAGTGTGCCATCAGGGAAATGTATCGTCCCTGGCCACAAGCACTTGTCCATGTGTCAGTCGTTAAGTGGACCTTCCCAGTAACTGCGTTGGTCAGGGCACGGGTGATGTTACGGGACACATGGTGGTGTAATGCGGGGACGGCACACCGGGAAAAGTAGTGGCGGCTGGGGACTGCGTACCGAGGGACAGCTGCTGCCATCAGGCTGCGGAAGGACTCAGTCTTCACAAGCCTAAATGGCAGCATTTCGATGGCCAGTAATTTGGAAAGGTGTGAGGTTAGTGCTATGGCCTGTGGGCTGGGTATTTTCGCTTGCGCTCAAATGCCTGGGGTAACGACATTTGGACGCTGCGCTGGGACAGGGAAGTGGATGTGGTCGCTGATGGTGCTTCAGATGGTACAGGTGCAGGGCGGGAGGTATGCGGGCCTGCGCCTTCAACAGGCGATTGGCCGGCACCGAAAACAGGGGAAGAGGAAGCAGTGGTGTGGCCTGCAGACACAGATTGGCGATCCGGGCGTTCCTCCCACTTATTACGGTGCTTGGATGCCATGTGTCGGATCATGCTGGTGGTGGTGAGGTTGCTAGTGTTCATGCCTCGGCTCATTCTGGTGTGGCACAGGTTGCAAACTACAATTCTTTTGTCGTCCGCACTTTCCTTAAAAAAACGCCATACCGCGGAACACCTAGCCCTTGGCAAGGGAGATTTACGCAAGGGGGTGCTCCGTGGAACATTTGCGGGCCGGTTTGGTGCGGTCCGCCTTCTTTCTTTAGCCACACCACTGCCTCTTCCAGCCTGTTGCGGTGCTGCAGATGGCTCACCCTCAGGACTGCTGTCATCGCTCGGCTCTCCACCTTCCCAGGTGGGGTCAGTCACCTCATCGTCCACCAAGTCCTCCTCCACTTCCTCACTCTGATCATCCTCCTCATTTCTTGATCCCACCACATACTCAGTCATTGACAACTGTGTATCATCCTCCTCATCATCCACTTCCTTTGACCTTAAATGCCGTTCCCCTCTGTCATCTTCTTGTGATTGGGTACCCTCTAGAGGTTGTGAATCAGGGCACAAGATCTCATGTTCCTCTGCAAGCGTGCTTGGAGAGAGGTTCAAATGAAGGATTGGTGATGAGACGAGCTCCTCACTATATCCCAGTGTGGGATCACTTCTTTGGCCAGACCCTCTATGGTGGGAGGAAGGATGATCAGGGTGAGGATTATGTTGACCAGACTCTTGGCTACTGAGAGTGGACTTGGTGGAAGACAGGGTGGTGCTTAACCGACTGGAAGCAGTATCAGCTGAAATCCAACCGACCACCTGTTCGCAGTGGTCTGACCTCGAGAGTGATGTCCTGCGACGCCCTGTAAACTGAGACATGAAGCTAGGTATGGTGGATGTCTTTCTTTCTTGTGCTCTGGCACCAGGCACAGTTTCTACGCGTCCTGACCCGCGCCCTGAACTATCAGGATCACGTCCACTTCCCCGTCCCTTTTTACCCGCCTTCTTCATATTACACGGAATATGTGCTGCTAATCTGCAACTTTGCACACTAAACAGAATGTGCTGCTAATCTGTAACTTTGCACACTAAACAGAATGTGCTGCTAATCTGCGGCTAGGCACAGTGAAAGGAATATGTGACGTTTATTTTTTATACTTTCCACACTAAACAGAATGTGCTGCTAATCTGCAACTTTGCACACTAAACAGAATGTGCTGCTAATCTGCGGCTAGGCACAGTGAAAGGAATATGTGACGTTTATTTTTTACACTTTCCACACTAAACAGAATGTGCTGCTAATCTGCAACTTTGCACACTAAACAGAATGTGCTGCTAATCTGCGGCTAGGCACAGTGAACGGAATATGTGACGTTTATTTTTTAAACTTTGCACACTAAACAGAATGTGCTGCTAATCTGCAACTTTGCACACTAAACAGAATGTGCTGCTAATCTGCGGCTAGGCACAGTGAACGGAATATGTGACGTTTATTTTTTAAACTTTGCACACTAAACAGAATGTGCTGCTAATCTGCAACTTTGCACACTAAACAGAATGTGCTGCTAATCTGCGGCTAGGCACAGTGAACGGAATATGTGACGTTTATTTTTTACACTTTGCACACTAAACAGAATGTGCTGCTAATCTGCAACTTTGCACACTAAACAGAATGTGCTGCTAATCTGCGGCTAGGCACAGTGAAAGGAATATGTGACGTTTATTTTTTACACTTTGCACACTAAACAGAATGTGCTGCTAATCTGCAACTTTGCACACTAAACAGAATGTGCTGCTAATCTGCGGCTAGGCACAGTGAACGGAATATGTGACGTTTATTTTTTACACTTTGCACACTAAACAGAATGTGCTGCTAATCTGCAACTTTGCACACTAAACAGAATGTGCTGCTAATCTGCAACTTTGCACACTAAACAGAATGTGCTGCTAATCTGCGGCTAGGCACAGTGAACGGAATATGTGACATTTATTTTTTACACTTTGCACACTAAACAGAATGTGCTGCTAATCTGTAACTTTGCACACTAAACAGAATGTGCTGCTAATCTGCGGCTAGGCACAGTGAAAGGAATATGTGACGTTTATTTTTTATACTTTCCACACTAAACAGAATGTGCTGCTAATCTGCAACTTTGCACACTAAACAGAATGTGCTGCTAATCTGCGGCTAGGCACAGTGAAAGGAATATGTGACGTTTATTTTTTACACTTTCCACACTAAACAGAATGTGCTGCTAATCTGCAACTTTGCACACTAAACAGAATGTGCTGCTAATCTGCGGCTAGGCACAGTGAACGGAATATGTGACGTTTATTTTTTAAACTTTGCACACTAAACAGAATGTGCTGCTAATCTGCAACTTTGCACACTAAACAGAATGTGCTGCTAATCTGCGGCTAGGCACAGTGAACGGAATATGTGACGTTTATTTTTTAAACTTTGCACACTAAACAGAATGTGCTGCTAATCTGCAACTTTGCACACTAAACAGAATGTGCTGCTAATCTGCGGCTAGGCACAGTGAACGGAATATGTGACGTTTATTTTTTACACTTTGCACACTAAACAGAATGTGCTGCTAATCTGCAACTTTGCACACTAAACAGAATGTGCTGCTAATCTGCGGCTAGGCACAGTGAAAGGAATATGTGACGTTTATTTTTTACACTTTGCACACTAAACAGAATGTGCTGCTAATCTGCAACTTTGCACACTAAACAGAATGTGCTGCTAATCTGCGGCTAGGCACAGTGAACGGAATATGTGACGTTTATTTTTTACACTTTGCACACTAAACAGAATGTGCTGCTAATCTGCAACTTTGCACACTAAACAGAATGTGCTGCTAATCTGCAACTTTGCACACTAAACAGAATGTGCTGCTAATCTGCGGCTAGGCACAGTGAACGGAATATGTGACATTTATTTTTTACACTTTGCACACTAAACAGAATGTGCTGCTAATCTGCAACTTTGCACACTAAACAGAATGTGCTCCTAATCTGCGGCTAGGCACAGTGAACGGAATATGTGACGATTATTTTTTACACTTTCCACACTAAACAGAATGTGCTGCTAATCTGCAACTTTGCACACTAAACAGAATGTGCTGCTAATCTGCGGCTAGGCACAGTGAAAGGAATATGTGACGTTTATTTTTTACACTTTGCACACTAAACAGAATGTGCTGCTAATCTGCAACTTTGCACACTAAACAGAATGTGCTGCTAATCTGCGGCTAGGCACAGTGAACGGAATATGTGACGTTTATTTTTTACACTTTCCACACTAAACAGAATGTGCTGCTAATCTGCAACTTTGCACACTAAACAGAATGTGCTGCTAATCTGCGGCTAGGCACAGTGAACGGAATATGTGACGTTTATTTTTTACACTTTGCACACTAAACAGAATGTGCTGCTAATCTGCAACTTTGCACACTAAACAGAATGTGCTGCTAATCTGCGGCTAGGCACAGTGAACGGAATATGTGACGTTTATTTTTTACACTTTCCACACTAAACAGAATGTGCTGCTAATCTGCAACTTTGCACACTAAACAGAATGTGCTGCTAATCTGCGGCTAGGCACAGTGAAAGGAATATGTGACGTTTATTTTTTACACTTTCCACACTAAACAGAATGTGCTGCTAATCTGCAACTTTGCACACTAAACAGAATGTGCTGCTAATCTGCGGCTAGGCACAGTGAACGGAATATGTGACGTTTATTTTTTACACTTTGCACACTAAACAGAATGTGCTGCTAATCTGCAACTTTGCACACTAAACAGAATGTGCTGCTAATCTGCAACTTTGCACACTAAACAGAATGTGCTGCTAATCTGCAACTTTGCACACTACACAGAATGTGCTGCTAATCTGCAACTTTGCACACTAAACAGAATGTGCTGCTAATCTGCAACTTTGCACACTAAACAGAATGTGCTGCTAATCTGCGGCTAGGCACAGTGAACGGAATATGTGACGTTTTTTTTTTAAATTTGTGCCCCCCCAAACAAAAAATAACTGCTGCCCCCACACACAACAGTCCTAAAAAGGACTTTTGGGTCTTTATATGGTGATCCAACACTTTTCTTCTCCCTACACTGACTTTCCCTTCCTATCCTCATCTCTCCCTGGCTAAGACTGAGCCGAACTCGCTGGTCAGGTGCTATACAGCACCCGATCACGGGTTCTGGCCAGCCAATCAGTGTAATGCCAGCAGCCAACATGGCTGCTGGCATTACACTGATGTCAGAGCCTCCCCGAACGTTTATTGGCTGCGCAGCAGCCGCGAAACGTGCGGGGAGGAGACCCGAACATGGCGGGCGAGCACATGCGGTACTCGTACGAGTACCGCCATGTGCCGAGCAGAGCGATGCTCGAGCCGAACCGAGCTTCGGCCGAGCATGCTCGCTCATCACTACTGTCTACAAATAACACCCACATTCCCTGCAACAGTCCAAAGAAACTAGCACCAACACCCCTGAACTCATACAACTCAAGCCTCCCTCTGCTTTGCTTGTCTGTCTCTACACTAACTAATGTCAAAATTTCAGCAGCCTTCTCTTTTTCTGTCAGACTGCAGCTTTAACTTGCACAGCTTGAATATTGCAATAAAGCACATAGCAGTAGGTTCAGCAGCTATCACAGTGCCCCGTGATTGCCTCCAGTGTCTGTGTGTTCAGGCGACATTCTTTACTTCCTGGTTGTCACGCTGTAACACATTCACTATTCTTATATGCTATTGCTTGTTGCCAGAGTCAGTCTCCGCCTACTTGCTAGACCTTAAAGGCCTCAGCCTGCCACTACTACCTTGCCCTTTCATGGTGTACCTGTGCACTATAGCTCTTGTGATTCCGATGCTTGATTCCCGTGTATGACTCCTGGATTCGCCTGACTTCGACTCCACTTGATCCCTGACTGCTCTCCGTTTCCGGGGTGACTCCTGATTCTGGCTGACTACCCGTTCCGGTTTGACTCCTGACTCTGGCTGACTACCCACTCCGATCAGACTCCTGGATCTGGCTGACTACCCGTTCCAATCTGACTCCTGGCTCTGGCTGACTACCCATTCCGGTTTGACTCCTGGCTCTGGCTGACTACCCGCTCCGATCTGACTCCTGGCTCTGGCCAACTACTCGCTCCGTTCTACTCCTGGCTGGACTGATTGCCTTCCGGCTACAGCTGATAGTCTATCCTCCTTACTAGTGTTGAGCGAGCACCCCGATGCTCGGGTGCTCGGGTGCTCTGACCGAGCACCCCCTGAGGCTCGAGTGCTCGGCCAAGCACCCGAGCCCCATTGAAATGAATGGGGCGACACCAGGCACCCCCTGCTCTGATGAGGGGAGGGTGCCTGGTCAATGCCCCCTTCATCTCCGCTATGCCCCCTTCATCTCTGAATGCCCCCTTCAGCTCCGCAATGTCCCCCTTCATCTCCGCAATGTCCCCCTTCATCTCCGCTATGCCCCTCTTCCACAATGTGCCCCTTCATCTCCGCTATGCCCCTCTTCCACAATGTGCCCCTTCATCTCCGCTATGCCCCTCTTCCACAATGTCCCCCTTCATCTCCTCTATGGCATAGAGGAGATGAAGGGGGACATTGTGGAAGATGGGCATAGCGGAGATGAAGGGGCACATTGTGGAAGAGGGGCATAGCGGAGATGAAGGGGGACATTGTGGAAGACGGGCATAGCGGAGATGAAGGGGGACATTGTGGAAGAGGGGCATAGAGTCTATGCCCCTCTTCCACAATGTCCCCCTTCATCTCCGCAATGCCCCCTTCATCTCCGCAATGCCCCCGTACCTCCAGTCCCTGGTGGTCCAGCGGAGCGTCTTCGGATCTGTGCCTCTTCCGGCACAGATCCCCGCCACCCGAACATGGCGGGAGAGCACATGGCGGTACTCGACGAGTACCGCCATGTGCCGAGCAGAGCGATGCTCGAGCCGATCCGAGCATCGGCCGAGCACGCTCGCTCATCACTACTCCTTACCATTGGCTTACTATCTCCACTAGCACTCTCGGTGCCTTGGTGATTCCTCCTTACTAGCGCTGTACAGTTGGGTCAGTCTATGATACTGGCCTTCCCGATGCCTAGCGTTCTAGGAAGAGTCTGCCTCTGTTGCATGTCTTGTCACCCTAGAGTCCTAGGGAGATTCAGCCTCTGTTGCCTGTCCAGTCACCCTAGCGTTCTAGGGAGATTCTACCATTGTTGCCTGTCCAGTCACCCTAGCGTTCTAGGGAGAGTCTGCCTCTTTTGCCTGTCCAGTCACACTAGCATTCTAGGGAGAGTCTGCCTCTGTTGCCTGTCCGGTCAACCTAGCCTCTGTTGCCTGTCTAGGGGAAATTCCCTCTTTTTCCAGGGGCTTTATAGCTGCTCCTGTACTAGTAGCTACTACCATCCTTGCTACTAGAGCTTACCAGCATTCAGAGTGGTACTCCAGTCAGGTGATCCTGTCCTAGTCCTACCCTGCTCTGTGAAGGTTGAGGAAGTGTCCAGTCACTGTCCTCATATCTGGCCCTGTGAAGGTTGGGGAAGTGCTATTTATTTTATTATTGTGCTATTCTTAATAAAGATCACTGTTTTACCATATTTGTACTTGTCATTGTTGTTATTCCTAAATCACTCTGTGACAGCAGCAAAGTCCACCACAATCACAATATTTGCTCGTCTTTCTTGTTCTTCACCCTTTGTCCTTTCACACCCATACTTTCTGTACCCTATCTGTATAGAGAACAACTGGTTATCACCAATATTCAAAAATCAGGCAACTTCAGCTCCCCCTCTTTTCCTGTCTACCTCTACACTAGCTATTTCAAAACGCCTCCCTCTGTCCCAAGCACTGATTGACAACATGCAGTAAACTGACTCCCCTTCTAAAATGGAAAGTTAGCAAGGTGGGAATACATCTGGGAATTCTACCGTTGTTCCTTTTGAGGCAAACGTTTATCTGTGCCTATTGGCAATATGGAAAGATATAACTTACAAAATTAAAAAAAAAAACACAGAAATTTTCTAGTGATATTTTCTGCTTGAACAAAGAGCTGTTTCATTTAATAAAGTTATTTATTTGAACCTGTTTAACTTGTCTGTGTTTTGAAAATCTAAATCTGACATCAAATTGAGTTGCATGTAATTACTCATACATTTACTTATATTGTGAGTTACCGCAGTAGATATCCAGTCTAGAAACATTATAGTTCAGAGCAGACCAAACCATATTTTGGCAATCACTCTTCCTCTTTATTCTGTTCATTGCAGGATTAATTTTCAGGATCATAAAGTCACCAACTCTGTCCTTTGTTTATTAACAGCTCCACTTCCAACATTTTTGCCACAACGGAAGTGAAATAATAACTACTTCCAGTGTATCTTACAATACTTATTGGAGACTAGCAGACCAAAAATGATACCTTTATTGGCTAAATGAGTGACTTTGGATGCAAACTTTCAAGTCAACTAGATCTCTTCTTCAGACGTCATAAGAATGAAGGCTGAATGCACAATACATGACTTTAAAGTGGAACTTTCATCCAATATAAAGTTGCCCTGCAATAATTAAGCAGGTAGCGACTAGCTTTATCATATATATATTACCTCTCAAATGTAGCCAATTATAAAGAAATCCTTTATTTTAGGAGACCGGAAGCCAGACATCAGCGTAGACATTTTGTCTGCGTGCCTGCGATGTCAGTCCCGGTCTCCATTGAGAAGCATTGCAGTTTGGAATTCAGGAACCTAGCATAACAATTTACCACAAGGTAACAGGAAGGGACTGACAGCACAGGCGCACAGACTGCACTAAAATGGCCGTCAGTCTCATAAAATAAAGGATTTCTTTATAATTGGCTACATTTGAGAGGTAATATTTATATTATAAAGCTAATCGCTACCTGCTTAATTATTGCAGGGCGGCTTTATATCAGATGAAAGTTCCGCTTTAAAACTTATGAACATAATTTTAACATCCAACCCCCCTGAACAGCCAAAGAGGCATCCACCACACTGCAATACACTACATTGGATACCTATGTGGCACCCAAAGGGTAAAATTCCACACTATCAGCGTGGGTCATAACTTCTCTAACTCTAGGCTCTGTTACAGCGATTTGAAGTAGACTAGAGATTGCAAACAAGATTAATTACCTTTTCCACTCTCCATTGTTGGGTTTATCCCCCTGAGTAAAACAAGGGTTTTCCCTCTGCTGAAAGGTGTTTTATTCAGAAGTTATTACAGCTCAAAATAGAACTTTTAGGTGCAGTTAAATGCAGTATCACAGCGGCCTGAAAATGTACAGTGGCGTTGTTGCTAGACTCTCCTATGAAGATTTCTGGTCAACTGACAAGCGCTGTCCATTGGATGGTATAGCAACAGTGCCACTGTACAATTTCAGGCCACTGTGATACTACACATATAAAAAATTAAAGTATAAGATAAAATAACTTTTGAATTAAACACCTTTCAGCAGTGGCAGTACCCTTTTTTACTCAGGAGGATAAATCCTACAACATATATTTATTACATCATAAGTATTACTAACCCTTTAATGCCAAAAACACCTTACAGTTGCTCCAAAGCTTGCACAGGACAGTGGCATTAATCCCACCAGTTGCTATATGAGCTGTTCAGTACATTGAGTTACAAAATGTACAGAGGAAAGCAATGCTTCACATTGGCCACATATACCCAATTGTTCTCCCATTGGTGTAAATGGTGTTAAGAAGAGATTATTTGGTGTAAGTGACTTAGTAAATTCCAGCATCAAAATTGTGTTTGTACATTAACCCCACCCCATTGTTTTGACTGCACATTCAGGAACCCCAGCCCTTGCTCCAGGACTACATCACAGGAGATGCTGGTCACCAGATACATGCAATGATTGAAGAGGAATAAGCCATTAGCCCAGGGCTCAAAATTTCAAGTTCTGAGCTACTAGTCAGGCCTGAAAAGTCACTCGCCACCAGTTTCCATGCCTAGCTCCACCCTTATACCCACCATTAACCCCACCCTTCTTAAGTTCTCTTTGATGAAATTACACTGTTGTTCAGCAGTGTGATACACCACACAGTCTGATCTCCTAAAAGAGGGATTTGGGTGTCAAAGAGACATACCTGGGAAGTATGCAATATCCGTCATCCCCAGCCACTGGCAGGGAGCTCACTGAATATATGTTTCCAGAGAGCTTTCTGTCCAGAACTGTGAGTGCAGGGATAGTGATACAGTGAAGATAAGAAGGTGGTAATTGTTAGGAGCCATTAGTGCCTCTTTAATGATCAGAGGGGTGTGAAAGGCATTCTGAAGCAATGCACACGCCTCTGGTTCTTAAAGAGTTAATGCTGTACCAGAAGTGACAAATACTACGAATAACCCCACCCCACCCCACCCCTTTATCATAACATGAATAGAAAATCCTAATGTCATTATAAATCAATTTTCCATAGACTTGTACTCCAAAATTAAATCAGAAGTATCCAACTCACTGCAATGCAATGCATTGAAAACCTCTCTGACACTCTAAGGGTTAAAAAGTAGCTTTGAGGGAGCAAGCCCAAAATGAAATGGCTTATAGTGGCCATCAGGATTTTGTACCCAGATTTATCATACCTGGGCCTTTATTAGTGGATGGTGTTAGTGTACCTTTAAACAACAGTTAAGAGCTCTCTCTGATGCTAGTTACAGGATTAATGTATTAAAGACAAACTAAATAACACAATTGGCCTAGAGTACGTTATCTCCGCAAACTGATAAAGCCACAGAATGCTCATTAATGTTATCTCACAGCAGCGGACTCGCACAATGTTTATTATGAGATACATAATTTATAGCAGAAAGATGCTTCACCTATTTTGTCTAGAAATGACCAGGGTAGTAAATAAGGAGATAAGAAAGTGTTGAGGAAGGAAAAAGACCTCTTGCCTGCAGTGCAACTCCGTGTTCATGACGGACGAAATTCCGGTGTCTTAAGAAAATATGAAACAGGGACGCTCCACCTCTTCCCATCGCTATGCAGTGCATGAGGAGTACTAGCAGGTTTGAGAAAAGACTCTGTACTACTACAGATTTGTCTTTGCACAGCTGCTGCAATCATAGGTAATATATTATTTTCCTAAGCTTTTAACTAGTACTAAACTCTGAACTTTCTCCTGCTTAGCTGCATGACCATGCGACTACCAAGCCATGCAGCCTCACTGAAAACTTTTTTCTACCTGGCCAACCTTAACACCCCCCCCCCTCCCGCTCATTGCAACTCATTGTCTGCAAAATTTTGAGTCAGATACTTGTACCTCATCATGCAGACAGGTGCGTGAGTGTGCATATATCAAGCGTGCCCCGCATGAGCAGTACAGTTTGGCATCTCATCCCTTGCAGAGGGCTCAGCGAAAAGTGGGGCAAAGGGTCAGGGATGTGCACAGACATTTTGGGGGACAGGGGCTCAAATGAAAAAAAGGGCCCAGGGGTGTGGAAATTTTAAAAAAATCTACTTGTCCAAGGGACTAAAACAGGAGCCCAATCCACTTGTCCCTCATGACAATCTTCTTGTCCTAAACAGGCACGTGCTAGCAGACAGATACGCACTCGAAGAGATACCCCAACGTGCCTTCACATACATACATGTTAAGATGTTCAAAACGACACCCAAAGACCGACGTCGGCAAGTTGAATTGCTTCCGCTCAAGTGGAAACAATCAAGCAGGTAAAATCAATCACCTAGAGACGTGACATAAACATCCTATCCCACATACTAATGTCAAAAGTTGTTAACCTAAGACAAAGGAAACACAGCCTACCACCTCATATCAATATAGACTCCACCTCCAGACCCTGCCCACCCCGTGTCCACCTCCACACCCTGCCCACCATGTCCACCTCCACATCCTGCCCACCGTGTCCACCTCCATACCCTGCCCACTGTGTCCACCTTCACACCGTGTCTACATCCTGTGTCCACCTCCACACTGTGTCCACCTCCATACCCTGCGTCCACCTCCACACCCTGCCCACACTGTGTCCACCTCCACACTCTGTGTCTACACCCTGTGTCCACCTCCACACCCTGTGTCCACCTCCATACCCTGCCCACACCATGTGTCCACCTCCACATTCCACCTCCACATCCTGCCCACACCATGTGCCCACCTCCACATCCTGCCCACACTGTGTCCACCTCCACACCCTGTGTCCACCTTCATACCCTGTCCACACCATGTGTCCACCTCCACATCCCACCTCCACATCCTGCCCACACCATGTGTCCACCTCCACATCCTGCCCACACTGTGTTCATCTCCACACCCTGTGTCCACCTACACACCCTGTGTCCACCTCCATGTCCACACCCTGTGTTCACCTCCACACCCTGCCCACACCATGTGTCCACCTCCACATCCTGCCCACCCTGTGTCCACCTCCGCACCCTGTGTCCACCTCCATGTCCACACCCTGTGTCCACCTGCACACCCTGTGTCCACCTCCATGTCCACACCCTGTGTTCACCTCCACACCCTGCCCACACCATGTGTCCACCTCCACATCCTGCCCACACTGTATCCACCTCCACATCCTGCCCACACCATGTGTCCACCTCCACATCCTGCCCACATCATGTGTCCACCTCCACATCCTGCCCACACTGTGTCCACCTCCACATCCTGTGTCCACCTCCACACCCTGCATCCACCTCCACACCCTGTGTCCACCTCCACACCGTGCCCATCCTGTGTCCATCTCCACGCCCTGCCCAGCTGTGTCCATCTCCACACCGTGCCCAGCTGTGTCCATCTCCACACCGTGCCCACCGTGTGTCCAGCTCCACACCGTGCCCACCCTGTATCCAGCTCAACACCCTGCCCAGCTGTGTCCAGCTCAACACCCTGCCCAGCTGTGTCCAGCTCCACACCCTGCCCAGCTGTGTCCATCTCCACACCGTGCCCACCGTGTGTCCAGCTCCACACCGTGCCCACCCTGTATCCAGCTCCACACCCTGCCCAGCTGTGTCCAGCTCAACACCCTGCCCAGCTGTGTCCAGCTCCACACCCTGCCCAGCTTTGTCCATCTCCACACTCTGCCCAGCTGTGTCCATCTCCACACTCTGCCCAGCTGTGTCCATCTCCATATCCAGCCCAGCTGTGTCCATCTCCACACCCTGCCCAGCTGTGTCCATCTCCACACTCTGCCCAGCTGTGTCCATCTCCACACCCTGCTCAGCTGTGTCCATCTCCACACCCTGCCCAGCTGTGTCCATCTCTACACCCTGCATCCACCTCCACACCCTGCCCATCCTGTGCTGCCCAACTCCACACCCTGCCCACCTGTGTCCATCTCCACACCCTGCCCAGCTGTGTCCACCTTCACACCCTGTGTCCACCCTGCTAACACTGGCACTCAGTCAGATCAGTGCTTACCTCAGTGAATCCTCTTCCACTGACACTGTGCTGCCGCCAGCCTCCCTCTCAGCGGCTGAGCCTGGAGGACCTTATTGATGTTAGTGCCCCAAAAACTGCTGGAGAACTAGCTTTGCACACTCTGTTCAACTGCGCCAAGCATTTTTGTTGGCCCAAACAGACACGCACACGCATGCGCAGTTAGCAATTATAATAGCTTCGCATAGAGCAGCACAGGGGAGCCCTGGCGATGCGAGTTTAGAAAAAAAAAAAGACATTTTCAGCTTTGTCGGTCCGGCTCTGCTTGCCCGAAGCAGGGCTAAATATGATTACAAATGTAATTGCCCGGTGCCCGGAACTACATGTCCCGTGCGTCGGGAGATATAAATTCCACAACCCTGCAGGGCACTTCTCATAATTATTTATTTATTTAATTTTTTGGTTAAAAGGGCACTTTGGACAAAAAGGGCAGGTGCTCAAGCTCCCCTTGATGTCTATGTGTGCACGTGACTGCAAAGGGTAGCAAACCAGGACAAAGTCTTAATGCGGCGGGACAGTGGAAAAGGGCTCCAAAGTTGGCAGCTATGGGCATGTGATTATGAAAGTTAAAAAAATGCCTTTGCATCACAAGGTGTTCAACACACGGCTTCTGAATGCCTTGGAGACGTGTTTGGCACTCAGAGGGTTAAGATGGTGATTTCCTAACTCACAGTGTTATGGAATCAGCATCTTATCCCCTTGAGTGCCATATACGTCTCCAAAGCATTAACAAGCCGTGTGTTGATCACCGTCTCTACAAATATTTATTAACCCTTTGAGTACCTCTTGCCCCACTCTTACCTCTTCCATTACACCAAAATCACCTCTGACACGCTCAGGATGTCATACAATTGCTGCCATGGCGGAACACTCTAACGCACAGCTCTTCATGCATCCACAGCCTCTGGAATTCTACGTTCTATGCGACTGTTCAGGCTTCAGTTTCCACTCGCCCTCACTCATTGCTTTGCAATGCATTGCGTACCCCACTGGCACTCAATGGGTTAAAGCTTTCCACAACTGTTAGTAATAGACCCCTTTATCTTTTTTTTATCTACTTGCATATCAAGCATTAAATATAAGCTGTTATAAGCCTTTAACATTTGAATGCCCAAATAACCTTATACTGTTTGTGAAAAAATACCTATGATATATATATATCCTTTTATAGTTAGGATATTCTATTTAACCTTCTCCTGTGCTGCACCTGAGCTCTGGAATTCCCTCCTCTGCCCCATCAGACTCTTCCCCCAGCCTTCAGATCTTCAGACGCTCCCTGATAACTCTCCTCTTCAGGGAAGCCTATCAACTGCCTCCATTAAAATTATCACCGAGATTCACCCCTTGCCTGGACCACTGCACTCAACAGCACTTCTCTCTCCCACCCACTGACCAGCAGTTCATGTGGCAGGAGGCACTTACACCTAATAGCACTTACTCCTTCTGTGTCATACCTACCTTCCTATAGACTGTAAGATCTCACGAGCAGGGCCTTCATATCCTTCTGTTCTCCACATCTGATTTGTAGTATTTAATATCCCTGTATGTCTATTCCCTATTGTACACCACTGAGGAATAAGTTGGTGCTATATAAATAAATAATAATAATAACCTTTTGAGTGCCAGAAAGGTATCCAAAGCATTGCATGTGCGCTTGCGTGTATGCGTGTGCGCGTGTGTGTGCGTGTGTGCTCCATGAGATGTAGAAGTAAAAGATATTCAGTGCAAGTCTAGACCTTCCTTCGAAGGAAGAATTACATAGGGAGGAGATCATCGAAGCAGAGAAGCCAAAACAAGAACCTGAGAGTGAAAGAGACTGCAGGAGCAATCAAGGCTTTCATGCGGTAAGGCAAACTTACACTGCATATTGGATTCTGAAATTGAAGTGTATTTGTACCAGTAACTATTCTCTAAGCACATTACCATGGGTGGTGGGAAGGGCATGCCATGCTCATAGAGCATAGTTCATTTTAGCCTTCTTTCCTTTATCCTAAGCGAAGATATTCCTCAGTCTCTCACTAAGTACCGGCACGCTCTGTCCCTAGGATCGAACCTTTCACGCTATATCCGTGCAGAGGCAAAGGGGGATAATTCTGGCTTTTATGCAAAGGACTGGTGGGAGGGAAAGAATGGGAAGAGCAGAGAGTGAGAGGTAGGTGAAACGGCGATGAAAGGGAAGGTGGGAGGGCAAAATAGGGAGCAAAATGATGATGACAGGGAATACAAAACAGGCTATCCTTTTTATATCTATGGATTTTGTTGAATTATATTTTTCTGTTGTTTACAATTTATGACTGGTTATTGGGCATGTGATGGATTATTTCAGATACAGAGACATCAAATGCGTGGAGAAGGTTGTGGCTGTTCAGGCTGCAGTACGGGGTCAGTTCTTATCATACTGGATACCCTTTTATGCTTTTGATTGGTTTACTACACTATGTTCTCCTCCTCTACTTCCTGGAATCCAAGCAAAATGAGCAGTTGATTGTTTTATTTTCTAATCCTTTCAGTACCACAGGGGTATGCAATACACATCCTTATGTCACTGAAAGGGTTAAGGGAGTAATGCTGTTTGTGGTGCTGAAGTCTGAGTGCATCTCTCCTTTCCTGCACATGGGCAAGTGGGGGAGCAAAGAGGATGCTCTCAAACTTTAGGGTTGTCATACTGCTGGCAATGTGTGTGTGAAGGCATCCATTACACATAACCAGCAGTTCAACAACCCTGCATGGTAATGTGGGAACTACCCCCCCCCCCCCCGCATACTTAATTCTTAGTGCATATGGAGATGTGTGTCTATATCGGCTCACCATACATCCCCAGGCACTAAAGGCGATAACCCCAGGCACACTTTGTAGACTGTTCCAATGAAGTATTTATCTCTACATAGCGCTATTTTGGCTCTGCTGAAGAGCCCCCTCGAATTGGCCGACGCAGATCTCATGCTGAGAGCTTGACAGCTGACATATGTGGAAGGGGAGGGAGGGGGGAAGATTATAATCATATATTTCTCAAACTATAAAAGTTTGAGAGACAAGACTTACATCAATTAACTTATTTTTTTAATCTCTACAATATAACACTTACATAAAACCAGACATTACTATCACTTTAACCAACTGGTTACTGATCTAATATTATTATTATGCTATTCAGTATATTATTAATACTAATAACAAATTATTATTTTGTAGAGTGTTTATTAAATTTTTGTCTCCCTTTATTTATCCAAATTTTAATCTATTTTTTTTGGCATGATAGATCCACTTTAATGTCACAAAATGCCTCATTACAGAAGAAACAATAGCATGAATAACAATCAAGAGTGACAAAATGTCCAGCTCTTTCAAGTACTTCCAATCACCAGAAAGTCACCTGTTCAGTCCTGTCCATACAACCCTAATGTCCCTGCCCCATTTCCCCTGATGTGAAATCTGGTATCTTTTTGCTTGATTATTAAATTAATTTTCTAAAACTTTGGGGTTGTTAAACTATTTCCTTGGCATCTTTATTATTTCTCTGGCTTCAGAGAAATTTGTAAACATGCCTCTTCATGTCTATGAAATCTGGGGTAAACAGTGATCGTGCTAGCATATGTTAGATGATCCCATTGCCAGCAAGCAGGTTCTACAAGGAGAAGGAGAGTTGTGTGAAGCATCTTCCAATGTTCAGGGTAATAGATACGGCACAAGTCCTCTGTTGCATGCGATTGGCAATCACTGCAACGCTTCCTTGGATTCCATTGGAACATAGGTCAACATGGAGTCAGTGTCTGGATTCATCAAAATGTTCTTAATATTCAGGGCTTCCAGGATTTCACCATCAACGAAAGCATTAATGTCCATGGCTTGTTTCGTTGAACTGGTGTGTACCATGAGAAAGACAATTCTGTGAGTCCTGCACTTGCCTTTCAGAAACAATGATCAGTCTATGCTTTAGGTACTTCTCATACTCCAGTGTTACTTCACTTCTATGCTCATAATATGGCCAGGGTACAAGTACTTCAGGGGGTTCTCTGTGATGTTTTCTTCAGCCAACAGTTGGTAGTTCTGCATTATCTCAGTGAGGTGGGTATGGGAAAGCTCCTTCTTGGTGTAGGGTTGAACTAAATGGATGGTATAGGTTCCATTTTGTAAATGCTCCACCCAGGAGCAGGTAATTCCTCCATCGCGGATACGCTCACTAAAACGGAGCAGGAACGTGTCTGTCATCATTTTCTTCAGCAGTGAGTGCTCCTTCCTACGACTCAAAAACCCCATCACATAACCATCATTCCAGTTGTTTTCTAAATGTCCTTTCACCAAGCTCAGAATGGCATCAAGCCAGGTCCAGAAGTTGAAAGATCCATGAGGCATGTTCTCCTTAGAAAACTTGTTCCATGAAACAGTGCTCTCCTCTTTGGGGGTTTTATCATAAAGTTTCTTCTGCAGCATTGATAGCTGGTCTGCATTAAGCCCCCTCTTGGTACTGCAAGAGAACTGCCAGCTCAGGACTTCTGCCAGTTGCAGCCAGGGGACAGCAGGTGGCTTACAGAAAAAGTTCACATCCTTAGGGTCTGAACTCGGCAAGTTTAACCACAGGACTGATGCCCCCACACTAACAAACAGACTGATGTTGGAGATAATTACAAAAGTTATAGTGGTCAACTCTAATTCTAGCTTCAGGTCCTGGCAGTCAAAGAGGGTAGTGAAAGTAATAAGATGGAGTTCCTCCATGACACTGAGCAGTCCATCACAGGCTCCTTTGCCACCCTTGCCCCCAGTTCCAGCTTTCTGTTCTTTCAGTGTTTGCAATCCACTACCAGTCCCTCTCCCTGGAGATCCTCCATGGCCTTAGGCTGTGGCCCTAGGAGACTAAATCTATGGTACCCTTTGATATCTGGGGGGTCTTTACCCACAATGTAAGAAACCTTCATGCTGTATTTTAGCTTGGGCAGATTCACAAGTAATCTGACCCTCACAGAGACCTGGGAGCTGGTTTTTATCACCAAGGGTCTTTTACAAGGATAAGACACAATTGGTTGCTTGTTGACCACAAATGATCTCTTTAGCAAACAGCACAACATTTCAAGAAGTCTGTTATTCAGGTTAGGAGGGTCTGTTTTCAGTGGGTCTCTGTAACGGTTATTTGACACTCAGACACAGTAAGTTAGGTAAAACACAGTTTTATTGAACAATCTTAAAATGGCAATAACCCTCACGGGTCAAGTAATATATATACACAATATAGTACTGACACAGGACAGGTTACAGTAGTAAATACCCACACGGGTCCAGCAATTGTACAATACAGTATATTGATACAGGTCAGGTAGTTTGTGTGATACTCAAACGAGGCAGCAGTGAATGGGTTACTATTAGGCCAGGAAGACTGACAGGCCCTAATAGCGCGAGGCCCTTAAGACTCTCACTTGGAATGTAGAGTATAAATAGTGAGTAATGCCACAGGAGTAAGCGGAGACCCTTAATAAGCTAGTGGACTGCCGTAGCAGTAACGGAAGACAGACTGTAAATGCTAACAACCGGTGGAGAATGGCCCTTCCCCGAAGGGGTAAACGAACGCTCAGACCAAAGTAGACAGCCCAAGGTGGATAGTAGACTGAGGCACCCAAGAAAGACCAACCTCAGCTAATGGCAGGAAATAGGGTCTAGCGTACCGTGGGCTCAGAATGGAAGGCTCACACCGGAGTGTTGCCCACGCGACACTGACCGTAACCGAGACCAGGCTGCAGGAATGACAATGCGGCAATAGCAACGCTGCCCGGATGCCAATCCTGGACAATTAGGGAATGGAGGCCCAACGGGTCGGTACACAGAGAAGGAACGTTAGCAGGACCGGGTCAGTACACAGAGCAGGAACAACAGCCAATCCGAGTCGGTACACAGAGCAGGAATGTCAGCTGGGCCGGGTTGGTACACGGAGCAGGAATGTCAGCCAATCTGAGTCGGTACACAGAGCAGGAACAGATGCACCAGAGTAGTTAGGCAGTCCGGGTCATACACAGAGATCACACGAGAAACTGGAACAAGCGCTGGTACAGAAACAACACGAAAGGACAACAGCGAAGTGACAGGGCCCAGTAGTTAAGGACAAATACTGGGCGGGCTAAGGCCATTGCAACCAATAAGAGTTAGCTGTGAATGAGACTGACAGAATGTCGCCAGCATAGCACATGCACCGTGATAGTACCCCCCCTCTACAACGACCCCCTCTCCCAGAAGAGGGACCAGGTTTATGAGGGAATTTGTTATGAAATGTACGCAGCAATCTGGGAGCATGGAGGTCATTCTGATTGACCCAGGAATGTTCTTCAGGGCCATAGCCCTTCCAATGGACCAAGTATTGTAATCTCCCTCTGAACCTTCGGGAGTCAATGATATTTTGCACTTTGTACTCCTCCTGGCCTTGCACTTGGACAGAACCGTGGATCGCAGGAGTAGTAGTGTAACGGTTGCATATCAATGGCTTAAAGGGATAGTAATGTTTCATAATAAAAACAGCTCTAATTAATCATCATAGTATTTGGACTTTGGAGAGTGTTATTTCATTTCTGTCAGAGTTGTAGATCCAGAGTAATTCAATGACAAAGTGTCCCCCTCCATCCCCTTTTACTGATGTCACACTGTTCAGCTAGAGCAGAAGGGAGGTGCCCAGGTAGACTGCAGAGAGGGACAATCTTCAATTAAGATAAAGGAAAAACCTGAAAAACTTGTCAAGGGGGGCAGGGATTTCATTGTTTTCATAGGAAGAGTGTCCCCTTCTGTTATCTGTCCAGTCTATGGACTGCATTCCACATCTGAGAAGAGATTGTTTACAGTAGGTAAAAGGGGCAGGAGGGGGAAACTTTGCTTGTGAATATCTCATAAACCATAAAGGTTTGAGAGATAAGACTTATATCATTCTTCATGTTTTTTTAATGCCTACAAAATAAAATAAAGTTAAAAGGAAGTATTATTATCCCTTTAAGGAGGGATACATGGAACACATTGTGAATTCGCATGGATGCTGGGAGGTCCAGGGCGTACGAGACTGGGTTAATTTTGCGGATAACTGTAAACAGACCAATGATCCGGGGAGCCAACTTATTACAAGGAACTTGCAAATTGAGGTTTCTGGAGGATACCCATACCCTATCCCCAACCTGGAAGGAGACCGCGATTAGCATGGCGCTGATAACGCTGGAACGATTTACTGAGGGTCCTTTGTACCTGTGCCCAGGTGGAGCGGAGTTGCTCGATATGCTCGTCCAGAGCTAGAATCTGCTGCGTCTGAAATGAGTCCGGGAGCAAGCATGGTTGGAACCTATAGTTGATGAGGAACGGGGAGCTCCCAGACGATGAATTAACCGCACAGTTCCTGGCAAACTCTGCCCATGGCAACAGGTCGGCCCAATTATCATGATGATCGGACACGAAACAGCGTAGGAATTGTTCCAATCCCTGACTGGCACGCTCAGCAGCTCCATTGGTCTGGGGGTGGTAGGCAGACGAAAAGTACAACTGTATGCCCATCTGATCACAGAATGCTCTCCAAAATCTGGACACGAATTGGCTCCCACATTCAGACACCAGTACCCTGGGTACCCCATGCAACCGAAACACTTCTTTGACAAAGACAGTAGCCAATTCCTGGGCCGAGGGAAGGCCAGGAAGGGGCACAAAGTGTGCCATCTTCGAAAATCTATCGACTACCATCAGGATGAACCAGTAACCCCTAGACACTGGCAGTTATCCCAGGAAATCAATAGACACGTGGTACCAGAGATGCTCGCCATTAGGCACTGGTTGAAGTAACCCAACCGGGAGGTGTCTAGGGGACTTGACACGGGCACATGTAGTACAAGCTGCTGTGAATGCAGTGCAGTCAGCACGTAGAGAAGGCCACCAAAATAACTGAGAAAGAGACCAGATCAATTGGTCTCTCCCTATGTGCCCAGCTGCTCGGGATGCATGGTATACTTCAAGTAGGCGGGTACGAAATGTAATGTTGTTTGTGCTGTTTTTATTGAGAGATAAGAGCAAATGTTGGTTAATTGTGCTTAGTGCCCACTACTCTTGCATTCAAAAAGGCTGTTATTTACACTCAGCCCATTTACAGATAATCCCTGATGATCAATGGGAGCCCTGGAAAAAAGAAGGAATGTCTGCTCCCTCAGATTAAATATTTATCTGCATCAGATGACAGCTGTAAGTAGGGAAGTTATAAACACATCTCATATTCCCTTTACAAGGGTTTTGCTCACAGTAGCGGTAAGGTGGTATCACTGATTTTTAATAGCACAATACTAAATACATGTACACTTGGTTTTGAGTCAGATAGGGGCTTGCCTAAGTCTCAGGTGGCTTGATGGGGCAGGCAAGCTTATCATGGTTTTTACCAAAAACATGTGACTAAATCTCCACTGTTTATTATCTACAGTAAGTCATAGGCTATTTATTTGTAAAGGTCACAATATGATGTGCAGATTTTCTCTTTATTTACTTTGTATGCAGTCAAGATATAGTTATTGCCAGGGCCGGCGCCACCTATAGGCAAGGTAGGCGCCGGTCTAGGGCGCACATTCTCTGGGGGCTCATCGGGTCCTAACACCCCAACCCCCCGCTCACCATTTACTGCCCAAGTCAGTGGTATAGTGGGGGGAGGGAGCCCAGAAAATGTTACTCTGCCTGTCTCAAAAAAAAAAAGTACGTTTCGGTTTGTGGATGAAAGGTGGCGCCTCCACTCAATGTAGATCCCTTCACTGGTGCCTCCATCCATAGCCCAGACCAGGCACTGCAAGAGTGCTTGTCACAGTGCGAGCGAACCAAGGTGAGCCAATCACTGATGATGTGCAGGGAATGGGAAAGATGTCCTGGAATAGCCCAGCTTCTCTACAGTGCGCTTCAGTGATTGTCAACAACATGTGAGCTGGGTTTAAATACACATTTTCTAGCAAAACTTGGGAAGTTTTAGGTGCACAGAAGCTTCATTTTACTAAATAAAATCCATTAACCCATTGAGTGACAGATGAGTCCTGGCACTCAAATGGTTACGTAACTGAAATAACACACCTGATTTATGCATGTGTTTTTTTTACCAATGTTTATAGAATTAATGATTCATTTTACCTTGTTCTGATGGTATTAGGAGACAATAACAAAAAAACAAACTGTATTTATATGGAAACTGAAGTAACTGTTCCAGTCCTGATGGAAAGTGAATAGCAGTATGACGTGCTTAAATCAGCATTCTCTGTGTATTACTTTAGTGTTATTTATTATTATTATTTAACCAAAACACAGAAGTTGAGTGAAATCCCTGTTCCACTGAAGAGAAGATTGAGATAAAATGGTAAATCTGATATTTTACAGTGGTTTTGCAGCACTAATAAACACATACATATTGTGGAATTGTGTAAGGGATGTGTTTTCTGTGACAGTAAAGAGTTACAACATGCCTTTAACCCTTTGAATGCCAGAGGAGTATGCAGTGCATTGCAGAGCTCCCCTATGGAAGTCTGGGTGCCTGGGTACCCCATCTGGCACTCAAAGAGTTACAGATCAATGCAGTCAACTCTTTATGGACTTCTGAAACCCATTTGATTAAAATGTGAAATCCTATTGACTGATGTATGTAGATTTGTATTTATTTTTGTGCCAGATATCTAAACAGGTAAATATCAAAATAACACAGGACTGCAAAAGTAGTTGAATTGATCTAGAAAAGTCAGATAATTGACACATATAGAAGTGTCTGATTGGAGGATAGGAATGACTTGGTGATACACATGGGATCACTGACAGCTCTGAATCTGCTGTCCGGAGCACAGGTGAAGTAGTGTAAATCAGCAGTTCTCAGCCCAAGTCCTCTGGGACCACTATGTTAGTACATGAGGATGTATGTATGTATGCATCTTTATTTTGTACCATACATGCACACAGTGGAGGACAACAGGGTATGGAGGGAGGACAAAGGGACAATGTGGAGTTGGGCAGGGTGCCAGAGGTGGACAGTATGTGGAGGTGGCCAATGAGGCCAGTGGGTGAAGGTGGTGGGCACTGTGGAGAAGGACAGGGTGGACAGAGTGTGGAGGTTGGCAATGTGTGGAAGTGGGCAGTATGGAGATGGACATGGTGGACAGTTTGTGGAGGTGGACACACCCTGTCAGTCTTTTTATTGTGGAAGTGGACACACCCTGGCAGTTTGTGGAGGTGTACACACCCTTTCAGTCTTTTTATTGTGGAAGTGGACACACCCTGTCAGTCTTTTTATTGTGGAAGTGGACACACCCTGTCAGTCTTTTTATTGTGGAAGTGGACACACCCTGGCAGTTTGTGCGGGTGGACACACCCTGGCAGTCTTTTTACTGTTTTCTGTCTGTAAAATGCAGTTTGAAACAGTGGCATTAAAATCAATGTGCAGTGGCTAACCATTCTCCCTCCCATAAAAGCATTCTAAATTACAATATATGCCAAAGTGGAGAGTTTTAAGCTCATAAGGGTAAATTTGGCGACATCTGTTGGTCACATTGCATAACTAATTTGTTATTATATTTGTATGTTGTGTGCCCATTGGTTCCCAGTCCAGATTAATACATTTATTTATTTATTTAGCACACACACACCCGCACACACACGCGTATGTGTGTTTGTGCTTTTGGGTGCACACCCTAATGCAATTGGCTGCGCACGCCAGTGAAGGAGCAGAGGGGGAGAGAGAAATGGGCATCGCTGTGCTACATTAAAAAAAATAGCTAGCCAAGGAAGGGCACTGAAATGTACTCACTGGGAGAGAGAGACGTGCAGTGGGAACCACTGGTCAATATTTATTCGAGAGAGAGAGAGGAAACGTGCATCGGGAAGAGTAAGTGGAAGGGGGGTCAAGGGGGGATAAAGAGTCAGACGGGGGAAGAAAGCGTCAAAGGGGGGAATAAAAGTCAAGAGGGGGAGATAGTCTAAGAGGAGGAGAGTTACAGCTGTCAGTAGGAGAAATCAAACTTTAAACGCCCGTATCTTTTAAACCATAGCGGTTAGAGAGTTACGTTTTTTTACATTTAGATCAGCTTTTTAAGCTCTTCTAAATGCAAAAAAAGTTTTTTTTTTTACACATTACTAACACTTTAATCCTGACACCTCTGTATGAACAAATATATGGATATGGATTCATATTATGAGAGTCTTCTTGTACCTTTTGTGCTCTTTATTCTCTGACTGTACGTATTGCTTTCTTGTTTCAAAAATTCAATAAAAATATTTTAAACAAAAAAGAAAACATCTAATATTAAGGTAATGCCTTGCAATCATGTGTAACACCATAAAACATCTAATATTAAACAGACACAATCTGACACAAGAAACAAGTGTGGAAAGCACTGGAAATGACAGAAAAGGGTTAACACATACAAGAAAGGGTTAATGAAAATTATGGCGATTGAGGTAAGATTGTCAACACAGTGAGCACATATCTGAAAGGGTTAACGCAGAATATGGAGGTTGATGAAAGATTTTAGCCACAGTGAGCACATACCAGAAAGGGTTAAAACAGATAGAGAGGATGAAGTACGATTATAGATATAGAGTGCATATACCAGAAAGGGCTGACACAGAACAGGGATTAAAGCAACATTTTAGACATAGTTAAAATATACCAGAAATGGTCACCGCAGAATTTGGACTCATGAGGAAGATCAAGAGAAAATTCAATAATCACCCATAAAAACATGTATAAAATATATCACAAGAGACAGAGAATCTAGAAATCAATTTACCCCAAAATATTATGGATAACCAAAATGGTTTTATTAAACTACTGAATAGAGAAATTTTAGTGACACGTTGATAAATCTGTTCTTGTGCATGTTCCATTTCTTAATTTTTTTTTGGGTGCAAACTGCAACTAGTTATTAACATTTCTTTCTAAGATTGATACATATGGATGTCTTCCAGTCTCAATAAAATGACTTTTTATCCTAATAATTAGTAAACTGTTAGAGATCCACTGATACATAAGTCTTATTCATACCTCCCAAGTGTCCCTCTTTAGGAGGGACAGTCCCTCTTTGAGACCCAAATCCCCCTGTCCCTCTTTTCTACCCTGTTGTCCCTCTTTTTAGGACATCAGAGTGAGTGTTGTGTATATTAGTCTATCACATTGCTCCACAGCAATGAAATTCACATAAATGTTTAGATAATCTTCAGTATATGTGTTTGTAATTGAATCTGTGTAAATAAAATACTTTGGTCTTGTTCTAAATCATTTATTCAGTTACACAAAGAGGTGTCAGTAGGTCATAAAGTAACCTAAAAATTCCCCGCCCACCAGCCACGCCCCTAGAAACACCACCTAAAACACAAGTGTCCCTCTTTGGCCATTTGAAATGTTGGGAGGTATGCTTATTGACTACAATGTAATCTAGGTCATACTTTGGTCAGCAGTCAATAGAGATGAATAAAGTACAATCAATTCAAACTGATTTACCAATTTGCTTAA
Organism: Rhinophrynus dorsalis; assembly: GCA_037306005.1. NCBI lineage: Eukaryota > Metazoa > Chordata > Amphibia > Anura > Rhinophrynidae > Rhinophrynus > Rhinophrynus dorsalis. The sequence continues at coordinate 638,801,702 of CM074718.1, read as the reverse complement.
CCCCTTCCCGACAATGAACGTACATGTACATCACGTAGAAAATGTCACTTAGTGACAGAGGATGTACATGCACGTCCTGGAAGTCCGGGTCCTCGCGCGGCTGCACGCCGTTCGGGGACAACGGATTACTTTGGCGAAAAAAAAAATTCCTAGCTGGGCTTTAAGTGACGGCCGCGTGTGCGCATGGCCGGTCACTAAGGGGTTAATTCTCGGATTGCTGAAGGTCGTCTTTAGTCAGAATCAATGTGAAAATGTAAAAATTACCGGTTCATTTTCCCTTAATTGGCCTTAGGTTATGTTCCCACATGACTGGTTTGTAGTAGGAAAATTATAAGGGAAAGAAAGACATACAGTTTTACAGCTTTTTTCTTGCATTTTCATGGGATTTTATTGAGATTTATATGATTTTCATGTGATTTGAAGCAAGTTTTTGTAAATTTTCTAGTGTCCCTTGAGCTCTATAAACAGATGAATAAAAGGTGATGAAAATGCAGATACCTGTGCATTCATTGGGATCCAATTAAAATCAAAATTACAAATGTAACTAAGCTAAAATGTCAGATCAAAGAAGTCCAATTTACAGCAATAGGAAATTTTAGTTCTCCCCAATTAATGCGTTTTGTGATAAATTATTACTGATATAATGGGAGCAATGTCCAAGGTGAACAGCCAGTACTGTAAGAGTTAAAAGAGTAAATCAAATTGGGCTGGGCTGCATGGTGAATTAACCCTTTGAGTGCCAGAGGGGTATGCCACACATTGTAATGCAATGCATGGCGTACCCCTCTGGCACTCAGAGGGTTAAGCTGACCACTTATTTCTTTAAATCTGGGACGCATATGAAAATGTCATTCTGTAGGACTGCTCAGGAATCAGTGGAAAAGGGTTAAAGGGATACGTGGTCATTTTATGGTGAACTAGTTGAAAAGCCCATGTACACAGGACACAGTGCCACCCAGCAACCTCTGCTGGTGGCCGGATCCTGTTGGCCGCGCTGCAGTCATGTGCAGTACTGAGTGCCCGAATGCACCGCGGCTGATAACGGAGCGGGGCGCTCTGAATTCAAACCGTAGTCCTCTCTGCGTATCTTCCTGGCACCCTTGGTCCCAGGAAGGTGCGCAGAGAGGACTACGGTCTGAATTCGGAGGTCCCCGCTCCGTTATCAGCCACGGGATGGGCAGTCTGTACTGCGCATGACAGCTTCTGACAAACATACTTTTAGCAAATTATTATATAGGATAAGTTATTCCATTGCAGCCCTGCAGAAACAGTCCTTTTTTAACTCTTTAAGTGCTGGGTTTATCAGTTTTGCCCACCTTAGAGAGAACACTGGTTGGTAACATGAGGGAGTAGGGGCTTAACCTGTTTAGTGCCAGAGAGGTGTCAAAAACATTGCTGTTCAATGCATTTGACACCGCCACTGGCATTCAAATGGTGAAATATTTCTCCCAAAATTACATTCAGGCGTCAGGAATTAGCCATTTCCCTATTATTATGTTTTCTAAAAAAAAATGTTTTCCATATAGATAACAACATGTCAGAAACAGAACACTACAAGAGAGATATGCACGCCCTTGACTTCACATAACTATATTTGTATTGCAGCTGAAAACAAGCAAGAATGCAAATTGTTATCAAGGTGAGTACAGATTGGTTGTAAGGCATCAGCTTTGAAGCATTACAATAATATTAAAGCACATAGGCATCCATGGTATTGAACAATTGGGGGCTGGACTAGTACACAGTGCAATAGGAAATTGAATCGATTTTCATGTACCATTCCAGCCTGTTGCCTATGTACTAAACTATTTATGCGGAACATTATCATCTTAAAGGAAAACTAACATCAAAAAGGAAATACATTATACCTTTGATTGCCAGAGTATTATCCAATGCATTGTAGAGCAGTCAAAGGGTTAAATATCATGATGTATTTAAAGAATAAGAAAAAATATTTTTAATTTGTTGTTTCCTAAATTATACTCCTAAACTTGCTTTTTTAATTTATGTGTAAGTTTTCCTGTTCAGAGATCCTTTATATATGTGCTGTTTTTATTGAGAGATAAGAGAAAAAGTTGGTTAATTGTGCTTAGTGCCCACTACTCTTGTATTCAAAAAGGCTTTAATTTACTATCAGCCCATTTACAGATAATCCCAGATGATGAATGGGAGCCTTGGAAAAAGGCAGGAATGTCTGCTCCCTCAGATCATATAGAAAATGATCTGCATCAGATGACAGCTGTAAGTAGGGAAGTTATAAACACATCTCATATTACCGTCACAAGGGTTTTGCTCACAGTAGCGGTAAGGTGGTATCACTGCTATTTAATTGCACAATACTAAATACATGTTCACTTGGATTTGAGGCAGATAGGGACTTGCCTAAGTCTCGGGTGGCTTGATGGGACAGGCAAGCTTATTGTGGTTTTTGCTAAAAACATGTAACTAAATCTCCACTTTTTATTGTCTACAGTAAGTCATAGGCTATTTATTTGTAAAGGTCACAATATGATGAGCAGATTTTCTCATTGTTTACTTTGTATGCAGTCAAGATATAGTTATTCCTGCTCACCTGGCTACACACATATGTAACTGTTTGAACACTATTGATGCTGTTCTGAGCTCACCAGGAACATATCTATCTATCTATCTATCTATCTATCTATCTATCTATCTATCTATCTATATACTATTTTCTATATGTACTTTGGGAGGTTTTGGCTCCCCTCTTGGTTGGTACCTCCCTGTATGTTTGGGTATTAGCATACCTGGGAACTTTCAAGATGAGCTGACCCTGAAATCTTTGAAATATTAACCCTTAAAGCCTCCCATAATGTAGATTTTATGCGATATGTGCCTGCTTGCTCTAACACAGAGTTGTTCCAGTCAGTGTGCAAGGGACCTTTAACATGCTACAGTTTGGACAACTCACTGCCTGAACACAAACAAGACAAGCAGGACATCTCTCACTGTCTTTCTGGTACTAATGGCACCAGTTTAGAGGCTAAGGAAACATTTAATTGGGGAAATTCATATAGTAGGTGACACAGAACTCTCTCGCCCTGAGAATTTGGCCCTTCACCCTGAGACCCTGAGATTTGGGTCAAAACCCTGAGTCTCAGGGTCAAACCCTGAGAGTTCCCAGGTATGGGTATTAGTATTAATTAGGGGTGGTATAAATACCTCTCTTATTTCCCTCACAAGGGTTTTGCTCACAGTAGAGGTAAGTGGTATAACTGCTTTTTTAATTGCATTCTACTAAATACATGTTCACTTGGATTTGAGGTAGATAGCCACTTGCCTAAATCTGGGTGCCTTGATGGGGGCAGGTAGCCATCATGATTGTGGCCAGACACATGTGACTAATCCCCACTGTTTGTTATCTGTAGTAAGTCACAGGTTATTTATTTGTAAAGGTCAGGATTTGATGCACAGATTTCTTTTTGTTTACCAAGTATAAAAGTAGATTTTAACCCTCAGAGAGCTAAAATAATTATTGAACAGATGCTGCATGGAGTCCAGTGCATTTAGTATATACTACTGCAGTTCATTTTTAGGTGTTAGTGTTCCTTTAATACTACTTGTGAAAAGAGGAGAGTGATGGGGGAGTGTATAGGCATGAGTTTGAAAGACTTAGACATTTCAATGTACGCACACATCGACATATTCACTAAAACTGTCGGATGCAAGGGCAGTGGTGACTCTAGGATTTCTGCTTAGGGGGCGCACACATGGGGCCAGAAGAAAAAATGGGGGGCCAACTTAATGAGCAGTAACAAAGTCTTTACACCTAAAATTATGACATTCAGGCCACCGGGTATGTGTGTACGCACACCATAGCAATGGAAAACATTGGTAGACTGGTAAAATATTGATTTATTTTCCTAGCAATTGTTAAAGCTCTAGCATGATGCATCTCATCACTGGTCCATTTGTATTCCTTTCTTAATCAGCTTCAGATATGTCACCACCAGAGCAATACAGATTTACATGCCACCACTAGAGTACTGCAGTTAAATGCCACCACTAAAGTATTACAGAGTTATGTCACCACTAGACCAATACAGTTATTTGTCACCAAAGCAATACACTACCACCAGAGCAATAAAGTTATGTCACCAGCACAGCAATAAGGTTATATGCCACCACCATAAGTTATATCACCAGTACAGTGTTATATGTCACCACCAAAGCAATACACCACTACCAGAGCACTACAGTTAGATACTACCACCAGAGCAATAAAGTCATGTCACCAGCCCAGAAATGCAAAGTTACATGCCACCACCAGAGCAATACAGAGCTATGTCACCACCATAGCAAAACACCACAACCAGAGCACTACAGTTAGATGCCACCACCAAAGCAATACAGAGTTATAGGCCACCACCAGAGCAATACACCACCCCCAGAGCACTACAGTTAGATGCCACCACCAGAGCAATACAGATTTTTATGCCACCACCAGAGCAATAGACAGCTATATTTCAGCTGGGTGAATAGAGAAAGCAAAGGTGGAGAGAGAAATGGCAAAGAAGGGAAATAAAGGGCAAAGGGGAGAAGAAAGGAAAGGGGAAGGGTGCAACAGAGAGAGCACCTTTTGACCAGTGCTGCTTACTGGTTTAAATATGTGCAAGAAAATAGCTGGTAGAAAATGATTTCTATTGCTACTACTTTCTCAGACTAAGCACACACACTCTCTCTCAGACTAAGCACACACTTTCTCTCTCTCTCTCAGTCTAAGCACACACATACATTCCCTCTCTCTCTTAGACTAAGCACACAGTCCCTCTCTCTCTCAGACTAAGCACACACACACTCACTCTCTCAGACTAAGCACACACACTCTCTCAGACTAAGAACACACACACACACACACACTCTCTCTCTCTCAGACTAAGCACACACACTCTCTCTCTCTCAGACTAAGCACACACACACACTCTCTCAGACTAAGCACACACACACACTCTCTCTCAGACTAAGCGCACACACACACACTCTCTCTCAGACTAAGCACACACACAAACTCTCTCTCAGACTAAGCACACACACACACACTCTCTCTCTCTCAGACAATGCTCCCTTCCACAATGCCCCCTTCATCTCCACAATGCTCCCTTCCACAATGCCCCCTTCATCTCCACAATGCTCCCTCCACAATGCCCCCTTCATCTCCACAATGCTCCCTTCATCTCCACAATGCTCCCTTCCACAATGCCCCCTTCATCTCCACAATGCTCCCTCCACAGTACCCCCTTCATCTCCACAATGCTCCCTCCACAATGCCCCCTTCATCTCCACAATGCTCCCTCCACAGTACCCCCTTCATCTCCACAATTCTCCCTCCATAATGCCCCTCCACAATGCCCCCTTCATCTCCACAATGCCCCCTTCATCTCCACAATGCTCCCTCCACAGTACCCCCTTCATCTCCACAATGCTCCCTCCACAGTACCCCCTTCATCTCCACAATGCTCCCTCCACAATGCCCCTTCCACAATGCCCCCTTCATCTCCACAATGCTCCCTCCACAATGCCCCTTCATCTCCACATTGCCCCCTTCATCTCCACATTGCCCCTTCCACAATGCTCCCTTAATTTCCACAATGCCCCCTTCATCTCCACATTGCCCCTTCCACAATGCTCCCTTCATTTCCACAATGCCCCTTCCACAATGCCCCCTTCATCTCCACAATGCCCCTTCCACAATGCCCCCTTCATCTCCACAATGCCCCTTCTTCTCCACAATGCCCCCTTCATCTCCACAATGCTCCCTCCACAATGCCCCCTTCATCTCCACATTGCCCCTTCAACAATGCTCCCTTCATCTCCACAATGCTCCCTTCATCTCCACAATGCTCCCTTCCACAATGCCCCCTTCATCTCCACAATGCTCCCTCCACAGTACCCCCTTCATCTCCACAATGCTCCCTCCACAATGCCCCTTGCACAATTACCCCTTCATCTCCACAATGCTCCCTCCACAGTACCCCCTTCATCTCCACAATGCTCCCTCCACAATGCCCCTTCCACAATGCCCCCTTCATCTCCACAATGCCCCCTTCATCTCCACAATGCTCCCTCCACAGTACCCCCTTCATCTCCACAATGCTCCCTCCACAATGCCCCTTCCACAATGCCCCCTTCATCTCCACAATGCTCCCTCCACAATGCCCCTTCATCTCCACATTGCCCCTTCAACAATGCTTCCTTCATTTCCACAATGCCCCCTTCATCTCCACATTGCCCCTTCCACAATGCTCCCTTCATTTCCACAATGCCCCTTCCACAATGCCCCCTTCATCTCCACAATGCCCCTTCCACAATGCCCCCTTCATCTCCACAATGCCCCTTCTTCTCCACAATGCCTCCTTCATCTCCACATTGCTCCTTTAACAATGCTCCCTTCATTTCCACAATGCCCCCTTCATTTCCACATTGCCCCTTCCACAATGCTCCCTTAATCTCCACAATGCCCCATTCATCTCCACATTGCTCCCTTCCACAATGCGCCCTTCCATAAAGCCTCTTCATCTCCACATTGCCCCTTGATGCCCTACCTTGAGTCCCTGGTAGTCTAGCGGTGTGGAAAGTGATCTCTGCCTCCTCCGGCACAGAGCTGAAGCTCCCGCGCGCAGTGCTCAGTAATGCAGAGCGCTGGGAGATGATGTCATCTCCCAGCGCTCTGTATTACTAGAGCGCTTGCCTCCGGGAGATCAGCTGGATTGCCGCCCTAGATGTCAGCCTGCAAACGGTGTGTCACATCATGGACGCCACGAGGGAGCGCTGATTTACGCTACCAAGCGCTCCCTCACGGTGTCCATGATGTGACACACCGTTTGCAGGCTGACATCTAGGGCGGCATATATAAGTATATATAAAAAAAAAAAACACTGGTAGGTGAAGAAAATTGGGGAGGCACATGGGGGGGCCCAGTAGAATGTAGGGGGGGCACTGCCCCCCCCCTGGCGACACCACTGTGCAAGGGGAGGAATGGAGAAGGTTTCCTCCCTTCACACATCACCAGCACTACAACAATTCTGAAGCTGAACATCATTCTCTGCCCAGTAGGGGAGTGAACAGAATGCACCATGGACAGCAATGAGTGCCATAGGGATGTGCATTGCTCACCCCTGTGGTACTGAAAGAGTTAATAAAATATTTTACCAAGGACTACACAATTATCCCCTTATATGTATCATATATTATACTCATTGTGCACTCACAGAGGAGCAAGACTGGGGGTCAGGCAGCATCTATGGGGATTTGTGGCTACCACTTGCCTCCAAACTTTGTTCCCTTGCCCAGTGGTAAGCCATAGAACCTCATATACACTGCTTGGCCCTTGACCACTGGTAAACACAGATCCCCATGTACACTGTCTGACCCTCTCCAGCCTTTTCCCTTTGCCCATTGCTAGCCACATTTCCCAATGGCCACTGCCTGAGAAAGGGAAGAAGGCTGGGGGTGTTGGGCAGTGTATATGGGGCTAACACACAATGATGTTGTTCCCTATGCTGCACAAAATGTTAAAAATCCACCACAGAGTGCCCCCGCTGATATAATTACCCCCCCACCCTTTGTAATTCAAGTATAAGTGCTCCCTTCGACATACTAACTTCCAGCTTTGTAATTTGACATAGAGTGCTTTCTTTTGACATGCTAGTTACCCCTCTTTATAATTTGAAAGAGTGCTACTTGTATATATTGCAGAGTTAACCCCTTGAGTAACAGGGAGGTACACAACATATTGCTTTGCAATGTTTTTGCTACCCCTCTGGTACTCAACGAGTTAATAGGCAAGGTATGTGGCTGCATACCTTGCCTTTATATGTGTATGTTATTTTCACTTGTTATGAAAAAAATATACTTCAGACCTCGAGGGGGGCATTGGGGCCCCTCCTGATAGCCCCTAGTATAGATCACCTATCCAGTAGGATAGGTGATCAATGCGGGTGACAAGAAAGGCATTTGCTGCCTTCCTTTGCTCTCTACTGGAGCCGCTATTAATAATAATAATAATAATCTTTATTTATATAGCACCAACTTATTCCGCAGCGCTTTACAATAGGGGATAGACATATAGCGATATTAAATAGTACAAGTCATATGTGGAGAACAGAAGGATCAGAGGGCCCTGCTCGTGAGAGCTTACAGTCTAGAGGAAGGTGGGTAGGATACAGAAGGTATAAGTGCTATTAAGCCTGCTCCAGCAGAATTCCTAGTAGTGAACCCTGTCAGTGGGTTCATTCATGAGAAGCGCAGCTCAGCGCTGTGCTTTCATGAGTTAATCAATCACCTGGTCATTCAAAAAGTCTAATTTTACAATTGTAAAAGCAGTATTGAAGGACATTCAAAAATAAAAATGCACATACAAGAGAAACAAATGAAGACCACAGTGGCTTAGCAAAGAAGCTTGTAGGGAAATAAGGAATAAGAAGTAGGCTTTTAAACTGTTTATGTCAGAAGGGTCAGATGCATCATAAAAAAAAATATATAAAGAATGCAATAGCATAGAATCTTCAAACAAACATAGGCTAGCTAAAATTGAAAATGAGAAAAATATGCATGTTTTCCAGTGTCCCTTGAGCTCTATAAACAGCTGAACAAAAAGGTCACTGAAAATGCATTCAATATTATTCCATTGTGATCCAATTAATATCAAAAGTACAAACATAACTAAGCTAAAATGCACTGTCGGATCAAAGCTGTAGCAAACTGCGTTGACGTGTGTCATGCACTGAGAACATTGCCCATGTGAACAGTCTCATAAGACACAATGACCCTTAACCCTTTGAGTGTCAGAGGGGTACACAATGCATTGCAGAGAAATGCTTTGAGTACCTCTCTGGCTCTCGAACGGTTAAGTATAGAGTCATAATCCTGCAATTCTGAGACTAACCAGCTGTATTGTATTAAACAAAAATTCCCATTGATGTAAATGGTTTTTAACCCCTTGAATCTCCAACACTGCTTAACAATGTGTTGGCAACCTGTCTGGCATTCAAGGAGTTAAAAGCCCCATTTTAATTCATGGGAATCTGGGGAGTTTTGGCCCCTCTATTGCAGCTTGTTTGCCTTTATATATAAGGCCCAATATTACCAAACTAGATTCTCATACATTCAAAAAAGGTGTGAAATGTCTCACTTGAGATGTAACCTTAATCCAATAACTTAATCAATAACTATAGGGTTTGCAAAGCAGTTCACTCACCTCTGGCCTTTGGAAATCTTTGGACCCAGATCTAATGTAACAGCTTCACCCTACACAAAAGCAAGGAGACTGTTTGCCCCCAACCAAACCCACATCCCAAGCAATCTACTCATTTCATTCTTTAATAACAATAAACTCTCTGCCACCCAATAAATGGCCTAATTAGCCAGTAGAACAGAATGAAATGCACTTTCACATTGTGTTTTATATAAGGGATATAATGTCCCTTCACAATGTTTTGGACACATTTTCAGCAGTAGAAGACAGATCTGGAGGGAAATTGAGGGGTGGGATATTAAACATTTTTATTAAGTTACAGCACAATAAAAAGGAAGAATGCTCCATGCGGCTAATTACTTGGTTTAGTAATCCCTTACTAAGATATTAGCCTTTCCCTAACCAAAAAACTACCCTTCCATCCCATCCAAACCAAAATGAATTTCCACTGAAATGATCTACCATATTTATCCCATAGGATCCCTATCTAACTTCATCAGTCAGAAAACATTTCCCACATCACATATCTTGGTGCCTACCCCAAGCCAACTGATTGTATTCTTCTATTCTAACACTCCTATCTAAGGACTTCACCAGAGGCTACCTCAAGTGTGGAGTGCCACCTGTTGGCTACTAGGAATGCTCAACTTCTGCTGATTGGTTGGAAAAATAGCTTGTTCTAATTTGGTAGGACGATGGAGCTACAAGCCTAACTCTCTCCCTGGACACAATAACGGGTAGAGAATGTATATAAATATTTATGCTAGATTTTGTGTTCTTCAGCCACAAACAAATATGCATACCTGGGAACTTTCAAAATGAGCTGACTCTGAGATTGTGTAAATATAAACCCTTAAATTTCCCATAATATAGATTATCTGCGGTATATCCCTGATCATTGTAATCGAGAGTCGCTCCAATCAGCATTCAAGGATCCATTAATACACAACAACTTACAGATATAACTGCATGAACACACGCAAATCAAGCAGGACTTCTCCCTCTGCCTATATGGTACAAGTGGCACCAATTTAGAGACTAAAGAAGCATTTAACTGGAGCAGAATATATAACAGCACTGATCTCTCTCACCCTGAGATTTTGGCTCTTCACCCTGAGACCCTGAGATTTAGGCCAAAACCCTGAACCTCAGGGTCAAACCCTCAGAGTTCCCAGGTATGCAAATATGGCATATATATGTATGAGCCGGTGCACGTCACATGAAAAGTAACATAGTAACATAGTTGCTGAGACTGAAAAAAGACATGCGTCCATCAAGTCCAGCCCATGCCTAAACACCCCTGTTGATCCAGAGGAAGGCAAAAAAAACAAACTTTGAAGCCATTTCCAATTAAGCCCCAAGTGGGTAAAAATTCCTTCCTGACTCCAAATGGCAGTGAGATATTTCCCTGGATCAACATCCTATCTGTATTGTAGCCATCTGTCATGATTCTCAATATTGTTCTGTGCTAGATAGGCATCCATTGCTTTTTTGAAAGCAGTTACAGTATCTGCAAATACAACATCCAGAGGCAAAGAATTCCATAGGGACAATCTTCAGTCAGTATCTGGAAATACCTGCCCTCCTTTGTCAAGGAAGTGAACTGTTTGCGTGTGTGTGGTGGGGATGTATTATACACAAGTTTAAAAAAAAAGTAAAAACAAAAACACAAAAATCCCAAATGTGTCCCTCCCCATGATCCCTTGTTCCCTTCCTTTCTCTCCAAAACTTATATGTGAGCCTCCACTTTCCTTCCCTCTATCCACATCCATGTTTGAGAGAGACTGAGCCCCTGAGGAGGCAGCCTTGGCATCTGTTCACCAGGCGGCATGTTTGCCTTTGCCGCCCACTTGCTCAACTACTGCTCTCCCCTGCAATCCTCGGCACATTAGCAAATGCCGAAGTGCCCTGTCAGGACCTTCAACTACGGTAATGCCCTGTGAATGTCCTGACAGGGCACTCGGGCAAATTCTAATGTGCTGAGGATCTTGGAGGGGAGAGCAGCAGCAGAGGAAGCAGGCAGCAAATGCGAGCATCCCACCAGCTGAACAAATCCCCAGTCTGCCTCCTCGTGGTCTCAATCTCTATCAAATGTGGTGGTGAATGGAGGGAAGGAAAGTGGGGGCTCACAAACACATTTTTGAGGTGGGGAAGAAAGGAAGGGAATGAGAGATCATGGGGAAGACAAAATTTGGATTTTTGTATTGTGCGCAGAGGAGTAGAAAGGGGATGCGTGTTATACATAGGTACTTTAATTTTTGGTAAAAACTTGGATATAATTTGCACATGTGTATTGTAGACAGGTGTGTAATATACCTGAGATTTTATGGTAGGTGTTGGGTCTATAATTTTGGTCCTTGTTGTTAATAGCTGTAAGTTTTAGTAACATTTTTGTCCTTTTGACTCTAGTAATTCATGTGTTGCAAGGGTGGATGGACCAACATGCTTATGTTCCCTCTTGGAACATTGTATCTCGATCAGATGTATTCCCAATAAGTAATTGTTTCCTTAACCACAAGGGGTCACTATACTTTTTACAATTACATACTTCTGGTCTCTAACCATTTCTTTTTGATCATTGTGCTTACTTTTCTGCATATTCAAATGCTTTTCGGTGTTAAGAAGACCTGCACTCTCTTCATTGGGACATATTCATAGTCTATGGACTTTTACTCAGTATATGTGATTTTTCCGTGGGTTCCACTCAGCCGGAGCCTTTGTGTCATCTTGGTTATTAGACACTCTGGACTCTCTTTTATTTGTTCTTATGATTTTGTTATATTTTGCATTATATTGTTTTGATTTGTGATCCTTTACCATTTTTTTTATATATTTTTTATATTTTATGTATATTCTGTACTTCTTTATTTTATTTTTTTTATTTTATTTTTTTCTTATTGGTATAATTCATATAAACTTTGTTCTTCTTGTTTACTCATGAAGTCATTGAGTGATGTCGTGCCATTAACACAACACTCATTTTTGTGGTATGGTTGTATTTGGGTATGTAAACTCAGACATCAGCCCTGGTTGGGTGTGTATATATATATTTATATATATATATATATATATATATATATATATATTAGCAATATTGTCATGGCTTTGCCCATGCAGTTAATAAAATAAATATCCACTCCCCCCCAAAAAAAGCAAACGTCCTATGCAGTTGTATGCATGACTAATTAAACACAGAATGTGATACATGTCTGGTAGTAATAGGGTTAAACAATGTAAGTGGATTTACATGTAGGATTATTTTTCCCTCACATCCAGGTAAATCCAGAAAGTAGACAATGTTCTTAATGACTGGATTGTTTAATTTGCATGTGTGTGTGGTGTGTGTATGTGTGTTTGTGTATTGTTGTGTGTGTTGTACATGTGTGTATTGTGTGTGTGTATTGTGTGTGTGTGTGTATTGTATGTGTGTATGTGTGTATTGTATGTATGTATGTATGTATGTATGTATTGTATGTGGGTATTGCATGCATGTGTATTGTGCATGTGTGTTGTGTGTGTTGCGTATGTGCGTTGTTCATGTGTTTGTGTATTGCGTGTTATGGTGTATTTTGTGTGTATGGTGTGTGTACTGCATGTGTGTGTATTGTTGGTGTGTTGTGCTTGTGTGTATTGTGTGTGTTGTTTGTGTGTATTACATATGTGTATATTGTTTGTGTGTTATGTGTGTTTTGCATGTGTGTGTTGTGTATTGTGCGTATGTTTTTGTGTGTTTTTTATGCATGTGTGTAATACGTGTGGTTTTTTTTTGGTGTGTGTGTATTGCATGTGTGTTGTGTATTGTGGGCATGTGTGTTGTGCGTGTATATTGTCTGTGTGTATTGTGTGCCTTGTGTTGTGTGTGCGTTTTTGTGTGTGTTGTGGGTGTGTGTGTTGTCTGCGTATTGTCTGTGTTGTGCCTGTGTATTGCATATATGTATTGTGCGTGTGTGTGTGTGTGTGTATGGTAGGTGTGTGTGTATATTGTCTGTGTGTGTTGTCTGTTTGTGCTGTGCATATGTATTGCATGTTTGTATTGTGTGTGTGTGTGTTGGGCATATGTATGTATTGTGTGTGTTTGTGTTGTATGTATTGTGTTGTGTGTGTATTATGCATATGTATTGCATATGTGTTTTGTTTGTGTGTTGTGTGTTTTGCGCCTGTTTGTTGTACATGTGCATTGTGTGTGTTGTGGTGTATTGTGTGTCTGTGTGTGTTGCGTGTATGTGTGTGCATTGCATGTGTTGTGTGTGTTTTTTGTGCACGTGTGCATTGCCTGTTTTTTTGTACATGTGTGTTTTGCGTGTATATGTATTGTGTGTGTATGTGTATTGTGGGCATATGTGTTGTGCATGTGTGTGCATTGTGTGTGTGTTGTGCGCATGTTTTTTGTGTGTTGAGTGTGGGTGTTTATTATGTGTATGTTTTTTGTGTGTGTGTGTGTGTGTTGTCTGTTTTTTGCATGTGTACTCCATGTATAGTGTGTGTGTGTGTGTTGTGCATGTGTGTTATGTGTGCATTTTGGGCATGTGTGTTGTGGTGTATTCTGTGTAGGAGTATGGTGTGTGTATTGTGTGTGTGTTGTGTGTGTGTTTATAGTATGTGTGTTGTGCATGTGTGTTGTGAGTGTGTGTATTATGTGTGTGTTGTGAGTGTGTACATTGCATGTGAGTGAAACTAAATCCTCACTTATTTACTAAGAAGTATTACATATGACCAGTACAGGGCACACATTTGCACCTTGTATAGAGGAGCACAAGTTTGTCTTTCTGTTTGTGTTTGCACTTTGGGTCTTGGCCTAATATCTGGGGGACTGAAGAACCCTCTCATTCCTTGCTGCTATCCATACATTTATCTCCTCATTCTCATTTACACTTAATTAATTTTATGAATATGTTATGGTGGGTTAGTGCTGTGAACTTTTCTTTTCTTTGTTCTTCTTTTGCACTTCTCCTTTGCTCATTCTACCTGATTCTCATTTATTCCATTTAATCACTAATATTACACACAAAAGTCCTATTTCACTATTTTTCTTCTTTTTTCTTTATTTACTTGTCTTTATGGACAAGGCTATTGGCCTGTTTTGGTTTGCATGTACCCTGTATGTTTGTAAGTAATTAATCATCACATGGCCTGCAAGGGTGGGACTATTTTATCTATAGAGAGGGCTGGTGGATAAGCAGTTCTCCTGCACAGGTACCCCCTCCCTGCAGACCTGCAGAGTTTCTTTATACCAGGTACGTCCTCCATTTATATATTTTCAATCAGTTGTATGTCTTATGTTTTTAATTGCACACACTGGGACCCTAGAGCATTGCAAACATTATATTTAATGGGCCCCCCTCCAATGCGTTAGATATAAATTTAGATAGGGTTTTATAGATGTATTAGAGTAAGACTTGCCACATAGTGAGGTACCTTGATGGGTGGCAAGCTTAACATGGTTTGGCAAAATTGTGAAACTAAATCCTCACTTATTTACTAAGATGTATTACACATGCCCAATACAGGGCACAAATTTGCACCTTCTATAGAGGATCACAGATTTGTCTTTCTGTTTGAGTGTATATTGTACATGTGTATTGCATGTGTGTATTGTGCATGTGTGTGTTGTGGTGTGTTATGTGTGTGTGGGGGTGTATTGCGTGTGTATATTGTCTGGGTGTGTTGAGGGTATGTGTATTATGAGTGTGAGTTGTCTGTGAGTGTTGTGCATATGTATTGCATGTGTGTTGTACGTGTATATGTATTGTGGTGTGTGTGTATTGTGTGTATGTGTGTCTGTATTGTGTGTGTGTGTTGTGGTGTGTGTGTTGCATAAGTGTGTGTGTGTGTGTGTGTGTGTGTATTGAACTCCTCTGCAATTCCTTACAGGGATTATCACAGGAGTGAAAGGGTACTGAAAGGGCATGTTTGTTTTTTGGAAGAAGAGATAGTGGGGGAGGGTCAACTCTTTGATATATATATATATATATATATATATATATATATATATATATATATATATATATATATTTATAAAGACCTAAGTTAAGGTCGAAACATCAATTCAATAAAACAGCACTATCTTTCACTTGAAAGAAGTCCTGCGAGTGCATTTCTTTCTGTTATATATATATATATATATATATATATATATATATATATATATATATATATAAAGACAGAGAGAGATATAGAGGTCTGAATGAGTGAAAAATATGCTCTTCCATTTGATAGCAATTGTATTTTAGCTTTCGTATTACTTACAGTTCTACTATAACAGCACATTTGTATATTGTCACTTTGACTCGTAAAACTATTTTGCAACTCCTAGGTTAATGTTTACTTTCAAGTATATAGTGGACACAATGTACACAGCATAGGGAATGGCATGGCACAGCACTAAATATGTCTGCCTCCCACCTGTCGCCATATTTCTGTCATCTCACACATAGACTGGCAGTGAGCCAAGACTCAGTGGCGTCAGCTTCATGCCCTTACCAATTCCTCCTGAATGTAGCACTTCCGCATAGTGTGTACTCCTGCTCTCAGGAAGCCCAAGAACAGGACAGGTGTTCAAATATCTTATCTCCAGCACAGGTGAATCAGCCATTAACCCTTTAAGTGGCAGAGGGATGCTACTTGTTGTGAAACATGGCCCTCTGATCTGTAAAAAATTAAAGGAGAACAACACACTTGTTAGTTCCCCCAACTCAACTTTTTTGGGTAGCAGGGTTCTGCTGTAAAGGCTCTTTAATCCATTGAGTGCAACTGACATCTTCAGAAACATCATGCCTGTTTGGCCCTAAGTGAGAATGACATCTCTTCTCCAAGGCATAATGGCAGTTTCGCAAGGTTTTTATGGTGTACTTGCAATCCATCTATGGATCCAACAGGGTCTGGCACTGCAGTATCTGTCTCGATCTTGTTACATCTCTGTGCATGCACAGTGAAGACACAAGATAGCAGCGCCCATTAAAACCACAAGGGAAGTGGAAATCTGTAGGGGAGAGCAGACTGCAACAAGCGTCAACGGCCCCCTCCTTCTACTGACTTCAAAGTGGCATTTTTTGTAAACAAGAGAGTCTCCCCTTTCCAATGATATCCATCAAGTCACTGTTCATAAAGTTTAATGTATCAAACACCCAGCATCAACATCACAGCAAAAAAAAAAAATGAAAAATTGAGGTTATATCTTGGGACCTGGCTGTAAAAATAGAGTTTTTTGTGTGCCTTGGATGTAAACAGTGATTTCTGAGATAATTAGGACTGTCTGTTGGTTTATGGTACCGAGATGTCACAATGAAGTTGTTTCTAATACTGATTGTAGTATCCAGAAAATTAATTTGTGTGGGTGAATGGCTGCATTTGAGATTAATAGTGGGATGGAAAGCATTGTAATTTTTGTAAAATTACAAAAGTTAATTTTAGTTCGCCGTTAAAATTATTTGAATATCATCTATTTAGAGGAGGTAGACCAGGCTTTATTTGGCATCTGAACAAGAACTCCTCCTCCAGTTTTGCCATGAATAGGTTGATGTATTGGGGTGACATTCACTTTCCCATGTCTGTTCCCATATATTGTTTGTATAATTCTTGCTAAAATGTGAAATTATCATGCATTAGTAAAAAGTCTATTAGCTGAGTTACGGGTTCTGTGGGTAAGCCCTCTTGCTCTAGGAATGACCACATTGCCATCTTCAAGTGGAATGTTGGTATAGAGGGATTCCACATCCATAGTGGCTACAATGGGGTCCTTTGGGATGGACCCAACATTAGACAGTTTGTTTAAGAGATTGGTTGTGTCTTGTATATAAATGGGTGTTTTTTTACCAATGGTTTCAGAAAAAGCTCCACCTAACCAGAGACTGTGAGTGTGTCAGGTCCAGATATTATTGGTCGTCAAAGATTTCTTTCCTTGTATATTTTATAGAAGTGTCTCACCCGTGGATCTTCTGGAATGAAGTCATCCAGGTGGTCTCTAGTTGGAAAGGGAGCCCTTTCATGATATTTTTATTTAGTTGTGGAATCTTCTTATAGTTTGTTGTAGTGCCTTTTATCCATAAGTTGCCTGTGTGTCTCTTCCATATATATGTTGGAGGTATGGTTTTTTGGCCGCAAGTCTTCCTTGAATACCACTTCTGACCAGACTTCTCCGGAGAGTAGATGGGTGTACCAGGGTCCCAATTTTTTATGCCAATTCTGAGCCGATGGCACTGCTGGACATCTTCAGATTGTGAAGGGAAGTGTAACGGTTTTCAGACACTCAGACAGCAGGTTTGAATAAAACACAGTTTTATTAAAACAAAAAATAAAGAACAAGATCGTCCTCAATAGGCAACACAGAGGATAGCAATAGATAGGCTACAAAGGCCTTCACAGGACCAGAATACAGGAGTACAGATAATACATATACTGTCAAAGGACAGGCTCAGAATAGCGACTGGCAATCAATAGTAAAATACATAGGAATCGTCAGTTTCTGTTGTGGTGTTTGGCACGCCCAAGGTGAATAAGAGGCAGCAATAGGTGCTAGATTACACAACACCTTAAGGCCATCGATGTCGTTATCTGCTTGGGTAATGCAGAGACTGAGACAGAACACTGCGGAGCAGTTTGTGGATAGCCCCCATGGGCGTGTAACGGAGACAACTTGTAATGCAGAAGCATGAGCCACTAGCCCCCACGGGCGTATAATGGAGACCAACCGTACAGTGATAGCTTGAGCCAATAGCCCCCACGGGCGTATAACAGAGACACTTTGCACTGCAAGAGCATGAATCACTAGCCCCCACGGGCGTATAACGGAGACCAACCGTACAGTGATAGCTTGAGCCAATAGCCCTCATGGGCGTATAACGGGAATCACCTGAGCTGTGAGTGCTTGAGCCAATAACCCCACCGGGCAGTAAAGAGGAAGACTCTGAAGTAGCGAGAGCCAATTGCGCCTCTCATGGGTGCATTAACGGATACCGACTACTCTGCTATAGTTGACAATATGAGCCGCTGTCTACCAAGGCCCCAACGCAGCCGGCTCAGCAGGAGCAGCGGAAGTATAACGGCTCTGTATCACGGTGCCCGTAATTGCTGCAATTCAGTGTCTATCACCTGTAGGGGGCTCCCATTGACTGTCTGCCGTCAGCCCGCCTCACATTGCCTTTTTAAACTCGGTCTGGGCACCCTTTGGTTGCCCTTTCGTGGTGTCTCTGACAGCATCCAATTTGTCCTGTCTGCTGTAGCTGATTGGGCCTGTTCCTGAGTTCCTGGGTTCCTGAGTCGACCTGTTCCTGTGTTCCTGCCTGCTTGTCAGTTCCAGTCCGGTTCCGGTTGCCAGTCGGCTTAGCGGTGCTTGACCCAGTTGATCCTCTGCCTGGTTCCTGTGGTTTCCTATTTCCAGTTGCTGAGGCGACATTGCTCTCCTTTCGCTCAGGCGACATTACTGTCTGTTGGTTCCAGCGTGTGGACGCTGGTTTATTCCCTTAGCCTTGCTGCTCACATTACTGTTTGTTGGTTCCAGCGTGCGGACGCTGGTTTACTCCACTAACCTTGCGGCTCATTACTGTTCTTGGTCCCAGCGTGCGGACGCTGGTTTACTCCATTAGCCTTGCAGCTCACATTACTGTCAGTTGGTCCCAACGTGTGGATGCTGGTTCACTCCATTAGCCTTGCAGCTCATATTACTATCTGTTGGTTCCAGCGTGCGGACGCTGGATTACTCCATTAGCCTTGCGGCTCACATTACTGTTGTTGGTCCCAGCGTGCGGACACTGGTTCACTCCATTAGCCTTGCGGCTCACATTACTGTCATTTGGTCCCAGCGTGCGGACTCTGGTTTACTCCATTAGCCCCGCAGCTCACATTACTGTTTGTTGGTCCCAGCGTGCGGGCGCTGGTTTACTCCATTAGCCTTGCGGCTCACATTACTGTCTTTTGGATCCAGCGCGCGGACGCTGGTTTACTCCAAGTGCCTAGTGGCTCTCGTCATAGACTGTTGGTCCCAGCGTGCGGACGCTGGTTTGCTCCATTAGCCTTGCGTCTCACATTACTGTATGTTGGTCCCAGTGTGCGGACGCAGGGTTGCTCCGTTTGCCTTATGAGTCACATCTTGCCTGTATGTTCCTGACGTAGGGCGCTGGTTTACTCCCTGACTTGCAGTCAGGTACTTGGAGGTTCCAAGTGTGCTGTCCAGTCCTAACAGCAGTTAGTCCTGCAGTTTATGGGCACGAGACTTTCTGCTTGAGTGAGACCACTTGACCAAGTAACTCTATTTTCATCCTACTGTCATTTTCATCTGACAGTCATTTGGTCTCAGTGGTGTCACCCTTCTTGGGCTGCCCTGCCCGGTATTGGTAAGGCCTGTAGAACCTTTCACGTTGTCTTACCCGGTATTGGCAGGGCCGGTAGAGCCTACTCCTTGTTATTCCCTCAGGCTGCCTTGCCCGGTATTGGTAAGGCCGGTAGAACCGGTACATTGCCATCTTACGGTTGCCTTACCCGGTATTGGCAAGGCCGGTAGAGCCTACTTCCTACAATTCCGTTAGAGTCGCCTGGGTTGCTTTGCCCAGTATTATTGGCAAGGCCGGTAGAACCTACATCTATTGTCATTTGCTTCTATGTATTGTTTGTATGTGTATGAAAACCCTATGGGATTGCCTTAACTTTTCAATAAAGTTATGTTTTTACCTAAACCTTACGTCTGAGAGTCTTAACAAACCGTGACACTCTGCAAGAGTTAACAACAGCACCAGGTTGGATATATAACTCAGCAAGTATAATCGGAGGCTCAGCGTATAACGGAATTGCCCTGCGAGTGTCAAGGAAGACTCAGCTTTAGGTAGTACAGCTCTGCAAGCGTAACCGGAGACTCAGCTTTTAAGTAGTACAGCTCTGCAAGCGTAACTGGAGACCCAGCTCAAGAAACATGGCTCAGCAGGAGTTAATGGTTACAGTCTCGATCAGATCAGACTCGAACACAGCAGGAATCAGAAGGTCGTCAAAGCGACAACAGCAGCAGGAAGTCAGCCAGGCCGGGTTGGATCACGGAGGAGATTCTCAGACAAGCCAGATCAGCAACGAGCAGGAACGTCAGCCAGGCCAGGTCAGATCACGGAGGAGATTCTCAGAAAAGCCAGATCAGCAATGAGCAGGAATGTCAGCCAGGCCGGGTCAGATCACGGAGGAGATTCTCAGACAAGCCAGATCAGCAACGAGCAGGAACTAGTGATGATCGAGCACCCCGATGCTCGGGTGTTCGGGTGCTCTGGCCGAGCGCCCCCGGAGGCTCGAGTGCTCGGCCGAGCCCCCGAGCCCCATTGAAGTCAATGGGAGGACTCGAGCATTACACCAGGCACCCCCTGCTCTGATGAGGGGAGGGTGCCTGGTTCATAGGAAAAGGTCAGAAAATGATGGAAACACCACAGAAATGGTTCAGGGACAGCATAGGGAGGATGTCTCGATGCATCTTGGACTCCAACGTCGCTGCTGGGAACGATGTTTCGCCCGTAGTATGCCATTTTTACAGACTGACCGTAAAACACACAAAAAGGAAGATAAAAATGAATTTAGGCGAAAAATTGTTACCAAACAGTATATGCTGTATATTTACTTGTATATCATCTGCAAATTCTGCAAAAAATTTCATCGATTTTTCGGAACTGGGGCCATGATTAAGAGGGAAACGTGCGCAGCGTAAAGCAGGTGTTCAACGTGGTTATGGCCTGGGTAAGGTACAGCATTCAGGAACGGAGGCCGCAGCTACCACAGGTTTTACAACATGTCCGTTTGCCCTTGTTAAGTCCAAAATTTATAGTCGGAACAGTGGGGTCTGATCCATTGAGTAAAAGTGACGAAGTGACTTAGTGGATGAAGCCAAGAACTACCTTCTGCTCTGTCGAACACCCCAGCCCTATTTAATTCAATGGGAGGACCTGAGGCACTCCGATACAACCTGTATATCACAAAATGGAGGGCCTCATTCACATTGTGGTACAATAGTTCAGGTAGTGGTCCAACACTCATAAAGCCTATGCACTAAGTGAAAGGGCTGCCAAAAATTAGACTGAAATGTCACTCCAATACACCCTTTATTACACATAAAGGAGGGCATCATACACAGCCTTGAAAAATTAGGATTAATGGCCTGCTGGTGACCCTCTAAAACATTAGGGGCGAGGGCATGCCGCTAAGCTGACCATCTAAAACATTAGGAATGAGGGTCTGCTGCTGAGCCGACCATCTAAAACATTATGGGTGAGGGTCTGCTGCGGAGCTGACCATCCTAAACATTATATGCGAAGGCCCGCTAGTGAGCTGACGCTATAAAACATTATATGAGAGGGCCCGCTAGAGAGCTGACCCAATAAAACATTATATGAGAAGGCCCGCTGGTGAGCTGACCTATACAAAAATTGTCAAACAGGGCCCGCTGGTGAGCTGGCCCTATATAAAAATTATATCACAGGGCCCGCTGGTGAGCTGGCCCTATATAAAAATTATATCACAGGGTATATGGAAGAGGAGGAGGAGGATGAGAAGATTAAGAGTCAACCATATACCCGTTTTTTGGGTGGAAGGGGTGAATGGGAATACTGAGTATTCCCATCATTGTAAATAACATATCTAAAGTGACTTTATGTTCACCCGGGGCTTTCCTCCAGTGGAGTGGAGAAGTCAGGGGAAATCCAGGCCTTGTTCATTTTTGTAAGTGTCAACCTATCAGCATTTTCGGTGGAAAGGCGGATACGCTTATCTGTTATGATGCTACCAGCAGCACTAAATAACCGCTCAGACAGAACGCTGGCGGCAGGGCAGGCCAGCACCTCCAAGGCGTAGAGTGCCAGTTCATACCACGTGTCCAGCTTGGACACCCAGTAGTTGTAAGGCACAGAGGGATCATTGAGGACGCTGACACGGTCTGCTACGTACTCCTTCACCATCTTCCAAAACTTTTCCCTCCTTGTGACACTAGGCTGCGCATCAGGGTGAGGGTGCTGGCGGGGTGTCATGAAGGTGTCCCACGCCTTGGAGAGTGTTGCCCTGCCTTTGTCGGAACTGCTGTGTGCTCCCCTTTTCTCCCCTTCTCGGTTGGCCAAGGTAGCACGTACTCTGCCGCCAGCGTTGTCAGATGGAAAATTTTGGAGCAATTTTTCGACAAGAACCTTCTGGTATTGCACCATTTTGCTTGTCCTCTCCACCGGAGGAATGAGAGATGAGAAATTCTCTTTGTAGCGGGGGTCCAGAAGGGTGAACACCCAGTAATCCGTGTTGTCTAAAATGCGTATAACGCGTGGGTCACGGGAAAGGCAGCCTAACATAAAGTCAGCCATGTGTGCCAGAGTACCAACAGGGAAGATTTCGCTGTCCTCACCAGGAGGATGACTCTCAATCTCCTCATCCTCTTCCTCCTCTTCTGCCCACCCACGCTGAAGAGATGGAAATAAAGTTCCATGGCTACCCTCTGTAGCGGAGGCAACCGTGTCTTCCTCCACCTCCTCCAATTGTCGCTGAGAAGACGAAGTGAGGGTGCTCTGGCTATCACCTTGTGTAAGCTCTTCCTCCCCCATTTCCACCTCTTCCACATGCAAAGCGTCGGTTTTAATTGTGAGCAGCGAGCGTTTCAGTAGACACAGAAGTGGGATGGTTACACTGATAATAGCGTTATCGCCGCTCACCATCTGTGTCGATTCCTCAAAATTGCGTAAAACCTCACAGAGGTCTGACATCCATTCCCACTCCTCACTTCTGATTACAGGAAGTTGAACGGAGAGGCGACGACCGTGTAACAGCTGGTACTCCAATACTGCCCTCTGCTGCTCACAAAGCCGGGCCAACATGTGGAAGGTGGAGTTCCAGCGCGTGCTCACGTCACACAGCAGCCGGTGAGCTGGCAACTGTAAGCGCTGCTGCAGCTTCAACAGGCCGGCTGAAGCTGTAGATGACTTACGGAAATGTGCACACACGCGGCGCACCTTCGTCAAGAGATCATGCAAATTGGGGTAGGTTTTTAGAAATCGCTGAACCACTAAATTAAATACATGCGCTAGGCATGGTACGTGTGTGAGCTTGCCGAGCTCCAAAGCCGCCACCAAGTTACGCCCATTATCACACACAACCATGCCTGGTTGCAGGTTGAGTGGCGAGAGCCACTGCTCGGTCTGGTGACTATTCCCCTGCAACAGCTCTGAGGCCGTGTGCTGTTTGTCCCCAAGGCAGATCAGCTTCAGCACGGCCTGTTGACGCTTCCCCACTGCAGTGCTACACTGCTTCCAGCTACCGGCTGATGGGTGAGTGGCGCTGCGCGCAGAGAATTCGGAGGTGGAAATGGAGGAGGAGGAGGAGGAGCCAATAACGTAGGTGCTGGCGGAAACCCTGATGGAAGTAGGGCCCGCAATCCTCGGCGTGGGTAGCACCTGTGCCATCCCAGGGTCCGAGTCGCTCCCAGCCTCCACGACATTCACCCAGTGTGCCGTCAGGGAAATGTAGCGTCCCTGGCCACAAGCACTTGTCCATGTGTCAGTCGTTAAGTGGACCTTCCCAGTAACTGCGTTGGTCAGGGCACGGGTGATGTTAAGGGACACATGGTGGTGTAAGGCGGGGACGGCACACCGGGAAAAGTAGTGGCGGCTGGGGACTGCGTACCGAGGGACAGCTGCTGCCATCAGGCTGCGGAAGGACTCAGTGTCCACAAGCCTAAATGGCAGCATTTCGATGGCCAGTAATTTGGAAAGGTGTGAGGTTAGTGCTATGGCCTGTGGGTGGGTGGCTGGGTATTTTCGCTTGCGCTCAAATGCCTGGGGTAACGACATTTGGATGCTGCGCTGGGACAGGGAAGTGGATGTGGTCGCTGATGGTGGTTCAGATGGTACAGGTGCAGGGCGGGAGGTATGCGGGCCTGCGCCTTCGACAGGCGATTGGCCGGCACCGAAAACAGGGGAAGAGGAGGCAGTGGTGTGGCCTGCAGACACAGATTGGCGATCCTGGCGTTCCTCCCAATTATTACGGTGCTTGGATGCCATGTGTCGGATCATGCTGGTGGTGGTGAGGTTTCTAGTGTTCATGCCTCGGCTCATTCTGGTGTGGCACAGGTTGCAAACTACAATTTTTTTGTCGTCCGCACTTTCCTTAAAAAAACGCCATACCGCGGAACACCTAGCCCTTGGCAAGGGAGATTTACGCAAGGGGGTGCTCCGTGGAACATTTGCGGGCCAGTTTGGTGCGGTCCGCCTTCTTTCTTTAGCCACACCACTGCCTCTTCCAGCCTGTTGCGGTGCTGCAGATGGCTCACCCTCAGGACTGCTGTCATCGCTCGGCTCTCCACCTTCCCAGGTGGGGTCAGTCACCTCATCGTCCACCAAGTCCTCCTCCACTTCCTCACTCTGATCATCCTCCTCATTTCTTGATCCCACCACATCCTTAGTCATTGACAACTGTGTATCATCCTCCTCATCAAGGTCTTGAGACAGTAATTGTGGTTGATTTGATGGCAACTGTGTCTCATCATCATCATCCACTTCCTTTGACCTTAAATGCCGTTCCCCTCTGTCATCTTCTTGTTATTGGGTACCCTCTAGAGGTTGTGAATCAGGGCACAAGATCTCATGTTCCTCTGCAAGCGTGCTTGGAGAGAGGTTCAAATTAAGGATTGGTGATGAGACGAGCTCCTCACTATATCCCAGTGTGGGATCACTTCTTTGGCCAGACCCTCTATGGTGGGAGGAAGGATGATCAGGGTGAGGATTATGTTGACCAGACTCTTGGCTAGTGAGAGTGGACTTGGTGGAAGACAGGGTGGTGCTTAACCGACTGGAAGCAGTATCAGCTGAAATCCAACCGACCACCTGTTCGCAGTGGTCTGACCTCGAGAGTGATGTCCTGCGACGCCCTGTAAACTGAGACATGAAGCTAGGTATGGTGGATGTCTTTCTGTCTTGTGCTCTGGCACCAGGCACAGTTTCTACGCGTCCTGACCCGCGCCCTGAACTATCAGGATCACGTCCACTTCCCCGTCCCTTTTTACCCGCCTTCTTCATATTAAACGGAATATATGCCGGTAATCTGCGGCTAGGCACACTAAACAGAATGTGACGCTAATCTGCGGCTAGGCACAGTGAACAGAATATGTGACGTTAATTTGTGAATTTGCACACTAAACAATATGTGACGTTAATTTGTGAATTTGCACACTAAACAATATGTGACGCTAATCTGCGGCTAGGCACACGAAACAGAATGTGACGCTAATCTGCGGCTAGGCACACTAAACAGAATGTGACGCTAATCTGCGGCTAGGCACAGTGAACGGAATATGTGACGTTAATTTGTGAATTTGCACACTAAACAATATGTGACGTTAATTTGTGAATTTGCACACTAAACAATATGTGACGCTAATCTGCGGCTAGGCACACGAAACAGAATTTGACGCTAATCTGCGGCTAGGCACACTAAACAGAATGTGACGCTAATCTGTGGCTAGGCACAGTGAACGGAATATGTGACGTTAATTTGTGAATTTGCACACTAAACAATATGTGACGTTAATTTGTGAATTTGCACACTAAACAATATGTGACGCTAATCTGCGGCTAGGCACACGAAACAGAATGTGACGCTAATCTGCGGCTAGGCACACTAAACAGAATGTGACGCTAATCTGCGGCTAGGCACAGTGAACGGAATATGTGACGTTAATTTGTGAATTTGCACACTAAACAATATGTGACGCTAATCTGCGGCTAGGCACACGAAACAGAATGTGACGCTAATCTGCGGCTAGGCACACGAAACAGAATGTGACGCTAATCTGCGGCTAGGCACGGTGAACGGAATATGTGACGTTAATTTGTGAATTTGCACACTAAACAATATGTGACGTTAATTTGTGAATTTGCACACTAAACAATATGTGACGCTAATCTGCGGCTAGGCACACGAAACAGAATGTGATGCTAATCTGCGGCTAGGCACAGTGAACGGAATATGTGACGTTAATTTGTGAATTTGCACACTAAACAATATGTGACGTTAATTTGTGAATTTGCACACTAAACAGTATGTGACGCTAATCTGCGGCTAGGCACACGAAACAGAATGTGACGCTAATCTGCGGCTAGGCACAGTGAACGGAATATGTGATGTTAATTTGTGAATTTGCACACTAAACAGAATGTGACAATAATCTATGGCTAGGCACACGTTTAAAATGGCCCTTTTTGTCGCTGCGTTGTACAATATTTGTCCCTGTGCACCTAGTACAATGTCACCTTACTAATATCCCACCATCAAAAAAAAATGAAATTGTGCCCCCCCAAACAAAATATAAATGCTGCCCCCACACACAACAGTCCTAAAAAGGACTTTTGGGTCTTGAAAGAGTACCAACACTTTTATTCTCCCTACACTGACTTTCCCTGCCTGATCGCATCTCTCCCTGGCTGAGAATGAGCAGAACTCGCGAGTCGGGTGCTATACAGCACCCGATCACGGGTTCTGGCCAGCCAATCAGTGTAATGCCAGCAGCCAACATGGCTGCTGGCATTACACTGATGTCAGAGCCTCCCCGCACGTTTATTGGCTGCGCAGCAGCCGCGAAACGTGCGGGGAGGAGACCCGAACATGGCGGGCGAGCACATGCGGTACTCGTACGAGTACCGCCATGTGCCGAGCAGAGCGATGCTCGAGCCGAACCGAGCTTCGGCCGAGCATGCTCGCTCATCACTAGCAGGAACGTCAGCCAGGCCGGGTCAGATCACGGAGCAGGAACACAGGAGAGTCGTCAGAACAGGCCAAATCGGTACACCAGAAAATCAGGAACACAGGAACTCAGCAACAGCAACACTGATTCTGGAACACCACGAAAGGGTCCCTGACAGGTGCCACTCGTCTGGTATACAAAGGTCACCAGGGGCGGGCCAAACAGGCTCAACCAATAAGGGAGCAGCACAAGTGAGAGTGACAGAGGGAGATCACGGGAACCGTGATAGTACCCCCCTCTCAAAGACCCCCTCTCCCTGCCGGAGGTCTTGGTTTCTGGGGATATTTAGAGTGGAAGTTGCGCAACAATCTGGGAGCATGGAGGTCCTTATGATCCACCCAGGAACGCTCCTCAGGTCCATAGCCCTTCCAATGGACCAAATATTGCAACTTCCCCCTAAATCTCCTAGAATCAATGATACTCTGGACTTCGTACTCCTCTTGGCCCTGAACATCCACCGGCCCAGGGATCACTGGAGTGTTTGTGTAGTGGTTGCAAACCAAGGGTTTCAACAGAGATACATGGAACACATTATGTATACGCATAGAGGCTGGGAGTTCCAACGCGTACGAGACGGGCTTCATTTTGCGGATAACTTTGAACGGACAAATGAACCGGGGAGCCAGCTTGTTGGAAGGCACCTGCAAATTGAGATTTCTGGAGGAGAGCCATACCCTATCCCCAACCTGAATGAAAACCGCTGGCAGCCGTCTACGATTGGCATGCCTCTGATGTCGCTGAAGTGACTGACTGAGGGTCCTCTGAACCTGTGCCCAAGTGGAGCGAAGCTGCTCAATGTGCTCATCCAGAGCTGGAATTTGTTGCGCCTGAAATGAGTCCAGGAGCAGGCATGGCTGGAACCCATAATTAATGAGAAACGGGGAACTCCCGGACGATGAATTAACTGCACAATTCCTGGCAAACTCTACCCACGGCAACGGGTCGGCCCAATTGACAAACTGAGGATTATGTAATAGTAACCATGGAAACCCCAGAATGACTGCATGATGAGGTGAACGAATTATTTGGAAACGTGCCTCCTCCTTATGGAGAGCCCCAACCGCCATAGTAATAGGGGTCATTTCCATGGTGATAGATGCAGGTTCCAAAGGTCTGCCATCTATGGCTTCAATAGCCAAAGGAGATTCCCTTTTGACTAACAGAATTTTGTGCAATTCGGCAAAGACTGGAGTCTATTAGTGCCATAACTACCACAGACAGACAGGTCTGCCCAAGAGAATACCACCTGAATGGTGGGTTTCTGTGTACTAGGATCTAGGGACTGTTGTACGCCACCTAGGGCCTGTCCCCCAAGGTAACCTAGGTGCGTCCGTTTCCCGGCCGTACCGGACATGTGCGTAATAGGTGCCCAGCTTTACCACAATATAAGCATAGGCCCTGTTTTTTGCGGTGCGCCCTCTCCTCCTTGGTAAGTCTGGTAAACCCGAGCTGCATTGGTTCACCAGCCTTGGGTGGACGTTCAGAAGAAAAGGGTGGCGAGGGTGGGTTTAAAAGACTGCCATGCCCATAATTTCTGGATCTTGCCCTTTTAGCCAACCTTCTCTCACGAATGCGGGAGTCAATAAGCATGACATAGTCAATATACTCGTCCAGATCACTGGGCACATCTCTGGCAGCAATTTCATCTTTAATGGATTTGGATAGACCCTGAGCAAAGACTGCCACTAACGCCTCGTTGTTCCAGCCCACCTCAGCTGCCAAGGTTTGAAACTCAATGGCATAGTCGCCCAAGGTACGATCGCCCTGTTGTATCTCCATTAACCTTTTGGCAGCCGAGGCAGCTCTACCAGGGACCTCAAACACTCTGCAGAACTTTCTTATGAACTCATTAAAGTTCAGAGTGCAGGGTTTGGCATTTTCCCACAGAGGATAAGCCCATGCCAGGGCTTTGCCAGTCAATAGCGATATCATAAATCCGACCTTGCTCCGGTCATTCGGAAATGCCTGGGGCGTTAGTTCCAGGAACATCTCCAATTGATTGATAAAGCCTCTGCATTGAGAAGGTTCGCCATCATATCTTAATGGTAACGGTGCCACCGCTGTTCGGCCTCTGGTATGTGTAGTAGGAACTACAGACTGATTATCCGGTGTCGAGACTGGGGAGACCACCGGATTCTGGTTTGGTTTGTCAAGGTGTACCGTACGTTCAAGTAAGGTCTGTAAGGCCAGTGCCAAGTGGTCTAGGTGCTGCTCATGAACATCCATTCTCCAGTGGATGTTCTGTGTGCTACTCTTCCCTTTGCTGTCTGAGGTCATGGCCCTTTCGTACTGTAACGGTTTTCAGACACTCAGACAGCAGGTTTGAATAAAACACAGTTTTATTAAAACAAAAAATAAAGAACAAGATCGGCCTCAATAGGCAACACAGAGGATAGCAATAGGCTACAAAGGCCTTCACAGGACCAGTATACAAGAGTACAGATAATACATATACTGTCACTATACTAAAAAGGAACCAATGATGGACGATGTGGAGGCATCAGATTCTTGATTAACAAAAGTCTGACAGACACAGTTATAAAAGTATAAGGTATTTCTGAAAGAACTGATTCCTGTGCTATCAAACTAAACAGTTGCTATGTTCTTCAAATCACTCAAGTTTATGCCCCTACAAGTAGCCAACGTAATGATGAAGTTGAAGAATTTTATGCTGATTTATTATTCCTCTACAAACAGGAATATGTCCAGTA
Source organism: Rhinophrynus dorsalis (assembly GCA_037306005.1). Taxonomy (NCBI): domain Eukaryota; kingdom Metazoa; phylum Chordata; class Amphibia; order Anura; family Rhinophrynidae; genus Rhinophrynus; species Rhinophrynus dorsalis. Next base: position 638,772,046 of record CM074718.1, on the reverse strand, counting down.
CAAGGAAAAGCCCTAAAGGTAATACAAGTGAAATCGACTTCTTCCTTGCATATAATGAAACAATATTACTTCTCTTAAATGGTTTAAACTTTGGAAGTGGTAGATGGTAGATGGACAAACTCATTTTGAAATGGATTCCACTCGATACTAAACACCCAAGAAAAAGACCAAAGACAAGATGGTTAGATGAAATTACCAAATTTTTTTGGTACACAGTGGCAACAAAAGGCGCAGGACAGAAGTTGTTGGAAGCTTGCTGAGGAGGCCTTCATCCTGCAGTGGACTGACAATTGACAATGGCTGAAGATGGTGATGAGATAATGATTATATATATATATATATATATATATACATATATATATATATATATATATATATGCAATATAACAGAGGCCGTGGCACACAAATATGCTAATGTTAAACATAGGGTGCACGTCCCATATAGAATACACATATATACTCTGGATGTTCCATGAAGAAACTGCACTCCAAAGGGTATTTTCAAAGAAAACTGATGAGTTTATTCAACAAAAGTCATCATTAGCCAAAAGTATTCAGTCCAAGGCTAAGGAAGGTCCATGCTTGGGCCAAAAACATTTGGCTAATGATGGATTTTGTTGCATAAACTCATTAATTTTCATTAAAATACACTTTGGAATGCAATCTCTTCTTGGAACATCTAGGCTGAGTACAGGCAGGCTTCATTGGAATATGTGAGTGCCAGCCTTGAAGTCTTGATAAAGGCCCAAAGTGGGGCCGAAACATTGATGAATTGTCACAGTACCTTGTTTCCAGCGCCGCCTCTTCAGCAACGCTCGGCATCTTTCCACACGTCATCTGCAGGCAGAGGCTTCAAGCATGCTGCAGGCCTCTATTTTATGTGTGTTTGTTTCCTGTAGTCTCCTCCTACCTACTTCCTCCCTCTAGCTGCTCCGCCTATCTATTTCCTGTGGAGGGGTTTAAAGGGCAGACTGAGTTCTGACTCAGTCACCCTTACTTGGTGTTCTGAGCAGTTCATTATCTAGTATTCCTGATTCCTGTGCATGATCCATCTTGTCTATCCATCCATTCTGGTGTTGACCTGTGGCGCTGTCTGACTATTCTCCTTGTGCATTCCGATTTGGCTCAGATATCCTATCTGGTGCAAACCCTTGGCTCTGGCTGACTACCCGCTCCGTGTATGACCTAGGCTTGTCTGACTACCCACTCTGGTGTTGACCTGGGGCTCTATCCACTACGCATCCAGCATTCCATCGCTTCAGTGGATATCCTATCTGGTGCAAACCCGTGGCTCTGGCTGACTACCCGCTCCATGTATGACCTAGGCTTGTCTGACTACCCACTCTGGTGTTGACCTGGGGCTCTATCCACTGCGCATCCAGAATTCCATCGCTTCAGTGGATATCCTATCTGGTGCAAACCCGTGGCTCTGGCTGACTACCCGCTCTGTGTATGACTTTGACTCGTCTGACTATCCTATCTGGTGCTTACTAGAAGCCCCTGTCTGTTCGCTCCTAGGGTCGGTTCCGTTATTCAGACATCCTTCCTAGTATTGACCTGGGGCTAGAAGACTGTCACGGTTTGTTAAGATTCTCAGACGTAAGGTTAGGTAAAAACACAACTTTATTGAAAGTTTAAGATAATCCCATAGGGTTTCATTCACATACAGACAATACATAGAACAGGTAGGTAATATATGACAATAGCAATACAGGTTCTACCGGCCTTGCCAATATACCGGGCAAGGCAACCTGGACGAGAACGTAATAGGTGGCTCTACTGGCCCTGCCAATATACCGGGCAAGGCAGCCTGACGGAATACCAATGTAATAGGCTCTACCAGCCTTGCCAATATACCGGGCAAGGCAGCCTAACGGAATAACAATGTAATAGGCTCTACCGGCCTTGCCAATACCGGGTAAGGCAACCTTGAGATGGAATAGTAAAAGGTTCTACCGGCCTTACCAATATACCGGGCAGGGCAGCCCAAAGGTACGGTGACAACCACAATGACCTCGGTGACTGTCAGATGGTCAATGACGGTATAGATGTAAGATAGATGCTACCCGGTCAGTGGTTTCACTAGTAGACTGAAACTCAGTACCTGTGTACTGTAGGAATAATTAGCTGTCTAGGACTGGACAGCGCACTGGGAACCATCAAGTACATGAGCAAGATACAAAGGAGTAAACCAGGGAAACATCAAGCAGGATATTGAGTAAACCCACAGGTCATGGAGTGAACCAACGCCCGCGCACTGGTAACCAACAGACAGATAATATTGCCACAAGGCAGTGGAGCAAACCAGTGACCGCACGCTGGAAGGAACAGACTACTAATAGCCCAGCCGCAAGGCTTGGGGAGCGAACCAGCGTCCGCACGCTGGGAACCAACAGTACTGCATATAAAGCCGCAAGGCCAAGGAGCAAACCAGCGCCCGCACGCTGGAACCAGCAGGCTGTAAAGTGTAGCCGCAAGGCTAGTGGAGCGAACCAGCGTCCGCACGCTGGGAACCAACAGTGCTGCGAATAGGGCCGTAAGGCCAGGGAGCAAACCAGTGTCCGCACACTGGAACCAACAGGCTGTAACAAGTAGCCGCAAGGCTAGTGGAGCGAACCAGCATCCGCAGGCTGGGAACCAACAGTGCTGCGTACAGGGTCATAGGCCAAGGAGCAACCAGCGTCCGCACACTGGAACCAACAGGCTGTAAAGAGTAGCCGCAAGGCTAGTGGAGCGAACCAGCGTCCGCACGCTGGGAACCAACAGTGTTGCGTATAGGGCCGTAGGCCAAGGAGCAAACCAGTGTCCACACACTGAAACCAACAGGCTGTCAAGAGTAGCCGCAAGGCTAGTGGAGCGAACCAGCGTCCGCATGCTGGGGACCAACAGTGCTGCATACAGGGCCGTAGGCCAAGGAGCAAACCAGTGTCCGCACACTGGAACCAACAGAAGGAATGTCGCCGAAGCGACCGAGGATCAATGTCGGCGCAAATGCAGGAACTGGAAACAGGATGAACAGGAACCAGCAGAGATGGTCAACCGGATCAGGAACGGCAATGAAGACTGGCAGCAGGAACGGCAGCCTCTGACGATGACAACCGGAACTGGTACTGGAACCAACACAGCAGGCAGGAACTCAGGAACAGGACGACTCAGGAACTCAGGAACACAGCAACAGGCCCAAATAGCTACAGTAGCAATGTGGAAGTGGATGCTGTCAGAGACACCACGAAAGGGCAACCAAAGGGTGCCCAGACTGAGTTTAAAAAGGCAATGTGAGGCGGGCTGAAGGCAAACAGCCAATGGGAGCCCCCTACAGGTAATAGACACATGAATGCAGCAATCACGGGCACCGTGATACAGACTCCCAGCTACTGACTGCAGGCTGAGTCAGTATCACTCTTGGGCATTACCTTACCGTGAGACTCCAGCAGGATGAGGCCTAGTCTCAGACAGTGAGGTGGTGATATTGGGAGACTGCTATTCCTGATACAGTACTTGCCTTTTCGATCACCCACTGTGTGTATATATTTATATTGCATGACTGTTATTATTCTCAGAATAAAGGTTCTATTAACTATACTGTCTGACTCCTGGTTTTGCTTGCCAACCGTAACAGTACGTAAGGGTCATGACAACAGACGGTGATAGTGATCCTCCTTTACAGAGAATATTTGACAGAATGCAGGATCAGGATCAACGTATTGATCAGTTGGCAGGTGCCTTGCAGACCCTGCTTGGCAGAACCGCTCACTGGGAACGATATAACCCGCAGCAGGTGGCCACCTCAGTTTCTCCTTCGGCACCTAGAGCTGCTACCGTCTCTGATGCAGGACTGGTCAGAGGGTTAACTGGATCCGCTCCACTCCCACAACGCTATAGTGGGGAACCTGAGTTATGTAGCGGATTCCTTAATCAGTTAGGCATATACCTGGAGATGCTTCCTCATGCCTTCCCTACTGAGCGCAGTAGGGTTCGACTTATGATTTCTCTCCTGGCTGGCAAGGCATTGGCTTGGGCGAATCCATTATGGGAGTTGGAGAAACCCATAATATATGATTTTACTCAATCTGTGGCCTCATTTAGAAGCGTATTTGACGTGCCAGGGCGCAGGACCTTGGCTCCCAAACATCTGATGACCATCCACCAGGGTAACCGCACGATGGCGGAATACGCAATTGAGTTTCGAACCCTAGCAGCCGAAGTAGGGTGGAACAATGAGGCCCTGATAGCTGCATTCTCCCAAGGGCTTTGCGATTACATGAAGGACGAGATTGCTGCTCGTGACCTACCTAATAGTCTGGATGAGATGATATCCTTTGTCATCCTCATAGATATACGGGTCCAGGAGAGACCCTCATTTAAGGAGCGCCTGCGGAGGCATCCTACCAGCATGTCCTACAGCTTTTCTTGCCCACCCTGTCCTCCCTCACCTCCCATGCCTCCTGGTTCCGACACTATGGGTGGTGAACCTATGCAGGTGGGGGATACCCGACTTTCTGCGGCAGAGAGGGCCCATAAGCGGAGGGAGGGACTATGACTGTACTGCGGTAAGAATGGTCACTTCTTGAAATCATGCCCGGTACGTCCGGTAGACTCTCGCACCAAAAGATCCTGTCAGGGACAGATCTTAGGTGGCATCTCATAGTCCCTTGAAGCCTCTCAGGCTAAACCCTTGTTGGACATAGTCCTATCTTGGGCCAAAGAGTCTATCCCTGTACCTGCTCTTATAGACTCTGGCGCAGCAGGTTATTTTGTGGACGCCACATTTGCTGAGTGTTTTGGGATTCCTTTACTGCCTTGTGACACTCCTTTGGCGGTTGAAGCTATTGATGGAAGACCCCTGCTGCCAGCACATATTAACCACAAGACGGCCCCACTTACCCTAAGCGTGGGAGCCCTGCATAAGGAAACACTGAAGTTTCAGGTGATAAACTACTCGCACTATGCTACTGTATTAGGGTTCCCATGGTTACAAAAACATAACCCTAAAATTGACTGGAGCACGTGTGAGATATTGTCCTGGGGGACTCACTGTGGGGAGTCGTGCCTTTCACGTCCCGTCAGACTTGCCTGTGCCGAGTCTCAAGACCTACCTGAGGCCTATTCGCAGTTTTCCGAATTATTTAACAAAGTCCAGGCAGGAGCTTTACCTCCACATAGACCATACGATTGCACGATCGAGCTCTTGCCTGGGACTACCCCTCCGCGGGGTCATACGTACCCTCTATCTGTGGAAGAGAATAAGGTCATGGAGGAGTATGTGGCTGATGCCTTAGAGAGGGGCATCATTCGGAAATCCTCATCCCCTGTGGGTGCTGGATTTTTTTTGTAAAAAAGAAGGACGGAGAACTACGCCCTTGCATCAATTACCGGGGCTTAAACAAACTGATGGTAAAGAATGCGTATCCCATACCATTGATTACTGAGCTGTTTGACCACCTCAAAGGTTCAACTATCTTTACTAAGCTCGATTTGAGGGCGGCTTACAATTTGGTCAGGATTAAACAAGGGCATGAATGGAAGACAGCGTTCAACACCCGAAGCGGGCATTATGAATATCTGGTCATGCCCTTTGGCCTGTGCAGCGCTCCCGCTGTCTTCCAAGGATTTATAAATGACATCCTGAGAGAACTTTTGCAAAGCTGCGTTGTGGTATATCTGGATGACATCCTTATCCATTCTCCAACCTTGGAGGCCCACTTTGCAGATGTATCCAAGGTCCTTTCGCTCCTGAGAGAAAACAACTTGTTCTACAAGTTGGAAAAGTGTGAGTTTCACAAGACCCAAGTTGCATTTCTTGGGTATGTTATCTCCGCATCTGGGTTCGTGATGGACCCCACAAAACTGTCGGCCGTGATTCAGTGGCCTCGTCTGGATAGACTGAAGGCAATTCAAAGATTTCTGGGCTTTGCAAACTATTACCGTAAATTTATAAAAAATTTCTCAACCATTGTAAAACCCATCATTGACATGAGGCGGAAAGGAGCCAAAGTGTTAGAATGGTCTTCTGATGCACTTTCTGCCTTTGACAATCTCAAAGCAGCATTTTCTGCAGCACCAATCCTGGTACATCCCAATCCCGCCCTGCCCTTTACCCTGGAGGTTGATGCGTCTGAGATTGGAGTAGGAGTCCTCCTTTCTCAACGGTCAGCTCCTGGAGAGGCTTTGCGCCCTTGTGGCTACTTCTCGAAAAAACTTTCTAAGGCGGAAAGGGTTTATCAGATTGGTGACAGGGAGTTGCTGGCTATAATTTTGGCATTGAAAGAATGGCGTCATTTGTTGGAGGGTACCAGTTCCCTCATTTTGATTCTTTCGGACCATAAGAATTTGACATACTTGTCTGAAGCCAAGCGGCTCTCCTCCCGGCAGGTCAGATGGGCACTATTCCTATCCAGGTTTAATTTTGTGGTTTCCTACCTTCCAGGCTCTAAAAATATTAAGGCTGACGCCCTGTCACACCAATTTTGTAGTAGGTCCAAGGAGGAGGTTCCTCCAGCTCCGATTATTCCTGGTGATCGCATTCTGGCCACGATTTGTACCTGTATTACCTCTCCTCTGGGAGAGGAGATACTGGCCACCCAAGCATCTGCCCCAGCACAGACTCCTAGTGGGAGATGTTTTGTACCGGCTCAATTCCGCATTAAAATCCTGGAGACATACCATGCTTCCAAAATCGCTGGCCATATTGGGCGCGACCAGTTAATCTGGTCCTTGTCTAGACTATTTTGGTGGCCGAGCCTCCGCTCTGATTGTGCTGCCTTTACTGCTGCCTGCACCACGTGTGCTCAAAATAAGTCTCCCTGACATCTACCGGTGGGCTTACTCCAGCCTGTGGCCAACGGGGAACGCCCCTGGTCTCACTTATCCATTGATTTTATGGTCGACCTTCCTAGGTCCATGGGCTTTACTGCAATACTTATGGTTGTGGACAAATTCTCTAAGATGGCTCACTTTGTGCCACTCAAGGGCTTGCCATCCGCTGAGGAATTGGCGGTGGTATTCGCAAAGGAGGTGTTCCGATTCCATGGTATCCCGAAGGGGATCGTGTCTGACAGAGGAAGCCAGTTTGTGTCCCGCTTCTGGAGGTGTTTCTGTGCGCAAATGGGAATTCAATTGGCATTCTCCTCCGCATACCATCCACAATCCAATGGTGCGGCAGAAAGGTCGAACCAAGCCTTGGAGCAATATCACCAGTGCTATGTCTCTGACCACCACGACAATTGGGCTACCCTGTTGCCTTGGGCGGAGTTTGCCAGAAATTCTGCTGTGAACTCTTCCACTCAGAGTTCCCCTTTCTTGATTAACTATGGGTTCCAACCCTCTGTTCTTCCTGAAACCTTCCGTGCACAAGCTATTCCATCTCTGGATGAGCATTTGCAGGCACTCCGTTCCTCATGGGTTCGGGTACAGCATACCCTATGTGGTTCAGTGCAACGACAAAAAAGATAGAGTGTGGTTGTCTTCCCGTAATTTGCACCTCCAGGTCCCATGCAATAAACTGGCTCCTCAATTTGTTGATCCCTTCAAGGTGTTGCGCAAGATCAACCCGGTGGCTTACGCGTTGGAACTGCCTGCCAATATGCGGATACATAATGTCTTTCATGTCTCCCTGTTAAAGCCCCTGGTCTGCAACCCGTATACCTCCGCTCCTGTCCGTCCTGCTCCCGTGATAGTTGCAGATCACGATGAATATGAGATTCAAGGTATTCTGGACTCCCGTATGGTTAGAGGACATTGACAGTATTTTATCCATTGGAAGGAATATAGTCCGGAGGAGCACTCCTGGATCCCTGCTGCTGATGCTCACGCTCCTCTCCTGGTGCGCAGATTCCATGCACGTTTCCCTGACAAACCCAGTCCGGTCCCTCTGAGGAGGGGTCTTTGAGGGGAGGGTACTGTCAAAGTACCTTGTTTCCAGCGCCGCCTCTTCAGCGACGCTCGGCGTCTTTCCACGTGTCATCTGCAGGCAGATGCTTCAAGCTGCTCCGCCTATCTATTTCCTGTGGAGGGGTTACAAGGGCAGACTGAGTCCTGACTCAGTTACCCTTACGTTGATGTTCTGAGCAGTTCATTATCTAGTATTCCTGATTCCTGTGCATGATCCGGCTTGTCTGTCCATCCATTCTGGTGTTGACCTGTGGCGCTGTCTGACTATTCGCCTTTTGCGTTCCGATTTGGCTCAGATATCCTATCTGGTGCAAACCCGTGGCTCTGGCTGACTACCCGCTCCGTGTATGACCTAGGCTTGTCTGACTACCCACTCTGGTGTTGACCTGGGGCTCTATCCACTACGCATCCAGCATTCCATCGCTTCAGTGAATATCCTATCTGGTGCAGAACCGTGGCTCCCGCTCCGTGTATGACCTAGGCTTGTCTGACTACCCACTCTGGTGTTGACCTGGGGCTCTATCCACTGTGCATCCAACATTCCATCCCTTCACTGGATATCCTATCTGGTGCAAACCTGTGGCTCTGGCTTACTACCTGCTCCGTATTTGACTTTGGCTCGTCTGACTATCCTTGTCTGGTGCTTACTAGAAGTCCCTGTCTGTTCGCTCCGAGGGTTGGTTCCGTTATTCAGACATCCTTCCTAGTATTGACCTGGGGCTAGCAGACTCCCAGCTATTGACTGCAGGCTGAGTCAGTATCACTCTTGGGCGTTACCTTACCGCAAGACTCCAGCAGGCTGAGGCCTAGTCTCGGACAGTGAGGTGGTGATATTGGGAGACTGCTATTCCTGATATAGTACTCGCCTTTTCGATCACCCAATGCGTTGCGTACCCCTCTGGCACTCAATGGGTTAAACTAGCCACTTCAATACTAGCTGTTAGAGCCCTCTATCTCCCGACTGTTCTGTGGCGCTGATCCGGTTTACAGGTTGCTGTGCTCTTGGACGCATTGCGCACCAGCAGCCGGCAGACCAGCTTTTATTACATTCTCTTTACTTTTGTCCAATTTAGATCTCCATACTCATCACCCAATTATCTTTATATCTCCTGTCCCTTTCAGTTCACCACTGCTGACTCCATGGCTATGTGAACTGTAATATCTCTAGTACATTTCTTCATACTACTCTTAGCTGCATCATAAAGTACAAGGTGCCATGTGTTGGGACTTTTTTTTTTTTACTTTTATCTGTATGTGTGTGTGTGTCTGTCTCACATCATCTCTGCATATGTCACATAATATCTGCATCTGTATGTGTATCACTTTGTATGTATTGTGACAATGTCAGAGGAGTAGTAGTGGAAGGAAGATATCTAGGACCCAGAATCCTACACAGTTGATACCCACTTTAGGGTTTAGAAAGAAAACTACATTTCGCAGCAGGTAGCACTGCAGGTGAGGGATAGTTAGGAGCCATACCTAACCTTAATTGGGAAAAGATGGTTTTAAAAGGTCCGAGCAAGAAAGGCTCTGGTCTCTCTCCCCTTTGTTTGATTTCTCTGCTGTTTGCAGAAAGGAAAAGAGCTACTGTAAAGGTATTCAACTGGAATTGAAAGTGGTGTATTTTCATTGTATGTTGTGATTTTTGTTGTGGCTGGTAAGTGGGTTTAGCCACCCAGCAATAGTCAGGGATTGACTCTGTTTAAGTTAGTGCTCTGGTGAGAGCTAGGATTTATTTTCTGTTGTTTGTTTATTTTGAGTTGCTCTAAGAAAATACACAGTTTTGGACTACACAATAAACATTGTTAAAGTGACTTCCAGATTCTGTTATTTATAGCCCTAGAAGACTATGCAAAGAAACCCTAAGGCTGTATTTATCACACTTGGTGGACAATGCGGGCATAGCACTGAAGAGTCTGTGGGTTTTTGAAAAATGGAGGACATACTGAAAGCTTTGCTGCAGGCAACCTCTGCACAACAGCAGGCCACAGCAGCACAACAGGAGACCAACTGGGTGCTGGCAGCACAGGTAACTGGGCAACAGAACATTACGCATATACTCCAACAAGTTCTAACTGAACAAATCCCAAGACATGCTCCACTGCAGGGTTCCCAAGGCAATAGTAGAATCAGAGCAAGTCATTTTCTCCAGAAATTGACAGAATCTGATGATGTAGAAACATACCTCATGACATTTGAGATGACTGCTGAAAGAAAACACTGGCCACCTGAACAATGGGCTGGACTAGTGGCACCATTCTTGAATTGGGAGCCTCAGAAAGCATATTTTGATCTGGAGCCAAGCGAAGCTAGTGATTATTCCAAACTGAAGGCGGAAATATTGAGCCATTTGGGTGTTACAGCAGCAGTTCGTGCTCAGAGGTTTCATTCTTGGACATTCCATCAGGAGAAAGCACCACGATCACAGATGTATGACCTGATTCATCTAGCATGCAAGTGGCTGCAACCGGAGGTGAACTCAGCAGCACGCATACTGGAAAAGCTGGTGATGGACCATTTCATAAGGAGCCTACCTTTGTCCCTTCGCAAATGGATCATTCAAGGAAATCCCTGGACTACTGATGAGATAACCACTCTTGTTGAAAGATATCTGGTGGCTGTTGATCTGTTGGAAACTAATAACCCAGAGCAGATGCAGAATGGGAAAACGAAAGAGAGCAACAAAACTGGTAAGACTGTTCCTGGTTTTAAAGCTGTTGGGAAGTCATCTGGTACTAGAAAAAGTTTTAAATTAATGACTATCCAAATAGAGGGAAATGGTCCCCAAGAGGTCAGCAGCATGGCAAATGGCCACAAAGATCATTAGAATCACAGGTTAAATATTTCAGATGTCAGGAAAATGGTAATTTTATGAAGTACTGCCTGTTGTCTACTGAACCTATGCAATGTAATGTAGGAGAAAACGGTCATGTATATACAGTGTATTCTGGTGCAGGGATATCTCCCGTGTCAACAGTTCTTTCTACGGTTCCACATTTATGTTGGGTAACAGTAGAGGGCAGAAAGATTCAGGCCTTGCTTGACTCTGTGAGTATGGTTACTCTGGTTTCTAAAAACCCGATAAGCCCTGATAAGCTAAACAATTCTAAAGTAATTGAAATACTATGTATTCATGGAGATAGGCATCAATATCCTACTGCTGAGTTGAGGTTTGAAACAGAAAAAGGATTTTTTTTGGGTGTAGTACCAAATATTGCTTATAATATTGTCCTAGGTAGAGATTTCACTCATTTCTTGGATCTGTGGACCTCCACATATCATGATGCAAATGCTTTATCAGAAGAATTGTATGACCTATTTCCATTTTCTGACTCCGTTTTTGAAAAATACATTTGAAACTATAAAATTAAATGAAAATGGTACACTTTCAAGGGTAATGGTAGGAGATGAACCTGAACCAAGAAATACCGTTTCAAGATCTAGATCTGAACAGTGGAAAGTTTGGGGCTGCACAGTGGGAAGACCCAACATTGCTAGAAGTAAGAGAAAATATTAAGGTTTTGAACGGGTCACAAATAAATCAAAATATACCCCTTACTTTCCCATATTTCAAGTTTGAAAATGAATTGTTGTGTCATGTTGTATCACGGTGCCCGTGATTCGTGCTGCTCTGTGTCTGTCACTTGCTGAGTATTCGTGATTGGCTGTCTGTCATTAGCCCTCCTCACACAGCCTTTTTAAACCCAGGTTGAGCACTTCCAGGTTGCCCTTTCGTGGTGTTTCTGACTCCACTCTGCCTGATCTGCTTGTCAGATCTCTGGGCCTGTTTCCAGTGTTCCTGTATGCTACGTTCCGGTGTTCCAGTGTTCCTGTACATTAACGTTCTGGTGTCCCAGTGTTCCAGTGTTCCTGTACATTAATGTTCCGGTGCTCCAGCGTTCCAGTGTTCCTGTATGCTACATTCCGGTGTTCCAGTGTTCCTGTACATTAATGTTCCGGTGTTCCAGTGTTCCAGTGTTCCTGTATGTTAATGTTCCGGTGCTCCAGCGTTCCAGTGTTCCTGTATGCTAACGTTCAGGTGTTCCAGTGTTCCAGCATTCCTGTGTGCCTGTATTCCGGGGTTCCTGTGCTCCAGCACCATGCGGGTTAACCTGTACGAGTTCCTGAGTCTCAAGCTCCAGCTGTCGCTTCGGCGACATTGTTCTCCTCGCTATTGCATACACATTGTTGGTTCCAGCGTGCAGACGCTGGTTTACTCCACTAAACCTGGTTGCAATATACATTGTTGGTTCCAGCGTGCGGACGCTGGTTTACTCCACTAAACCTGGTTGCAATATACATTGTAGGTTCCGGCGTGCGGACGCTGGTTTACTCCACTAAACCTGGTTGCAATATACATTGTTGGTTCCAGCGTGCGGATGCTGGTTTACTCCACTAAACTTGGTTGCGATATACATTGTTGGTTCCAGCGTGCGGATGCTGGTTTACTCCACTAAACCTGGTTGCGATATACATTGTTGGTCCCAGCGTGCGGACGCTGGTTTACTCCACTAAACTGGTTGCGAGATACTTTGTTGGCTCCAGCATGCGGATGCTGGTTTGCTCCATTAAACCTGGTTGCGATTTACATTGTTGGTACCAGCGTGCGGACGCTGGTTTACTCCACAAGACTGGTTGCGAGATACTTTGTTGGCTCCAGCGTGCAGACGCTGGTTTGCTCCACTAAACCTGGTTGTGATATACATTGTTGGTCCCAGCGTGCGGGCGCTGGTTTACTCCACTAAACCTGGTTGCGATATACATTGTTGGTTCCAGCGTACGGTCGCTGGTTTGCTCCATTAAACCTGGTGGCGCTATTTACCATTAGTCCCAACGTGCGGACGTTGGTTTGCTCCTGAACATCCAGTACTGTGGTCAGTCGCTGTCCACTTCCTTGCAGTTGTCTGATTATCCCTGGCAATAGACTTCTGCTGATTTAGACCTCTATACTTATGCTCTCTGCTGTCTTATTCACCTGACAGCTGGTCTACTTGCTCAGGCTGCCCTTCCCGGTATTGGTGAGGCCGGTAGAACCTTGACGATACCATCCTGTAGGTTGCCTCACCCGGTATTGGCAGGGCCGGTAGAGCCTACTACAGTACTCCTTTGGGCTGCCCTGCCCGGTAGAACCTTGTAATTCACCATCTTTAAGGTTGCCTTACCCGGTATTGGCAGGGCCGGTAGAGCCTACATTCAGCATTCCATTGGGCTGCCTTGCCCGGTATTGGTAAGGCCGGTAGAACCGGTATACGTCATCTCACGGTTGCCTTACCCGGTATAGGCAAGGCCGGTAGAGCCTGTCATTAAAACTATCACTTGGGTTGCCTTGCCCGGTATTTAGGCAAGGCCGGTAGAACCTATTGTATGTTCTATTACTGTTGTATTGTTATGTATGTTTACCCTACGGGGACTGCCTTTAACTTTTAATAAAGTTAAGTTATTTTACCAAACCTTAAGTCTGAGAGTCTTCAAAAACCGTGACATGTTGAGAAAAAAGGAACTGATGTGGTCGAGCAACTTTTGGTCCATCAAGAATATCGTAACACTGTGTTACATCTCGCTCATAGCCATATTCTGGGGGCTCACCTCAGGGCTAATAAAACAAGAGATAGGGTAGTAAGGAGGTTCTACTGGCCAGGGGTATATACAGCAGTGAAGATCTATTGTTCCTCATGCACTAAATGTCAACTAATAGCCCCTTTTAAAGCCTTTCGCAGCCCACTTGTACCATTACCTATAACTGATGTTCCCTTTAAAAGAACTGCGATGGATTTGGTTAGCTCAGTAATAAAATCAGCAAGGGGCCATCAACATATTCTGGTAATAGTAGATTATGCTACCCGCTATCCAGAAGCCATCCCCTTGAGAAACACCTCAGCAAAGTTTAAAGCTAGAGAGTTAATGCATTTGTTTAGCAGAGTTGGGATTCCTGAGGAGATCTTTACAGATCAAGGTACCCCTTTTACATCACAGGTAACAAAAGAATTATGTAAGTTGCTTCAGATAAAGCACCTAAGAACCTTTGTATACCACCCACAGACTTATGGTCTGGTGGAAAGGTTTAACAAACTTTAAAAAGTATGTTACGGCGGGTGATAGACAAGAATGGGAAAAATTGGGACTTTCTCTTACCTTACCTAATGTTTTCCATTAGAGAGGTTCCCCAGGCATCTACAGAGTACTCCCCATTTGAATTGATGTATGGGCGATACCCTAGGAGATTACTAGACATTGCAAAAGAGACTTGGGAAAATGACTCCATAGTGTAGTGTGATAGAGCATGTGGACCAGATGCAGGAACGCATTTCAGCTGTTCTGCCAATAGTGCAAGAACACATGAGGAAAGCCCAAGAAAAACAAATCCATAACTATAACAGGAATGCTAGAATTCACACTTTTAAACCTGGGGATAAAGTATTGGTTCTTGTCCATACAGTAGAAAGTAAATTTCTTGCAAAATGGCACGGTGTAACGGTTTGTTCGACACACAAAAACAATGGTTTAGGATAAAAACACAGTTTTATTGAGATCACAATAGAATAAGAACCCTCACAGGCAGTATAATACAGGCACACGACAGGTTAATAATATAAATGCCCACACAGGTCCAGTATAAATCAAGGTACAAGCATTTTATACTGACACAGGTCAGGCAAAAGGGAGTAGGATTCCCAGGACTCAGGTACTGCAAGAGTTAAAGTTCATCAAGGAGTGTAAACAGTCCCATGTGAGAAAGCACTGTGGTAGCACTTCCCAGGCAGAGAGTTTCTGGATGCCAAATGCCAGCAGAACAAACGTGAACTGCCAGAGCACAACAGGTATAGCGTAGAGAGCACTGTTGGAGCAGTTAACGGAGGACAAGCCAATAGCGCACTACCGGAGCAATAACGGAGGCAGACACTTGCAACCGGTATGAGCAGTAACAGAGGACTAGGCCAAAGGCACACTGCCGGAGCAGTAACGGAGGCAGACACCAGCAACCTGCAGGAGCAGTAACGGAGGACAAGCCAATGGCGCACTACCGGAGCAATAACGGAGGTAGACACTTTGCAACCGGTATGAGCAGTAACGGAGACTAGGCCAAAGGCAACTGCCGGAGCAGTAACGGAGGCAGACACTAGCAACCTGCAGGAGCAGTAACGTGGACAAGCCAATGGCATACTACCGGAGCAATAACGGAGGCAGACACTTCCAACCGGTATGAGCAGTAACAGAGGACTAGGCCAAAGGCAACTGCCAGAGCAGTAACGGAGGCAGACACTAGCAACCTGCAGGGGCAGTAACGGAGGACAAGCCAATGGCGCACTACCGGACCAATAACGGAGGTAGACAATTTTCAACCGGTATGAGCAGTAACGGAGGACTAGGCCAAAGGCAACTGCTGGAGCAGTAACAGAGGCAGACACTAGCAACCTGCAGGAGCAGTAACGGAAACTGACTCTCGCGCTCAGTAGAGCAAGTGGAACCGGATCGCCTGGAGAAGAGAATATCGCCAAGGCGTCAATAAGCTGAAGAAGCAGGAGAGTCAATCAAGCCGGTCGGTACACAGGAACAGGAACGTCAGTTGAGCCGGGTCGGTACACAGGAGCAGGAGCGTCAGCCAAGCCGGGTCGGTACACAGGAGCAGGAACGTCAGCCGGGCCGGGTCGGTACACAGGAGCAGGCACTGAAGAGTAGTCAGGCAATCTGGGTCGGTACACAGGAGCAGGAGAACTGATGTAGAGTAGTCAGGCAGGCCAAGTCGGTACACTGGGAAACAATGAGCAGAAAACTAGCACTGGTACAGGAACACCACGAAAGGGCACCGTGTGGGTGCTGGAGCCCAGTATATAAAGGCCATACTGGGCGGGATCAATACAGGACAGCCAATGGGAGCACACACAGGATAAACTGACAGGAAAACAACAACAAGGGAGCACGGGCACCGTGATCCACGGCCCCTATCAAGTAATGGAAAGAATTGGTGAGGTAAATTATGAAATAAGCCAGCCAGGCAGAAGGAAACCAGAACAAATATACCAAGTGAATCTTTTAAGACCTTGGAAAGACCGAGAGGTTCTTTGTCTGAAAAGCACTTAGTTTCACAACCCATTCCTAAAAGAGAAAGTGCTGTTCATGTAGCTGAAACTATGTACAACAAAGAAATTAAGTTATTGCATGTGTGGCTAGAAACTCTGATGTGTTTTCTACAGTGCCAGGGAGAACAAATGTAGTGAAGTATGACATCTATACTGTCCCAGGGAAATGTATTCGCCTGAAACCTTATTGAATCCCTGAGGCCAGAAGGGAAGCTATTAATTCTGAAGTTAAAAAGATGTTGGTGGAAAATATTTGAGTTGTTGAAGATATCGAGAATTGAATTATACAGAGTGAATAATCGCTTGTTTGTTGAAGAGGAGAAAAATCACATGTATAAACTTTTAATAGTTGAAATATAGAAGAGCTCTTTTGTATGTGTACACCAACGTGGACTCTTTGAAGATTGTGTGTGTATGATTCATATATTGGCCAATATATTTTGTGTAATAAATATTTTAAGATAGAGTAACATTTTTTGGATGAATCACATGTGTTCTTTATTTCCTATTGTATGAATATACTGCGTCCTGTTTTTTTTCCGGCGCATGCGCACAGAGGTGGTAGTTCCGAGCGACACACCTGTTGGGTGTTTTCCCTTTTATAACAGCAGAGTGGTGTCATTTGGAGCATCCACGGTTGAGCATTTTCTGGATGTGCAGGGTGGATTGAGACATCAACATTAAGTAGGTGGTTGTATATTATTTATTTACATACCATCTATGTATATTGAGGAAAGTTAGGATTTGATTTTTACACTTTCTCTGCTTGGTGCGATATTGTCGGTCACTGGTTTGTGGTTGTACAACATTGAAGGCGGGTATATGATTTGATAATACAGGTGTTTTAATTTGCATTTTCCGTTTCTTTTGGAACTCACTCTAATTCATCTGTGTCTTTAATAATTTGTTTATTAGTTAGGCGCAGAAATATTTTAGTATATTATAATTTTTTATAACACATAAAGTGGTGGTGTTAGATTATATTTCTTAGCAGCCTTGACAAATACGTTTGTTTTGGGTAATAGATTTTATTTTTAATACTTTATTGTAGCGCAAATTGTTTTTACACAGATTATATTATTTTTCCACTTATTCACTTTTTGCTGCAACATTAATATGAGTATTGAAAATTCACCATTGTGGATGATGAGGAATTTAAGGGACATTCAAGTGGATAAGGTTTTTTCACAACACGAAATCACTAAAATAAAGTTGAGTGAAACCAACACAGAGACACAGATGTTGAGTGAGTTCAGAGAGTTGGAAAAGTTGTTCGTTAAAGACACGAAATTGTATTGGGAGAGAATGACTATTCAAAAATATTTGGACTATAACATCATACCTAAAGGGTTAATTATTGAAAAAAATCCAGCTTTTGATATAGTAGATGAACAATTTAAAAAGGAATGGTTCGATATTACACATAATTGTTCATGTGAATTAATGAAATTGATTGTTAAATATAGAACAAAAATTGCAAAAGAGGTAGAAGAAAAAATAAAGTCTTCTCTAATTTCTTTGGAACGGTTTAAGGAAGAAAAAAGATTTAAAGAATTAGAAAATAGAACTAAACATACGATTGTAACTCTAGAAGAGAAAATTGTTAAAACTAAAAAGAATAAATTTAGAAGAGATAAAGTTCCTAATGAAGAGGTTAATAATATCGAAACTTCTAATGGAAATAATATAAAAAAGGAAGATAATAAATGGCATACTGTGAGTTATGGTAGGCATAATAAATATTCAAATAGATATAATACATATGGAAATAATCCACCGAAATATCAGAATAGATACAGATATGTCGCACCAGGATATTATAGAGATAGACAGAATATTAGAACATCTACCAATTATGTAAATAAATTTCAAGTTTTGGCAGAAACAAAAGAAATGAAGGAGGATGAGGTGTTGGATGAAGATGAAGAGGTTGAGGCAGTAATGCCTACTACTTCTTCTCCTTTTTTGAAGGTGGGAAAAAGAAAAGCCAAGAAAAAACATATAAATTCACAGGAACAAGAGAACAAAAAAAGACTATTAGGAAGAGAGGAAGGAGAGGACGAGGGCTATCAAAAAGAATAAAGATGACGGATTTAGAATCTATAAGACAGGCTGGAATTTTTAATTTGAGTACATATACATTAAAAACATCTGAAGTGAGTATATTGTCTAAAGGTCTCAAATTTGCTCCCAATGTCTCTTTTAATAAGTTTGACGCATATATTAGTACATAGAAATTTATTAGGAATTTGTGTCTCAAAAAATATTTTATGACGAATCAAATTCATAATGTGGAAACTCAAGATACATTTGCGCATATGGATTTGAAAAATAAATCTAAGTTTTTTCCAAGGGAGGAAATTAGTAGTAAAATGGAGACCTTTCAAAATTTGGTTGAAAGAGACATTAGGAGATTTGATAGTCGTAAAAGAAACCAGAAATATAATCTAACTAAGCAAGAGAAAAGTGTTATGAAGGACTTAAGAGACAATAAGGAAGTAATTATACGTCCTGCAGATAAAGGAGGAGGAATGGTTTTATTGAATACATGTGATTATAATAAAGAGGCCCAGCGTATTTTGTTTGATATTTCTACTTATGTGAGGTTGGAGAAAGATCCTACACTTGAATTCCAGCATGAATTAAAGGTATTATTAGAGAAAGGAAAAAATATGGGAATTCTTGATGATAAGGAATATAAATATGTATGTATAGCTGATCCCAGACTACCAGTGTTTTATTATTTACCTAAAATTCATAAAAGTTTGGTTGACCCTCCTGGTCGACCAATAGTATCTGGGATAGGCTCTATAACTTCTAATCTTTCTGCATATGTGGACAAGTTTTTGCAGGATTCGGTTAAACAATTGAGATCTTATATTAAAGATACTACCCAGATATTACAAATTGTGGATACTATAAGTTGGCAATCGGATTATATGTTAGTAACGGTGGATGTTTCATCCCTATATTCAGTGATTGACCATAATGTTGGCTGTGAAGCCGTGCAATTTTATTTATCCAAGAGAGATGATATATGTCAAGACCAGATAGATTTTATTATTTTATGCATCAGATTTATTTTGACTCATAATTATTTTTGGTTTAATTCGATGTTCTTCCTCCAGATACTTGGATGTGCGATGGGCACCAGGTTTGTGCCAAGTTATGCTAATTTATTTATGGGGTTGTGGGAACATCGCTTTATTTGGAACAACAACCCTTTTGGCGCAAACCTGGTGCTCTGGACACGCTATATTGACGATGTGTTTTTTATCTGGAGGGGGGATGTTGATTTGCTATTTTCATTTCTGCAATATATTAATTCTAATGCATTTAATCTGGTCTTTTCTGAGACATATAGTTGTACTTCCATTAATTTTTTAGACGTTACTTTATATATTCAGGATGGAAAAATTTTTTCAAGGAATTATTGTAAACCAGTAGATGCCAATAGTCTGATACTACCTAGCTGTTGTCATTTAGACAGATGGTTAATGAATGTACCTTATGGAGAGGTTAGGCGATTAAAGCGAAATTGCACTGATCCTCTGGTTTTTAAGGATGAACTATCTGGGTTGAATGACCGTTTTTTACAGAAGGGTTATGAACAAGAGGATATTAATAAGGCTATATGTAAAATCAATCAGGTGGATAGGAAGGAATTACTAGTTTCCAAAAAAGTGGATAATAAAGAGATTGATACTACATATCAGTTGTCTCTGATAACTGGATATAATACAGATCATAAATATTTTCATAAAATTATACAGCGACATTGGCATCATTTGAAAGAAGATAAATGGTTAGAAACAATATTACCTAACAAACCGAGAATATTATATAAGAAAGCTCAGAATTTGGGAGGTTTATTAGCACCAACTATAAAAGATAGCAAATATGGAGGTTCCAAAAGTTGGTTATCTATAGGAATCACTGGATTTTATAGTTGTGGAGTATGTATAGGATGTAGAAAAACAAACAATAATAAAAAAGTTACTAGTTTCCAATCTTATAGTACAAAAGAAGAATTTAGGATTAAATCGGTATTAAACTGTAAATCGAAAGATGTTATATATGTATTACAATGTAGTTGTTCTAAACAATATGTAGGACGCACAAAGAGAAATTTGAGTGTAAGAATAGCTGAACATATTAGGAATATTGAAAAAGGTTTTGAAAAACACAGTGTTTCTTGTCATTTTAAAGAAAAGCATAATTCAGATCCTAAATATTTAAATTTTTTTACTGTAGAACAGGTACAAAGGAATTGGAGAGGAGGTAATCATATAATGGCCATGTCCCGTATAGAATCTAAATGGATATTTAATATGGATACATTACAGCCTAAGGGGCTCAATGCTGAATTGGAACTTTTTGGTTTTATTTAGTATATGTAAAGGGAGTTTTTTAGATGATTGGGAAATATTTGCGTGCAAAGGGTAATATGTCTTTAAATAGAAATGGAGTTACGATATACCTTTAATTCAAGAGCGGGAAGTGCATAATAAAAGACGCTGGGCTTCCTGTGATTTTAGTACTCTGTTATGCTTCTTGAGAAAGGAAGGCTGATCTTCTGAAACGCGTTGATTTTATAACTATATTTTATATGTTTTTGTGATATTGGGTCATTGGAAATACGAATACTGTCCTCTATTAGTCCCTTTTTTTGTAACAACTAGAAACGGATTAAGGAAGATCTTGGATAACGTGTATATTACTGAAAGGCATTACCATCCAATAATACAACCAGCGAATTGTTACAGTTTAAGAAGTGGCTGAGTTGCCACCTAAATGACACTTGGAAGATAAAACATAGGAATAACTTTATCCACACTCATAACAACTGAAAATGTATGTTATCCACTGCTAGTAAGTCCAAGTGAAGACGGCGATGGTAAGTCATCCCTTTAAGGAATTGTAAGAGTTGTTCTGTTGGAAGTATATGATCGTGCATTCACGCTGTGTTGAACAACATTGTTGCTAAAATATACAGCGCAACGATATATATATTGTTTCCACGTGCCAGTAGTGTTGAGACTTCTGACTTTTATAGTGCTGTGGATACAATTTGAGTTGAACAACATTGTTGCAACGATACACATATTGTTTCCATCTGTCAGTAAGTCTTGGCATAGTATCGAGATTTTTCCTTAAGCATTGTGGATATAAGACATCTATAATGAAGAAGTGAAGGTGGAAAATACTTGAGTTGTTGAAGATATCGAGCATTGAATTATACAGAGTGAATAATCGCTTGTTTGTTGAAGAGGAGAAAAATCACATGTATAAACTTTTAATAGTTGAAATATAGAAGAGCTCTTTTGTATGTGTACACCAACGTGGACTCTTTGAGGATTGTGTGTGTATGATTCATATATTGGCCAATATATTTTGTGTAATAAATATTTTAAGATAGAGTAACATTTTTTGGATGAATCACATGTGTTCTTTATTTCCTATTGTATGAATATACTGCGTCCTGTTTTTTTTCCGGCGCATGCGCACAGAGGTGGTAGTTCCGAGCGACACACCTGTTGGGTGTTTTCCCTTTTATAACAGCAGAGTGGTGTCGTTTGGAGCGTCCACGGGTGAGCATTTTCTGGATGTGCAGGGTGGATTGAGACATCAACATTAAGTAGGTGGTTGTATATTATTTATTTACATACCATCTATGTATATTGAGGAAAGTTAGGATTTGATTTTTACACTTTCTCTGCTTGGTGCGATATTGTCGGTCACTGGTTTGCGGTTGTACAACATTGAAGGCGGGTATATGATTTGATAATACAGGTGTTTTAATTTGCATTTTCCGTTTCTTTTGGAACTCACTCTAATTCATCTGTGTCTTTAATAATTTGTTTATTAGTTAGGCGCAGAAATATTTTAGTATATTATAATTTTTTACACATAAGTGGTGGTGTTAGATTATATTTCTTAGCAGCCTTGACAAATACGTTTGTTTTGGGTAATAGATTTTATTTTTAATACTTTATTGTAGCGCAAATTGTTTTTACACAGATTAAAAAGATGTTGAAGCTGGGGGAAATTGAGGAGTCACACAGTGACTGGAATAGTCCATCCAATTTTGTAATGACTATCTGAAACTGAATAGCATATCAAAATTTGACACATACCCCATGCCAAGGGTAGATGAATTAGTGGAAAGATTAGGTACAGCCCGGTACCTTACAACATTACATCTGACTAAAGGTTATTGGCAGGTCCCCCTTACAGAATGGGCTAAGGAAAAAACTGCCTTTTCCAAACCTGAAGGTCTTTTCCAGTACAAAGTTCTGCCATTTAGGTTGCATGGAGCCCCAGACACATTTCAAAGAATGATTGACAGAATCTTGCAATCACATAAACAATATGCCACAGCTTATCTTGATGATATTGTGATCCATAGCGCAGACTGGGAAACACACCTTACTAGGGTTCAGGCAGTACTAAATTCCCTAAGTGCAGCAGGTCTTACTGCTAACCCTGCCAAATGTTCCATAGGCTTAGAGGAAGCAAAATACTTGGGGTACATTGTTGGGAGGGGCTTAGTTAAACCTCAAACCTCTAAAGTGGAGGCAATACAAAATTTGCCACGCCCTGTTTCCAAGAAACAATTTAGAGCATTTTTAGGGCTCATTGGGTATTACCGCGGGTTCATCTCTAATTTTTCTAAAATTGCAAACCCTTTGAAGGACCTAACTAAAGCTAGAGGCCCTGTTATGGTGAAATGGGCACCTGAGGCAGAGCAGGCATTTGTAGCATTGAAAGCTGCCCTGTGTGCTACTCCAGTATTAGCTGCACCAGATTTCTCGAGTTTGTTGTACAAATGCATGCATCTGATATTGGTGTGGGGGCAGTACTGTCTCAAGAGGTTCAGGGTGATGAATATCCCATTATGTACTTAAGCCATAAGTTAAATTCCCATGAGAAGAACTACTCCATTGTGGAAAAAGAATATCTGGCTATCAAATGCGCATTACAGACCCTTAAATACTATTTATTGGGAAGGCAATTTAAGCTGATCACTGACCATTCTCCTCTCATGTGGATGAGCCAGAACAGGGAAAAGAATGCAAGGGTGACCCGCTGGTTTCTTAGCCTACACCCATTCAATTTTTCCATAGAACATAGTGCAGGATATAAACTGGGAAACGTGGTCTTTCCAGAGCTCACTGCCTGATGGCCATGGTCGCTCACCCCTTTTGGTCTGAGCTGGTGGGGAGGATATGTGACAATGTTAGAGGAGTAGTAGTGGAAGTAAGATATCTAGGACCCAGAATCCTACAAAGTTTATACCCACTTTAGGGTTTAGAAAGAAAACTACATTTCCCAGCAGGTAGCACTGCAGGTGAGAGATAGTTAGGAGTCATACCTAACCTTAATTGGGAAAAGATGGTTTTAAAAGGTCAGAGCAAGAAAGGCTCTGGTCTCTCTCCCTTTTGTTTGGTTTCTCTGCTGTTTGCAGAAAGGAAAATAGCTACTGTAAAGGTAATCAAACTGGAATTGAAAGTGGTGTATTTTCATGCTATGTTGTGATTTTTGTTGTGGCTGGTAAGTGGGCTTAGCCACCCAGCAATAGTCAGGGATTGACTCTATTTAAGTTAGTGCTCTGGTGAGAGCTAGGATTTATTTTCTGTTGTTTCTTTATTTTGAGTTGCTGTAAGAAAATACACAGTTTCGGACTACACAATAAACATTGTTAAAGTGACTTCCAGATTCTGTTATTTATAGCCCTAGAAGACTGTGCTATGAAACCCTAAGGCTGTGAGGATATATCACAGTATGTATGTATTTGTGTAACAGTCTGAGGCGCTGTGTGTGTGTGTGTGTGTGTGTGTGTGTGTGTGTGAGACACACTATTTGCATATGTTTCTTTCACACAATGTCTGCCTCACACTGTGCCATCCCACAAGGTTCCAACTACATTGCTGTCTACATAATGTCATTAAAACCACTGCAGTTCACTAACACACCCTGTAAAACACACTTCTTACAATACTTCACATTTGAAATACAACACACAAACAAAACAATGATGGGCAACTCCGTCTAAAACTGCTAGTGTCCAATAATTGTATAAAGAGATGTTAACTTATAAATAACATGCTCAACACATGACTTGTTACTTCATAAACGTTTCTTGAGTTATAATCTCGGCTCATTAATTGTCGCTTGGTACTTCAGCACAATAAATATAAATAAACATATTCATTCATTCAATAAGTATACTGGGGGCCAGGAATGTGGATATTGATATACTATTTTTATTACCAATCTTAATATCTTCATATTTGGAATGTTCTGCGTATTATTATGGACACAAATTGTCTGTGTTACTATCCAACGCATTTCAAACTTAATCCCAACTTCTTCCTCAGGGATAAAAAAGTATCTTAGCCTCCATCTTAACATTTTAATATACCTATATAAGCTCCTCCATATTTCCACCTGCAATTGAAATACCTAAAAAGCTAACTCTTAATAATATTATGTATTCACATACAAAAGAAACTATAACATAATATTCCCTAACCCAAAAATATTTATAATGAGAAAAACATAAAAATTAATAATAAAAATAAAATAATAAAAAAAAAGCAAAAAAAAAAAGAATCAATTATAACAAATATATTGCAACTTCATACCTGTGTGTCCTGCATAATTTGTATAATATCTTCACATGTTGTATTTTATATGAACTTATAATACCCCTAGTTATATGGATACTACAAACATTCAAACAGGTAGTTAGTTGTTCCAATCAATAGAAAACAGCCATCTGATAAAGACACTAAAGGTTATTTCATATGCCATAAAAATCAGAAATAGTGTGCACACAAGAGCCAAAGTCCACAATTTTTTAATTATATAAATATATCTGGAACTTAATGTTCTCTATATCAGGGCTTAAAAGTTGAAGTCCTTTACTACTAGCCAGATCTGAAAAGTTACTCTCCACTGCAAGCCATAACATACCAACCAGGGCTGAATTTCTACTTGCCAGGGCTAAATTTTCACTCGCCATTGGCTAGTGGCGAGTGGAAATTTGGATCCCTGTCTATATAATGCATATAACAGACTCTACAGATGTATCCTTATATATGTAACCTAATAAACATCACATAGAAAACCCCATTAATATATCCCTATATATGGAATCTGATAAGCCCCATATAAAGTATACAACAACCCACCCATGGAACTATATAGATGTATTATTATGTAAACTAATTATATCCTAATCTAAAAGGTTGTATTGTTTTCATATTAAATATCCATTGTGATTCTGTTCTCGACTTTTTTTTATATAATCACCTTCTCGCCAGTCTTTCTAAACCTGATCAATGACAAAGAAGTTTAACTCTTTAATATTGCATTTATGATTCTCAATGAAATGTAAAGACAAACTATGATTTTTAAACCTAATTTTTATGTTATGTATGTGTTCTTCTATTCTATTTTGCCCTGTACACTTTGTGTCAGGTCGATTGTACCTGGGGTTTTCCATTTATTATTTTTGATAAAATGTTATCTCCCTTTAGGATTTCCCAATTTTTATTGATGTGTTTGAAAAATCCATGACCTGAACTATATAGGGTCCTTATAAGTATTTTGAAGTTAGTCTCAATATTATTTACAGTTGATTTCTTTTTAAGTAGATCTTCCCATTGAATGTTTTAATCAATTCTATGTCTTCATTTAATGTCTCTACATCATAGGCTTTATATTTTAATCTAGATTTAAACATTTCTACATTTCTTCAAATACAACCATTTCCATACAATTTCTCCTTACTCTCTTGAATTCATTATTAATACAATTTAAAAAAGAACAAAGTATATCTTCACTGACAGTCTAAATTAAAAACATGTCATCTATATATCTCCGCCATAGCACCAGGTTTGCACCAAAAGGGTTATTATGCCAAATGTGATGCAGTTGCCATTAACCCATATATAAATTGCCATAACTTGGCGCAATCCTGGTACCCATGGCTGATCCCTGTAATTGTAAACAGTATTTATCCTCATACCAAAAATAATTGTGTTGTAAAATAAACAAAATTAAATCAATAATAAAATCAGTTTGTGATATATCTATTGTGTTGATGCTGTTGAAGAAAAAAACCTAGAAACGAGACTGTTACTAGTTTATAACCTTATTCCCATTTTAATTCTACCATAGTGTTAATAATGTGAGTTGTTTCCTTAAGATATGCTTTCAGTTTCTTAAATGGACCTTATAGGAAGCAGTCAATATATTGACTAAGATTAGAAGTTAAGGAGTGTATCCTGGAAACTATGGAACGTCCGGGTGAATTTGTGAACTTTGGGTAAAAAATAAAATACTGGTAACTTTGGATGTGTTACAGTGATATAATTAAACTCTGTGTTGGTATTCCCTTATGTAATCCCAACTGTAAAATTAGGACTAGTTCTTTCTGAAATTATTTTATTTGATCACATTTTAATGATTTATAAACCTTGCTGTCTGTTAATAATCTCATAGCCTAATTTTCATATTGCTCTATGGACATTATAACTATACCGCCTCCTTTGTCCGATGGACTGCGCTTTCTTCCATAAACTGGCAATAAAGATTGGGATAAAGCCACAAGGAAACCATTTTATTCAGATGAAGATAAGATACTCTATGGAATGTCAGATCCTGACCATATTCAAGGCTCATCCTGCACAAAATCCGAGAGGCTATTGGCTTTATCTGGGAATGGACCCACTCTCATGTCAGTTTAATTTTAGTTCTACTCGTACCCCTCCTCTGCCAGATTGCCATTCTGACACACAATAGTGATGTTTGACATTCATACACACAATAGTGATGTTCGCCATTCTGACACACAATGATGATGTTCGTCATTCAAACATGGAATGGTGATGTTCGACATTCTGACACACATTGGTGATGGTCGACATTCAGACAAGCAATGGTGATGTTCGCCATTTGGACAAACACAATGGGGGTGTTTGACATTCAGACACACAACGGTGATGTTCACCATTCTGACACACGCAATGGTGAGGTTCGAGGATAAGGTTTGAGAGACATACGATTATAAAGTTCCCCCATCCCTCCCCTTTCTGACGTACTATCTTAGAGCAGGAGAATCTGGTCCACAGACCGGCTGGCAGCTCTTCAGCAGAGCCGAGATTGCGAGATCTAAAAACAAATACTTTATTGGAACGATCTACAAAGTGTGCTTGCAAACCAGGCACACTTTGTAGACTGTTACAATGAAGTATTTGTTTTTAGATCTCGTGATCTCGGCTCTGCTGAAGAGCTGCCGGACGATCTGCTGACCAGATTCTACTGCTCTAAGACAGAGCGTGACATATGAGAGAGGGGTGGAAGGGGGGGAACTTTATAATCTTATATCTCTCAAACCTTAACAGTTTGAGAGATCAGAATGGCCTCAATTATTTTATTTTTTTAATGGCTACAATATTCCCTTTACTTAAATTGAGACATTACTGTCCCTTTAAACCTTCTTTGAAAAGTGTTGGGCTATACATATTTAATCCCTTAAGAAGAGGGGTTTCTTCGTTGCACACTCCTCTGATCCTCTTTAGGGGTTAAATCAGAATGTAGCTTTTCTTTCAAACAGCAAATACTTTTCCTTTGCAATGCTGTTTACAACCCTCTGGTTCATAAAGGGTTAAATGGGATTTGAAATGTGCTAAAATAGCAGGATGTTGCAGGCCCCTTTCATAATGAAGCGGTCATCATTGTTTTTATTAAACAGGGATGCTACTTTTCAAAATGCTCTTATTCACTTAAAAGGTTGTAGCTGGGAACCCTGAAATCAACAAATCCTGCGAGTTTTGACGTGATCTGGCAAATAAAAGTTTGTGGATTACTGATGTCAGTTTCACATAAAATGAGTCTCTGACAGAGTGAGACTAATTATCTACACATTCTTATAAAACACATACACCTGGTGTAAGGTAGAGTTATCTCTAAATGTGCCTAAAATCATGATGAAGTTACCCCCAAACTACTTGATCCATTCTCCTATAACACAAGTGATCTTAGTGCATATGGCAATAAATCTTAGTGCATATGGCAATGTGTGTCTACAATGAAAATGTGCTCCCCACGCATCGCCACAGTATCAAACTTTAGTGCCTCTCCCACGTTGCTTCACAACACTTTGGATACCCCCTTGGCACTCAAAGGGTAAAAAAAAATCCCACAGATTTTAAATGGTGATTTAACCCATTGATCGCTAGAGAGGGCTAATATATTGGAGGAATGTCAAGCTTTCAAAAGTTTAAAAAGTCTAATTTAAATTCAGTAGGAACTTTTGGAAATGTTATTTGACTCCTATGGTGCAGTTGATTTACTCAAGAATTGTGAAGCAAGCCATCTGAATCACAGGGGGACAAGTAAATCATTCCCAAGTTCTCATTGGTTTAAATGGGGATTTTAACTCATTAAAGAGATAGTAATGTCAGAAAAAAGTATTAACTATATGGTAGATACAATTAAAAGAGAGTACTTGCACTTATTCATATCTCTCAAACCATTATGGTTTGAGAGATATAGGAAAATAAAGTTCTCCGCTCCCTCCCCTTTCTGCTTGACGAGCTGTAAAGCTGTCAGAAGCAGATTCTGGTCGCTTGACCAGACCTGGCTCTTCAGCAGCGCCGACATAACGATATCTAAAGATAAATACTTCATGGTGTACAACGTGTGCTTGCAAACCAGGCACACGTTGTAGAACGTTCGGTTTAACTATTTATTTTTAGGTATCACTATGTCGGCTCTACTGAAGAGCCACTGTCTGGTCCAGGAACCAGGATCTCATGCCGTCAGCTACACAGGGAGGAACGGAGAACTTTATTTTCGTGTATCTCTCAAACCATAACGGTTTGAGAGATACGAATAAGAACAAGTAATCTCTTTTAATTGTATCTACCATAAAGTTAATACTTTTTCTGACATTACTATCCCTTTAAATGCTAGAGAAGGTTCCAACACAATGTGGGAGATTCACTAATCGGTGATAAAGAGGTGATAAAGCTGATATGACTTCTCCAGTGATATCACTTCTCCAGTTCCTGTGTTATTCTATGGAGCCTATGCACTCAGATTTCTTAAACTTTGGAGATCTTAGTGCATTGGCTCCATAGAATAACACAGGAACTGGAGAAGTTATAAACTGCAGAAGTCATTGTCACTTTATCACATGTATTGGAGACCTCACTAGCATATAAGTGGTTAAAATCTCCACTTAAATCAATGGAAATTGTCAATGGTCCCCTATGATACAGCTGGTTTCCTCAGAGCTGCACCATTTTATTTTCTGGAATTCAGCTGTTGCTTCACTGTAATGTAGGATGTTACTCAGAAACAACTGATGAGGTTTCAGGGTAAATACCTGAGGTGAGACGTTCCAAGAATGATCTGGTTACAGTGTGTATTATGTGTGTACAATGTGGTCAGCCTTAGGCTTTGTTTTTGGAATCATATTTAAAGATTCTTTCCTTTATAAATTGTAAACTAAAAACATGACAGGGAAATGACTTGTAAATGAAGAGCCAAACAATTATTCTACAAGTCCAATAAACTTTTTAAATTGCCCATCAATAGACTGTAGGCACTTCTGAGAGTAAATACAATAATGGCGTTTGTGTGTGCGTGCGTGCATGCCTGTGAATGGGCTCATCAGAATTATTTATCAGTTCCTAATAGAAGAGATTAACCCATTGAGTGCCAGTGAGGTATCCAACACATTTAATTAGAATAAGTTGGATACGTCTCTGATACGTCTCTGGTTGCATTTTAAATTGCACAACAGAATGGGAGGCTGTGTTAAAAGCAGACATTGGCAATATAGAGAGAATTGGGACAATATATAAACCCATTGAGTGCCAGAAGGGTTTTGCAATGCATTCTGTACCCATCTGGCAATCAAAGGGTTAAGATATATATATATATATATATATATATATATATATATATATATATATGCCCCTGATGAAATGACCTACAATTACGAAACGCATAGGGTGTTTTATTCCATATATATTTTATTTTAAAAGGCATTGCTGTATTTTTAATAATACATATATACATTTGTATACAGTCTCCTGTAGTAGTCTCCCATTTCACAAGTGTTAACCTTCCTTAGAACCTTACCAGTACTGTGTTGGTCAACTTTGAAAGACACATAGCTCCTTTATGGAGCATTAATACTAGTTACTGGAGTAGTTCAACTGTTCCTGAGAGAGTTAAGTATTGCTCCATGTGGGAAGGAGATAACTGCAGCTGGTGAAAAGTTTGGAGAATGCTTGGAGAGTGACAGTGACTGGAGGTCAGACCAGTCAAAGCCGACCATCCTAGAGGGAGGACAGGCATCTTATAATTGTGAGTACCCTATGAGGGGGCGTTGTGTTTGGAATTGTACAGCTGTTCCTATTATACTACACTTAGAGAGGATTGTGCTGTTTATTTTATATGTACATCAAGAGCCCTTCCGACTTCTTGAAAACTAGCTGCACATCCAAGATCTAAGTGTCTGGAACATTTGGAGATCTGAGAATTAATGGACCACCCCCCACCTATGGGACTTGTAGTCTGAGACATTTACTGGCAATACCCATATCCTTATGAGTATATCATTTGTATATATATGATCCTAGGAATCTATGTGGGAATTTGATGGTACACATTATTTAGGTGAGCACAGGAGCTTATATATATTGTGTGTGTATGCATATACGCTCGTGCGTTCTTGGATCTGTGTGTGAACTTGTGTCTGGATATGTGCTGTGCATGTAATTAAAAGTGTGTGTGTATATATATATATATATATATATATATATATATATATATATACTAGTTGAAGAGCCCGTGTACACGGGCCACAGTGCCACCCAGCAATGGCCGAATTCAGACAGTAGTCAAGGACTGCGGTCTGAATTTGGTGCCCTGCTCAGTTATCAGCCGCGGCACGGGCAGTCTGTAGTGCGCATGACTGCAGTGCGCGCAGCCGTCTACTGTGCATGACAGCTTCTGACAAACAATTTAGTTAATTATTATATAAGATATGGGTATTTGTGTAAAAGGATGTGTGAGTATATGTGTGCATGCATATACACACACGGGCTGAAGTGTCTGTGTTGATGTGTGTGTGTTCATGGATGTGTGTATGTGTGCACTTGTGTTTGGATATGTATATGTATGTGTGTGTGTTTATATTTATATTTGTGAGTATGTATGTACATGGATGTGTATGTGCACACACACACATACACACATCCGTGCATATACACGTGCTGGTGTGTGTATTTGTGCATCAATATGGATGTGTGTGCATGTGGGTATATGTGTTTATAATTTAAAAAATATATTAGAGCCCCTATACTGTTAACATACCCTTCACTGTGCTAGTCAATGACAAATCTGTACAAAGCCCCTGGCTCTTTCAGCAAATAGCAAGTGATGATCCTTGAGCACAGAATGAAAGAGAAGCTTTCCTTAGCTGTCAATGGCTGCAGGCTTTGCTTTAGGTTCCATGTACTCCAGAAAACTCTTCACCACTCGAGGCAAGAAGTTTAACCCACAAGGTGACATATTTTGTACTATTGGGCCCTGCCCACCCTTAGTTATAGTTAAGGTGTAAATTGAGTTGTTAAGCCCTCTAACTTACTGTGATGACATAATTATTAATATTAAGTGGGGGACTTGACAGTTTTTATGATGTCATCAACAATATTCACCCAAATCTCTGCATGGTGCCCTTCCATGACATGGCTCTGCAACATGAGATTACATTTACACACCATGGATCAAACTGGAATATTTCTGTGACAAAACTAGTGCTAAAGATGGACAACAGAAGGATTCTTTTTACTACAGTTTATCCTGGTCTTTGTTACATAGGCTGTACCAGGGGGTGATATTCTAAAAATACAAAAACAGTAATGCAAAGCACCATGTCATGAGACAGCAGACTATT
This sequence comes from Rhinophrynus dorsalis, assembly GCA_037306005.1. Taxonomy (NCBI): domain Eukaryota; kingdom Metazoa; phylum Chordata; class Amphibia; order Anura; family Rhinophrynidae; genus Rhinophrynus; species Rhinophrynus dorsalis. The sequence continues at coordinate 638,740,093 of CM074718.1, read as the reverse complement.
ACCTTAATGCACCATTGTATGAGACCAGTACCTCAAAGAACCATTACATGAGATCAGTAGTGCAATGCACCATTATGGTAGACCAGCAGTGTATTGAGACCAGCAGTGCAATGCACCATTAAATGAGACAATTAGGACAATATACATTTATGTGAGACCAGCAGAGCATTACATAAGACCAGTACAGCAATGCACCATTATATGAGAACAGCAGAGTGCTACATGAAACTAGTCATGAAATGCACCATTACCCTTCACCAGCAAGGTATTATGTCAGACTAGTATTGCAGTGTGCCATTAAACTAGAAGCGTGGTGCAATGCACTATTACACTATGCTAGAAGAATGCATTGTTAAATGAAATAAGCAGACTATTACTTGAGATCAGTAGTACAATGCACCATTACATGAGACCAGCAAAGAGGAGACCAGCGGAGTGGCGATTATTGTTCCTGAAGTTTTGGTTCCAGTGGCTGGAGAGTCTTTATTATAAGAAGCATGATCAGGATCTACTGTGTAGATAAGTAAATAAGACAACTATTGTACAGAGCAGGATTTCAATGTTTACATTAAACATCTTGATATACACCTATGCTATTTGGAACAATAAGTACACACACTTTCCACTCTGACATTTGCTGTCAACCACTGACAGGCTTAAACCACATTTACCATCTTCAGAGACTAGAGCTGATTCTTACTTGCTACAGTCATTTAACCTTGAAGCTTCCAGGCAACCAAAAGCCAAATCCTTGGTATAATCTAAGGTTCCGTTTACTATATTATTATCTCCCTTTTGTTATTCTCTGCTTGGCATTGGTCAATCTTTACCTTAGAGAAGGACAGAGGAGCAGTCCTCAGGTTGGCGATGAACATATAAACAAACTCACATGAATATGACAATGGCTCATTAATCAAAATTTCCAAATTGAAATGAGCCATTGTCTGTTTTCAGTGCAAAATCAAAACCTGTCAAAGGCATGGCGGATTCATGGCTATGAGGGTGGATTGGTGGTAGACTTATGGGGATATGATGGTGAAAACATGTTTGTACATATTGGCCATGTGCCTTAGACACAGAATCAACATAACATCACCCTTATCAAACCATAGTTCATCCCCCCAGTACTGTAATGTGCTTTTATATGAGACCAGAAATGCATTGTAACATTACGTGAGAACAGTAGTACATAAGACCAACATTGCAATGCACCATTATATGAGAACAGAAGTACAACACACATTACATGAGATCAGCAGAATGTTACACAAGGCAAGTAGTGCCATGCACCATTACATGAGACCAGCAAAGCAATGAACAGTAGTACAAAGCACCATTAAAGGGATAGTAATACTTCGTTTTATCTTCATTTTATTTTGTAGGCATGAAAAAAACATGAAGAACGATATAAGTCTTATCTCTCAAACCTTTATGGTTTAAGAGATATTCACAAGCAAAGTTTCCCCTTCCCGTCCCTTTTACCTAGTGTAAGCCATCTCTTCTCAGATGTGAATCTGGTTGTAAGACCAGACAGATAACAGAAGGGGACATTCTTCTTTGTATGAAAACAATGAAAGCCCTTCCCCCCTTAACAAGTTTTTCAGCTTTTTCCCTTATCTTAATTGAAGATTGTCCCTCTCTGCAGTCTACCTGGGCACCTCCCTTCTGATCTGATTGAACAGGGGGGGATAATTTGTTTGTGAATATCTCTTAAACCATAAAGGTTTGAGAGATAAGACTTATATCGTTCTTCATGTTTTTTTAATGCCTACAAAATAAAATAAAGATAAAATGAAGTATTACTATCCCTTTAAATAAGAATAGTACTGCAATGCATCATTACATGATAGCAGCAGAATATTTCATGAGGCAATTAGTGCAATACACCATTATATGACATGAGCAGGATATAAGACAATTAGTGCAATGCATCTTTACATGAGACCACAAGAGAATTATGAGACCAACATTATTTACCTTTAATTCTGTGTATGTATCTGATACCAGTTCTTACCAATGCAATGTGTCGACTACCTTGCTGGTACTCAAAGGGTTAATCCCCTTTTTATCACTTTAAATTATGTGAGAGTCTTCTAAATGCAGATCTTTCTAGCATCCAAGGGTTAATTTTATAAATAGTTTACAGTTGTTTTGCCCCAGAATTGCTCCAGTGTTACCTTCATAAATTCCCACACTTGTATTCTAGAGACGTTTCTACTCACTGCTTTGCAGCACACTGGAGACATCTCTAGCATCCAAGGGGTTAAAGGAAGACTAACACCTCGCTGCAGGGGAGAACAGGCTTTACTAATACATTGTATACAAGTACTGCAGTAGTACAATGTATCATTACATGAGAACAGTAGTACAACACACCATAACATGAGACAAGCAGAATATTACATGAGACAAGTATTACATGAGAACAGTAGCACAATGCACCATTACATGAGAACAGTAGCACAATGCATAATTACATAAGAACAGTAGTACAATGGACCATTAAATGAGCTCAGTACTGCAATATGCCATTACATGAGACCAATAATGCAATGCACCATTATATGAGAACAGTAGTAAAATGCACCATTACACAAGATTAGTATTGCAATGCGGCAATTACAAGAGAACAGTAGAACAACACACCATTACATGACCAGCAGAATATTACATGAGACAAGTAGTACAATGCAGCATTACAGGGCAGTAGCACTGCAATGCCCAATTATATGATAACAGTAGTACAACGCACCATTATATGAGAATAGGAGTACAGTACAACACACTATTACATGAGACCTGTGGTACTTTTTTTTTTTTTTTCTTTTAAACGATTCCGGAGTCTCCGAATGGCGTGCAGCCGCACGGAGACCTGGACTTCCGGGACTTACCAGGTATGTCCTCTGTCACTGAGTGACAGTTTTTGTGGGACGTACCTGGTAAGTTAATTGTCGCGATGGGGTTAAAAGTTTATTTATTTATTTATTTCTTTTTTATCAGTTTGCCGTAAGTGTGCTTTCCTTACATCTCTCTCTATCTCATTCTTTCACTCACTCATTCTTCTTTTTCTGTGCTTCTACACTGGTGAACTCAGTTTCTTGAGTACTAATATTTATTTCCTTTTTTCCTTTCTTTTTTATCTGTTCGTTATTGTATAGTATTAGCCTCCTATTGAATATGTTATGTTTTGCTTTTAAGTTATACACTCAGTAGCTGACATACATTTGGTCCCTAAGTACGGCTGCATGTTGTTCGTATTGTTTTGTTTATGCCTCCTTTGTGCCTCTGCGTCCTTTATTGTATGTCATTTTCTGAAATCTCAATAAAGGTTAAAAAAAAAAAAAGGGATGAAGTGAAATGAGGACTAAGAGCAGGGTCAGAGGCATGGTTTAAAAAATATAAAATGCAATAAGATTAGCAAACAAGCAATTAGGCCAGCAAAAACTGAAAATGAGAAAAATATTGCAAAAGAGGGTAAGAAAAATCCTAAAAACTTCTCTAAGTATATCAATTGAAAAACCGAGGGTTGAATAAACTGAGACAGGTGAATTTATTATGCTGTGTTTATGATGGAAGCAGCAGTGAGAGTCTTCAGGCAAATGGGGAGAATAACAGCATTTTCTCAGTTATGTACATAGTTTGCTGTAGACAAAGTCCAAAAGAGAGAAATGCTAAGGTGAATAAAGCACCTGGACCTAATGGCATTGTTTCAGTAATAGCAAGGCCATTATGATTAACCCTTTGAGTGCTAGGAAGGTATCCATTGCATTGCTGTAAGGACCATGACGGTCATAGTACATCATGTAGTCCTTAAGGAAGCAGGAAGCTTATTCTCTGCAGAAGGATTTGGATGAACTGAGTGAATGGGTACAAAAGATGCACCTTGGGCCAGGAGGAGAATAATGTGGCAGTCTATGGACATTTTGGGGTGTTCATTTCTTGTCTCTTCTTTAAAGGGACATTAACACTTAATATGTAAAAAATATATGTTTATCCTCCTGAGTGCAGTATCTCAATTAAGGATGGGTGAAAGTTTTCACCTCAAAAGAGAAAACAGGAGAAATGGCACTTTTTCCAAGCAGCCGTGTTCCAAGTTTCCTCTTGATGTGGCTGTTATCACTGTCCTACAAGAGTCTGGGGATGGGGAGAAAAGGTGTTTTACTCCAAATACCCCAAAAATGTTGTATGATTGAAGAGACACAGGCAGCTTTGATCCAAGTTCCTTTTTCATCTAGCTGTTATCTCAGTCAGGGGAGTCAGGGGGAGTGAGAAAGGAGCAAAGGAGAATTACTACAAATATCCCAACATTCTGAGGGACCAACTGGGAAGACACAGGAAACTGTAATAAAGGTTTCTTCCTGATTTGGCTGCTATCTCTGTCCTAGGGGAGTTTGGGGAAAGAAGTAGTGTAACAGGGAGTATGTTTTTTTTGTTGACAGTGATAGGGATGGGGGGGACAATTAACTAAAATAAATAAATACATTAAAAAGAAATTGATAGGTTACAGAGATAGGGACTCTAATATTTTCTGTGACTGAGGCAGACTGTTACTCAAGGAGATAAAGTACTTTGTAGAGATCCATGGCAAGATATAACACACAATCAGTTCTACTGTGTATTTTACAGTAAAAAGTGCAATGTCCAGCAAACACACAAGGGGTAGGAGGAGGATGACATGATTAAAAGCAGTGCAGGGACATGTGAGTTAAATGGTACTCCGAAAACTGACTGCAGCCATGGTTGCTGCATCATATGCAATAAATAATGGCGATTCCACTCCTCCTGAGGAAGATATAGCTTGTCAAAGTCTATCACAGTGCCCCTGATTTGTGCTATCCTGTGTCTATTACTTGCTGGAGTTCCTCATTGGCTGTCTGTTATCAGCCCTCCTCAGCCTATTTAAACCCAGTTTGGGCACTCCCAGGTTGCCCTTTCGTGGTGTTTCTGACATCACTTTACCTGACCTGCTTGTCAGGCTTTTGGGCCTGATGTACCAGTGTTCCAGTGTTCCAGTACTCCGTTGTTCCGGTGTTCCTGTGTTCCTGTACTCCGTTGTTCCGGTGTTCCTGTGTTCCAGTACCTCGCCAGTTCATCGTTCCTGAGTTCCAGAGTCTCCTGCCTGCTTGTCTCTCCAGCCGGTTCCGGTCTCTTCTGCGGCTCCAGCAGTTCCGGTCATCTGTCAGTGCAGCGGTGCTCACTCCGGTGTATCCACCGCTTTGTTCTTTGGACTCTCCCTCTATCTGCTGTCGCTTAATCGACATTGTCCTTTCTCGCTCCGGCGACCTATTCTGTTGGTTCCAGCGTGCGGATGCTGGTTTACTCCATTTATCTGGTTGCGCTTACTCTGTTGGTTCCAGCGTGCGGACGCTGGTTTACTCCATTTATCCGGCTGCGCTCACTCTGTTGGTCCCAGCGTGCGGACGCTGGTTTACTCCATTAACCTGGTTGCGCTCTCTCTGTTGGTCCCAGCGCGCGGATGCTGGTTTACTCCATTAATCTGGTTGAGCTCACTCTGTTGGTTCCAGCGTGCAGACGCTGGTTTACTCCATTAACCCCTTAAGGACCGGGAAAATCTGAGGTCGTTTTCCCTTAAGGACCGGAGCAGTTCTGACCTTTTTGACTATGTCTTTGTTCAACAGTGTTTTCCCTCTTAGGCTTTTATTCCATCCCCATAAATTATATACTGTTTTTTTAAGCATAAATAGGGCTTTCATTTGATACCCTATTTATATGGATAACCCACCATTCACTTTATTAAAATTAAAAAAAAAGGTAAAAAAAATGTAAAAAAAATATCATCTTTGGTTTTTCTCTTTGGATCAATTGGGCACAAAGGGTTAAAATTTTATGGAGATTGCATGAAAGGTATGACCGGTCAGTCATACCTACAAAATGCACAGTTTAAAGTGGCCACTGTCCCCCTTGGGTGAAAATCCCCATGTCCCTTTTTCCCACCCTGTTTTGACACTTTTTTTATCCGTGACATTTGGCGGTGTATATAAGTGTATTACATAGCTCCACAACAATCACACTTCCACTTTTGTTTAATTAGATTATTTTTTTTTAAATAAAATATTTTTGTAAAAAAAAAAAGTGTTTTGTGTTTAAAAAAAAAAATAAAAAAAAAATAAATAAATAAATATTGCAGGTCAGAAATTGACCTGCATTTAGCAAGCCTTTGGCACCTGCAGTGAAGGGGTTAATACCCCTAGCTGCTGTATTTTCTTTCACCACTAGGTGTCTCCTGTCTACTTCTGTCTCCATTACTTTCATAGCAACGGAGCCAGAGGCAGACTTGACAGGCACAGACAGCATGCTTTCTTTGCTGTCTCTGTCTGTCACTTTGCCGGTGCATGTGATCGCTGGAACGGCGATCGCATGAATCAGCAAAGGCAAGAAGGGCTGAGACTGAAAGCCCCGGTCTCGGAGCATTCAGTCTCAGCCTGGAATTAATGATAGCAGCGTGCACGGAGGCACACTGCTATCATTTAAGCCATGACGGTCCTGGACCGTCATGGGTCCTTAAGGGGACTGCAACCCATGATGGTCCAGGACCGTCATGGGTCCTTAAGGGGGTTAATTTGGTTGCGCTCACTCTCTTAGTCCCAGCGTGCGAACGCTGGTTTACTCCATTAATCTGATTGCGCTCACTCTGTTGGTCCCAGCGTGTGGACGCTGGTTTACTCCATTAAACCTGGTAGCGGTAGTAACTGTTGGTCCCAGCGTGCGGACGCTGGTTTGCTCCTTGACTACTCATATACTGAGGACGGGTTGCTGTCCAATTCCTTACGCAGTTGTCTGGGATTCTCAAGCTAAAGACTTCTGCTGAGTGAGACCATTGTTCCTCTCCACTCTACTGTCATTGTCACCTGACAGCTTGGTCTCCTCTCTTGGGCTGCCCTGCCCGGTATTAGTAAGGCCGGTAGAACCTAAGTACGTTAACATCTTAAGGTTGCCTTACCCGGTATAGGCAGGGCCGGTAGAGCCTACTATCAGTATTTCCTCAGGCTGCCCTGCCCGGTATTGGTAAGGCCGGTAGAACCTGTTCTTGCTGCCATCCTAAGGTTGCCTTACCCGGTATTGGCAGGGCCGGTAGAGCCTACACTCCGTACTCCTTTGGGCTGCCTTGCTCGGTATTGGTAAGGCCAGTAGAACCGGTACATGTCATCTCACGGTTGCCTTACCCGGTATAGGCAAGGCCGGTAGAGCCTATCGCTATTGCAACTGTCACTCAGGTTGCCTTGCCCGGTATTATTGGCAAGGCCGGTAGAACCTATTCTCTTGTCATTTATTGTTGTATTGTTATATGTATATACCCTACGGGGATTGCCTTAACTTTTCAATAAAGTTACGTTTTTACCAAACCTTATGTCTGAGAGTCTTCAAATACCGTGACAAAGTCCCACCAAAAGTTCTACCACCACCAGCACTAGTACTATTAATAAACCATCTAAAAGCACTGAAGATGACAACAAGTCAGTGTTGTTGGCATAGTTGTTACGGTTCAGTACACTCAGAAACAGAAGGTCTTGGTAAAAACACAATTTTATTTGCACACAATGAATAACAGTAACCCTCACGGCAACATAGGAGGAAGGCTGCCAGATAGTGATGAGCGAGCACCCCAATGCTCGGGTGTTCGGGTGCTCTGACCGAGCACCCCCGGAGGCTCGAGTGCTCGGCCGAGCACCCGAGCCCCATTGAAGTCAATGGGAGGACTCGAGCATTACACCAGGCACCCCCTGCTCTGATGAGGGGAGGGTGCCTGGTCCATAGGAAAAGGGCAGAAAATGATGGAAACACCACAGAAATGGTTCAGGGACAGCACAGGGAGGATGTCTGGATGCATCTTGGACTCCAACGTCGCTGCTGGGAACGATGTTTCGCCCGTAGTACGACATTTTTACAGACTGACCGTAAAACACACAAAAAGGAAGATAAAAGCGACTTTAGGCGAAAAATTGCTACCAAACAGTATTTGCTGTATATTTACTTGTATATCATATGCAAATTCTGCAAAAAATTTCATCGATTTTTCGGAACTGGGGCCATGATTAAGAGGGAAACGTGCGCAGAGGCAAATTCTCCCAAAAATTTCCTTGATTTTTCTGAACTGAGGCCATGACTAAGAGGGAAACGTGCGCAGAGGCAAATTCTCCCAAAAATTTCCTTGATTTTTCTGAACTGAGGCCATGATTAAGAGGGAAACGTGCGCAGAGGCAAATTCTCCCAAAAATTTCCTTGATTTTTCTGAACTGAGGCCATGATTAAGAGGGAAACGTGCGCAAAAGCAAATTCTCCCAAAAATTTCCTCGATTTTTCTGAACTGGGGCCATGATTAAGAGGGAAACGTGCGCTGAGCCGACCATCTAAAACATTATGGGTGAGGGTCTGCTGCGGAGCTGACCATCCTAAACATTATATGCGAAGGCCCGCTAGTGAGCTGACGCTATAAAACATTATATGAGAGGGCCCGCTAGAGAGCTGACCCAATAAAACATTGTATGAGAAGGCCCGCTGGTGAGCTGACCTATACAAAAATTGTCAAACTGCGCCCGCTGGTGAGCTGGCCCTATATAAAAATTATATCACAGGGCCCGCTGGTGAGCTGGCCCTATATAAAAATTATATCACAGGGCCCGCTGGTGAGCTGGCCCTATATAAAAATTATATCACAGGGCCCGCTGGTGAGCTGGCCCTATATAAAAATTATATTACAGGGTATATGGAAGAGAGTCAACCATATACCCGTTTTTTGGGTGGAAGGGGTGAATGGGAATACAGAGTATTCCCATCATTGTAAATAACATATATAAAGTCACTTTATGTTCACCCGGGGCTTTCCTCCAGTGGAGTGGAGAAGTCAGGGGAAATCCAGGCCTTGTTCATTTTTATAAGTGTCAACCTATCAGCATTTTCGGTGGAAAGGCGGATACGCTTATCTGTTATGATGCCACCAGCAGCACTAAATACCCGCTCAGACAGAACGCTGGCGGCAGGGCAGGCCAGCACCTCCAAGGCGTAGAGTGCCAGTTCATACCACGTGTCCAGCTTGGACACCCAGTAGTTGTAAGGCACAGAGGGATCATTGAGGACGCTGACACGGTCTGCTACGTACTCCTTCACCATCTTCCAAAACTTTTCCCTCCTTGTGACACTAGGCTGCGCATCAGGGTGAGGGTGCTGGCGGGGTGTCATGAAGGTGTCCCACGCCTTGGAGAGTGTTGCCCTGCCTTTGTCGGAACTGCTGTGTGCTCCCCTTTTCTCCCCTTCTCGGTTGGCCAAGGTAGCACGTACTCTGCCGCCAGCGTTGTCAGATGGAAAATTTTGGAGCAATTTTTCGACAAGAACCTTCTGGTATTGCACCATTTTGCTTGTCCTCTCCACCGGAGGAATGAGAGATGAGAAATTCTCTTTGTAGCGGGGGTCCAGAAGGGTGAACACCCAGTAATCCGTGTTGTCTAAAATGCGTATAACGCGTGGGTCACGGGAAAGGCAGCCTAACATAAAGTCAGCCATGTGTGCCAGAGTACCAACAGGCAAGATTTCGCTGTCCTCACCAGGAGGATGAGTCTCAATCTCCTCATCCTCTTCCTCCTCTTCTGCCCACCCACGCTGAAGAGATGGAACTAAAGTTCCATGGCTACCCTCTGTAGCGGAGGCAACCGTGTCTTCCTCCTCCTCCTCCTCCTCCTCCGCCTCCTCCAATTGTCGCTGAGAAGACGAAGTGAGGGTGCTCTGGCTATCACCTTGTGTAAGCTCTTCCTCCCGCATTTCCACCTCTTCCACATGCAAAGCGTCGGTTTTAATTGTGAGCAGCGAGCGTTTCAGTAGACACAGAAGTGGGATGGTTACACTGATAATAGCGTTATCGCCGCTCACCATCTGTGTCGATTCCTCAAAATTGCGTAAAACCTCACAGAGGTCTGACATCCATTCCCACTCCTCACTTCTGATTACAGGAAGTTGAACGGAGAGGCGACGACCGTGTAACAGCTGGTACTCCACTACTGCCCTCTGCTGCTCACAAAGCCGGGCCAACATGTGGAAGGTGGAGTTCCAGCGCGTGCTCACGTCACACAGCAGCCGGTGAGCTGGCAATTGTAAGCGCTGCTGCAGCTTCAACAGGCCGGCTGAAGCTGTAGATGACTTACGGAAATGTGCACACACGCGGCGCACCTTTGTCAAGAGATCATGCAAATTGGGGTAGGTTTTTAGAAATCGCTGAACCACTAAATTAAATACATGCGCTAGGCATGGTACGTGTGTGAGCTTGCCGAGCTCCAAAGCCGCCACCAAGTTACGCCCATTATCACACACAACCATGCCTGGTTGCAGGTTGAGTGGCGAGAGCCATTGCTCGGTCTGGTGACTAATCCCCTGCAACAGCTCTGAGGCCGTGTGCTGTTTGTCCCCAAGGCAGATCAGCTTCAGCACGGCCTGTTGACGCTTCCCCACTGCAGTGCTACACTGCTTCCAGCTACCGGCTGATGGGTGAGTGGCGCTGCGCGCAGAGAATTCGGAGGTGGAAACGGAGGAGGAGGAGCCAATAACGTAGGTGCTGGCGGAAACCCTGATGGAGGTAGGGCCCGCAATCCTCGGCGTGGGTAGCACCTGTGCCATCCCAGGGTCCGAGTCGCTCCCAGCCTCCACGACATTCACCCAGTGTGCCGTCAGGGAAATGTAGCGTCCCTGGCCACAAGCACTTGTCCATGTGTCAGTCGTTAAGTGGACCTTCCCAGTAACTGCGTTGGTCAGGGCACGGGTGATGTTACGGGACACATGGTGGTGTAAGGCGGGGACGGCACACCGGAAAAAAAAATAGTGGCGGCTGGGGACTGCGTACCGAGGGACAGCTGCTGCCATCAGGCTGCGGAAGGACTAAATGGCAGCATTTCGATGGCCAGTAATTTGGAAAGGTGTGAGGTTAGTGCTATGGCCTGTGGGTGGGTGGCTGGGTATTTTCGCTTGCGCTCAAATGCCTGGGGTAACGACATTTGGACGCTGCGCTGGGACAGGGAAGTGGATGTGGTCGCTGATGGTGCTTCAGATGGTACAGGTGCAGGGCGGGAGGTATGCAGGCCTGCGCCTTCGACAGGCGATTGGCCGGCACCGAAAACAGGGGAAGAGGAGGCAGTGGTGTGGCCTGCAGACACAGATTGGCGATCCGGGCGTTCCTCCCACTTATTATGGTGCTTGGATGCCATGTGTCGGATCATGATGGTGGTGGTGAGGTTTCTAGTGTTCATGCCTCGGCTCATTCTGGTGTGGCACAGGTTGCAAACTACAATTCTTTTGTCGTCCGCACTTTCCTTAAAAAAACGCCATACCGCGGAACACCTACCCCTTGGCAAGGGAGATTTACGCAAGGGGGTGCTCCGTGGAACATTTGCGGGCCGGTTTGGTGCGGTCCGCCTTCTTTCTGTAGCCACACCACTGCCTCTTCCAGCCTGTTGCGGTGCTGCAGATGGCTCACCCTCAGGACTGCTGTCATCGCTCGGCTCTACACCTTCCCAGGTGGGGTCAGTAACCTCATCGTCCACCAAGTCCTCCTCCACTTCCTCACTCTGATCATCCTCCTCATGTCTTGATCCCACCACATACTCAGTCATTGACAACTGTATATCATCCTCCTCATCAAGGTCTTGAGACAGTAATAGTGGTTGATTTAATGGCAACTGTGTCTCATCATCATCATCATCCACTTCCTTTGACCTTAAATGCCGTTCACCTCTGTCATCTTCTTGTGATTGGGTACCCTCTAGAGGTTGTGAATCAGGGCACAAGATGTCATGTTCCTCTGCAAGCGTGCTTGGAGAGAGGTTCAAATTAAGGATTGGTGATGAGACGAGCTCCTCACTATATCCCAGTGTGGGATCACTTCTTTGACCAGATCCTCTATGGTGGGAGGAAGGATGATCAGGGTGAGGATTATGTTGACCAGACTCTTGGCTACTGAGAGTGGACTTGGTGGAAGACAGGGTGGTGCTTAACCGACTGGAAGCAGTATCAGCTGACATCCAACCGACCACCTGTTCGCAGTGGTCGGACCTCAAGAGTGATGTCCTGCGACGCCCTGTAAACTGAGACATGAAGCTAGGTATGGTGGATGTCTTTCTGTCTTGTGCTCTGGCACCAGGCACAGTTTCTACACGTCCTGACCCGCGCCCTGAACTATCAGGATCACGTCCACTTCCCCGTCCCTTTTTACCCGCCTTCTTCATATTACACGGAATATGTGCTGCAAATCTGAAACTTTGCACAGTAAACAGAATGTGCTTCTTAACTGCGGCTACGCACAGTGAATGGAATATGTGACTTTGATATTTTACAGTTTGCACAGTTAACAGAATGTTCTCCTAATCTGAAACTTTGCACAGTAAACAGAATGTGCTTCTTAACTGCGGCTACGCACAGTGAATGGAATATGTGACTTTGATATTTTACAGTTTGCACAGTTAACAGAATGTTCTCCTAATCTGAAACTTTGCACAGTAAACAGAATGTGCTTCTTAACTGCGGCTACGCACAGTGAATGGAATATGTGACTTTGATATTTTACAGTTTGCACAGTTAACAGAATGTTCTCCTAATCTGAAACTTTGCACAGTAAACAGAATGTGCTTCTTAACTGCGGCTACGCACAGTGAATGGAATATGTGACTTTGATATTTTACAGTTTGAACACTTAACAGAATGTTCTCCTAATCTGAAACTTTGCACAGTAAACAGAATGTGCTTCTTAACTGCGGCTACGCACAGTGAATGGAATATGTGACTTTGATATTTTACAGTTTGCACAGTTAACAGAATGTTCTCCTAATCTGAAACTTTGCACAGTAAACAGAATGTGCTTCTTAACTGCGGCTACGCACAGTGAATGGAATATGTGACTTTGATATTTTACAGTTTGCACAGTTAACAGAATGTTCTCCTAATCTGAAACTTTGCACAGTAAACAGAATGTGCTTCTTAACTGCGGCTACGCACAGTGAATGGAATATGTGACTTTGATATTTTACAGTTTGCACAGTTAACAGAATGTTCTCCTAATCTGAAACTTTGCACAGTAAACAGAATGTGCTTCTTAACTGCGGCTACGCACAGTGAATGGAATATGTGACTTTGATATTTTACAGTTTGAACACTTAACAGAATGTTCTCCTAATCTGAAACTTTGCACAGTAAACAGAATGTGCTTCTTAACTGCGGCTACGCACAGTGAATGGAATATGTGACTTTGATATTTTACAGTTTGAACACTTAACAGAATGTTCTCCTAATCTGAAACTTTGCACAGTAAACAGAATGTGCTTCTTAACTGCGGCTACGCACAGTGAATGGAATATGTGACTTTGATATTTTACAGTTTGCACAGTTAACAGAATGTTCTCCTAATCTGAAACTTTGCACAGTAAACAGAATGTGCTTCTTAACTGCGGCTACGCACAGTGAATGGAATATGTGACTTTGATATTTTACAGTTTGCACAGTTAACAGAATGTTCTCCTAATCTGAAACTTTGCACAGTAAACAGAATGTGCTTCTTAACTTCGGCTACGCACAGTGAATGGAATATGTGACTTTGATATTTTACAGTTTGCACAGTTAACAGAATGTTCTCCTAATCTGAAACTTTGCACAGTAAACAGAATGTGCTTCTTAACTGCGGCTACGCACAGTGAATGGAATATGTGACTTTGATATTTTACAGTTTGCACAGTTAACAGAATGTTCTCCTAATCTGAAACTTTGCACAGTAAACAGAATGTGCTTCTTAACTGCGGCTACGCACAGTGAATGGAATATGTGACTTTGATATTTTACAGTTTGAACACTTAACAGAATGTTCTCCTAATCTGAAACTTTGCACACTAAAAAGAATGTGCTGCTAATCTGCAACTTTGCACACTGAACAGAATGTGCTCTAATCTGCAACTTTGCACACTAAACAGAATGTGCTGCTAATCTGTGGCTAGGCACAGTGAACAGAATATATGAAGATTTTTTTTTTATATCTCTGCCCCCCCAAACAAAATAAACTGCTGCCCCCACACACAGTAGTCCTAAAAAGGACTTTTGGGTCTTTTTTTTTTTTCACAATTGCTTTTCTTCTCCCTACACTGACTTTCCCTTCCTATCCTCATCTCTCCCTGGCTAAGACTGAGCCGAACTCGCTGGTCAGGTGCTATACAGCACCCGATCACGGGTTCTGGCCAGCCAATCAGTGTAATGCCAGCAGCCAACATGGCTGCTGGCATTACACTGATGTCAGAGCCTCCCTGCACGTTTATTGGCTGCGCAGCAGCCGTGAAACGTGCGGGGAGGAGACCCGAACATGGCGGGCGAGTACATGCGGTACTCGTACGGGTACCGCCATGTGCCGAGCAGAGCGATGCTCGAGCCGAACCGAGCTTCGGCCGAGCATGCTCGCTCAACACTACTGCCAGAGTGAACGCCCACCGGAGACTACAAACAAGCGTGAGTCAGAGTTTAGTGCAGTAGGATAATATGCGCCCAACTGAGACTACAAAATATATACAAGCACAAAAAATAGAACTAGAGCACCAAAATTGCTTAAATATCATCTAGATCATGTAATTCAGGATTCACTTCTTCCTTCATGACCATGCTCCCTTATCTACATATGTGAGACTAAAACTAACAAAAAAAGGAAAGGGACACTGGAGAAGTTAGAGAGAGAGAAGATACTGGAAATCCTCCCCTTTCCCTTCTCCACCCAAAAAAAGTAGATAATTCATGGGGCAAATGATGATGTAAAGTACATTTAAACCAACTGGTTCGACATACAGCGCTCTCTCTCTAACTTCTCCAGTGTCCCTTTCCTTTTTTTGTTAGATTTAGCCCAACTGAGACTTCATACACATACACAAATGCCCAGTACCGCCCCAGAAGGGGTTAACGAATGCTGCGGTCTGCAGAGTGGAAGTAACCTGAGGCGCCCAACTGAACCCAACCTCAGTAATGGCAGAAACAGACCAAGTGATCGTGGTGCAAATCGGAATTTACCGGAGGGTTACACTGGGCACAATGTGTAAATGGATCAAGGACTGGACTACAATGCAGAACCAGACCACCGGAGCTCTGGCAAGACCACTGAGCGTGAGCAACAGCGAGAGTGGAGTAGCTAGCGAGCAGGAACAGAACACGAGCAGGAACTTCAACCCAGCCGGGTCGGTACACGGAGCAGGAATGTCAGCCAAGCCGATTCGGTACACGGAGCAGGATTGCCAATCACGCCGGTTCAGTACACGGAGCAGGATCGCCAGACAAGCCGAGTTGGTACACGGAGCAGGAACATCAGCCAGGCCGGGTCAATACAGGAAGCAGGAACGTCAGCCAATCCGGGTTGGTACACAGAGCAGGAACGGTAATCAGGCAGAGTAGTCAAAACAGTCCGGGTCATACACTGGTATCAATAAGAGTAATCGGAACTAGCGCTAGGCAACAGATACACCACGAAAGGGCAACGCCTAAGTGCCAGCCCAAGGTATTTAAAGGCTGTCTCTCGGAGGAGCTAGACAGCGCAGCCAATAACAAGACATCAGGAAGAAAACATGTCAAAATGTCGCATAATCACGGGCACCGTGATAGTACCCTCCTCTCAAAGACCCCTCTCCGAGAAGAGGGGCCCGGCTTTTGGGGATGTTTGGCATGGAAACTGCGCTGCAATCTGGGAGCATGAAGGTCCTTAGAATCAACCCAGGAACGCTCCTCAGGACCATAACCCTTCCAGTGAACCAAATATTGAATTTTACCTCTGAATCTACGTGAGTCAATAATATTTTGAACCTCATACTCCTCCTGACCTTGTACCTGAACAGGACCAGGAGTCACAGGAGTAGTAGTGTACCGGTTGCATACCAGAGGCTTCAGCAACGATACGTGGAACACATTATTAATCCGCATGGATGCTGGAAGGTCCAGAGCGTACGACACAGGGTTAATCCTGCGGATAACTTTGAAGGGACCAACGAACCGGAGAGCCAACTTGTTACATGGAGTCTGCAGATTCAGATTCTTGGAGGAGAGCCATACCCTGTCCCCAACCTGGAAGGAGACCGCCGACAATCGTCTGCGATTAGCTTGTCGCTGATAATGCTGGAACGAAGCACTGAGGCTCCTCTGTACCTGTGCCCAAGTGGCACGGAGTTGCTCCATATGCTCATCCAGAGCTGGAATTTGCTGTGTCTGAAATGAGTCCAGGAGCAAGCATGGTTGAAACCCGTAGTTGATGAGAAACGGGGAGCTCCCGGACGATGAATTAACAGCACAATTCCTGGCAAACTCTGCCCATGGCAACAGGTCGGCCCAATTATCATGATGTATTCCCGGTCCTGAGCCTCCAGTCTGGTCAGAGCGTTGCTATTGTGCAGAGCCGTTTCTCTCATACCACTATTACTGCTGAGCCGGTCCGGTAGGCCTTGTAGGCGACGGTTCATATCTATCCTTGCAGTATAGTGAAGTTCGTTACCGCGCCCGGTAGGCGCTACGGCTTTTGCTACTACGGTGCAAGTCTCTGTTATTACGCCCATGGGGGCTATTGGCTCAAGCTCTTGCAATCCCGTTGCTTCCGTTATCACGCCCATGGGGGCTATTGGCTCAAGCTCTTGCAATTGGTTGTTTCTGTTATCACGCCCGTGGGGCTATTGGCTCAAGCCCTTTCGTGGTGTTCCTGAGCCAGTGTTGCTGTTGCTGTCTTCAGTTGATCCTGATTCCTGTGTACCGAATTGGCCTGTCCTGACTACGCTCCTGTGTTCCTGTTCCGTAATCTGATCCGGCCTGGCTGACGTTCCTGTTTATGACTGATCTGGCTTGTCTGAGAACCACCTCCGTGTACCGACCCAGCCCGGCTGACGTTCCTGCTTGTTCCTGATCCGGCTTGTCTGAGAACCTCCTCTGTGTACCGATCCGGCCCGGCTGACTTCCTTCTCCGTCACCTGTACCGGCTTGTTCCAGTGTCCTGCGAGTACCGCTTCCTGCTCTACTGTCGCCGTTGCGACATTCTGACTTCCGCTAAAGCCGAGTACCGGACTGATTGTCTTGTGCCTCAGTACTCCTTCAGTGTTTTGCCTCCATTGCTGAGTCTCCTTTACCATGTGCAGAGCTGTGCTTCCGTACTGAGCCTCCCTGATACTTGCAGAGCATTTCTCATCTTTGCTAAGCTTGAGTCTTACGAGCTGCTTAACCTGTTCAGTGCTGGCATACCTCTTATGAGCCTTTTTGCTTATTGCTGAGCCTATTCCTGTCTAACTGCTACTTCTGCCGAGCTGGCCGTTTTGCACGCTTGATTTGGATGGCAGCTCAATCCTCCACCTAGCAGAGTAGTCGGTATCGCTTACTGCGTCCGGTATGGCGCTATTGGCTCTAGCAGATTGTCTCCGGTATACGCCCGTGGGGGCTACTGGCTCACCTCTCGTACAGCACAGAGTGGTCTCCGGTAAATGCCCGTGGGGCTATTGGCCATCTCTTGCGTTACAGCAGTCTCTGTATTACGCCCGTGGGGGCTATTGGCTTAAACTCTGGCAGGTTTCTCCGGTATACGCCCGTGGGGGCTATAGGCTCAGATCACTATATCTCTGGTTCCCGTTGTTAAGCCCGTGGGGGCTATTGGCAAGCTCTTGCATTGTAGCAGTTTCCATAGGGACGCCCGTGGGGGCTACCGACTCTAGCACTTGCATCTTGAGAGCTTCATTGCTACACCCGTGGGGGTTATGCACCGCTATAGTCTAAGGCAGTACTGACTGTGCATTCAGCCTCCTGTGCACTTCAACGGCTTTATCACCATCTTGGACGTGCCAAACTCTACAACTGAGACTGACTTATTGTTGTATTTAGCCCTTGTGTAGCCTACTACTGTGAACCTTCCAGTGATATGTTTGATTTACCATTCTGCTCACCTACTCACTTGTAATAGCAACTCTGCTTGTTTCGCTATTGCTATTGTCGCCTGTAGAGGGCGTTCCTTTATTTTGCCAGCTGGTCTGAGTGTCTTGAAAACCGTAACACAGAGTTTGCCATTCCTGATCAATTATTATTATTATTATTCTTTATTTATATAGCTCCAACTTAATCCGCAGCGCTGTACAATAGGAAATAGACGTACAGAGATATTAAATAATAAATCATACGTGAAGAACAGAAGGATCAGAGGGTCCTGCTCGTAAAAGCTTACAGTCTAGAGGAATGTAGGTTAGATACAGAAGGTGAAAGTGCTATTGGGTGTAAGTGTCTCCTGCCACATGACCTGCCAGTCAGTGGGTGGGAGAGAGAAGTGGTATTGAGTGCAGTGGTCCAGGGAAGGGGTGGTTCTTGGGGATAATGTTTATGGAGGTAGTTGATATGCTTCCCTGAAGAGGTGAGTTTTCAGGGAGCGTCTGAAGATCTGAAGGCTAGGGGAGAGTCTGGGGGAGGGAATTCCAGAGCTCGGGTGCATCATGGGAGAAGTCCTGTAGGTAGGAGTTGGAGGATGTAATAAGAGCTGTGGGAAGGAGAAGGTCATGTGCAGAACGAAGATGGCGAGTGGGAGTGTATTTGGAAATGAGAGATGAGATATAAGGGGGTGAGGTGTTAGTAAGGGCTCTATAACTTAGCACCAGAATTTTGAAATTAATTCTAGGTGCTAGTGGGAGTGTAGGGATTGGCAGAGTGGGCTGGTGTTAGAGAAGCGGTGGGTGAGGTAGATTAGTCGTGCAGCGGAGTTCATTATGGATTGTAGTGGGGTTAGTCGGGTGAGAGGAAAGCCAGTTAGTATTGAGTTACAGTAGTCAAGACGGGACATGATGAGTGTTTGAATAAGTATTTTAGTAGTGTCTTGGGTGAGGAAGGGTCGGATTCTAGAGATGTTACATACCTACAGGGTTAACTCAGTGACACAGATCACTGCATTTATTGTGAGGCATGGTGTGAGCACGATACCGCACATCGCAAAGTAGGAGAATATCTACAATCAACTGTAGGGATTTTGTTGTTACTCCATATTAGATTATCGATCCACATTGGGGAATAAGAGGGAACTGGTACACACCAATTTGCTCCCTCCAATGTATGGGTTTTAAGTGTTTTTAATTTGCTGAGATTTTGATTTTATTTTTTGTTTGAATAAATATTAAGTTTTATGTGAATAATTGGTATCAGTCTCCATTGGTACTCACCTTCTGTCCATCTCAGGTGGATCTGGTGCTGTGCAGTTTTGGCTTTTTTTTAAGTTTGTAAAAAAGGGTCCTTTGTTTGGGAAAGGGGTTACATAGGGACTAAGCTTAGGCATAACTGGTTGCTGCCTTGCTTTGCATTGGAAAGGCATTAGCAGGTGTTAGAAAGCTAATTATAGGCATACTTATGTTATTATGTTTATGTTGGTTTTAATAAAGCTGTGGCCTGTTTGCACCCATCAAGTTGCCCATGTGTTTCATTTCTTGGGTTCTCCCTTCCTTAGTCACCTGCTGGTACATTAGTACATTCATCATAGCGTTCCTTTAAATGCAGTTAGACCAGCAGAACACATGTAAGTTAATTAAACATCTCTATATAGTAATACATTACAGTAGACAATTTTGTAGCAAATCAACTGCAACAGAGGAGACAAAAGTAAATTCCCCAAATTCCAATTAATTGAATCAGGGATTTTAACCACTTGAATGCTTGAGTGTTCTCCAAAGCAATGGGAAGCAATGCGTTGGAATTTAGCACTCAAGGAATTAAGGTCTTGATTCAAATGACCCCGCTAAAACAGCTGGTAGGGAAAAAATTACTAATGGCCCACTGACAAAATGTGTAGAAGGAGACATTCATTAGCCCTCCCAACTGAAACCACAACGAACACTAGGCCATAGGAAATGACCTGAGTCCAAACGACCATCGTGTGTTTTATGTTCCCAAAAATCACACTAAATAGCGTAAGTAATGTGAACATCAAAGGAAAACGGCTAATGCTTGATTCTTAACGCACTGTCAAGCACCTAGCGTGTATTCAAACACACAGTCACCTTCCCATATCAATACATCCACTAATCACTTAGGGGTTTTTTTATTTTTTCCCCTTTCAGTTCCTGCATTGGTAGGTTATAACATGCGTTGGGTACTCCAGAAAAAAGTGGGTCTAGATTTTTGGCGATAAACTAGGGTTCCTTAATGTATGTTAACACCTAACACATGGAATTGCATGGGAAAATGGAACTCGTTTTGAGGCATTTTAATGGGTTCAAAAGGGAGCTGGTGTATATTTTTTTCCTGCCATAAAACATAGTACAGGTAATTAAATTGCTTGAAAAATTGCTGCAGGTTGTTTCTTTTTTTTGCGTCAGCTATATTTGAATCGGGGCCTAAAAGCCCTATTTCAATCAACTGGAGTTTTAATTTTTCTGCATTTAGTGCAGCTGTTTCACTCTATATTATTTTTTCTTTAGTTTACTGAATTGGTTGCTTAATTCTAAAAAATATATATAAAACAAAATAAACATTGTGATCCTCAGATTGAATTTTAATCTGAAGTGACACAGTGGAAGGTATTAATATTCAGCCCTAAAGGGAAATTATGAATATATTTTTCATAGTCCTATTTACCTTCAGGCATAGCTTTAAAGGTAAAGTTGTCCGCAATATGGTATCCTTTGAAATTTGTTGAGAGAAACCAAATAGTAAGGCTAATTTTACAAAGCTAAAAGCAGTATTAAAGGACATTCAGTGGGATGTCATCTTCAAAGATAAAAATGCACAAGAATCATGGAATTTGTTTAAAATACTCTTCGACAAATATGTGTCAATAATTCCATTGGAGAATAACTACAAGAGGAGTAAAGTGAAACCAGTGTGGCTTAATAATGAGATTCGTAGGGAAATGAGAAATAAGAAACAGGCTTTTAAAGTCAAAAGGGTCAGATACATCATTTAAAAAATATAAAGAATGTAAAAAAATCTGCACACAAGCAATTAAGTACAAAATATATATATCGATGGAGCACATACAGTTAGTAACTAAATCAGGGGTCAAAACCATATGTATCCCATATGGTGGTGCTATAATCCTACAAAATACATATATTTAAAAAAAGGGAACAAAAGAAATGGAAGAAAAGGTAGATATTAAGTAAGCACTCTGACCAATATAAAAATAACCATACAAAGTATATCAAAGTATCAAAATATTTATTAAAAATAATATCAAATATGAATTGCAGTAAAGTGTCTTGCGGTATACCCTCTCCCCAATGTAAAAGTATATACCATCATAAAAACAGCAATGTTGCACTAAGCAGCTCCTACCAAGACCACCTGAGCACAAATGGTGAAGGATCATATATCAAAATCAACAGTGCAGTCATCTCAGATATCAAGACAGTGACAATCACTGTATAATCTTGACACATTCACCACCAATTCTTAACAAGCTCACCATGAAAATATAACTATATCATAAATGACCAGTGTAACAAATTATAAAGAAAAAGTCCCAATTAAAGCCATCATAAGCAACTAAAGGGTTAATAATCATCCATGTATGAGATGAGAGTGTTAGAGCAAGCATGTCCGTCATAAAATAGCGACATATATGCAGCCATGAAATGTTAAAGCGAACATATCCATCGTAGAATGACAAAATGGATATAGTCATAAAGAGCGATATTGTAGCAAAATAAGCAGATACTGCAACGTAATTTAGGTTAGTTATGGTTAGCTCAGGAACAGCTGAGTCTGGCATCCTCCATGTAGTTCCTTCTCATCCCGTCTAGTGTTTCAATGGCATCAAGGGCGTTATTCCACCTGCCTTCACATATGCCTCACTACACCACTCCACTACTCCTTTTTATTGTTGCTATCTCCTCAATCTGCTATACACATAATATTGTTGCTCCTTCATCACAACATGTTGTTTGTTTGACAAAAGTATTCACTTTCATGCTGCAATAGTCCACCCCACATCTGCGAGTACATCTATATGCCAACGCGTTTCATCCTGCTTCATGGGGTGAGAAGGAACTACCAAAGCATGGAGGACGCCAGACTCAGCTGTTCGTTGTAAATGGAACAGTTTCAACTTGGCCTAAAGTTATAAGTGGGGAGCCACAGGGTTCAGTCCTGGGACCAATGCTTTTTAGATTGTTTATTAATGATCTAGAAGTGGGAATTGAAAGTAATGTCTCAATCTTTGCTGATGACACTAAGCTATGTAAGGAAATACTTACAGAGCTGTATATTTTTTCTCTGCAGAAGGACTTAGATAAACAGGGAATTATCTGACTGCTATTTGGAGTCAGGAAGGAATTTTGTTACTCACTTGGGGCTAAATTGGAAATGGCTCCAGGGTTTGTTTGTTTGTTTGTTTTGCCTTCCTCTGGATCAACAGGGGTGTTTTGGCATTGGCTGGACCTGATGGACGCATATCTTTTTTCAGCCTCATCAACTTTGATACTACTATGTACTGAGTAACATAGTTTTTAGTGCAAAAGCACCAAAATATGTGGAAAAAAACATGCTTTTCCTATGATTGTGAAGTCATATATGTACAGTGAGGAAAATAGAAATTGCAACACTATGGAGGTGTTGTCCAATTCACAGCAAATTTGGCACAAATAATGACACTGGTATACTAAACAAATGATTATAAACACAAGGTTGTGGGAATAATTTATACAGTTTATTGCTAAAAAATCAGTATGTTGTAGACCACCATGAACAAAATGGAATGCCTGAACACTACATTGCATTGAGTCAGTAAGGACCAGAATTATTTCCTGTCTGATGTCACTCAATGCCAATTCAATATTCCTACTCAGCTGAGCAATATTTCTGGTTGCGTGAGAGGCAGAATAAATGAAACACCCAATGCTGGCATGCTCTAACGGACTTCAGATACAATGCAAAGTAATTTAATGTATGTGGTCTATTTTACCGAGGGGTAAAAAGGAATTTCACGCGTTGCAGCTTCCGCTTGTTGTGAGGTTGGTACACCTCCTCACGATATAATCTGCAGAACAAAAACAAAAAACAACAGAGCACAATCCACCTCTAAGTGCAATATTTTCAAGGATATTTGTTCCCCACTCCAAAATATTATACTTACAGGAGTGAGAGGCTTTATCCTGCCTCTGGGGGTGAGCACATGGACTGGTATTAGCCTCAGTCTGGCTATCCTCCGAAGTGAAATTCCCCTTTTGTTTACTCCTCTGATTAAACTTAAATTCTCCTTTATTCACCTGCAGACACTTGATATCGGTAGGAAATATTCATTTATTTGTATATTTTAAATATATTAAAACATGTATAAATACATAGAGCCATACCCAACGCGTATCGTGAGGTACTCCTTCACTTCGTCAGGGTTAAAACCCTGCTAATTGTGAAAAGGTATCATTTATAGTATACTAGTTGAACAGCCCGTTACACGGGCCACAGTGCCTCTGGCAGCCGGTCGCGGGGCAGTCAAGCGCAGCAGAGAGTGGCCGCGCCACTGCTGATACAGAGCTGGACGCTCCTTCGGTATCAGCCGCGGAGCGGACAGTCTGTACTGCGCATGACTGCCGCACGCGCAGCAGTGTCTACTGCGCATGTCGGATGTTACACACAACTTAGCAAATTATTATATAGGATATCCTGTTTGATAATGACCAATTGAAACACCACACTACTTACGGTTGGCTCCGTGGCTCTCGGCCGCCTCACACTCAGGCCTCTCTTTCAATGTTACTGAGCTTGTTCAAGAGTACTATCCTTCTTCAAAAAACCAAGCCTCCATCTCATAGCGAGACTAGTATTGTGATGCAGGCCAGTTTGGGCCGCGGGCCAATCCCAACAGCATGACGATGCAATCTAAGTCATACCCACAGTTCTCATTAGTTCATAACAGCATGCATTCTATTAAAACATAAATCTAAAAACCACAAATGGATATATCCACCTAATACAAAACTACACTATAAAAATATATATATGAGAGATATATAGTACATTCCCATTTATGTCTGATGAGCATACATAAATCTCACATACATTTCTAAAGCATCAATGATTCATTGAAACCTATAAATTATATATCACTTTCTTAAAGAAATAATTCATAAAAGAGAAGAAAAAAGGAAGAAAAAAGGAGCAATAGCAATCATCCCTCAATACTTTAGTGCTGCTCCATATCAATAATATACTTATTATAAATAAAACTAACAGTTCCTGCCAGTGGTAGCTAGACGTAATATATATAAAATATTTCAAATTTTACATAAAACATTGTACATCAATATCCTCATTTAATCCTTGTGGAGCAAGAGTACCCAATTTAAAGATCCAAAAGGTCTCCCGCATCCGTAATTGACTCAATCTGTTAGATACGGATGGATCAATATATTTTATCCCCATAGTTTTAAAATTATCGATGCCCCCCTGTGGGCACTGAGAAAAATGCCTAGGTACCCCGTGATCATTTTTTCTCTGTACAATACCTCTCCTATGCTCTCCAAGCCTGTCTCTCAACATGCGGGTGGTTCTGTTGACATATTTTTTATCACATCCGCATGTTGTTAGGTAGATTACATATTGTGTCTCACAATTCAGAAATTGTTTTACCTTATATCTTTGAGAATTGTTATGATTAGAGAACTCTAAGGATCTATGTAACATATGTTTACAATAAAGGCATTTACTGCGATTACACCTAAAATTCCATATTACTACAAGTGTATTGAAAATCCCCTTTGGACTATCAAGACTTTTGCGTTTACTGGGGGCATAGTTTCTTAGGTTCTTATTTTTCTTATAAATTACACGAGGTTTATTCCCCACCTGTTCTTTAAGTAATGGGTCTTGTAGCAATATATTCCAATTTCTTTGGAATATCTGTTTAATTTCTACAGAGAGTGCATTATACTGTGTAATTATAGGTATCTCTTTATTTCTTGGGATATTATCTACTGCCTTTTCCTTGCCTTTATTTTTGGGTTTTAACAATTTTGCCCTATCAAGTAAACCTACTCTTGAAGCTGCTTGTTCAATTAAGCTAATTTTATACCCTCTTTCTATAAGTTGTTTTTTAAGTATTTCCCCTTGTTTCCAATACTCCTCAAGGATACTACAATTTTTACGTAACCTATGAAATTGGCCATATGGTATGTTTTCAAGCCACTTTTTGTAATGGCAACTTTCTGCTCTTAGATATGGGTTGGCACTTACTTGTTTTCTATGTATTGTGCTTTTTATAAATTCATCTGCTATGGCACTCAGTTCCAAACCCAGAAAACTTATTGTTCTTGATTCTATATTGTGTGTGAACTTAATGCCAAAGGGATTGTTTTCAAAGTGATTGATAAGACTTTGTAATTCCACCCTTTCCCCTTTCCACACAATTAAGATATTGTCTATGAAACGGCCATAGTAGACCAGGTTCTTACCCCACTTGTTGTTCCATACGTTTCCTCCTCCCACATACCCATAAATAGGTTTGCATATGAGGGGGCGAACCTGGTCCCCATTGTCGTTCCAAGCACCTGAAGATAGTATTCATTCTGAAAACTGAAAAAATTGTGATTCAAAATAAAATGAATGCATCTTAGCAGAAACTCTTTTTGTATTGCAGCCATCTCCAGATCTTGATGTAAAAAATGATTTACCGCTTTTAGGCCCCAGCTGTGTTCTATAGACGTATAGAGGGACGCAACATCAAGTGTAACCCAAAGATAATCACCTTGCCATAACATCCCTTCTAATTGTTCTAAAACGTGTTGTGAATCCCTGACATAAAGTTGAAGATTCACCACATGTTTTTGCAGGAAATAGTCGATGTATGCTGACAAGTTGGAAGTGATGGAATTAATTCCTGCAATAATTGGCCTACCTGGGGGCTTATTGATGTTTTTATGCAGTTTCGGTATATGATAAAACATTGCTATGTCAGGTTTAGCATTAAAGATAAATTTGAATTCTTTTTACGTAATAATGTCCCTTTCTGTTGGCCTCCATTAGCATATTACCTAGGACATCATTAAAAACTCTATTAGGATTAAAACCTAATTTGCGGTATGTCACTTTATCATTAATCAATCTGTAACCTTCCATTAAATAATCTTTTGTATTCATGATTACAATTGCCCCCCCTTTGTTTGCTTCTCTTATGGTCACTAATTTATTTTTAGATAAAGCATCTAAAGCTATCTTTTCACCATAGTCTAAGTTAAACCTCTTAATTTTCTTCTGTTTAATAACTCTATTATACTCATCCATCACACATTTATAAAATGTGTCTAAATATGGACCCTTACTTTGCACTGGAAAAGATATTGACTTAAGTTTAAAATTAGATTGTACAATTCTTGTAGCATTATCAATCAAAGTATCTTGTGTTATCATAGACAAAGGGACCTGCCTTTCCATTGGCTCTCCTTTCAGATCCATGAGCAAGAACAATGTTTTGTCATCTGGTTCTGATATTATCAGGCACAATGATCTCTGCACTGGCATTGTTAGAGTCAATTCTCTTTTCTTCAAAAAATCTACACAGAGTAGCCTTTCTGACAAATGTGTTCATGTCAGTGAAGAACTGAAAGTCGTTGGGGTATGCAGTAGGGGCAAACTTCAAAACTTCAAACCTTTTTTCAGTAATGAAACTTCCTTCGGGGTTAAGCTGACATCTGAGAGGTTATAGATGCCATCCATATTGGTACCTCTGGGGATTTCTGATTCTTTATTCTTTTTACCACTTCCTCCCTAGAATAAATGAGTCTTCCAATCATGTCCCATACATATTCGCTAGATTTGACGTCAGGGGATCCAGCAGGCCATTCTGTGGTTGTGATGCTTTGAAGAACTTCCCTTGCCATGGCAGCAGTATGTGGCCATGCATTATCATGCTGAAAAATGCCATTGGCAGCAGGCAGCAAATTCACCCCCTGCCCACTTCTGCGAAAATCGCTGCAGCACTCTAGCAGGTCTCTGAACTGCATGGCATGCTTAATAGAATGGCAAAAAGATAAAATGTATGCATGCAAATGCTCGCAGTCTGGCTGGTAAGATGGGTGAACTAGAAATGATTGCAGTACATGAGCAGTATGATCTGATTGGAGTGTCTGAAACCTGGTTAGATGATACGTATGACTTGGCAGTCAATCTAGAGGGTTATTCACTTTTTAGGAGGGACAGGGTTAATAAAAGGGGGGGAGGGGTATGCCTATATGTAAAGCAGGCCTTAAAACCTAGTTTAAGGGAAGATATAAATGAAGGGTCCAATGAAAAGGTAGAGGCCTTGTGGGTTGAAATACACACACTGGGGGCACACATAATAAAAACATATTGGTGGGGGTTTGCTACAAGCCACCTAATGTTGGGGAGTTGGAGGAAGCCCAACTTTTACTGCAAATGGAAAAGGCTGCTAGGTCAGCAAAGGTAATTATAATGAGAGATTTCAACTACCCTGAAATTGACTGGAGCAATATGACTTCAGGCACAACAAAGGGAAATATTTTTCTAAGTATGATAAATGATAATTTTATGTCCCAACTAGTAGAGGAGCCAACTAGAAAAGAGGCCTTGCTTGACCTAGTGCTCTCAAACAATTCTGACATTGTACAATGTGCAGGTAAGGGAACATTTGGGCAGCAGTGACCACAATATTGTAACCTTTGAAGTTTGTTATGAGAAACCCAATAGCAAGAGTTTAACCAAAACATTCAATTTCAAAAAGGCTAATTTTACAAAGTTAAAAGAAGCTTTAAAGGATATCCAGTGGGATGTAATTTTCAAAGATAAAAATGCACAAGAATCATGGAATGTATTTAAAATGCTCTTGGGCAAATATACACGTCAATATATACCATTGGGGAATAAGCACAAGAGAAGTAAAGCAAAACCAATGTGGATTAATAATGTGGTTAGCAGGGAAATGAGAAATAAAAAGCAGACTTTTAAGGTGTTTAAGTCAAATGGGTCAGATGCATCATTTAAAAAATATAAAGAATGTAATAAAATCTGCAAACAAGCAATTAAGCTAGCTAAAATAGAAAATGAGCGAAACATTGCAAATGAGAGCAAGAAAAACCCTA
This sequence comes from Rhinophrynus dorsalis, assembly GCA_037306005.1. NCBI lineage: Eukaryota > Metazoa > Chordata > Amphibia > Anura > Rhinophrynidae > Rhinophrynus > Rhinophrynus dorsalis. The sequence goes on along the minus strand of CM074718.1, from coordinate 638,712,053 downwards.
AACAATTCTACAAGTATATTAACAACAAAAAAGTTAAGGTTGATATTGGTCCTCTTAGGACTGAAACAGGTGAATTGATTAGTGAGGATAAAGCTATGGCTGACACCCTAAATACGTTCTTTGCTTCAGTATATACAAAGGAAGCAGAAATGACAAGCTGTGGGCAAACAGACAAAACCATGGAATTTCCTCCAACATCTACATGGCTTACTGAGGACAAGGTCCAAAAGAGACTGGAAAGGGTTATAGTGAATAAAGCGCCTGGACCGGACGGTATACACCCAAGGGTACTTAAGGAACTTAGTTCAGTAATAGCAAAACCATTATACTTAATATTTATTGATTCGCTTTCATCAGGCATAGTGCCCTGTGATTGGAGGAAAGCTGATGTAGTTCCATTGTTTAAAAACGGAGCAAGATCCAAACCAGGAAATTATAGACCTGTGAGCTTGACTTCCATAGTGGGTAAAATACTAGAAGGGTTATTAACTGACAGTATTCAGAACTATGTGAAGACAAACAATATCATTAGTAGGAATCAGCATGGTTTCATGAAGAACAGATCATGTCAGACTAATTTACTTGCATTTTATGAAAGAGTGAGTAGTAATTTGGACAGGGGAATTGCTGTTGATGTAGTATACTTGGATTTTGCAAAAGCCTTGGACACAGTGCCTCACAACAGGTTACTGCATAAATTAAAAGGCTTCGGTTTGGGTGGTGTTATCTGTACATGGATTGAGAACTGGTTAAATGATAGATGGCAGAGAGTTGTAAATGGAACTTTTTCAAATTGGTCTAGGGTTATAAGTGGGGTGCCGCAGGGTTCAGTCCTGGGCCCAATGTTTTTTAATTTGTTTATTAATGATCTAGAAGTGGGAATTGAAAGTAGCATCTCAATCTTTGCTGATGACACTAAGCTATGTAAGGAAATACACACAGAGCTCGATGTTTTTTCCCTACAGAAGGATTTAGAAGTGAATGGGCAGAAAAGTAGCAGATGTCATTTAATGTAGATAAATGTAAGGTTATGCATTTGGGTTGTAGAAACAAACTTGCTACATATACTCTAAATGGGAAACAACTTGGAAAATCCTCATTAGAGAAAGATTTAGGTGTACTGATAAACAATAGTCTTCACAGCAGTGTGCAGAGTCACTCAGCTGCTGCAAGAGCAAATAGAGTACTAGCCTGCATAAAAAGAGGTGTAGAAGCAAGGGATGCTAATATTATCCTACCTCTGTATAAATCCTTGGTTAGGCCTCATCTAGAATATGGAGTACAATTTTGGGTGCCTGTTCTAAAAAAAGACATTACTGAACTGGAAAAGTTGCAGAGACATGCAACAAAACTGATAAAGGGATTGGTGGATCTGAGTTACAAAGAGAGACTAGCCAAACTGGGTTTGTTTACATTAGAAAAGAGACGTCTAAGGGGTGATATGATTACCATTTACAAATACATTCAAGGTCAATACAAAGAACTATCCAATGAATTATTTATGCAAAGAGCTGAGCTAAGAACAAGAGGTCATCCATTAAGACTTGAGGAAAGGCGCTTTCGACTAAAACACAGGCAGGGATTCTTTACAGTAAGGGCGGTAAGGCTATGGAATTCTTTGCCTCGGGATGTTGTGCTTGCAGATAATGTAACTGCATTCAAAAAAGCAATGGATGCCTATCTAGCACAGAACAATATTGACAGTTATGACAGATGGCTTCAAAGCAAATAGGATATTGAGCCGGGGAACTATTTGACACACACACACACACACACACACACACACACACACACACACACACACACACACACACACACACACACACACACACACACCCCCCCCCCCCCCCCCCCCCCCCCTCTACACTGGAAATTGCTCCAGAGGGCTTTTTTGTTGCCTTCCTCTGGATCAACAGGGGTGTTATTGGCATGGGCAGGACTTGATGGACGCATGTCTTTTTTCAGCCTTATCTACTATGTTACTATGTTAATATTATGGGCAACACTGTGCATGATTCATAGGGATAGATAGATAGATAGATAGATAGATAGATAGATAGATAGACAGATAGATAGATAATCTTACTGTTTCTGGTTTCACTGTCCTCCCTGCCATACCAGGGAACTTTCTGTTATGGAGTCCCCACTCTGGTGCCGCTGGGGGATACAATTGATACGAATAGCATAAAAAAGGGGTGGTACTTACCTGTGGGGGCCGGGCCTAACAAACACATTACAGAAGTGGGAGGGAAATGGGAGGAATAGGCTGGGAAGTAACAGAAGAGAGTTTCAATATAAACTTCCCACATCCAGAGAATCAGCCTCTGCCCAGGAGACCCGGTAATGCAGTGTCAAAACTGGAGTCTCCGGGGCGAATCCGGAGAGTTCCCAAGTATGCTTGCCGCCCCAGAATGGTGGTCAGAGATTGGCTGCATGCAGCAAATCATGGGCAGTGATTTTCACAGTAGTAGGCACTGGACAAAGCCACTACAGTGGTGCAGCGTTTCCCCAACGTGCACTCTGAACCCAAATGAACGAGCACTGGACTTGAACAAATGCAGGAAAAGCTCACGGCTGTGTTTATTGAAAAGTTCACGTTTCGGTGCTCAATGGCACCTTTAGCTGTATACTGTATCTTCTATATTTTACCCTGGCAATTATTCGTATTATCGGGAATGCTGCCACTTTTATTTGTGTGTGTGTGTGTGTGTGTATATATATATATATATATGTAAAATGTACTTTAATCTTTTAGTACCAGAGTGGTGTGCAGTGGTTAAAAACTAGGCTTTTAACACATGTTGCATTTCAAAATTACACAAGGTAGAAAGAAAATTTCATAGTACAATATGTTCTCCATTATCAATAGCATGCACTTAACCCCAGAGTGCCCATACCTCCCAAGACCCAAATCCCTCTGTCCCTTTCCCACCCTGGTGCCCCACTTTATTTTGGAAATCAGACTGTGTGGTGTATATAGAAGTGTATCCCATTACTATACAGCAATATAACTCACATAATATTCAGTTATATTCAGTATAACTGTTTATAAATTATTTTGTGCAAAGAGAAGCTTTGGCCTTGTTTTAAATTATTTAGTGGAATAAAAAGCTGTCAGTAGGTCATGAAATAACCTAAAACATTTTGGTAATGCCTAGTCCACCACTCATAACCCCAGCAACATCCCCTAAAACAAAAGTGTCTCTCTTTGGCCAGTTCTAATGTTGGGGGTTATGTCAGTGCTAAACATATTCAGAAGATTCTCCCTGGCACTAGTTGTGTTAAAAAGGGTTATATAAAGTTTTTTGGGTTTTTTTGCAAGCCACAGTAGTCCTAGTTTGAACGTTTTAAGCCAAAGACAGAAATGGATAATCTTGAGGACACATGCAAATGTAAATTTACAGCGTGCTCAGACGTCTCTACTGTGCATTATGGCTTCTGACAAACATCCTTAGCTAATTATTATATAGGTTGGGGCGTTAGGAAATAAAAGGAAACACACTATTGTATCATATCCATTGGTTTTAACCTTTTGAGCGTCCGAGAGGAATCCATCGCATTTGCAACACAATAGGTTGAATGCCTCGCTGGCACTCAGAGTGTTAAGCCCATTTTAAAGTAAGGCACATTGGTGGCTGCTCCAGAATTGGTGTCACTGAAATGCACTTACGCTTCCTTTCGTTTAACTATCGAGTTCCTTCAGAGGTGTTATGTGTTGGATATCTTTCTGACACTCAGAAGGTTAAATAGTGCAGGGTGCAAAATACTACTGCAAAGGCGGGGCAACACGTGAACTCTCCTTCCAGTTGTTATTGGACTACAACACTTAACGAGGATTGTTGTGGGAAAACAGCTGGATGGAAAAGCCGCAGAGTGTATCGTAAAATTTATGACTTTGTTCAGCCTGCAGTTACCAATACTTTCCATCAGAGGGAGCCTGGACGTTACAAGATAAATGACACGCATAAGGCTCCAGTTTCCCCACAAGCTTAGGGGCAGCGGCAGCCAGGGACCTGGCAAGCGGGCTGCATGGACTTATAGCCTCACTCTCATTGCTGGAGCCCGCAAGAGTGCCAAACAGCACGGGTCTCGCCTGCAGGAGACTGGGAAGGTTCAGCATATAATTCTAGACTGAACAGAAAGCAGCAGAGAACTGTCCGGGAGCCTGGGTTGATCGAGCCGAGTGACAGCTGATAAGGGCAAGTACAAAACCCAGCACACAGCGGCCAGCAGTACCAGCCTACTACACACAAGGTAGGTTGGCACATGCATGCAATTTACTGCATTTCTTCTGGGTACTTTACTCTCTACAAGTGGCTGCCCGCAGAAAGGATGTTTAAAAGAAAAAAACTGAGATTGTCACATATAGGGAAAGTGTGCCGTGTGGGACTCCTTCCCTTTACTAACCGGTGGATCAAATCTGAGGTAAATCACTTGTACCAAAGGGGGGGGAATTCCTACTGATTTAAGTGGGGAGTTTTAACCCCTTGAAAGCTATAAAGGTATCTAATGAGATTTATCAAGCGTTCAAGAGGGTTACGCACCGCATTGCTTCATTGCGTACCCCTCTAGCATTCAAAGGGTTAACTATTTGAGTGCCATAAGGTTGTTGCTTTGCAATGCCTTGTACACCCCTCTGACACTCAAAGGGTTTATGAAAAGCTCCATGTAAATCAGTGGGACTTTGTATTAGCGCCCTATGGTGCGGTTGGTTTGCTCCATATTGTATTGTGTGTGTGTGTGTGTGTATATATATATATATATATATATATATATATATATATATATATATATATATATATATATAAAAAACATTTTCCTTCTTTCTTTACAATTTTGGCACACAGACCAGAGTGAAGGAAACTGCATAGCAAACAGGAAAAGTTTGTAATCAGTACCAGGGAGAAGCTAATACTTTGCCTGTACTTGGAATTACCTAAGCAAATGTGGGTGAAATTCTGATTCCAAACATATCTTCATGTAAAAAAACCCAAACAAACAAAAAAAACCTTCCTATATATGCATTTTTTAGTGACTTTTAGTTTTGTAGTTTTTATTTATATAGCGCCAACATATTCCAAAGCAATGGACAGCGTGGAGAAGAATAAATGGGCCTAGTGTACGAAAGCAAAGTGAAGCAATTCTGGGGCAAGCCAGTTGCACCATAGGGGAAAAACAAACATTGCCATCAATTTAAACTGGTCTTTTAACCCTTTGAGTGCCAGAGGGTTAACTCTGGCACTCGGTGGGTTAACTCCTTGATTGCTAAAGACGTTTCCAAGACATTGCAAAAACCTCTCTAGCATCCAAGGAGTTAAAGGGATAGTAATGTCTTTATTAAAATGGAACTATCAACATCATAATAGTCACCCCCAATCCATTACTAATATAGCGATAGGCAAAGGCATACTTCTATTATGTTGAATAAGTCAGCGTTATTGAAGAAAACCAACTTTATCTGCAGGCATCCAGGGCACAGAGCTTACAAGAGAAGCTATGTGCGCCTGCACAGTCAGCAACTTCTGTTACCTTAAGGTAACCAACAGACGTCACCTCCAATCCAGGAAGTGCACGGGACAGACAGCGCAGACTCAGAGGTAACTTTCCTCTACGATGTCTGCGTTGTTGTCCTGTGGTGACTGCACAAGAAGCTGGTTTACTTCCATAACACAGACTTATATTCAGCATAATAGAAGTATATCTTTGCCTATCGCTATATTAATAACTAGTTTTAAAGCCCATGTACACTGGTCACATTGCCACCCAGCAACCTCGGCTGGTGGCTGGAGCCTCTGTTCTCACTGGCGGCGCTGCAGACATGTGCAGTACTAACTGCCCAAAAGCGCCGTGGCTGATGTGGAGCGTGGCCCTCCGAATTCAGTCCTCTCTGCGCACTTTTCTGGGACCAAGAAGTCCCAGGAAGTGCGCAGAGAGGACTCCGGTCTGAATTCGGAGCTCCCCGCTCCATATCAGCCATGGCGCTTTCGGGCATTCAGTACTGCACATGTCTGCAGAGTGGGCAGTCTCTACTGCGCATGGCAGCTTCTGACATACATCCTAGCGAATAATATAAATCATGCAAAATATAAGGGTGCCCAAAAGTTCAAAAAAGTGATAATATAATGAAATGGGTGGAAATAACCACCTGAAAGAATCAAACTAAAAACAAACTAGAATCAGCCGCTACTCCGAACAAACCAAAAATGGTGAATAAATATAATAGAACAAACAGTGATCGGAGGCGCTCGTGCAATATAAAATATCAATAGAGTGAACTAAACAATACCACATAAGATAAATAATAAAAAACAAAATACGTGATATCAAAATATCAGTGGAATAAACTCAGCAATACCACATGAATGAAATAATGTATATGTGATAACAAAAATACGTGATATCAAGATAATTGAATTATCAAATGTATAAGATAGGATACAATATGATGATATATTACATATAGTATTAGCAATATATTTGTGATATAAAATTCAACTTGAAACACTAGATATTAGAGATGCACCGATACCGATTTTTTAAGACCGAGTACGAGTACCGATACTTTTTTCAAGTACTCACCGATACCAGTTACCGATACTTTTTTTGCGGTCATTTGCCAGTTTTCCAAGTACCTATATGCTTTAGGTACTTGGAAAACTGGCAAATGACCGCAAAAAAAAGTATTGGTAATTGGTATCGGTGAGTACTTGAAATATATATACACACACACACACACACACACACACATACATACACACACACACACACATACATACACACATCACCTCTTGACTCTTGATTCTCCCCTTTTGACTCTCCCCCGATTCCCACCTTTTGCTTCATTCTACCCCTCTTGAGCCCCCTTCTTTTGCCTTGGCTTTTTCTCTCCCTTTTGATCCCCCTTTCTCCCCCTCCTTCTCCTTGACACTTGATCCCACCCTTTTGCCCCTCTCTCTCTCTCTCTCTCTCTCTCCTGATCCCCCCTCCTTTTGCCTCTTCTTGGCCCCCCTCCTTTTGTCTCCTGATCCTTCCTCCTTTTGCCTCTTTTTCTCCCTCTTGACCCCCCTCTCTGCCTCTTTCACCACACGCTGCCCCATCTTGCCTCCCTTTCCCTCCTCTGCCGGGTGCTTGCTGTTCTCTCACGAGCCCCGGCAGAGGTCAGCGTCAGAGCGTTGCCATGGTAACCTGCGGCAACGCTCTGACGCTGCAGGAATGAGAGAGGTGACCAGGGAGCATTGTGAGCAGCTCCCCGGGCTCCCTCTCTGCAGCACCGACCCTGACACAGGGTATTGGTGCTGGCATCGGCCGCATTTGCGCGAGTACAAGTACTCGTGCAAATGCTGGTATCTGCACCGATACCGGTATCGGTGCAACCCTACTAGATATATCACATAGAATAAAGAAATGTTGTTTATAGGGGTGCACCGAAATGAAAATTCTGAACCGAAACAGAAACAGAAACTTCAGGATGCTCTTGGCCGAAAACCGAAACCGAAAAATGACTTTTTAATTTATAGGGCAATGCCTAACAAAAGAAATAAAAAATATAGTAGAGCAAGTGCCCCCACCAGATTTAACTTACCCCCTACCAGCACTACTTTGCCCATCAGCTCCAGGTTCCAACTTGTCCCCCATCAGCTCCACTTTGCCCCCATCAGCTCCAACTTGCCCCCATCAGCTCTACTTTGCCCATCAGCTCCAACCTGCCCCCACCAGCTCCACTTTGCCCCCACCAGCTTCAACTTGCCCCCCATCACCTCCAATTTGCCCCCACCAGCTCCACTTTGCCCATCAGCTCCAAGTTCCAACTTGCCCCCCATCAGCTCCAACTTGCCCCCATCAGCTTCAACTTGCCCCCATCAGCTCCACTTTGCCCATCAGCTCCAAGTTGCCCTCCCATCAGCTCCCACTTGCCCCCCCATCAGCTCCACTTTGCCCCCATCAGCTCCAACTTGCCCCCGCATCACATACCTGTAAGCTGCTGGAGCTCCCATTTGTTCTCTTTAGTAATGCAGAGCGCTGGGAGATTATGTCATCTCCCAACGCGCTTTGCATTACTAAAGAGGCAATGGCGACGAGGGAGCTCAAAAGCTACAGGTCTGTGCTGAAGACCACACAGACCTGTATGTACTGTGGTGCCGGGCGGGGGAGTACAAAACGAGTGAAGTAAAATCTGCAGCACAGCACACGGATGCGCTTCAGCTGCAGCACACGGGGACATCACCAGCACAGCCACATACATCACTGCTGTTCTTGTTTAGAGCCTCCGTGTGCTGAATCTGAAGCGCGTCTGTGTGCTGTGCTGAAGATTTTACTTCACTTGTTTCTGCTCTCCGTTTCGGCCATTTTTTTTATTTCGTCTTTTTGCCGAAAATGCCATTTTCGGCCGAAACATTTCAGCCGCCGAAATTTCGGTGCATCCCTAGTTGTTTACTCACATACCACCAGAAGAAAACCCCGGATCAGTGATGGAAAAATTAAGGAATAAATCCGGATGTCAAATCGTGGTACACATGTAAGAAATAAAACATAAACACATAGTGTAATCTGTACAATTGATAAAGTCCACAATCTGAATTACAAATATAAATAAAATTCTGTGATGTTCAATCAGATGTAGAAGAGCAAATTAAGTAAATGGCAACTCACTTATAATATCACCGCCTGGCTGATACTCCGGTCACAGCGATAAAAGCCTGTGGAGAGAATAGTAACTGTCCCCACTCAGTCAGTCATCGGTGATAATCATTGACAACTTTTCAGTGTACCTAATCTTGATACAACCAGGATCAGGATATATTGAAAATCAAGCAGGATACTCACACATTAAAGGGATAGTAATACTTCGTTTTATCTTTATTTTATTTTGTAGGCATTAAAAAAACATGAAGAACGATTTAAGTCTTATCTCTCAAACCTTTATGGTTTGAGAGATATTCACAAGCAAAGTTTCCCCCTCCTGCCCCTTTTACCTAGTGTAAGCCATCTCTTCTCAGATGTGGAATGCAGTCCATAGACCAGACATATAACACAAGGGGACAATCTTCTTCCTATGAGAACAATGAAAGCCCTGCCTCCCTTGACAAGTTTTTCAGGTTTTTCCCTTATCTTAATTGAAGATTGTCCCTCTCTGCAGTCTACCTGGGCACCTCCCTTCTGATCTGGCTGAACAGTGTTACATCAGTAAAAGGGGCAGGAGGGGGATACTTTGTCATTGAATTACTCTTGAACTCGGGGGAAATCTCACGGGGAAAATTCTCAGTACTGTCCCCGTTCGGTCAGAATGATAAACAATGGCTGCGGTGTTCCATGCACGCCAAACAATGATGTACTCGAAAAATTAAAAGTGCTAAATCTCCAACTTAGCTAACAAATAGATTTATTAATACAAAATAAAAGATAATATAGGATGGATTGTGGGGCATTATTATGATGATGATATTTCTACTTTAAAGTGCATCTCAGAGTGTTTTATATGTTTTTATAACATGTAGCGCTATGTTTAATTGTTTACAGTTCCGTAGTTCAAAGGCTATTTAACCCCTTAATGACCGACGCGCGGCCGGCGCTTAACGCCCACCGAACATTTTTTTTCATTTTCTTTAAACGACTTCAGGGACGTACATGTACGTCCTCTGTCCGCTCAGGACGTACATGTACGTCCTTGGGCGGTAAGGGGTTAAGCTGAAAGGATTCCCCTCCTGCCCCTTCTGGCTGCCTCCCCTTGAATCTGGAATCCTGTTGTGGGACCGGGCGGATGCAGCGAGGGACAATCTTCACACAGTCTGGATAAGGAAAATCCTGCCCTCCTTCGTCAAGGAGGCACACTGAAGATTGTCCCTCGCTCTCTCCATCCAGACCAGACTGAGGGGCAGCGTGATGCAGGGAAAGGGGCAGGAGGGGGATCCTTTCAGCTTGAATAGCTTTTGAACTACAGAACTGTAAGTAATTAAACATAGTGCTACCTGTTATCAAAACATATAGAAGACTCAGAGCTGCACTTTAATAAATACATTACTATCCCATTTAAATTAATCATTTTGTGAATGTTTACTTTCCCTTAAAGTGCAGTGAGTTTTCCCCAGATTTGCTGTGCTTTATTTGGACACCCCTCCAGCACTCATAGGGTTAACCCCTTGATTGCTAAAGGGGGTCTCCAAGACATAGCAAAACTTCTTCTCTAGCATCCAAGGGGTTAACACTGACACTCAAAGGGTTAAGACTCATTTACATTAATAACAATTTTGCAAATGTTTACTTGTTCTGTAAAGTGCAGCGAGCATGCCCCAGAATTGCACCCCTTTGAGTGCCAGAGACATAGGCTACCCCTTCTGGTACTCAAAAGATTAACACTGTGAAGATTTTTGTGTGTTTCCCCTATGGTGCAGGTGGTTTGCTCCAGAATAGGCTCAAAAGGGGCATAGGTATAAAAGCAAAAGTGGAACAACTGTGGACCAGAACAACAACCCATAAAAATGCACATTGATTTCAGTGGGGTGTTTAACCCTTTGGGTGCTGGCAAGCTTTCCACATGACGTGTCTGGCATCTGGGGGTTGCGTTTTATAAATAAAGTATCGCCGAGTATGCGTGAGAATCGCTCTCCTTTTGTTTTTATACATATGCCCCAGTGATACGGAGGTACATGCACTCAAGAGCTTGCAATCTAGAGGATCAGGATCAGTGTAGCCATGTTCTTTTAATTGTCCTTTTTAAGTCTTTGAGTGCCAGAGGGTGCGTACCCCTCTGGCACTCAAAGGGTTAATGCTTCCAGTAGCAGAGGATTGTACAGATCATTGCTTGGTAAAAGCGTGTGTTCGTCTGTCTGTCTGTCTGCTTGTCTTTTTGTCTGTCTATTTATTTTTTACCCATTTAACCCTGTGAGTGTCAGAAGGTTGCAACAACTTTGCATTGCAGTTCTCTGTACAACCCTCTCACAGTGCAAGGATCAAACATGCTTTTTTAGCAATTTGATCTGTTTACGTGTATGAGGGCCAGTGCAACGTGCTGTGCTTCCAATGCAAGCATTTTATGACAGCAGCTTTTTTTTTTTTTTTTTTTTTAACTTCATCTTCTTAACCCTTGGCATGCCTCTGGTACTCCAGAAATAGTCTATTGAGAGTGATCACAAAAATGCGCCACAATTTTGTTTTAAAGCCTCCAGTACTCATACAGTTAACATTTGAGTGCCAGAGAGCTATCCATTATGACACAATGCATTGGATTCCTCTCTTCAATTAATTGATTTTAACTTTATGCGTACTGGAATTGTTAGAACAAATTGTGGCACATTATATTGTGCAACAATATGGCACTCTGAGGGTTAACCCTTTGAGTGCCAGTGGGGTACGCAACGCATTGCAGGGCAATGCGTTGCGTACCCCTCTGGCACTCAAAGAGTTAAAAGTAGTGCAGGCATTTTAGAAACTGCAGGTTTTTTAACTTGAACCCCACCCCCTCTTGGAGTGCCAGTGGCTTAAATGTGCTCCAATTTTAGAAAAAGATATCCCTGTAACCCCTTCAGTGATAGAGAATTGGAAACATTTTAGAAAGAGTGCTGTTTTTAATGATCACTTTAACCCTTTTGAGTGCCAGGATGTGAACAAAATTGTATTGTATTGTATTGTATATTTTATTTATATAGCTCCAACCAGTGTACTTGGCACTTTACATTTGATATAGAAGGGGTACAAAAAGTGCAGTCATTAAGTGCTGATATATCATAAGGGGAACACCAGGTGAGTATACATGAGGATGAAAGGTCCCTGCCCTGTAGAGCTTACAATCTAAGTTACAGAGCAACACACTGTGCAACAATTTAGCACCTCGAGGGTTAAAATTTAGTATATGCATTTTAAACTTTTTTATCATTAGTTGATCTATTTAACTGAGCGACAGAGGGTGGTTTTAACCCTTTGAGTGCCAGAGGGGTTTGCAAAGTATTGTTCCTCAATGCGTTGCAAACGCTTCTGCCACTCAAAGAGTTAAACATCATTTTCTAGCAATGAATTATACAACCCCCGGTCATCCAGAACAGGAGTAAGCAAAGTGAAGCCATCCATCAGTGGAGTACTTTTCCCATTACTCCAACCAGCAATGTTTGGAGTTGTAGTCATCCACAGCTTGAAGGCTCCAGGTTGACCATACCTACTCTTAAAGGGACAGTAATGTCCCATTAAAAATGCTTTTAGATTTGTAGAGGGTTATAAAAGAAACTCAATGCCACAAACCCCATCTCTCAACTCACTATGGTTTGAGAGATATTCACAATCAAAGTTCCTCCTTCCTCCCCTTCTCCTGACGTCAGCAACTAGCTGACAGAAGGGGATCCCAGTCCGGGTACCAGCTGGTGGCTCTGCAGCAGAGCCAAAATCCCGTTATTGAAAATGAATTACTTCATTGGAATGGTCTACAAAGTGTGCCTGGTTTGCAAGCACACTTTGTAGACCGTTCCCATGAAGTAGCTCTTTTTTTAGTAACGCAATTTCCGCTCTGCTGAAGAGCCTCCTTGTAGCAGTTTGAGAGATGGGTTGTGTGGCATTGAGTTTCTTTTTTTACCCTCTACAAAACTATAAACATTTTTTATGGGACATTACTGTCCCTTTAAGGGTTAAAACTGCACACATTCTAGAAATCTGCATGTCATAAATTGACCATTTACCACAGAACTTCAATGATGTGTTTACATACAAGAGATTACTATTGTTAACATCAGTGCTTTATGTATTGCAAACATACGCCACTGTGCTGTATAGCTGGACAGCAATCAAAGTGCTCTGCAGTACAGAGGAAGTTTTGGCTTGTGCTGTGGGCTGGTGTCAGATGCGTTTCTGTAGCAGTGATTGACTGCAGAGTTGTGTTCACGAGGTATGTGCGCTGGTTGCACATGTTGTGGCGTTGATCCTTCTCTGCCAGCCAGTGAATTCTGGAGAAGCACACTAAGTTCTTGGCTGCTACGAGTGTTAAGTGCTTTGCACACTTGATATCCTATATCAGATCTGCAGACAACGCAGCTTGGAAGAAGATACTATTTTTATTGCATAGGCACATAAGGGGCAGATAATATCCCTTAAAAATAGTGTTCACAATCAGGAGAAGAATTTGTCTCCAGAATGCAAAAGATGAGCAATTCTAGAACTAACCAGCTACATCTGTAGAGGATATAACCATTCTTAAATGGGACATTTAACCATTTGAGTGCCATAGAGGTACCCAGTGCATTGCAGCGCAATGCGCTGGATGCCACTCTGGTGCTCATTGGTTTAACCCCTTGAGTGCCAGAGGGGTACGTACCCCTCTGGCACTCAAAGGGTTAACATGTTGGATGTTAGACACTCTGGAACTCAAAGGGTTAACATCAGACACTCTGGCACTCAAAGGGTTAAATCACTGGGAATTTTGGCAATTTTTATTTGTCCTCTGTGGTGCAACTGGTTTGCTCCGGAACTGCACCTCTCTTCTTTTGAACATAAGGGCCCTAATTTGATGTGAGTGTTAAGTGCTTTGCACATCTGATATCCCATCTCGGATCCGCAGACAAGGCAGCTTGGAAGGAAATTCTATTTTTATTGCATAGGCAAATAAGGGTCATATAATATCTACTCTAAAATTAGCACTCACTTTAAGAGGTAGGAGAAACAATTTTTTTCTTGCACCAAAACGTGGAAGAGTTTTGCCTTATGCAGAAACCAAATCATGAACAAGTCTCAAAAAAAGATATCTACATCACAGGGGAAAATAACAATTCCCATTGATTTATGTTTCAAAAAGTTTTTATTTTCGTGTTTAACCATTTGAGTGCCAGAGAGGTAAGCAACACATTACAGTGGAATGCGTTGCGTACCCCTCTGGCACTCAGTGGGGAAATTCACTAAGCGGTGATAAAAAGGTGATAAAGTGGAGATGACTTCTCCAGTTCCTATGTTATTCTATAGAACCCTACGCTAAGATCTCCAAAGTTGAAGAAATCTTAGTGCATTGGCTCCATAGAATAACACAGGAACCGGAGAACTAATATTACTGGAGAAGTTATCTCCACTTTATCACCTCTTCATCACCGCTTAGTGAATCTCCCCCAATGGGTTGTGACAAGTAAGAGATGATAAACAAGATGTTATCAATTGTATCTGGATACCAAGTCAGCATCTGTTACGCAAGTGTGAGATGTAAGAATTCATCCAACTACTCTATCAGTTTTTCTTATCTTCACACACCACAAGTCTTTTCATGAAAAAGAAGCAAATACCCAAAACCTGCCGGCTTTTAACTCCTTGAATGCTAGAAATGTCTCCAATACACAGGGGTATTTCAGTGTACTTGGTGTTTGCTGGGGGCCATTAGTTTCAGGGGGCCTCAATTTGAGCTCCAAAGGTCCCATATTTTGAACAAGCAACCAATTGGATCGTGTGATAGGGAAGAAAAGACGTTGTCCTGAGTTCACAACACACCAATGCCTCTGATTTTCCCAAAGATCTCTATGGGCCTAAGGACTGCAACCATGAAGCTTAAAGGGATAGTAATGTTTCATAATAAAAGCATCTCTAATTAATCATCATAGTATTTGGACTTTGGAGAGTGTTATTTCAGTTCTGTCAGAGTTGTAGTTCAAGAGTAATTCAATGACAAAGTATCCCCCTCCCGCCCCTTTTACTAATGTAACACTGCTCAGCCAGATCAGAAGGGAGGTGCCAGGTAGATTGCAGAGAGGGACAATCTTCAATTAAGATAAGGGAAAAACCTGAAAAACTTGTCAAGTGGGGCAGGGCTTTCATTGTTTTCATATAAAGAAGATTGTCCCCTGCTGTTATCTGTCTGGTCTTACAACCAGATTCACATCTGAGAAGAGATGGCTTATACTAGGTAAAAGGGGCGGGGAGGGGAAACTTTGCTTGTGAATATCTCTTAAACCATAAAGGTTTGAGAGATAAGTCTTATATCGTTCTTCATGTTCTTTTAATGCCTACAAAATAAAATAAAGTTAAAACGAAGTATTACTATCCCTTTAAAGTAATCTTCACTAAAAACAGCCTATGTGTCATGTTAGACAAAATACCAGCAAATGTACAGATAAAGGGATAGTAATGTCTCTTTAAAAGTTGTTTGCAGAGTCTTCTTTATATTACAAGTAACAGATTGCACTATGTCTAAGACCTTACTTGTGTGTAGTTCAAAAGTTATTAAGAGATAAAGATCCCACGCATGACTTTTAAAGAGACATTACTAACCCTTTAAGGAGATTTTCATACTTGGTACCGTATGCTAATGTATGATAATTGTGTTACCAGAGTAGTGTCATACACTAATGAAGCTTTTCAGTAACTTTTCATATGCTAACTAGTTGAAGAGCCCGTTACACGGGCCACAGTGCCACTGCCAGCGGGCCGCAGGGCAGTCATGCGCAGTAGAGACTACCCGCGCCGCAGCTAATCCATCTCTGTGTGACCCGCGGCGTGGGCAGTCTCTACTGTGCATGACTGCACAACTCACAGCAGTCTCTACTGAGCATGACTGCAGCGTTACACACATTTTAGCGTATTATTATATAGGATATGAAGTTCTGTGTTTCACAAAGAAACTTTTACTTTCACTTTTCTCAGAAATAAAAGTGTGAATATCTCCTAAACCATATATCTGCTGGATATTTGGTTAACATGACACATAGGCAGTTTTGAATGAAATTTTCAAATATGTAAAAAAAAAAAAAAAAACTTCAATGTGGCGGGTCCTCTTTAAAAGTATACTAAGGTTAAGGGTCAGGTCAGCCGTACCATAGGGAATAAATTCAAATCCTCCAATTCTCCAAAGCATTCTAGCATTCCAGGAGATTAAAGCACTGTTTAAAACAGTGGGGATTGTTATTTGTCGTGGGGCAAGATGCACTTAAGCGTGATGCTATGGCGAAGTGTGTCTTGTGATGTGGGGCTTGCACTTTGCCTTGACGATGGATACACACTGCCATAATTGAGTATGCAGTAGGAAGGGGAGAACATGTAATCATTAACATGCAGGCTTATAGAACTGGTGGCGATGTGGAAGGGATGCCCTCCCTTACACATCGCCAGCAGTTCAACAACCCTGAAGTCTGAGAACAATCTCTCTGCTCCCCCACCTGCCCAATGGGAGAGTGGCGAGTACTCGCTCAGATATAAGCAGCACCAACATAATTTCTTCCTTAACCCATTCAGTGTCATGGGGGTGTTCATTACACACCTCTCTGGCACTGGAGTGGTTACAACATTAAGAGATATTGCCAGCATTCATTTATCATTAAAGGGACAGTAATGTCCCATAAAAATATTTTTGTTTTTCAGCTGAAAAAAAAATTATTTACAGCAAATCCCATCTATAAAACCGCTAGAGGAGATTTGAGGTGGCTGACACGAGGGGGCTCTTCAGCAGAGCCGAAATCACAATATTTAAAAATAATTACTTAATCGGAATGGTCTACAAAGTGTGCTTGCATACCAGGCACACTTTGTCGACCTTTCCAGTGAAGTCATTCTTTTTAAATAACGTGATTTCGGCTCTGCTGCAGTGCCGTTGGCTGGTTCCCGGACCGGAAGCTCCTGCTGTCAGCACAGCGCTGACGTCAGGAGAAGGGGAGGAGGGAACTTTCAGTGCGAATATCTCTCAAACCATAGCGGTTTGAGAGATGGGATTTGCTGTAAATAATTTATTTTTTCAGCTACAAAACAAGTTTTTTTTATGGGACATTAGCGTCTCTTTAAGGGAACGGCAGTAAAGCTATAACATATCACAACTTCTCTGCCATTCTCTAAATCAGGGCTTTCCAAGTTCAGCCCTCAAGGGCCACCGACAGTCCCGGATTTAGGGATTTTCCTGGTTAAAGTGATTGTAATGTAAAAAAAAAACTATATCGCTGAGTCTTCTTTATAATATAAGAAACACATTGCACTATTTCAAGCCACTTACATTTCTGTAGTTCATAACATTAACTCTAGAAGGATCCCCCTCCCGCCCCTTCTGGCCGCCTCCCACTGAATCTCTAATCGTGTTGTGCGACCCGACAGGTGCAGCGAGGGACAAACTTCAGTAAGTAAATATAAGGAAAATCTAGCCTTTCTAGACAAAGGAGGGTAGGATTTTCCTTTCCATACTGAAATTTGTTCCACGCCGAATCCGTCCAGACCTGCATGATATGCAGCAGTGACATAGCCAGAAGGGTTGGGCGGGGGGATCCTTCTAGAGTTAATATGTTATGAACTACAGAACTTTAAGTGGTTTGAAATAGCTCAATGTGTTTCTTACATTATAAAGAAGAATCTAGTTATTTTACAGCATTACAATCCCTATAAGCACAGGTGAGTCAGTCACAATGAATGATCTACTGATTAACTCACCTGCTTAATCAGGGAAATCCTTCCATCCTGACCTGTTGGCGGCCTTGAGGACTGAACTTGGACAGCCCTGAGTCAAGTGGTTAAAAGTCTCATTAAAATCAATGAGAATTATTACTTGTTCCCTGTGGTGCAGTTGGTTTTCACACTTTATAAATAAAGGATGATGATAATAATGTATCTTGAATGTGACAGACTTCTTTTCTCGCCAGTCACTTGAATGTTTCTGATGAATTATTGTATTCAGTGATCTGGTGTTTCTTTATCTTTAGTGTTGCAAGGATTAGTCAGAAGGCGGCCCTTATAACTATTAAAGGGGCACTCACGCCTCCCTTAGACCTTCTCTAAACAATGCATAGTATTAAAGGGATAGTAATACTTTGTTTTATCTTTATTTTATTTTGTAGGCATTAAAAAACATGAAGAACAATATAAGTTTTATCGCTCAAACCTTTATAGTTTGAGAGATATTCACCAGCCAAGTTTCCCCTCCCGCCTCTTTTACCTAGTGTAAGCCATCTCTTCTCAGATGTGGAATCTGGTTGTAAGACCAGACAGATAACAGCAGGGGACAATCTTCTTCCTATGAGAACAATGAAAACCCTGCCCCCTTGACAAGTTTTTCTGCTTTTTCCCTTATCTTAATTGAAGATTGTCCCTCTCTGTAGTCTACCTGGGCACCTCCCTTCTGATTTGGCTGAGCAATGTTACATCAGTAAAAGGGGTGGGAGGGGGATACTTTGTCATTGAATTACTCTTGAACTACAACTCTGACAGAACTGAAATAACACTCTCCAAAGTCCAAATACTATGATGATTAATTAGAGCTGTTTTTATGATGAAACATTACTATCCCTTTAAATCTGAAGTAATGTGCTTTAACCCTCTGTGAACCAGAATGGTATCCATACATCTCTCTGGCACTCAAAGGGTTAATTCTATGGACTGCTTGTCCCTATAATTTCAACACATTTTAGACTATGAACTTTTCAAATTGGATGTGTAGCTGCTTCTTCGGTAATTTGTGGGGCATTAAGGAGAGTAGGAGAGATTAGGGGAAGGCACTGCCCCCATCCTCCCACACAATGATTATGCACTGACATGCTACTGGGCTGGAAGACATGCACTACCGCTTGGTAGCAGACCACTGGTTTATGTCGGGGGGTGGGGCCGAGCCAAAGACTTACAATATACAAACTCTCAGCCTGACAGACCAGCATAGTATTAAAACACGCAATGTGTGCTTTAATACTAAAGAGCCTACTGTAGCCAGGCGAAGTAGGCGGAGGGGGCATGACAAGGCCCAACAGGAAGAAAGAAGGGAGGATGTGACTCTCAACAGGAATTTTTGTCCGCAAGGGATTGTGGTCCCGCGTCCATCTTCAGTCTGGAGCGGCACACAAGCAGTTCCCACCCGCCCGCCCCTGCTGCTTGCCTTTTGGTACATTGTGGTATGGTTCCTTTAGGTGCAAGGGGTGTTGGGCTTGTGGTGGTGTGGGGCCCATTGGTGGCCGGATGTGCTGGCAGTTCTTTGTCACAGCTTGGCGGGTGCTTGCTGGGCAAGCCAGGTGGTTGTGGTGATGGTACGGGTTTAAGACTCTTGGGCATGGGGCCCAAGGGGCAGGAAATTACGGCTGGTGGGCTATTACTTGCCACTTTCGAATAGGGCAGGGTCGGATGGTGGCATGGCCCCCAGTCAAGTAGTGTGACGTTCTAACAAGCACTAAGATGTTATGTTTGTTATGGTAATGTATATGTTATATTCATGTTATAATTTATTACGGATGTTGTTAATAAATGTTAAGTTAATGATACTTATGTTAATAAATGCTGTGGCCTTTTGACCCATCCGGATAGCGTCTGTGGTGTTTTATTAAGGGGGGATGGGGTATGGAGATCGGGATGACTTGACGGTGCACTTGTCAAGCAGGTTGTTTAACTGCTTGAGACTCATGTAATTAATGGAACTGGAGTAAATCTGGAGCAAACCAACTATGCTGTTAGGGACAAACACCCCCCTCCCCAGTTAATTTAAAAAGGGCTTTCTAGCCCTTTTATGCTAGAAAAGTCTCCAACACATTGCTTCACTATGCAGTCAGGGGAAGGTTATGCACTAAGGCATGATAAATAGGTGATAAGGCTGATATGACTTCTCCATTGATATCACTTCTCTAGTTCCTGTGTTATTCTGTGGAGCCTATTCACTGAGATTTCTCAAACTCTGGAGATCTTAGTGCACAGGCTCTGTAGAATAACATAGGAATTGGAGTAGTGATATCACTGGAGAAGCCATCTCCTTATTATCACATCTTATCACGTCTTAGTGTATAACCCCCCTGTTCAGTCTAGCCGTCAATCTGTTTAACTCGTTGAGTGCCAGAGAGGTGCGTTGGATACCTCTCTGGCACTCAAAGGGTTAAAGCCCCTTTTAAATTTTTGGAAATTTTGAGATTTAGTTTTCACTGTCGTCCAATACAGGTCACTGGTACCATGGGATGTGTAGTCCCCTTTAATAGGCAGGAACAATTATGCAAATAATTTGCAAGGGGCGGAGCCTCCCCTCTTACTTAAGCCACCTTCTGGCCAGAGCCACCCATATTGATTTGTTCCTGGTGTGCTTGCACACCAGGCAGAGAACAGCTATGCTTCTTAGAGTTTTATTATTTTTTATTCAAATATGGAATACCACCATTAGGAGGGTGACCATGGCTGTGAATTGCCCTCTTCAAAGTGGCTGGTGCAGCTTCCAGGGATTTCTGTGGACCTATACCTGAAGAGGGGACAGCTTGTGTTAAGCAGCTCCCCTGTTGGGGAAATTACCTCTGGTTCTTTCCCTCCCTATCATGGTCACCTGAAGACAGAAGTCTGCGAGAAAGGTGAGTCACCCATTGAGTGCTGAAGGTCCACTTGTCCCCACAGTGTCCCTTTGATGGGCTTGTATTTGGGAGTTTTAATACACTCCAGCACTCATAGGGTGTTTTTATTGCATTATCACTATTTATGCAATTTCTGTGTTATTCTCTGAGTTTTGGAGCATTGGGTATTCATTTATTTATGTTTCTCATGTATTTCATGCTTGTTTGGGCACTTTTTAATGTTTTACTAAACTTTATTAAAAATGGTGTTCCGCGCCTTTAAGCGCGGCTTTTTCCCGCTCAGCAGCAGAGCTCCTTTACTCTCTATGGGAATTCACAGTTTGGGACATATCTCTGAAACCGCTTGTCACAGCAACTTCAGAGTAGGCTCATTTTAATGCTAGGCTCCTACTCTATCATCCGGTTGGTGTTTTATTACTGTAGGGGGCTCAGGGGGGCTTCGGGCACTGTTTGGGGTACTTGCATAGGGAAAACTACATTTCCCATGAGCGCTTAGCTCGCGCTTGTTTCTGATTGGCTGTCATGACGGCCGCCATTTTGTGGTACTTTTCCAAGGCGAGTACACTACGCAGGGACCGAGCCTTCTCTCTCCTCCCCAGATTAACCCTTCGCTGGCCAGATAAGTCCGTTTTTAGACCTTTTCTGGGGTGAAACTTTAATCTTTAACACTTTTCTGGGTGATAGTGTTTTTTGTGGGGTATATTGACGCTGTGAGCATGTCTACTTCACTGGAGCTAGGGGCTAGACCCAAGACTAAGGAGGCTGGGGGGTCTTCTAACCCCATGGCGTTTTGCTCCTCTTGCCACATTGGGCTGGATTGCGATAATGTGGGGGATCTATGCCCTAATTGTACTGATAAAGATAGCAACCCTGGGCTTCCCAGCCACGCTATTGAGCCATCTTGGGTGAGGGAGTTTAAAGCTGCCACTAGGGATCTCAGATCCACGCTTCAACTCTTTCCCTCTCAGGTACAGGGGGCTCTCCAGGTCTGGCAGACCCCCTCTACTATCAGGACCTCCCTGCCTAAGCCACAGGGAGCTCCTGATATCACTGATTCTTCTGAAGAAGAACTTTTACAGGATTCTGATGCTGAGGAACGTACTGTTATTGAATCTAACAGGTCCATTGGGGACCCCTATGAGTGTGACCCTGAAGTTTCGGCTGAGGGTCTGATCAGAGCGGTTCTGAATACGCTCAACCTTCCTCTGACTCAGGAATCCACTTATGATCCTACTGATGTTTTTCAGAAAAAGCCATCTAAACCTGTTGTTTGTTTTCCAACTAACCCTACTCTTGCCCGTCTGGTTTCTGAGGCGTGGAAGTATCCTGATAGATCTTCCTCTGTCTCCAAAAAGTTTGCCAAACTTTCCCCTTTTCCCGAAGCGGAGCTGGCAAAATGGGTTCATCCTCCCAAGGTGGATGCTCCTGTGTCTAGACTATCCAAATCTACTGCTCTGGCTGTCTCAGATGCCTCTGCCTTGCAGGACTGGACGGATAAGAAATTAGAGCTCTCTCTTAAATCTATTTTTGCCTCTATTGGCACTGCCATGCGCCCCACCTTTGCTGTGGCATGGGTTAATAGGGCTATTGCAGCCTGGACTGAACGACTGACTGAAGCGGTTCGCCAGGATGCGCCTGTATCTGAACAGTTGCAGCTTCTTGCTAATATCACTGAAGCTCAGAACTATGTTGCTGATGCTGCTTTTGATGCTGTGCGCATGATGGCGAGGGCCTCCACTTCTTCTGTGGTGGCTAGACGCGCTCTTTGGCTGAAAATTTGGTCTGCTGATACAGCCTCTAAGAAAGCCTTGCTTTCCTTGCCCTTTCAGGGGAATTTGCTCTTTGGCTCTGAGCTCAAAGAAATGATCAGTGAGGCTACTGGCGGTAAAAGTACTCTTCTACCCTCAGTCTTTAAGAAAAAGTTTTCAGCCAAACGCAATCGGTCCTTTCGTTCCTTTCAGACTGAGACACGCTCCTCGACCCAAACGGGTCCTTCCACTACGCGCTCCTCCTCCAAGCCCAAACAGTCCTGGAGGCCCAAAGTTGCCTCCAAGGCCAAGACCTCCAAGACTGCTTCGGCATGACTCGCCGAACCCGGGTCCGCATCCGGCTGTAGGCGGTCGTCTCCGCATCTTTCGCCGGACTTGGGAGGAGTCAGTGGCGGACCCATGGGTTCTTCAGGTGGTGTCAGAGGGATACAGGATCCCTTTCTCTTCCCTTCCTCCTTTTCGGTTCCATTTTACTCGTCCTTCTCAGGAACCCTCAAAAAGGCGTCTGTTCGACGACGCTATTCAGGATCTCTTGGACAAAGAGGTCCTGGAGGCGGTTCCGCAGGGGGACACAGGTTCAGGATTTTATTCCAACCTGTTTGTGGTAGCCAAAAAGGACGGAGGAGCCCGTCCCATCTTGGATCTCAAAGATCTCAATGCCTATGTGGTGACTTCCCACTTCCGCCAGGAGTCCCTGCGCTCTGTGATTGCAGCAATGTCTCCAGGGGAGTTTCTTGCCTCCCTGGACCTTCAGGATGCTTATCTTCACATCCCTATTCATCCAGAGAGCAGGAAGTATCTCAGGATTGCCTGCCACAGGGGACACTTTCAATTTACAGCGCTCCCCTTTGGACTGACTACAGCTCCTCAAGTCTTCCAGCGGGTGCTGGGCTCCTTGATAGCGGTGCTCCATCAGGATGGGATCAGAGTGACACCCTACATGGACGATCTCCTACTGAAGGCCTCCTCAGCGGAGCTTCTCCACCAGCAGTTGCAGAGGTGCATGCACACCCTGAACCGTCACGGATGGATCCTGAATCTGGACAAGTCGGACTTGATTCCTTCTCAGAGGCTTCTGTTCCTGGGTCTCCTGTTCGACACTCGCCAATGCATGGTGTTTCTTCCAGAGGACGTGGCTCACCAGATAGCCGTCAGAGTGGCTGGGATTCTGGACATGGACGAAATTCCAGTTCCGAAGTTGTCGTCCTTAGTGGGGAAGTTCATTTCCACGATCGAAGCAGTACCATTTGCCATGGCCCACTCCAGGGATCTTCAGAGATTTGTGATCCAGACGTGCAGGAATCATCCAGATCATCAACATCTGTCTGTTTCTCTTCCTCCTCATGTCGAGTCGAGTCTGCACTGGTGGTTAGATCTCTCTCATCTCTTGAAAGGGAAATCCTTTCTAGTTCCTCATTGGACAACAGTCACAACGGATGCCAGCCTTCGGGGCTGGGGTGCAGTCTGGGGTCGCTTCAGTGCTCAGGGGAAATGGGGTCTGGAGGAATCCATGCTCTCCATCAATGTTCTGGAACTTCGAGCTGTCCGGCTGGCCCTGAGGCACTGGGAGTCTCATTTGACCGGTCTTCCAGTCAGAGTAGAGTCCGACAACGCCACGGCGGTGGCTTACATCAACAGACAAGGCGGCACAAGAAGCGGTTCCGCCTGGTGGGAAGTCAAGGATATTTTGTCTTGGGCAGAAGATCACGTGCCTGTCATCTCTGCAGTCCACATTCCAGGCGTGGACAACGTCATGGCAGACTTCCTCAGTCGTCACACCGTCGACAGCGGAGAATGGGCTCTTCACCCAGAGGTGTTTCACATGCTCACTCAACGGTGGGGGATGCCAGTGGTGGATCTGATGGCTACCAGACACAACAGGAAGGTTCCGGTGTTTTGCTCCCGTCTGAGGGACTCCCTTGCTCTAGCGGTGGATGCCTTGTCGATCCCTTGGGACTTCTCCCTGGCTTACATCTTCCCCCCTCTTCCTCTATTGATCAGAGTTATTCAGAAGTTGAAGAGAGAACGTTGTCCTGTCATCCTGATTGCTCCGAACTGGCCTCGCCAGTCCTGGTTTCCGGAATTGATGGCCATGTCAGTGAAGGATCCAATCCCACTTCCAGCCCGTCCGGACCTGCTTCTTCAGGGGTATCTGTGGAAAGAGGATGTTCACTCTCTCCGTTTGATGGCATGGCGGTTGAATCCTCGATTCTAGCTCAGAAAGGCTTTTCTCCTTCTGTGGTGTCGACGATGCTCAGTGCTCGTAAGCCTGTGTCTTCCAAGATCTATCATCGCATTTGGTCAACTTTCGTGACATGGTGCTCTGTCAAGCAGTTGTCTCTTGACTTCCATCTTCCCACTGTCCTGGCCTTCTTGCAGGACGGGGTGGACAAGGGGCTCAGTCTGAGTTCCCTCAAAGTTCAGACCTCTGCCTTGTCTGTGTTTTTCCAGGAACGGATTGCCATCCTTCCTGATGTGAAAGTCTTCTTCCAAGGTGTGACTCATGTTCGACCTGCCTTCAAGAGTCCTGCTCCCCAGTGGGATCTCAATTTGGTGCTGGGTGTTCTTCAGCGACCACCGTTTGAATCCTTGGCTTCCATTCCATTACGTCTTGTGACTTGGAAGATGGCCTTCCTTTTGGCTATTGTGTCAGTACGCCGGGTGGCAGAGTTACAGGCATTGTCTTGTAAACCTCCTTACCTGGTGTTCCACAAGGATAAGGCTGTGCTTCGCACTACCAAGGAATTCTTACCCAAGGTTGTGTCTGAGTTTCACATCAATCAGGAGATTGTGGTTCCCTCTTTCTGCCCTAATCCTTCATCTGACAAGGAAAGAGATCTCCATTTGTTGGATGTGGTGCGTTGCCTCAAGTTTTATGTTCACCGCACCGAATCTATCAGGAAGTCTGACGCTCTAATCGTCATTCCTGAGGGGCCTAGGGCAGGAAGACCGGCTTCCAAAGTTACCATTGCCTCTTGGATTAAGGCTACCATCCGTGAAGCCTATAAGTTGAGGAATAAGCATGTTCCCTTCAGGGTGACTGCCCATTCCACCAGATCTATTGGGGCCTCCTGGGCCTACAAGAATCAAGCTTCTGCTGATCAACTGTGCAGAGCGGCCACTTGGTCCTCTGTGCACACTTTTTCTAAGCACTACCGAGTTGATGTACTGGCATCGGCTGATGCCAGCTTTGGAAGGAAGGTCCTGGAGGCAGTCTTGCCTGTGTAGGTCTTCCGCTCTGTGATCCTTAGTGCTTCCTTACTGTTGAGCCCGGTTGGCTCGTGTTCCGTGTGCTGTGTTAAGTTCAGGGATTGTTCCCTTGGTTGGTGTCCGTTGACACTTACAGTTTGGGCTATGTTATCAACTGGTTAACAGTTCTAGTGACTTGGGCCTTGCGCCTGGTCCTTGCCTTACTTCCCGCCTCTGGATCAGCTCAATGTTTGTACATCCCATGGTACCAGTGACCTGTATTGGACGACAGTGAAAATAGGATTTTAGTCTTACCTGTTAAATCCTTTTCACTTAGTCCATACAGGTCACTGGTCTCCCACCCTGTCAAGGGACCAGTCTTGGCTCTCCTGTGGCATTCAGTGGGAGACCGTTCGGGCATGCTCACAGGAGTCTTTCTTTTTGCTTACCTGGGGTCAGTTTAGGGTCTCAAATCAATATGGGTGGCTCTGGCCAGAAGGTGGCTTAAGTAAGAGGGGAGGCTCCGCCCCTTGCAAATTATTTGCATAATTGTTCCTGCCTATTAAAGGGGACTACACATCCCATGGTACCAGTGACCTGTATGGACTAAGTGAAAAGGATTTAACAGGTAAGACTAAAATCCTATTTTTCCCCTGTGTAGTGTTGTTGGTATGCTTCAGAAACACTTGTATTCAAACTGAGTGTATTCCACTTCAGGACACAAATAATTAACCCTTTGTATGCATTTCACCACCATTTTTAACCTTAAAGCGGAACTATCACTCAGATTAAAGTGCCCCCCAAATCAGTATGGATATAGTGATACGCATATCAATACTTGTATTATAGTGAATAAGTCTGGCGTTATTGATAAGTCTAACTCGTTCCCAGACGCACAGGCAGACATCTTGTTGTAGAGGCATCTGCGCACCTGTGCCATCAGTCGCTTCCTGTACCTTTAGGTACAATGCAAATCCCCCTCACCAATCCTTGGGGAAACCAGGACAGGCAGAGCAGGGGTACTCTTGGCTCTTTGGCAAGAGGTCAGCGCCGATGTCTGCCTGTGTGTCTTGAAACGAGTTGGATTTATCATTAATTCCAGACTTATTCAGGATAACACTAGTATGGATATGCATATAGCTATGTACATAATTATTTGGGGGTAACTTTAATTTGAGTGGTAGTTCTGCTTTAATTTCCATAGGGAAGTAATGATTCTTGGCTAGTCTAGTTCCACTTTTGAATCCATTAAAATGTTAGTAATGTCCCAATATAAATAGACTTTATTTTGTAGAGCTTCAAAAGTTGAATATAATGCAAAAAAAGTATTTCTCAAACTGCTATCGTTTGAGAGATATCGGCATTCAAACTTTGATGTGTCCAGCTGTTAAGCTGTCAGCAGCAGATCCACAATCGCGTTTTATAAACAGAATGATTTACTTGGAACGTGTGCTTGCAAACCATACATACATAATTTTAATACAGAGCTTCATACTACTAAAAAACTTAAAAAGTGATTGGAGCTTCAGTTATTACTAAACATTTTAACTTTATTTTATTTTGTAGGCATTAAAAAAACACGAAGATTGATATAAGTCTTATCTCTCAAACCTTTATGGTTTGAGAGATATTCACAAGCAAAGTTTCCCCCTCCCGCCCCTTTTACCTAGTGTAAGCAATCTCTTCTCAGATGTGGAATGCAGTCCATAGACCAGACAGATAACAGCAGGGGACAATCTTCTTCCTATTAGAACAATGAAAACCCTGCCCCCCTTGACAAGTTTTTCAGGTTTTTCCCCTATCTTAATTGAAGATTGTCCCTCTCTGCAGTCTACCTGGGCACCTCCCTTCTGATCTGGCTGAACAGTGTTACATCAGTAAAAGGGGCGGAAGGGGGATACTTTGTCATTGAATTACTCTTGTACTATAACTCTGACAGAATTGAAATAACACTCTCCAAAGTCCAAATACTATAATGATTAATTAGAGCTCCTTTTATTATGAAACATTACTATCCCTTTAAAAATTACCACTGTTAGTTCCATATCTCTGACAGCCCTAATAGAATCAAAGCCTTAAAGGGATAGTAATACTTCATTTTAACTTTATTTTATTTTGTAGGCATTAAAAAACATGAAGAATGATATAAGTCTTATCTCTCAAACCTTTATGGTTTAAGAGATATTCACAAACAAAGTATCCCCCCCCTGTTCAACCAGATCAGAAGGGAGATGCCCAGGTAGACTGCAGAGAGGGACAATCTTCAATTAAGATAAGGGAAAAAGCTGAAAAACTTGTCAAGGGTGGCAGGGCTTTCATTGTTTTCATACAAAGAAGAGTGCCCCCTTCTGTTATCTGTCTGGTCTTACAACCAGATTCACATCTGAGAAGAGATGGCTTACACTAGGTAAAAGGGGCGGGAGGGGAACTTTGCTTGTGAATATCTCATAAACCATAAAGGTTTGAGAGATAAGACTTATATCATTCTTCATGTTTTTTTAATGCCTACAAAATAAAATAAAGTTAAAACGAAGTATTACTATCCCTTTAATCTCTCCCTCTCTTTCTCTCTCCCGCTTTTCACCTCTTCTCTCATTAACATTCCATGTCTTCTCCCCTCACCTTTTCTTATATTCCTCTGTGGTTTGCTTCTCTATCTTTCTCTGTCCCTCTCCATCACACTCTCTCCTTACTCCTCCTTGTCCCCCTCCCTGTAGTTTCTGTCTCTCTTTCTCTCCTTGTCATGCAATATATCTGTGTTGCTGCTTGTTTTTCTCTCACTCTGTGTTGCTCTTTCTCTCTCTCTCTCTCTCTTGCTCTTCCATCCCACTGCAGCATCTTCTTTCCTTATTCTTCCTTATCAGCCTGTCTCTGTTGTTTAACTTTCTCTCTCGTTGAGCCTGTTTCGTCCTCTCCATACCGCTCTCTCTCTCTGTTTCGGCATCTTTTTTTCTCTGTTTCCATCTTGCTGTCCCCTTTTCTCCTTACCTCTCCTTACAGGGACGTAGTAACCGGTCCTGTTGTGTGGAAGTGCAAGTCACACGCAGTCTCCCCTTACAATTTTAACCCCTTGTGTGGTACGTAGTAACCGGTCCTGTTGTGTGGAAGTGCAAGTCACACGCAGTTTCCCCTTACAATTTTAACCCCTTGTGTGGTATGTACTAACAATTAGCCTTTTCCAGTCTCCATTTTGCTTAACTCCCCCATCCCTCTCCTATATCTCTGTGTCTGTTTCTTATCAGATGTTTTAATGGTGTCACAGCTGATTGCACTCAGTGCAAAACCATTTGTAATTTGGAATTCCCTCAGTCAGTGTGTCAGTCTTCCTAGGGGCTCCAGCTAGTATATATTTAGAGCCCAGTTAGGGGTGGCATTTGCCAGGGGTATTACCACTTTATCTAAGTAACATCTTATCAAAGTATGGAGAGTTATACAAGAGATTGGACAGGAGAGTGGACAGGAAAGAAAGACAGCTGCTGCAGCACACCTACTGATTAACAGAGGCAAGTAAACAAAAAGGGAATAAAGAGGAATTGGAGAAAATAGATTAAATTATTATTACAAGTATAAAATTATTTTCATCTCAGCTGGTTTCTGTCTACCTGTATGTACCCTGCGAGCCTTGTCATATGCATGCCAACATGAAAATATTACTTCTATCTGTACTAACCATTCCACTATTAATACAGAATTCCTCTTATCCCTGCAACCATGCTTCTCACCCGCACCATAACATATTAATACACCATGGACTTCTGCATACATGTGCACTTCCCTCTGAATGCTGGTGGAGAGTATTAAAAACAAGCTCACCCTCCCCCAGTAATTATAGCAACAGACACACCCTCTCACTATATGCTCACAGAAAACACATTTTATGCATTCTATTACTTGCCTTGGCAAATGACATAGAAGCCAACCCTGGCCCTCAAATAGCAATAAATGGCATCCTACCCTTTAAAAAGGGTCTGTCTTTTGTGCACTGCAACATACGCAGTATACTGCCCAAAATGGATGAACTAAAAGCATGGTGTTACGCATACAAACCTAACATTCTTATTCTTTCTGAATCCTGGTTATCCCCAAAAATACCTGTTACTGCTGTTGCCATAGATGGATACTCATGCTTTAGAAAAGACCATGCAAAGCGAGGAGGAGGGGTAATCATATACATACAGGAATCGGTTAACCTTACACTTCTAAATGACTTTCATAACTCTGATTCTTATGAATACATTGCTGGCAAAATTTGTCTTCCATACTCAAAACAAATCATAATTGTTGGCATCTACAGACCGCCAAATACCCCAGCACATTCCCTGTCAGACATAGCTCAACACCTAAAGGAGATTGCCACTCAAAACAAGAAGAGCGAGCTGATGGTTCTTGGAGACTTTAATATTAATTGGCTAGACTCCAGGAATGAAAAATTTTGTTCAATGTTTAAAACATTGAACTTATCACAGCTAATATCCTCACCTACTCGCATAAATCTTAAAACATCCAACCATACTCTACTAGACTGGATCCTTTCATCCTGCACCAGCAGAATCCAAGATTCAGGTGTACTAGCAAACGTGTTTAGCGATCACTACATAGTTTACTGTGTCCGCAAAATAAAACCAATCAAGTCATGTTCCAAAGTCATACTCACAAGATCATTTAGAAATTTTAATCTTCAATCCTTCCTAAATGATTTAAGAAATTTCTCATGGCATAGAATACAGCTAATACCAGACCTAGACTCAGAGATTGAATTTTTTAACTCGGAATTCTTACAGGTCTGTAATACACATGCCCCACTAAGGTCGGTCAGGGTTAGGGGGTCACATCTACCCTGGGTCTCAGCTGACTTGATTCAATTATACAGTCTCAGAGATGCCTTATGGACAAAATTTAAACAAACCGGCTCCGCATATGATCACACTGCATACAGACAAAACAAACAAAATTGGCAAAAGCACAATATTTTAATGACAACTTAAACAGTAACATTTCAAAGCCAGTCAACTTTTGGAGGGTTATGAAAAACCTCTATAACCCTCCTAATCATTCTCACTCATCAATTATAACTGTAGACAAAGAAACAATACAGTGCCCCATAGCCATAGCCAATGCATTTAACAGCTACTTTGTCGGATGTGCCACCACCCTGATTACATAAAACAAAGATAACTCCGAAGTTCAGCCATCTACAGAACAATCATTGCCACCTGTTGCCTGGTCCAATTATGAAAATGAATTCAATTTCATACCAGTAAATAAAAGCGAAATATATGGCCACCTCCTTAACCCCCAAAAATGAAATCCCAATCTAGCCCTGACAAACTACCAGCAATGCTATTAAAGCTCAGTGCTATGGTAATGGCCAAACCGATTGCATATTTAATTAATACCTCTTTGGCAACAGGGTATATGCCCAAATCCTGGAAGGTGGCTAGAGTTGTGCCTATCCACAAAAATGGGGATAAAAATGTAGTATCAAACTACAGACCAATATCCTTACTCCCCACTTTATCTAAAATCCTAGAGAAATGTGTACACGTGCAACTAAATAAGTATTACCAACAGACCAGTTTCTTCACCCCACTTGAATCAGGCTTTCGACCAAATCACTCAACAGTCACGGCCCTCCTAAAAGTAACCAAAGTTATCCAGACTGCCATGGAAAATGGTGACCTCACAGGAGCCATGTTCCTAGATTTTGCCAAGGCCTTTGACACAGTAGACCATAATATTCTTATAAACAAACTCCAGGACTGGGTAATAAGTCTCTAAACTGGTTCTGATTCTATTTATCAGACAGAATGCAGTTTGTGTCATTTGCCAGCAATGACTCCCTTCCGTTCAAAGTTTTATAAATGATCTGCCCAAAGTTTGCAATTCATCTTCAGTACACATATATGCAGATGACACCATACTCTATGCTAAAAACTCAAACATATCACACCTTGAGGCCATATTACATGATTTCTACGAGGTTGAAAGATGGATAGCAAGGAACAAATTGTTCTTAAACACAGACAAAACTGTCACAAAGACATTTGGCACAAAGCACAAACTGCATAATCTCGGCAATACCCACCTATCCATTGTAATGGAATCTAATCGTAAATTGGCCCCAGTGGACTCCTTCAAATATCTTGGTATGTGGATTGACCCCAACCTCACTTTTGGTCATCATATTGACTAATTAACCTCCAAGCTTTATCCCAAAATCAGTACTCTTTTCAGACACAAATCATGTTTAAGTCCCCTGGTTAGAAAACGTATTGTGCAACAGATGTTGCTGCCTGTCATAGACTATGGTAATGTAGTTTATGGTCCAGCGCCAGAAATCCATCTTAGTAAACTTGACACCCTGTATAATTCAATATGCCGCTTTAGCCTCCAATGTAATTACACTACTCATCACTGTGATATGCTAAAAGAACTAAATTGGTTAACACTCAAATCTAGACGTGCCCTTCACCCTTCTTGCTTAGTACACAACCACTTCTCTGGAAAACTACCAGACTACCTGAGCAGTATGCTCCCCCCGGCTCTCCATACTAACTATAACCTCCGCTCCACTGCAAACAACTCACTACGTTTACCACAATACAAGAAAGAGGCAGGAAGATATGCCTTCTCCTTCAGAGCTCCAAAGGCCTGGAACAATCTGCCTGAAATAATGATTTCTGCTCTCAGTCTAAAATCCTTAAAAGTAAATGCTTCTTTATATCTAAAAACACAGTGTAACTGTATATAATTTTAATATTACATACGTATGTATATTCATATGTGTATGTATATTTATTAACATGTAATATATAATGTTTCTCAATTTATGTAAACATGTAACCTTCTACTGAAAACTGTCCAGGACATACTTGAAAATGATAGAAATCTCAATGTATTCTTCCTGGTAAAACATTTTCTAAATAAATAAATAAATTACTCATCTTATCGCATCTCTCTACCTCTCTCACACTCTCACCCTATTTCACTCTCACGCTAGCTTTGCTTGTCTCTCCATCCCTCCTTTCTCACTATTCCCCATTCTGTCTTATACCACCACCTCTTTCCTCATCTCTTTCTCTGTCTTGTAAAATATGTGTGTATGTGTGTGTGTGTGTGTGTGTGTGTGTATATATATATATATATATATATATATATATATATATATATATATATATATATATAAATCTACCGTTCACAAGTTTGGAGTTTCTTAGAAATGTCCTTGTTTTTGAAAGAAAAGCTAATTTTGTCCATTAAAATAACATCAAATGGATCAGTAATATAGTGTAGACCAGTGGTTCTCAACCTGTGGGTCCGGATGATGATTTGCCAGGGGTCGTCTAAAACCATCAGATATTTATATTTTGATTCATAATAGTAGCAAAATTACAGCGATGAAGGAGCAAAAAAAATGATTTTCCTGTTAGGGGTCGCCACAACTTGGGAAATTTTATCAAATGGTCGCGGCACTAGAAAGGTTGAGAACCGCTCGTGTAGACATTGTTAATGTTTTAAATGACTATTGTAACTGGAAACAGCTGAATTATCTACATTTGCTGCAAATGGAGGATTCTTCGATGAAAGCAAAGTTTGAAGGATACAATTATTATTTAAATTAAAAATCATTATTTCTAACCTTGTCAAAATTTTGACTGTATTTCCTGCTCATTTTGCAAATTATTTGATGTATGTTTTCATGGAAAACAAGGGATTTTCTGAAGTGATCTCAAACATATATATATATATATATATATATATATAATTTTTTTTTTTTTTTTTTTTCTTCTTTTTTTTTCCTTCCGTGCGTCATTTTGGCATCTGAATGACCAACAGTATGAATCATTCCATTACAGTTCACTGTATAACATGTCACCTTACATTTAAATAAACACAATGTTAATTAATGCTTCGGTGCCTATTCTGCATTTTTAAGACTTGGCACATGTTAAACTTATCTTGGCTCAAAGTCTCAATAAATGTCTTGTTAACGCAATATTTTTGTATTGCTTGATATAAAGTGTACCAGGCAGGCTGTCAGTGTAAAGTGATAAATCTCTGTATGCATTTGTGCATGCCTCTCACAAGCTTGTAGTGTTCCCCTTGAAGTGAACACAGCTGATCTGGAGAGGCAATATTAATGCTGATACTTATCTTGTAACTGATTCTGACACTGAACTTGACGTGACAAGTCTTGAAGCCCCTGTAAATTCTTTGGCATTTCACACGTGTACATTTTTTCTGACCAGTTTACAACACTTATATCCACAAGTAAAGTAAAATTCACCTGTATACATTCACCACAATGTTTTAACCCCTTGAAGGCCAGAGGCATGTGACAAACAAGGGGGCTAAGAAACCAGTTATTTAGTATTGGTTGGTTACTAATTAACCCTGTTATCCTGTTTACCTTGAAACCTGGATACAGCTTCCATTCCTCAAAAAACCTTCAGTAACAAATTGCTTCATGTTTTAATTTGATTCCCTGACCCTTTTGATAATGCGACATCCCCAGAGGCTGTCAATTGTCAGATCTCTGTCAATGGAAGGAAGTAGGTGTGGACTTGTTTACCATGCATGGGGGGCTCCAGTGCATCAAAATCAGACGGGCAGGTCCATACATTCATCATTCTTGAGCTGTCGAACCAATTATGTTGAAGGTATCTAAGGGGTTAAAACAAGAGAACCAATCAGGTTGGATGTCTTCACATAAATAGATAAATGACAATATTAAATAATTTTGAGAACTTTAAACTATATTAGGTATTGACACGCTACTTCACAATAAAGAATTGATTAAAATACTCAATCCCGCATATTTGTGCAAAAATATATATAATTTATTTAAGTGAAATATACTGTATATAAAGTGTAAACAACAATGATATAAAGGAGTGATCAGCAATTACAATAGATATATAGTAACTCAAACCACAGCTATCACCATGAGGATTACCATCAATTATAGGGTTAAGCACACATAGGTATACTCAGAGATATTAGATAACAATAATTGCACTCAGCAGCATAGAAAAGGATAATTGATCCTTACAATTAATAAAATACAGTTGGCAGCAGTGTATATGGATACCCCTGCCCCAGAAACTGTGTAAACTATGCTAATTGAGGTTTAAGGTATATTGTCAGATGAGTCAACTTTAATATGAAGCCAGGTCCTCTGACAATTTTCCTTGTACCATATGCAATAGTCAAATTTAGAGACCAAATGGAATAGAATCCCAGATTTAAATCACTATAATTTAATTATCTGCCGATTACAAATATTGCATACCTTCTGAATAAAACATATAAATTGTATTTAATATAGTCAATAACAGATTATACCAGAAAATACTTCGAATCAATTCAATAATAAATGTCTAGACAGTATATTAATCTTCGTGCAACATATATCACAAATATGACTATAGCAATATTATGTAAAACCTATAGGGTACTTCAAGGGTTAATCCACTTATTAAGATAGGGTGCTACAACCCAGATGGCAGCTTCTTTTGTCTAGTGAAAGTTTAAAAGAAACCTTCACTTTACAAAAGTTAGGCCTAGTACACACACAAAGAAATCCAAAGAAACACCACAATTAAATAGACAAATAGCAGTTAAAGGGTTAATAAATGAATTCAAAGAATTCCCCAGATCAATAAAAGCTATTATAACCTTTCCAGAAACACATTAAATTATTCTAGAAATACCAAGAATTATATTAACTAATATATAAACCTAGGTATTTAACTATATATACTTATCTGGCAAAATATAACAACTTACCAATAAATGAATGAATTCTGCTTAATTTCAGAATTTTTAGAGGTACTATAGCTTATTATAGTTGATCCCAAATTGTTGACCAGTCCAATTAAGACAAATTATAAGAAAATTATTTTTCTTCAAATAAGGAAGAAATAAATATTTGATTCAGAATTTTGCAGAATTATAGTAAGGAAAGATATAGTTACCAGTCCAATAAATGTGAATTTCTTAGGATTTCTATGTCAGGTAGTCCAAAATACTTCAGGAAATCATAGCAGGAATTGAACCAGGAAGCCAAGAGACTTTTTACCCTCTATCATAGTATTTTATATGGTAAAATCACTCTCCGCCCATCCCCTCTGATTGGACAGAGATCTGTCTCATTATACAGTGATATCAGCAGTATTACCTGATTGGGTGCTTCTAATCCTTAATTTCCATATGATATCATGCATAAATTATGATAACATTCCAAAGCATTAGTAAAAACACCATGTAATCTATAGATGGTGCCATTACTCTACATAAAAATTCACCTCTAAAATGATACCTGTCTGGGTTCTATGACAAATTTGGAATTTGAACCTTGACCCTACGTCACATAAATATATCCCCCTTACTAGACTTTCCCATAGGGGAGTATGTCTCTGTTTTAGACTTTTGAGATTTTCTCATAAGATACTAATACTGCTTGAGACTGTGGTTGTCTGCAATCACCATAAAACTCTCCTAGATATTTTTCACTAACATCTAGGTAAATAGAGGCCTCTTTTGTCCAGAAGAATGAGCTAATTTAAACACATTTTAAACACAGATTTTTAGAGAATTTGGTTTTAAAGAAAATTAACCACTTCTTCCCCACCATGGCAATGTCTCTGACAGAGAGTCAGAGCCAAGGGGATTGCAGAGGAGGAATAAGAGCAATAGCCCACCCATTCCCTAGAGGGAATGAAAGCCATAGTGGACGGAACCCCACAGCATCTCAGGGAGCTATGGTCTGGAAGGCAGTGAGGATCTGGCCCACAGTGTCACAAGTCCTGCAGTATCACAGTTTCCCAAGGGGAGTGACACAGATCCAGAGCAGGCTCCAGAGTGTCAACAGTGATTTGGAGGGGGGTGTTTCAGTGCTGGTCTGTCTCAGGGATGTGAGGTTCTCTTGGTCAGACTTGGAGGCTGACAGCAGCAGCTGTTGTCACAATGTGCCATTCCACCAGGTAGCAATCAGGGATAGGCAGATCTCCCTCCCCCACACCTTACCCTGGGGTGGTCATTATGGATGTGATAACTGCTCTTTTTCCTTCTTCACAAATTCCTTGGATTAAGCTCTAGGTTTGTAGCCTGTGGTGCTTCGTCTTCCTGTCTCAATGTCTGGACCCTTGGGCCAAGATTAGCTGGCATTGTTAGGTACTGATTATGGGGTGTTGGTGCCTCCAGCAACTGGTGGATCCATGAGATTCTCTAATGTGTTGGGTTAGCAGGTGCCATCTGGCATGTCTTTCAGCAGTTCAGTTGGGGTTTTGTCCATGGATTTGCCATCGTTACTTCAGAGTATGCAGATTTTTAGGGCTGATAGTGATGTCTCTTAGCCTTTGGGCATGGGAGTCGATGGCTAAGAGTGATACCTTGGCTGGCTTGTCAAGGGTTGTTACTCATGATTTACATTGGGTGCTCAATGTGGCGTATTAGACAGCTTACCTCTGCTGGGTGGGTCCACTCAGTTTTCACTTAGAAGCTGAAACTGGGGAGAAGATCTGGAAGAGTGAGTGCACTGAGATATACTCCGTCCTTCTAATTGAGGAGGGGGTGTCAGATAAGGATGAGAAGGGTGATAATGAGGATAGCGGTAAAAATGCCATAGGAAGATCACCAAGGTCTCTGGCAATTAGATAAGGGATTCGAGATTCTGGCGAGTGTCATTGGTGAATGTTTTCCTTGAATATCCTCTGCTCTCTTCTGTCACCAGGAAATGAGTTGAAATTCCTGCATGAATTATGGTGCCTTATCCTGGTGGCATTATGATCAACAGTTTGCCCTAGGATGGCCATTGTAGAGAAAGAGGATTGAAAATATGAACAGCAGAGATCCAAGGTTTTGTGAAGACAGCATGTTCTCCTCATAAAAATAAAGTTTAAAAGTAGAAAAAAATATAGTTTAAAAAGTAATAAAAATAAAAGTACAGTGTATTTCTAAAATATATGGTGTTTGCTACAACTGCCCAAATACATGGGAAACTTTTACAACAGCCGAATTTATTCAGGGGTATTTTATGACAATTGAACTAAATGTATGCAAACAATAAGGCATGAGGGGAGATTCACTAAGAGGTCATAAAGTGGTGATGACTTCTCCAGTGATATCACTTCTCTATTTCCTATGTTTTTCTATGGAGCTTATTCATTAAGATTTCCAGAGTTGAAAAATCTTAGTGAATAGGCTCCATAGAATAACATAGGTAGTGGAGAAGAGATAAACTGGTGAAGTTATCTCCACTTTATTGCCTTCTTTATCACGGCTTAGTTAATCTCCCCCGTGCTATCCTGAAAATGTGGGTTTTTTTTTGTTTGTTTTTTTTTTTTTTTTTTTACAAATGTCTCTAAGCCAAGATGCCTGCACTGCATGGCTGTCAGTCTCAGAAGAAGTAGGATTTCTGAATCACGTGGTACTTATCCTGAATAATAGTACTATTTGTAAGCTTATCGCTATAGGACTATATATATTGGGGGGGGGGACTTTATTTGGGGTGATGGTTCTGCTTTATAGGATAGTAATACTTTGTTTTAACTTTATTTTATTTTGTAGGCATTAAAAAAACATGAAGAACGATATAAGTCTTATCTCTCTAACCTTTATGGTTTAAGAGATATTCACAAGCAAAGTTTCCCCTCCCCGCCCCTTTTACCTAGTGTAAGCCATCTCTTCTCAGATGTGAGTCTGGTTGTAAGACCAGACAGATAACAGAAGGGGACAATCTTCTTTGTATGAAAACAATGAAAGCCCTGCCCCCCTTGACAAGTTTTTCAGCTTTTTCCCTTATCTTAATTGAAGATTGTCCCTCTCTGCAGTCTACCTGGGCACCTCCCTTCTGATCTGGCTGAACGGGGGGGGGATACTTTGCTTGTGAATATCTCTTAAACCATAAAGGTTTGAGAGATAAGACTTATATCATTCTTCATGTTTTTTTTAATGCCTACAAAATAAAATAAAGATAAAACGAAGTATTACTATCCCTTTAAGTAGTAAAATTCACTTTAATTGCTGTATTGCCTAAAATAGTTTCAAATGCAGCGATGAGCTGACTCTGGGATAATTATGCCAGATTATAATGCAAAATCTTTTTTTTTCTAATGTCCTTGGAAGTCTGTACTGGGAAAGTCAGCCATTTGGCAGGCGCATGTATATGTGTGTTGTTTTCTGTAACTAGAACAGAAATCAATAACAATATGGCCTCTCACACAGGAAACAGAACTCTTGCAGCCACTCACTTCTCACATCACTCACTTCTCTCTTGAGTTCCACCAACTGGGATGCAGGAGAGGCGTGTCTGATGACCAGCCCATGTGAATGTCGGACAGGATTAATGGCTTGAGCTCACATAGCTTGGCCATTAATTGTTAGTTGTGATAAGCATCATAGCCCCCATGAGCTCGTGTCTGCTGATGGCCACATAGGCTCCCGTGCAGACCTTGCTTACCACATATTGAATACATTCCTCAGGGAACACAGTAGAGTTGCTGCATGCAGCACTTTGGTGCGACGCCACAAGGCGATAGTTGCTTGTGTGAGAGGCACTGTAGTCAGCATGTTGCCTTTCTCTGTGTTACTGTTGCCTATGAGAAGGGGCCTAAGACAGAAAAACTCTTACCCATGTGTCAGTTTGCTTGTTTTAAAATGTGTTAACCTTTTGAGTGCCAGTGATCATTTGGATTTCTCTGTATTACAAATGCAATGAAGAAAAATACAATTAGAGTATGCTGTTAATTATTATTATTATTATTATTATTATCCTTTATCTATAGCGCCAACTTATTCCACAGTGCTAAAGAAACAAAGTAACCCTATGCACACACTGCTCGGATTCAAAAAGAGCTATAGTGGTGAAAGAAAGGTGCTCACAGGGTAATTAACCCTTTGGTGCCAGAGGGGTACGCAACGTATTGCGTTGCATACCCCTCTGGCACTCAACGGGTTAATTAATCATCAAAAACAAAGAAAAAAGAAACCCTGCAATATTAAAGTGGAACTACCACCCCACACAATCTTTACCTTCACTAAGTCCCCATCTGGCGACTAGCTGCTTAGTGCGCTAGTTGCCAGAATAATTACCTTATTTAATAGATTTCTCCTCTCTTCCATGGGTGACAGGCAGGACGGAGTGCGGACATCTTTCCATTGTGATGTCCGCGTGCCTCTCCCAGCCAGAGACAAATGGCTCCTAGCAGCGCCTCCAAGACCCGGCTGGGACTGACAGCGCAGGTGCGCGGACGTCACTATGGCAAGATGTCCTGCTCTCCGTCCTTCCTGTCACCAATGGAAGACAGCAGAAATCTATTAAATAAGGTAATTATTCTGGCAACTAGCGCTACTAAGCAGCTAGTCGCCAGATGGGGACTAAGTGATGCTAAAGATTCTGTCGGGTGGTAGTTCCCCTTTAAGCACTCAATCTGTCTTCACCTTTTCAGCTCATATGCAAGACATAGTTGAGTGAGGGGAATAGAATAAAACTAAGTAGGTTTGTTACCGGCGCACAATCCGGATTACCAAAGATATCTATCTAAAGGCTAAGTGTTGCCTACCATTTTAAGAAATCAAAGCAGACTGATATTAGAGCATCAAGGACAAAAAGTCCCATATATAAAACCACTGGAACTAGACAACTAAATTGTTATCTCACTATTTCGGCGAAACATCGCTATTCAGTTGAGATCTTAATTACTAAATCCTAAAAACTTAAAAAGCAGCGAATTTCTACATATCACTTCAGATTCTGAAACACTTAGGGAAAACAGCAATCATACCGATTCCCTAATAAAACTAACACGCGTTTCGCTATACGCTTGTTCACAGTTCTAATATGTGTGTCCCATATTTTAGAGATTTGTATATAGATCCGGAGAACGATGCACTAAAACATGGAGCCGTTCTGGATCAAACCAAAAATCCAATGGGAATTTTATCCCTACATTCACGGGATTAGCCCTTTGAGTGCCCGAGAGGTATCCACTGCATTGTGTTGCAATACGTTGGATACCACTCTGGCATTCGAAGGGTTAAAAGCCCCGTTTAAGACATTGGGAATTTTCATTTAACCCCTTTGATGGAGATGGTTTACCGGAGAACTTGTCACCCCTCTCCTCCTGAATATGGTCTTAAGGTGTTAGTAATGTCTAAAAAAACTTTTTTTGCATTTAGAAGAGCTTAAAAAGCTGATCTAAATGTAAAAAAAAAATGTATCTCTCAAACCGCTATGGTTTAAGAGATACGGGCGTTTAAAGTTTGATTTCTTCTACTGACAGCTGTGAGGCTGTCAGCAGGAGATCCGTGTCGGTCGACACGGTGGCGCTTGAGAAGTGCCGAGACCTCGTTACTTACACGGAATCCCTTCATTGGAATGGTCTAAAATGTAAGTAACGAGATCTCGGCATTACTAACACTTTAAAGTGGAACTGTCACTTTCCAACTCCCCACCCCCAGTGGGTTCTTACCAACCCAACAAGCTTAAACCCCACCCATGAAATAATAGCAGTTGTTCCCCCTATGATAAATAGCTACCTGATTTTTGTTGGTAGCAAGAGGAAGAGCACTGCCATCTTGATGACTTTAGAATGACTGGCAGCTTTCTCCCTCCGCCCTCTACCCTAAGCCTGCCCCCAGTGCTGACTCTGTCAGGGCCGCGCTTTGGATATGTAAGTCTCGGGCTTTACTATACATTGGATTCCCCGGCTGAACGGATCCTTCTCTTGTTCCTCTTCTCTCTTAATTTCCACCACTCAGATGCCACCCTCTGTACTCTGCTCCCTTTTAAGTTTCCCTCTTACTCCGGTTGATGGCAAGATAGGAACCTATGAGCGAGAGCAGAGCGGCATCTGACCAGTGGAAATGAACCCTTTGATTGCTAGAAAGGTTTCCAATATTCATTGGATACCTCAGACACTCAGAGAGTTAACAGAGAAGAGGAGCAACCATCCATATGTAGATACAGGAAGAAACGATCTTCACGCTGGCAGTTTTGTTATAATTTGCTTAGGACAATTAATTCCTGCCCCTCTTTATCTCAACCTGTTTATTTTCCTTTGCTTTGTGTATAATATTGCTCAAAGTTCATCTTCAAAGTTCATTCATTGGATATCTCTGACACTCAGAGGGTTAAGAGACAAGAGAAGTAACCCTTTGAGTGCCAGAGTTTTTGAGGAAAGGGTATGCAAATGGAGTTAGTGGACAAAATGAACATACCCATAATGAAGGGAGTGCGCTCGCTCCTAGGGTGAGCTGAGGCGGGAAGTGGGAGGAGATATGTAGAACAGGGGACGTCCTGCGTAGCTGTGCGTTACAGCTTGTACCTCAGAAAGAGGAACTGGTGACATCACTCGGAATTTTTAAAAGCAAATATCTAATAAAATATTACAATATAAATTAAAAAAGTAATGCATTGCTTACCCCTAGGCACTGAAAGGGTTAAGTTACAGAGAAATGGTTTCTAAACATACTGACAGATTTTAATTGTCTGTAAAACAAACTAACCTTATCTTAGTGTGAAAGGTCCACTTTAAAGGAGCAGTTGACTTTTTTATGAAAACCTATATGTTATAGAGCTTTTCCTGCTGTCAGTTGTTTTATTGAAAAGTTATAACAGTTCAAATAATCAGGAAGTGAATTACAGTGTGTTTATTTCCTGAAAATTCCAACTGACAGGAAGTGACTCAGTAGTTTCTATCACATTCTATGGAAAACCGTTTATCAGTGACTTTCCTCTCAAATACAGTGCAACAGAATAACTGCAATCTAACCACTAGTGGGCACTGTTAAAGTACAACAACACTGGTTTGAACTGTAATAACCCTGGAGATATTCATCTCTCAACACTGGGAGTACCCTCATTTTACTCAACAGGAAAACCCCTACAATATGTATTTTTTATAACAATAGTTTACCGCTGCTTTAAATTGTCCCCTGTGCAGCATTTGGGGTGCTACAGAATTCACACTTACCAACTTTTGAAAAAAAAAAATTCAGGGACACTTTTCCCCTAAGCAGTCACTTCACAGAATGTCACTAATGAATCTCACTTTGTCACTTTGAATCTCATGTGCTGTCATCTGGATCAACAAGGGAGATCAGGCAAAGGTTGAATGGAATGAACACTTGTCTCATCAGTCATGTTACATTCATAGTTATGATTCTACAAAGCAAGCATAGGTAGAGCAGATTTAAAAATTCAATGATAGTAAAGGTGTCATACAGATGTGCCAAACAAACCACCTCTACTTTTTTGAAGGGGAGAGGGGTGTCCCCTTTTTTGGCTCAAAATTATGGGAACACTATCCCTTCTGTGCCAGTGATTAGAGATAAACCTAGCTTGCAAGAATATGAAAATGTGCTCTATTGTATTATGGTTAGGACATTCAGTAAAATGCTTATTTATGCACTGGAAATGTCTGTAGCATTTAAGGGGTCAAAAAGGGGTTGAAATGAAACTTCCATTTCTTTTTTTTTTATGTAATAATCCCAAACAAGAAAATAAAGCATTCTCCACCTGTTAAACATAGACAAAATCTCCGATATTGGAGCTGTTAAATAGAACACAGAATACTGAAAGGAATCAATTCACTAAATTGCAATAGGCAATTCTCTTGGCTTTTTGCAATTTGTATGTGTGTATATATATATATATATATATATATATATATATATATATATATATACATATATATATCTATAGCTATAAAATCAGTGTGTGACTATAATCTGTTAATGAAATATGATAGTTGAAGAGCCCGTTACACGGGCCACAGTGCCACTGCCAGCTGGTCGCGGGGCAGCCATGTGCAGTAGAGACTGCCCGCGCCGCGGCTGATAAAGAGTTGGATGCTCCGAAGGAGCGTCCAGCACTGTATCAGCAGCGTCGCGGGCAGTCTGTACTGCACATGACTGCAGCACGCGCAGCAGTCTCTACTGCGCGTGACTTCGTCATTACACATGTATTAATATATAGGATGTCATTGCATAGTTTCAATTGCGATAAAAAAATAATAAAAAAACAATACATACATGAGCATGTTTTTGTCAATTTTCTTAAAAGAATAGTAATGTTTCATA
The DNA here is from genome assembly GCA_037306005.1 of Rhinophrynus dorsalis. Classification (NCBI taxonomy): domain Eukaryota; kingdom Metazoa; phylum Chordata; class Amphibia; order Anura; family Rhinophrynidae; genus Rhinophrynus; species Rhinophrynus dorsalis. The sequence goes on along the minus strand of CM074718.1, from coordinate 638,668,780 downwards.
ATAAAAGCAGCTCTAATTAATCATCATAGCATTTGGACTTTGGAGAGTGTTATTTCAATTCTGTCAGAGTTGTAGTTCAAGAGTAATTCAATTACAAAGTATCCCCCTCCCGCCCCTTTTACTGATGTAACACTGCTCAGCCAGATCAGAAGGGAGGTGCCCAGGTAGACTGCAGAGAGGGACAGTCTTCAATTAAGATAAGGGAAAAAACCTGAAAAACTTGTCAAGGGGGGGCAGGGCTTTCATTGTTCTCATAGGAAGAAGATAGTCCCCTTCTGTTATCTGTCTGGTCTATGGACTGGATTCCACATCTGAGAAGAGATGGCTTACACTAGGTAAAAGGGGCGGGAGGGGAAACTTTGCTTGTGAATATCTCTCAAACCATAAAGGTTTGAGAGATAAGACTTTTATCGTTCTTCATGTTTTTTTAATGCCTATAAAATAAAGTAAAAACGAAGTATTACTATCCCTTTAAACAAGTGAATTAATACATTGGTATTAATATAATATATTAATTCATTGCAGTGCAGGATTATCTTCTGCCTTTGGTTTGTTTTTAGTTTGGGACCTATGGAGGATCCTCTAATTTCTTGTTGCACTTCATACTTCATTCATTTGGCTTCTTTTTGTATTCTTATTTGTATATTATGGTATTTGAACATTGTGAGGTTTTTCTTTTTTTTTTTCTACAAAATATTTTTGTCAATGGCATTCAAAGAAAAGAAGGTTTATTAATGCACATTTCTTCCAGATCTTTTGATGTAACGTACACATATGTATGAATGCCAGAGTAAAAACAGAGCATTGTTAAAGCTGGAAGCATTTTTTTCAGTGAGTTGGATTGCCTTTTGGATAGTTGCTTTCTCTAATGTTTCTTAAATGATCCTCACAGAGTGCAAGCTAAGACTTAAAGTGATAGTAATACTTTGATAAAAAATAACTTTCATTCTGTAGTTATTAAAAAATAAATTAATTGCACCCAATCCTATCTCTCAAACCTCTATGGTTTGAGAGATATAAGCTTTCAAAGTTCCCCCTTCCCTCCCCTTGCACTGACGTCAGCTTTCTGTGTTGGAGAAGGGGATCCTGGTCCGCAGACTGTCCTGCGGCTCTTCATCAGAGCTGTAATCACGATAGATAGAAAGAAATACTTCATTTGAATGGTCTACAGTGTGTCCCTGGTTTGCAAGCACACATTGTTGACCGTTCAAATGAAGTTATTCTTTCTAACTAGCCTGATTATGGCTCTGCTGAAGAGCCGCAGGAAGGTCTGCAGACCAGGATCTCATTCTCTAACAAAGAAAGCTGACGTCAGTGCAAGGGGAGGGAAGGGGGAACTTTGAAAGCTTATATCTCTCAAACCATGGAGGTTTGAGAGAGAGGACGGTGTGCAATTAAACAGAATTAAAGTTACTTTTAACAAAGTATTACTATCACTTTAACAGTTTTCCCCTTTAGCAAAATCTGATCGTGTGACAGATCTTCTGAACTAGCCAGGACTGCCTTGGGCACCACTTTTCATAAGTTGGAAAGTTGATTTGCGTGTCAAAAACTGCTTGTCTGATCCAAAGATTTTAAGGGATAGTAACACTTAATATGTAAATAAATAAATAAATATATATATTATAGAGTAGGGCTTATCTTCTTAAGTAAGATATTGTATTCAAATGTTATTGTATCTTGAACGTGATTTTTTTTAGTGTCAGTATCTCAATGGCCTGTAGCAACAGCACCACTGTAAAATTTCAGAAAAAAAATCAGTTTTGAGCCACAATAACTTCTCAATAAAACACCTCTCAGTACCCACCTTTTTCTTTTTTTTTTTTTTAACATTTTAAGTGTTACTATCCTTTTAACTGATGTAGAAGGCCTGAAATGTTCATAGTTGAAGGGTCTGGGGTAGAGATGGTAGGTGTGGATTTCCTAACACTAGCTGCCTAAGGGGGACAGCTGTGCATTGCTTAAACCATGGAATTCGCTTATGAAGCCTGAGTTCCACTCCTCCAAAATGGTGGAGCTGTTTAGCTGCTACAGAGGACAACCCCTGCTAAACACTGAGGCTGATGTACTAAGAAAAAATTGGATCAGTTAGGAAGCAAACCAACTTCACCATTTCCCTTGATTTAAATGGGACTTTTAACTAGCCTTGGATGCAAGATAAGGCTCCAGTACACTGCTTTGCTATGCTATGGAAATATATCTATTATTAAGGAGGTTAACCCTTTGGGTATCAGAGAAATGACCGATGTATATCATTAAACGCTCCGTGCATGGGATTAAAGGCCCATTTGAATCATTGGGGCTTTTTCCCCTGTGGTGTGGTTGGTTTGCCCCAGGGATACAGTAGCTCCAGTACGTAATATATCAGCCTTGCAGCCCTTTCATCACACACACAGCCTATAGATGGAAAAGCTTTGATGTAATCAATCCCAGAATGCCTCCTCTGTGGATCGTATGTTCAAAAGAAAAGTGGAGGAGTTCTGGGGCAAACCACTTGAATGAATGAATGAATGAATATGTTTATTTATATAGCGCCACAAGTGTACGCAGCACTTTACAATTTCAGGGTTTAAACAACACAGGGTTACAGGTACTTTTCCTCTATACATAACAATGCGTTGGTCACCCCACTAGCTCTAAAAGGGTTAAACCAGGCCTTTTTCACATTGGCCGTGCCAGCATTTCAAGAGGGAGATTCACTAAACAGTGATAAAGTGAGATGACTTCTCTAGTTTATCACATCTCCAATTCCTATGTTATTCTATAGAGCCAATGCACTAAGATTTCTTCTGCTTTGGAGATCTTAACCCTTTGCGTACCCCTCTGGCAATCAAAGGGTTAATGCATTGGCTCTATATAATAACATAGGAACTAGAGAAGTGATATCAATGGAGAAGTCATCTGTACTTTACCACCACTTTATCACTGCATAGTGAATCTCCCCCAAGGAGAGTGTTCCTTCCTACATGGATTTTTGTGAGGGAGTTATTGGATGCTGTTTGTTTAATTAGGGCATAACTTTTTATTTTTGCCATCTTGTGCTCATTGTGTAATAATCCTGTTTACCTTTCAGCTCAACCTTAAGTAGTGTGTACTTTAACCTTTCATGTCTGTGTCAGATTATATTGTATTTCATTTGTTTGACAGCAGTATTTTTCTTGGGATCTTTATTTGTTTGTCTTTTACTGTTTCATATCTTTAACTTTGCTATGTAAAGCTTTTTGGAGTTTGTACTCTATTGTTTCCCAAAATGTCTTCAGTGGAACCCCAGAGTTTTCTGAAGCAGTGTAAGAGGTTTATAATTATAGACGATGGAGGACAATGGAAAAAGGCTGTTGTATCAGTCAATGTACTTATGGTTCTGTTACCACCAATGGCACAGTGGAACAAGGCTGGAAATATATATAGTTTATTTGTGTTTATGTGACTACCAGCTGAACAAGGTGAGGGTGTTAGTCAGTATATGTGGGGTTTTGTGACTAGTATTGGGACAGTAGAACAAAGCTGACGTGACAGACCTTGTATGTGTGGTTCTGTTCCTAGCAGTGGAACAAGCTGAGATGTCAGATCTATGGTTCTGTGACTACTAGTGGCACTGCAGTACAAGGCTGGTGTGACAGACTGTATGGAAGTGTGGTTCTCTGACTACCAGTGGACAGTGGAACTGTCAGACAGTGTATGTGTGGGATGTCACAGTGTATGTGTGGTTCTGTAACTACCAGTGAGACAGTGGAACAAGGTTTAGGTGGCAGTGTATGTGTCTCTGTGACTAACAGTGAGATAGTGGAACAAGGTCAGGGTGAGAGAAAAAGGTTGTGTGGTTCTATGCCTACCAGTGGGACAGTAGAACAAGATTGGGATGACACAGTGTATGTGTGGTTCCAGGGCTGCCATCATGGGTCTTCAGGGCAGTATGTGGCTCGGCCAAGCAGGGTGGCCTGCCTTCCAATCAGACACAAAGGCCACTGCAGCCCCTGCAATATGTTTGGGGGCCCCTGTGTCGAAAAGGGCTTCCAGACAAAAAGAGTGGCCAACATGGATTCTGGAGGATCTCCTGGTGGACCCCCTTTTTAAGTTTATCCTGTAGATTAACATAGTGGAGAACTGAAGTTCTCCTCTGCCACTCTGTCCTCCATTTTATATCTTACCACACAGTGGAACAGTTCCATGGGCTCTGTCTTTACATATACTTCCAGGTTGCAGTTCAAATGCTTGGACAGGGAATCCCTGTTTGTACTGTGCCCCAAGATTTCTAATGCCAGCCCTGTGTGGTTCTGGGACTACCAGTGGGACAAAAGAACAAGGTTGAGGGCGACAGACAGTATATATGTGGTTCTGTGACTACCAGTGAAACATTGGAACAAGGCTGGGATGTCATATAATGTAGGTGTGGTTCTGTGCTAAGGGATTAAACACTTAGTGGAATCATGACTGAAGCTTTAGTTGAAATAAATGTATATTATATCAGCTAAAGCTGCACAAAAAATTATATTGTATGCTTTATCAGCCATGAATCGAGGCTCAGGCCTTCAAATTCATTTATTTCAGCATGATTTCCCTCAATCACAATTGTAATCCAGTAATAGCTGGAGGGCTCCATGTTGTCCTGTCTAAGTTTAGGTGCCAGTTATTGACTCCTGTATCTACTGCCCAGCTGCATAACTGGTCTGCACACCCCAGTCCCAACCCCCCCCCCACACACACACACACAGCTAGGGCCAAAATGAGATCAGCCGGTACACACATTATTGTACCATGAGAATTCTATTCCTTGGCCAGCATCCTCTGGAACAAGCATTGGTCTCATGAAATCATGTTGTGGTCTAATGCTCGTTCTAGCTTTCTGTTACCACAACTCATTCTAAATAGCGTGGGTATTGGGAAGATCAAAGGAAACTAGCCATCGTTCGATGTTTGACGTAGTGTCAATCATCAAGAGCTAGTAACACATTCACCCTCCAAAACCCCAAAAGCACCTCTCTGCCCCTCCACTACACCTAGCATTATCAGTATAGTAACCTCCTAGTCCGAACACTAACCTATGACACCACCCCACACCTGTAACACACCTACCTTAATGTCAGAGGTCCAGCTGTGGTTCAGTCTGGTTCTCCAGCATCCTCTCCCTAAATAAAAGAAAGCTAATATCCCCTGCCACTGCCCCCTTATAATAAAATTAAAATAACCCCACCCCTCTGGTCCTGCCTGGGTTATTTCTCAGACTAGTGTGAGGGAAATATGAACAGAGATAAGATTTTATATGGCCAATCTTTGTTCAAATTAGTTTCCACAGCCCCACTGGCTGGGATATGAGGTTATGCAGAACACATATCTTGCACTGGAGTAACCTCACCTCCCAGCCCATCAGCATCTAGCTGGAGGGGACACAGATGTGCATATTGTCTTCTCTCCAGCTATTCAATGATTGGCTACCTGGAGGGATGACAGTACAGGAACCCATGACCCCTCCAGCTAGATTCTGATTAGCTGGGAGGTGAGGTAACTCCAAGGCATGTTCTGTGTCCTGAGAAAATACAGATCCAAGCCAATGGGAGCATGGGAACTAATGTGAATAGACCTTGGCCTGTTCTGAGTAGGACTTGGGGGAATGGTTATTATTTTTTTTGAGAGTCTTTAGTTTTCTTTCTTTTTATAGGGGACTGCAGCGGAGGACCAGGGCATCGCAGACAGCGCTGGACCTCCGACATCAAGGTAAGTGTTCCACATTACAAACATTAAAGGGGAAAGGGTTACCAGTGGAACGTGGTGGGTGAAAGGGGTCACTTTATATGTGAAAGTCCTGCTATCACAGTTTACTTCACTCCTTCCAAAACAGATTGTACAATCTCTGTTTTTTCCCCACATAAGTTATCTTGGCACTTTTTTAATGTTTTAGCTGAAGTATCTCAATGGCCTGAAATTGTACAGTGGCTCTGTTGCTACACCATCCTATGGAGTTTTATGTTCAGCTGATCAGAGCTGTTCATAGGATGGTGTAGCAATTACACCACTGTACAATTTCATGGCATTGAGGTACTGCAAAAAATTAAAGTTTGTGCTGTTATAACTTTTGAATAAAACACCTCTGAACAGTGGTGAGTACCCTTATTTTACTCAGGAGCATTAACTATTTAGTGCTAATATCCCTTTAGTTAAAATATATATACATTGTGTGTGTGCCTATATATATATCTATATATATAACAAATGTGAAAGCACTGGACGCACTCGCGGTCTGGTATACAAAAATTTGAATGTATTTAAAACTGCTTCATAACATCTCAATGAACAATATGCAACACAAACAGCGACGTTTCGATCCTCTCCACGGGATCTTTCTCAAGCCATATTTGTAAATTGTAAAACAAACATTTAAATAGTGATTTACTCACCACGTGAATATCACAAACCCCACGAAACCCATTCCGCTTACATGAAACCACCGCTACTGTGATGGACAGACACACCCAATGTGAAGTGAACTATCCTATATCGTGATTGGTGGAGTAATCAACTTGTGTTCCACAAGCTCGCCGATTGGCTATCAATCGGTTGCTATGGACTCATATCACGTTACTCAAAATGCATATTAATTCTATATTGCACGGCTTAACACCATATACATATGGTGAATGCTTAACCCTCTTATCCTTATACTCGATACCAAAAGATAAACTACACAAATATAGTGCCAGTGAAAAACTTGATCATACAACACAAAAGCCACAACCCTATTAAAAACAAAAGAGAATAAAAATGGAAAGCTCATATATAGCACTGGAACCAATCTCTAGAAAGAGGTCAAACTAATATAGGTTAGAAGAGTGGGATACTTTATCATTCAATTACTCTTGAACTACAACTCTGACAGTATTGAAATAACATTCTCCATGGCCCAAATACTATGACGATTAATCGGAGCTGCTTTTCTTGTGAAACTTACTATCCCTTTAAAGAGTGAAAATGAATGTGATCTGTGTTTTTATTTGTGTCTTGATATTCACATACAAATGTTACAAGACAGTTTAACAAGCTTCTGTGTTGCTGTGGCAACGGGCAGAGCCTTTGGCTCTCACTTTCTCTTCCTTTGGTGATGTCAGCTGCTCAGGTCCTCCCATCCATTTCAGCTCAGATTCCTTCAGATTTCAGTCAGTGTGGTTGTCTGTAGTCAACAGTTTACAAGAAAACATGGCAGAAGAAAGAGGATATCCTAGAAACAATCAGATAATGGTGAAAGTATCAGAAACTAACTGTACATTTTTGCTATCCCATTTATGAGTATAAGTGATAAGCTCCAGACACTGGCCCATATGTATAAAATCAATCTGAAGTTATCCTGGAATAAACCAACTGCACCATAGGGGACAAATAAAAATTCCTAAATTTCCATAAACTTGAATAGAGCTTTTTAACCCCTTGAATGCTAGAGAGGTCTGTCACTGGAGACCTCTCTAGCATTCAAGGTTTTAAAAACTCAATTTAATTGAACAGGAATTTGTATTTGTCCCCTATGGACCAGTTGGTTTATCCCCATACCTGGGAACTCTCGAGATTTTCCCCAGAGACAGCGGGTTTGACAGTGCATCAGTCTGATTCTCCAGATGTGAGGAGTTGCCTCTAAAACCCTTCCCACTTCGGCTCTCACCCTAATCCTCCCACTTCTCCTCCTTCCCACCCTGTTCCTTCCATTTCCCTCCCACTTCTCCTCCTTCCCACCCTTTTCCTTCCATTTTCCTCCCACTTCTCCTCCTTCCCACCCAGTTCCTCCCACTTCCCTCCCACTTCTCCTCCTTCCCACCCAGTTCCTCCCACTTTCCCTCCCACTTTTATGATGCATCCTTTAAGCCCCACCCCCACCTATGAGTAATCTCTCAACCCTTTTTTGCTGCGATTGCATTCAATTATATCCCCCAGTGGCACCAGAGGAGTCCCGGGGACTCCAGAAGAGAAGCTTCCCAGGCATGTTTATTCCATAACTCCAGTTTGCTTTTATAAATATGGGCCCCTCTCATTGTAACCCCCTTAGACGGTGGAGATGTCTCCAGAACATTTTTTGTAGTGTGCTGGATACATTGCTAGCAACCAATAGGTTAAATGGTCAGTAAACATTTATGATAGTGTGATTATATTTTCTATTTTAGAAATATACTTTTTTATTATAAGTGCAAATTCAAATGATATCCTATAGATGAAGGTCAATAGTAGGTGAAACAAAAATGACCTCCCTACTCACTTTAAGGTAATTAATAAACGCATTAAAAAGAAGTGTTCCTAGTACTCAGCCCTTACAGCTTTAGCAGAATGAAGGAAATATTCATGTGCATCAGAGCTCTGTTCTCTGTCTTCTAACTGGCTCTCTATCCAAGAGCAAATGTTTTCCCATGGGTCTAATTCACCTCGTATATAGATGAATCCTGTGAGCAATTCTCGTGTAAGCTGTTTCAGAGGAGACAAATAAACATTCACATTGATTTAAATAGGGCTTTTCACCCCTTGAATGCTAGAAAGGTTTACTATGCGTTGTGAAGCAACGAAGGGGATAAAACCCAATTTAATTCAATGAGAATTCTGTAAATGTATCTCATATGGTGCACTTGATTTGTCACTGATGCGTGCTACTTTTTTAACCCCTTAACAACCAGTGATGTGCCAGGACCATCACCCTTTTTTTTTTTTTTTTTTCTTGAAGGACCAGTGACAGTCCAGGCACATCACGTGCTTTTTACTTACAGCTTTCCTGCGGGAGCAATGTAAGTAAAAATGAGCTCTGAAAATGACCACGTGAAGACTGGAGCGGTCTCTCTCAGAATCCCGTTTGGCACACCGATACACGTAATTAGTCACTTGTGACGGTGCACCAACAACGATCAAAGCGGTCCTTAAGGGAAGGTAACAGGTGGATCAAGTGTCATAGCATTATAGGTGCATTGAACCACAGGTTTTTAGCACAACACACCATCCTCCGGCAATGTACTAATGCTCCCTTGGAGCCTTTGCACGTAGGCTGTACATATGTGGACTGTTCACACCGTATTATTTTTAATGGATGTATATAATAAAGCAAAATACATTAATATGGGGTCTATATATTTATTATGGCCAAGTTGTTAGCAAAATAAATTAATTTGGAGCAAATCTTCCTTATTAAATTACTAGTTGAAGAGCCGTTACACGGGCCACAGTGCCACTGGCAGCCAGTCGCGGGGCAGTCATGTGCAGTAGAGACTGCCTGTGCCGTGGCTGATACAGAGCTGGAAGCTCTGATGGAGCGTGCAGCTCTGTATCAGCCGCGGCGCGGTCAGTCTCTACTGCACATGACTGCAGCATGCCCAGCAGTCTCTACTGCGCATGACAGTATCGTTACACACGTTTTAGCGAATTATTATATAGGATTTCAGAATCCCCCCTCCCCCCAAAAAAAAGGTTTGGTCCCTGCATGGTGTACCTGCTCGCACACAAATGGAGTCTACTGCTCTTCCTCTCTCCTCCAACCCCCTATGCACTCCCTTCCATTCCCACCGACCCCCCACACGCACAGATACACTTCCATCCACTCCACAATAATGTGATCTGCACCTCCCCACTCCCCTTTAATCCCCTGTATGGTTCTCACTCTCCTCCAATACCCACTTTCCCTCCAAACAAATGTGACCCTGCAGCTCCCTGCTCACCTCCAACCTGCTCAGCTCCAAGCCCCTGAATGATTCCCATCACCCTACAGCTCCCTTCTCACCTCCAACCTGATTCCCTCAAGCCCCTGAATGATTCCCATCACCCTACAGCTCCCTGCTCACCTCCAACCTGCTCAGATCCAAGCCCCTGAATGATTTCCATCACCCTACAGCTCCCTGCTCACCTCCAACCTGCTTCCCTCCAAGCCCCTGAATGATTTTCATCACCCTACAGCTCCCTGCTCACCTCCAACCTGCTCAGATCCAAGCCCTTGAATGATTTCCATCACCCTACAGCTCCCTGCTCACCTCCAACCTGCTTCCCTCCAAGCCCCTGGATGATTTTCATCACCCTACAGCTCCCTGCTCACCTCCAACCTGCTTCCCTCCAAGTCCCTGAATGATTCCCATCAATTTCTTCTGAGCAAATGTGATGTAGCACCTCTCCTCCCACCTTCAACCTTCTCCCTTCTAACTCCCTGCCCAGAATATGCTAGGCGAATGTGTCCCAACAGCTCGCTTCAAATCCTCTGCATTATCCCCTCCCATTACCCCTCAGATATTAACCCCTTGTGGCTACTAAATGAACAAGCCTGGGCTGGCAGACAGTGTACTGTGGTTTGGTGGCTACCAGTGGAGCATGACTGGGCTGGCAGACAGTGTATAATGCTTCTGTGACTTTCTGTGGAACAAAGCTGGGGTGTCAAAGAGTATATTAAGTTGTTCTGCTTGTGTATCACACAATGTATGTATAACTCTATGGCTTATAACAGACAGTGGAATAATCTCTCCCTTACAACTGCCCATGCCTCCTTTGCTAGTTCTTAATAAAATTGACTCACTGGCACTCAAAGGGTTAAACATAAGGCCCTTTATAGGGCAGCTATCATGCAGATATGCCCTGTTGTCTGTCTGTTCCCCTGGCAGCAGACCTGCTAAAGACGCAGGAGCTGCATCACCCTTTTAAAGGGTTAGTAATGTCTTGTAGAAGTACAAATATTGTAGCTATTAAAAAAATAAGTCCATCGATGCCACCCCGATCTCTCAAACCTTTATGGTTTGAGAGATATAAGGTGATAAAGTTCCCCCCCTCACTGATGTCAGCTGTAAAGCTGACAGCAGCAGATCTCTGTCGGCCAACTCAAGGAGGCTCTTCAGCAGAGCCGAAATACCGCGATCTACAAAGAAATACTTCATTGGAATGGTCTACAATGTGTGTCTGGTTTGCAAGCATTCTTTGTAGACCGTTCCATTTAAGGATTTCTTTGTAGATTTTAAGTATTCCTTTGTAGGTTGAGGTATCTCGGCTCTGCTGATCCAGAACCCATTTCAGCTTCTGTCAGCTAGACGCTGACGTCAGTGAAAGAGGAGGGAGGGGGGAACTTTATCACCTTATATCTCTAAAACCAGAAAGGTTTGAGAGAACGGAGTGGTATCAATGGACTTATTTTTTGAAGAGCTACAATATTACTTTTTATTTCTATAAGACATTACTAAACCTTTAATACACAAATAAATGTATTACACAAAAATGTTTCACATCCACCATGACATGCAGAATCCTCAATTGTCCTTCCAATCTGTGTACATTCCACCCAGCATAATTCCCCTCTTGTTTAATTTATACATAAACACAAAGACACAGATATGGGTAAAATGGCCACAGCCTTTTATTTCCAATTAATAAATAAATAAAGAGGACCTTGCCAGTACTACATATACTGAAGAATAAATTCCATAACCAGCATTCAATGAGAGTACCCTACTATGCCGTGCCGTCCTCCTTTGAATATTTCGACTGCTGCTGCCACCAGGTGAGGGCAGCACCGATAAGAGTGGATCAAAACATGCAGTAATCTGGCACGGGCAGTAGTAGCGTCTCTCCCAATCATTCATCTTTTATAAGCGGGGGATACCCTCCTTACTCACCCCGTCAAACTGATCTTACATGCATTTCTCTGGCAAGGTCCTCCCGCGACTGTGACAAACAGAATTCCAATAAGTTAAAAGACAAATTATGCCACTGGACTCACCAAGATCAACCCCTCAGCACTCAGGAGAGGAAAAACCCCCTGTGGAGGAAACCTCTGAGGAACCATGGCTGAGAGGACTGCCCATTCCTCTAGGCATTAATATGTGAATACAGATAATAAAACAGACTATGCTTTTTCCTTTATACACACAATTAAATTACTAGAATAAATCATATATGCACACACACATATACATATATATATATATATATATATATATATGTAAATATGCATACACACAGACATATACGTACACATACATTGTTAAATACACATGTCCAGGTCACTCATAATGACGACACCTGGACAAATAAATTATAACATTTCATGCAAAATTCACAATGAAGGCAATACAAATATCAGGAAACAAGAGAAAGGGAAGATGTAGACACAGCCCAACTGTCTTAGAGAAAGAGAAGTAGAATACATAAAACAGGTTAGGAAGGATTTTGAGAGTGGTGAAAACAACCTACCCCACAGTAATCAAAACCAAAGCTCCCACCCAAACATATCCCAGATAACAGCAACTCCCAACACTACACCTCTTCATATTATCTCAGGATGAAATGAAAATTGCATAAGGGCCCCGCAAGCCAGGAACAAGGCTCCCTTCGCCTATCCATGAGTGGCTACATAACAGTGGGAATTCCATTCTATGAAGGAAGTAATATTGCATGCAGTTAGCGTGTTACGTATCAAAGACTGCTTATGCCCCTTCCATCTATCCTGTATGAGAACATTATAAACAGGGAGGGAGGGTGGGTGTTACCACATGCTCAGGCCCTGGAAGACTGAAGTATCTTCACTTCCTCTAAGACATTTCCTGCCATAGCTCCACCCCACACAGCCAGTAGGCTTCTTACTTAACCCTTTGCCTCCCAAATTCATGTGTAGATGCTTTTTTAGTTATAATCCACTAATCTTAATCTATAAGACCTGGTTACAGGACATTCGATCTGCTGTCATGTGCCCTTACGCTTATGGCTCCTGGGCTTACTTGACAGCCTTAATTAATCATAAAGAAAGAAATGGACAAATTCTTAATGTGTGTGTGTATGTATAAGTGTCAGATTTATATAGCATCCTGTATAAATAATATCAGTCTGTGTTGATAATTCCTATACTAACTTCAGCGGTATTTTGGTAGACATTTGAATGTAACAAAATACTTAACTTATTATAAACTACTGAAGGTATCCATAAATGATCACAGGCAATGAGTAGCAAATAGGATGAGCTGCTCTGTTTGCCCTTTCATGAATTCCGATCCAGGTGCTGATAGAATTAGCGTGATTAGCCAAAGGAAAATTGGGCCACAAAGTGCACCTTATCACTAAATACTGTAGATCACTGTAGACAACTATAACATCAGTACCACCATTACGTGGAAAGGGCATGAACAACACTACTGGTGTTTCCAACAACTCCATTTTGTCTGTAATAATATTTGAATTAAGTATCTCCCCTCAGTGGGTGTCTTTGTATTACACTGTACAAATAGCCTTATGTAAAATGCAAACTGGAGCAATTCTGGGGCAAACCAACTTCACCTCAGAGGAAAAATAATCATTGCCAAATGCTCATTGATTTATATGGGGTGTTTAACCCTTAGGAGGTTTCTAACCCCTAGAATTCTATAGGAATTTCCAGCTTCTGGCATTGGATCTCTTTGGCACTCATAGGTCAAATGTATAAGAAACTATATTAACCATCAGACTTTAATTACAGTGCTATGTATTTTTAAGTGGTGCCAGCAGTAATTTCAAATCATCCATCAGAATGAAACAAAAGTAAATGTAAATTTGCTCGTGTAAGGAAAGAAATGTTCCCAAATGTTTATATTACTATAAGAAGATGAGTGGATGAAAAGTGCACCAGATGTAACTTATGTCCTTGTACTTAAAGGGCAATTACCATGATTACTTAGTCTACTCCTTGGCTGCAGATTTAGTAAAATGTATGGGGCTGGCACTTGTCAGTGCTGAATAAAACTGATCCTCTCGGCTGACAACTGGGCTAGGATGCAGCCCAGAAATTTCTAGAGTAGTTCATAACCCCTATAGACTGATCACTTATTTGTGAGAGTGAAGATCAAATATTTCTTTTAATGGGAGCAGTGGACATGGTCTCATGGACCTTGATCACTATTCCCAATATGCTCTCAAATCAATCCTGTGAGTGTCAGATGGGCATCCAAAAAATTGCACAACAATGCATTGGACACCCCTTTGGTATCAACAGGGTTAAGTGCCCCTTCTCCACACACACTAATTGGGGACATTACACTAGGTTTCAGACTGGGGACATCATCAGACCCCCTACATATGGCCTTTTAGTATTGATCACCTACCATTGGGGTAGGTGATTAATACAAGTGACTGGAAGACACTCTATGGGAAATGCACCAAGGTGTGATAAAGAGGTGATAAAGCGGAGATGACTTCTCCAGTGATATCACGTCTACATTTCCTATGTTATTATATGAAGCCTATGCACTAAGTTCTCCCTTGTTCCCACATATTTAAATTTTTTCTTTTTTTTTCATACTTTCCTTTCTAGTAAATAAAGGCACTTGTTGGGGGTTATGTAGTAAGTTGTGATAAATAGGTGATAAAGTGGAGATGACTTCTTCAGTGAGATCACTTCTTCAGTTCCTATGTTATTCTATGGAGCCAATGCATTAAGATTTTTTCAGATTTGGAGATCTTAGTGAATAGGCTTTATAGAATAACATAGGAATGGAGAAGTGATATCACTGGAGAAGTAATATCTGCTTTATCACCTCTTTATCACACCTTAGTGCAATCCCCCCCCCTTGTTCTTTTCCTGGTACAAACCTGGTTTTCTGAAGTTCTGAGTTGTGTGGAGCATTATCGCTGATGTCATTGATGACTCAGCCAGGCTTGCTTGAGTCTTGCATAAATCTGGGAGTTTGGTGATAGGAGGAGGAAGGCATCGGGGGTTATCCCGTATAGTGTAAATGGTTCACCCCAGAACTCCTCCACTTTTGTTTTGAACATACGGCTATAAGATTGCATTGGTTTTGGTGTGAGGAATGACTAGCTATGTTTGTATAAGTATCTGCTGTTTATGTTATTTTTGTTATATACTTGTTTATAATTGTGATATTTACAAAGTTGATTCATATTGATAGTTTTGATGTAAGAGTGGACCTGTCACCCTAAACTACGTTTATTTCAACTAAAAATTGCCAGTATCCTGTATTAGCCATTTATTTTAAAGAAAAAAACCTTTTGTTTGTTGGCACAGTCCAGCACCTTATACCGATTAGTTTCTGTCCTGGGCCAATAATACCGTGTACACTGTGCAGTGAATAAATCTAGGCAGAGGCCACATTCAGGGGACATCTCTAATAGCGCAGTGTGCAGAAAGTTTAGCCTAAAACATGACTGATTAGCATACATGGGAACTCTCGGATTTGCCCCGGAGACTCAGGTTCTGAGAGAGCTTTACCGGATCTCCGGGGCAGAGGCTGATTCCTCCAGATGTGGGGAGTTTCTGTTGAAACTCTGCCACATCTGCTTTTTCTCCCGCTGTTCCTCCTTCCCCAGCCTTCTGTGTGACACCTTTAAGCCCTGCCCCCCAGCTCACCTTAAGCCCCACCCCTTTATAACGCAATTAGCATCATTATTGAACTGAACAGAGGACTCCCCTCCAGGTAGCCCTCAATTGAAAGTTCCCAGGTATGCTGATTAGCACACACTGTGTAGGGTATTAGCATAAATTTCTGTACTGTGATATCAGTATATAAAAGTTTATTTTCAAAAACTAATATCTCGGGTGTAATGAGCACCTTTATATAATACGCAGGTTTAAATTATTCCCAAGATTTTAGGGGAAAACAAAAGTGCCTGATACGCACCTTTGTTTTCCCTCCCTCTATCCAGCAGATTTATTATTGTATGTTGTCTCCTTCCCTCTCTCTACCTACCGTAATATATCTTCCTCTCCCTCTGCTCACCTCCTCTGGTGACCGCCGTGACATCATCCCACACCGCTCACTGAGAACTTATTAATTCAAGATAATCATAGTGCTCTTCAGGACTTGAAGGTCCTCTCAGGGCACTACTGTAGTTACAATGTGCTGAGGTCTACGCATTGGATCTACACTAATGCCCTGCGAGGACCTTTAGCTCCTCAGAAAGCCCTACCGTTATCTTGCATTAACAGGTCCTCACAGGGCTGTGCGGGAAGCGGGCAGCAAATGCAGACATGAACCTGCTGCACAGATGTCATTGGGACCACCGGAGGGGGTGAGTAGAGGGAGCGGAATATGTGAGCATATTGAGGTCAGCACAGGGGAGCAGACAAAAAACAAAAAGAAGACTTCTTCTGTATAATACACACACCCACTTCACATAAAGTAAAAAGAACTGTGTGTAGTATACCCGAGATCTTACTGTATTTTATATAAAAAATGCTGTAGCTAGTACAAAATATAAGCAGATTGTAATTCCATATGAAACAAACTAAATTTGTCTTAGGGTAACTGCACCATGTTAAGTAAAGGGGCATCCAAGGAATTAGAAACCCCATTAAGAACATATTATTTGTTAGTCATTCCACAGTTGTGTTGCCTCAGGATTGCGCCATCTTTTTTTCTTCCTAGTTCCTAACACAGTATGCCCGGGTTTTATCCTGACTGTCTGTGGAACTTGCTTACTGTCGGTACTGCAGTAATGTTTCAGGTACATTGATCCAATCCTGATTTCAGTTTAGAAAAATTTCTTCAGTGAAGTGTAAGGGCTCTTATATAGGAGATAAAAATGTTGCACTATCCCAGCTAGACTTTCATCAACTACAGGCCTGAATTTACGCCCCGGGCACCCTTAGGCAAAGCACTCTAGGTGTCCTTAACGCCACCCATGGCCACACCCCCACTTCTCACATGGTCCCATCCCCAGTGCCATCCACTGTTTCTTAACACAGAAAATAGCCATGGCCCATATCAAGAAATGCCAATGTATTGGAGATCTCCGTAGCATCCAAAAAGTTAAATACTAACATGGAAAGGAGTATAAATCTGTTGCAGGGACATTGAGATTGTCCTGGCCACAGCCAAAATTCAGTATGTGGGTATGGCCAGTATAGGCCATAAGGTGCACCTTAAGTTGCCTATTCTGTCTATTTGGAAATCCAGCCCTGATCACCTGTTTTTGAAGTTGCCTTCTCCTACATTCTCCTTGCGATACTGTCGCTATGATTGATTCTCCGCCCACATGAGCATCACACGCACACATGATTGGCTGACAATCACATGGGTCAGCCATTTATTAGAAGTTGTCATGAGCATTGCAACATTAAATGTAGCTTGAAAGATCTGCCGGTGACATCATAGACTGCCATACAGATCATCCATGCTGCAACTTTACTTTGTTCCTGCATGAACACAGTAAAGATGCAACTTTCTGGTTGTTGGAGCATTCACACAAGACAATAGTTCCCTATGTGAAAGGCACCATAGGCCACCAGCACTCCTTTCTGCTTGGGCAACATTGCTGACCCCATCACTGCATTGAAGTCACCCATGTGAAAGGAATGTGAGTCTTCATGAGCCTAGTTGTCTTTATTAAGCTGTATAAATTAAAAAAATATAGAAGGCTGGATTCTGTTGCAGGTGATAATCGTTATCACTGGTTTTATCCACAGATTCCTGTTGAAGTCTGTGGGGAAATTTGGAGATAAAACCAATTATAAAAATTATTTCACAGATTCCTTTTGATGTCTGTGGGGAAATTTGAAGATAAAACCAGTGATAAAGTTATCAACTTCAGTTTAATCCAGCTCCTGCTCTACTGTTGTTTTATCTTTTAATTAGGTTCTATTTTCATAACTTTCCAGAACATTGCCATTGAAAATTATCCACAATTAAATGCAGCTTATGTTAGAGCGGTATAGTTTTCTTTTATTTTTCTGCCAATTTGCATAAACACAGCCTTTTTATTTGCTGTATTATTAAAATAAATCCGTCAAATGGCTTTTGCAATTCTTCTATCCTGTGCTACCTTCAGTAGATCTCTTTGCGTTTCACATTGCTGCTGTAAAATAGAAGGTGACAGACATTATGAATGAGTAATACACAGGCAGTTGTGGTTCAGGTGAATCTGTTAATGCCACCAAATGCCAGGGACAATAAATCTTAATGTGTCTCTGTCTGACTTATAGCGCATCATTTCACAGTATTGGCTAGTGCTTCCATGAACAGCTGTGATTCTATTGGACTAAAATATGAGCCTTAAGGATATTAAAATACATATCTATGGGTTGCAATTCATCGATCTTGAGAGAAAATGCCCAGATTTAACTAGTAAAAATGTGTGATAACGTTTTCTGACTGTGTAACCAGAGGTTGAATTAGAAATCTGCTTTAAAGGGCTAGTACATTCTAGGACAAACTTCAGATAAGTATGGTAACATGTCAGGAAGAGAATTCATTATTATTCTTGGCCACACCTCCCATTCACTGAAAAATCTTAGAAAATAGGTTTTACCAACCTTCATTTATCTCAGTTTCCTATACTCTTATGATGTCATATGTTTAAGTCCCAAACATCCCTCTCAACTCATACTATTCCTTCAAATTTCCTGTAGTGGTGTTGGCTTTTGGCCATCAGTGGGAGTTTAAAGAACAAAGGCTCTAAACTAAAAGTAAGCCAGGCAAATTTAGAGGCCCTGGGGACATTCAGATTATGGTAAAAATAACAAAACCTAAATGTACAGCTTTAAAACAACACTACGTGCACCTTATAATAATAACACCCTCACTTACCTTACAATGGCCAGAATATCCTCATGTCCTTTATGAATTTTGCCCTTGCTCCTTGGTCCAAGAGATAATAGCTTCAATCAGTCCTGAATGTCATGTCCATGGAGGTAGACATGACAGTTGCTAGAAGAACTTCTGTATCTCAAACTCTGCCCACTGGAATGTCCATTTTGTCAAACTGAAGCAAGCAGATTCATGACCAGCTGAAGACTACCATATGCAGTGTGCGGTATAACTTTTAAAAGTTTTGCTTGAAACTGTCATGTCTGCCTCTATAGACATGACATGCAGGACTGGCAGGAGCTGTTATCTGTTGAACAAAGGCAAAAGTGGTAAACTTTATAGGGGCCTTTAGGATTTTCTGGCCATAGAAAGGTAAGTAGGAGGTTATGATTAGGATTACTTATGTGCCTTTAAAGTTGGCAGGTTATGGTTAAGATTGTCAGGGATAGGCTCCCTAATACTGTATTTATGAACCCCTTAAGGCATGGGCTTCTGCAGAAAATATTCCATGGGGCAAAGCCATAATACGCCCACAGAGAACATATGTTTATCTGGGAGGGGGGCAGTTTAGGAGGGGCAAGTGCCCCTCTTGCCCACTCCCCCCCGTAGATGCCTGCACACATCCCTCTGTTCCTCAAGGGGTTAAGTAACTTCAACTAATTTTACCTCATAGATAATTGAGAGCTCTCCAAATAATTGCGAGGCAATGGAGACGACTGCAATTAAGTGGTTAATACTGACCGCTATGTTAAGTTTTAAAACTATGAGCAAAGCAAAACCACAAACTGGAATCTTTATTTGAAGTGATCACATAAGGATTTGGCTCTGAGGGGAATGAAATCTTCCTAACCCACAAGATAACAAAAAGCACTTTGGGTTTCGCAATAAGACGTCTTGAACATTTCTGCCTCGTTTGTCTAAAATGTGGATTTGAAGCAGATGATTTAGAGCTAACATTAAAGTAATTTGATAAAGTTCACAAGTAACAAGTACAATTATAGAAAGTAAAAAAAAAAAAAAAAAAACAATACATAGTTTATCTAGAAAATACTTCCATTATGAGAAAATGAGGGCACAATTTAATCATAAAGATCTCTTGGTCTGTAAGTGAAACACATGTCTATTATACAAAGACTAATTAGAGTTTGGAAATTGCAACCAGAAAATGAAAATTCTACAATTTCAGATTTTTGGACTTTAGGAAAAGGAATGTGATTAGTTAAACTAGTAATTCTGGAGCAAATTGAACTGAAACATAGGGTATAATTAATAATCCCCCAAATCCTCATTGATTTAACCCATTTAATGCCAAAGAGATATGTAAGCATTGCATAGCAATTCGTTGCAACCCCTCAGGAAAATTGGGGAATTTTTGCATGTCCACATGGTATAAAGTGTATAAAAAGCAAAGTGGTCCAATGCCACCGTGAGGGTCCAATGAAACTTTACAAAATTCCTGTTAATTTTAAATGGGGCTAATAAACACCTTTTGGATGGAATTTTTTGTTTGATTCCTATGGTGCAATTTGTTTGCAACAAAATGAATACAGAGGCAGAGGGTTATGCATTAAGACATGGGCATCCAACATGGGTCCGTAGGCCGTACATCTGACCCTATTGTGCAGCCCACCTGAGATTTAAAAAAAAAAAAAAAAGTTTTTCCTAATTAACTAGCAAATGGTAGGGCCTAACCACCTGCCTTACCATTGTGTAGTTCTCAAGAATAGTCCAATCTGTTCACCTTTCAAGGACAAAGTATTGCTAAGCGTTATATACCATTATTCTGAAATTCTTCATCTAGGAGGAGTTTCATTGTACCTTAATTAAGGTACAGGAAGGGACTGACTGCGACCAATGCCAGCACAGCAAGATGCCTGCCTGCCCCTCTGGGAACGAGTTGGATTTCTCAATGACTCTGGACTTATTCAGGGTAATACAAGTATGGATATGCATATGACTATATGCATAATGATTTGGAGGGTACTTTATTTTCAGTGATAGTTCCACTTTAATGAATCAACCAAAAATTGAAGCTGGGGGCGTAGCTGCCCACGTGACCAAGTCACCAAAGAAAATTGTGTTCGTACATTCCAGTTAGCTGTATTCCCTCACCACAAATTTATACACAATGCCCTTTTATTTGTCCATGAAGGTGCAAATGGTTTGTTCTATATTTGCACATCTTTACAACCCTTAACCCATTGAGCACCAGAGGGGTACGGAACCCATTGCAAAGCAATGCTGTCCTTACCCCTCTGGCACTCAAAGGGTTAAATCAGGATTTTATTCAGTATATCCAAAGGGATAAAAACTCAGCTACCAGAGTCTAAAACAAACTGCATCACACAATAGTGACGATCCCTTTGGCGCCTAAGAAGACATTCTAATGCTGCTTTTATCACTTACATAGTGAGAAAACAAGGCTGAAGCTGTTTCTTTAGACCATAGGTCCTTCTGTTTTGTGTGTTTGATCATTCTTTTATTGTTTAGCATAGCGATATTTATTGCTGACTGGATCTTTATTATCTATAAACTATGCATGAGGCACAGACTGAACTCTCAGTATAGATTATATTACAATGTACATATGTGAAATGGATGTTTAGGGCCAAAAGCACTAAACATAGAAGACAAATGAAACATTTTGTTTAAATTTATTTAAATGGGGGGATTTTAACCACTTGGATTCATTGTCTCACAAAGCGTTGGAGACATCTTTAGTGTTTCAAGGGTTAAAATGCAGTTTGAAAAAACAAGAATTTGGGGAGTTGTCATCAGTTTCCCATAGGAAGGTCTCCATACATTAGCACTTCTATTTTTATAAAAGACTGGGGGGAGTGGATCTTAGTG
This sequence comes from Rhinophrynus dorsalis, assembly GCA_037306005.1. Classification (NCBI taxonomy): domain Eukaryota; kingdom Metazoa; phylum Chordata; class Amphibia; order Anura; family Rhinophrynidae; genus Rhinophrynus; species Rhinophrynus dorsalis. Next base: position 638,647,436 of record CM074718.1, on the reverse strand, counting down.
AATAGGCTCCATAAAATAACATAGGAACTGGAGAAACGATAAACTGGAGAAGTTGTTTCCACTTTATCTCCACATTATCACCTCTTAGTGAATCTTCCCCTATGTGTTATGTGCAAAAAAAATAAAGTGTCCCAATTCCCTGGCAGGCCAATGGCACTATGTGAAGTCAGTTTAGGAAGGCTTAAAGGGATAGTAATACCTAAAATGTAAAAAAATATATGTTGTAGGGTTTATCCCCCCGAGTAAAACAAGAGTACTCCCACTGCTGAAAGATGTTTCATTCAAAAGTTATTAATTTTCAAAGTTGAATTTTTTAGGTGCAATATCACAGTGGCCTGAAATTTTACAGTGGCGCTGTTGCTACACCATCCTATGGAGATTTATGGTCCTGAGACCAGAGCTGTCCATAGGATCGTGTAGCAACAGCGCCACTGTACAATTTCAGGCCACTGTGATATTGCACCTAAAAAATTCAACTTTGAAAATTAATAACTTTTGAATGAAACATCTTTCAGCAGTGGGAGTACTCTTGTTTTACTCAGGGGGATAAACCCTACAACATATATTTTTTTACATTTTAGGTATTACTATCCCTTTAAGAATTGAGACATAGGACCATATGGACAAGAAACTAGAGCAATTGTGTGTCAAACCAAGTGTACCAGGAGGAACAATAAAACTTCCCATTCAAATAAATGGGGCTTTAAACGTATAAATGCAACAGCAGTTTCCAACACATGGTAATAAATTAAAATCAAAAGGAATTTTGCCCTGTTTTACAGTTAGTTTGTTTCACAGGTTTTTCAAGTACATCATGTGATATATGGAGCTTTGCACCAGTCTCCCCTTCTCCATGCCAAAATATTTTCTCTGTCGTCCAATACAGGTTACTGGCAACTTTGGATAGGCGATCAGCCTCTTTAAGTAGGCAGGAACAATTGTGAGAAGTGACTGCTGGGTGGAGCCTACCTCCTCTCCTTAGCTTGCAGCTAGCCAATCCCCATTCAGTAAGATTTGTTCCGTGGTCAAGACACAAGGCAAGAGAACAGTTCTGCTATAGTTTTAGCTTTTTTATTATTTTACTATTAGATATGGGATACCACCATTTGGCGGATTACCATCACTGACAATTCCCATCACCCAAATGTGGATAGATCAGTTTACCAGGTGCTTTTGTGGACCTTAAGCCGTGAGGGGGAAATCTTGGCTGCAAGTTCTTTCCTCAGGAGTTGCCCACTGAGGCTTCTTCTTAATATATGGTAATCTGAAGACAGAAGACCTGCTAAAAAGTGAGCACCCTTTGAGTGCTGAGGTCCACATGTCCCATGCTTCCCCTCTGCACAGGGGTCTCATTTGGAATTCCTATTACATACTCATGCACTCATTGGGTTTATCTGTATGTCTTTGGGGTGTTTGGAGCACGTTTATGCGGTAACTTAACCATTTGACTGCTGGTTTAGCATATCTTGGGGGGGTTGTGGGCACTTTCCCTTCTGGACTCAGTGTTTTTTGGCTCTACTGACATGTTCTAGTAGCTCTTGGAGTGGTTTTACATTTTGGAATTCACCCTGTAAATTTTGTGTTCCCGTTTACCGCATAGGAGCCATTTCTCCATTTACTCCTATGGGACTTTACAGTTAGGATTTTAGTCTTACCTGTTAAATCATTTTCTCTTAGTCCATACAGGTTACTGGTCTCCCACTCTGTCAAGGGACCATGCTTGGCTCTCCTGTGGCAGAACCTGGGGGTCCTTTCGGGTTCATGCTCACTGGAGTCTTCCTTTACCTTCTTACTAGCTAGTCAATAGTTAGTTTTCAAATCTTACTGGATGGGGATTGGCTAGCTGCAAGCTAAGAAGAGGAGGTAGGATCCACCTAGCAGTCACTTCTCAGAATTATTCCTGCCTACTTAAAGGGGCTGATCGCCTACCCAAAGTTACCAGTAACCTGTATGGACTAAGAGAAAAGGATTTAACAAGTAAGACTAAAATCCTCTTATTTCAAGCCAGTAAGGCGTGGAGCTTGTTTGAAGGGGAGACTGGACCCAAACTCCATAAACTAGTGTCTGTTTTTGGTGATTCCCAAGTGAATTTGGAGGACTGGTTACACGCGGCTGGAGATATCAGCTGAAGGATTCACTCTTCTCTTGTCCTTAGAGCACAGAGAGGAATATTTTATCTTACGCCTCCAGATATAGTGGATTGTTATCCCTAAGTGCCTCCACTTACTGTACAACATCCACGTACATCATCCTTACTGAATAGCATGTAATAAAGTCATTCTGGGCAAAACTAACACCTAAATGGTTTTGGGATTTGAACCCATGGCCAGCTGAGAATGGTGGGAATTGAAGTCGAACAACTTCTTGGAGGGACATAAACTAACCCCCCATGGTCTAGACCAGTGGTTCTCAACCAGATTGCCGCAGTTCCTTGGTGTGCCATGAACATACACTACAAAGACTTTAAGGAAAGTGAGAAAGTTGAGTTTCAAGTATTTATTATATGCACAGTATGTTTGTTTTTCTTATTATGTTTATAAGACCTAAAAATATACATTTATGTATTTGTAACCTTCATTATTCCTTGATTGAAACCTTATAAAACTTGTGCCTCAAAAATTCCTGACTCAAAAAAAAAAAAAAAAGATTGAGAAACACTAGTATATACCAGCTGTGGGCTGGACTACATTCCCCATACCCGATATTGTGTGGTTGGCTTGGGATGATGGGATTTGATGGCCTCTTCAAATGGAGGGTATCAAGTTGTCCTGCTTTGGCCAAGACTCTACCCAAGGTTAGAGATTAGTGAATGTCCACTGTTCATTTTGACCAATTCTAAATATCCTTTGGAATATTTGTTTAGAATAATTTCAAACATCCACTAGTATTGTGTACCTCTCTTTTCTCATGCATTATTTATTGTGAAATGGGCAGCTTCATACCATAAATGATTTGCTCTTAACCAACATTTTTTATAGAGCAAGAGGGACCTGGCGATTGGGATATTTAATGAACTTTTAACTGTGCAGCCCAAGTGCTCCATTACAATTAGGGTTATTGGAATAGTATTACTACAATATAGCTAGTGCTCAGGACTCATTTACAATACTGACACAAAGAGAAACGTGTCAGTTGTAAAACCAATGGAAAACACAGTTCCAGTGATATGTCTTCCAGGGCTGTCCCTACCAAGGAGGAGTTATAGACTCTACATAAAGGGAAGGGCAATAATACATCTTAAGTGAATTCCAAAAGAGAGTATTTGATCTCAGTCACACTCTTAAATGGAGCACAATAGAGTTATAAATGTTACAAATAATTACTATCTCTTTAAAGGGACAGTAAACTTACTTTTTGGCTTTGTTTCCAGAGAGCTTTTTGTTAGGGACTGTGAAAGCAGAAAAACACACTGTAACACTATCTCTGAGCAGAAAAACCTTGCCGCAGTCTATTAAATGATAACTTACATATCCTAATAATTACCTCCTCCTTGTTATGGACAAAACAAACCTAATTACCCTATGAAATTTGGCCTGTTAACATCTTCAATCAGCCCTGGTTGGACATGACAATTGCCAGCTGGACCAGAGGACATAAACTCCACCCACCGCACATGGTAATGTTAAAACGGATGGATGTGCAGTGCATTTCTTTGCAATGTGTTGTGCACCCCTCTGGCTGATAGAAGATCGAACAGCTGTCATGTCTGCCTCCATGAACATGACATGTAGGACTGATTGAAGATGTTATCTCGTGAACAAAAGCCCAAGGACAAAATTCACAGGAGCCATTAGGATTCCCTGACGGTAGTAATGTAAATGGGTGAGTCTTGTTATAAGGAGGTGTTACTTCTCCTTTAAATCCAGCATGCAGAGTACACAGTGCAGTAATCCACATGCCTTTTCTTGATATTTGGCTTCCAATTTCTCTTTCCAAAAACTACAGTGATCCTTTCCAGATTTTATTATCATCATATCTAGTCTGTGTAGCTGAACCCTTTGAGTGGCAGCAACGTATCCAAAGCATTGCAGCAACCTCTCTGGCACTCAGTTATTTACAAATTGTATGTAACACATGAATAACAAACTGCTATTTGAGTTTTCTGTATTTTGCAGCTTCTTTACATATGATCTAAATCAGGTTTAGTAAATTGTTAGACCTCTGCTAAGGTGACCACCTACCTCTTTAAATCAGGGACACATGCATTGATTTTTGTGCAGTCCTACAGTATGGTAAGTTCATATACATGCTTAATTTAAAGGGGTATGTGGTCACTGTAAACCAGCCTTTGGCTGGCTGGGGATAATAGGAGTTGGATTCTGTAGCAGCTGGAGAGCCAAAGGTTGTATAACCACTTGTCTAGATCATAATAAAATGTCATCAATTGTATCTAATTAAACGACTAGAGGGGTGTGCATCTCATTGCTTTTAAATGTGTTGCAAAACCCTCTGGGGCTTAAAGGGTTAATCAGTAAATCCATCAGTATTTTTATATTGGGATTAGTTAGCCAAAATACAAACATGAACCGTTTCTGAGTCAATTATCCTGGAAATTGAACATTTGTTTGAGTATATAATGGAACCTTGTTAAGTAAAGTCTGTAAATGTAAGAAAGGAGCCTGTGTTCCTTCCTCTCATCTGATACGTAAAACCTGCCCTGTGTCATGACCCGATCCCCTCACATCTTCTTGCCATATCGCCAAACGTTTCCAAGCTTAACCCTTTGAGGGCTAGGTGGGTGTGCTACGAAATAGGACTGATGTATAAAGATGAACAAGAACAGTTCTGAGGCAAAGGTTAAAAAAAGGCAAAGGCCGCAACAGGTAAATATGTACAATTATGACTGTATGTAAATAATGCGGCACATAAAATCACAAAACGGAACAGCGCAGCACTCTTCTAAGTACAGTAGTACTTTCCACAATCCAGTGTAATGCAATCCAATCCCTCTTGAGTGGGTACTCATATATAGAAGAGGCTCCTCCTGCCTCTTGGATTCACATTTTGACTGGATCTGACCGACAGCCCAGGTCAACCACCGTTGTTACCTTCTCCTCCACCTTCTGTGCTCTTGCCACTTTCTGTCTACTTGAGTTCTAGGAAAGCAATATCCAGGGAGCTAAGGGACTTTTAAGAGCTATAAAAACTATTGGTGGGAGACCTTATTTAAAATATATATGTCTTATGTATTAAAGGGATATTAATGTCAGAAAAAAGTTTTAACTATATGGTAGATACAATTAAAAGAGAGTACTTGCACTTATTCGTATCTCTCAAACCGTTATGGTTTGAGAGATATAGGAAAATAAAGTTCTCTGGTCCCTCCCCTTTCTGCTTGACGAGCTGTAAAGCTGTCAGAAGCAGATTCTGGTCACTTGACCAGATGTGGCTCTTCAGCAGCGCCGATATAATGATATCTAAAGATAAATACTTAATTTGGAACGGTCTACAAAGTGCGCCTGGCCTGCAAGAACACTTTGTAGACCGTTCCAATGAAGTATTTATTTCAAAATAGCGTGATTTCAGCTCTTCTGAAGAGCCTCTGTCTGGTCAAATGACTGGAATCTGCAGCTGTCAGCTAGATGGCAGACTTGAGTAAAACAGCCAGGAAAAGGTAACCATAAAGGTTTGAGAGATAAGACTTACATCAATGTCTACAATATTAAATCAACTTAAAATTAACCATTTACTATCCCTTTAATTAGCAATAGAGACAAAAGCCCAATACATACAGTATAAATACTATATCCCAATGTGTTTTGTAATGTTGCCATTACTACCTTAGGATGGAGGAGGAGGTAACAGTGGTGGTTGACCTAGACTGGTGGTGAGACCCAGTCAAAGTGTGAATCAAAGAGGCAGGAGAAGCCTCTTACAGATATGAGTACCCACTCAAGAGGGAAGGGACTACATTGCACTTGAATGTGGACAGTACTACTGCATTTAGATGAGTTTTGTGCTGTGCTTGTGTTTTGTTGTGTATATTCTTGGGACAAGTCCATCTGGCTGCTAGAAGTTGCATTGTTTGATTGGGGAGATAAGAATTAATGTCAAGTGGACCTGAGCATTATCCTTCTTTGTGACTTATGTATATGGGTACAGGATAATTACCCTTTGCAATTGTATGACAGGGTTCTTTAAGGACTACCATTATAAGGGATGGTATATATATATATATATATATATATATGTAGGATGCATTACTAAAATGCTGAAATAGGCGAACCCTAAAACTTGGATTAACCCTTTGAGCGCCAGAGGGGTATGGAACGCATTGCGTCCGTACCCCTCTGGCACTCAAAAGATTAAAAGGTCTCGCTGGATGGCTGATCCTATGCCTTCACCATCAGTAATAAATCCACTTCAAATTACTGGATTCAAGCAATTCTTCAATTAAAAACAATAATGACATGGTAAGGTACCATGGGACAACCCAGGACAGTGAAGGAATTTAGCCTCTGATTAACCCCTTGAAGGGTTCATCTCTGCACTATTCCTTCACTGTCTCATGGTGCCTCTCAGGGAGATTATTGTTTTTAATTGAATTAGAGAAGAACATTGTTTTTATCTAGTGAAATCTGAAATGGAATCATCCTTACTACTGCACCATAGTGGACAATTAAACTCTCAAAATTCCCATTATTCTAAAAGGATCTTCATGAATGCTAATTGCTTAGAGACTTTTATGTAATTCAAGAGGTTTAATTTAAATCAAAGGGAATTTGGGGAGTTTTTATGTTTCCCTTATGCCATTGATTCCCAATCCTCTCTTCAAAGGCACATAACAGGCCTTGTCTATAGGATTTCCCTCCTTGCGCACATTACATATATGACTGAGCCCTGATTATCTCACCTTTATTCAAGGAAGGAAATCCTGAAGCCTGTCAGTGGTGCCTGAGGTGAGAGTTGGTAACCACTGCTCTGTACCATGGATGTGCAACCTGAAGCTGTGCAGCTGTTCAGGACTACAATTCCCATCATCCCCCAGACAGCTGTTGGCTGTCTGGTGATAACATGAGTTGTAGTCCTGAACTTGTAGAGGGCCTCAGGTAGTCCATTAGTGCTTCATACCAGTGATTTCCAATCTTCTTATGGGCTCCAAACAGACTTAGGAATCCCTACTTGTGTGCAATAAATGGCTGGACATCTGATTAACTCACCTGCAGGGAAATGCTGAAGTCATGGCCTGTTAGGACTTCTTAGGAAACTTTTGGGAGCTGCTGCAATGTGGTTCAGTTGGTTTCCTCCAGAACTGCTTCACTTCTTCTTCAGCCTTAAAGGGACAGTAATACATCTCTTAAAGTAATGGTCCGAGTCTTCTTTATTATTTTTTGAACATGTAGCACTATATTTCATTACTTACAGTTTTGTAATGCAAGCACTTTTAAATCCGAAAGGATTCCCCTTCTGGCTGCCTCCCATTAGATCTGGAATCTGATAGTGGGACCAGACGGATGCAGCGAAGGACACTCTTCAGTCAGTAAGCGTAAGGAAAACCCCGCCCCCCCCCCACCTTGACAAAGGAGGGCAGGATTTTCCTTTTGTGTACTGACGATCGTCCTTCGTCACTGTCCATCCGGACTAGACTGAGAGGCAGCGTGACGCAAGAAAAGGGACGGGAGGGGGGATCCTTTCGGATTTAATAGCGATTGAAAAACAGAACTGTAAGTAATGAAATATAGCGCTACATGTTAAAAAAAAAAAAAAAAAAAAGGAGACTCGGACATCAACTTTAATAGATGTATTACTATCCCTTTAAGGTGCTGCACAATCCTCTGACACTCAAAAACTTAACTAACCATTTACACCCCTGTATGCCTGCTTTCACATTGTCTTCTTCAGCCATTCTGTGTTTACTTGGACATTGCCCTCTCTAACCCCTTAGCACGTGGCTCCCCGAATAGTGTGTAGCCACGCGGTGAGCCCTGAAATCCATTACGTACATGTACGGCATGGGTCCTTTAGGCAAGTTGACCCCATGATATACATGTACGTCCTTGGACATAAAGGGGGTTAACCACTCTGTTCTCTTTGGCACCATATGTGCAAAAGACGGAGGAGAGCAATTCTTGGACAAACCACCTGCACTACAAGGCACAGATAAAAATGCCTGTTGATTTAAATTTAGCTTTGAACTTCTTGAATACTAGTGAGAGGTCTCCAGCAGTGGGTATGGTCCAGATCTACTTACTACACCAGCCTCAAATCAGTCATCTCTAGCCAAGGTGTTCTGTATTCCCACAACAGAACACACTATGGAATTCTGGGTATATTTTTTTTACTGTACTAGGATTTCTGCTATTTCTAATACAGTAATCAGGGAAAAAATAATATGCGCTCCACATGAAAAAAAACTGTGTCAAATATTTTAACCCTTTCAGTGCCAGAGGGGTATACAACTCATTGCTTTGCAATGCGTAGCATACCGTCTGGCACACAAATGGTTAATACTTAGCTAGGAGACTTAATATAGGCAATGAGTATCCCTCAAAAACAAAACATAAAAAGAGAAAATAAAAATATAGACTCGGAAACACTCACAAAAATGAAACTTTTCTTAAAATTCAGTTTCTAATTTCTGTTTTCAAATACTATAGACAGATGTTATTGATCACCATATGTAGTCTGTAAGTGAATTACATATTGTTTTAAAATTGTAAACAACATGTATTGTGTGATTCATCCGAAACAAACTGATTTTTCTGTATTTCACAGCTTTTTTACACATCTGATGGCCTAAATGGTCTAAATCTAATAAAAAGCCATAAATTTTAATCAGTAAAGCCATCAGTCCCAGTGAACATTTCTATAGCGGGATCACTTAGTGAAAATGGTATGGGTCATTTCTTGGAGTGTATAAATTCTATACATTTCAGACTGAGAAAGAGGCCTGTGTATTCCTCTCATTTAATACGTAAAACCTAGACTCCATCCCCTCACATGTTCTGGTCTCTTATCTCTAGACTTTCAATCTTCACCCTTAGAGTGCCGGATGGGTGTGACTGTGCTTAAAGGGAAAGAAGCACTGTGGCAAAATGTATTATTTTATTTATTTATTTATTCATTTTATTTTTAAAAGTCAGACCTTGTGGTGAGACATCAGGATCCGTCCTGATGCCCCCTAGCTACTGATATCCTATCCGATTCAGCTGGAGATCAATAGTGGTGACACAGGGGAGCAAGAGAGCCCCCCTGCTTCCATTCTACCCAGAGCACCCAGGTAAGAGGGGGAGGGGTTGGAAACTCTTCTCACATCAATGAGGGAAAGCCGCCCTTATTGACGTGAGAGCGTTTGCCGATCCTTCACACCCCTACTCAGCTCTGGGTAGAATGGATGCAGGAGAATGCTGATGTCCCACTACGAGGTCTGACTTTTTTTTGTAAGTGGCAGGCTGAGGAGGCAGGGGGCTTCACCCCTTGCCCCCTCCTAAGCCAGTGGGTAACTTTTTTATTTTAAACAGTGGCAGCGGTGGTCCTCCTCAACCAACCAGTGTTTTCCAGCCATGCATGGTTTATCCTGCTGAGTAAAAAAAGAGTACTCCCACTGCTGAGAGATGTTCTGTCTGGACATTATTGCAGATCAAACTTGCACTTTTTAGTGTAGTACCTCCATGGCCTGAAATCTGGCGCTGTTGTTACAGCACTCTATAAAGATTTATGGTCAGGTGATCATACCTAACTACAGACTGCTGAAACAACAGTGCCACAATTCAGGTCATGCATGCAATAACTGCAAGTCTGAGGTGTAATAACTTTGGAATAAAACATATCTCTGTAGTGGGTATACCCATGTTTTACTCAGCAGCTTAAACCCACAAATAGTTATATTTTCCATACTAAGAGTAACTGTTCCTTTACGTTCTAGGCTTTTCATTCACATAGTGCCTCAGCAGGACATTCTTGTTCTAATTAAATAAAATAGAGCATTGCTTTTAGCCATATGGGACCAATAACATTTCCCCAAGTTCCCACTGATCTAAATGGAGCTTATAAACCACTTAAATGCTAATAAATTCAAAGGGATATAAGTCCCAGCATAATCAGTCATAATTTGTGGAATTTCTGTTTGTCTCCTATAGTGCAGTTAATTGCTTCATAATCGCTATACTTCTTCAGCCCCAAGGGGTTGCGCAGCCCTCTGGCACTCAAAGGTTTAACTTGCCTCCTCAACCAATCTATTCTTGCTGGCTATTGCCCTGTTTAACAATTATGTGCCTACTGAGATATTTCCTCTTCAACCATTCTGTAGCTACTGGCATATTGCCCTCTTCAGCCATTCTTTGCCTTTCTTGCCTATTGCATTTTCAACAACGTATTACCTGGTTTAAGCCCTCTATACCTACTTTGTGTTTACTACCACATTTCTTCGCTCCTATTGGCACATTGTGTCTACTATCACATTTCTTTGCTCCTATTGGCACATTGTGCCTGCTATCACATTTCTTTGCTCCTATTGGCACACTGTGTTTACTATCACATTTCTTTGCTTCTGTTGGCACATTGTGCCTGCTAGCACATTTCTTTGCTCCTATTGGCACATTGTGTTTACTACAACATTTCTTTGCTCCTATTGGCACATTGTGTCTGCTAGCACATTTCTTTGCTTCTATTAGCACATTGTGTCTGCTAGCACATTTCTTTGCTCCTATTGGCACATTGTCCTCTTTAGATATTCTGTTCTTCCTGTCACACTGCCCTCTTTAACTATAGTTTACTATCTGGCACATTGCCCTCTTGAACCATCCTATACCTACAGGCACATTGCCCTCTTTAACCACTCTGTACACTTACTAGCACACAACCTTCTTGATTTGCTCTAGAATTGATCCAGCTCTACTTACAAAACAAGCCTCAATGTAACAATACTATGTTCTCTATCTGAGGAGGTGTTTCTGTATTGCCAGAATGAAGCTCACAAAGGAAGGCTGGATGTGTGTATATATATATATATATATATATATATATATATATATATATATATATAAATTTATTTTTTTATTATTATTATTTTTTTTAAATATGGTTTTTACAATTTCTAATAGAGTAATCCGTGAACATTTTCTTGACATTACTCTTTCAATTTCTGTTTCTAAAAACTGTAGGGATTCCTGCCAGTTAATCACCTTATCTAGTCTGTGTAACTTAATTACACATTGCTTTCAATTGTATTTTAATTATGATTCATCCCAAACTGCTAATTGATTTTTCTGTATTCCACAGCTTCTGTACATGTAATAAAATCTCATCCATTTTAATGAGTAAAAGCATCAGTACCTCTGAGTACGTTTAGATTGGGATCAGTTAGCTAAAAGGTATGGGCCATTTCTCAGTCAATTATCCAGAAAATTGAACGTTTGTCTTGATCCTTGGTTAAGTGTATAATGGAGCCTTGTTTAAGAAAGTCTGTAAATCTCAAGCTGAGATTCAACTAAACCCTGGCGTGGACAACCTGAGGCTGGACTACAATTCCCATCAAGCACCACTAGACAAAGGCTGGCCTGAGATTATGGGCATTGTAGTTCACAGTAGCTGGAAGGAATCAGATTGTAAGCTCTGCAGGACATAGACCTCCTGTCTTAATGTATTCATATCTGGTCTATTCTATAGAACTACTTAACTACATCTGATTGCACCATATACATAAAAATAAACATACATACCACACCCCTACTCTTAATTTGATTTGTAAAACCTGCTCTCTGAAATGGCCCCATTGCGTCACATCTTCTTGTGTGTTATATCCAGGCTTCCAAGCTTAACCATTATTATGCTGGATGGGTGTGCAGCACACTGGGGTATTATATGATTCTGGGGGCACCATTCATTTTCTGCATTGGCCGTGGGCTTCCTAAATCTGCACCTGCACTTTCTGGTATGTACTAGAACAGTGGTTCTGAAATCAGATGTCTAGTCATTGGATTAACTCACTTGTGTACAAGCAGAGAAATCCTAACTACGTAGCCTGTTAGAGGTCCCCGAGGACATGGTTAGGAATCTCTGTACTAGAGCATATGTAACATAGTAACATAGTAGATAAGGCTGAAAAAAGACATGCGTCCATCAAGTCCAGCCCATGCCAATAACACCCCTGTTGATCCAGAGGAAGGCAACAAAAAAGCCCTCTGGAGCAATTTCCAATGTAGGTGTGTGTGTGTGAGTGTGTCAAATAGTTCCCCGGCTCAATATCCTATTTGCTTTGAAGCCATCTGTCATAACTGTCAATATTGTTCTGTGCTAGATAGGCATCCATTGCTTTTTTGAATGCAGTTACATTATCTGCAAGCACAACATCCCGAGGCAAAGAATTCCATAGCCTTACCGCCCTTACTGTAAAGAATCCCTGCCTGTGTTTTAGTCGAAAGCGCCTTTCCTCAAGTCTTAATGGATGACCTCTTGTTTTTAGCTCAGCTCTTTGCATAAATAATTCATTGGATAGTTCTTTGTATTGGCCTTGAATGTATTTGTAAATGGTAATCATATCACCCCTTAGACGTCTCTTTTCTAATGTAAACATGAATGATTTAGTGCCTACCAGGGCATATCTTTACACCCTCAAAGGGATAGTCTCTTATAAAATGGATGAAATATATACTGCAGGTTTTTATCCTACTTAGGAAAACAAGTTCAATTGTACCCTTGAGAGATGTTTTATTTAAAAGTCATGGAGCTCAGATTTGTTTTAGTTGCAGTTCCTCTTTGTTGCTACAACAGCCTACTGAGGGTTATTGGGGTGAATACATGGATTCACCAGTGCAGACGTGCTGGCATTAGTGCATGGATTCACCAGTGCAGACGCGCTGGCATTAGTGCATGGATTCACCAGTGCAGACGCGCTGGCATTAGTGCATGGATTCACCAGTGCAGACGCGCTGGCATCAGTGCATGGATTCACCAGTGCAGACGCGCTGGCATCAGTGCATGGATTCACCAGTGCAGACGTGCTGGCATTAGTGCATGGATTCACCAGTGCAGACGCGCTGGCATTAGTGCATGGATTCACCAGTGCAGACGTGCTGGCATTAGTGCATGGATTCACCAGTGCAGACGCGCTGGCATCAGTGCATGGATTCACCAGTGCAGACGCGCTGGCATCAGTGCATGGATTCACCAGTGCAGACACGCTGGCATTAGTGCATGGATTCACCAGTGCAGACGCGCTGGCATCAGTGCATGGATTCACCAGTGCAGACGTGCTGGCATTAGTGCATGGATTCACCAGTGCAGATGCGCTGGCATTAGTGCATGGATTCACCATTGCAGACGTGCTGGCATTAGTGCATGGATTCACCAGTGCAGATGCGCTGGCATTAGTGCATGGATTCACCAGTGCAGATGCGCTGGCATTAGTGCATGGATTCACCAGTGCAGATGCGCTGGCATCAGTGCATGGATTCACCAGTGCAGACGTGCTGGCATTAGTGCATGGATTCACCAGTGCAGACGTGCTGGCATTAGTGCATGGATTCACCAGTGCAGACGTGCTGGCATTAGTGCATGGATTCACCAGTGCAGACGCGCTGGCATTAGTGCATGGATTCACCAGTGCAGACGCGCTGGCATTAGTGCATGGATTCACCAGTGCAGACGCGCTGGCATTAGTACATGGATTCACCAGTGCAGACGCGCTGGCATTAGTACATGGATTCACCAGTGTAGACGCACTGGCATTAGTGCATGGATTCACCAGTGCAGACGTGCTGGCATTAGTGCATGGATTCACCAGTGCAGACGCGCTGGCATTAGTGCATGGATTCACCAGTGCAGACGTGCTGGCATTAGTGCATGGATTCACCAGTGCAGATGCGCTGGCATTAGTGCATGGATTCACCATTGCAGACGTGCTGGCATTAGTGCATGGATTCACCAGTGCAGATGCGCTGGCATTAGTGCATGGATTCACCAGTGCAGACGCGCTGGCATTAGTGCATGGATTCACCAGTGCAGACGCGCTGGCATTAGTGCATGGATTCACCAGTGCAGACGCGCTGGCATTAGTGCATGGATTCACCAGTGCAGACGTGCTGGCATCAGTGCATGGATTCACCAGTGCAGACGCGCTGGCATTAGTGCATGGATTCACCAGTGCAGACGTGCTGGCATTAGTGCATGGATTCACCAGTGCAGACGCGCTGGCATTAGTGCATGGATTCACCAGTGCAGACGCGCTGGCATTAGTGCATGGATTCACCAGTGCAGACGTGCTGGCATTAGTGCATGGATTCACCAGTGCAGACGTGCTGGCATTAGTGCATGGATTCACCAGTGCAGACGTGCTGGCATTAGTGCATGGATTCACCAGTGCAGATGCGCTGGCATTAGTGCATGGATTCACCAGTGCAGACGCGCTGGCATTAGTGCATGGATTCACCAGTGCAGACGTGCTGGCATTAGTGCATGGATTCACCAGTGCAGACGCGCTGGCATTAGTGCATGGATTCACCAGTGCAGACCTGCTGGCATCAGTGCATGGATTCACCAGTGCAGACGCGCTGGCATTAGTGCATGGATTCACCAGTGCAGACGTGCTGGCATCAGTGCATGGATTCACCAGTGCAGACGTGCTGGCATCAGTGCATGGATTCACCAGTGCAGACGTGCTGGCATCAGTGCATGGATTCACCAGTGCAGACGTGCTGGCATCAGTGCATGGATTCACCAGTGCAGACACGCTGGCATTAGTGCATGGATTCACCAGTGCAGACGCGCTGGCATTAGTGCATGGATTCACCAGTGCAGACGTGCTGGCATTAGTGCATGGATTCACCAGTGCAGACGTGCTGGCATTAGTGCATGGATTCACCAGTGCAGACATGCTGGCATTAGCCTCTAAGATCAGTGGCTGCATTTTCCCCTTTTAGTGCCAGTGGGGTATGCAACACATTGCTTCGCCAAGCATTGCATAGTCCTGTGACGGGGGTACAGGGGTTACTGCTTGGTAGACTGAGGGTTAAGTGATTTATCCAGCCATACAAAAAGATAATAAATTGCATTTATTAGAGAGGTCACAGCACACAAACATAGAACAACAATTACAGGAAAACAAACAGGGGTGAAACATAAAAATTACAAACTTATGCTGTTCTCTTATTGGTGTGTCAGCAAAGATGCACAGGTTTCCAGGGGTTACATATGATACTCACAGTCCATGTTAGCTTTATGCTGGACTTACACATAGTCCCACTAGAGGCAAGTGTGGACACCCCGCCCACTGTGCCTAGTGCTGGATTGCATGCAGTTTCTTTGTGTCTTTTAGTCCTGACAGAGGAGTTGGGGGAGGGCATCATAAGAGATTATCCCCAGCCACTTTCTTTAGTCTTGGGCCATAGCCACAGAAGTTTAGCTTCGCGGCCCAGTCCTTCTGATTTCTCCGTACTGGCCTCGACAGGCTTGGTTTCCAGAACTTCTGGACCTCTCAGTGGCGGAACCTCTTCGACTCCCCCCCCTTCTACAGGGTTACATCTGGAAGGAAGATGTTCATTGTCTGGCTTTGATGGCATGGAGATTGAATCCTCAATTTTGAAGAAGAAAGGTATTTCTTCTGGTGTGGTGGCTACTATGCTTAATACCCGTAAGCCTGTTTCCTCTAAGGCCTACCATATTGTTTGGCCTACCTTTCTGTCTTTGTATGCTGACAAAGACCTGTCTCAGGATTTTGACCTTCCTACAGTCCTTTCCTTCCTCCAGGATGGTGTGGATAAGGGTCTCAGTCTGAGTTCTCTTAAGGATCTAACTTCTGTGCTCTCTGTCTTCTTTCGGAGGCATTCTGCTATCATTCCTGATGTCAAGATTTTCTTCCAGGGTGTTGCTCATACCCGTCCAGTGTTTAAGTCCCCTACTCCTCAGTGGGACCTTAACTTGGTTTTAGGAGTGCTTCAGCGTCCTCCTTTTGAGTCTTTGGCTACCATTCCTCTACGTATGCTGACGTGGAAGATGGCCTTTCTCCTGGCGATTGTTTCTGTTCGCAGAGTTGCGGAGCTGCATGCCCTGTCTTGTAGACCACCCTTTTTGGTCTTTCACAAGGAGAAGGCGGTGCTTCGCACCTCACAAGAGTTTCTCCCAATCAGGATATTGTGGTTCCTTCCTTCTGCCCTCACCCTACTTCTGACAAATAGAAGGCTCTTCATCTGTTGGATGTTGTTCGTTGTCTCAAGTTCTATGTGCATCTCACTGACTCATTGTGGCAGTCTGACACTCTTTTTGTCATTCCTGAGGGTCCTAGGGCAGGGGAGCCTGCTTCCAAGGTAACCATTGCTTCTTGGATCAAGTCCACGATTTGTAAGGCTTGCGAACTTTGGAAGAAGCCTGTTCCCTTCAGGGTCACGGCTCATTCTGCAAGGTCTGTTGGGGCTTCTTGGGCCTACAAGAACCAGGCATCAGCTGATCAGTTGTGCAAGGTGGCCACTTGGTCTTCTGTGCATACTTTTGCTAAACACTATCATGTGGATGTGCTGGCATCGGCTGATGCCAGTTTTGGGCGGCCTTGCCTGTCTAGGATCTCATTTGTCCCTCAGTACTCTTTCACTTTTGAGCCCTGTTGGCTCTAGTTCAGTGTGCTGTGTAACAGTTCCTGGGGTCTGTTTTATTCCGTTCAGTGTCCGTTGACACTTTGCGATTATTGTTGAGCTATTCATGATCTGTAGGCTCATTGGTGCTCTGGTGACTTTGGCGGCCTGCGCCTGGTCCTTGTTAGTCTTACCTGTTAAATCCTTTTCTCTTAGTCCATACAGGTTACTGGTCTCCCACCCTGTCAAGGGACCATGCTTGGCTCTCCTGTGGCAAAACATGGGGGTCCTTTCGGGTTCATTCTCACAGGAGTCTTCCTTTATCTTCTTACTACCTAGTCAATAGTTAGTCTGCAAATCTTACTGGTTGTGGATTGGCTAGCTGCAAGCTAAGCAGAGGAGGTAGGCTCCACCCAGCAGTCACTTCTCAGAATTTTTCCTGCCTGTTTATAGGGGCTGATCACCTACCCAAAGTTACCAGTAACCTGTATGGACTAAGAGAAAAGGATTTAACAGGTAAGACTAAAATCCTATTATACTAACATCATTTCCTCTACACCAGAGGTGTCCAACCCATGGGTCGCATGAGGCCCATTGTTGCATATAATGTGGCTCACTGCTTGAGGGTTTTGATGCCAGAAATGTGTTCTGTATGCTCCCTGCTGACTGCCAAGAAGTCGCTTGTAGCAGTCAAATCATAGTAATGTCAGGGAGGACTTGCAGGTCCTTCCTGCTAAAGGGAATAAAAATAGGACTGAAGCCTACATTTGTTAAAGAAGCTGGTGGGGTCCCCCACATCCTATACCCTTCTTTCTTTCTTGTTTGTAGTTCTGTCATGGGTAACGCACCATGGTGTTGCGTTTATAAGAGCAATGTATGCTCTATGCATGCAACCTCTTTTGGGAGTATTTACATTTTCCATTCAAGTGTAGAATTTTCATTTTCACAGAAAACACTGGATTCACTGTGAGATATTCTTGGTGGTGACATGTAAATAAACACCTAAAGCAAATCACATGTATCTGGCTAAAACAGTGAAACCTTGCCTGGGGCTGTCTTTGAAGAGTAACCCTCTTTGTAGTAATTTAAGGAAAAAAGGTTCTATGAAAGGTGAAAGGTGATGAGGGGGGAAATGATGTGGGAAGGAAGAAAGGTGGTGCTGTGGGGAATGAAAGTGATATCGGGGGTGGTGATGAGAGAAGTTAGTGCTATGGGTGATGGACATGATAAGAGAATATGGTTCTGTGGTGGATTAAGGTTGCACAGGGTAAGTGTTGAAGAGACAAGGTGATGATAGGGCAGGAGGTCATGAGGACGAGGAAGGTGATGGAGGAGGTGGTGAGAGGGAGAGGCGAAGAAAGGTGTGAGAGAAGTTGGCCAAACCTTTTCTTTAAAGGAGTAGTAAACATTTTATGAAAAAACCTATGTTTAGAGTTTTGTCCTGCTGAGTAAAACAAAGGAACTCCCACTACTGTCAGTTGTTTTATTCAAGGTTCAGATAATCAGGAAGTGAATTTACTGAACGTTTACTTTCTGGAAGTTCTAACTGACTGGAAGTGACTCAGCAGTTTCTATCACATTCTATGGAGAACTGTAGGTCACTGACTTTCCTATCCATTAGAATGTAACAGAAATACTAATTAGAGTTTGACCATCAGTGGGCACTGCTAATGTAAAAGAACATGAGTTTAAGCTGTACTTACTCTGTAATTATTGATCTGTCTGCAGTCTCTTATTTTACTCATCAGGAAAATCCCTATAATATATGTCTTTTCATAAAAAAAGTTTACTGCTCCTTTAACTTCGGCCACATATAATGCTATATAAATGATAATAACAATATTATTATAAGAGGAATAATTCTGTATAGATAGTGATTAAAATGCGTAATATATGTGGATAAAATACTTTGATAAAATACAGCTGTAGTCATTTTATTTGGCTTATTTTGCTCTCCACCTTTCTTAATACAGTGGTGTGAGCAAGTCATAGACGAAAGCACCATCTGAACTCCCCCAGACTACCCTCTTGTCTTTTCTTTGGTGCAAGCAGGGTTAATAGGAGGATTTCGGGTGTATTTAGTTTAGTTCAGTTACGTTAGGCAAGAGAAGGGACTCAAAATTGATTCATGCACATGATCTAGCTCAGCAACAGTTTTGTACATTCACTCAATTCTCACTGACCAGAGCAGACTGTAACAGACCACAGTCCGTTACTGGAAGCCCTCTCTGGGCATATGGATTTGCAGCTCATTATCACAGGCTATGGAAAACTTCTTTCTTTCTTTCCAAGAAAACTAAAATCAAAGCCTGGCCTCCTCTAAAGGGACTGGATAATACACTGTCCTGTGTTTATTATGGGCCTACAATCCTGCCTAGGCAGTTAGGGGTTACTTATTTGTGTTTGTGCCATGACACGTCAAAGGTGTGTGGTATCACTGTCTGTGTGATGGGATTAGTGTGGGGTTCTGATTGCATGTAACACCTGGTTCCATTGTACTGTGGTGGTGATTATATCAATCAAACTGCCTTTGTTCAGGTGTGTACAGTAACCCCAGGGAGTCCCATAGCATTGCAAGCCCTTCCCCAACAGTCCATTGTGTCATGTCTCTACCATTTGCTGTTTACTATTGTATCTACTGAATCATTTTCCACCTAATTTAATCATGTCTGGCCCCCATTGTGTCATGTCTACACCATTTGCTGTTTCCTATTGTATCTATTGAATTGTATTACGTTGCCATTTGTTGCCATGTTGGTAAATTCCCAGAATGATGTATAAAAACCCCTGTGTTGTTGAATAAAGAGGTAGTCATTTGGAAATAAGAAGGAGTACAGGGTCCTTAGTCTGAATGTTTTAAAGGAGCCATTTTGCTCCCCATTCAGGCAGCTGATTCATCCAGCTTTCCAGCTTATGTTCCAGTCTTCCAGTGTTCCAACATTCCAGCATACCAGCCAGCAACAGTGATCCAGCCCATTGGAGTACAGTTACCAGCTTAATTTCTCCAACTAACCCCTTGTAGCTGACAGGTGCCCAGCAGTTTCAAATTGATGATGCAGTTCTAGAAATTCAGCCAGTTATCCTGTTTCACGGACAGGCTACCCATTTGTAGCCGCATCTAGGAGGAAGAGACCCAGAACGATGGTCTAAGTCAGCCCAAGGACTTAGGCTTCCGTTGTAGCAACAACGCCATCATAACATTTCACACCATAGAAGTATTGCACCCAAAAATGCAAGTTTGAGTTGTAATAATTTTTGAATAAACATCTGTCAGCAGTGGAAGTTACCTTGTTTATCTCATCAGTGTGAAGCCTTCAAATATTTTTTTGGCTATATTACAAGACATTCTTCATTTAATGTGAGCAAACCTTGACTGACAGCCATATAGCTTGCCCAGGGTACAGTTATGCCACCCCTCTGCTCCTTGTTAGTACATAAGCTTAGACAAAGAAGAAGAAGGAACAGACACCATGAAAATCCATACACTTCCCCACTGTCCCCATTGTCTTTCCTTTGGGACTACCCTTCTCGTAGGGCATCCTTGGCTGCGTACCACTGGAAGTCTTGCAGTTCAAAGTCCATTGTGGAATCAGGTTGGGAGCACCAGGAATCTTTTTTCAGACATCTGTTTAACTGCCCTACTGATCTACCAGTGTTTTAATGGTCAGAGAAGTGTGCCACCCATTGTGAAGCAACATCTCACTGATTCTTAAAGCAGGGCTTATAATTTTAAGTCCTTTGCTACTAGCCAGACCTGAAAAGTTACTCTCCACTGCAAGCCATAACATACCCACCAGGGCTGAATTTCTACTCGCCAGGGCTAAATTTCCACTCGCCATTGGCTAGTGGCGAGTGGAAATTTTGAACCCTGCTTAAAAGGTTAAAACATGTTTCTTTTCATGTTAAATGGCGCACCTCTCTAAAGACATAGAAGGAAGCTTCAAAACACACATTATTTTAGAGAAAATATTGAGTGCTGATGTGTTCTGTGTATTTATTTTCTTAGCACAGCACACAGTGAAACTCTTCAGAAATTAGTCAGTTTATTTCCAAAGCACGCAGAAACACTTATCTGCTGTATAATCAGGGATGAGTTGGTAGCACGGATCTTTTGTCATTAGTAAGTAACAATAACCATCATCATGTTAATCAAGAGTAAAGAGAATATTAATGTTTTTATTGGCAACTATTCATTATATGGATCACCAGTCTGTGGCTCTCCCACTGTTGTTGGTCTTCATTTACAATCTTGGGACCTCTGAAAACCCAGAAAAATCCAAGTCCAGATTGCATAGTATGTACTTTGTATCACTTATAAAGTACCCTTTGCACATATTTACCATACCTAGAAGCCTTCTTTGCCCAAATTTAGGAGGTCCGTATCACGGTGCCCATTGCTTTTTTTGCGACATTCTGTCAGTCTGCACTCCTGCTCTACTCCTATTGGCTATACTGTGCTTGTCCCGCCCAGTATGGCTTTTAAATACTGGGTTCTGGCACCTCTCCGGTGTCCTTTCGTGGTGTTCCAGTACCGGCACTTGTTCCTGATCTCAGTTGTTCTCAGTGTATCAACCCGGCCTGCCTGACTACTCTGCATCTCATCTCCTGCCTGTGAAACGACCCGGACTGCCTGACCATTCTGCTTCTCCTGCTCCTGTGTACCGACCCGGCTTGGCTGACGTTCCTGCTCCATGTACTGACCCAGCTTGGCTGACGTTCCTGCTCCCGTGTACCGACCGGCTTGGCTGACGTTCCTGCACCGTGTACCGACTTGGATTGGCTGACATTCCTGCTCCTGTTGCACCAACCCGGCCTCCAGTTGAGGGTGGTGATCCTTTCTCGCTGTCTGTGACAGCTGTGCAGTTTTGGTCTCGGTTGCCTCTGTGTTGCCTTGACGACATTCCTATTGGCTTGTCATTCTAGATGCTCCCGGTTGGTTACCACCTCAGGGCGAGTTGCTCAGTTGCTCATTCCGTTACTGTCACGGCAGTGCTTAGTTTCTCTGTCTCCATTACTGCCACGGCAGTCTCCAGTCGCTTAGTCTCCGTTACTGCTACGGCAGAGTGCAAGTGGCCTAGTCTCCGTTTACTGCTACGGCAGAGTGCAGGTGGCCTAGTCTCAGTTACTTCTATGGCAGAGTGCAAGTGGCCTAGCCTCCGTTTACTGCTACGGCAGAGTGCAAGTGGCTTAGTCTCCTTTTACTGCTACGGCAGAATACAAATTGCCTGGTCTCCGTTACTGCTACGGCAGTGTCCATGTCTCTCAGTCTCCGTTACTGCTATGGCACTGATCACGTGGCCTAGTCTCCGTTACTGCTCTGGCAGTGCTTAAGCTCTGTATCCTAGGTGAACTTCTTAACAGGCCTTACATCACATGGGACTGTTTACACTTGCTGAAGGCCATTAACCCATGCAGTACTGATACACTGGGACTCTTTCAAGTTCTGCCTGACGTGTCAGTATATCGTGTTATGGACTCTATATTTATACTGGACCTGTGTGGGCATATGTAAATATAACCTTTCTTGCGTCTGTGTTATACTGAGTATATACTACAGGACCTGTGAGGGTTATTGTATTTCTAATGGCTTAATAAAACTGTGTTTTATCCAAACCTACTGTGTCTGTGTATCAAACAAACCGTTACAGTCCGCTAAGTTCTGGGTATGGTAGAGTCCAAATGACACAATTCACATCATAAAGTGGGCATGGCTTGATTGGGGTGGGCAGGATTGGGAAGGGGCAGTAGAGTGGCAGTGAAGTGGGCAGAGTTACAAGGGAACTCACCGAGCCCTGTGAATCAGACTCTGCCACCAGAGACCTAGTTAATTAAGTATAAAATCCACAGTCTCTGGGTCAGATCTCAGGTATAATACGCACCTGTGTATAATACGCAGGTGTTTATTATGCCCGAGATTTTAGGGGAAAACAAGAGTGCCTATGTATAATACGCACCCTTGTTTTCCTCCCTACAAAAAAAAAAAAAAGTTAGAGCTTCCAGCTATCTTACCTCCCTCCCCAGTGCAATCCGGCAACAAAGTAAAACCTGCACGGAGGATGGGAGAGAGGGATCTTTTTCAGATACACCAAAAGCATATTGAAAGGGCAGCCTCAAGAAGTAAGTTTTACTTTGTCGCCGAATTGCGCTAGGGAGGAAGGGAAGGTAGCTGGAAGCTGTAACATAGTTTTTTTTAATGCTGAAAAAAAACTATCGGGTATAATATGCACCCCCCACTTCACATAAGGTGAAGATGGGTAAAATTGTGCATATTATACCCGAGATTTTACGGTAAGTCATTTCCTATAGATCAGGGTGTCCAAGTTCAGTCCTCAAGGGCCACCACCAGGCCAGGATGTAAGGATTTTCCTGATTAATATCCAAAAAAGAAAGAAAAAAAGAGAATAAGTTTGAGTCTGATTCCCTATTTTACAAACTGATTGGGTTAAATTACCCTCGCTGAAGTCTATAAATTTTCTTATATGAAGACCTGAACGTACAACAAATTGTTACTCCTAGTATATAGGTCACTAGAGTCTATTGGCATTTATCATTTACAGTATGGTAGTCCTTCTAACGATTAAAACCAAAACTGTATTAGTGTACTTTTTTTTTTGTTAAAATATACAGGCTCATTTATATCTAAAACAAACCTGATGTTAAAAACAAAATCACCCCTTCTATGAAATTAATACACACATAACATCTCTTTGTGGTTTAGAAGAGATCACTTGATGTTGACAGACTTCCAAGTGTAAATCTGATAGTTTAGATTATACCGCCGGAATCTGTTCAATGATACTTAAATAAAATTCCATGCAAGTTAATGCGCTCAGTGTAACGCTCAAGTTATAGTTCCCACATGGGAGATATTTTGGAATAGAGAGAGAACAGTGTACAAATTGAGGTGTGATTGACTGTTAAGTTGTTGCAGCTAGTAAGAAGTTAATTATTTATCAGACCCCCATTAGCCTTGCTAGATAAAGATATGTCCTCTGGATAATTTATAACCTATTCTTGGGATATTCAAATTTTTCTTACTATATTGTTGCGTGTTGTCGCCACACTTGCAAGCACAGGTATGTAAGGCAAAATGAATGAGCCACTTATTAACTCACCTGTACTTATTGAGGGAAATCCTTACATCCTGGCCTGTTGGTGGCATTGAGGACTGAACTTGAACAGCCCTGCTGTAGATAATGGGTAGACAGCATTATTCACTCCGTTGTGGAATAAAACTCTTATTATCCCCAGCCATCTGTTGGGTGTCTGGCGATGAGAAGAGTTTTCGTTTTAAACAGCTGGAGAGCAAGAGTTTGCTTACCTCTGTTCTATATCAGTGGCTCTCAACCAGGGTGCTGTGGTATGTCTTAGACACCAGGTTATGGTACCACATAGACTTGGGCACCTGCTTTGCTATAGACATTATTTAGCTGAGTGTTTTCACTACTGGGCAGCTCATCTGAAGACTCTTATTGGAAGATCATGTTGAGTGGGTGTGTCAGTAATGGCTAATCATTGTCAGCTATCCTATCATATGAATGCATCATGCACAGCATGTTCTTTAACTCCTTGGATACTAGAGAGGTCTTCATTGTATTGTGTAGCAATTCATCAAACACCTCTTTAGTACCAAAGAGCTTCTAATGAGAATGCTGAGTTTCATATTAACGTTTTTTTACATTTGTTTGTCACTTTTGTGCTTGATTGTGGTTTGGCATACCACCTTTCACCAGATTTACTGGAATGAGTCAGTCATCCAGCCCCACACTAATAAGGCACACTAGGTCAAAACAGCTGTATGTGGGGAGTTTGATTGACTTCTGGATTTCCAAACCATGCTTTGTTGTATGAGTTGTGAATTCAGGAGCATGTAAACCACACTGAATGCAAGCAGAAGCTATCTGCACATTTTATTGTGTAATGATACAAATACACAACATTTGGTGGTCCTACACCCCTTCCTTCCTTACATGTACAGTACATATGCTAATAGATCACTGACAGGTACATATAAACATTTAATTAGAAAAAATTAATTGCAATGTGCATCATGTGTAATGCAATTATCATAAGTTAATGAAGTAACTTATACTTGTAGATATCCATCCACAAAGCACGTAATCAATACCTAGTTAGGATATAATAGAGAAAACAGCAGGCATCCATACAATACAAAATGAAAGGAAGGGAAAAACACTTGGAGGCGCCCTTTGTGCGTATCAGGACTATATTGTCCTGGTCACCATAGCTCTCACAATTGCAGTGTGTTGGAGAAGACTTACGCCCAATCCAGCCCTCAGAGCCACTGGAGTTTGAACTGTCCCCGGACACAGTATCCACCGGTCATCTGCTCTCTCAGCAAAACTCGCTCTCCCAAGCGGTACTATGATAAAAAAAAAACAAAGAAAAGAGGAGCCCCAATGGTGCAATATTGTTCTTAAAATTGTACAACCATCAATAATTTGTTTTGTACTCACATTTAATAATTGCCAGACACTTGATACCAAGAGTCTCCGTTTGGGTGGTAGCCGTATTCAGGCTTATAATGCTTACTCGTTTCAGGGCTAAAGAACGCCACTTTATCAAAGCAAGAGCAGCAACCTGGTGTATTCACTGAAAACACCAGGTTACACCAGGTAATTGTTCTTGGTTTGATAAAGCTGCGTTCTTTAGCCTCGAAACGTGTGACTGGCAATTATTAAATGAGTACAAAATTAATTATTAATAGTTGTACAATTTTAATAACGATATTGCACCATCAGCGCTCCTCTCTTCTTTGTTCTTTTTTGATACAATAAAAGGTATCAGTCTACTACATTTCCCTTTGGAATAGGATACATTGGGAATCCCTGCGTCTTCTTCAGAAATCCTTAAATTCTAGTACATTCTTACTGTGATTTCATGGGTCTTTAAATATTAAAGTGTTTTCTGATGTCTTGTGGCCAGTGGGGGACACAGAGAACATGGATAAACTTCAATCCACTAGGATACAGGAGCTTTGAGATCTCAAGAACTCTGCTTCTTCCACTGGATTTTAGGATTCACAATGTGTTGGTAACCTCTATAGCATCCAAGGTGTTGATACGGGAGCAGTATCAAATGGACTGGAATGCAAGCTTGTACAAAGACTTGCATTTAAATCTGAATTGTAAACTCTACTGAGCAGAGCCCTCTCTCCATTTCCGTTTCAGTTTGTACATGTATGACGTTGTTTCTTTGTATATTCGTTTGTGCAGGCCAATGAATATTTTGAAATTTTAGAAATTAAAGATAATGATAATAATAATAGTAATAAATTATTAAGCTAAAATTTAAGATAGCCATTATCAGGAAGTTGTATCTTATGTAATTATTGTCATTGGTATACTTTATTTTTCTATATGTGCAGTGGTAGTCACAGAACCATACACTCACACTGAGCGGCAAGGATATTTTGCCTACATTGTTTTACTTAGTGCCATTGCATCTATACTTCAACTTACCTGAAGATCCACTGAGCACAGTTTGATAAACAAAGATATATATGGAAGGATAGAAAGAGAGACAGAGGGATGTATAGGAAAATAGACTGATGTGGAAAGATACAGACAAACACAAGCCGTATCATAATTTCATGTATTTGTTATGTATAAAACAATAGTAATAAGTCAGTATAAAAGTGGGTGGGAGATGGAAGGGACAATCCGGAGTCCCGTGTTTCTACTTGTGGCTATAGCCACATGTCTTTCATTATTTAGCATGTGATGAATAATGTATGCCTAGTCTAGTAAAGGTTTTCTGAACAGATCAAGCACACTACTGACTTTTTAGAAATAAACATCAGAGTCCCTCTGAGAAATGCGCTAAGGCAGTATTAATGTATTAGGGTAACATTAGTTTAATCAGAGACTTTAGGAACTAGAACATTGTAATTAGCTGATATGCCTCAGTTTCCAGTGATTCTGATTAAACTCATTCTTGGCTGATGCACTTCCCAGCTATTGCACGCTAGTTTGGTCTAAATTCTCATTAAGGTTGTAGATCTCTCAGTGGGAAGTACATTGAGCTTGTGATACAGAACAAGAATGGCTCATTTTATGTTTTGCTTCTCATTTGGAGAGGATGAAGTAGAATTGTAACCCCCTGAGTTCCAAAAGGGTGTCTAACGCATAGTGAAGCATTGTTTTGGACACCTCTCTGGCACCAGAGGGTTAAATGCATCATAACACAGGTAACTGCGTTAGAATGACGTATAAATCCAATGAAGCCGATAATAGGAAACTGTGACACTGGCAGAGGCAGGACAATTAATCTTTGTTATGAGGCACACTTGGAATAGCCTTCTGGGTTATATTAGCTGATCTGCTAAACAGCTCACCCAAGGCAGTGCAAATTGCCCTTGTCATAAAGAATTAGCTATCTCAAAGATACATCGTAGCAGACAACATTAAAGGGAAACATTATATTTTTTTATTAGTATCTTTAACCCTTTGAGTGCGTTTCGTACCCCTCTGGTTTTCAAAGGGTTAATGTGCAGTCTTTTTTTTGGTTAATCGCTGTTACACCCAACTTTGAGATAAGCCACATTATATATTTACAGGGTACGGGTCCACGCAAAGCTTTTTTTCTCACCTCCCAGAATCCTGCCACTGGTAGTCTCATTCTCATTGGATGATAAGAATCCTCAGCTGCCTCCATAGAGCACACAGCACCAGCTCTGGGGAGTAGAAGCCAAGGTGGGCCTGTATACTGAAGGCTGTAACTTTATAATACTGCAATACAGGTTACTGGTAACTTTGGGTAGGTGATCCGCCCCTTTAAGTAGGCAGGAACAATTCTAGAAGTGAATGCAGGGGGTGGAGCCTACCTTCCCTTCTTGGCTGCAGCTAGCCAATCAGCTCAAGTAAGCTTTGTTCCTTGATGAAGATACAGACAAGAGAACAGTTCTGCTGTAGTTTTAGCTAATTTTTTATTTTTCTGTTAGATATGGAATACCACCATTAGGTGGATTACCATAACTGACAATGCCCTTAGATGTGGCTAGCTCAGTATCCAGGTGCTTTTGTGGACCTTAAGCCCTGTGGGGAAAATCTTGGGTTTAAGTCCTTTCCCCAGGAGTTGCCCACTGAGGCTTCTTCTTAATACATGGTAGTCTGAAGACAGAAAATCTGCAGGAAAGGTGAGCAACCCTTTGAGTGCTGCAGGTCCACATGTCCCACAGTGCCCCTCCTCACAGGGGTTTTCCTTTGGCATTCCTGTTGCACACTCCTACACTCATTATCTGTATGTCTTTTGGGTGGTTTGGAGCAAGTTTCTGTGGTAACAACCCTTTAGCTGCTGGTTCAGAATCTTTTGGGGGTTGTTGGCACTTTCCCTACTGGATTCAGTGTTTATTGGGTCTAGTGACATGTTTTACTAATGTCTGGTGCTCATTCACTTATCAGTTACAACTTTGCAAAATTTTTGTTTGGCACACTTTTACCGCATGGACGCCATTGCTCCATTCACTTCTAAGGGACTGTACAGTTTGGGACATATCTCTGCAACCGCTCATCGTAGTGACTTAAAAGATGGCTCAATTTGTTTGTCTGTCCTTACTCTATTAACCTGTCTACATTTTGTGTGTGTTGGGGGGGCTCAGGGGGCTTCGGCACTGTTGGGGTACTTTTTCTGTGAAAACTGCATTTCCCATGAGCGCTTGCTTTGCGCACTCGTTTCTGATTGGCTCCCGCCACTGCAACCATTTTGTGCTTTTCCTGAACGAGTATCCTATGCAGGGCTTGGACTCTCCTTCTTTCCTCTGCAGATTTACCCTTCACCTGCCAGATAAGTGCATTTTAGCGATTTCTGGGTTGAAATTTTAATCACGATCCTGTTCCATCCAAGAAGTTGTCCTCTCTAATGGGGAAGTTCATTTCCACCATAGAAGCGGTTCTGTTTGCCATGGCTCACACCAGGGAACTCCAGAGGTTTGTGATCCAGGTGTGCAGGGGTCAGCTGGACTTTCTGAACATGTCAGTGTCCCTCCCTCTTCATGTGGAACTGAGTTGTCTTGGTGGCTCGACCACTCCAATCTGCTTAAGGGCAAGTCCTTCCTGGTATCTTTCTGAACCACGGTGACAACGGATGCCAGCCTCTCCAGCTGGGGAGCGGTCCTGGGTCGCTTGAGTGCTCAAGGTCGGTGGCCGGAGGAGACTCTCTTTCCCATCAACGTGTTGGAGCTTTGAGCAATATTTCATGCCCTTCGCCATTGGACACCCAAGCTGGAAGAATGCCCAGTCCAGGTCCAATCCGACAACACCACAGCCGTGGCGTACATCAACAAGCAGAGAGGAAAAGAAGTCTCACCGCTTGGTTAAAGGTCAAGGCTATCTGGTCCTGGGCAGAAGAACATGTTCCTGCCATATCCGCAGTGTACATTCCGGGCGTAGACAACGTCATGGCAGACTTCCTCAGTTGACACACGGTGGACAGCGGAGAGTGGGAACAGCACCCAGAGGAGTTCACCCTCATTGTTCAGAATTGGGGTCTTCCTTGCATCGAACTGATGGCGACAAGACACAGCCGGAAGGTTCCAATGTTCTGCTGTCGCTGGAGGGATCCTCTAGTTCTAGCGGGGGATGCCATCTCCATTCCTTGGTTATTTCCTCTGGCTTACATGTTTCCTCCCCTCCCCATGTTGCACAGGGTGTTAAGGAAATTGAGACTGGAGCGCTGTCCAGTCATTCTGATTGCTCCGTACTGGCCTTGACAGGCTTGGTTTCCAGAGCTTCTGGATCTGTCAGTGGTGGAGCCATTCCGGCTCCCTTGCCATCTGATCTTCTTCTACAGGGTTACCTGTGGAAGGAGGATGTTCATCATCTAGCTTTGATGGGTTGGAAATTGAATCCTCAATACTGAAGAAGAAAGGTTTTTCTTCTGGTGTAGTAGCTACTATGCTTAGTGCTCGCAAACGTATTTCTTCTAAGGCCTACTATCGTGTCTGGTCAACATTTCTCTCTTGGTGTGCTGATAGGGACTTTTCTCAGGATTTTGATCTGCCTACGGTCCTGGCTTTCTTGCAGGACGGTGTGGATAAGGGCCTCAGTTTGAGTTCCCTTAAGGTTCAGACTTATGCTCTCTCTGTTTTCTTTCAGAGGCGCATTGCCATTCTTCCTGATGTCAAGGTTTTCTTCCAGGGTATTGCTCATACTCATCTTGTTTTCAAGACTCCCGCTCCTCAGTGGGATCTTAACTTGGTTTTGAGTGTCCAGCGCCCTCCCTTTGAATCCTTGGCTACTATTTCTCTACTCCTGCTGAGGTGAAAAATGGCCTTTCTCCTGTCGATTGTGTCTGTTTGCCATGTCGCGGAGTTGCATGCTGTGTCTTGTAGACCACCCTTTTTGGTGTTTCACAAAGACAAGGTGGTGCTTCGCACTTCTCAGGAGTTTCTCCTGAAGGTGGTCTCTGAGTTCCACATTAATCAGGAGATTGTGGTGCCTTCTTTCTGCCCTGACCCTACCTCTGACAAGGAGAGGCATCTCCACTTGTTAGACGTGGTGCGTTGTCTTAAGTTTTATGTACATCGCACTGAGTCCATTAGACAATCTGATGCGCTGTTCGTTATTTCTGAGGGCCCCAGGGCAGGGAGACCTGCATCCAAAGTGACTATTGCGTCTTGGATCAAGTCCACTATTCGTAAGGTTTATGAGCTAAGGAAGAAGCCTGTTCCCTTTCGGATCATAGCTCATTTTACTAGATCTATTGGGGCTTCTTGGGCTTACAAGAATCAGGCCTCCGTTGATCAGTTGTGCAATGCTGCCACTTGGTTGTCTTTGCACACTTTTTTCGAAGCACTGCCTTGTTGATGTGCTGGCATTGGCTGACACCAGCTTTGGGAGGGAGATCCTGGAGGCAGTCTTGTCTGTCTAGGATCTTGTTTGGTTCTTTGGTGCTTCCTTCACTTTTGAGTCCTGTTGGCTCTAGTTCAGCGTGCTGTGTGACAGTTCCTGGGGTGTTGTTACCCCTGTTCAGTGTCCGTTAACACTTCATTTGTTTTTCTTGGGCTATCTCTGATCTGATGGTTCATATGCTCTGGTGACTTTGGGGGCCTTGCGCCTGGTCCTTGCCTTACTTCCCGCCTCTGGGAAACTCAATGGTTGGACATACTAATGTTACCAGTAACCTGTATTGGATGACAGAGAAAAGAGGATTTTAGTCTTACCTATTAAATCCTTTTCTCTTAGTCCATACAGGTTACTGGTCTCCCAACCTGTCAAGGGACCATGCTTGGCTGACCTGTGGCAGACCATGGGGGTCCTTCGGGGTCATGCTCACAGGAGCCTTCTTTCCCTTCTACTATCTAGTCAATAGTTAGTGTCTCAAATCTTACTGGAGCTGATTGGCTATCGGCAGCCAAGGAGGGAAGGTTGGCTCCACCCCCTGCATTCACTTCTAGAATTGTTTCTGACTACTTAAAGGGGTGGATCGCCTACCCAAAGTTACCAGTAACCTGTATAGACTAAGGAAAAAGGATTTAACAGGTAAGACTAAAATCCTGTTATTGTCTGGTGGGAACAGGAATGATTGATTAGTAGAATACTGAACTATAGCATCCATCTTTTTTATTCCATCATTTTAGTTGTCTTAAATCTCATTTGCCCTTATGGTCGAAAGAAAAGAGCAATTCTGAGGCAAACCAGCAGCAACATAGGAAAAAATGAAATGTCCAGTCAGGTTAAATGGATCTTTTAACCCCATGAAGTCTAGAGAGTTCTACAATGATGCAATGCACTAGACGCCTCACTAGCATTTAAGGCAGGGGCTGAACTACCGTCGGCTCAGCAGGTGCAAAGCATGGGGCCCAGATCAATTTAGGGGCCCACTGAATACTGAAAATAAAAAATGTTAAGAGTTTTTCGTAGCTTGTCATGAAACGGGGGCCAGAAAACTATTCTGCAAAAAGCCCCTTATTGACTAGATCCACCAGTGATTGAAGGGGATTGAGATGCTACATGTGGAGGGGAGCAGAGGAAGATTGACAGACTGCGGTGTAGAGATGTAACCACAGTCCGTCTGAAAGTAAGGAGCGGATCATTTTTAAATGTTTAAATTTAACGATACCACAAATTTTAAGAGAAAGTAAAACCACTATTCAAGCTTATCGCCAGAAAGAACATAATTATGAGACTAACTTGTATAGGGGTGATAGTTCCCCCTTAAGCACAGGTGAGACAGTCAAAATGAATGAGCCACTGATTAACCACTTGAGTGCCAGAGGGGTAGGCAGTGAATTGCTTTGCAATGTGTTGCGTACCCCTCTGGCACTCAAAGGGTTAACTCACCTGTGCTTAATCAGGGAAATTCTTACATCCTGGCCTGTTGGTGGCCCTTGAGGACTGAACTTGGACAACCCTGCTGTATGCTTTGTTTTCTAAATTGGATCTTCTTCTCCCTGAATCACTTATTATGTCCTCCCATTCCTGCCTGTGGGGCTTTTATATTGCTGCAGCTGAACTCTGGTATACCCTCCACAATGGTATCAGACTCCCCCCAGCCTTCAGATCTTTAGATGCTCCCTGAAAACTCACCTCTTCAGGGGAACCCATCAACTACCCCCATAACCCTTATGAGCAACACCAGATCAACAGCCTGTCCAACCACTACACTGCCTGGTTCTCTTTCTCCGTTACTCTCCCACCTACAACCTCACTGAGACCTCGTTGCTCAATCAAAGACTTTCTCTCCCAAACAGACCTGCTACATGTCTGGACCACTGCACTAAACAACACTTCCATCTCCCACCTAATGACCTACAGTTCACATGACAGGTGGACCTTACACCCTGTAGAACTCACACCTTCTATGTCTCTACCTACCTTCCTCTGATCCTTTTGTTCTCTATGTTCTGTCTTTACTGTTACATCTCTTTATGTCTGTTCTCTCTTGTACAGCACTGTGGCAATATATAAATAAAGGTCAGGAATAATCATATATTGTTTCACTATAGATGCTTTTACAGCCCTTGGCCTCTCTAGCATTCAAGAGGTTAAAACATTCTATTCAATTACATGGAAATTTAGGAATGTTTATTTGTCCCCTATGGTGCAATTGATTTACTTACAGCTCGGATTTAAATTGTTTTATTCATACTGTTAGCAACAGCCCAAACTAGGGAGAGAAGCACTAAGGTGTGATAAAGTGATTATGACTTCTCCAGTAATCTGCCTTCTCCCATTCCTATGTTATTCTATGGAGCCAATGCACAAAATTTTATCCAGCGTTGGATATCTTAATGCGTAGGCTCTATAAAATAACATAGGAATTAGATAAGGGATATCACTGGAGAAGTCATCGCCACTTTATCACCTTCCTATCACATCTTAGTGCATCTCCCCCTAGTGTCCAAAAGGTATTTTTTGTAATGTACTTCATGGGAAAGCTTAAGACTCTGACTCTGACTATGGCTCTCCATAGTGAGTGATATGCAATGTGTTGGATAACTCTCTGGCACGCAAAGGGTTAAAAAGAAATTCAGCCCCATAATCTATGTGCTTGTCTTTAAAGGGATAGTAATACATAATTTAAATGTTATCTCCAAGTATTAAATACAAGTTTTTTAATATTGCGCTATTTATATTTAATCACAGATTTGTAGTTAAAAAATAATTAAAGAGAAAAGGTTCCCTTGCCCGCTGCTTCTGGTTGTGTCACGCTGCCTCTCTGTCTGGTTTGGATGGAGTGCGGCGAGGGACAAACTTCAGTAAGCAAAGGGAAATCCTGCCCTCCTTCGTCAAGGGGGTCAGGGTTTTCCTTATTTACTGACTTAAGTTTGTCCCTCGTTGCAGTCTTCTGGTCCCAAGAACGGTTTGCAGCTCTAGGAGGAGACCAGAAGGAGTGGGAGGGGGATCCTTTCCTTTTCAACTGCTTTTGAACTACAAATCTGTGAGTAAATATACATAGCGTATGTGTTAAAAAACTTGTACTTAATACTCAGAGATAATGGTTAAATGATGTATTACTATTCTTTTAAAGGAGCAGTAAACTTTTTTAATGAAAAATATGTATTGTAGGGATTTTCCTATTGAGTAAAATAAAGGTACTCCCACTGCTGAGAGATTTATATTTCCAGAGTCATTACAGTTTAAACCCATGTTTTTTTTACATTAGCAGTGCCCTCTAGTGGTCAAATTCTAATTAGTTTTCCTGTTTGATTCTAATGGAGAGGAAAGTCAGAGACATACAGTTCTCCATAGAATGTGATAGAAACTGCCTGTCACTTCCTGTCAGAACTATCAGGAAGTAAACACAGTAAATTCACTTCCTGATTATTTGAACTGTTATACATTTTGAATAAAACATCTGAAATGGATGGGAGCGACCTTGTTTTATTCAGCAGGAAAAACTATAAAATATGTGTTTTCATAAATAAAAGTTTACTTCTCCTTTAAAAGCTTAATTGGTTGGCTCTTTGCCTCACATTAATAGTTATTATTTATATCATTTCATGTTGTAGGTGGTGGTGATAATTCTGTTCTACAAGTGCAGATTAAAGTCAGTTGTATTAGGTTTTTTTCTTGTGTTGTTCTACACAGTACTGTGGACCACCAGTGACACATAGGTGTACCTGGGCACTCTCTGGATCTGCCCATATTTCAGAGTTAATTACCGAATCTCTGCGTACAAAGGTTGATTCTCAGTCTTGAGGTCTTCTGGTAACCCATCCACTCCCTGCCTTCTCCACCTTCTCCTTCACCGTTCAGGCCATTTCTCACCCATTTTAATGCAAATCTCACCTTCGATCCTTCCATTCCCCCCATCACCACAATTAATCCCCACCAGCATTATGAAGCGAGTTGTACCATTTGGATATTTCCACCCCCTGCCCTTCTTGGTACTCCGGGTGCTGGGGACAAGTAGGTTTTCAGGTAGGATGACAGAATTGTATTTAGGAGGGCTAAAGATAAGCAGATCAGGAGCAAACTAACTGTAATGTAGGGGTCAGATAACTATCTCTGTTGCTTTATATGGGTTTTTAACATCTTGAACGCTAGGGAGGCTTCCATTGCATTGCTTTAAGCATTCAATGGCTTAGAACCCCATATAAATCAATGGGAATTCAGGGAATTTTTTATTTCGCCGACGATTAAGTTAGTTTGGTCAAGAATTGCTCCTCTAGATTGCTGAATACGGTCCATAATTTCTTTTACCCCTCTGAATACCAAAGTGGTACACAATTCATTGAGAAGCAATGCTTTGTGCACCCCTCTGGTATTCAAAGGGTTAAGCTTATACAGTACATGTATTTATGCACTTGTGAAATCCTCTGGCCTAAGTATGTCAAGTCTGCCTTACAATTGTATGGAGACCTCCCTAGCACCCAAGGAGTTAAGGCGGAACAGTATTAAGGGACATATGCCATGAGGCACAAGATGGAGGATGTGATGCTTTTTGGGGTAAAAAAGAGAGAGAGTGTGTGTGATATGGTAAAGGGAAAAGATTGCCTACTCCACTGAACCAGAGGACAGATTAAGGGCTGCAGGAGAAGCCTCCCAACACATTCTACCACAATACAAATATATATTATCATACAGGTTCTCAACTAGCGTTATGTTTACCTACATCTGTAATCTTAAATATACAGATGGAACAAAAACCCAAGTTATCATATCACCTGTATAATTTCCAGCACAATGTAATCTACGTAGGCTAACAGAATAGACAGCAATTCACAAAGCCATAGCCTTAGCAAGTACAATACAGTATAAGCAGTTGGGATTAAAAGAGCAAGTAGATATCTTAGGTAAATAGAACACCCAGAGTGTATGTATGTGTGTATATGTACATATATATATATATATATATATATATATATATATATATATATATAAATTTATATGAAAAATATGTTACAGGATTTTCCCAGCTGAGTAAAGTGATGGATGTGCTCATTGTAGGGAGATTTTTAATTCAAATGTTATTACCGTTCCACCTAATTTGACATTGATTATGTTTTTCCATATTAAGTTATAACATCTGTATCACCTGGTGGCCACAACAGATAATTGCAATTTCATAAAAAATAATTCAGCTGTAATAAGTTTTGAACTAGAAATATCCCAGTAGTACTATACCCTTGCTTTGCTCAGCTGGAAAAGCCCATATAAAAAGTTTACTGACGCTCCTAATCAGTCTTAAAGAAGAAATTAGCTTTCCAATAAATGGTGATTGTGAAGTTGAAATACATCTTAACAGGTTGAAAACAACTAGATTGCACAGTTATCGCCCTGTGTATGGGCTAGCTCAAGCAGATAGTCCAACCAAAATGGGCAATTTGGTCAGTTGGCCTGTTTGAAAATGTCAAGTCAGTCTGTGATCAGATTGCTGTGCCTGTGTTTGTGCATGTGCACCTGTGTGTACACATGTGTGTATTTGCGTCTGTGTGTGTTCCTGTCTGTGTCACTATGTGTGTGTGCATGTGCACCTTTGTGTGTGCCTGTCTGTGTGACTGTGTGTGTGAGCCAGAATGTGAGTGTGTGTATTCCTCTGTGTGTTAGTGTGCCTGGGTATGTACCTATATGTGTGAGGGTGGGTGTTTGTGTGCGTGTGCAAGTGTGTGTGTTTGTGCGTGCGCACGCCTGCATGTATGTATGCATATGTTTGTGTGTTCTGTGTTTATGTGTATGTTGTTTGTGCTCCTCTGTGTTTGGGTGTGTGCCTGTGTGAGAGTCCATGTGTGTGCCTGTGTGAGTGTGTGTGCCTCTGTGTGTGTCCTCAACAGTCCAAATCACCACAATTTGTCTATCAGGCTGTAAAGTCAGGTTACTCCAACATGATCATCACAGCTCCACACACCCCCACCCCACACACACACACACACACACACACACACACACACATATATGTAACCGTGAGCTGAGTGATCAGATTGCCTGTATTTAGTCTGTGTGTGTGGAGAGGAATCTCCAGCAATCTGATGGCTCAATAATATAAATGCTGGTCAGTTCAAAACGAAATTGCCTGTATATGGGCACCTCGATATGTGTCCTTCATTCTGCAGTCCAGTATACCAGATTAATGCTTCTTTCTTATGGAAGCTGCTATATATGATATCATAGATGAATAGCACAATTTTACTGTCTTGAGAATGTTTACATGATTCTAATAGGCCATGGGAGGACTTGCTTCTCCATGTATTGGAGACCTCGCTAACATTCAAGGCCTTAAAGACTATATTGAAATTATGGTAAACGTTCATTTCTTCCCCATGTTGCAGTTGGTTTTCCCCAGGATTGCTACAAGGGTAAGATGCACTAAGGTGTGATAAAGAGGGGATCAAGTATGATCAATTCTCCAGTTCCTGTTATTCTATGAAGGAGAGTGGAGCATTAGCTATTGTATTTTTTGAAAGCTATAAATGTATAGCTTTATAGAAACATACTAATGCCTACATCGTGACTAGCTCATGCTCATAAACTAACTGAATGTTTAGCCAGATGTACAAAAACGTGAACAGGAGCACTCACTGATCCACTCACAAGATGATGGACATTTTAGCCATGCTCACTTTTTGAAAACCATTCTCTAAAAAAAGAAAAATATAAAAACCATGCGCCATTCAGTGAAACTTTTGCATTAACCCTTTCAGTGCCAGAGGGGTATGCAACGCATTGCAAAGCAATGCATTGCATACCCATCTGGCACTCAAAGGGTTAATCCTTTTTCCAGTAAAATTACATCATAAATAGATATGTTAAACCAATCAATTACCTCTTATTCCTATAATTTGCCTTTAACCCTTTGAGTGCCAGAGGGGTATGCAACTCATTGAGAAACACTCAAAGCGTTAAACTATGTATTTAGCACTGTATCTATGTGTTCTACATGCTCCTATTGATTATTATGTGCAATTGATATTAAAACAGATGTTATTTTGTACTTGGCAGAATTTTATTGGCCTGATTATTTCATTCATGTAAGTCACATGTCCGCAAATTCTGTTTTTACAGAGCATTCAACTGAACGAGGATTGTAAAGAAAACGTTACGTAAATGACAGCAGCAAGAGTTAATAATCCAGAGGGCGTCCACAGTAAGTACCAATCAGTTTAATGTCTAGATCATATACAAATGCAGCAGAGGCTGCCGTATTCATGGGGGGCGTGCTAATTTAACCTCCTTGCTTTCTGTGATGTGGTGACTCACAACTGTTTTATATGTTGTCAACCCAACAAGTTTCTATGGAGCAGTGTGCTGCACGTCTTTTTGGCACTCAAAGGATTGATGTTATTTTTTTATACAAACTCTTCATAGGCAGTGAAAGCGACAATGCCACCTGGTGACCACGATAGAATATTGCAGTTTAATTTGAAGTACATTTTTATGAGCTGTAATAACATTTGAAAGAAACCTTTTCACACCCAATCAAATTAGGTCTCACCCACATTATGACACACATTGCATCATTCCAACCCTCCCACCTTCAGCCCTTCTTTGTACTCTGGGACACTGGCCAAAGTGTGCCTTCCCTGTTCCCAATTCCACACATCCCAGTTAGGTCCCACCCACATTATGATGCACGTAGGATCATTCCAACCTTCCCACCTTCAGCCCATCTTGGTACTCTGGGACACTGGGCAAAGTGAGCCTTCCCTGTTCCCAATCCCACCCACCCCAAGTAGGCCCCACCCACATTATGACACACATTGCATCATTCCAACCCTCCCACCTTCAGCCCATCTTGGTACTCTGGGACACTGGGAACAAGACAATTCCAAGACAGCCTGTTATGCTGTTAGTTTGCGCAAGGCTTGTTCCAGATTTCTTCCTAATTCAACCTCTTTGAATCTCTCAGTCATCATGAATCAAAGACAATTATTATTTCTGGTAGGTTTTGCCACCTGTACTAAATTTATGCAGCTGTTTGTATACTTTTCCATACATAAGAAATGTTTGAATGTTCTTTCAGGTTCCATTGGGAGATTCAAAATTATTTTGTTAAATGATTAAAAAAAAAAGTCTGTCGAATGAATTCTTTGATGTAGTTGATTAATTGACACCAGATATGTGTTTTATCCCTTCTTATACTTAAAAGGATGAAACAGATTATCATTGTTCAACTTATATTTTGGGCGACAGTCTACCAGAACAAGGTGAAATAAACAATATTTTTTTGCCATATAGATAATACTTCCCACCCACTTAAAGGAAATCTAACATCTCCTAATAATATTGCCCTAACTTACCTTAATAGGGCAAGAAAATCCTAATGACCCCTATGAAATTTTGCTATTGCAATCAATCCCGCAATAGCAATGCCCTGGTCACTCCTCTGGCACTCAAATGGTTAAGAACCACAGCTTCACGATACATTGTGCACTCATCTGGTTATTAAATGGTCGAGTAAGCTCAGGCACTCTGCCTGCATTGGTTTGAACTGTCAGTAACTGTCATGGCTGCCTCTTTGACATGACATGCAGCACTGATTGAAGATGTTATTTGTTGAACAAAAGCAGAAGGACACAATTTGTAGGGGCCATTTGGAATTTTGGACATACTAAGGTAAGAGAGGATTTATTATTAGTAAACGTTATTTTTCCTTTAACATAAGCACCAGTGAATGAACAACAAGCATTTTCCTTCTACAGCCGCAGAATTGTCATTCGTAATTAAGCTGGACGAGTCTTCTTCTGCATACAAGTGATGTATGCAGCACCTTCATACATAGGGGCTTATGCACTAAGGTGTGATGAAGAGGTGATAATGTAGAGATGATATCACTTCTCCAAGTCCTATGCTGTTCTGTGGAGCCTATTCATTAAGATCTCTCCCACTTAAAGGGATAGTAATACTTCATTTTAACTTTATTTTATTTTGTAGGCATTAAAAAAACATGAAGAATGATATAAGTCTTATCTCTGAAACCTCTATGGTTTAAGAGATATTCACAAACAAAGTATCCCCCCCCTGTTCAACCAGATCAGAAGGGAGATGCCCAGGTAGACTGCAGAAAGGGACAATCTTCAATTAAGATAATGGAAAAAGCTGAAAAACTTTTCAAGGGGGGAAGGGCTTTCACTGTTTTCATACAAAGATAATTGTCCCCTTCTGTTATCTGTACTGTCATACAACCTGATCCACATCTGAGAAGAGATGTCTTACACTAGGAAAAAGGGGCGGGGAGGGGAACTTTGCTTGTGAATATCTCATAAACCATAAAGGTTTGAGAGATAAGACTTATATCATTCTTCATGTTTTTTTAATGCCTACAAAATAAAATAAAGTTAAAACGAAGTGTTACTATCCCTTTAAGAAATCTTACTGCATTGGCTCCATAGAATAACATAGGAATCTGAGAAGCGATATCACTGGGGAAGTCATCTCCGCTTTATCACACTCTTTATCACACCTTAGTGCATAAGCCCCATAGTGTTTTTTAGCAGTGCTGTTAAGTTATGAAACTTGATATTGTGCGTTATTTTCTGCTAAGTAAAACATGTGAAGCAGAAATGCTTCACTGAAACGATTATACAACTCAGCCTTGGGATTTCTGCAGTAAGGTGTGATAAAGTGATGATAACTTCTCCAGTGATATCATTTCTCCAATTCCTGTGTTACTCTATGTAAACTATGCACTAACATCTCTCCTACTTGATAAATGTTAGTGCTTTGGTCCCATAGAATAACAAAGGGACTGGAAAAGTTCTCTCCTCTTTATCACACCATCTCCCTCCTCGAATTTTTGTAGCTCTACTTTTAGCAAGAGTGCCCACTGGTGTATAGGGAAAATTTCCTTTGCTATTGCTCTCTATGGGCATTTTATAAATTCTCCCCATAAAAAAACATCGGAAGTTTAAGTTAATTTATGTCAAATTTCTGTTACACATTAGGCATACTGTATAAAACAAACATGAGCAATTCTGGGGCAAAACCATAATTAAAGTGTAACTTTCACTCTCTATAAAGTCTCCCTCCAATAATTAGGCATATGGCAACTAGCTTCATAATAGTGCTATTATCTCACACAAGTACCCGGTTCTGATGCAATCCTTAGTCTTCGGATACTGGAAGCCAGGCATCAGCGCAGACATCTTATCTTAGAGACGTCTGTGCTCCTGCGCCATCAGTCCTGGTCTCCTGTAGGAGGCATTGCACTGTGCTGAAAGGCACCGGAAGGGACTCACATCGCAAGAGCACAGACGGAACTAACCTGGCTGTCAGTCTCCGAAGATTAAGGATTACTTCAAAATCAGGTACTTCTGATAGTCGCCATATGCATAATTATTGGAGGGCGACTTTATAGAAGGTGAAAGTTCCGCGTCAATTTCAATGTGAAATTTGGAAATGTTTATTTCTTCACTGTGATGAACTGGATTTGCTCCAGAATTGGCCCAGGTATTCTAAAGCCCATTGAATTTAAAAAATGTTATTTTAGAGTCACTAGTGTAAAAGCCCGTGTACACGGGCCAAGGTCCGGGCGATGTTAACCCTTAGAGTGCCAGAGGGGTACGCAACGTATTGCTTTGCAATGCGTTGCGTACCCCTCTGGCATTCAAAGGGTTAAGAGGCCGGTCCTGCCCTGCGTCCTGCCGCTGACGCTGTCATGCACTGTAGAGATTGCCCGCAAGTACAGAATGCTCCCAGGTCAGAACTCCCAGCATTCTGTGCGTTTGGGCAGTCTCTACTGTGCATGACAGCTTCTGACAAACATTCTAGCGAATTATTAAATAGGATAGCTAACCTTCTAACGACCTCCCTTTGCCACTTAACGCCTTGCTTGCCATACACCTCAACAATGTGTCATGTGGAGACATCCCTAACATCCAAGGAATGAACCCTTTGAGTGCCAGAGGGGTACGCAACGCATTGCAAAGCAATGCGTTGCGTACCCCTCTGGCACTCAAAGGGTTAAGCATTGTTAGAATTAGTGTTTGTTCTGCTGATGGTGTATTGAAAATGATAATCTTTTTTTAAGGGCTCTGATATCTTTATCCTTCAAAAACAACATTATGTATTTTTTTTTTATTGAAGGGGAGAGATTGAAATACAAATAACATTGCAAATAGAACACTTAGGGTGATATGTAGGCTGACCATACCTCACCTTTAAAAAGGGACACATAGGAAATAGGCATATTTCAGGAGTGCACCAAAATCAAAGCAACCCTGTAGTATGCATTTTTCATGTGTGTATCTTTTTAAAGGTGAGGTATGGTCAGCCTAGTGATGTACTAAGAAAGTGGCACAGTTCTGGCACAAACCAAGTGCCGCAGTGCGTTGGAGACCTCTGTAGCTTTCAAGCATTGAATCAATTGGAATTTTTCTTTTCTCCTTGTGGTACAGTGGATTTGCCCCAAAACTCAACCACTTTACTTGGTGGATATCATCCTCAGTGATTCACTTGTAGGAACACATAGGAACTTGTCTTGGTTAGCTCAAACGTTTTGTTTTAGTAGGTGAAATATTTGACTTGCATTCAGTGGACGTTGTCTGGTTCCCTGTGTACTGGACTCCATTTGAAAACATATTGCTAACGTCTGTTTTTTATGTAACTGGACCTGACTTCAAAGTCCCTACATACTGGGGATTCTATTGAAAGTGCTAATGTATGTATGTATGTATATTTTTATTTGTATATCGCCAATAGGTGTACTTATTACTTTACAGTTTACATTTTGTATTGAGGGGGTGCAATGAGTACAGTAATTAAGTGGTTATATAGACAATCTGAAGGGTAACACCAGGTGTGCGTATATTAGGATATTAGGTCCCAGCCCCATAGAGTTTACAATCTAAGTAAGCTAATCCAAGATTAGGTTAACCCCTTAAGGACCCATGACGATCCTGGACCGTCATGGAATTCCGGGCTCCCCGAGCGGCTGCACACCATTCGGGAAGTCCGGAAATGGATTTGGGGGAAAAAAAGGTCCCTGGTCCTTAAGTGATGGCCGCGTGCGTGCGTGTGCGGCCGGTCCTTAAAGGGTTAACATATTAATTTATTTGTGTCTTTATTTATTTATTTATTTAAAGGGGCCAGGCTTTGTGTTTAAAATTCTCAGGCCACCCAACTGCTCCATGGGTGAAAAAAACTCCATTTAAATCAGATCTATGGATGAAATATAAAAATGAAACAATGTAAAGAAGATCACTCGCAGACCATCAGTTTTTTTTGGAAGAGTATAACATTGTATTACATCACACAGAGCATTCTGTGCTGCAGGAAAAATATAACATTGTATTACATCACACAGAGCATTCTGTGCTGCAGGAAAAATATAACATTGTATTACATCACACAGAGCATTCTGTGCTGCAGGAAGAATATAACATTGTATTACATCACACAGAGCATTCTGTGCTGCAGGAATAATGTAACATTGTATTACATCACACACAGGATTCCGTGCTGCAGGAATAGTATAACATTGTATTACATCACACACAGGATTCCATGCTGCAGGAATAGTATAACATTGTATTACATCACACACAGGATTCCGTGCTGCAGGGAGAGTATAACATTGTATTACATCACACAGGGCATTCCCTGCTACAGGGAGAGTATAACATTGTATGAAATCACACAGAGCATTCCCTGTTACATGGAGAGTATAACATTGTATTACGTCACACAGACCATTCTGTGATGCAGGGAGAGTGTAACGTTGTATTACATCACACAGATCATTTAGTACTGCAGGGAAAGTGTAACAATGTATTACATAACACAGATCATTTAGTGCTGCAGAGAGACTGTACTGTGGTATTATTGACTTGCTTTGATGATCTGTTGACCAGAAAACTCTCTGGGAACTGAGATCTAGGAAGCTCACTGTCGGGGACATAAAAGTGTAAAAAATAAAAAGAGACAGTTTTACTATACATATTATTTGCTTGAAGAATATAAAATTGAAAATAAAGCGTTACTATTGAGTTAAAGGAGCAGTAAACTTTTTATATGATAAAATATATATTATGTGTATTTTCCTGTTGAGTAAAATAAGGGTGCTCCCATTACTGGGAGATGCACATTACAGTTAAAAAACATGTTTGTTTGTTTTATTTTTTTTCACATTAACAGTTCCCTCAAGTGGTCAAATTCCAATTAGTTATTCTGTTACATTCTATTAGAGCGGAAAGTCAGTGACAAAAAGTTCTCCATAGAATGTGACAGAAACTGGTGAGTCATGTCAGAACCAGGGGTGGGCTGGCCTGGGGGGCAATTGCCCCCTGGCCGGACATATGTTTGGGCCAATGGGCCACTGCTTTACTCAATCTACCACTTGCTGCTGTAAATGGAGCTACATTAGTGATACCACAGAGCTGCAATGCAAATGTAGTTACACTAGGAGCATAACCCATTTCCCTTGTTAGCTCTATGATATCACTAGTATAGGTTTACTTAAATTGTAAGCTCCGTGTTATCACTGGTGTAGCTCCATTTCAACTGTAAGCTATGTGGTA
Organism: Rhinophrynus dorsalis; assembly: GCA_037306005.1. NCBI lineage: Eukaryota > Metazoa > Chordata > Amphibia > Anura > Rhinophrynidae > Rhinophrynus > Rhinophrynus dorsalis. The sequence continues at coordinate 638,603,516 of CM074718.1, read as the reverse complement.
TCACTTGCCTTAATTCATAACATTAATGCCAGTTTTAAATCTAAACAAAAGAGGGTGGTCTGGGCCAGTGGGCTCGAGCAATAGTACAAATGGGCCACTGGATTGTATTTGCCTTCTGGGCCACAAGTTGCCAGCCCTCCCCTGGTCAGAACTATCAGGAAGTAATCACACTGTAGTTCACTTCTTGGTTATTTGAACTGTTATAACGTTTGAATTAAACAACTGACAGTCGTGGGAGTGACCTTGTTTTACTCAGCAGGAAAAGCTCTATAACACATAGGTTTTCGTTAAAAAAAATAGTTTGCTGCGCCTTTAAGTACTTAGTGCTGGAGGGAAAGCCCAGCTGCCTTCACAGCCCAGGACAGAAGTCTGTATCTCTCTGGAAACAAAAATACAGAGAACTTCATTTCAGGGACATAACAGATGAATATAAATAAATAAATAAAATAATAAAAAAGTATATGCATTTGACTACATATCATGCATTTGCAAAATAAGTAAAAATTGAAAAGGAGGTTGACTGTCATTTTAAAGGGACAGTAATGACCCATAAAAATTGGTCATAGTTTTGAAGAGGTTAAAAAATTTAACTATATGCCACAAATCTTATCTCTCAAACCGTTATGGTTTGAGAGATTTATGCATTCAAAGTTCCCCCCTCCCTCCCCTTCTCCTGACGTCAGCATCTGGCTAACAGCAGGAGATCCTGGTCCAGGGACCAGCCGGCAGCTCTGCAGCAGACCCGAAATCACGTTATTGGAAATAATTACTACATTGGAAAGGTCTACAAAGTGTGCCTGGTTAGCAAGCACACTTTGTAGACCATTCCAATTAAGTAGTTATTTTTAAATAACGAAATTTTGTCTCCGCTGAAGAGCCTCCTCGTGTCGGCCGACACGAATCTCCGTCTGTCAGCTTTACAGTCAACATCAGGAGAAAGGGAGGGGAGAACTTTGACTGCAAATATCTCTCAAACCATAGCGGTTTGAGAGATAAGATTTGTGACATACGGATAAATTTGACCTCTACAAAACTATAAGCATTTTTTATGGGACATTACTATCCCTTTAACCCTTTGAGTGTCAGAGGGGTATGCCATGCATTGCTTTGCAATGCATGGCATACCCCTCTGGCATTCAAGGGGTTAAGAAGGTGACCTTCCTTGACAAAGGGGGAATAGGGAGGGTTTGACTGCTGGGCACATCTCCATCCCAATTTTGATAATATTTATAATTTATCGTAGAAGCATTGGTGCTACTGTGATCAGCAGACAGGTTGGGCCGTTGCCTATTTTTCCTTCCTGATTTTGTGCCAGAGCCTTGCAGGGATATAACATCTTATCACCACCCTCACTGTGTCCTTGCCTTTCTCTTCTTTTATCTCTTCTCAGTGTCTTATGTGTCACAGCAGCCTTTACAGGTCTTTGAGGTGGGTTTGGTCTTCACCAGTGGATGATAAATTATTGTCTTCCTCTTAGGGGCCTTGGGGAGTTAGTCTCAACCACTGGCTAACACCTCGGGTAAGGACAGAGACTCATGGTTTTGGTGTGCGCTATCACGCCTATGGCATATAAGGTGAAGCAGGTATATTATTTTTTTTATTGTTAACCGTTAACCCTTTGATTGCCAGAGGGGTATGCAGTTCACTACATACCCCTCTGGTGCTCAAAGGGTTAATAAATGCTGTGGTCTTTTCTTACCTAAGCAGTTTTTCATCATCTTTTCTTGGGGTGGGAAAAGATGGAATTTCTGAGGTCTAATTAGAGGGTATGTGCCACATTAGGAGTCAAGCAATATTTACGGGGGGGGGGGCAAAATCCATCCCACGCAAGCCCCTATATTTACATGGAGGGGGCAAGTGTAAGGGGGGGTAAGTGCCCCCACCCCCGGACACCCATGGGCACTGGGAACACTGCTCTAAGTACTACATAAAGGAAATGGAAATTCTTAGCTGCTTATTTTCTTTATGTCTAACTCACTCTGTGCTCCAGCAAATAAACAAGCTTCTCTTCCATTGAACAGCTCTGAAACCATCAAACTATGTACTCCATAGCCAAGACTTCAGATTCCAGCAAGAGGGAGAGATCTGACAGAGTTGTCCAACAAGTGGAAAACCAGCTTAGATGCAAAAAATATAGAAGGAACTTATCCAAAAATAATAGCGTTGTTTGAATTTCCATTTCAGCTTCACCAGTGTAGATAAACACTGGCAATAGCAGCCTGGTCATTGCTCTAGAATTTACATGTAATGCACAATGAGGGTGATGTATTAAACTGGAGGCATCTGCGTGAGAGAGCAGTCGGCACTTAATTGCATCGGATTCAGAGCTCCCCGAACAGTAAGCAGCCGCCCTGGAATCCATGACATACATGTATGTTATGTGTCCTTTAGGCACGGTCACCCCCATGACGTACATGTACGTACAACTTTGCTTAAATCTTTTCCTTAGCAATGATAACTAATAGAAAGTGTATCCTTTTTTAAAAAAATTAGCCAGTTTGGAGAAATTCAAAGCTCTGTACCTTCTTCCTGTACCTGCTGACCGGATCTGTACCGTAGTCTGAGCTTCTATCCAGCCTCCTCTGATGACGGAGGCTGCCTGTCTCTAAGTTGGAGTGATCTTATTGGCAGAGATTGATTTCTGGCCAATGAGAGCGCCCCAGCTTAGAGACAGACAGCCTCTGTCATCAGAGGAGGCTAGATAAAAGCTCAAACTACGGTATAGATCTGGTCAGCACTGTCTGCCGGAAGAAGGTACAGAGCTACATTTAATGTTTGAATTTCTCCAAACTGGCTGATTTTTTTAAAAAAGGATACACTTTCCATTAGTTTTCATTGTTAAGGAAAAGATTTAAGCAAAGTTGTGAAGGGGTAAACATCCCCTTTAACCCCTTCGTGTCCAATGGTGTGCCCGGACCGTCACGGCTGTCCGGCACTTAAGGACCAGCGACGGTCCTGGCACGTCATGGCATTCAGGGCTCCCTGCGTGGATCAAAAAAAAAAAAAGCCCCGTGGTCCTTAAGTGCTGGCCGCACATGCGTGCGCCGGTCATTAAGGGGTTAAGGGTTTAAACAAGCCTATTACACAGTAGAGGATAAATAAACATTTCCAAACTTCTCCTTGATTTAAATTTTTTTTTTAACACCTTGACTTTATGGGGTTTAAATCAGTAGGAATTTTTATCTGCACTGTGATGTAGTTGTGTTCGAATTAGTACATCAACATCAGTGTGTTTTGATTCAGGAAGGAATATGTTTAACCCTTTGAGTGCTAGAGGTGAGCTGTGCAATGCGTTGCGTACCCCTCTGGCGCTGAAAGGGATAAACCTACATGGGGCAAAATCTCTTCAGTGGGGTTTTTGTTTGCCTTCCTCTGGATAAACAATAGAGATATGACAAGGTTTAAACTTACGGATCATATATCTGGTGACAAGGAAAAAGATTTGTCTCCTAATCTCACGGAGTTGCTTGTTCCTAGACAAGTCTATAACTCGACTCACTCAAGGTCAGAAAAATAGTTATTATTATTATGTCTTCACAGTCTCATTTAAAATTATATGTCTTTCAATTCACTCACATTAACCCTTTGGGAGAGTGGGTAGTGCAATGCACAAAGGGTTAAATAGATTGCAGGGATTTTGTTTCCATATTTTTTTGCGAGGGAAAATGTTAGACACATTCATTATTACAAGGCCTGATCAGGTGACCAGAAGACACCCCTTGAGATTAGAGGAAAGGAGGTTTAGACTTCAGCAGAGGAAGGGGTTTCTTTACAGTAAGGTCTGTTAAATTGTGGAATTCATTGCCCAAGGAGGTGGTTATGGCAGATACAATGGATACATTTAAGAGAAAATTATATACATTTCTTTCAAAAGGGAACATTCACAGTTGTACTGTATATTGGTAGGCAAATCAAGAAGGTCTGATAAATGACTAACTTATTTGGTAGTTAGTTATACAATTCTCATGTCACTGGGGTATGAGACAAAGATTGAACTTGATGGACTTGTGTCCTTATTCAACCTAATTTCCTATGCTACTATCATGTAACTTTGATTGAGTTAAAGTGCCCAAGTAACTGACACTGTGATAAAGAATGAGGTGACAATATGAATCAGCCAGTTCAGCTTTTCTGGTGTTAGTCTCCAGTGCTGGCTGGTCAAATGATCAGAATCTCCTGCTGTGAGCTAGAGGCTGACATCTGTGAAAGGGGCGGGACGGGGAACCTTAGCAGGTTATATCTCTCAAACTATAAAGGTTTGAGAGCCCAGACTTAAATGAATTGTTTTTTTTTCAATATCTACAATATTAAACAATGTTAAAATCAACTATTACTATCCCTTTAATGTCTCCACTAATGTGGGCCTGTTACCTACACAGCTTTTAAGCTCATTAAATGTATTTATTTGAATTGTCTATAATGCCAGTTTTTTTGTTTTACAAACAGTTTTTGAGATATATTCGATTTAGTAGTTGTGTAATTTAATCTTTACAGAGTTTTCTGACTCGGTCAGATAAAGCTGCATAATTGCTTACTCACATTAAGGGGTTGAATAAATCATACCTCCCAACATATCAAAGGGCCAAAGAGGGACACTTTTGTTTTAGGGTTGTTACTGGGAGTGTGGCTGGTGGGCGGGGCATTACCACAAATTATTAAGTTATTTCATGATATATTGACATCTCTTTATGTAAATGAATATATGATTTAGCACAAGACCAAAGTATTTTATTTACACATACTAATTTATAAACACAAATACTGAAGTTTATACAAACATTAATATGAGTTTTATTGCTGTGGAGCAGTGTAATACACTTATATACACATCTCATATTCTGATCTCCTAAAAAGAGGGACACCAGGCTGAGAAAGAGGGCAGAGGGATTTGGATCTCAAAGAGGGACCCTCCCTCCGAAAGAGGGGCACTTGGGGGTAGGAATAAGTTGCTGAGGAGGAAGAATCGTGCAAATCCATTCAAGATGAACACTCCCACTGAGTGGACTTGAAAAGCTGACATGTCCTCTTTAAGCCTTGAATGCTAGAGACAAACCAATGCATTGGAGATGTATCTAACAACAGAGAGATTGATTCAGGGGTGAACAAAAATATTTTAAAAACGTCAGAGCCAGGCAGAATGTTTAGGAGGCAGCCAGGGGTTTTTAGGAGTAAGCAAAGAGCTCCATGAACATACATTTATATAAAATAAACCTAAAATTTTCGGGGACAGAAACCCATTAATATGAAATATTTATTCAGTAGTAATTTTCTTTTTGTGTAAATCTCGGCTGCATCCACTGCTGGAAGTTGTTTCAGTCATAAGATGTTATAGACTATTTTTTTTCTTTGCATTCATGATTTTTGGCAGACAGGTAGCAATGTTGCTATTATGAGATGACTTATAAATACAGGCTTTTCATAGAGGCCAATAACAACAGCGCCACCTGGCTGCAAAACACATTGAACTCAAGCTGTCAGAAAATGTACTAGTTAACACTTTAATAACATTTCAAAGGATCATGCATGTCCCTACATTTGGAGTACGATTGCTTTATTGAATCATAAAAGCTCTATAACATATAATTTTCATGATTAGCTTTACTGCCCCTTTAAGAGCCAGAAATATATTTTTTAGGAGTCTGGACTTCCAGGCTCACTGAATTTTTGTACCCATGAGTTCATTAAATCTGCTACTGGAAGTTACATTTATATAGGACTGAATGCTTAAAGGAGCAGTAAACTTTTTTTTTTATGAAAACACACATTTTACAGAGCATTTCCTGCTGAATAAAACAAGGTCACTCCCATCGCTGTCAGATGTTTTATTCAAAATGTATAGAAGTTTAAATAATCAGGAAGTGAATTTACTGTGTTTACTTCCTGATAGTTCTAACTGACAGGAAGTGACAGGCAGTTTCTATCATATTCTATGGAGAACTGTATGTCACTGACTTTCCACTCCATTAGAATTTAACAGGAAATCTAATTAGAATTTGACCACTAGAGGCCACTGCTAATGTAAAAAAAACATGGGTTTAAACTGTAATAACTCTGGAAATATAAATCTCTTGGTAGTGGGAGTACCCTTATTTTACTCAATAGGAAAATCCCTACAATATATATTTTTTTCATAAAAAAAAGTTTACTGCTCCTTTAAGCCTATGATTGTCAGAGAGGTGTCTAGCACATTGGGGCTTATTCACTGATAAAGAGGTATACATTGGAGATGACTTCTCCAGTGATATCACTTCACCATTTTCTATGTTATTCTGTAGAGCCTATGCACTAAGATTTCTCCAACGTTGGATATCTTAGTGCATGAGCTCCATAGAATAACATAGGAATTGGAGAAATTATGTCACTGGAGAGGTTATCGCCACTTTATCACCGATTTATCACACCTTAGCGCATAACTCCCAATGTGTTGGATACTCTGTGGCAGTGAAGAGTTAACAGCATTGCTTCTCTCCTTTCCCTGCTCAGTTGGACTCCTTCTCCTGCTCTCAGCCCGGCAGTGTATAAACACACATATGGCCCCTTTTTTGGATGCAGACACAACTGCAACAGGGCTTTCTTTTATACTTGGCAAATTTAGGTGTAATTAAACTTATGTCATGTTATTTCCTGCCTTAGTGAGTGCCTGGGGCAATTAAAAGCTCATGTTCATTTGTGTGTCATTAAGACTAATGACTGTGAACTTGTAAATTGAATAGAAAATTGATTAATGTTGTGGTATTTCAGGGAATGCTGTGTTTCTATTAACAAGATTTTACCTGAAATGACAAATGTCACAGTAAAATGCATAACTGAGGCCTAGTTTCCATTCTGCAAGAATGGATCTTTGACCTGGAAAAGAGCAGCAAAAAGTTGATTTTATAGCCTTTTTGTTGTCTGTTGGCATTATATACCACATTCAGTTACTATGCATCCCATCAATGTTCATTTGGTGTGTACTGTGCCAAAAAAAAGCATTCAGTCTAGCCATATCATCCTAGCCAAATGACCTTTCCAATGTTTCTTTTTGTGACCAATGTGGTTTCTTTTGCCTCGGCAGTTCAGGCCTGTTAACCCTTTGAGTGCCATAATGCGTTCCGGACCCCTCTGGCACTCAAAGGGTTAAAGCAGGAGAACCCATCTAATCAATTTCTAAAGCATGTGACACTAAATCTTCCCAGCTTTTTCTATCAGTTACCTGTTCTACGCTCAACTAAGTCTCCATTAACCTCTCTGATGCAGTGTGAGTTTTCATGAGCAACTGTAGCCTAAAACTACCACCCACAAATCCTAACTTGCTCCACCAGTAACCCCATCCATTACTGTATTGGTTAGGAATGCACTGCAATCAGTGTGTTCCAGCCAATCCCTTCAACACAGGGGTTAATCCTGTGAAAATTAAAGTTAATTTTTATTTAATGCTAATGATAAAAAAACATTATCACCCATCTTTCCATCCTGAGGAGATCTACATAGAACATGTTAAAAAATGATATGCGGTCTCGTGACCCAATAGTTTGTGTTTTTGACCAAGAGAGGGAACTTTTGTTTGTCCCCTGAATTAATTAAACAGAAAAATGGGGGTATAGTCACCACACACTGGTTTAGATACCATTAATTTAAAACATGTAAAAAAATGGGAGCCATATACCCCAGATTAATTAAAAAAACTGATAAAATATATTAGCCCCCATATTAATTTATTACATTTCCACATAATGGGTCCCAGGGCCCCTTCCTTTACTCTCCCTACCAGAAGAGGAAGTGTGTAAAATAAAATTCATTTGGGGTCTAGAGACCGCATATTAATTAACCCCTTAGTGACAAACGACTTACCAGGTAAGTCATGAAAAAATGTCAGTTAGTGACAGACGAGTCCAGGAAGTCATTCACTATAATGGGAAAAAAAAACCCATTGTCATTAAGTGCTGGCCACGTGCGCACGCGGCCGTTCACTAAGGGGTTAATGACAAGGTTGGGGACTTCTACTCTCCAAAGATGAGAAGTGTTAAAACAGTTTAATATGGGGGCCAGAGACCCCATATTAATCTATAAATGTCCTCAAAAAAGTTATACATAAATAAATTGATTCATATGGTGATCTTAAGCCCCCATATTTATCTAACAATGTGCCTGTTCATACCCAGTCATTTTGGGCATGTCATACTGGGCAATATAAATGCCCCAGAGTAACCTTTTCCTCTCATCCAATGGCTTGGTCTTACTCAAAATATAATGTAAATAACTTGGGGGAAGGGGTCTTGTATTCATAATACACAACCCCTCACAGTCAAACAAAGCCTGGGGAAACAGAGTATCTGATTCTTTGGCCACCAATGGAAAAAAGCTGGGGGTCAGACAGAGTAATGTGTGGTTCTGTGGCTACCAATGGAACAAGGCTGGGTGTCAGACAGTATATATGTGGGATCTGTGGCTATCACTGTCGGTGAAACCAAGCTATGAAGTCAGGCAGTGTATGTGAGGCTCATTTGAAACCAGGCTGGTGGGTCAGACAGTGTTGTTGGGGCTCTGGCACTATGTGAAACCAGGCTGTGGGGTTAGACATTGTTTGTGGTGCTCTGGCATTATGTGAAATCAGACAGGGTGGGGGTGGGACAGATAGTGTATGTTGGTGATCTGTGGCTATCAGTGAGCACAGGAACCAGAGGGGTTTACTAGTGTATGTGGAACTGTGTGACTACTAGTGGAACCCGGCTGAGGGATCACAGTGTATATGGTGCTCTCTACCAATAGAACCAGACTGAATGGTTCATACAGTGTATTTGTTTGCTCTACAACTACCAGAGGAACCAGGCTAGGAAGTATGCAGTGTATTGGGGGGAATCTGTGGCTACCTGGAGCAGTGGAACCATGCTCGGTAGTCAGACAGTTTATTTTGGGATCTGTGGCTACCAGTGGGCAGGTGAACAAGACTGGGGGTCAGGCATTATATGTGAGGAATCTGTGGCTACCAGTGGGCTGGGTAAAAAGGCTGGGGGGTCAGGCAGTGCATGGTGGGATATGTGGTTATCAGTGGGCAGGTGAGCATGGCTGGTGGGGTGACACAGTGTACAGTGGGAAATGTGGCTACCAGCAGGCAGGGGAACAAGGCTGGTGGAGTCCCACAGTGTGTGTGAGGAATCTGTGGTTACAAATGGGCAGGGGAACAAGGCTGAGAGGTATGCAGCAGACTAAGAAGCAATGTGTTACACACTCTACTGGTCCTAAAATGGTTAAGGTTATCAAGGACACTGGGAAAAGTTTGTATTTTGTGGACCTGGTAGGACTTGAAATTCAGGACCAATTGAAAAATGATCTGTTAAACTATGGAACATGGGAGAAATTCATAGGGGCATAAGGATCTTCTGGCTTCTGTATGTGAGTGAGCATTATTAGGAGGTATTACTTCTCCTTTAAATTGGTTATGTAGTTAATGAGGTTCACCACACTCCATTTTACCACCCTATCCCTGTTCAAGCTTCTGCTGTCCTTCTGGAAAAAATCCCACTGCTGGCCGCAATAAACGTTTCTATTCTAGGAAGGTATGTAAGGCAGTGCAGAGCAATGTAATACAAGATCCTATGTTGTGTAAAGGTTTAATTAATTAAAAGTATGATAATGCAAAGGAAAACATTAGTAAGCCAATAGTGAAGTGTTTCCCAGCCTCATTCTCAGAAACAGGCTGAAAAAAGGAGCGGCAGCCACATCCGGTCCAGTCAAATAGTGCCTCAGCAAAAAACAGCGGCCATGATTAAATTCAGTAGTCTAATCATATTTCAATGAGGGAGTGAAAATGATGTCATAGGAATGTGGTGTAATTATGGTACAAACCAGCTCCACCATAGAGAAATAAAAATTGCACAAATTTACATTGAACTAATAAGGGCTTTCAACCCCTTGGATGCTAGATAGGTTTCCAACACACGGCTTCACAGTTTGTTGGAGAGCTCTGTAGCATCACAGGGTTGGAAAACTTTGTTTTTTTAGTTTATGTTAGATTGTAAGAAAACATCCCTGTGCAGACAGCTCAGTCAGCTCCATTAGTGGATATCAGGAATGGCACAACCAGAAATAAACACAGTAAAAAGGTATACAGTTACAGAACTAGGGCTCCAGCACAGTGCACTGTACATGGATCAGTTCCAGATATGCCTCGTGTGTATATACTATATATATAATTGCAGCCAATGTCAATCCACTGCAGGATGAAGGCCTCCTCAGCAATATTTCGAATATTGCTACACCTGACCACATCCTTTGTGAGTACAATGTTTTTACTACTACAACCATCCGTTTGAGATGCTGGCAATATTGCACTATTAACCGCCTTCTCTTTTTTTCTTTGATATGTTAAACAACTGAGCTATGGTTTTGGTAAAGGTGCCAGTGAGCACCGAAACGTTTACACTGCACAAATAAACACGGCATTTTGCTATACTCAGAAGTCCAGTGTATGCTGTTTTCTATACTACATTTTGTCCTTTTTGTAACGTGCGCCCCGGCTAATGATCTGAATACCTGTAGTGTGGCCACTTCTTTCTACATTATATATTAACAAGAGTGACACGTCATTGCCCGTGCATCCACAAAAACACATACAGACACACACAAATCCTGTTGTTAAATGTGAGCTTTTGGTTTGTAACCCTCTGAGTGCCAGAGAGATGTCAATCATATTGCAATGCGTTGGATAGCGCTCTGGCACTCAAAGGGTTAATGTGTGTGTATATCTCCAACCCACAGACACAAACATGAGTTTTTTTTTAGTGTCCAGTGAAATAAGAGAGAATGTCTGTTTAAATAAGGTTCCACTGAGGCCCTTAAAAAGTTACTGTGCACTTAATGTTTTTGGATGTTTTGCCCTGTCTTCTCAGCTCCCCGTCCGATAATACTGTGTATTCACCAGGCGAGGGATATACTGTAATGGTGCCCGATGGTGCAATAAGCTTCAGGAAGTAGCTTACCTCACCATTGGTTACCACTTCAGTGTCTCCCCACCCAGCACAGACACAGTATTGCTGGGCAGAGAGCAGTTTGGTATGGAGGGAATGGGCAAAACATTCATGGCAGAGTTTAATCTGGATGGGATGAATGGGACGGCAAGAGCAGTCTCACATGTGGTGTGTGGGAGGTGTTAGAGAAACGGTGAATGGGAGGGTGGGAGGTGTTAGAGATGCGGTGAATGGAAGGGTGGTAGGTGTTAGAGATGCGGTGAATGGAAGGGTGGGAGGTGTTCGAAATGTGGCGATGGGAGGGTTGGAGGTGTTCGAAATGTGGTGAATGGGAGGGTTGGAGGTGTTCAAAATGTGGCGAATGGGAGGGTTGAAGGTTTTAGAGATGAGGCAAATGGGAGGGTTGAAGGTGTTAAAGATGAGGCAAATGGGAGGGTTGAAGGTGTTAAAGATGAGGCAAATGGGAGGGTTGGAGGTGTTAAAGATGCTGTGAATGGAAGGGTTGGAGGTGTTAGAGATGCTGTGAATGGGTGGGTTGGAGGTGTTAGGGATGAGGCAAATGGGAGGATTGGAGGTGTTAGAGATGAGGCAAATGGGAGGGCTGAGGTGTTAGAGATGAGGTAAATGGGAGGGTTGTAGGTGGTGAATAGGAAGAGGCAGTTGTGAGAGATTTGTAGAATGGGAGGTAAAGAGGGCTGATAATATGGTGCATATGTGAGGGTACAGTGGGAGGAAGGCTTAGGGGAGGGTGGGATCACTGTGCCATGGAATGCCTTTCCATTGATTTTGAAAGGAGTAGCCACTGCTAGAGAGAGCTAGGAGTTAGCTCTCCTTTCACCCCAGGGCGAACTAGAAATATTTTATATATACCTAAACTTGAAAAAGATATGTACTCAGCATTAATCAGTGTCACTCCAAAACTTTATATACAATAACAAAAAAAAATATTTAATCTAGATCAGCATTTTGGCTCTAGCTCAGGCCTACATCCCCTGTAAAATTAGCACGTTGTATTAGTCATAACTGTTTAACAGGTGCTCACATTCACAGACACATGTACCTCAGTGTGAGCTACTTTAATGTCCTAGCACTGGCTAAGTTGTAGTCAATGTTCAGAGCATGTTGAAATACCTCACACAAGGTAAATAGCTCTGTATATGTGAGTGGCTCTCAGGTTGCCGTGGAAACCAAGCCAGTGGAGGTTGACTGACAAAGATGTAATTTCACTACAAAAGGGGCTGGGGTGGGGCTGGAGTCATTAAAACAATATCTTACAGAACACAGTATTAAAGAATATGATTGACAGTACACACATAACATTTTTTTAAACATCACTATTTTAATTTTTTCAGTTTAAACTGGGTTTGCTTTCTTTTTCTACCAGATCAATCTATCTATCTATAGACTGAACACAATGTTTGTGGAGAGCAAAGTAACCTATAATTAACCCTTCCCTATAATTAACTAGAGATGCACCGATACCAATTTTTTAAGACCGAGTACGAGTACCGATACTTTTTTTAAGTACTCACCGATACCAATTACCGATACCTTTTTTTGCGGTCATTTGCCAGTTTTCTAAGTACCTACATGTTTTAGGTACTTGGAAAACTGGCAAATGACCGCAAAAAAAAAGTATTGGTAATTTGTATTGGTGAGTACTTGAAAAATATTATGTGTATATTTTTTTATATATATGTATATATATATATATATATATATATATATATATATATACACATATATATATATATACATACACACATATACACACACCACCTCTTGACTCTTGATTCTCCCTTTTTGACTCTTTCTCCCACCTTTTGCTTCATTCTACCCCCTTGAGCCCCCTTTTGTCTTGGCTTTTGATCCCCCTTTCTCCCACTCCTCCTTGACTCACCCTTTTGCCTCTCTCTCCCTCCTGATCACCCCTCCTTTTGCCTCTTCTTGCCCCCCCCCCTCCTTTGGTCTCCTGATCCTTCCTCCTTTTGACTTTTTCTCCTTCTTCACCCCACTGTCTGCCTCCTTTACTCTCCTCTGCCGGGTGCTCGCTGTTCTCTCGCGAGCCCCGGCAGAGGTCAGCGTCGGAGCGTTGCCATGGTAACCCGCGGCAATGCTCCGACGCTGTAGGAGTGAGAAGGTGACCGGGGAGCATTGTGAGCAGCTCCCCGGGCTCCCTCTCTGCAGCACCGACCCTGACACAGGGTATCGGTGCTGGCATCGGCCGCATTTGCGCAAGTACAAGTACTCGCGCAAATGCTGGTATCGGCACCGATACCGATACCAGTATCGGTATCGGTGCAACCCTATAATTAACCCTTTCTGACTGTGCCTCTCTGTTTTCTTCCTTATTGTGCAGGTGTCACAAAGCGTGTTGATTGTGCCTGTAAGGACTTTGTACCTCTTATCTTCTTTTTCACTTAGCAAACATACAATTAAAGCCATCTAGTTTTATAACTTTACTTGTGGAACGATTTGTTTAAGAAATAAGCTGGAAATTGGGACTTTTAAAGAAATGACCTTACAGTGGGGATAGATAACCTTTGGCATTCTAGTTGTTGTGGACTACATCTTTTGTCTTCCATAGACATCCAGTGGCTGGCACAGGAGAGGGCTGGCAACATACGGCCCAGGGCCCCATATCTACTATCGTCCAAGCCCATTGTCCCAAAATTGTCCTTAATGCTTTGAATTAAAGCAAGTGATACCACAGAGCTTCCTGTTGAAATGGGGCTACATTAGTGATACTACAGTGCTTACAATTTATCCCTGTGAGTGCCAGAGGGGTACACAACACATTGCTTTTTCAATGTGTTGTGTACCCCTCTGGCACGAAAAGGGTTAAGTAAAGATAGAATGGTGATGCCATAGAGCTTGCAAGGGAAACGGATTATGCTATTAGTGCAGCTATGTTTGGATTGTAGCTCTGCGGTATCACTTGCATATAGATTCATTTCATAATTTCTGTGCTATCACTAGTGTAGCTCCATTTACAGCAGCAAGTGGGAGATTGAGTGAGGCACTGGCCCACCAGCACAGACACATGGCCAGCCCAGGGGGCAATTGCCCCCCAGGCCAGCCCTCCCCTGGGCTGGCAGGTGAAAATGGAAGTTGAAGTCTCCAACAGCTGAAGTACTTATTCCTGCCTTAAAATACTCCAGCATGTTTCCTTTAGCTCATATAGAGTCTGATGAGCTTGCGTGTATTCTTTTCTTATGACAATTTTTTAAAATGTTTCATTAGTACACTATGTTATTTTTTAGAACTTTTTTTTTCTTCCATATCTTTTTTTATTCTTTATTTTGATATCACTCCTTATCTTATTTTAGTATGATTTATTAATCTGGTAGTTTTACTGTGAAATTTTCAGCACACATACTGTCTTATAGACAGTTTTATATATATATGTATCTGGAACACAGGAATCTTCTGGAGGGCGTGGCCCTTGCAAAAAGAGCTCTCGGAGGCAGAGACTCCCATGCTGTACAACTACATCCCGCCCAAAATGCTCAGTTTGAAAAGTGTCCTTCCAGGAATAGGCCACAAAGGCAAATATCTCTTAGTTAGACTTCCCTTTTTATTTTTCTTTTGTAAGATCTGGGTTGTATAATCCCCGATTAGATGGACTCCTATTCCAGGTATTCTTTGTAAGTATTAAAGGGATAGTAATGTTTCATAATAAAAGCAGCTCTAATTAATCATCATAGTATTTGGACTTTGGAGAGTGTTATGTCAATTCTGTCAGAGTTGTTCAAGAGTAATTCAATGACAAAGTATCCCCTTCCCGCCCCTTTTACTGATGTAACACTGTTCAGCCAGATCAGAAGGGAGGTGCCCAGGTAGATTGCAGAGAGGGACAATCTTCAATTAAGGTAAGGGAAAAACCTGAAAAACTTGTCAAGGGGGGCAGGGCCTTCATTGTTCTCATAGGAAGAAGATTGTCCCCTTCTGTTATCTGTCTGGTCTTACAACCAGATTCCACATCTGAGAAGAGATGGCTTACACTAGGTAAAAGGGGCAGGAGGGGAACCTTTGCTTGTGAATATCTCTTAAACCATAACGGTTTGAGAGATTAGACTTATATCATTCTTCATGTTTTTTTAATACCTACAAAATAAAATAAAGATAAAACAAAGTATTACTATCCCTTTAAACAGTGCACTGACTTTTCAGGGCCGGTTCGGTGGAAGATGGCTTATGTTCATAGGCAGTTTTTCTCTTAGCTTCTATTAATGATTCTACTGAGGGCACAGTTCATCTGAGTACGTCCCTATTTTTCTGGCAGCCACATATTTATGTGGCTTTGGTAGTGTTCAGTTCACTCCATTGTTGACTTGCTTAGAAGCAGCACAACCATATCTTATGTAACAATTCTATGTTCCTACTAGCACTAGTGGGTTTTTAACCCCTACACTGCCTGTCTATTTGAATTCTTTGTTCTATGAGACTTTTCTCATTAATTGGGTACAGCCACTTGTTGACATTGGGGCTTTTTTTTTTTACCTATTTCTTGCTTTTTAGCAATTTATTTCATTTTTGACTTATTTGTGTTGCGTTGCCTTTAAGAATGGGATCGTATGGAGGCCATATTGCTTGTTACATAGAATGCTATGCTGGGACTTCTCTTGTGTCCGCACTTGTTTAAGAGGCAGTAAGGGTGTTAAAAGGTGTTTATAAACTTTACTGCTCACTACTGGAGGCCCATGGGATCAGGGGATGCTGTTTAGCAATGGCTGGAGTGCCACCATGGTATTTTTATTTATAGGAAACTACATTTCCCAGCATCCTATTCTTCCCAGGCTTTTGGCAAGGGAAGAGATGGACCTTGACAGACCCTCTTCCTTTTTGAATTCTCCTTGCTACAATGTTTCTGGTTTCTTCCTCTTGCTTACCACATTAACACCATGTACATAAGTACTGGTACTTTAGCACTTTTATTCTTCTGCTATTTTACTTCCTATTTTTAACATATAATGCTGGGATTTCATGATTGCGCCAGACCCAAGGGGAGGCATGGGCAATTCAAGGAAGTATTCAGGGGTCCCTCCTTACTAGGGAGTTTTATGGTATTCTCTGTCTTGCTCAGTGGCCCTTGCTCAGTCATTGGGGCCTCACCTAATGAACAGCAGTCTGCATGGGTTAAGGCCCTAATTTTCTCAGGCCTTAGATTTCTGGTCCATGGGATACCCTGCACCTCCCAAAGAGCACCTCAGTGATCTTGTCAGCTGGGATACTACTATTATTTTGAAATTTTCTGCCGAGGAAGAGAAAATGGATCCTCCGTTGATGATTTTGTTTGGGCTGTCGTACAAACGTTTATGGTATTGGAGGCTTCCGATTGTAGTTTCTCCTTCCATTATATTTTTAAGAGATGAAAAAAGGAAGTTTTCGTCCTTTTCATTCCTTGGGTCAATTGCTTATGGAGGAATGGAAAAAGCCTGACAGGAAGGTCCTCCTTAAAGGGATAGTAATACTTAAAATGTAAAAAATTATATATTGTAGGGTTTATCCCCCTGAGTAAAACAAGAGTACTCCCACTGCTGAAAGGTGTTTCATTCAAAAGTTATTAATTTTCAAAGTTGAATTTTTTAGGTTCAATATCACAGTGGCCTGAAGTTGTACAGTGGCACTGTTGCTACACCATCCTATGGAGATTTATGGTCCCGGGACCAGAGCTGTCCATAGGATCCGTCTGCATGACTCCTGGGGGCCTGGTTCGCCACAAGCTTGAGGAGATCATCTGTATTATTTCTGTGGCACATTAGCCATTTTTGTGGTGGACCAGTGGGTTTCTGGTTAATTACAGAAGGGTACCACATAAATTTCAATTTCCTTTCACCATGTCCAATCTTCATGTCCAGAGTTCATTGCAATCCCCAGTGAAGCTGCCTATTTTTGAACATGGTAGCTTCCCTGCTGGACATGCAGGTGTTAATACTAGTTCCTTCTCATTCTACTCCAATATTTCCAAAGTCCTCAAGTGGTTGTCATCCTATTCTGGACTTAAAATGCCTCAGCCGATTTGTGCTTGCTCCACAGTTCAAGATGGAGTCCTTGTGCTCTGTAATTCTTTGGTGTGTCATGGGGAGTCTCTGGCTTCCCCAAATACATGTGCACATTCCTATACATGCAGATCATCAGCATTTTCTGTGTCTGCTTTCCAAGATCATCATTTTCATGTCACCACTCTTCCCTTTGGGTTGGTATCTGCTCTGTGGGTGTTCACAAACGTCATGCTAACATCCTCTCTGAAGGGTTTTCTTTGACTCCCTCTCTGGACAACCTTTTACTAAAGGCTTCTTCAGTGGAGCTTTTGCCCACTCAACTTGTTTTGCATATCCATACTAGAACAACATGGTTGGGTTCTGAATCTCCATAAATCTCTGGTTCCATCCCAGGTGCTTAACTTTCTCGATATGAGATTCTGCATTCTTCAGGCAAAGGTTTTATTAATGGTTCTGATGTTGTCCCCCGAGATGACTCATGCTGTATCCCAGCAATCTGCCATGGTGCTAGAGTACATGAAGTTAGTAGGAAACCTAGTCTCTGTCTGGAAGCAGTCACTTTTGCTCAGTTTCACAAGAGGGAGTTACAGCTGGAAATCCTCTGGAATAGGTTCAGACTACAGTTGCAGTCCGGTAAGAAGGAGGATATTTGCTGGTGGCTTCGGAAGCATCATCTGTCCCTGGGACAGCCACTGATTACACAAATTGGGTCATAGTCATGACCGACACTAGCCTGATAGGCTGGATTGCCAGTCTGGGTCTCCAGACAGCATAATGTCTTTGGATCAGGGCAGAGAGAGCTCTGTCCATAAATTTTCTGGAGCTTCAGATGACTCACCTAGCTGTGTGGCATTGGTCTCAGTCCCTCCAGGAACCCCGGTACAGATCCAGTCAGGAAAAGTGATGTTGGCCGTTTATATCAACAGACAGGAGTGAGGCTGTGTTCGACAAGGTTCAACTGATTCTCATTTGGGTGGAGGCTCACTTGTCTCAACTGTTCACCTTCCAGAATTAGACAATGTCGTGGAAGACTTTCTCAGTCACCAGTGGATACTGTTTTTTAGGAGCTCAATCAGAATGTATTCAACTCCATATTGGACCTAATAGCCTCTTGGCTGAACCACAAGGTTTCTCAGTTCTGTGTCTGGTCCCGAGATCCTCTATCTCTTGCTGTAGATGTGATGGCCATTCCATGGCTCTTTCCCCTATTATATGTGTTCCCACTGGTTCCCTTGATTCTCAGGTTGCTGAGGAAAATCATAATGAAGTATGCTCATATCATGCTAATTTCCATGTTCTGACCCATTAGGTCAGATTTTTGTATATTTTAAATCTATCTGTGGCTTGGTCATTATGGCTCCTTCTGCATCTGAACCCTTTGTCTCGGGATCTACTTTGCCATCCATGTGGAGAAGTTTGCTTTGACAGCTTGGCTCTTGAGGCCAACATCTTGAGAAAGAGGGGGTTTCCTGACTCTGTCATTGCTACCATGCTACAGGTTGGACAACCGGCTTCTTCCAAAGCATATCGCAGGGTATGGTTCCTGTTCTGTTGGTGGTGTTAGAATCGGGGGTCAAGGCTGCGTCCTTTCTGACTCCTTGTTATCTTGGCTTTTCTTCATTATGGTCTTCAGAAAGGGCTTGGTCTTAAATCTCTTAAGGTTCAGAATTCAGCTAGTTGTGTCCTTTTCAGGAGGCATATTGCCGTATAGCCTGATGTGCAAACTTTCAAGGGTATAGCTGATGCATAACTGGTCTTTTCAGGATCACAGTTCTCAGTGAGATTTGCACCTGGCTGTGGGAGTATTTCAGTAGGCCTATCTCTTGGCTATTGTGTTGGTTCGGTGGGTGGCCAAAATTCAGCCTTTATCGTGTTATCCTATATTTTTGGTCTTCCATCCTGACAGGCTGGTTCTGAGAACTCCCATAGGGTTTCTCCCTGAGGTTGTTTTTAAGTTTCATATCAGCCAGGAAATTGTTCTTCCTTCTCTCTGTCCATCTCGACTAATAGACAAGATCAGTAGCTTCATCTCGTAGATGTGATTGAAGTAATATGTTCATTGTACACAGATCTTTTGGAAACATGTTGGCTTTTTTTTGTCATCCCTGTGAAATTAAGGATATGTATACAATGTTGCAATCTCCCTGCAGTACTGATTGATCTGTACTGATTGATGTGCTGTACAAATGGCTTTTCTACATTGTTTCAATGTCTTTATTACATTGTATCACTCTTTGCTTTTACAGTCCCAAACAGAATGCTTTCTGGAAAAGAAAATCATATTTCCTCCCTGCCAGGGACATAAAAGTATGAAAAAAAATTGTGAAGATGTGTAATTTGGCTGTACATATTAAGTACTTGCAAATTATTTAAAGTCAAAGTAAGGGTTACTGTTCCTTTAATCTTGCTACACATTTAGCATACCCTTTTTATTGCGGTTTTAACGTTACACTTTTACAGTGTGACAATCTTCGAGTAAAGGTATTCCATCATTTGACGGCACAGGTGTAAACTGTGGTGGCACACGATTGTGTTTTATGGAAAAGTGTCAATAATAAGAATAATTTGCTGTTGGTAATTTTTCATTATTGTCTGTAAAAATGAGTTTCATGGGTTTGGCAGCCCTGATATAAAGGAATGTACAGTATGCACTGATTACTTTCTTCATTGTCAAAGAATTCCTAGCAAAACCACCATAATCAGGGAAGGATTACAGGCCAAAGGCAATAAAACTGAACTAAAATACATGCTTTTAGATTGCAAGTGTCCCAAGTCCTTGGGGTAAACCCACATTTTGAAGAGAGGAGTTTCCAAAATAAACATGTCATAACAATACCTAGAATTTGTCTTGTGTCATTCTGCACACACACACACTCACTGAGGCTGATGAACTGAGAGGAACTGGAGCAGTTCAGTGGCAAAACAAATGTATCACGGAGGACAAATAAAAATCTCCATTAATGCAAATGGTGCATTTAACCCTTTGAATGCCAGAGGGGTATGGAAGACATTGCAGTTTCAATGCTAAAGAGGTATCTGATGCAGTGCTTTGGAGACTTTCTAGCACTGAAGTTTTTTAAAATTTGCTGTGTAACCCTTTAAGGACCAGAGAGTGAGTGTGTGTGTGTGTGTGTGTGTGTGTGTAACAGTTGGCAGAGGATAATGGCAGCTGTAGTCCAACAACTGCTGGAGGTATGCATCTTGCCTATCCAGAGATGGATATATAGCCATCAGCTGCAGGCATCTCTTTATTTGTGTGACATGAGCAAAAAAAGGGGGGAAAGGTTGTTGTTGGGCAACCTGGGCCTCACTCGTTTCCATCTTTACTTTTTACAAGCCAAGTGTCCTGTCCTTTACAGTAATTCACAAACCATTTGATACCAAACAACCAGTTCCAGAACTATTCTTTGCTCCAGTAAATGTTTAAGTTTCAGCCCCTTTGTATTGACTTTGGGATTCGCAACAGAGCAGGATCTAACTAACCATACTTCTGAAATCGGAGCTATTATTTATGTTAGTGCTCTGCATACAGGAAGTCAGTGATTTTCCGAGAGGGAAACAGGAAATATTTCCTCCCTTTGATAAAGGGCTCTTTTGTATTAACTCTTTAAGTATCAGAGGGATGCTTTGCAATGCAATGTGCACCCTCTGGACTTTAAAGGATTAATTTCTTAGATGCTTCTGTGCGCGACAACACAGTGCAAAGCAATATATTGGCAACCTCTCTCATATCCAACGTGTTAACAAATGGCCTATAGACATTGTTGATGTATTAATATTTGCTTCCTTCTGACAGAAAACTGTTCCATGCAGTGACGGAAAGTCTGTGTTTTCAAGTCATTATAACCCACTGTGATGTTTTACCTCAAAATACAAGTTAATTGATTCAGTAATTCTCACAGATAATTCCTAGGACAAGGTGTTAAGATGGATAATATAGTTAGTAACAGAATAGGTCTTATGAACTAAAAGAAAAGAGGAGCAATGCCATTTAAATAAATTGGAATTTAATAGGTCCCCTGTAATGCATGGCCTTATGTACTAAGAGATTTTCTGTGGATTTCAGGAACATTGTCCTGCACCCAGGTACAAAGCAGACTGTGCATGTTTGCACCTATGTACAAAGCCAATCCAATGGAAAATGGTATCTGCCTTCCATCTGTCAGCACCATAGGAGAGAAGTGGGTGTGACAAGGTAAAAAGGCATCATTAGCATATGTCTGCATCCAAGGTTCAATATTACTAATTATACATAGAAGCAGGGAAATTAGGTGATCTATGTGCCTGTTTCAGAACGCCTAGTTCATACAGGTGCCACAGGGGGCATGACACTTTCTGTTGCTCTGCCTGAACCCTGTGTTACCTACTGCCCCAAAACATCCTATTCTATACTACCCTATCGTAAGTAAACTATCCCCTACTAACCCTCTGTGTCCTATCCTGACCTCAGATTAACCCTGGTTATTTAAAAAGTAATATGGGGCTCTGCAAAAGATTTGTTCCCTCCCTTAACAAATTTAGCCAAAAAAATATAGTCTGTTTACCCCATATTACTCTTTAATTAATTTATGAAACTAAAATAAATTAATAAGGAGTACATTTTATGGGACCTGGAGGAAGAGGTGATGCAAAGGGCACCCGTTATGTAAGATCGGTTCCTTCCTCCATGCCCATTGACTGGCTGGGAAGAAGAGGTTACTCTGCAGCGGTCATGATCTACATTCCAAGCAATCATGGTTTAAAGCCCCCTTTAAATCAGTGTGTGTGTGTGTGTGTGTGTTTGTGTTTGTGTTTCTGTAATGTACTGTATTCTAATTTGGCCACAGACTATTCAGTTCCAACTATTTTGTTACAGTGGTCCAGGGAAGGACATCATAAGTAAATCTGAGAGACCTATAATATATATTGGTGTTATTAAAGTGGAACTACCACCGCTAAGCAACTTTGTTTCTAATAATTCCCTATCTGGCGACTAGCTGCTTAGTAGCGCTAGTCGCCAGAATTATTACCTGGTTATGGAGAAATAGGCATTCATCCTCGGCTGACAGGCAGGATGGAGTGCGGACATCTTCCCTAGTGACGTCCGTGCACCTGCGCTGTCAGTCCCAGCCGGCCGTAGGAGGCATTGCTAGGAGCCATTCAGCTCCGGAAGGGACTGCCTGACGTCACTAGGGTAAGATGTCCGCACTCCATCCTGCCTGTCAGCCGAGGATGAATCCATATGTCTCCATAACCAGGTAATAATTCTGGTGACTAGCGCTACTAAGCAGCTAGTCACCAGATAGGGAATTATTAGAAACAAAGTTGCTTAGCGGTGGTAGTTCTGCTTTAATCAAGATAAAGAGGTGAGATTCTGGATAAAACCAATTGCACCATGGGTGGGAGGAGGACAATTACACAAATGCCTATTGATTTAATATTTAAGGTTCTTTTAACCCCTAGAATGCTAGAGAGGTCCTCAGTGCATTGTGAAGCAATGTGTTAGAGAAATCTATAGCATTCAAGCGGTTAAAAGTCCCATTTAAATCAATGTGATTTTTTATTTTCCCTCTGAAGGGGGTTTGGTTTGCTCCAGAATTGCTTGATAAATAAAGATCATAGGGCCATATGTATAAAAGCAAAGTGGAGTTATTCTGTAGTAAACCAACTTCACTGTAGGGAGGGAATAAAAATACCTGTTAAAGGGATTGTAATACTTCAAAATTACTATCCCTTATATTGAAGCCCTTTAAAAACCAAATTAAATGCCACCAGCTGCATCTCTCAAACCTTTATGGTTTGAGAGATAGCCGCTTTTAAACTTTGCTCTCCACAAAATCATTGTTCTTGCTGCAGCAGGGAAATCTGGTCCCGGGACTGGCGGATGCTCTTCAGCAGAGCTGAGATCTCATTATGGAAGACAAGATCCTTCACTAAAACGGTCTTCTACGTGTGCTTGGTAACCAGGCACACATAGAAGACCGTTTTAGTGAAGGATCGTTTCCTCTATAACGAGATCTGGCTCTGCTGAAGAGCCTCCGCTTGATTCAATGAACGGATTCCCCTGCT
The DNA here is from genome assembly GCA_037306005.1 of Rhinophrynus dorsalis. Classification (NCBI taxonomy): domain Eukaryota; kingdom Metazoa; phylum Chordata; class Amphibia; order Anura; family Rhinophrynidae; genus Rhinophrynus; species Rhinophrynus dorsalis. The sequence goes on along the minus strand of CM074718.1, from coordinate 638,580,517 downwards.
GCAGCAAAAACGCTGATGTCAGGGGAGAGGCAGGGGAGAGCGAAGTTTAAAATCGGCTATCTCGCAAACCATAAAGATCTGAGAGATGCTGCTGGTGGCATTTAATTTAGTTTTTTAAGGGCTTCAATATAAGGTAAGTAATTTTGAAGTATTACTATCCCTTTAAATTACATTTGGCCTTTAAACCCCATGACTGCTAGAGATGTGATAAATGCATGGCAAAGCATTCAGCTGGTTAAAAAGCTCTAATCCAGTTCATGGGAAATTTAGGAAGTTTTTATTTGTCCCCTGTGGTGAAGTTGGTTTATTCCAGAATAACCCACTTTGCTTTTATAAAGACGGGCCATAGTTCTTAGGTCCAACCCCTACCCATGTATTTGACTAAGAGATCTGCTTTTATTCCTCTGCTCAAGATGTAGTTAATTCCTGTCCTTGCGTCTTTTAGTGACTACATCGCCCAACATTTGCAACCATAGCCAGAAGTGATTAGAGTTGTAGTTCACAACAGCTGGAGGTCCAGCAATTGACTACCTTTGTCCAACACGTTGTTTTATATGTGCACCATTCATCAATCCATGTTATAAATCTAGTTTATTATGTTTCTGGACCACTGAGTATGTGATCTCCTCACTTTACAATGGCCTTGAACTTCCCTATTCTGTTTATGAGACAAATATGATTTGTGGGTTCCATCAGAGCAATCTCATTACTAGTAAGGTCAATATAAACACTCCCATTTCATAACAGAGGTGTAATTACATTTCGGATGAAGTCATTTAACGCATTGAGTAGAATGAAGGCATGGAAACCTACCCACCATTATGTCAACTCAATGGAAATACTGAGGCTGATATACTTTTTTAAGAAGAATTTGCACATTTCTGGGGCAGACCAGCTTCACCATGAGGGACACCTAAAATTATTCATTTAAATAGGATTTTTAAACAACTTATTTAAATCAATGGAAATTTGGGAAAATCTATTTACCCTATGTTGTGCAAGTGCTTTGTTCTAGAAGTAATCTTCGTAATAGTAGTAGTAGTATTAGTAGTAGTAGTAGTAGTAGTAAAATAAATAGAAATTGCAACAGAAGAATTTGTAGAAGTAGTAACATACATTGTAGAAATTGAACTAGTAGTAGTGGTAGTAGTTGAAGTAGAATGAAATAGAAGTAGTAAGATAAGTAGTAGTAGTAATACAAGTAGTAGTAGTAGAATTAGTAGATGTACTAATAGAAGTAGTAGTAGTAGTAGTAGAATTAGTAGCAGGAATATAATTAGCAGATGTACAAATACAGGTAGTAGTAATACTAGTAGTAGTGGTAGTAGTTGAAGTAGAATGAAATAGAAGTAGTAAGATAAGTAGTAGTAGTAGTAGTAGTAGTAATACAAGAAGTAGTAGTAGAATTAGTAGATGTACTAATACAAGTAGTAGTATCATTAGTAGTAGAATTAGTAGCAGGAATATAATTAATACCATAAATAAAAGATGAATCTCGCACTCAGGATTTGGTTAATAAAGAGTTATGTAATAATTTTATTCGTCAGCATTGTACTTGCACTACGTTTCGGGGAATGACCCCTTCGTCAGGTGCTTAACAAAAGTAAACTTCTATCACCATTTAAATACAAAAAAGTGCGCCAAAACTGAGTAAATTGACAATCTAATTACCTAATTAGAGATCACAATTAGTGCATGTTAGTAATTGAAAACAACCATGCAGTAATCCCTCCACCTAGTACATGAAAAACATATTAAATGTTTAACAAATCAAATAAATAATACGTTATTTATTCAAATTCCTAATGAACTAGAATGAAGAAATAGACAACAATATACTTAAAATCCCACGTATTTTACAGAGCAAAGCTATGTGAAAGCTTGTTCTGTCTTCTCCCCATTATATGGAGAAAGTTGAGATAAGTCCACTCCGAATATGGATTTGATAGGATTTATTCTTTCCATTCATTAATAATTGAATAATAGAGTGAACTCTCTCGACTCTTTCATTATTTAATCACAAGTGGACATTAATATAACGTTTAATTAGTTACTTTCTTGAATGTTTAGTAACATGCGCTGATGGTCACAGCGCGCAATGTGTTAAAATGTGAATCATGCTACTGTAATAAGTTAATAAGTATTGTTGTCTATTTCTTCATTCTAGTTCATTAGGAATTTGAATAAATAACGTATTATTTATTTGATTTGTTAAACATTTAATATGTTTTTCATGTACTAGGTGGAGGGATTACTGCATGGTTGTTTTCAATTACTAACATGCACTAATTGTGATCTCTAATTAGGTAATTAGACTGTCAATTTACTCTGTTTTGGCGTACTTTTTTGTATTTAAACGGTGATAGAAGTTTACTTTTGTTAAGCACCTGACGAAGGGGTCATTCCCCGAAATGTTGTGCAAGTACAATGGTGATGAATAAAATTATTACATAACTCTTTATTAACCAAATCCTGAATGCGAGATTCATCTTTTATTTATGGTATTCGACAACGGGCCAAGTTGTGACACTGACCCAAAAGTTTCTCCAGCACCGGATTTAGTGAAGAGTGGTGAGCTGAGGTAATTATTTCTAAGTCTGCAGGAATATAATTAATAGATGCACAAATACATGTAGTAGTAGTAGTAATAGTAGTAGTACTAGTAATAGAATTATTATCTCATCCCTGGCAATTGTCCCATATTTCTAGGGGAAGTACCTGGATTTTGGTGTCCCTCTTGTTATTCCTGGTGGTGAAACTGAGTATCACTCCAAATGTCTATGTTCATTATGCACTTTGTATTTAAATGTTAGTAGATTATGGGATTCCCCACATGTAATGTTGCCTATTTCTGTGGTTTCATGTAGTATTTAGGAATTTGTCTGTTATGCTGTAGAAGACACATTTTATGTCTGTTTTCTGTGGGTGTCGTGCTGCTTGGTGCTAAGGACAACTAGCGATGTTCTGTAAAGTAAATTACCAGGGAAAAAGTGATCCTGAAAATGTGCTTTGGAATGTGTAGTGTGCAGTACGGCTTTGATATTTCTTTTTCTTTTTATGTAATATGAAATGTATTTAAATTACATCCCTTGCATGCTAGAGATGACCCCTAAAATAAACAGAGAAATCCATGTTTCTGTGTGGCAAGTGCTTTAAGATGTATTTTCATTTCAAGTCTTGATAACTTTTGTTTTTTGAAATAAGTTACAAATCAAATATATTTCATAAAATAAATGTTCCAAGAGGCTCCAATCAGGGCTTGATTTACATCCTAGATGCTAAGACCCCGCCCACAGCCCCATCAGCTGTTTCCTGGCACAGAAAATATGTTTAGCCTGCGACATGCAAAGACTAAAAAAGAAGTTAAATGGATAATAACATAATATATAGTAAAATATATATTGTAGGGTTTATCCGCCTGAGTAAAACAAGAATACCCTATCTGCTGAGAGTAGGGTTGCCACCCAGCCGGTATTTTACCGGCAGGCCGGTAAAAAATTGGCTTCTGTCCAATGTTAAGTCTATGGAGGGAATGCCACAGCCGGTATTTTTTTGATGAAAAGGTGGCAACCCTAGCTGAGAGTTGTTTTACTGAAATTACTGCAGCTCAAGCATTCATTTTTAGGTGCACTATCTCAGTGGCCAGAAAGTTTACAGTGGTGCTGTTGCTACGCCGTCTTATGGTGGGTTTTGGTCAAGTGACCAGAGCTGTCCATAGGATCATGTAGCAACAGATGCACTGTACAATTTCACATCTCAGGAGTGAGAGTAGCTTTCTTTTAGGAAGATAAACCCAACATATTTTACATATTGAGTGTTACTATCCCTTTTAAGCAGAACATTCACATTACAACAACTTGTGTTTATTAGCTTATAATTACGAAAAGTAGGTAAGCGTGTTTTTTTTTTTTAATTTTTTTAATTTTACTTACCTAGTACTAAAGATATGAAGATTTCCGTGTTGTGCGTCACACAGTATGAGCGGCACAAAGCAGCAGGACTTCCCATATCCCTCCCAGCTGCCACAGGGAGCTTGTTCACACTTCCCATCGAGGTGGGAAGTCCTGCTGCTTTGTGCCACACATACTGTGTGCCACACAATGCGGAAGTGCCCGATTATAAATCTTCATATCTTCAGTACTAGGTAAAATTTAAAAAAAAACAGTGCTTATCTAGTTTTAGTAATTAAAAGCCAATGGACACAAGTTGTTGTAATGTGAATGTTCCACTTTAAATAAACAGTCCAGAACATTATATAAACTGGTAAATAAAATGATCAGATGATTACATAAACTGGATATTACAGCATTATGTAGGGCCTTATGCAGAAATTAAAAGTGGAGAAAATCTGTTTTCTATCTGTCTGCCTGTCTATCTATCTATCTATCTATCTATCTATCTATCTATCTATCTATCTATCTATCCATAAGTCTGTGTCTGTCTATCCAAATGTGTCTTTGCCTATCTGTGTGCCTGTCTATTTATCTGTCTGTGTCTGTCTCTGTGTATCTTGTCAATGTACCTGAATCACAGTTACACCATACGGGAACACAGCACTCATAGTAAAGTGGAATTAAAGAGCTAATTTTTATTATGAAGAATATAGGATAGAATGCTAGAAATGTGTGCATGCGCTGAAGGCATTTTTCCTGTGTAGATACATATTGCACATGTTCTAATCCAGGAAGCTGTATAACTAACGCTTCTTGAATTGGACATAAAAATTAGCTTATACGACAACACTAAACAGAAGTATAAACTTGTTCGCAATAACACTGCTTAAGGAGCATTTGTTTTTTCCACTCACAGATTCGTTAATCCTGACCACTCCCAGAAAAATAAAATATGCACAGCTGTTCCTTAATCTTGATTTTTCATGCTCAATTCAACAAAATCATGAGCAAACCTATTCGCTAGTGGTTTCTAGATTGGAAATAGTGCATGCGCACGTTTCTTGCATTCCGCCCATAGATCCTGCTGTCTTGTCATTAGTCATGCATAGGCAAACTGTGTGAGGCAGATCTACGATGGAAAAGTGGAGCAATTTTGGGGCAATCCTTTTGTACCATAGGGATAGAATAAAAATGTAATTTGATTAAAGCAGGGTTTTTAACCCTTTTAGTTGCAGAGGCTTTGGAAATCCCTCTGGCACTCAAAGGATTAATCCTTTGCATGCAAGAGAGTGAGTGATCTTCAGTGCAGTGCATTGGAGCCCATTTGATAATTCCAGGGTTAAAAATGCATTTAAATCAGTGAGAATATCAGGACTTTTTCTCACCCTTATGGTGCAATTATCAGTAGGAGCATTATCTATTTACAGTGCCCTTTGGATAACTGCCTCCTCTGATCCAGTCCATGCAATAAAACACTATTATTGATGAGATCAAAGTCCAGAACATAGAGTATATTGTCGACCTTTGAAAACCCATGGACAGCAAGCAAGGTGTATTGTACAAGTCTTGAATGACAGGAAAACTAATATATGAAACCTATTCTCAAAGCTTTAAACATATTCCAGATATATTTATTTTAGTACTCTATACCTTGGGATTTTAAAAATGTTTATTTTATTTTTCCTAAAATAAATGTATTACTACCATTTCAGACAAAACATTAGATCCATATCACAGCACTTGTTACAAATGTTTTTCATTCATGTCAGGAAGGCTGTGAGAATCTGATCTCATGATAGTGATGTCATTCCTTGGCTGAATAGGCAATCAACAGAGGCATGGACAGCAGGCAGTGTCCAAAAGGAAACCAGCACTTACAAGAATCCTATATTGGGGAACACATTGGCATACATTTGGTCATTCCTTCTACTAAATTAATGCCACATTAGGGAAGATAGGACCTTCTTTCTTCCATGGGGTTTCCACAAGAAGGCTGTTTTCTCCAACAATGCTTGAGATGGCATGTTTCTGCCTCCTTCTGTGGGTGTGTGTGTGATTGCATATTTGCATGATGATGGCACGTGTGTCCATCTGTCTCTGCAATGCGTTGCGTACATCTCTGGCACTCAAGGGGTTAATATGAGTTTTCTTGCTGTGGAGCAATGTGATACACTTGTATATACATCACATAGTCTGATCTCCTAATAAAGAGGGATACCAGGATGGAGACTTGGGACAGAGGGGTTTGGGTCTCAGAGAGGAACTGTCCTTCCTAAAGAGTGACACAGGAGGTGTGCAGTCCCATTGCCCCTACACCAGAAACCTGCACCGGTTTATAGTGGCCAGTTTATATAGCAGTTTATATTTTCCTGTAATACAGAAGTTACAGGTGGACCTGGATAGGACATGGCCCATGCAGTGTGAATGCAGTCATGTCCATCCAGTTGTGCATTATGTTAGTTTGTTGAATGTACACATTATAAATGAAAATCTGGGTAGGTCTTGTTTCCTCCCTTATGAGAACAAAGCCATAAAAAGCAGTTCTGACTACTCTACTGTTGTAATGTACACTTTACATACCAGTTTGGCCAGTATAAGCAATAGTTTGTTTACCAGAAGCGTATGCATTGCATTGAGAAGAAATGAGTTGTGCACCCCTCTGGTGCTCATGGGGGAAAACGTCAGTTTCTCTCTGTGTGTTTTAGGGTAGTGACTGTAGCAGGAAAAAGTGGATCAGGTAATCAGGAGTTTAGTAACATAGTTGACGAGGCTGAAAAAGACATGCATCCATCAAGTCCAGCCCATGCCAGAACACCCCTGTTGATCCAGAGGAAGGCAAAAAACCCCCCTGAGATCACTATAAACAGGAAATGACAGATATAATCAGAGCTGGTTTTCCGCCAGGTCAATAACCCAGTATTGGTGACGTGGTACCTTTGTGTGTACATTTTTTGGCACCTTATCCACCAAGAATAAGGTGATCTGATACCTTTCGATTTAGATATTCACTCCTGGATATAATGCAAATAATACATAGATAGACTGCTCTTTGAAGGACACCTGCCAGGATCAGTCAATGTGTTAAACAGATTGAGTGACTTATTTCTAGCGAATAATTCCTGTTTAACCAGTAAAATTAAAACAAAATGTTCTATGGTTCACTGCAGGGTTTCTTGTCTTAGAATACATATAACAGGGCTGGTTTCTTGTTTCAGTTTCCTTGCCTTCAAACTAGAAGGCAGTTCTGTGTCCTGTTCCAGTGCTTTGTAACCACAGTCCTCAAAGCCAGACTGAAAGATATCCGTTATCTGTATACAGGCGTGGGCTCTTCACAGCCGTTGTGGACCAGTGATGGGAAATTCAGAGGCTGATGTGCTAAGTAGAAATTTAGTAATTCTGCAAAATGACAGATGTATAAACATACTCATTAATTTAAATGAAGATTTTTTTTAACCCCTTCAATGCTTTGGCTAACACAGTACAACCCATTACCCAAAATGAACAAAAGCTGACGTTGCTCTTGTGTAGGAGATTAGAGTAAGAATGATACCTTTATTGGCTATCTGCTTGGCTCTAAGATGCATCCTAGAACCACTCAGCCAATAAAGGTATCAGTTTTACTCTGCTGATCTCCTGCTATTTCTATGGCTAATGCAGTACCACCCATTACCCGATCTGAACAAACGCTGACATTGCTCTTGTGTAGGAGATTAGAGTAAGAATGATACCTTTATTGGCTATCTGCTTGGCTCTAAGATGCATCCTCAAACCACTCAGCCAATAAAGGTATCAGTTTTACTCTGCTAATCTCCTGCTATTTCTATGGCTAATGCAGTACCACCCATTACCCGAACTGAAAAAAGCTGACATTGCTCTTGTGTAGGAAATTAGCAGAGTAAAAATTATACCTTCACTGGCTAACTGTGTGGCTCTAAGATGCATCCTAGGACCACTCAGCCAATAAAGGTATCAGTTTTACTCTGCTAATCTCCTGCTGTTTCTATGGCTAACGCAGTACCACCCATTACCCGATCTGAACAAACGCTGACATTGCTCTTGTGTAGGAGATTAGAGTAAGAATGATACCTTTATTGGCTATCTGCTTGGCTCTAAAATGCATCCTCAAACCACTCAGCCAATAAAGGTATCAGTTTCACTCTGCTAATCTCCTGCTATTTCTGTGGCTAACACAGTACCACCCATTACCCGAACTGAAAAAAGCTGACATTGCTCTTGTGTAGGAGATTACCAGAGTAAAAATAATACCTTTATTGGCTAACTGTGTGGCTCTAAGATGCATCCTAGGACCACTCAGCCAATAAAGGTATCAGTTTTACTCTGCTAATCTCCTGCTATTTCTATGGCTAACGCAGTACCACCCATTACCCGATCTGAACAAAAGCTGACATTGCTCTTGTGTAGGAGATTATCAGAGTATTGCCTGTTTAATAAAATAGTGCTCTAAATAGCAAACCTTTTATTCATTTATTAATCTATAGTGCCAGTACTTTAAAAATATGTATATTTATACTTTAGGAGAGTGTGTAACTAAAGATGCATTGAGTTATTGTTCTCCCTGAATCATCTAAACACAATGTCTACATTACAGTCTGATAAACAGCACATTTTTAGAGAATACATGTCTTCAGTGTGGCATTATCATTAAATACCTGCTTGCATTTGCTCATAGACTGGCTAGTTAGATGCAGGCAATTGGAACTGTTTACAGTGAATGAGAAGTATGATCTTCTAGATATTACTGACACCTTCTTGGATGAGACACATGACTGAGCAGTCAGACTACAGGGATATTTTGTTTTTAGGAGGGATATGATAAAAAAGAGAACACACTTTTAACATCAAGTATAAGGAAATACATTAACTCTTAAAGTAACAGAGTGGTGCATAACTCATTGCTTTGTAATGTGTTGTCCACCCCTTGGTACTCAAAGGACCAATGATGAAACCAGTGAGACCCTGAATGTTGAAACACAAAATGGCAATGGGGGGTGTCATGAGGGGTCATGATACCCCTCTTGAGGTCTGAAGTACTTTATTAATACAAATTACATATATAATTTAAAAAAAGAAAATCATTGTTACACATAAATTAATTATTTAATTACATTTTCACACAAATTACATATACAATAAAAACAAACGCCTTTTTTTTTTATACATATACAGGTTGCCTATTAACCCTATGAGTACCAGAGGGGTAGCAAACACGTTACAATACCTCTCTGGTACTCATAGGGTTAATCTTGCAATACAAAATACGAGGGCATGTAGAATATAATAGGAGAAGAAAAATGACGGATAAAAATGGTGAAAGAAAGTCATGGGAGCACTGTAGTCCACTTTTCAAGGGGGAGGGGTTAAAATGTCGGATGTACAATATTCGTAGAATTAATATTGTGAAAGAAAGCACTGTAAGTCGGATTTGGAAGGGGAAGGGTTAATTGTCGACTAGAACAATATTTGTCGGATTAATGTGGTGGAAGAAAGCATTGTACGTTGACTTTTAAAAGGGGGGTTAATATGTCGAGGGGGCAGTCTGTCGGATTTTGTTATGTGGGAAACACATCTAACTCTGAACTTGATCTTTCTGTGGTCAAATGTACATCTATTTCCTAGGACTTTTACATTTTGCACGTTTTTTATTCGCGGTAGGTGGAAAAAAGCAGACAGGGCCAGTTTTGTTACTACTCTGAAAAGTGCTGTCTACGCCAGTTTTGTTTTACCATGGTTCTGCAATAGACTACAGATGTAACACATTTGCAAAATTCGCGCAACTTGTTTTTCTTGTAACGCTGGTTTTAGCGCGGGTAATAGAATCGAGCCCTATACCTTTTATCCAGTCTCTGTTAAACTGAGCACAGAGAATGCTGTACAGAATTGTCCTAGTGCTGGTGATATGTGAGGGGAAGAGATCCCTTCTACACTGACAGCACCTCGAAAATCCTGTATGCTAATAGGGACCTTCTCCAGCCTTCCCCTTCCATCTGACAATTTTTGTGAATATATCAATGTGTGTTCAGATCGAATTGTCAGAGTGATTCAAACACAATGACACTATCATACCTACACCACATCAACATTTAGTGCATCTAGGCCCTGGTTTCCTCCAGTCAGTACTATGATGAATGCAAATCAATAAATATTAAGTATAATGGTCTTGCTATTACTGAACTAAGTTCCTTATGTACCCTTGGGTGTATACCATCAGGTGCAAGTGCTTTATTCACCATAACCATTTCCAGTCTCTTTTGGACTTAAAGGGATAGTAATGTTTCATAATAAAAGCAGCTCTAATTAATCATCATAGTATTTGGACTTTGGAGAGTGTTATTTCAATTCTGCCAGAGTTGTAGTTCAAGAGTAATTCAATGACAAAGTGTCCCCCTCCCGCCCTTTTTACTGATGTAACACTGCTCAGCCAGAGCACAAGGGAGGTGCCCAGGTAGACTGCAGAGAGGGACAATCTTCAATTAAGATAAGGGAAAAACCTGAAAAACTTGTCAAGGGGGGCAGGGATTTCATTGTTCTCATAGGGAGAAGATTGTCCCCTGCTGTTATCTGTCTGGTCTATGGACTGGATTCCACATCTGAGAAGAGATGGCTTACACTAGGTAAAAGGGGCGAGAGGGGAAACTTTGCTTGTGAATATCTCTTAAACCATAAAGGTTTGAGAGATAAGACTTATATCATTATTCATGTTTTTTTTAATGCCTACAAAATAAAATAAAGCTAAAACGAAGTATTACTATCCCTTTAAGTAAGCCATGTACATGATGGACTAAATACTGGTATTCTCTCTGTTTGCCCATAAACTGCCATTGTTGCTTCATTTGTATATACAGATTAAAATAAGGTGTCAGCCATAGCCTTATTCTCCCTAGTTAATTCACCTGTCTCAGTTTAAAGAGGACTAATATCAACATTAACCCTTAGAGTGCCAGAGGGGTACAGAATGCATTGCTTTGCAATGTATTCCGTACCCCTCTGGCACTCAAAGGATTAATCTTTTCGCCATTCATATACCTGGAGAATTGTTTAAAGCGGAACTTTCATGCATTTTAATGTGCCCCCCAAATCATTTTTATCGTAGTGTTAAGCATATCCACACTTGTGTTATCTTTAGTAAGTCTGACATTATTTAGAAGTTCAACATCTTCGGAGACTCACAGGCAGGGATCTTGACATAGAGGCATGTGTGCGTCTGCGCTGTCTGTCCCTGTCTATACCTTAAAGTGTTAGTAATGTCTAAAAAAATGTTTTAATAGATTTGTACAGGCTAAAAAACGATTATAATTGCCACAAACCCAGCTCTCAAACAGCTATGGTTTGAGAGATATTGGCAATGAAAGTTCCCTCTCCCTCCCAGTCTTCTGACGTTAGCGTCTAGCTGACAGCAGGAGATCCCAGTCTGGGGATCAGCCAGCGGCTCTGCAGCAGAGCTGTAATCCCGTTATTAGAAAAGAATTACTTCATTGGAAAGGTCTACAAATTGTGCCTGGTTTGCAAGCACACTTTGTAGACCGTTCCCATAAACTACTTCTTTTCTAATAACAGGATTTTGGCTCTGCTGAAGAGCCTTATCGTGTCAGCCAACACGGATCGCCTGGTATCAGCTTTACAGCTTACATCAAGAGAAGGGGAGGGAGGGAGGAACTTTGACTGCCAATATCTCTCAAACCATAGAGGTTTGAGAGATGGGGTTTGTGGCAATGAGAAGCTTTTTTTGTGGCAATGAGAAGCTTTTTTTAGCCTCTACAAATATATTAAAAAAGTTTTGGACATTACTAACACTTTAAGGTACAATGCAGTTTTTCAGACTATGTTCTTACTAGCTGGATTCTGTTGCCAATAAACCCTGTGCTTGGCACTTCTTCAGATTTGTAAGTATTCTGAACCTAAATGATACCCAGTTCAGTATCAGACTTTCTAAGTATCTAAATTTGACGTCAGGTAACACAAGGTCATGGATGTCATGCTTGCCATTTTTTCACACAGTTACATTTGGATGATCCTTTTGCACAATTATTGTTCCACCCTTTCACAGAAAACAGTTTCTTGGAAATCAACATGTGAGGGCAAAATGACAAACCCCTTCCAGCCAAGGCAAGTGTTATTCCTTTAGCAGAGACCAAAAATGTTCTGTACTTTTATACCTTTGAGAATATGATTCCTATTTCCTCTATATGCACAATTATACAGAGAGTAATAGCCTTATACATTGAAATATGTAAAGGAATTTGAATTAATTATGACTGAATTAATTTGAAATGTCTTTAGAAATTAATTAATTGACTGAGTGCCAGTGAAGTATCCAACACATAACATTGCAATGCGGTGGATATCTCTCTGGCACTCAAAGGATTAAAGGGACAGTAATACTTAATATGTAAACAAATATTTATTGTAGGGTTTATCCCCAGATTAAAACCAGGGTAGTCACACTGCTGAAAGGTGCTTTAGTCAATAATTATTGCAGCGTGAACTTGACATTTTTTAGGTGCAGTATCACAGTGGCGTGAAATTGTACTGTGGCGATGTTGCTACACCATCCTATGGACAGATCTGGTCAATTGACCATAAATCTCCATAGGATGGTGTAGCAACAGCGTCACTGTACAGCTTCAGGCCACTGTGATACTGCATCTAAAATATTCATGCTTGAGCTGCAATAACTTTTGAATAAAACATCTTTAAGCAGTGTGAGTACTCTAGTTTTACTCTGGGAGATAAACCCTATAACATTATTTTTTTACATTTTAAGTATTACTGTTCCTTTAACAAACATTAAAAGTTTAATAAGAAAATAAACATATAACCCACTGTGGACCACAGGATTGTGCAACCATTGCACTGGCCAAACATCTGGTCCTCAAGAGGTTAAAACTCAGTAGTCTTCTTATCTATTCTGAACTCTAATAATAGGAGTACGTTTATAGGGTTAGTATTGTCAAGTTAAAATTATTTCTCCGAGTCGTCTTTATATTAAAACTAAGAGATTTCACTATATTTAAGTCCATACTTTGGTGTAGTTCCAAAGTTATGCAGAGATAAAGATCCCCGCCCCTTTCTGGCTGCCTCCCTCTGAATCTGTAATCGGGTTGTGCGACTCGACGGCTGCAGCGAGGGACAAACATTAGTAAGCTGGACCAGACTGCAGCTGCTGGTGATGTGCCAAAAGGGGGCGGGAGGGAGAATCTTTATCTCTGCATAACTTTTGAACTACACCAAAATAAGGACTTAAAGGGATAGTAATACTTCGTTTTATCTTTATTTTATTTTGTAGGCATTAAAAAAACATGAAGAATGATATAAGTCTTATCTCTCAAACCTTTATGGTTTAAGAGATATTCACAAGCAAAGTATCCCCCCCCCCCCGTTCAGCCAGATCAGAAGGGAGGTGCCCAGGTAGACTGCAGAGAGGGACAATCTTCAATTAAGATAAGGGAAAAAGCTGAAAAACTTGTCAAGGGGGGAAGGGCTTTCATTCTTTTCATACAAAGAAGATTGTCCCCTGCTGTTATCTGTCTGGTCTTACAACTAGATTCACATCTGAGAAGAGATGGCTTACACTAGGAAAAAGGGTCGGGAGGGGGAAACTTTGCTTGTGAATATCTCTTAAACCATAAATGTTTGAGATATAAGACTTATATCATTCTTCATGTTTTTGTAATGCCTACAAAATAAAATAAAGTTAAAACAAAGTATTACTATCCCTTTAAATATAGCACAATCTCTTAATTTTAATATAAAGAAGTCTCAGAGAAATAATTTTAACTAAACATTACTAACCCTTTAACTTACAGCCCTTAGTGTAAAGGTCTTCCCAAAGCTTCTTCTCCCTGCCCCACCATCCCCATGTAGGAAATGAAGCATCTTCATTACTATTGGTTGTACAGGTGGGTTTACCCCACTACCTAACATTGGGCGAAATACACTAGCATGATAAAGTGGAGAGGACTTCTCCAGTGATATCACTTTTTCAGGTCTTTGTGTATAGGGTCCGTGGCTTAAGGTCAGGGGGTCCGGCATTTCACTAAGATGTCGGCTTCCTCCATTTGCCAGATTGTTCTGATTTTCATTACACTGTACAGGTAAAATAAATGTTTAGCATTTAGTAGCATTTACTGTAGTGTCTAAAGTTAATAGAGATGCATTTTAAATAGGATTTACTTTTCCTTTAAAAATTCTGTACTACAATTATCAACTGAGATAGAATTTAGCCCAGTATGGAAAATATATTGTACTTTGCAGGAGTTCTGTTAGCGATAATGGGGGTTAAGCCAAGGTCTACATGATTGTCCACCTGCAGGGAACGCAGTCATTCTTTACATCACAGAAATTCATAGGAATTGTATTATTTATCTAAACATATCATTATATATTAATCTTTTGAGTGTCAGAATGGTGTGCAACTCAATGCTTTACAATGTTACCCCAGCTACTGAGAGATACTTAATTCAAAAGTTAATACAGTACAATCTTAAACTGTTACTATTAAAATGTATGCAGAACTGAAGCTGGAGGTTGGCGAGCAATGCGTTTTGTACCCTTCTAGCACTCAAAGGGTTAAAGAGTTTCAAAGTAGAGATCAAAGTTTTCATGGTAACACTATGGATCCTATAGCAAGAAGATAAAATATAATTTGTGAACACAAGAAATTCCATTCAGCAGGTCTTCAATTCCAGTGCAGGAGAATCAAAGTTTGGTCCTCAAGGACTGCAAAACCGATTTCCCTGCATACACCAAGATGGATCAGTCAGCATCAGTTATGAGAACTAATAAGGCTTTATGGTTTGTTATACAGGGGAGTTGTATTATGGCTCTTTCATACAGGAGACATTTTTTTGTAGCCAGTACTTTTTCTTGAACAGCAAGAGGTCATGTGAAAATGTTGCTGTGCTTTTAGGCTGGGTTCAGTCATCCTCTTCATACTTCCCAAGTGACCCTCTTTAGGAGGGACAGTCTCTCTTTAAGACCCAAATTGCTCTGTCCCTCTTTCCCATCCTGTTGTACCTCTTTTTAGAAGATCAGACTATGTGGTGTGTATATATAAGTGTATCACATTGCTCCACAGCGATTAAAACTCACATTATCGTTTATTGAGTTACATAAAGAGGTGTCAGTACGTAATGAAATAACCTCAAATTTCTTGGTAATGCTCCACCCACCAGCTACACCCCAGAAACACCACCTAAAACAGAAGTGTCCCTCTTTGGCCCGTTGAAATGTTGGGAGGTATCAACTGTTTACTCATTTCTAATTCCTTGTGATCCTGACAATACCAGCATTGGGGGTAGGGTTTAGAGGAGGTTTGACAGGGTCCAGGCTACATGAGCTTTAGCTAAATATTATTGGCTGTGCCCTCGCTGGTCAGCCCGTCATTGGAGATTGCGAAAGGCAACACAAACTCCCACGTTGCCGGTATCAACAATCTTGATGGGCTTACACTAACATACAAGTCAGACATGTTGAATCTTGGATTAATTCATATCCGAGACTGACAAAATTGCAGCTTTCTATATTCTGGTGTGTTCTGCATGAGAAAAATCTCCAGTGTGAACAGCATTATAAGTATATAACCCTTTGAGTGCCAGAGTGGTATGCAATGCATTGCAAAGCAATGCGTGGCATACCACTCTGTTGCAAAGCAATGCGTTGCATAGCACTCTGGAACTCAAAGGGTTATAATAAAACAATAGGGTACTCTTTTTTATTGCAGTTACATTGTTTTCTTAGTGTGATTGTGTAGCAGGGTTTAACAGCATTCCATTTTCTTAATATACACATCAAGGATAAAATAGCAAAAGTCATCTATCTGCATCAGTTTAGTGTGATTTCAATGTGATGCCTTTGAAATATGTACTACAAATTTATAGAGCGGTAACTCATTGTGGAAATTTGGAATACTGAAATGTCTTCAACATGCTCTGTAATTGTCACCAAAGTAACATGCCCCTTATGGTCAGTCAGGAGATTCACTAAGCGGTGATAAAGAGGTGATAAAGTGGAGATGACTTCTCTAGTTTATCAGTTCCCAATTCCTATGTTATTCAATGGAGCCAATACACTAAGATTTCTTCAACTTTGGAGATCTTAATTAATAGGCTCCATAGAATAACATAGGACCTGGAGAAGTCATCTTCACGTTATCATCACTTTTTCAATGCTTAGTGAATCTCCCCCAATGATTCTTAAAGGGATAGTAATGTATTTAAAAAAATCATAGTATTTGAGCCATAGAGACTGTTATTTCAATACTGTCAGAGTGGTAGTTCAAGAGTAATTGAATGATAAAGTATCCCCCTCCCACCCCTTTTACCTAGTGTAAGCCACCTCCCCTCAGATGTGAAAACTGGTCTTGAGACCAGACAGCTGACAGCAGGGGACAATCTTCTTACTGTGAACATAAGGAAAACCTTGCCCCCCTTTACAGGTTTTTCAGGTTTTTCCCTTATTCTAATTGAAGATTGTTTCTCTCTGCGATCCACCTGGACACCACCTTGCTGCTCTGAGGTGAGCAGTGTTACATTAGTAAAAGGGGCGTGAGGGGGATACTTTATCATTCAATTACTCTTGAACTACAATTCTGACAATATTGAAAAAACACTCTCCGTGGCCCAAATACTATAAAGATTAATTGGAGCTGCTGTTTTTGTGAAACATTACTATACCTATAACTTGTGTTTTTCATGAGTTGCTCTTGTTGTGACAGGCCTATCCGTTTAAAAGGAATCTTAGTCTTGGGCTACAACTTTCTAAATAGGAAACAGAATCTAATTTTAACAATATCTATCATTACTACAATTCAAATATTTTAACCACTTAGAGGCTGGTTCTAAAAGGGGTTAATTTAATTTTAAAATCATTCATTGTAAAGTTAGGCCAGGTTTTATGAATTTCCATGCCTACAATAAGAAAATGTTTAAAATCTACAACAGAAGCAGTTATTGGCATAAGTGTTAATGCACCACTTAGTTTTAAACATTTGCTGATTTATGTAAGCTGACACTCGGCTGTGCCATTCTGGGCTGGGTGCCAGAAGTAGCACAGCTATTATTTGATAAGAACCTAATACAAACATTTATTCATACATGTGTTTTCTGTCCTGATCTTGGGTGAAAATAATTTTCTGCCTGTGGCAGAAAGCGGCCTGGTTGGCATGGCACAAAATCACCTTTGAGCTAGCTTAATCACACAGAGTGCAATCTAGCAACAGTAATGGGTGGAAAGTGATGTCGGTAAACACATATAATCACACATATTAATTGTAACATTATTCCTGCTTACTGGGGACAGGGGAATGTATCAAACGAGGATGTTGCACATTAGATTTAATTACATAATTTTTCCTTTGCTTATGTGCAGACACATTAATACTTTCAGTTTTCATCTTTTTTATGACAAGCCCTTAATCCTATAAGTTCCAGACGGGTGTGGAACGTGTGCACCCCTCTGGTCCAAAAAGCAGTTAAAGGATTAAACTTTCACTATGAAAAAGTACATTGAAGGGGGTTTCTTGTCGAGGAAAATAAAGGTACTCATTTTAGTTCAAACTATTTTTATATCAAACTGTTAATAAAAATCCCCTCTGTCTGCTCTTTTGCCAAGTTATGATAAAAAGGAGATGACTTTCCCAGTTAGATCAGTTCTCCCGGTTCTATGTAATTCTGTGAAGCCTACATAATAAGATCTCTCCAAATTAAGCTCTCTCCCCACTAAATTATCTCCAATTTCCCTAAGTTCTCCAGTTTCTCTCCAAACTAAGATATCTCTACAATGAGATCTCTCCACACTAAGATCTCTCCAGTTTCTTAAGTTCTCCAGGGTGTGTGTTATTCTGTGGAGCCCACACTACGATTTCTCCACTCTACGATCTCTCCACACTAATATCTCTCCAAACTAAGAGATAACTAAGATCTCTCCACTCGAAGATCTCTCCACACGAAGATGTCCCCAATTTCCCTAAGTTCTCCAGTTTCTATGTTATTCTGTGGAGCCCACATTATGATCTCTCCACACTAAGATCTCTCCACACCAAAGTCTCTGCAAACTAAGATCTCTCTACAATGAGATCTCTCCAAACTAAGCGATAACTAAGATCTCTCCACATGAAGATCTCTCCACACTTAAGCTCTCTCCACACCAAGATCTCTCCACACCAATGTCTCTACAAACTAAGATCACTCCACAATGAGATCTCTCCAAACTAAGAGATAACTAAGATCTCTTCACTCTAAGATCTCTCCACTAAGGTGAGTGGCGCCATTTCAAACACAACATATTCCAGGGTGAAGAGATAAGGCACTTCTCAAACTGCTTCCATACTGCTCACTCTTTGGTTTTTGCAGCACAAAACACCCATTTTCTTGCAAAAAAAAAAAAAAGAAAGAAAGAAAAAGCTTAGCCTTAGTGAGGTGCAGCACTCAAAATATATCTTATACATCTTCCCTGTCAGTTGTGCTGCTAACTGGTTTGTTTGACAAATGTGTTTTGTACAAGGTTCACAGTTTTATATTTTACAACAATATGCTAAATTGAGCCAATTTCCCTTTTTTTTATTTATAAATAAATAAAGTTGTGAACCTCAACTGTATGTACAAAAGACTATAAAACATTGATGAGGCTGTTGAACTGAGTAGAGCTGTAGAGATTCCGGGGCAAATTAACTGCACCGTAGGGGATAAATACAAAAACAAACTAAAAATCCCATTGATTTATTTAATACAAGATAATAGCTGACTTTAGCATGGTGTAAACATTTTGTCCATAATAAAGCATTGTATCCTTTGAACTTGTGTGAAAAAAATCAAATGGGGAGGGGGATAGGGTTGGTACAAATTACTAAATACCAAATGGTACAACCAGCGTTGTAAACAAATATCTATAATGGTCTCAATATATTTTCAAAACATTGAAGACTTTAACCCTTTGTGTGACAGGGTTGCCACCATTTCTTCAAAAAAATACCGGCCATGGCATTCCCTCCATAGTCTTAACGTTGAACAGAAGCCAATTTTTTACTGGCCTGCCGGTAAAATACCGGCTGGGTGGCAACCATAGTGACAGTGAAGGCATTCAAAGGGCTATACACCTGTAGTCTACCTTAGAGTCCTACTTTGCGGTATTCCCCTAGAAGGTCAGCAGGCAAGTGCTCAGCATATTTATCCCTGTGAGTGCCAAAGCGGTATCCAACATATTGCCTCTCTGGCACTCAAGTAGTTAACCCGTTCTGTATCCCTCTGGCACTCAAAGGGTTAAACGCCACTAACAAAATGTTGCAAATGTCAAAATGAATGGAGATTCCTATTGGTTTAAAAAGAGAATTTAAGCCCTTTTATTGCAAAAATGTCTCCTGTGCATTGCAGTGGGACTTCCTGTGGTGTAGTTGGGTTTATTTGTTTCCTGGTTTCCCACAAAATTGCGCAACTCTTCCCTTGAACATCATCTTCACAAAGTTGTTATGATCAGCTACATAAACGGCTGATTGTAGACTGTTTTATTAAGTGCAGGTAGGCGTCTGCAGCTCTGTAAAATAGCCAATCCAGGCTACGTACACATGAAAGAAAAAGTAAGCCATAAGTGAATGTATACTGCTGCAATAATAAAGGCAAAATATCACTTTAATACTTAATAAACATATAACAGAGTGTGAGTTCCCCTTTAAATGTTCTTACCAAGCGTTAAGCATTCAGTCACTCTGCAATTTTCTGTCACAGTTTTCAATACAATGAAAGTAATTTATCTTCTTTATGCAGTTACAAAATGTATCATGTTCACATTACATTGCTTTCTCTAATGAAACATCAGAACCATCTGAGTCAAAGCTCTGCATGTTAATAAGCACAGCTGAATGTAAATGAGTGTGCACACCTTCCATCTGACTCTACACTACCTAGTGTGGGCTATAAAGTAGATGGAATGGAACTGACCTCATTACTTGGTTTTCATGCATCGCTTGTCTGCAATCTTATAGACTTCCAGCTATAAGTCTGATATCCCTATTATTACTGTTTTCTCTTTAATACTTGGAGTGCTACAGGGTTGTATCATGTCGGACAGGGGTGTAACATGTGGGATTTACCCCTCAGGCTCCCCTAGGCAAGGAACTCTATGTGCCATTAGCTCCACCCATGGCCATACCCCCACATCTCCCACAACTCCGCCCACAGTCCCATCCACTGTTTCCTTTCATATAAAATACCCTTGGCCTATAAAAAACAAATACAAAACAAATTTAACCCATTGGTTGCTAGAGTGATCTTCAACGCATTGCTTTGCTATCCAAGGGGTTAAATAATAGCCAGTAAATGGGTACAAAACTAGTGCAACGACATTGCGATTACTTTGCCACACCCACAATTTTGAATGTGGGTGTGGCCAGCATAACTGAGGCACCACCCCCTCAATATTTTGAGCACTAGGCAGTTGCTTACTCTACCTAATGGGAATTGCCTATGACACAGCTGACACTCAAAGGGTTAAAGAGTGGCAGATATGTCTAAAAAATCCATGGGGTTAAACTGTAACTATCACACATAGGTGATTTTGAAAGAACACTCATAAGCACCTGTATTTATGTTAGGCATTCTTTATTCAAAACAATATATGATAAGATCTTTACATGTATTTATTTGTTAGTTTGTGCACATAAGACATTACTGGCTGGTATGCAGCAATATACTAACATTTCCACACAGCTCTCATTCCCAATTATTGTTCACTACCAGCCATATACTACCATTCCACACTGCTCTCACTCTCACCTATGTCTCACTGCTGACCAGATAGTAACACTCCACACTGCTCTCATTCCCACGCATCTCTCACTACCAGCTAGATGCTAACATTCCACACTGCTCTCATTCCCACGCATCTCTCACTACCAGCTAGATGCTAACATTCCACACTGCTCTCATTCCCACGCATCTCTCACTACCAGCTAGATGCTAACATTCCACACTGCTCTCACTCTCACCTATGTTTCACTGCTGACCAGATAGTAACACTCCACACTGCTCTCATTCCTATTAATCTCTCACTACCAGCTAGATACTAACATTCCACACTGCTCTCACTCTCACCTATGTCTCACTACCAGCTAGATACTAACATTCCACACTGCTCTCACTCTCACCTATGTCTCACTGCCAGCTAGATGCTAACATTCCACACTGCTCTCACTCTCACCTATGTCTCACTGCCAGCTAGATGCTAACATTCCACACTGCTCTCACTCTCACCTATGTCTCACTGCTGACCAGATAGTAAAACTCCACACTGCTCTCATTCCTATTAATCTCTCACTACCAGCTAGATACTAACATTCCACACTGCTCTTATTCCCACTTATCTCTCACTGCCAGCCAGATCTAACATTCCACAATGCTCTCAGTCTCACCTTTGTATCAGTGCTGGCCAGATAGTAACACTCCACACTGCTCTCATTCCTACTTATCTCTCACTACCAGCCAGATACTAACATTCCAAACTGCTCTCATTCTCATTTATCTCTCACTGCCAGTCGGATACTAACATTCCAAACTGCTCTCATTCACATCTATCTCTCACTCCCATCCAGATATTAACATTCCACCCTGCTGTCATCCCCACTTATCTGTCACTGCTAGCTAGATAATAACATTCCACACTGTTCTCATCTATCTCTCACTGCCAGTGAGATACTAACATTCCACACTGCTGTCGTTCCCATCTGTCTCACACTGCCAGCCAGATACTAACATTCCACACTGCTCTCATTCTAAGCTCTCACTACCAGCCAGATACTAACATTCCACACTGCTGTCGTTCCCATCTGTCTCGCACTGCCAGCCAGATACTAACACTCCACACTGCTCTCATTCTAAGCTCTCACTACCAGCCAGATACTAACATTCCACACAGCTCTCATTCTAAGTTCTCACTGCCAGCCAGATACTAACACTCCACACAGCTCTCATTCTAAGCTCTCACTACCAGCCAGTTACTAACATTCCACACAGCTCTCATTCTTAGCTCTCACTACCAGCCAGTTACTAACATACCACACAGCTCTTATTATAAGTTCTATATTTAATCAGTAGCACCTACCTGGGTGTTATAAACTGTAGACCAGACTTTCAGGCCAGTACCGCTGAAGCTAGCCAGTGCACTTCCTCTAAGTAAAGAAAAAATAGGTGGGAGTCTTTTGTGCAATGCAGAACAACCTGTAGAAGGGAGTATTGGATTTCTAATGTCACAACAGATCCTTGTAAAAGTGATCAGAAAAACTCCTTCCACTGGATCTTGTAATCATGAGCTAGACTATAACTCTTCTCTGAGGTTGCTTGCCTTTTTTGATCAGGACAGTCTGGTTGTGGATTTTCCTCTCCAGTTTTATTAACACTGTCAGGAATTAAGAGGTTCTAAAACCTGAACAGATTTAATTTCAAGCTCTTGTGCTCCATTTTGCTAGAGAACATACCTATGTATGTATGTATGTATCTATGTATCTTTATTTATATAGTGCCATACATGCACAGCAAAATATTAATTCTGATTGGCTGGTTGTGCAGCTGCCTACTGATTTGCATGGGATTTTTAACCCTATGAATGCACTACTTGCTTAAAACTGGTGTTATGAGACTAAATTAATGTTACTGGAAAAAATTACAAAGATAAGAATCATAGAATCGAACACCAATGATGTGTTGTATCTCTCTGCGTGTAGTACAAAGCCTCATGACTCGATTCGCTTTTGGCAAGTGTAAAAGGTGGCAGCTCTACCCTTTTATGCTTAGTGCAAACAAAGCACATGTAGAAGACCATTTCAGTGAAATAATTATTTTTTACTAATGAGATCTCGGCTCTGC
Organism: Rhinophrynus dorsalis; assembly: GCA_037306005.1. Taxonomy (NCBI): domain Eukaryota; kingdom Metazoa; phylum Chordata; class Amphibia; order Anura; family Rhinophrynidae; genus Rhinophrynus; species Rhinophrynus dorsalis. The sequence continues at coordinate 638,557,755 of CM074718.1, read as the reverse complement.
TGCAGATTCGCAAGCCTGTCATAAGACAGATTCCCCTGCAGTCAGTACAACGCTGACGTCAGGGAAGGGGGAAATTTTGCCTGCGGTTATCTCTCACACCATAAAGGTTTGAGAGATGAACCAGGGGGCTATTAAATTCTTTTTAACATGGCTGCAATATGGGGATTAGCAATATTTAAGTATTACTATCCCTTTAAAAGAAATATATAGTCACAGCTATGCATGCAACAATATATTCTCAGTTATCAGCACATTTTCTGCAAATTATTTCAGATATATTATAAACTTGACTTTACTTCTGTATAAATATGACCTGTCAAATCTGAGAGACAGTTCTTAAAGGGGATCTATCACCCCAGTACAAATGTGTGTTAACTGTTAGATTACCTAGAGATTAGGTGGATTTCTTGAATTTTCTTTTTTTTAAATCCTATTTTGCCGAAAATTAACTTTTAAAGACTGCACTTCAGGATAGACTGTGGGTACGGCTCTACACCCACAGTCTGTAACTTTACCTCCGCTCCCCTCTCTCTATCCAGCCTCCTCCGCTGTAAACGAGAGCCGTCTCTTAGGCAGAGATCAATCTCTGCCAATGAGATCTCTCCAGCTTACAGACAGGAAGCCTCCGTCATGGGAGGAGTCTGGATAGAGGGAGGGGAGCGGAGGCAGAGTTACAGACTGTGGGTATAGAGCCATACCCACAGTCTATCCTTAAAGTGTTAGTAATGTCTGAAAAAAACTTTTTTTGCATTTAGAAGAGCTTAAAAAGCTGATCTACATGCAAAAAAACGTATCTCTCAAACCGCTATGGTTTAAGAGATACGAGCGTTTAAAGTTTGATTTCTCCGTGTTGGCCGACATGGAGGCACTTGAGAAGTGCCGGGATCTCGTTACTTACACAGAATCCCTTCATTGGAATGGTCTAAAACGTGTGCCTGAACACTAGGCACACGTTTTAGACCATTCCAATGAAGGGATTCTGTGTAAGTAACGAGATCTCTGCACTTCTCAAGCGCCAGCGTGTCGACCGACACGGATCTCCTGCTGACAGCTTTACAGCTGTCAGTAGGAGAGATCAAACTTTAAACGCCCGTATCTCTTAAACCATAGCGGTTTGAGAGATACGTTTTTTTGCATCTAGATCAGCTTTTTAAGCTCTTCTAAATGCATAAAAGTTTTTTTCAGACATTACTAACACTTTCAGTGCAGTCCTTAAAAGTAAATTTTTGGCAAAACAGGATTTAAAAAAAAAAAAATATTCAAGAAATTCACCTAATCGCTAGGTAATCTAACATTTAACATACATTTGTACTGGGGTGATGGATTCCCTTTAAACATACACTAGAATATTTTTATACGTCTCCCTCAATGTTCTTTAGCTTCAAGTGTTTTAAAGATAAGACGGAGGGAGATGCACTAAGGATGATAAAGAGGTGATAAAGCGCAGATGATTTCTCCAGTGATATAATTTTCCAAGTCATATGTTTTTGGGACAGAAAAAACTTGCCTGAAAGGGAAGGTCACCTAGAGGGAGATGCAATAAGGTGATAAAGAGGTGATAAAGTGGAGATAACTTCCCCAGTGATATCACTTCTACAGTTCTTGTGTTATTCTATGGATCCAATGAACTGGAGAAGTGATATCACTGGAGACGTCATCTCCACTTTATCACCTCTTAGCGCATCTCGCTCAGTGTGTTCTCTGAAAATCTTCAGCTGCTGAATTCCATCTCTTGTTTTTGAAGTCAGATAGACAAGTGTTGGGGAAATGCCTAGCTGTATCAAGGGAAGAGAAGAAAGCACACTCCATAAATCATTCAGACATCCTCATTTTACAGGATTCCAGAGCCTGTTTTAAACCTGGAAAACGTTTTCCAATAAATGCGTTTTAATCCTTTGAATCCCAGAGGGGTATCTAACGCATTGTGGATACCTCTCTGTGAGCAGAACCCAGGACTGAATTGGAGCAAACCAACTGCATCATAATGATCAAATAAAAATGAAAAACATTCCTGTTTAACCCTTTGAGTGCCAGAGAAGTATCCAATGCATTGAAACGCAATGCGTTGGATACATATCTGGCACAAAAAGGGTTAATTAACCATCACTTTTTAACCCCTTGAATGCTAGAAGTCTACAACACGGTTCTTGCAATTCTTTGGATACCTCTCTAGCATTCAAAGTGTTAACATTTCCATTTAAGTAAATTATCATTTATATTTGTTCTCTGCAATTCAGTTGGTGTGTTTGTTGGTGTGTGTGTGTATAGGGGGGATATGCACAAAGAGTGATAAAAAGTAGATCATTTTCTGTTTATTCCTCATTCTTCTTAGTGCACCAGCCACTATGGGGGTTACGCCGTAAGGAGTGATAAAGAGGTGATAAAGCAGAGATAACTTGTCCAGTGATATCACTTTGGGGGTTACACCGTAAGGAGTGATAAAGAGGTGATAAAGCAGAGATAACTTGTCCAGTGATATCACTTTGGGGGTTACACCGTAAGGAGTGATAAAGAGGTAATAAAGCAGAGATAACTTGTCCAATGATATCACTTCTCCAATTCCTATGTTATTCTATTAAACCTATTTACTAAGATTTCTCCAAAACTGCAGAGATATTATTCATACCTGAGATCTTTTAAATAATAACCCTTAACCCATTAAGGACCAGTGACGTGTGAGGACCGTCACTGCTGTCCCTGTCTAAAGGTCCAGTGACGGTCCTGGCATGTCACGTATGTTTTCACTCACAGCACTCCTGCGGGATCGCTGCGAATAGTAACGAAGTTTGAAATTGACCGTTACATGACTGGAGAGGTGACTATCAGTTCGGTGCGCCTGCGCACTTCATCAGTCACGTGTGCCGGTGCGCTGACGTCTTCAATCTGGTCCTTAACCCTATGAGTGCCAGAGTGGTATGGAACGCATTGCTTTTTCAATGCGTTCCGTACCACTCTGGCATTCAAAGGGTTAAAGGGAAACCTACCCTACGACCGCTGGTCCTTAAGGGGTTAAAGTTCCCATAATATAGATTCTCTGTGATATGTCCCTACTCTCTGTATTCGAGAGGTGCTCCAGTCAGTCCTCAAGAAGCCATTCATTTCATCACTGCATTAACACACATAGAACAAGCAGGACTTCTCTCGCCCTCTGCCTTCCTGGTACAAGTAGTACCAATTTAAAGGGATAGTAATAACACAATAAAACTTTAGCTCCAATTAGGACTTACATTTTTTTGAACATGTTGCGCTATATATGTTAGTCACATTTCTGTAGTTCAACCTGTATTGAAGCTGAAAGGATCCCCCTCCCTACCCTTCTGGCTACTTCGCTGATCCTCTCATGCAGGTCCGGATGGAGCGTGGTGAGGGACAATCGTCAGTAAGCATAAGGAAAAGGGGGGCAGGGTTTCCTTTACTTACTGACTGAAGATTGTCCCTCACTGCATCCGTCTAGTCCCACGACCGGAAGGGGCAGGAGGGGGATCCTTTCAGCTTCATTAGCGGCTGAACTACACAAATCTGATTAACTATATATGGAGCAAAATGTTAACAATTTTTAAGTAATAATCAGAGCTAAACTTTTATTGTTCTATTACTATCCCTTTAATAAAGAAGCAGTTAAAGGAATAGTAATACTTCGTTTTAACTTTATTTTATTTTGTAGGCATTAAAAAAAACATGAAGAACGATATAAGTCTTATCTCTCAAACCTTTATGGTGTAAGAGATATTCACAAGCAAAGTTTCCCCCTCCCGCCCCTTTTTCCTAGTGTAAGCCATCTCTTCTCAGATGTGAATCTGGTTGTATGACAGGACAGATAACAGAAGGGGACACTCTTCTTTGTATGAAAACAATGAAAGCCCTTCCCCCCCTTGACAAGCTTTTCAGGTTTTTCCCTTATCTTAATTGAAGATTGTCCCTCTCTGCAGTCTACCTGGGTACCTTCCTTCCTATCTGGCTGAACGGGGGGGGGGGGGTACTTTGCTTGTGAATATCTCTTAAACCATAAAGGTTTGAGAGATAAGACTTATATCGTTCTTCGTGTTTTTTTAATGCCTACAAAATAAAATAAAGATAAAACGAGGTATTACTATCCCTTTAACTAGAGCAGACTATATAATAGCTAGCACTGGGCTCTCTCACCCTGAGAATTTGGCCCTTCACCCTGAGATTTGGGTCAAAATCCTGAGAGTTCCCAGGCAAGATATTATTGCATTGGTTCAATAGAATAACATAGAAATTGGAGAAGTGATATCACTGGGGAAGTCAGCCCCACTTTATCACCTTGCTATCACATTTTAGTGCCTCGCCTCCTCTTATGCATCTATTATAGATAGTAGAAATTAACAATTTCTATACAAATTAACAATTATTCTATACTACTTTTGTTTAAAATAATATTCCTATCATTGAGTTCAAGAGACAGTGATTCATAAAAAAGTCATTCTTAACCCCTTATCATGGACCTGTCATCCTAATCTTGGTAAAGCGCTGCGGAATCTGTGTGCGCTATATAAATAAAGGATTATTATTAAGGATTATTATTAAGTTAATTATAATGATAATTTAAACTGCATTAATGTTGTTCTACCCATCTGTTTATAATATAAATATTTTTTGAGAAATTAATGTTTGTTTGTTGGTGACATAGAGAGGAATTTATGCTAATTAGTTTCTGGTCAATATTACCTGTGCTATGAATGAATCTAGGGGCAAAACCCACACACAGGGGGCATTTGTAATGGCACAACCATATAATTTTACCCTGCAACTAAAGTAATTAACATACTGTTCACATAACCTAAAGTGCTATTCTGTGCCATTAAAATATAAATTACATTTGTCAAAAACTGTTTAATAGAAAAATGGCTCCTAGAAAATCTAAAAATACACAAAACCTGTTGAGCTCTAACTTATCAAGTGTTCAAATAATTACATATATTTATATAGATAGGAGAGTAACAGAGACTATAATTACAGTAAGTAAACAAAAGAGAGAGTATGCACATCAAATCCTAACTTTAACCTTTCACTTACTAGTGATGTTTTAATTACATGTTTGTGGTCCCAAAAATGCAGTTTACTCTCAAGCATCAAGACACCTCAGATTGGGCAAGTCCCTATCTGCCTCTAATCTGATGTAAACATGTATTTAGTGTAATGGAATTAAAGGGATAGTAATGTTTAAATTTATCTTTATTTAATATTGCAGGAATTAAAAAATAAGTATATCTGTGTAAGTCTTATCTCCTTTATGGTTTGAGAGATATAACTCACTGTAACTCACTAAAGCAGATTCTGGTCATTTGACCGGCCGACGGCTCTTCATCAGAGCCTAAATCATGCTATGTCGAAATAAATACTTCATTGGAACGGTCTACAAAGTGTGCCTGGTTTTCAAGCACACTTTGTAGACCATTCCAATTAAGTATTTTTTTCAAAATAATGCAATTTCAGCTCTGCTGAAGAGCCAGCCGCAGGCTGATCCCGGGACCAGAATCTCCTCCTATAAGCTAGATGGCAGACTTTTGTGAAGCAGCCTGGAGGTGGAACTTTAGCAAGTTATATCTCTCAAACCATAAAGGTTTGAGAGATAAGATTTACACAAATGCACTTATTGTTTTAATGCCTACAGTATAAATAAAGTTAAATTTAAGCATTACTATCCCTTTAAAAGCAGTGTTACTATCGTACCTCAGGTGAGAGTAAAACCCTTCTGAGGGAAATAAACTTGTTTTAAGGAGACAGGTCATATATATGGAAATTTGGTCCGTATATAAACATCCTTCTTTCATGTGGCGTAACCTTTGGGTTGCCACAAGTGTGCACAAGGTATTGCTTTGCAATACTTTGCACAACACTCTAGCATTTAAAGGGTTAACAAATTGAGTGGCAGACAAATATATTCAAGGTCAATACAAATAATTCTGTGAGGAAAAAACAAGAGGTCATCCATTAAGGCTAAATGCAAGACATCTTCGACTAAAACAAAGTGTAACGGAAACTAAAGACGCCAAGTTGTCTTTATCCGTCCTTCTGGGTTTCGCTCTCCTTGAACAGCCTCAAAGGGGTAGCCTTACCAGTCCTGCAGAGCAGAATTCATAGGAATGTGGGTCAAAGGGGACCCTTTAAACGATTCCTGGAGTAAAAAACATCACGTAGTTTCTATTCCAAAATGAATACTGACATTTATTGGAAGGGGCCAGGCCAGTTTATATAGCCACATTGTCAGGGGAAGGGGAATGTGACATGCCATCAGATTAATACAATTAACACATAGCGCAATGTAAGCAAGTTTTACAGACAGCCACAACACCAGTCTCATCACACAGACGACAGGGGTGAATATACAACAGTGGTGAAGGGATTAGGGAATAACACCTAATCAAACCTGGACCAGGCAGTGGGACACACACAATGGAAGACCATAAGGTGATAACATGCAAAAATACAACACTTTAATCCCTGTAGACCTATGTAAGATTGTAGTCCAAACAATTTCTTAAAACAGGGGTTCAGCATTGTTACATGTATTACAGATGCACTTACAGTCCTCAGTTCGGGACTATGTTAATGACAGTAGATCCGTTACACAATGTAGGGATTTTTTTTACAATAATAGCAGTAAAGTTATGGAATTATTTGCCTCATAATGCTGTGCTTGCAGATACTGTAGCTCAGAACAATATTGAGAATTATGACAGTTGGGTTCAGAGCAGTTAGGATGTTGATCAAGGGAAATATCCAGCTGCCATTTAGAGTCAGGGAAGGAATTTTTTTCTACTCTTTGCTCTATTACTTTTGTTGCCAGTTGATCTTTTTGACTGTTCTCTGCTCACTTCCTGTGTTGCATGACTAGTGTGGGCCGTACTGTCAGTGCTTTCAGTACAAAGTAATTGGAGGATCCCACATGAAGCATTACATACATACATAACTGGGGTTTGATCCTGAAACTCAGGGTTTTGATACAAATCTCAGGGTCTCTGGGTGAGGGGCCATATTTTAAGGCTGAGGAGAGTCCTACATACTATATGATCTGACCCAATTAACTGCTTCTTTAGTATATAAATGTTTGCAGTTTCTCCCAGAACAGCAGAGGAGAAGTCCTATTATTTCTCTTCTATTTGTTCACGCTGTAACATTCCTAAATTGTAGCATGGTTAAGCCTCCTTGCTGACCAATAAGGTTTGGGAAAGCAAAAACATATAGCATAAAATCTAGTTTACTGAGAACTTTAAAGCGGAACTACCACCCTACAAAATCTTTATATTAACTAAGTCCCCATCTGGCGACTAGCTGCTTAGTAGCGCTAGTCGCCAGAATTATTACCTTATTTAATAGATATATGCTCACTTCTATGGCTGACAGTAACACGGAGTGTGGACATCTTGCCATTGTGACGTCAGTGCGTCTGCGCTGTCATTCCTAGCCGGGTCTAGGAGGCGTTGCTAGGAGCTGGCCGGCTCCAAAAGAGACTGACAGCGCAGGCGCGCAAACCTCAAAATGGCAAGATGTCCGTGCTCTGTGCAAATTGTCAGCCATAGAAGAGAGCATAAATCTATTAAATAAGGTAATAATTCTGGCGACTAGTACTACTAAGCAGCTAGTCGTCAGATGGGGACTTAGTTAAGCTAAAGATTTTGTTGGGTGGTAGTTCTGTTTTAAGGGTTAATATTTCAAAGATTTCAGGGTCAGCTCATTTTGGAAGTTCCCAGGAATGATTACATGGGCAGATTTTTTTTATTAATCTCCACCTACATGTTTTCTCCTGATCATAATTATCATTATTCATCTGAATCTTGAAATACACTTACTTGTTTAGAAGCCAATAAATGTAGCACACTCATTTTGAGTTCAGCTACTTCAGTGGTTCTCAACCTGTGGGTCGGGACCCCTTCGGGGGTCGAATAATGATTTGCCAGGGGTCGCCTAAAACCATCAGATATTTATATTTCGATTCATAACAGTAGCAAAATTACAGCGATGAAGGAGCAACGGAAATAATTTTACTGTTAGGGGTCACCACAAACTTGGGAAATTTTATCAAAGGGTCGCGGCACTAGAAAGGTTGAGAACCACTGAGCTACTTTAATACATTTTAATATATTTTTTCTTTTAATTTTGTATATTGTATGTCAGGGCTGTTCAATCTTGCAGCATCCAAGCTCTATGTAGACTTTATTGTCCTAAGACCATCTAAGAATGATGGGAAGTGTGTTATAATAACAGCTTAAAGGGATAGTAATACTTAAAATGTAAAAAAAATATGTTGTAGGGTTTATCCCCCTGAGTAAAACATGAGTACTCCCACTGCTGAAAGGTGTTTCATTCAAAAGTTATTAATTTTCAAAGTTGAATTTTTTAGGTGCAATATCACAGTGGCCTGAAATTGTACAGTGGTGCTGTTGCTACACCATCCTATGGAGATTTATGGTCAATTGACCAGAGCTGTCCATAGGATCGTGTAGCAACAGCGCCACTGTGATATTGCACCTAAAAAATTCAACTTTGAAAATTAATAACTTTTGAATGAAACACCTTTCAGCAGTGGGAGTACTCATGTTTTACTCAGGGGGATAAACCCTACAACATATTTTTTTTTACATTTTAAGTATTACTATCCCTTTAAAGGAATAGTAATGTCAGGAAAAATGTATTGGCTATATGGTAGATACAATTAAAAAAGATTACTTGCACTTATTCGTATCTCTCAAACCGTTATGTTTTGAGATACCGTAAAATCTTGGGTATAATACGCACATTTTTACCCCATTTCACCTTATGTGAAGTGGAGGGGTGCGTATTATACACGGGTAAAAAAATAAAATAAAATACCCCTCCTTTAATATCCCTACTTGTCTGCCCCTGCAGTCCAGCAACTTCCATCTGGAGGCAGCGGGTGGCATCCCTGTGCTCAACGCCCGCTTCCTCTGTGCCGCAATATTGCAAAAAACATTAAAAGCCCACCTTAATAACCAGGATTCCCCCTCTGTATTACAGGCAGCCGTGAAACAGGGGCAGCACTAGCCGCCCGCTTCTTCCTCTCCCGGAACTCCTCTGAGCAGCCCTGTCAGGACCTACCATACATTCAATGCGCGCTAGTGCAAGAATGCCGCCCGCTGCCCCTGTTTCACGGCTGCCTGTAATACAGAGGGGGAATTCTGGTTATTAAGGTGGGTTTTTAATGTTTTTTGCAATATTGTTGCACAGAGGAAGCGGGAGGTGAGCACAGGGATGCCGCCCGCTGCCTCCAGATGGGGGTTGCTGGACTGCAGGGAGCTTCTAATTGCAGGCAAGTAGGGGGTGCGTATTATACACAGGAACTACCATTTTAGCAAAAATCTTGGGTATAATTTCCACCTGCGTATTATACACAGGTGCGTATTATACCTGAGATTTTACGGTATATACGAAAATAAAGTTCTCCGCTCCCTCTCCTTTCTGCTTGACGAGCTGTAAAGCTGCCAGAAGTAGATTCTGGTTGTGTGACCAGACGGCAGCTCTTCAGCAGCGCCGACATAGCAATGCCTAAAAATAAATACTTAATTGGAACGGTCTACAACGTGTGCCTGGTTTTCAAGCACACGTTGTAGACCATTCCGATGAAGTATTTATCTTTAGATATTGTTATGTCGGCGCTGCTGAAGAGCTGTGTCTGGTCGCATGACCAGAATCTACTTCTGACAGCTCTACAAGCAGAAAGGGGAGTGAGCGGAGAACTTTATTTTCGTATATCTCTCAAACCATAACGGTTTGAGAGATACAAATAAACGCAAGTAATCTTTTTTAATTGTATCTACCATTTAGCTAATACTTTTTTTCCTCACATTACTATCCCTTTAAAGGAAAGAGATTCCAATGATATGCTATAGGTTATAAAGCATTTATCTACATTTTCTACTTTGAAATACTTTCTAAGAAGCATAAACCATTGTACTGTGTCTACCTTGGTAAACAGTAGCAAAATCAAAAAGGTTGTCTTGCTGAATTTATCTGGCTGTCACATTTATAATGATCTCAAAGCACAAGCCAACATGCCAGTCTGAGGCCCACACAAGCATCAACTTGGATTTCATTTCAGGAAAGAAAGAAAATACTCTTTGGGAATAACCAGCATCATTAAGAGCTCGTATGACAAAGAGTTTGAAAAGTCAAAGCTATAAGCAAGCCACAGAACAAGGCAATACGTTAATATATCCCATAGATGTACAGGAAGATGTTGACCTTTTTGAACAGAACATGAGTTAATGGATTGATAAATAGATGAAGCCTGCAAGCAGAATCCAAAACATTTTAGAAGACTGCAATTATCGTCCAATGTCATTCTGTCTGGGTCATCCCTAAAAACACTCATGAACATCGTTCAATTAAATAAGGAATGTTCAGAGCTTGAATTTAGGCTTTATTTATAGGGCAGCGGTGGAATGTTGTTGTGCTCAGTTTATTGTACGAATAGGTTATAGGGGTCATATATATTTTCCTAATTGACAGCTTACAGGAGAGAGAGAGCAGAAATACGTTATATACTAACAACTGAATTCATATCCCATTGGGTGACAGAGGGGTGTAAAATGCATTAACTAAAACAGAAAAAACAGACCTGCTGTCCTCTATACAAGTTATTCAGTTGTGCACCCTGTATAGTGCATACACTGTACTACTGTGTCAGTTGATATTCTAAAAGTGAGAGTTTGGTTGCATAGTTTGGCCAAAGCATGTTGCTCACCGTGTTAAAGTATCTCATTTCAAGAGTCTCTATCTAAAATTAAAAATCCCTCTGATGAAATCGTCTGAATGAACACATCTGATTAAATCCTATCTAAAGTTAAAACAATAGTAATGTTTCAAAATAAATGCAACTCTGATTATTCTTTATAGTTCTTGGGCCATGTAGAGTGTCATTCTACGATGTGTGGTTCTAGAGTAATTGAATTAAAAAACGTCCCCCTCCCGCTCCTTTTACCTACATAACACAGCAAGACCGTCCGGATGGATCGCAGCAAGGGACAATCTTCTGTGAGTATAAAGAAAAACCTTCCCTCCTTCATCATAGGTGCATAGGGTTTTCTTTATAGCCAGAAGATTGTTCCTTGCTGAGATTTATACGGTCCAATGACCCGATTCCACATCTGAGGGGAGGAGGCTTACAATAGGTAAAAGGGACAGGAGGGGGGATACTTTATAATTCAACTACTCTGGAACTACACATCACAGAGAATGATAATACCACTTTAAATGGGCCAAAACTATAAAGAATAATCTGAGCTGCATTTATTTTGAACCATTACTCTCCCTTTAAAATCACTTTGAGGAAATTCTGTAAATAAACACATCAGATTTGAAAATATCTAGTTAAAAACAAAACAAATTTCCTAATATCTTTATGATAAGAATGACCTTTTGTAAACCAATGTAAACCTTCAGTAGGCTGGTGGAAGGCCAAGAAGACTGAGGGTACATCAGTCTCCTGTATAGGCCTTTCAACCCACCTCTGTCACATGGGAATTACATATTACCTTGATTACAGATAGACACAGGACAAGCAAGCCATACTAATGGCCACACACCATGCCTTTAAAGTGCCAATATAGTTGTTAGATTCATTTCATTCTATATCATTTATTAACAGTGAAATTAAATTAAATATGCTGAAGAAGTAGCTAGCAGAGCAATGCGTTGGGTACCCCTCTGGCACTTAAAGGGTTAAATGATCCCCAACACCTCCTAATATTAACGCCCACCCATACTACAGTCTGGGCAGAAAATCCTAATAGCCACAATTAATGGACTGTAGGTGAATTAGTTCGCTAACATTGATCTTTAACCTCTTCGCGTCCGGTGACGTAACCGGACCGTCACACTGGTCCGGCACTTAAGGACCAGTGACGGTCCTGATACGTCACATACTTCTACTCACCGCGCTCCTGCAGGAGCACGGTGAGTAATACCAAGGACTGAAGTTGACCGCTCCAAGACCGGAGCAATCTCTTTCAGTCCCTCGTTCGATGTGCCGCCCCACGTGATCAGTCACGTTTGACGGCACGTTGAACTTGCCTGTCTGGTCCTTAAAGGACCAGACACCCCGGGACCGCTGGTCCTTAAGGGGTTAAATAGTACTGGATACCATGTCCATGGAGGCAGCCATGATTTTTATTGCAGAAATCAAAGATCCCAAACTCCACCAACTGAAGGGTTCCTATCAGTCTTTCAGGGAGAGATGTGTAAAGCTCAGGAGTAATGCAACAAAAAAATGTCATGTATGCCCCAGTGGATATATATTATATTCAGTACTAATTAAATATCAGTTTTGGAAAACCAGTCCATACAGGTCCATATTTGGTCCATAATGCCCATTAGGGTTTTGTGCCCATAATAAGGTAAGGAATTGTGTATTACCAGAGTCCATAAGGGCTCAGGATTGTGATATTGTGTTGGATCTGTGTTGAAGGCACATAGCATTATGGACTAACATGTCTTCACCATCATATCTCTGCATACCTTGGACAGGTCAACAATTTTTCAACTAACATATCGACAATAGCTCATCTCCAAATGGAAATATAGGTTAATGAGACATTTTTGTATGCATGAGAGTATGTTTATATGTTAATGTGGCACATGCACTAAGCTCCGATAGCAGCTAATGCTGTTGGAGTTCACAGTCCAAATATTGCTTACCTGAGGTTGGTGATGTTGGGATCTGAGCCAAGAAAAAGGTACTACACATATGTTAAGTAACAAAAGAGGAGAACACTCCTCTCTTAAAATTAATATATCTATATATACATGATTTCATACCTAAAAGAAAAATACAAAATCAAATACAAAACATCAGTATGAAAATAAAATATAGAGATTAACTGTCTGTATGCTAGTGGGGTACACAAGGCACTGTAAAGTTCATATTGGCCTTTTTGAACATACATATGATGGGAGTGGTACTATGCATCTAACAGTGCAGTTTGTGGTGCGGATCACACAGTGAGTGGAGGGCATCCTGCCTACATCACCAGCAGTTCTATTACCCTTCATGTTAATAACGATATTCTCATCCCCTTGCATTCTTAAATCTTAGTGCATATGGCAATGTGTGTCTCCATCGCCAAGGCGATGTGCTTGCCACACATTGCCAGACATACATCGCCATATCATTGCCCCTTAGTTCACCTCCCCCCGTGGAGGTGTTTGTATTCTTTTAACCCTTTGCATGCCAGAGACCCCTCCTACACATTGTTTCACAATTGGTTTATAACCTTTCTAGTGTCCAGCAGGTTATATTCATAGTAAACATAAAAAAATACATTGTTTGTAGAGCTTTTCATGCTAAAGGGGATGTATTACCCCTATATACGTTAGTCTGAATAGTTACATTATATAGCAAATATGTGCAAAAGTTTAATTTATTTTTTTAAAGAGCTAGTTGGTCGAAAATGAAGGAACAAATGCTGCCCTGCACCTACTTTTGCATAGACTGCTGTTACCTGCTCTGTAACCGCAGTCCGTCACTCTGCCTCTGCTCCCCTCCCTCTATCCAGCCTCCTCCGATGACGGAGACAAAAAAGAAGAAAACAAGGGCGCTTCCTAGTGCAATATGTCTTGCCAGTTTAAGACCTCCACCGATACACCACTGTACTCACAATTGCATCAATCACTAATAGTGTTCAGCATAAGCAGATGAGGAACTCTGACTGCCCCCACTCAGTCTCTCTCAGTCTCTCCAAGTGGAAGATGGATGATGCATCTTCAAAGGACACCCCACCGCACTTCACTGGGAACCTTAAAATACAGGAAACAAACGAACAGGAAAAGCACAAACCACAAGCAAATATCTCTGTGCTACTCCAATCAGTGATATATCCAGTACTCACAATTCCAATATGAGGTTGCTGGTTTTGGGTACAACCAGCAAATTCAAGCGGGGTAAATGATGACTGCCCCGTTCTAGTCACAAAAAAACAGTGGATCCTCCGGTAATAATGAAAAATGTATTTTAAAAAATATACAGAATCTACATATATAATGCCAAAATCGAAAAATGTCAGTATATATAATTGGTTATTAAGCCTGCCATATGATGCGTTTCGGAGATTATACTCCTTTTTCAAATATTACAGGCATGTATATAATTTTAGGACATAATATGCATAAAACACATGCAAGTTGTGACTTATTACCGGAGTGTCCACTGTTTTTTTGTGAGAAGTGACTGGAACGGGGCGGTCATCATTTACCCCATTTGAATTTGTTGGTTGTACCCACAACCAGCAACCTCATATTGGAATTGTGAGTATTGGTTATATCACTGGTTGGAGTAGCATAGAGATATTCGTTGGTGGTTTGCGCTGTTACTGACGGAGGCTTTCTGCCTGTAAGCTGGAGCGCTCTCATTGGCTAGATATCGATCTCTGCCAATGAGACCGCTCCAGCTTACAGGCATAAAGCCTCCATCATAGGAAGAGGCTGGATAAATATAGGGGAGCAGAGGCAGTGACAGACTGCGGCTACAGAGCAGGTACCAAAGTCTATGTTGAAGTAGGTGCAGGGCAGAGTTTATTCCTTCATTTTTGACCAACTAGAACTTTAAAAAAGGAAATTACATATTCACTATATAATGTAACTATTCAGGCTAACTTGTATAGTGGTGATACATCCCCTTAAGTAAAAGAAAAGTGTAATTGTATTTGTTATTACAGTACAATCTTGTAATTATGTGAGAGTTTGAGTTAAACAATTTTTATGTCTCTTGCATTTGATGCTGGTTTGTTACTGTTGTTATTTATAGGGAGCTGATTGTCAGTGACAGGGGCTCTCCATAGACAGCAATGACACCACCACCATAAAATGGAATGGTGCAACACCATTTTAGCCCTTTTAACATCAAAGGGTTGTCCAACAAATGCATATCCCTTTGGCACTCAAAGGGTTAAATGTCAATTCTCACAATAAATAGAAGTTTGCAGTGTTGATGAGAGAAAATATTTTTCCAGTAAGTTCATCACGTTGTTGCCAATTTTACTTCCTTAGGCCATTTCTTTTTTGGCAGTGCATAAACATTTCAAGCAGTTAAAAATCATTAAATTATTGTGCCAATTAGGGTAATGATGTGTGGTTTGGATCAAACTTGAAGACTTGATACATTTAATATTGTAGATTTTTCCTTGTATATTTCTTTGCAATTTCTTTAACGTGTTTCAGTAAACAAAGTTTTGCAAATATAAAGTGGAGCAGGTTACATTTTATGACCCAATATTTCAGTTTTATATTTTTCATTTCTATAAACATTTGAATGTTCATTTACACTAGAAACTTTCTTGGTTAACATCAGTTTTACTACACTTGGGAGCCATATAGATTAAGCACCCTGGATTTTTATATAGCGCAGTTAATTCCCTACAGTAGATAATGTTATTGGAAGGTTTCTCAGTGCTAGCCTGGTAGATGGCATTTAGCCATGCATCACAGAGCTGTGAATACTGAGTCCTATTCACTGACACTGCAAAAGGAGCAGCAGTGACATTTTCTTGTAGCACGATCACTGTCATTGTAATAAGTTCACTGTATTGGGATTTTATATGTACACATGTAATTCTATAGATCTGTATTTATCTGTACTTATACAAGAACATGTGCTTCTTGGATTTGTCAGACATTTTCTCATTGAACAACAAAGATACCACATTTTGACACAGCAGTGGAATGCTGGAATGCTCTCTACCTAGTGTTTACAATAGACATCTATGTTTTGTGTTGGTAAGTGTTTGGCTTCACAAACTAGTTACGTTGTGAGGAAGGTGAGAAACTTGACTTGAGGGCCCATATCCATTTCAGTAAAATAGGCCCCTCTTCCACCCAAGGAATCAGACAGACATTTATTAGACAACTAACTGTAGAACATGATAGTATTCCAGCTTCCAGGCACACTCCAGGATGCATGATGTGCCTACACCTAGCCAAGGAATGAGGAATGAGGACCACCTCAAACCAAAGACTATATGATTAAAGAAGGCATAGAGATGAACAACAGCCTGCTTAATTTATGTTCGATCAATCATATGAATTTCCCAGAACTTCCAAAATATACTATCGATGTTAAGACATTCATCCCTATAATAAATCCAACTAAGCCCATGAATATCCTTCCAGCAAGTCCAAACTACCAAAGAAGAACACAGGCTACGATAATGATCATAAGAACAATCTTAACCTGTCTGTGCCACCAAGTAGATAAACAAATGGCCCATGATTCAAACCATACCTGGAAGGCAACCTAGCAAAATATGAAAACGAGTAAGGCTGAATGTATGAATGGAACCTGTGTGGTTACCAATTCCAATACCTTCTAATCCTTGCCTCTGAAAACCCAGAAAAACCCCATATTGAATGTTGGAAGCCTCCCTCCGAAATAGGCTACCTACCTAGCTATGGCTCCATCTTTGCTGCATTCAGTGGAGTCATCACTCTTACTGCTCTACCTGACCCTTTGTTTACTGACAACTGACTTTATCTTCTTGGAACAGTAAGCCAATGGGTGGTCTCCTTTGCAGTGATAGCAGTCATGCTTGAATCTGCACGAGGAGGACCAGCAACACTGGCTATTTATGAATAGCCAGCAGAGGCCCTTCTTAGTGGTTGTTAGTCTTCCAAAAGGCCAGAAGCGGCTGCAGATCCATCTTCCCCCTTTCCCGAGAAGAAATGCTCAGTCAACAGCATGTAAAAGAATGTGGTGACACTTTGATGATGTGATTGTTTATAAGGAATAACTGAGTACCACTGACCACTCTTCTTCATAAAGAATCGTCATCAGAGCATCAGCGGTTTAAGATCTGAGCTAATACATTGCAATAACAATCATCTGTGTTCACCTTAATAAACCTTTTATAATTTGTATATTTTTTGCAATGTTTATGTATGTACCGAGCTTCATTTTGGTCATTTTTTTTAATCCCTTGGACACTAAAGACATCTTCAACAGGTATTCATTTAAACCTTTTTGAGATAGACAATAGACTTCATAGTCTGTATAAGAAACATTACGAAGCCCCTTCCATGTTTCTTTATAACAGTGAGAACTTTCAGATACTAAAATGCCACAGTCCAGATATAGCCTACTGCACAATTCCACTGGAGCAAATGGAGTGTGTGTGTGTGTGTGTATATGTAGGAAGCTAAAAAAGGTGCAATTCTGGAGCAAATTAAAAAGGCCTGGTATTTAACCCATTGAATGCCAGAGAAATATCCAATGTTTGATACCTTTCTGGTACTCAAAGGGTTAAATGGGACTTTTAACCCCTTTTATTGCTATGGAGGTCTTCGGAACTTTGCTTCGCTATTTATTTGTCCCCTATGGTACAGTTTCTTTGATCC
This sequence comes from Rhinophrynus dorsalis, assembly GCA_037306005.1. Classification (NCBI taxonomy): domain Eukaryota; kingdom Metazoa; phylum Chordata; class Amphibia; order Anura; family Rhinophrynidae; genus Rhinophrynus; species Rhinophrynus dorsalis. The sequence continues at coordinate 638,540,391 of CM074718.1, read as the reverse complement.
CGAATACACCTTTTTCTTTTTTTAATCTTTATGAATATGTCCTTAAGAGTTGTTTATTTCTCTAGGTATTGGTCATGTTTAAATGCCTCTCTTGGCTTTAAATTGAGCTTCTGTGACAGCATAGAATGGCATGGATCCTTGAGTACAAATGTTTTCCTGGATACATTTTCTGAAGTCCTTTACTCAGCATTGTCTAACCCAGCTGGTTTGATATATAATCTCCAGTATAATGTGACATACTAAACACTTCTTGTCAAAGATACAAACTGTACTGTAGCTGACCTAAAACTATCAATCTGTACAATTGCACACACTGTACATTTTTCAGAAAAAAAAACACAGTAAAAGATGTATGATGTGTGGTGAGATTAGGTGTGACAAGTGTTATCACTGTCTTTCTTATTTTATTTAGCTTTTATAGCATACTTGGGGACGGCAGGGGGATCTCAACTAACTGCGTGCATTTGTGGTTTGATTGATTGTTTTTTTGCATAAAATTGGCATCTAATAACAGCCAATCAAACTAAAGTCTCTTTTGATAAAAATGATGATACATTATGGTGCACAAAAGTGCAATATTTGGCTCCACCCACAAATTGCATCACATTTCGACTCAACAGGAAAATGAGATTGTTGGTGCTGATACATACTCCCACTTGGATACATTATTGAGATTAAGTAGAAACTATTGCTTAAAAGTGGGAGATGTTAATGCAGGATACTGGGCATGTTTGTAAGACCTTGCTGGCCTTTGTCATAATCTTGCTGCTTTATCTTAATTTTCTATCTATTTTACAAGTAGGGAACGTAATTACAGGGGACACAGAGGGTGCAGTTTTACCAGAGTCCAGCAACAGGCAGGTGGCTTCTTCTCCAGGGTCTAACAGGCTCTAGTTAATGTGAATATATTTTTGTCACAGGGGTCCTCCAATGACTGGTTGTGCCGCTTCTTAAAACAATGGACCAGAATGTTTGTAGTACTGCTATGCTCTGATCTGTTCCTTACAGTATTTCTGAGACTCTGCTTTACTCTGATTAGTTCCTTACAGAATGCTCGAGACACTACTGTACACTGATGATTTCCTTACAGAATACCCGAGACTGCTTTACTCTGATCAGATCTGTACAGAATGCCTAAGATACTGCTTTGCTGTCATTCGTTCCTTACAGAATGCCTGAGCCACAGTTTACTCTCATCAGTTCCTTACAGATTGCCTGAGACTCTGCTTTACCCTGATTAGTTCCTTACAGAATTCCTGAGACTCTGCTTTACTCTGATTTACTTCTTAATGTATGCCTAACACACTGCTATACTCTGATTAGTTCTTTACAAAATGCATGAAATTGTACTTTACTCTGGTGAGTTCTTTACAGAATGCCTGAGACTCTATTTCTGTTCCTTTCAGAATCCCCGAAACACTGCCTTAGACATGCAGTTGTTGATCTTTGTTCCTTCTCTGGAAAGATTCACTGGATTTTATTCAAATCACTTCATAGTTCCTAAAAAACCTGGTAAATTACTTCCTATTCTGGACTTAAAGCTCTTCAACCCTTTTGTGCTTGCCCCATAGTTCAAGATAGATTCTTTATGATCTGTCATCGCAGCTACAGTGAGGGGAAAAATTATTTGATCCCCTGCCGATTTTGTACATTTGCCCAGTGACAATGCCATGCGTCCAGCATTCGCTGCGGCATGGGTGAACCAGGCCATTGCGGTCTGGACTGAAGAGCTCACCCTGGCTGTCCGTCTGGGTGCTCCTACTTCGGATATGTTGTGGCTTCTTGCCAACATTTCTGAGACCCAGCACTATGTTTCTGTTGCCATCCATTTGGTGGCAAGGGTTTCCACCATGTCTGTGGTTGCCAGACAAGCTCTTTGGCTCAAGATCTGGTCGTCTGACACTGATTCCAAGAAAGCTTTGCTCTCATTGCCTTTTCAAGGCACCTCTTTGCTTGGGCCAGATCTTAAGGATCTCATTAGTGAGGTCACAGGGGGCAAGACTACCCTCCTGCCTATGGTCCCCAGCTCGCCCACAGGGTTTCTGCTGTTCTAGCTCTCTATCCACTTGCAGCCAAGAAGCTGTCCTCTCTAGTGGGGAAGTTCATTTCCACCATAGAAGTGGTCCTACCTGCCATGGCTCACACCAGGGAACTCCAGAGGTTTGTGTTCCAGGTGTTTAGGGGTTAGCCGGACCTTCTGAAGATGTCAGTGTCCCTTCCTTTTCATGTGGAACTGAGTTTGTTATGGTGGCTCGACCTCTCCAGTCTGCTGAAGGGCAAGTCCTTCCTGGTTTCCTTCTGGACCAAGGTGACGACAGATGCCAGCCTCTCCGGCTGTGGAGCGGTCCTGGGTCACCTGAGTGCTCAAGGTCGGTGGTCTCCGGAGGAGTCTCTCCTTCCCATCAACGTGTTGGAAATTAGGGCGATATTTCATGCCCCTCACCACCGGACATCCCAGCTGTAAGAATGCCCAGTCCGGGTCCAGTCTGACAACGCTACGGCCGTGGCTTACATTCAACAAGCAGGGTAGAACAAGAAGTCTTCCTGTTTGGTTAGAGGTCAAGGCTATTTTGTCCTGGGCAGAAGAACATGTTCCTACCATATCCGCAGTGCACATTCTTGGCGTAGACAACATCATGGCAGACTTCCTCAGTCGACACACAGTGGACAGCGGAGAGTGGGAACTGCACCCAGAGGTGTTCGCCCTCATTGTTCAGAAGTGGGGTCTTCCTTGCATCGACCTGATGGTGACAAGACACAATCGGAAGGTTCCGATATTCTGCTCATGCTGGAGGGATCCTCTAGCTTTAGCGGTGGATGCCATGTCCATTCCTTGGTTATTTCCTCTGGCTTACATCTTTCCTCCCCTCCCCATGTTGCACAGGGTGTTATGGAAATTGAGACTGGAACGCTGTTCAGTCATTCTGATTGCTCTGTACTGGCCTCGACAGGCTTGGTTTCTGGAGCTTCTGGATCTGTCAGTGGTGGAGCCATTCTGGCTACCTTGCCGTCTGGATCTTCTTCTACAGGGTTACCTGTGGAAGGAGGATTTTCATTGTCTAGCTTTGACGGCTCGGAAATTGAATCCTCAATACTGAAGAAGAAAGGGTTTTATTCAGGTGTGGTGGCTACTATGCTTAGTGCCCGCAAACCTGTTTCATCTAATGCCTACCATCGTGTCTGGTCGACCTTTCTCTCTTGGTGTGCTGATGGGGACCTTCCTCAGGATTTTGATCTGCCTACAGTCCTGACTTTCTAGCAGGACGGTGTGGATAAGGGCCTCATTTTGACTTCCTTTAAGGTTCAGATTTCTGCTCTCTCTGTTTTCTTTCAGAGGCACATTGCTATTCTTCCTGATTTCAAGGTTTTCTTCCAGGGCGTTGCTCATACTCGTCCTGTTTTCAAGACTCCCGCTCCTCAGTGGGATTTTAACTTGGTTTAGGGCATCCTTCAGCACCCTCCCTTTGAGTCCTTGTCTATTACTGTTTCTCCTGGCGATTGTGTCTCTTCGCCCTGTTGCGGAGTTGCATGCTCTGTCTTGTAAGCCACCCTTTTTGGTGTTTCACAAAGACAAGGCGGTGCTTCGCACTTCTCAGTAGTTTCTCCCAAAGGTGGTCTCTGAGTTCCACATTAATCAGGAGATTGTGGTGCCTTCTTTCTACCCTGACACTACCTCTGACAAGGAGAGGAATCGCCACTTGTTAGATGTGCGTTTTCTCAAGTTTTATGTACATTGCATTGAGTCCATTAGACTCGTCATTCCTGACTTTTCGTCATTCCTGAGGGCCCCAGGGCAGGGAGACCTGCATCCAAAGTGACTATTGCATCTTGGATCAAGCCCACTATTCGTACGATGAGCTAAGGAAGAAGCTTGTTGCCTTTTGGGTCATGGCTCATTCTACTAGATCTATTGGGGCTTCTTGGGCTTACAAGAATCAGGCCTCCACTGATCAGTTGTGCAAGGCTGCCACTTGGTCGGCTGTGCACACCTTTTCGAAGCACTACTGTGTTGATGTGCTGGCATCGGCTGACTCCAGTTTTGGGAGGAAGATCCTGGAGGCAGTCTTGCCTATCTAGGATCTTCTTCGGTTCTTTGGTGCTTCCTTCACTTTTGAGCCCTGTTGGCTCTAGTTCAGTGTGCTGTGTAACAGTTCCTGGGGTGTTGTTACCCCTGTTCAGTGTCCTTGCCTTACTTCCTGCCTCTGGGAAACTCAATGGTTGGACATCCCAAAGTTACCATTAACCTGTATTGGATGACAGAGAAAAGAGGATTTTAGTCTTCTTTCCCTTCTACTATCTACTCAATAGTTATTGTCCCAAATCTTACTGGAGCTGATTGGTTAGCTGCAGTCAAGGAGGGAAGGTAGGCTCCACCCCCTGCATTCACTCCTAGAATTGTTCCTGCCTACTTAAAGGGGTGGATTGCTTACCCAAAGTTACCAGTAACTTGTATGGACTACGAGAAAATGATTTAACAGGGAAGACTAAAATCCTCTTATTTTGGCCATCAGCGATGGTGCAGAAGTACAAGAAAGCACTAGGTTACCTGTTTTGTGCTCTAGATGCAGTTCCATTAGCGAGACATTTTCAGGAATTGGTCGGGGCATCAGTCTTATCAATCTCTTTCCCTGTGGACAAAGGAGGACAATCGCTGGTGGCTTTAGCAATCCCATTTGGATTATAGTCACCAGGGAGACAGACAGGATGAGCACGGACATATTGCCATTGTGACGTCCTCGCGGACGTCCCAGCCGGAGCAAAATGGCTCCTAGCAACACCTCCTAGACCCGGCTGGGACTGACAGTGCAGGCGCGCAGACATCACAATGGCAAGATATCTGCACTCTGTCCTGCCTGTCTCCCAAGGAAGAGAGCAGAAATCTATTAAATAAGGTAATTATTCTGCCGACTAGCGCTACTAAGCATCTAGTCGCCAGATGGGGATTTAGTTAAACTAAAGATTTTGTTGGGTGGTAGTTCCGCTTTAAAACCCTCTTACTCTCCCTTTATCTAGATAGTGATGGAAAAGTGACTAAATTTACTTTTTGAATTGACATATCTTGTATGGATAGTCCCAGTGTGTATAATCCTCATGTTCACACGTGGACATCTCAAAGTAGCAATTAGAATTTCATTGGTAAAATAAACAATACATGTTTCACAATGGAATAATTTTGGGGTAAAAAAACCCCTAAAATCTATAACATTGGGAGGGGGGGCTACTAATGAGATTCAAAACTAAGCGAGGTTCTTGAACTCAACTATTTATACTGGCAAATACAAATTTCTATTGATTTAAATGGAGCTTTAACTCTGTGAACGTTATGAAAGTCACCATAACTGTAATGTTTTCTATATCTTGGTAGAAATGAAGCATGATATTTGATATGCTGGGGCCTATGTTTAACCAATTGAGTTCCAGAGGGGTACACAACGCATTGCAAAGCAATGCGTTGCATACCCCTCTGGCACGCAAATGGTTAACCAGTTGAGGAGCAGAGGAGTGTTGAAAGCATTGCTTTGCAATGTGTTTCACATCTCACTGGTCTTGAAGGGGTTAAAGAGAAAATTGCAGCAATTCTGAGGCACCATTAGGGAACAAATACACATTAATTAATATAAATGGAGCTTTTAATTGTATGAATGTTAGAGACATTTCCATTGATACCTGGGAATCTTCTTATCCCAAGCTTCCACAGGTCCACTAAGGTCTGGGGTGGTAGTGGTCAAAAAAAGCAATGTACATAATAAAATAGGCAGGACTTGATTGAAGTGGGCAGGACTGGTAGGATGAGAGGCGGGGTATGCACTTAGAAAGGGGGTGGAGAATAGGAAGAACAGGCAGAGAGTGACCGGAACTGGCAATGACATGGGTGGAGTTACAAAGGAACTCACTGAGCCCTGAGAATCAGTCTCTGTCCCTGGAGGACTGGTAATTAAAGGGGATGTATCACCTCTATATAAGTTAGCCTGAATAGTTTGGTTAGATATTGAATATGAGTAAAAGTGTATTTTTTTTAAGCTCTATTTGGTCAGAATTGCAGTTTCAAACTCTGTCCTGCACCTACTTCCACAAAGACTGCAGTTACCTGCTTTGTACCGCAGTCTGTCGCTCTGCCTCTGCTCTCCTCCCTCTATCCAGCCTCCTCTGGTGACGGAGGCTTTCTGCATGTAAGCTGGAGCAATCTCATTGGCAGAAATCGACATCCAGCCAATGAGATCGCTCCAGCTTAGGCAGAAAGCCTCCGTCATTGGAGGAGGGAGAAGAGCAGAGGCAGAGTGATGAGTGTGGTTACAGATCTGTACCCACAGTCTATGCCGAAGTAGCTGCAGGGCAGCGTTTATAACTGCAATTTTGACCAAATAGAGCTTAAAAATAATTAATACAATTTCACTCATATTCAATATATATAACCTAACTATTCAGGCTAACTTATATAGGGGTGATACATCCCCTTTAAGTCTTAAAAAACAGGTTATCCGAGTCGGATCTGGAGACTTCCCAGGTTCTCCCCTGAGCAGGAAGTGAGTAGTACAAAGATCAGGGGGGGATTGTCCTATCGGGGGATCGGGCATCCCCCGGTGGGCCACACAATCATGGGCTGGCTTCACTGTCTGATCTATGCTGTTTATATTTGAGGGACTGACATGAGTGGAGAAGACGTGGCTTATGAGCCAAGACGAAGAGCAGGAGAAGTGTGAAGGAGTTCTGTGATAATTGGATTGATGGCTCAGGGGATGGTAACTGGATGATCACTGCTTCTGCTGCGCTGCTGTGTCATCACCGCATGAAGCTAAACATCCAGTCAGTTGGATTGGTGTGGAGGTTGCCACAGGATTTGTTTTATGTTCTACAACTATTTACTTTATTGCTTATTTAACTTCACTGCACAGTGGATTAATCCTTTGAGTACCAGAGAGGTATCCACATTGGATTGTTCTTTGACTTTGGCACTCAAAGAGTTAAGACGTTGCGGGTGGTTAGCGAGTTTACAGAGTAGCATGAGCAGTGCTTTGCATGAGGGAGATAGTACACACTCTACATTCCCCTCAGTAATTCTGCTTTATAAGTTGTCACTTCAGTACAAAATATGTACGTGCAACATCCCTTACATCTTGAACTCTTCGGTACCTGACCTTAGGCAGCAGCCATCCCGCAGTGATGGAGGACAAGGGGTAGGCAAGTCATAGTGCTGTCCTTTCAGTAGTGCTAATTTCTGGACCTCAGGTCATGCTAAAGTGCTTTCTGATAATTGTTTAGAAACGCAGAAGTCGCTCTCATAACAGCAGCATGGGGACCAGCACCAGTAAAAAAAAACCCATATCAGCTAGCAATGTAATTAGGAAAGTAGTAATACGAATATATTTAACACTTGGTGTGCTAGATAGATGTCCAAATAATTCTGATGCCCTTTCTAACATTTAGAGTTGTTAACCCTTTCATGGCCATTGGAATGGACAAATGATTGCAATTTTCTGTGGCACCAAAGGAGTTAATCTCTCTCTCACTTTCACTCTCTCTCCCAGTAGTAGCCCAGCATCTTCTCCACTGTGGCCCTAACATCCATACATTGTACTCCCTTTCTGTAGAAACCAGATACATACATACATTTTGACTGGAAACAGATGCAATTGAGTAATTCAGCAGTAAACCATATGTACCAAACGGGGACAAATACAAAGTCCCATTGATTTAAATGGGACATTTAACTCATTGAATATCTATATCATTGAAGAGGATAAAAGTTTCTTATAAATCAGTGGGAATTTTGCAATTTTTAACTTTTGAAAGGAGGGGGACTGAGGAATGGTGAGGGAATGAAACAGACTGGAGGAGAAAGGGGAGGAGCCAGCCAAGGGGCCTGTAGGTAGAAAGAGAGGAGTAATATGGCTGGGTGTGAGAGAAGGAGTGGGGAAAAGGGCTGGGGAGAGAGAGAGACACACACACACAAATACGTACATGTAATGGAATACCAGCTGGTGGGCCAGTTTTTTAAAAAATCCCCCAGGCTGGTATCAAGCTACAATCCGCCCCTGCAAAGGACATTTGATCCTCCCCCCCACTGCTGAATAGCAGCAGATACAATACAGTCATACAGCCATATTCAGTAATCTATAGGAGTTCAACTTCAACATAAGGGGCAAATAAATGTACCCACAATTTCCACTGAATTAAATGGTGCTTTTAACCCCTTGAGTGGTAGAGAGGCCTCCAATGTATTGCAAAGACCTCTCTAGCATTCAAGGGGTTAAACGCTCCACTTAAATTAATAGGAATGTTAATTTCTCCCTAAGGTACGGAGTTGCTGTAGAATTGTACCTCCTTAGAATATTGGATACGTCACCATATGTTTTAACCCTTTGAGTGCCAGAGGGGTACGCAACACATTGCTTTGCAATGCGTTGCATACCCTTCTGACATGCAAAGGGTTAAGTTCTACTACTTTTTTTTTAATAAATATACTGTATGTATATCTTTGAATGTTATAATATTCTTTGAAATGAGAGCAGTTCATTTTTTTGCGTTTATTTTCCATAATCTTCCAGAAGTGTAACTTATCCACACCCTGGGATATCACGTAGATGTTTACATTAGGACGTGCTTTTAACCTTTTGTCTGCTAAAGGGTTGATATACTCAATGTATCCTTAAGAACAAAGAGTCTAATTCTTCTGTTTATTGGTACATTCTTTCAGTAGACTTTTGGGTGGACAGATACATGATATATTGTTGTATTTAATATTGAAACATTTTGTAAGTAATTTAGATAATATCTTAAAACTGACTGTGATTGTATTGTAGTTATGAGACAATCCTTAACTTAAGATTTATGTAATGTGGAGGAACCTGGTGCATAGCTTGAAAAGTACTTGAATTGCATCAATTGTGTATAATTTCATTTGGAATCGTTGTAGCTTAGATGTCCTTGGCCAGATTGACATCTTAGACTCCTTTAGGTAAGCCACTCAGAGCCCATTCCATGACGACATTCCCACTCATCACATGACTCCAGCGATGTACTGCATACCCATCTGGTCCTTAAAGGGATATTAATGTTTCACAAAAACAGCAGTATTGGGCCATGGAGAGTGTTATTTCAATACTGTCAGAGTTGTAGTTCTAGAGTAATTAAATGATAAAGTAGCTCTCTCCCACCCCTTTTACCTAGTGTAAGCTGCCTCCCCTCAGATGTGGAATGTGGTCCTGGGACCAGACAGATCACAACAAGGGACAATCTTCTTACTGTGAGCATAAGGAAAACCCTGACCCCTTGACAGATTTTTCAGATTTTCCTTATACTCATGGAAGATTGTCCCTCTCTGCGATCCATCCGGACAGTCTTGCTGCTCTGAGGTGAGCAGTGTTACATCAGTAAAAGGGGCGGGAGAGGGATACTTTATCATTCAATTACTCTTGAACTACAACTCTTACAGTATTGAAATAACACTCTTCATGGCCCAAATACTATGATGATTAATTGGAGCCGCTTTTATTTTGAACCATTACTATCCCTTTAAGGTAATAATTGGAATTACATGAAGGTCTATATTGACCAAGTCTAAGGGCTACACAGAGACCCAGGGCCTTAGTTTGGACTCCCTGCTTTAAAATGTTTCATGTTTGAATGACTTTGTGGCATTTATGCTTTAATCATTTGAGTGCCAGAGGAGTAATGCGTTGCATACTCTTCTGGCGCTCAAAGGGTTAAATGTAACTTATTATGGAACAGAGAAGTGTGCATCACATTGCTTCACCCCCTGGTCCTTAAAGGGTTAATGGATAAATGCAGTATTTTTTGTTTGTTTGTTAGAATTTGGCAATATGGGAAAAAATATGGGCAGGAGGAGAGATGGAAAAATACAAAAAACACAGCTAAATCCAGGCTATGTGTAATTGGGACATGTTCCCATACCTCCCAACGTTTCAAATGGACACTTCTGTTTTAGGTGGTGTTTCTGGGGGAGTGGCTGGTGTTCGGGGCATTACAAAGAATTTTTAGATTATTTCATGACCTATCAATACCTCATTGGGTAAATTAATAAATGATTTAGAGCAAGAGCAAAGTATTTTATTTACACAGACTAATTTATAAACAAATATGCTGAAGATTATCTAAACATTATGTGAGTTGTATTGCTGTGGAGCAATGTATTACACACTACTCAGTCTGATCTCCTAAAAAGAGGGACAAAAGAATAGAAAAGAGGGAGAGAGGGATTTGGGTCTCAAACAGGAACTGTCCCTCCTAAAGAGGGACACTTGGGAGGTATGTGTTTAATTCTTACATGGTAAAGCAGATGAAGAAGCACCCTCCAGCCTCACTGAAAACATGTACAAGAATATCTCACTCCAGCAATCATACTCCATGAGATAAGCCAGGGCTTAATAGAGGACGAACCCAAGATATAAACCTGTCTTGATAAACCTTTAAACTGTTTTTAATAAAATCACTCTATGCATTTTGTGGTGTTGCTCACCAGGAATATCATCAAAAGTGACAAAGTGTTAAAAGGGAACACTCACATACTAAACGCTTTTGTGCATAGGCTTTAATTCTTAGCACTGTTTTTTTTTTTTTTTTTTTAAATTCTATTTACTTACTTTTGGAGATATGAAATACTGCATTTCCACGTTGCACGCCACCCTCTATGTGCGGCACAACACCACAGGACTTCCCACCTCCCTCCCAGCTGCCCCAGGGAGCGCGTTCACGCTTCCATTCGTGGTGGCAATTATGTGGAATGGAAGCGTGAACGTGTTCCCTGGGGCAGCAGGGAGGTGGGAAGTCCTGCGGCATTGTGTCGCACATAGAGGGTGGCGCACAATGTGGAAATGCAGTATTTCGTATCTCCAAATGTAAGTAAGTAAAATTAAAAAAAAAAAAAACAGCTCTAATCTAGTTTTAATAATTTAAGCTCATTCACAAAGGTTTTTAGTATGTGAATGTTCCCATTAAACATCTCTTAAATATCTTGCAAGATCGAGGAGGCTTTCAAAAACATCAAAACACGGGTCCATGATGGAAACTTAATAAACCGCTAATGTGTTACTTACACTCATTGAGGCTGATTTGCTGTGATGATCTGGAGCAATTCTGGAGTAAATTCCCATTGATTTAAATAGGATTTTTGACCCTTTAAATGTTAGGAAGGTCTCTAGCACACTTCTTAGGAATGCTTGGAAGACTTCTCTAGAACTAAAAAGTTTTAACCCCTTAACAACCGGTGACGTCACCTTTTTTTTTTCCCTTTCACATATTTTGTGCTTACATAGCATTCTGCGGGAGAGCTGTAAGCACTAACGGGGTGTAAAATTGATGATCCAAGGCCGGAGCGTTCTCTCTCTGACCTCCATTCAGCTCTCCAGTATGTCATCAGTCTTGTGGCCGGCACACCGACAGTGATCAAAGCAGTCCTTAACCCTTTGAGTGCAAGAGGGGTTCGCAACACATTGTTTCGCAATACGTTGAGTACCACTCTGGCATTCAAAGGGTTAAGAGAAGGATCACTGGTCATTAAGGGGTTAAATCCCCATTTATATCAGCAGTAAGCATCAATAGACCTGAATGACTGGCAAAGGACACTAGTATTTATCAGAATGTAAATGGAAAGCACTAAAACACACACAAGTAAACTATATAGATAGGTGTACCTGACTGCTTTACGATGGAGACTTCCCTAGGTAGATGGTTCTGTTAAACAAAACTGACTAGGATATAAAATTGCCTTTTAATAAAGTCCAAGGTTTATATCATACCCACTATCTTCACGCCTCTCTTCCTAGCTGTACATATTTAACTCTTTACTTCTTGCATATCAAGGCAATGTTGAGCTGTTCTGGGACAACCCAACGGCACTGTATAGCAAAAATAAAAATATCCATTGATTTACATGGGACATTTAACCTCTTGAACATTAGAGAAGTGTCACAATGCATTGGACACCTATCCAGCATTCAAGCTGTTAAAATCCCATTTTAAGTCAATTGGAATTTGTCTCTGATATAGTACAAAAACAAAAGTGAACTATCGGTTGCTACAATAGCTGTTAACATACAACATATACAGTGTATCCATATAACTCACCCCATTGCTTGCTGGATGGCGTCCCGGATCAGCCCTCGTCAATCTCAGGAAAGATTGAACACCTATCCAGCATTCAAGATATTAAAATCCCATTTTAAATCAGTTGGAATTTGTCTCTGATTTAGTACAAAAACAAAAGTGAACTATCGATTTCTACAATAGCAGTTAACATACAACATATACAGTGTATCCATAGAACACACCCTGTCGCTTGCTGAATGGCATCCCAGATCAGCCCTTGTCAATCTCAGCAAAGGTTCCAGCAGACAAGAAGGCACAGTACGAGGGCGCTGCCTGTGCATCACCCTCGTACTGTGCCTTCTGATATAATACAGTTGGTTTTCTCCAGAACGTGTGTACTTAGTACCCTTCTACAGTCTATTTTGATGATAGTTAATCCCTTAAGGACCAGATATGTTAGCGGTGGATGGCACTTAAGGACTGCATAGGGCATGTTCGGCACATCAACACACGACTGATGACGTGTACCACCACTTGAAAGGGGGTCTGAGAGAATGGGTTCCAGTCTTGTAGCTGTCAATTTCAGACCCTGCTAGTGCTTACAGCGCTTCTACAGGAACAATGTAAGGACAAATTATGTGAAGCACCAGGACCGTCACCGGTCCTTTGGGAAATTTTAATGGTGACGGTCCTGGCACATCACCGGTTCTTAAAGGGATAGTAATACTTGCAAATTACTGATCCCCATATTGTAGCTTTGTTAAAAAGAAACTTATTTCCCCCAGTGTCATCTCTCATACCCTTATGGTTTGAGAGATGATAGCGCTCAAAGTTTCCCCCTCCCTCCCCCTTCCCTGACTGAATGCTGACTGCAGGGGAAGCTCTCATACGACAGTCTTATGTGCATCAGGCGTCTCTGAAGCTGAGCCGAGATTGCGTAGAAGACCATTTTAGTGAAAGATTTATTTTTTATATATGCGATCTGGGCAATGCTGCAGAGCCGCCTGATGCAAGTAATACCGGATATCCCTGCAGTCAGCGTTCAGTCAGGGAAGGGGGAGGGAAGGGGGAACTTTGAGCGCTATAATATGGGGATTAGTAATTTGCAAGTATTACTGTCCCTTTAAGAGGTTAATGTAGTTGTTCCATATGTCTCTCTGAGTCTTGGATCCAGTTTTATATAACAGAGGATCCTTGGCAGTGCTTCCGAGTCTTTTCAAGAATCCAAAGGTTGAAGGGTTCCTGCTACTTCAGATTTTGCCCTAATCTCAAAAGCAGTTTAACGCCAGAGGGGAGTGTTCCGTACAATGGGTTAAAACAGATGATTTCAACTGATTTATTGAGACCCATTTTACCTTGATGATGTGCCACTGCAGGTGAGAGTGTAACGTTTTACAGCAAGTCCAGCCTTGCAGGGTTCAGAGCTGGGTTATATAGCTGGAAATATGTCAAAAACTAGAAATCATTTGCATTTTCTGACAGTGCTAATCTTTTATTGAACAGATGCATTGGGTAGATTATTGCAACATCTTTTCCACATTGCTGGTAACTATGCAGTAAAAAGAGTGCACATATAAATGTAAATCTATTTCTCTGTCGTCCAATACAGGTTACTGGTAACTTTGGGTAGGCGATCCGCTTCTGTAATTGTAGGGAGGAACAATTCTAGAATTGTATGCAGGGGGTGGAGCCTACCTTCCCTCCCTGGCTGCAGCTAGTCAACCAGCTCCAGAAAGATTTGTTCCTTGGTGAAGACACAGGCAAGAGAACAGTTCTGCTATAGTTTTAGAATTGTTTTATTTTTCTGTTAGATATGGAATATCACCATTAGGCGGATTACCATAACTGACAGTGCGCTTAGATGTGGCTAGCTCAGTGACCAGGTGCTTTTTGTGGACCTTAAGCCCTGGGGGGACAATCTTGGGTTCAAGTTATTTCCTCAGGAGTTACCCACTGAGGCTTCTTCTTAATACATGGTAGTCTGAAGACAGAAGATCTGCAGGAAAGGTAAGCAACCCTTTGAGTGCTGCAGGTCCACATGTCCCACAGTGCTCCTCTGCACAGGGTTTTTCCTTTGGAGTTCCTATTACACACTCCTGCACTCATTGGGTTTATCTGTATGTCTGTTGGGTGTTTTGTATCAGGTTTATGTGGTACTTTAACTCTTTAGCTGCTGATTTTGCATCTTTTGGGGGGGTTTATAACACTTTTTCTACTGGTTCAGTGTTTTTTGGGTATCCTAACATGTTCTAGTGATGTTTCATGCATTTTTATTTTACTGTTTCAATTTTGTAAAATTTGAGTTAAAGGCTCGCTTTACCGCATAGGCACCATTGCGCTAGAGATGCACCGATACCACTTTTTTTTAAGACCGAGTACGAGTACCGATACTTTTTTCAAGTACTCACCGATCGCAAAAAAAGTATTGGTGAGTACTTGAAATATATACACACACACACACATACATACACACACCACCTCTTGACTGTCCACTTTTGCCTCTTTCTCCCCCTCTTGATTCCCACCTTTTACTTCATTCTCCCCCTCTTGAACTCCCTCCTTTTGCCTTGGCTTTTTCTCTCCCTTTTGATCCCCCTTTGTCCCCCTCCTTGACTCTTGATCCCACTCTTTTGCCTCTCTCTCTCTCTCCTGATCCCCCTTCCTTTTTGCCTCTTCTTGGTCCCCCTCCTTTTGTCTCCTGATCTTTCCTCCTTTTGCCTCTTTTTTTTTTTCTTTTTCTTAGTCCCTTTTGCCTCTTTCTCCCTCTTGGACCCCCTCTCTGCCTCTTTCACCACCCACTCAATGTCCCATCTTGTCTCCCTTACCCTCCTTCCGGGTGCTCTCTTGCGAGCCCCGGCAGAAGTCAACGTCTGAGCGTTGCCATGGTAACCCGCGGCAACGCTCCAACGCTACAGGAGGGAGAGAGGCGACCGGGGAGCATTGTGAGCAGCTCCCCGGGCTCCCTCACTGCAGCACCGACCCTGACACAGGGTATAGGTGCTGGCATCAGCCGCATTTGCGCAAATGCTGGTATCGGCACCGATACCGATACAAGTATCGGTATCGGTGCAACCCTACATTGCGCCATTCACTCCTATGGGACTGTACAGTTTGGGACATATCTCTGCAACCGCTTAACCTAGCGACTTCAGATTTCACTCATTTTTCTTGTCTGCCCTTGCTCTATTATCTGGTTCATGTTTCCAGTGTGTTGGTGGGCACAGGGGGCTTCGGGCACTGTTTGGGTACTTTTTCTGGGAAAACTACATTTCCCATGAGCGCTTGCTTCGCATGGTCATTTCTGATTGGCTCCCGTCGCAGAAGCCATTTTGTGCCTTTTCCAGAACGAGTATCCTACGCAGGGCTTGGACTCTCCTTCTCTCCTCTGCTGATTAACCCTTCGCCTGCCAGATAAGTCTATTTTAGCAATTTCTGGGGTGAAACCTAATCTCCTACACTGTAAGAATGTCTATACCGCTGGAGCTTGGGGCCAGACCAAAGACTAAGGATGCTGGGGTCTCTGTATCCCCTATTGCGCATTGCTCTTCCTGTCATTCAGGGTTACCTAGAAAATTCTCAGGTCATTTATGCCCAGCATGTTCTTATGTCCCTGAGAGTCTCCCAGAGACCTCCAGCCATGCAATAGAGCCAGTTTGGGTGCAAGAGTTCAAGACTGCTACCAGGGACCTTAGGTCTACATTGCAACTCTTTCCATCCCAGTTACAGGGGGTCTTTCATTGTTGGCAGACCCCCTTCTCCTGAGCCCTCGGCTGAGGGCCTGATCAGAGCTGTTTTGCATACCCTTAACATTCCCTTAGTTTAGGAGGTTCCTTCTGATCCCTCTGATGTGTTTCAGGAGCCTAAAAAGCCCCTTACTTGCTTTCCACCTAACCCCATTTTTGACCACCTTGTGTTTGAAGAGTGTAAATCTCTGGACAAGAAACCTTCTGTGTCCAGGAAATTTGTCAAGCTTTATCCCTTCTCTGAGGCAGTGCTTTTACAGTGGGTTCATCCTCCCAAAGTGGATGCTGCTATCTCCAGGCTATCTAAGTCTACTGCCTTGCCAGTTTCTGATGCGTCCGCTCTGAAGGACTGGACTGACAATAAACTTGAGGTCTCCCTCAAGTCCATTTTTACCACTGCTAGTACTGCCATGCGTCCAGCATTCGCTGCAGCATGGGTGAACCGGGCCATTGAGGTCTGGACTGAACAGCTCACCCTGGCTGTCCATCAGGGTGCTCCTACTCTGGATATGTTGCGCCTTCTTGCCAAAATTTCTGAGGCACAGCACTATGTTTCTGCTGCCTTATTTGATGCCATCAGTTTAGTGGCTAGGGTTTCCACCATGCCTGTGGTTGCCAGATGGGCTCTTTGGCTCAAGATCTGGTCTGCTGACACTGCTTCCAAGAAAGCATTGCTCTCCTTACCCTTCTACCCTTGGTCCCCAGGAAGAAAACGCAGCTTAAGTGTAATCGGTATTTTTGTTCCTTTCAGACTGAGATATGTCCAGCGAACCAGACGGTTCCCTCAGCTCCGCATGCCTCCTCCAAGGCCAAACAGCAATGGAAGCCCAAGGTCTCCTCCAAGCCCAAGGCTTCCAAGCCTTCTTCGGCATGACTCACCGAACCCAGGTCCCCACTCTGCTGTGGGTGGTCGTCTGCGTCACTACCACAGCATCTGGGAGGACCCGTGGGTTTTACAGGTGGTGACGGAAGGGTACAGGATCCCTTTCGTCTCTCTTCCTCCCTTTCGCTTCTTTCCTTCTCATACGCCTCAGGGCGCGGAGAAACGCCGGCTGTTCAATGGCGCTAGTCAGGCTCTTCTGGACAAGGATGTTATACAGCCGGTTCCAGTTCAGAACAGAGGTATGGGTTTTTACTCAAACCTTTTTGTGGTCTTCAAAAAGGATGGAGGTTGTTTCCCCATTTTGGATTTGAAGGATCTCAATTCATTTGTGATCCTGACCCATCATCACCAGGAGTCTCTACGGATGGTGATTGCTGCTATGTCCCTGGGGGAATTCCTTGCATCTCTGGATCTTCAAGATGTGTATTTACATATCGCCATTCATCCAGAGAGTCAGCAGTATCTCAGATTTGCCTGCTACCGAGGACATTTTCAGTTTTCAGCTCTTCCCTTTGGTCTGACTACAGCTTCTCAAGTTTTCAACCGTATCCTGGGAGCCTTAGTGTCCGTCCTCCACTGGGACAGCATCAGAGTTACTCCATACATGGACGACCTGCTTCTGAAAGCCCCCTCTGCTGAAGTTCTTCATCAGCAGGTTCAGCAATGCATTCACGCTCTCACCCATCAGGGGTGGATCATCAACATGGACAAGTGGATCATCAACATGGACAAGCCAGCTCTTATCCCATCCTAGCGTCTGGTCTTCCTGGGCCTTCTCTTCGACACTCAGAAGAGCATGGTGTTTCTCATGGATGAGGTAGCTCACCAGATCACCCACACAGTTTCTGTGGTTCTGGCTCAAGATCCAGTTGCAGCCAAGAAGCTGTCCTCTCTAGTGGGGAAATTCATCTCCACCATAGAAGCAGTCCCGTTTGTCATGGCGCACACCAGGGAACTCCAGAGGTTTGTGATCCAGGTGTGCAGGGGTCAGCCGGACCCTCTGAAGATGTCAGTGTCCCTCCCTCTTCATGTGGAACTGAGTTTTTCATGGTGGCTCGACCTCTCCAATCTGCTGAAAAGCAAGTCCTTCTTGGTATCCTGCGTGACAACGGTGATGATGGATGCCAGCCTCTCCGGCTGGGGAGCGGTCCAGGGTCACCTGAGTGCTCAGGGTCGGTGTTCTCCAGAGGAATCTCTCCTTCCCATCAACGTGTTGGAGCTTCGGTAGATATGTCTTGCACTTCGTCATTGGACATCTCAGCTGGAAGACTGTCCAGTCCGGGTACAGTCCGACAATTCCACGGCCGTGGCTTACATCAACAAGCGGAACAAGAAGCCTCACCACTTGGTTAGAGGTCAAGGCTATTTTGTCCTGGGAAGAAGAAAATGTTCCTACCATATCCGCAGTGCACGTTCCTGGCGTAGACAACGTCATGGCGGACTTCCTCAGTCGACACACAGTGGACAGCAGAGAGTGGGAGCTGCACCCAGAGGTGTTCACCCTCATTGTTCAGAAGTGCGGTCTTCCTTACATCGACCTGATGGTGACAAGACACAACAGGAAGGTTCCAAGGTCCTTCTCTCGATGGAGGGACCCTATAACCCTGGCGGTGGATACAGTGTCCATTCCTTGATTATTTCATCTGGCCTACATCTTTCCTCCCCTCTCAATGTTGCATTGGGTGTTAGGGAAATTGTGACAGGAACGATGTCCAGTCATTCTGATTGCTCCGTACTGGCCTCGCCAAGCTTGGTTTCCGGAGCTTCTGGATCTGTCAGTGGCGGAGCCATTCCGGCTCCCTTGCTGTCCGGATCTTCTTCTACAGGGTTACCTGTGGAAGGAGGATGTTCATCGGCTAACTTTGACAGCTTGGAAGTTGAATCCTCAATATTGAAGAAGAAGGGTTTATCTTCTGGGGTGGTGGCTACTGTGCTCAGTCCCCGCAAACCTGTTTCTCCCAAGATCTACCATGCTGTCTGGTTGACCTTTCTATCGTGTGCTGACAATGTCCTGTCTCAGGAATTTGATCTGCCTACAGTCTTGGCCTTTTTGCAGGATGTTGTGGATAAGGGCCTCAGTTTGAGTTCCCTTAAAGTCCAGACTTCTGCTCTCTCTGTTTTCTTTCAGAGGTGCATTGTTATTCTTCCTGATGTCAAGGTTTTCTTCCAGGGCATTGCACATACTCGTCCAGCCTTCAAGAATCCCGCTTCTCTGTGGGATCTTAACTTGGTTTTGGGCATTCTTCAGTGCCCTTCATTTGAGTCTTTGGCTACGACTCCTCTACGCCTGTTGACATGGAAAATGGAGTTTGTCCTGGTGATCGTGTCCGTTCGCTGTGTTGTGGAGTTACATGCTCTGTTCTGTAAGCCACACTATTTGGTGTTTCACAAAGACAAGGCGGTGCTTCACACTTCTCAGTAGTTTCTCCCGAAGGTGGTTTCAGAGGTCCACATCAATCAGGAAATTGTGGTGTCTTCTTTCTGCCCTGACCCCGCCTCTGACAAGGAGAGGGATCTCCACTTGTTAGATGTGGTACGTTGTCTCAAGTTTTATGTCCATCGCACTGAGTCTATCAGGCAATCTGATGCTCTGTTTGTCATTCCTGAGGGCCCCAGGGCAGGAAGACCTGCATCCAAAGTGACTATTGCTTCTTGGATCAAGTCCACTATTCATAAGGCTTACAAGCAGAGGAAGAAGCCTGTCCCCTTTTGGGTCACAGCTCATTCTACAAGATCTATTGCGGCTTCTTGGGCTTACAAGAATCAGTCCTCCGCAAGGCTGCCGCTTGGTCGTCTGTGCACACCTTTTCGAAGCACTACCGTATTGATGTGCTGCCACTGGCTGTATGCCAGCTTTGGGAGGAAAATTTTGGATGCAGTCTTGCCTGTCTAGGATCTTCTTCTGTTCTTGGTGCTTCCTTCACTTATGAGCCCTGTTGGCTCTTGTTCAGTGTGCTGTGTAACAGTGTGGGGTGTTGTTACCCCTGTTTACTGTCCGTTGACACTTCATTGTTTTGTTGGGCTATCTCTGATGTGATGGTTCAAATCTGCTTTGGTGACTTTGGGGTCCTTGTGCCTGGTCCTTGCTTTACTTCCCACTTCTTGGAAACTCAATGGTTGGACATCCCAAAGTTACCAGTAACCTGTTTTGGATGACAGAGAAAAGAGGATTTTAGTCTTACCTGTTAAATCCTTTTCTCTTACTCCATACAGGTTACTGGTCTCCCACCCTGTCAAGGGACCATGCTTGGCTCTCCTGTGGCAGACTGTGGGGGTCCTTTGGGGTCATGCTCACAGGAGTCTTCTTTCCCTTTCACTATCTAGTAAGCTTATTTTTATGAAACAGCTTATGGTATATGGACTTTTCAACTCACTTTTTTAAGCATTAAACTGCAATGTTCTACAGTATACCCCACGTAGGGCTGTTTCTGTTGCTTACTATGATGAGCTGTAGTCTATGACTCAGGCTTCTACCATTTTGCTCATTTTTAAAATGATAACTAATAATGTTTAAACTGTAATGAGTTAAATGAAAAATGTTCCTGCAGTGGTAGACCTCTTGTTTTACACTTCAAGAGATGTTGTATAATATATAGTTTCATTAACCCTTTAAGGGCCAGAAGGGGGTGCAATAAGATGCACCCCACCTTTCCTCTGGACCAGAAAAGGTTAAAAAATGCTCTGCACACCCCGTTGGCATGCAAAGTGTGAAGCTTCCTGGGTGTTGCAGTGCTCTCTCAGCACAGAGATCGCCCTGGCACTCGAGCGGATCTGTAGAGTATTCAGTTAGTTACCTTCTGGAGCCTACGTGTTATCTTAACGTTTGGTATGTATGACTAAATATCTACATACCAGATAAAGTAGATACAGCTGGAGCAGTCTGCAGTGTATGCTAAGTCTTGCACGCTGGTTGATGTTACACATATTGGGTTGTTTGCACAAAGAGAAAAGTGGAACAATTTGGGGGCAAAATTACTGCACCATATGGAACAAATAAAAAGTCCAACTGATTTAATCCTTTGAGTGCCAGAGAGGTGCGCAACGCATTGCTTTACAATGCATTGCATATCCCTCTGGCACTCAGAAGGTTAAAAGAACAAAATATCTCATAATAATTACATCTCCTTAATCTTAATATTGGCAGAGAATTGTAATCACCACATGAATCAATTCTGCATCCATTGTCTTTCCCTAATTAATTAGTACTGTATATCATATCTGACATGAACCTGGAGGCCGACATGAATCTGGACTCTTCTAAACGCCTCCCATCTGAAGGCTTCCTAAGAAGACTTCGGGGGGGGGGGGGGTTTGGTGTTCTGGGAAAAAAATTTCACTCTTGTCTGCCTCTATGGACTTTATATCGAGCATCAATTAAAGATTTTTTCTGGAGAACTCACCCAGCATTGATTCATAGTGGCCATTAGGATTCTCTGTCCAGATTAACCCTTTGAGGTCCACAGGGGCACACAATGCATTGCTTCGTAATGTGTTGCATACTCCTCTGGTCCTCAAGAGGTAAAGGTACATGGAGGTATTAATGTTCCTCTGAATGGGGCTTCTATCCACTTCAATGCTAAAGATGTCTCCAACACACTGTAAAGCAATGCTTTGGAGACCTGTCTAACATTCAGTGTGCTAATAGCTGCATTCAGATCAAAGCGACATTTAAAGCATGTTTGTATTGCAGTACTTGGTTGATTTATAACATGTTTTTGCATTGCAGGCCTCCACATTAAGGCTGGTCATAGGGCATTTTAATGCATGGTCGAGTTCACTGGGGGGTTTCCATCTTCAGGGGATCTCACCTTGGGTTCCCAACAGTGCAAGTTTAACAGAAAGGGACCAAGTTAATCCTTTGAGTGCCAGAGGACCAATGCCTTGTGTACCCTTCTGGCACTCAAAGGGTTAGTTTTGTAGTCATACGATTGGGGGATAGTGAGACTGTTCCGGGTGGAAGCACATCAATGTTTCTGTTTTTCCAACAAATAGGAAGGGCAAAAAAAAAAAGAATATTTCAACAAAACATAATTTATCCTAAATGTTTACCTATATTTTGGGGTCTCCGTCAGTGGTAGAGCTACAATGCAAGCAGATTAAGCGTCTGCTTAGGGCCCTCACTTGGTCAGAGGGCTCTTCAGCACTTATACAGTACCGCCACTGCATGTAAACAAGATCAGATTGCAACGACTTATTAGAAATATCGATGCAGGTGTAAAGGGGGGCCCCATGTGAATTTTTTTTTGCTTGGGACGCCCAAAAACCTAGAGCCGCACCGGCCTCCACTCAAAATTCAGAGGCCTCAGGGGTTGTTAAAACACCCCTAGTTTGGTCAATAAGTGGCTCCTCTGCTGCTCTAAAATTACAGTTCCCATCCCATGTTCAGCTGAACAATGGCCAGTTGAGGATATCGGGATCTTTACCAGCTGGAGAGCCACAGCGCTACCCAACCCTGTTCTAATTAGAGCTATATTTACAGGCTTACTTATTTAATGTTTTAAAAGGACAGTAATGTCCCAGAAAAAATATTTAGCATTTGGTAGGGATTAAAAAGTTTATTTGAATGCAAAAAAAAGTTATCTCTCAAACCACTATGGTTTGAGAGATATCTGCATTCAAAGTTTGACGTTTCCTGCTGTCAGCTATAAAGGAGATTCGTGTTGGCCGACACGGAGGCTCTGCAGCACAGCCTGAATCGTGTTTTTTTAAAAAGAATGACTTCATTGAATGGTCTACAAACCAGGCACACTTTGTAGATCATTCCAATGAAGTCATTCTTTTTAAAAAACGCAATTGCGGCTCTGCTGCGGAGCCTCCGTGTTGGCCGACACGGATCTGCTGCTGTCAGCTGTAACATTAAACTGTTTAATAGCTGCCAAATGCTAAATATTTTTTCTGGGACATTACTGTATCTTTAAGTTCCAGGGAAGAATCCAGTACCTCCCTGGCACTCAAAGGGTTATAAGATTTGAATCCTTTGAGCACCAGAAAGGGTGTGCATTGCAATACATTGCACCACTCTGTGAGGCTGAGGAGGATGGGAGATGTAGTCTCACATTAGCTGGAGCGGTACAGGTTGCCCACCCCTTCTTTGGAGCAGGAGTAGGCAGCTTACATGATCCTCAAAACTGTTATGAAACTGCATTTTCTATCATTTTTAATCAAATGTGATTTTTGGAAGCTGTAGTCTAACAGCAGTTGGAGAGTCATAGTATGCCATGGCCTAGATGCACTAAATGTCGAAGAGGGCTACGAATGTCGATGTTCTGTCAGAGAAGTGTTGTAGGCACCGCCACAGTATTCACAAAGTGTCTACAACATCACTTCACCAAAACTCCGACAAAAAAATACCCACATCGACATCAATCCAACATGCCTTCACCATGTCTACGAATGTGTAGTCTTCGACTCGACAATTGCTCACTTTCATATTGAAATGAAGTATAATCAGATACGTTCGTATGCAAGGGGGTGTGTTGACATTATAATGTGACACTTCGACTCATTCAGTCAACTCTGATAGCAGCCTCTGCTGTCGGAGTTCACTGTCTCCACTTCACCTAACTCAGGCTGTTGTAGCTGGGATCTCCCCTGTACTCTCCTATGGAGTAACAGCAGGGAGAGCTAAAAACAGTCTGAACAGCATTCTTTGTGCTTCCCTACCCGGCCAGTAGGGGAATATAGAGAAGCCTTTCAGCACCATGGACAGCAGTGAATTCCATAGAGATGTGCATTGCTCACCCCTGTGGCATTCAAAGGGTTAAGAGCCAGCTGCAGTTTGTTTATAAACATTGATGGGATAACACACTTGTGGGAGATGATAAACTATACCTTTATTAATAAATTAAAACTACACACAAACACACAGACAAACTAAGGTTTTATCATACTTGATTCCTTACCCTTTTACGTTGTGATCCACAGAAGGACAAGAGAGGAGGATGTCTGTTCTATGACCGGAGAGGTAATTTCTCTATCAGGTAGCTTAGAATCCTTATATCCTCCCTGGTTCCTTTATTCCTTTTTGCCCTATAGTCTATTGAAAGTTTAGCCAGTAGAGTGTGCTAATGCCACAGGGTTTCCTGTTCTGTCTCTCCTTCATTATTACTTCTGTCTATGACTCAAACTCAGCAGTAGTGCTCATTAGAAATATCCTTTTGGTACTAGATAATACTAAGGAAAGCCTTGCAGGCCTCAGATACATAAACCTATCAGTATCAGTACCATTTATTACACTGATTTTGCTTCCCTCCCCATGTGATGCCCATTTGGTGGACAATGATCCACGTTTAAGCTCACTAGCTTGATTTCCTATTTTAGGTGATCATTTTGGTTGGTTACCATTTAATTTAATATACTAATAAAAGTTATATATTAATTCTGACAATATATTTTGATTAGGGCCTTAAGGTGCAGAACTGGTCTATTTTTTGGCACTTGAACTGAGTCCTACCTGGATAGTGAGGACACTGGTTTCAGCAGCTGAACGTTTCTCTTTTCTGGTTGAAATATATATAGACCTGCTGTACCAGTCACATCGACTATCACCATATTGGTTAATATGTCTTTACCTATTAGAAAACTTTTTCTAGTGTATGCCTACCCTTATGTCTCACAAGTGTGTTATCCCATCAATGTTTGCAAACATTGGGCACCTCTCTGGAATTTAAAATTGATATGTTCAAAATAAAAATGGTTGCCGATGCCTAATATATAAAACCAAATTACTATTTGTTCTTTTGATCTCTGCCAACTTTTCTGCAATTGTATGCCCATAACCCTTTATCCCATTCATTCACTGTGCCTGACAGAGAGCTCCAGGCAGATTCAGGCCCTGTATTTGAAAGCACAACCTGACCTGTGAATGTTTTAACCTGTTGAGTTCCAGCTAGAAATCCATTGCATCTCTTTACAATGCATTGGATATCTCTCTGGAATTCAGAAGGTTTACCTTTTGGCTCTCAAGCAGTTAATATTGTGCCAATTAAAATATATTATTTATTAATAGTCACCCACAGCGGCATAATTTTATTACAATAAAGCACATTTGTAACTTTTACTGAGAAAATTCCATTTGCGGAGCACAAACCTATGAAATTACATTTCACAGCTCCTTGGTGTTGAGTCCATTTGTAAACAAAACACATTCCCATCTTCCCGTGTAACCTTGGATAAGTCACACACAAAAACCTGAGGATTATATTGATGGTTATTTAGTCACCCAACCAGTTATTTTCAATTAATTCAACATATATTTTGTTAATAACATTTAAAAGAACTGTATGGATCAATATATTGATAATTAAATGGAAAGAAAAATCAAACATGCTGTTTGATCACATAAAGCATTCTAGAAAGATTATCCCTTTGAGTGCCAGAAGGGTATTGTGACCCCTCTGACCCACAAAGGATTAAGGACACAGCAAGGCTTGGGAGCAAGGTTTTAACATAGTTTTTTCCCAGCCTGCATAGAGCAGACTGTGTACTACAGCAGGGTGAGGTCATATGCATTATTAGTCTTGACTCAAGACTAAACATTAAGATGACATCCATTTAATGCAGGACACTTATAGAAATATCATTCTGCAGGGCTGTATAGGAACCAGTGAAACCCTGCAGTGTGTTCATCATAAACACCTTTCAGTACCTAAGTCCTTTTGCTTTATAAAAGTGCTTACCTGTGCAATTTTGAATTAATCATTTTGAGAGCACTCATAATCCAAATCAGGAGTAGGCACCCTACGACTCTCCAGCTGTCGAAGACTACAACTCCTATCATCCCCAAGCAGCCGTGTTATGGGTACTGAACACATTTCAGAAGGTGAAGATATGGACACAGATTGAAAAGAAGTTCTGCCTCTTTTTAGTCCATGCATCCATATTGACTCTCCAGCTGTTCTAGGACTGCCTTCTCCGTCAGTCTCTGCTGGGTGTATGCTTATTCCTGGTTGTAATAGACATTCCAGCAGCAATGTTAGACTATAACTCACATCACATTACCCACCTCTCTAATAAATTGTTTATCAGTACAAGGGTTGGACAGCGTGCTACATCCCTACTGTTTTTGCATTACAACGCATATAACCTCAGCGGCTGGTGAACCACATGTTCTGGAAATGTATATGTAGCAGAGATCAGCTAAGAGCTGAGGATGATGTGATTTGTAGTCCGATTGAGGTTGCTCACCACTACCACAAGAGAGTGCATTTCTAGGGAGATATTCAAAGAGAGAAAGAGGAGCATCAGTGCTAAGAAGGAACAGGAACTTTCAATTTTCCCCCATGAAGCACTTGTTTTACCCTAGACTGGCAGGTTTTTGTTCTGCATAAGACCCATAATGGTATATAAGCTGTGAATGTATCCACATCCTATATAATAATTCACTAGGATGTTTGTCACGATGCAGTCATGCACAGTAGAGACTGCCCACATTCGGGTAGTCTCCGCTGTGCATGATTGCGTCGCGTGGAGCAGTGAGGTAGCAGCCTTTTAACCAGTTGAGTGCCAGAGGGGTACACAACGCATTGCAATGCCTTGCGTACCCCTCTGGCACTCAAAAGGTTAACATTACCCGTATCTTGGCCAGTGTACACGGGCTTTTACACTATTTCTGTTACATAGCACCAACAGTTGTACTTAGTGATTTCCGGTTTACAGCACAGTTCAGGGTTAGTACAGTACCTGCCCTAGTTATACAGACATTATAATAGGAACTACAGCGGGGTGGTTATGCAATAAGGTGTGATAAAGAGGAGGTAAAGTGGAGATGACTTCTCCACTGGTATCACTTCTCCAGTTCCTATGTTATTCTATGAAGTCAATTCACTAAGATCTCCAAAACTGGAGAAATCTTAGTACATTAGCTCCATAGAACAACATAGGATTTGGAGAAGTGATATCACTGTAGAAGTCATCTCCTCTTTATCACCTCTTTATCACACCTAGTAAATCTCCCCCCATGTATGCATATATTGGGATGAAAGACCCCTGTCCCATAGAGCTTACAATTGAAATAAATACAATGAAAAAGAGGAGCAAACCTTACCAAACAGCTACATTAACCAGTTGTGTGCTTGAGGCGTGTGTTGCATTTTTCCCTGGAACTCAGAGGTTAATTCTTTTAATGCAATGCAACAATCCATCTCAATTCAACACAATACTTTGGATACCACTCTGGCACTCAGAGAGTTAAATGCCAGTCTACAAGTCTTTTTTTACATTTTTTCCAGACCATTTAATGTCTTAATGCATCTACATTTCTTTCTAACACTGAATGCCAGCTACCAGACATCTAAGGAGGTTATTGGCCGCTGTCCAGTCTTTTTCTGACTTGCTGAGCTTTGGTGCTATATTATTTTGTCTGGTCTGGACTGAGGCTCTTCTAATGGCTGTTTTCTTTATTTGTGTAGGTCCTTGTGCTCTGATTCCCAGATTCCCATTACATGTCTTCTCCTGGAACCACCTGTAGAACCATACCAACTGAAGGTAAGACAAACAATAGCTTTCTATTGTAGTAACCATTAATTATAACCAACTAGACATTTTAATAACTGAAAAACTAAATAAAAATGTCTAAATATAAATTAGCGAATGCAACAAAACGGCACTTTCAAAATCACAAACATTTATTTTAGAGGATAGTGTCCCTTTCATTGGTTTCTCAAAAAGGATTTATCTCTGCGAGTGTCCTTCAGCACCTAACAGTTATTTCTATTTACCATTTTTGCTTGTATTTGATATCTGGTTAGTCCACTGCAGTTTCAGGGCTACTATAGCCTTGAGTGTGGTTAGGCATTGACACGTGTAATCCAACATTTCTTCATACAGACACAGATTGAATAGTGATGGTTCTTCTTTTATTGTGTCTCAAAGTACATTAGAACGTACATGTGTTTTCTGGGTATATTGTCTATATGCATTAGACATTTGTATGAGCACACTAAATGTACTTTGAAACTTAATCTTAATACTTTAGAAACACTACTGTCCTGCTAATGTGAGCTTCATAGAAGTGTTGTCAAGACATGGAAGATCTTCTGTCCAAGGATGGATCATGCTATGGATGCCTGTGGGACATACTGTACTGCTCCCCCAGAGTGCTCCTGACATCAAAATTGAGACTTCAGGAGGCCAAAAGTCCACTCAATACCCTAAAAATTCATGGTAAGGCCCGACATCCCAGCAACACCACCTACAGCAAAAGTATCTTTCTCTGACCATTTCCTATGTTGGGAGGTATGATGTACCTCCCTTACCACTGAATGGGATAAATGTCAGTGAGTGGGGGACGTAATGCATGGCTAGGACAGGAAGTGTCTGCACGGCACACTTTAATTATAACCAACTAGACATTTTAATAACTGAAAAACTAAATTAAAATGTCTAAATATAAATTAGCGAATGCAACAAAACGGCACTTTCAAAATCACAAACATTTATTTTGGAGGATAGTGTCCCTTTCATTGGTTTCTCAAAAAGGATTTATCTCTGCGAGTGTCCTTCAGCACCTAACAGTTATTTCTATTTACCGTTTTTGCTTGTATTTGATATCTGGTTAGTCCACTGCAGTTTCAGGGCTACTCTAGCCTTGAGTGTGGTTACACATTGACACGTGTAATCCAACATTTCTTCATGCAGACACAGATTGAATAGTGATGGTTCTTCTTTTATTGTGTCTCAAAGTACATTAGAACGTACATGTGTTTTCTGGGTATATTGTCTATATGCATTAGACACTTGTATGACCACACTAAATGTACTTTGAAACTTAATCTTAATACTTTAGAAACACTACTGTCCTGCTCATGTGAGCTTCATAGAAGTGTTGTCAAGACATGGAAGATCTTCTGTCCAAGGATGGATCATGCTATGGATGCCTGTGGGACATACTGCACTGCTCCCCCAGAGGGTCTCCTGACATCAAAATTGAGACTTCAGGAGGCCAAAAGTCCACTCAATACCCTAAAAATTCATGGTAAGGCCCGACATCCCAGCAACACCACGTACAGCAAAAGTATCTTTCTCTGACCATTTCCTATGTTGGGAGGTATGATGTACCTCCCTTAGCACTGAATGGGATAAATGTCAGTGAGTGGGGGACGTAATGCATGGCTAGGACAGGAAGTGTCTGCACGGCACACTTTAATTATAACCAACTAGACATTTTAATAACTGAAAAACTAAATTAAAATGTCTAAATATAAATTAGCGAATGCAACAAAACGGCACTTTCAAAATAATGAACATTTATTTTGGAGGATAGTGTCATTTTCATTGGTTTCTCAAAAAGGATTTATCTCTGCGAGTGTCCTTCAGCACCTAACAGTTATTTCTATTTACCGTTTTTGCTTGTATTTGATATCTGGTTAGTCCACTGCAGTTTCAGGGCTACTCTAGCCTTGAGTGTGGTTAGGCATTGACACATGTGTAATCCAACATTTCTTCATACAGACACAGATTGAATAGTGATGGCTCTTCTTTTATTGTGTCTCAAAGTACATTAGAACGTGCATGTGTTTTCTGGGTATATTGTCTATATGCATTAGACACTTGTATGAGCACACTAAATGTACTTTGAAACTTAATCTTAATACTTTAGAAACACTACTGTCCTGCTCATTTGAGCTTCATAGAAGTGTTGTCAAGACATGGAAGATCTTCTGTCCAAGGATGGATCATGCTATGGATGCCTGTGGGACATACTGCAGTTCTCCCCCAGAGTGCTCCTGACATCAAAATTGAGACTTCAGGAGGCCAAAAGTCCACTCAATGGCATTCCTCGTTCTACCATGAGCCTGGTTGTATCTTTCCTGGGCATTTGTTTGGTCAATGGATCATAAAATTTAATAGGATGTTGTAGCAATAGCACCTCTGTAAAATTTCAGGCTATGGATGTACCACAGCCAAAAAAATAAACTTTGAGCTGCAATGCTTTTGAATAAAACATCTCTCATCAGTTTCTTTACTAAGTTGGATAATCCAAGCAATATATGTTTTCAATGTCAAGCAATATATGTGTTTTCAATGTCAAGCATTACTTGACTTGTTTATAAAAGAAAAAGCCACATTCAAATAAATTTAAAGATGGTGTTTGATCCATATGCTGCAACTGTTTGACCCATAATTTTTAATTGCTCCACGTTTCATTTTATCCTTGTTCCCCACAGTATCGTATTTTCTTATTTTCTTTGCTTTTCGTGTATGTCAAACCATTTAATTTCTTTTTCCACACTCCATCATTCTGTATTTTTCTTCCAGTGAACATTACGTTTAAAATGTCATGGAATATGGAACATGTAAAACAGATTATAGCCGCAGATAAAAAAAAGTCTCATCTGTCAATTTTCCTGTCAAACTTAAGAAGAAAAAGCCTCTGCCTTTTTTGCCCTCTTGTCTACGGTGCATAAACCTGCCTCGCTTCATCCTAGACACATACAACTTTATGCAGAAATAAAAAGAATACAGTAACAGTTCTGGAGCAAACCAACAGCACAGCTGGGGACAAATAATCATTCCCACAACACCAATAGATTAAAATGGGGCCTGGGATACCATTAACCTTTTGAGTGCCAGAGAGATATACAACACATTGCATTTGTAATGTACATTTGCATTAGGCATTAGTGTCTAATTAGGCACCAGTACTGTTTTTACTGAGCCATGTAGGAAAGTGAAAATGGCACCATGGAGCATCACATTTCTAATGAGGGATTCACTTCTATAGCCTTCTTTTTGTTCTGTTACTATATTAACCCTTTGAGTGCCTGAGAGGTATCCAATGCATTGCAATGTAATGTGTTGATTATCCCACTGGCACTCAAAGGTTGAGTGGGGACTGCTGTTCTTGGTGCTGAAGTCTCTCTGCATCCCCTCTGCTCCCTCCCTACACTTCCCAACACCTTTACTGCAGTATGATATGCTAATGATCACAGTCTCTCCCCCTCCCCTTGCATTCCTAATCCTTAATGCATATGGCATTGTGTATCTCTATTGCCAAGGCGATGTGCTCGCCTCACTTCGACGGACACACATCACTATAGCATCAAACCCTAGTGCATCCCCCCCAGCCTCATATGGTCTTATGTAGAAAGGCAATGTGAGACAGTTATGCTCCTGTGGACCAATGGGTTGTCTAGGAATTGCTTTGTCTTAATATATAATGTACATAATATAACCTTTCTGTAACTAGTGAAATATAAGGTGGCGTTACCATTCCCACTGGTAATGACTATTCCCCTTATGGCCTAGTATCCTCCTAATTTTTCTCATTTCTTGCCTACCTTTAGGTTATGGTATTGAATATGTATCAAACACTCTTTCCATTCCCCTTTCTACATATCCAATACTCAGTCCTTTCTACTCTTGGTCTTAGTTATATGATATATTCACTAGTATCCACGGAGTTAATTAACATTGATCTACACTTCTGCTATCCAAAAGGTGGCTGGTGTTGAATCTGGACCACTGTGGGCTATAATCTACCCAGCAGACTCTGTAACTATTTATATAACATGTGGATTCTTTTTTTTATTGTTATTGCACAACATATTAGCATGTTAGTCTTTAAATATCTGGAATACCACATGACAGACGGATCTGCTGTGTCTTATATACGGCTGGTCAGGGACTCACAGCATATTTTGAGAAGTTGCACATCTGCATTTCTCCTGTTCCCCTCAATGTTCCCCAGAGTTAAGACCTCCCACTTATGTGTAGAAAAATAGAAAATTCACCTTTTTTTACAGAGATATTCAATATTTCTGTTAACATATATTTTTGTCCATGAACACTCTTGATCACTGGGCATGACCATAACATGTGAAATACATTATGTCCCTTCTCCTTTCTCCCTTCATATCCTGCTGCTTTGCAGAAGAAAACGTGTTTTATTTATTTATTTATTTATTTATTTACTTATTGTTTAGGAATTCTGTGGTACATTTGTTTTATTTATTGACTGATTGGATTTATTGTAGTTTGTGTATTGTTGTTCATTTGTTTTATTTATTAACTGATTTGATTTATTGTAGTTTGTGTATTGTTGTTCATTTGTTTTATTTATTGACTGATATGATTTATTGTAGTTTGTGTATTGTTGTACGTTTGTTTTATTTATTGACTAGTTGAAGAGCCCGTCACAAGGGCAACAGTGCCACTGCCAGCCCGTCGCAGGGCAGTCATTCACAGTAGAGACTGCCCGCGCCGCAGCTGATACAGAGCTGCCCCACTCTGTATCAGCCTTGTCACTGGCAGTCTCTACTGCTCATGACTGCGTCGTTACACACGTTTTAGCGAATTATTATATAGGATGTATTTAGTTATTTAATTTAATAAGTGAAGATATAATAACATGGTTTGATAAAATCCTTCTCAACATCAAACATATTAATGGGTTTACGATTCCAGGCATATGACTCATGTAGTGCCAGAGTGGTATCCAACAAAATGCAGCGCAGTGCATAGGGTGACCACATGTGCTGGATTACCTGGCACAGTCCTGGATTTTTAGTGTGTGCCCCTTGTCCTGGGCAGCCCCCTTCTGGGACAATACAAAGTCCCTGAATGAAGACTCCAGAGCACAGGGTTCTAAACACTAGAAGGAGAACTGCCCATTGCCTACTATGACAGGAAGTGATGCCTCTGATGGGCTACAACAAAATGGCTTTCAGACAGAGTTTTAAACTCTAGAGAGAGAACTGAGCCTTGATACAGGCATCAATCGGGAGCTGCAGTACAGTTTTGTTGTAGTGTAATGCTAGTCTAATGCTTTGGGCTTGATGTACATTTTACTGTAGGCCATTACAGTCATCGCTATCTGTCACAGCAGCCAGTAGGCAGTTCTCCTCCAGCGTTTAGAACTCTGTGGTGCACTCTTCTCTCCATAGTGTCCCTGAATGGTATAAATGAAATGTGGCCACCCTAGCAGTGCACTGTACCTCATTGGCACCCAAAGCATTAAGTCATATACTCCATGCATTTACAAAGATTATAACATGGATTAAAGGGACAGTGCCTACTTGAGATGAGTACAGAGATATGTACACTAGAATGATTAGGGGGGAGGTAATATAACAGATCTGTGTTTTTATTTTTGTTCAGAGTGAATGGCTATGGCAATTTTCCTCAATTCACCTTTTCTAGTAATGATATCTACTGAAATCATCAGCACTCTCAACTTGTACTGTTCCTTGTACTGTTCTTCATTTAGTTTTCCTCTTATCATCATTAGTGGGATGTTTAAAGGAAGACAGGGATAAGAGTGGAAGGAGACCAGTCAAATTTACTAGACCCAGAGAAATTCAGGAAAATGTTAAAACACTAAAAATGTTTGAAGCCCTGCGGGGCCACTTCCTCTACACTTGTTTAGTTAATTGGCCTAAGCAAATAACACAGTAAATCAATGACCCAGAACTCGCCCAGACTGCCCCATTGTTTTCACCTTGGAACAAGTCAAGGAGAGGATTTGGAGCGAATGTACTGTAGTACATTGACCCACAAGACATTACTGCTAGCAATGAGGCTACAATTGTTTAAAGTTTGTAGCACTGATTCTCATTATTTTCAGGGCATCGATTAATGTTTTATTATTCATTTGTCAAGGGGGTAATTAATGGGACAAATGATTAAATATATAGTTATTCTTAGGTTTTAGGGTCTGTACCTTAAAGGAATAGTAATGTTTCACAATAGAAGCAGCTCCAATTAATCTTCATAGTATTTGAGCCATAGAGAGTGTTATTTCAATACTGTCAGAGTTGTAGTTCAAGAGTAATTGAATGATAAAGTATATATCAAGTATATGTCAATAATAAACTATGGTAAAGTGGTTGAATTTTGATAACTATTATCTCCAACGCTTTTTAATTGTCACATAAAGGAACTCAGTCTTGGATCCAGTAATGTGATTATTTTGTGAATATCATGTTTCTGTCAGTCACTTGACATGTTTCAAGAGATCTGAAGTTCTATTTAATGAACTGTTTTTGGGTACTTGTCGTGAATGCCATTTGTTTCAGAGAATTTTGCTCAAGAGAACAGTGAAATCTCAGAGAGCCCTCTGTATATCATCTACGTATCTGATTAATTCTCAATAGCTTTTCATGAGGTAACTGTCAGTTTAAGTGCGTCTGCTTTACTTGTCTTGAGTATCTTTTCTATGCTCTTTTTTCCCTTTGCATGCCAGAGAGGTATTGTTTGGATTCGGCTCTGACAATCAAAGTGTTAAAGGGGAACTCTACTGTAGAATGCCTCTTAAGGTGTGGAATGAAACCACCACCACAACTCATTGTTTGTGCTAGGACAATAGTCTCTGCTGCACTGTATGCACTAGAGGGTATTAACACTTTAGTACATACTTGTACACCCCCCCCATTTACAATATTTTAATGTGAGTGAGCCCCAATCCCCCCCCTTTTACATCTGCCAGGAAATAGAATAATGATGCATAACTTTACTTCTGTAGTACATCTCATTAAAAAAGGCAAAGAAGAATGTAATACCTCTAAATTGAGCTGGTTTCTATTTCCCTCCACCCTTACCTTCCTTTTAATTTTCCACGTGATGATCAAAAGTCAGTTCCACCAAAGAATCTTTGTCGGAGCAGGGGGCTGAGTGGGATGTGAAAAACTGACATCATCGCAGTAGAAGTTGTGAGCAAAGACTCTTCCCGTTGCCATAGCAACATAAGAAATTTGCTAACCCATTGAGAAGTTAAACATCTTTTTTTTTATTCTTATGTGAATAAGAGGTAAGAGTATAAAAATATTAAAAAAAGAACTGATTTATTTTCTCTCTTTAACTTTGAGTGGCAATCAAAGGGTTAACATGCTTCTATTTTTCATTGTGTTTTGTCCTAGAAGTTACTTAGTCAGCAGTTCATTCATTGCTATTGATAGATTCATCTGTGTTATTGATCAGTTCTATGCTCAATTGGGATATTCCTATGCAAATCTACTAGGTTTCATGCAAGAACGTAAAGAAGTATGATACTTGAGCAAACCAACTTAAATAAAATTTGTCATTTATTGAAATTTAATTTTACCCCCTTGATTGTTGTATAGGTACACCTTGCTAGCATTCATTGGATAAAGAAGCCCATTTAAATCAATGGGTTGGGAATTTGGGGAACTTTTTTTGCTTATGGTGAAGTTGGTATGCACAACATTTGCCTTCTGCAGCTGCCTACATAAGACAAACTGCTGGTGAGGATTGTCAAGAGACAAAAAACATAAAAGTGATGCAGAAGATCTGAGTGTAGTGTGTAACACTGAAACGGTCCTTCACCAACACCACAAAATTAGGCAATTACAGTTTTCAGAGGCTAAAACCTGCCTCAGTGTAAACTCTTGTACTGGCTCTCACCCCAGTATGGTGTACTTGTTCCGTTGTCTGGTGTATCTCTGCTTGTCATCACTCCACCAGGGAAAGGAGTATGTGGAATCAGCCTCTCACATAAAGGGCGACAACACACTCAATATAATTCTGGCTAAACCTTAATTACTCTTTCAAATTCCCTTTAACCTCAAGAGTGGAGAACTATATAAGCCAATAACTCTTCCGGAGAAGTAAGTAAATCAACAATTTTATTCTAAAATATAATCATAAAAACAAAGCCCATCAGGTCGAAAATTGTATGTAAAATACCAAGCACAATGTACTCAAAAGTAACCTAACGCGTTTTGTGACTATAAGGTCACTTCATCAAAGGATCATATAAAAAAATAAGTTTAAGAACGCCAGGTTTTAAATATATCTTCTTGTCAACAACCCCAAAGTTAACTAGGACACCACAGCTGATTCCACTGACCATCCAAACAAACTTTTTGGACCATCAAAAATTATGGTTATATTAACCTCACAGGCATGCGTTCCACTGTAGGACACATCCGGGATCCCATAATGCCATAAGAAACTAGAATGCATCTTCACCCATCGTACATGCATGACCCAGCGGTGAGGATTGACGAGGACTGACCTTTAGAACCTGGTTTATACATGAGTGGGGGACAACATGATTCTTCTGCTGTTGAGGGAATACAACTACCATCCCATGATGGGAGCTCTAGTCCAACAGCAGCTGAAAAGCCATTTGTCAGCCATCTTTATGTGTAGGTCCTTCAGGACAGTGGTGCTCAATCAGGGTGCTAGGACACTTTGGTGTGTCATGGTCCCTACTTTGGGATGACAGTGTTTTCTTAGCAAGACTTTGGTAGAAATGGAAACGTGAGTTTCAGTGTATATTTATGGAATGTGTAATGTTCAATATGCTAATTCTTCTCATTACGATCGTGAGACCTAAGAATAATTATGCATTTTTGTATTTGTACCCTTCAGCATGCCCTTGACAAATGGCCTGTAGAGTTTCCCTGTGAGTTCTGCACTACGTTAGGGGTGCCTTGAGCAAAAAAATGATTGAGAACCAATGTTCCACATCAACATTCTGACAGAGCAGATTATAACATGTTTATATTTGTGTGTACACTTAGGAAATTATCTGAATTTGTAATAATTCCCAATGGCAAGATTCTAGTTATTACATGTTATAAAGGTTCCTGATTGCCTTCTCTTATCTCTTACTTGAAAATTAACATATTATGTGTCACTGCAGATTCCATTTAAACTCATTACAATTTATATGTGATAGCGATAATTTCTCTCACGTCCAGTATGGAACACAGGAACCAGAGGGTTGGACTCCCCTATCCAGAGGGCAAAGTAATTCAAAGAGTTTGGTCATTGGGGCAGAGACTCCCTCCTCCTCTTCCAGCTCTACCCCTTCTATAACTCCAGATTCATGTGCTCTGCAACAGCAAGAGGAAATACCTGGCACTTCTCTTGGCTTTTTTAGGTCTACTTTATTATTTTTACCTTAGATATGGGGCTGTATAATTCCGCATTAGGATGGCTTCCATCACTGGCTTCTCTGAGTTTTCTACTTGGACAATCTCACTGTGAAAGTTCACTTATTTTAAGTGCCTTCCTCACTGCTGAATCTCTCTGATGTTTTTCTGTTATCTAGATGGGAACCTGAAGATAGAAGACGTGTTTGTAACCCTACTCTTTATTCCCTCTTTCAAATGAGTTTTTGACATCTTGCCTTAGTGACGTCTGCGCGCCTGCGCTGTCAGTCCCTTTTGGAGCCGGACGGCTCCTAGCAACGCCTCCTAGACCTGGCTGGGACTGACAGCGCAGGCGCGCGGACATCACTATGGCAAGATGTCCGAGCTCCATCCAGCCTGTCAGCCGGGGAAGAAAGGAGAAATCTATTTAATAAGTTAATAATTCTGGCGATTAGGGCTACTAAGCAGCTGGTCACTAGATGGAGAGTTATTTAAGATAAACTTGTTATGCGGTGGTAGTTCCGCTTTAACTTTGGGCCAGTACAGAAGACATAATACAATCACAGTGGATACAATAGGTCACAGAACACAATGGGAATATTCACAGAAATAATGTAATCACAACACCTAAACTACATTAACTTGGGGCCAGTACAGAAGACATAATACAATCACAGTGGATACAGTTGATCACAGCAAATGGTGAAAACATAACACAATGGGAGTATTCACAGAGATAATGTAATCACAACACCTAAACTACATTAACTTGGGGCCAGTACAGAAGACATAATACAATCACAGTGGATACAGTTGGTCACAGCAAATGGTGAAAACATAACACAATGGGAGGGGAGTATTCACAGAGATTATGTAATCACAACACCTAATACAAAGAACCAACAACAGATTGCTCAGGGATACATACTAAGACAGACATGATTACATTAATACACAAAGGGCTTGGGCTAGGGTAGGCAATACCCAAAAAAGGCTTGAGGGACTGGAATACATATTCTATGGAAAATGTATTGCGCAGTCCCCTTGAACCCATGGCTACCCTGAGAATCGCTGATGCTCCCAAGCAAGGCAGACTGTGCAGTTAGTTCCTTGTTCATAGCTGCCTGCTAATAAAATTTTCCAAGTTCCCCATAGTCTGAAGTAAGGGCTGACAGTCTGTATGCCCAGAGAAAGGGTTTTTTAGTAATGGAGTGCAATCCGTTACAGGTATGTTGTACCTCTCAAGAGTTTTTACCTAAGGTCTCAGAATTTCACATCAACCAAGAGATCATCCTTCCTTCATTTGTCCTGACCCTTCCTCAAGACAGTGTCTTCACCTGATGCCTGAAGTATTATGTGCATCATATGCAACCTTTTTCCCTCTTTGTCATTATTGAGGGTCCTAAAGTGTGTGTGTGGGGGGGCAAGCAGCGTCCAAAATGACTATTCTTCTTGGATTAAGGCTGTCATACACCAAGCATATGTGATCAGGAAGAGACTTGTTCCTTTCAAAGTCTCAGACACGCTCCACCAGGTTTGTGGGTGCTTCCTGGGCCTACAGAAAACAGGCCTTGTGCACATTCACCAAACACACCATGTCAATGTTTTGGCCTCGACTGAAGCCAGCTTTGGCTGAAAGGTCCTTCAGGCAGTACTGCCGGTCTAATATGTTTTCCTTTTTTCTCCTGCTGCCACATTCTGTTCAGTAGTTTGATCCCAGTTGGCTCATGTGTGGGTTTTGGCTCCCGAGGATACATAGATCCAGTTTTAGTCTTGTGGAACACTGATATACTATGGGGACAGCTTTTTCGCTTTTCCCTCCTTGGAATCTTTGGAAGGATTTGTCTTCTAAAACCTTGTAAATATACTTGCCTGCTGTCCCAGATTTACAGGAACAGTAGCTAAATTTGGCTGTATGTCCCAGAGATGCACATGTATAAAGGAGCAATTCTAGGACAAAACTGCCCTATAATTCTAAAATTACCCTCCTGGATAGTAGAAGCAATATGTTGGTGACCACCTTGCAAGCAAGGAGGGATTACAAGCCACTTGTAAATTAATGGGAATTTTGATGTGACCTGTATGGCAAAGAAGTCCTCATGTACCCCTATGGCATGAGTGACTTATACAGAGATACTATTCAGCACCATTTAATCTGCCAAGTACCCACCCCCGTGATTCCCTGCGGCGAGGTCATGGATCAGCGTTTATTATTGACTAATGCCCACGTGGGTCAGCAAGCTACTAGAAGTTGTGATGAGCATTGTAACCTCCAATAGTGCCTGTGTGAATGATCTGCACGGTAGCCTGTGACGGAGTGCAGATCAGGCAGTCTGCTTCCTGAATGTGTTCTGTGCTGCACTCACCAAAGCTGGAGTATTCTACTTTCTTGTGCATTCTATATGGAAATTCCCAATGTAAGTAGCACCATAGGGTTTATTGTTAAATTTTTCTTTAGTCCTTTGAGTACCAGAGGGGTACCCAATGCATTGCAAAGCAATGCGTTGCATACCCCTCTGGCACTCAAAGGGTTAACACAGCGATATTGTCACCTGTGCATATTTTTTGGATTTCCCTGCTTTTGAGCAGGGGTGCCATTGGTGGACCTTTTGGCCTGATTAACTTACCTGTGCTCAGGAAGGGCGAACACTGTTAGGGCCGTATGTTGAAAAGAAAGATACAGGTGTTCTGGGGCAAACCATTTGCACTTTAGGGGAGAACAAAAAAATTCCCCTTGATTTCAATGGGGATTTTAACCCCATTGCACTGTAGACCTCTCTAGCATTCAAGGAGTTAAGTCCCCATTTAATCAAAGGGAATTTTTAGGAATTGAATGGTTTGTCCCAGAAATCCTCCTCTTTTCTTTTGAACATATGGCTGTTAGGGGTATTTGATGACCTCAGTTAAATAAAATTGCTCTATGGTACAGTTGGTTTTTCTTTGGTTTGATATGTGTGCTCCATTTTGTGCCACGATCATGCATCGATCACTAGCTTTATCGTAGAGTTAAAACCACTTTGTATTAGAGATGAATCTGACATGCAGAGGGTTAATGCTGTTCTTTCCCTAGCACGCATGTATACATCATGACACTCTAACTACATCGATACTGAAGCAAGTCCGAAGCAGAGAAGAAAGGCTTTATTCATATGATAGTTCCTTCAGACGTGAGGCAAGGATTTTTTTTCTCCCTATTCCATCTGCATCAAAAACAGGTTTGTATGTATAGTGACTATGGGCTTTAACTAAATAGTGCTGTTTACCTTCATAACCAGCATCGAGACTCATCTGTACTAGAGCAATTCTGGGGTAAACCAATTGTACCATAGGGGACACATAAAAAGTCACATTCATTTAAAGTCAGCCTGTCACCTTAAGATGTTTAGTTCATTTTAAAGAACACGGTGCACTCACTTAAGGACCAGGGACCTTTTTTTTTTCGTATTCGGATTCCAGACTCCCCAAACGGCGTGGAGCTGTGCGGGGAGCCCGGAATTCCATGGTGGTCCAGGACCGTCATGGGTCCTTAAGGGTATAACAACCCATGACGGTCCAGGGCCATCATGGGTCCTTAAGGGGTTAAAATGTTTTTATTGGTGGCACATTGTAGCATTTTATGTTAATTCGTTTTGGTACTGGACTTATTTTACGACACTGCATTTGTTATGAATGGCTGTAGACAGAGCCCACACTCTGCACTATAAATGGATCTAGACAGAACCCATGCACTGTACTATGAATGGATCTAGACAGAGCCAACATTCTGCACAATGAATGGATCTAGATAGAGGCCACACTCTGCACTATAAATGGATCTAGACAGAACTCACACACTGTACTATGAATGGATCTAGATAGAGTCAACACTACTATGAATGGATCTAGACAGAACCCATACTCTGTACTATGAATGGATCTAGACAGCACCCACACACTGTACTATGAATGGATCTAGACAGAACACACACTCATTACTACTAATGGATCTAGACAGCACCCACACACTGTACTATGAATGGATCTAGACAGAACACACACTCATTACTACTAATGGATCTAGACACAGCCAACATTCTGCACAATTAATGGATATAGACAGAGGCCACACTCTGCACTATGAATGGATCTAGACAGAACTCACACACTGAACTATGAATGGATCTAGATAGAGTCAACACTGCTATGAATGGATCTAGACAGAACCCATATTCTGTACTATGAATGGATCTAGACAGAGCCCACACACTGTAGTATGAATGGATCTAGACAGAACCCACACATTCTACTATGAATGGATGTAGACAAAGCCCAGACTCTACACTATGAATGAATCTATACAAAGCCCAAACTGTACCATGAATGGATCTAGACAGAGTCCACACTGTACTATGCATAGATCTGGACAGAGCCCACACACTGTACTATCAATGGATCTAGACAGAGCCCGCACACTGTACTATGAATGGATGTAGACACAGAGTCCACACACTGTATTATAAATGGATCTAGACACAGAGCCCACAAACTGTACTATGAATGGATCTAGACACAGTGCCCACACACTGTACTATGAATGGATCTAGACAGAGCCCACACACTGTACTATGAATGGATCTAGACACAGAGCCCACACACTGTACTATGAATGGATCTAGACACAGAGCCCACACACTGTACTGTGAATGGATATAGACACAGAGCCCACACACTGTACTGTGAATGGATATAGACACAGAGCCCACACACTGTATTATGAATGGATCTAGACACAGAGCCCACACACTGTACTGTGAATGGATATAGACACAGAGCCCACACACTGTGCTATGAATGGATCTAGACACAGAGCCCACACACTGTATTATGAATGGATCTAGACACAGAGCCCACACACTGTACTATGAATGGATCTAGACACAGAGCCCACACACTGTGCTATGAATGGATCTAGACACAGAGCCCACACACTGTACTATGAATGGATCTAGACACAGAGCCCACACACTGTGCTACGAATGGATCTAGACACAGAGCCCACACACTGTACTATGAATGGATCTA
This sequence comes from Rhinophrynus dorsalis, assembly GCA_037306005.1. Taxonomy (NCBI): domain Eukaryota; kingdom Metazoa; phylum Chordata; class Amphibia; order Anura; family Rhinophrynidae; genus Rhinophrynus; species Rhinophrynus dorsalis. The sequence continues at coordinate 638,498,821 of CM074718.1, read as the reverse complement.
GACACAGAGTCCACACACTATACTACGAATGGATCTAGACACAGAGCCCACACACTGTACTATGAATGGATCTAGACACAGAGTCCACACACTGTACTATGAATGGATCTAGACAGAGCCCACACACTGTACTATGAATGGATCTAGACAGACCCCCCCACACTGTGTTATGAATGGATCTAGACAGAGCCCACACACTGTACTATGAATGGACCTAGACAGAGCCCACACACTGTACTATGAATGGATCTAGACACAGAGCCCACACACTGTACTATGAATGGATCTAGACAAAGAGCCCACACACTGTACTATGAATGGACCTAGACAGAGCCCACACACTGTATTATGAATGGATCTAGACACAGAGCCCACACACTGTACTATGAATGGATCTAGACACAGAGCCCACACACTATACTCTGAATGGATCTAGACAGAGCCCACACACTGTACTATGAATGGATCTAGACAGACCCCCCCACAGTGTGTTATGAATGGATCTAGACAGAGCCCACACACTGTATTATGAATGGATCTAGACACAGAGCCCACACACTGTACTATGAATGGATCTAGACACAGAGCCCACACACTATACTCTGAATGGATCTAGACAGAGCCCACACACTGTACTATGAATGGATCTAGACAGACCCCCCCACAGTGTGTTATGAATGGATCTAGACAGAGCCCATACACTGTATTATGAATGGATCTAGACAGAGCCCTTACACTGTACTATGAATGGATCTAGACAAAGAGCCCACACACTGTACTATGAGTGGATCTAGACAAAGAGCCCACACACTGTACTATGAATGGACCTAGACAGAGCCCACACACTGTACTATGAATGGATCTAGACACAGAGCCCACACACTGTACTATGAATGGATCTAGACAAAGAGCCCACACACTGTACTATGAATGGACCTAGACAGAGCCCACACACTGTATTATGAATGGATCTAGACACAGAGCCCACACACGGTATTATGAATGGATCTAGACACAGAGCCCACACACTGTACTATGAATGGATCTAGACACAGAGCCCACACACTATACTCTGAATGGATCTAGACAGAACCCACACACTGTACTATGAATGGATCTAGACACAGAGTCCACACACTATACTACGAATGGATCTAGATACAGAGCCCACACACTGTACTATGAATGGATCTAGACACAGAGTCCACACACTGTACTATGAATGGATCTAGACAGAGCCCACACAATGTACTATGAATGGATCTAGACAGACCCCCCCACACTGTGTTATGAATGGATCTAGACAGAGCCTACACACTGTATTATGAATGGATCTAGACAGAGCCCTTACACTGTACTATGAATGGATCTAGACAAAGAGCCCACACACTGTACTATGAATGGATCTAGACAAAGAGCCCACACACTGTACTATGAATGGACCTAGACAGAGCCCACACAGTGTACTATGAATGGATCTAGACACAGAGCCCACATACTGTACTATGAATGGATCTAGACACAGAGCCCACACACTGTATTATGAATGGACCTAGACAGAGCCCACACACTGTATTATGAATGGATCTAGACACAGAGCCCACACACTGTACTATGAATGGATCTAGACACAGAGCCCACACACTATACTCTGAGTGGATCTAGACAGAGCCCACACACTGTACTATGAATGGATCTACACACAGAGCCCACACACTGTTCTATGAATGGATCTAGACAAAGAGCCCACACACTGTACTATGAATGGATCTAGACAGAGCCCACACACTGTTCTATGAATGGATCTAGACAAAGAGCCCACACACTGTACTATGAATGGATCTAGACACTGTACTAAAAATGGATTGAGATTTGCTCCACTTCTACTTAATATATCAGCCTCAATCTGTTGCCAGTATCTAGACAGGCAACACTCACGCACTTTTTTCATTATTTTATTTTATTGCTTCAATTTTTTAACCCCATGGATGCAACATCATGCTTTGGAGATGTCTCTAGCATCCAGTGGGTTAATGAACACCTGTGATTATTTTAGTTTGCTGGTAGCAGGTTAACTCACATATTTTTATTTATTTTCTATTTTTTTGCTTCATTTTTTTAAACCCATGGATGCTAAAGAAATCTCCAAAGCTTTGCAGAGCAATGGGTTGTTAGATTCCAAGGGTTTAATCACCAGCAACTATTGCTTCATAATGCAGTGCTAGCCTCCTTTAACTCTTTGAGTGCCAGAGGGGTATGCAACGCATTGCTTTGCAATGTGTTGTGTACCCCTCTGTCACTCAAGGGTTAAATGACAATTGTTATCAATAAACAAATTAATGCAGCCTATACACATATGGATTTCTGATCACAGTGCCCACAACTGAAACACCTGGACACCCAGCCTTAAAGGGTTAAACTGTAGTGCAATGCTCTTTGCCTGACCAGTCTGGGGAAGCTATCTGGAGGGAAAGATGCTATTTGTTCTGTGTGTTGGAGATGGAAGGGAAAGGTATGTCTGGCATTTGTATACAATCCTGCTGTGAGATCTGCACGCCTGTAAATTCATTGGGAATATGATATTTGATGAATTAAGAGTGTTTTCTGTTTCTCCCTGAAACTGTGTGAACATATCTGCTGACTGGCCCCAATTCATAAGGACTGTCAGTGACACTGGCTCCCTGTCCATGCATCTTGTTGTCTTCCTTTTTGTCTCTGGTTTTAAATGGATTCTCAACCCCATATTCTATGTACTTCCCATTAAAAGTGCAATAATTTGGTAATAAGCTTCCTCACATTTTAATATTGCTTAGTTGTAGTGTTTAGATATTGATAATGTTTATTTTGCTGTACAGGTACAGTTTTATTCTTTAGAACACCAGAGAGGTATCCAATACATTGCAACACAATGCGTTGGTTACCTCGGTGGCACACAAAGGGTTAAGTCTGCTATGCTAAGATTTCTGTTGACATGAGACTACTCGACACTGTGGAATTCAGAGACGTTCTGTCATGTGACTCCTCAAGGGAAGAGTGTCCCCTGAAATGTTTTTAACCCTTTGACTGCAAGAGGGGTATGCAACGCATTGCATAGCAATGCGTTGCCTACCCCACTGGTACTCAGAGGGTTAAAGTATTGGAAAGTAAATGTGAATAAGACTAACAAATGCACAGTGCCACTGAACACTGTAATGTAAGAGAGGCAGAAATTCTAAAGCAAGTCATTTGCACAGTAGCGGGTAAATATACATGACTGCCTAGATGCAGGGCCGGCGCCACCTATAGGTGAATTAGGCACCAGCCTGGGGCTCACATTCTCTGGGGGTGCATCAGGGCCAACCCCACCACCCCCGCTCACCGTTTATTGCCCAAGTCAGTGGCACAGCAGAGGAGAGAGCCCAGAAAATATTAGCCTGCCCGTCTAAAAAAAAAAAAAAGTAAGTTTCAGTGCCCTCCCTTGGCTGGCTATTTTTTTAGTGTAGCACAGCGATGCCCATTTCTCTCTCCTCCTCTGCTCCTTCAGTCCTGGACAAGGATTGAAGGAACAGAGGGGGCGAGAGAAACGGGCATTGCTGTGCTACATTAAAAAAATAGCCAGCCAAGGGAGGGCACCGAAACGGAGAGAAAGAGGAAAAAAAAATTAATGTACACCGGAAAGAGTAAGTGGAAGGGGGGTCAAGAGGGGATAAAGAGTCAGAGGGGGAAGAAAGTGTCAAAGGGGGGATCAACAGTCAAAGAGGGGATCAAGAGTTAGATGGGGGAGAGAGAGAGTCAAAGGGGGGAATCAACAGTCAAGAGGGGGATCAACAGTCAGACGGGGGAGAGAGAGCCAAAGGGGGATCAACAGTCAAGAGGGGGGAGAGAGAGAGTCAAAGGGGGGATCAACAGTCAAGAGGGGGAAGAGAGAGAGAGTCAAAGGGGGATCAACAGTCAAGAGGGGGAAGAGAGAGTCAAAGGGGGATCAACAGTCAAGAGGGGGAGAGAGAGAGTGAAAGGGGGGATCAACAGTCAAGAGGGGGGAGAGAGAGAGAGTCAAAGGGGGGATCAACAGTCAAGAGGGGGAAGAGAGAGAGAGTCAAAGGGGGATCAACAGTCAAGAGGGGGAGAGAGAGAGTCAAAGGGGGGATCAACAGTCAAGAGGGGGGAGAGAGAGTCAAAGGGGGATCAACAGTCAAGGGGAGAGAGAGAGTCAAAGGGGGGATCAACAGTCAAGAGGGGCAGAGAGAGAGTCAAAGGGGGGATCAACAGCCAAGAGGGGGAGAGTCACATATAGAGAATATACACTCTGTCGCACTGATACGCATATAGAGAAGAACACACATACTTACACACTGATATCCTTATTATTATTATTATTATTCTTTATTTATATAGCGCTAACTAATTCCGCAGCGCTGTACAATTGGGAATAGACATACAGAGGTATTAAATAGTACAATCAGATGTGGAGAACAGGAGGATCAGAGCGTCCTGCTCGTGAGAGCTTACAGTCTAGACCTTACAGAGACTCACACATACTGACACACTTATATACATATAGGGAACACATACTAACACACACACATACACATATAGAGAACACACACACAAACTGACACTTATACACATATAGGGAACACACAAACACACTGACACATACGGGGCGGGGCATAAAGGGGTAGGACACAAGGAGCGGCAAAATTAGGTTTTGCCTAGGGTGGCAAAAATCCTTGCACCGTCCCTGCCTAGAGGAGCGACCATACAAATCAAAGGCCCAAATCCCCCCCAGTAAAGGACACAGACAACTCTCTGGGAAGGAAAAGGCCACAGCTTTATTAAAACATAACAAATCATAACAAACCAATAGCGTTGTGCCTGTATCTCAGCAACCGCTGAGTGGCACGATGAACACAGCTCACCAACAAGAGTCTCTACCCCCACTCACGCCGTTAGCCTGCGAGCAGGGGACTAACTCCCCAAACCCACTAAGGTATTTGACAGATCAAAATAATTACCTGTGGAAGACGCACCCCCAAAAAATCGCTGTGACACCAAAATGATAGAAAAGGGGAAGGAGAAAACAAAGAAATCTCCCGTGCGGCTGTGTCACACGATAAAATTCAAGTGCGCAGACAGCCGCACGGACCATATTTATAAACATTCCTACCCCACCCGGCCCACTAAACCCTGTTATCCACTTAGGACCACCAGAAGGCAAAATATTGCCAAAAGATGGTCTGCGCCCGGCAGTCATGCCCTCCCTCAACTAAAAGTTGAGGAAAAGGCCACTTTTGTATAATTTTAAATGCGGCTTTTAACGCCATGAAAGCTAGAGAAGGCTCTTTCCAATGTATTGCTTCTCAGTGCGTTGGAGACCTCTCACATTAGTGAGGTTAAAATGTTCATTTTATTCAATGAGCATTTGGAGAATTTTCATTTGCAGTTGGTTTAGTCCAGAATGGCTCATTCTTGCCCTATGTAAAAAGGTGGTTCTGATTCCGGTTCACATCATTTGTACTGGGGAGGGACAAATAAAACGCCCATTAATTTCTGTTGGGCTTTTAATTGGAGTAAACCAATTGAATCACAAATAAAAAATATCCAGTCTTTCCATAAATGTAAATGTGACTTTAAACCACTTGAATGTTCCACAGTGAATTGAGACCTCTCTAGCATTCAAGGGGTTAAAATCCCTATTTAGATCAATGACATTTTATATATCCCTCTATAGTGCAATTGGTTTACTCCAAAATGACTCCAGTTTCTTAACAAATCACCTTAAGTATTTTGTTGTACATACAGTATATTAAGTACTCTACATCATGACAGCACCACATATAAGATAATTAATACTTCTTACATGTAATAAGGTGACAAGAAAGACAAAGGGTTTCTGGTTTTGTCATCACTACGACATAGACTTGCCGGCTCATGATCCACACAGTAACTCTCATTAGTCTACTATGGAGTTATTATCTATGTTTCTTTGTACGTTTCCCCTTCCTTTGCTTGGAGGTCATATCTTGCAGAGATTAGAGAATTTAAAACATATGAGAACCCTTTGAATACCAGAGAGGATATGCAACACATTGCTGTTCAATTCATCACACACACCTCTGGCACTCACAGGGTATAAAGGGATCGATGAATAAAAAAAGACAAAGGCTTCAAATCTGTGTACACCCCTCTTGCACCCCAAGGGTACAAAAAAGAGTACTGTTACAGAGTTGGGGTAAATTTATTTTTCTAAATAAAAAATAAATATATAGATATATATACAAATAAATAGATAAACAAATGTATTATCACACTGAGCTTGATGTACTAAGAACTGGATTGAAGCAACTGCTGTTTAGGGGAACAAATAAGAGTTCAATTTGATTGAAATTGGTCTTTTAACCCCTTGAATGCTAGAGAAGTCCCCCATGCATTCAAGAGGTTAAAGCCCCATTTATATATTTATGTGGGTCTCAGATATACAGCTTGGATGGAGACCAGGGCTTTGGAGGAGAGGGAGTTGGAAGTTCTTTCCATATCCCCTGCTTAGAAGGGAATGGGTTGGGGAGTTTGGGAGGACAGCATAGAGGTGGGGTGAATGGCACTACACTATCTTGATGTCACCTGTCCGGTGGGTGCTCCCTGTCTATGCTGTGTCGGCACAGGGGCACCATCTTTTCTTTTCTTCCTCTCCTCTTTTCATCTTTGCCTATTTCCATCTGTTTATATCGACAGTCTTTTTCTCCATGTTTGTTTCCTCTTCCTTCCTTGCCTCCCTGGTCTGGCCTGGTGCATGTGTGTGCTTCCTCGCCTACCTAGAGGACTGGTGTGTGTGTTTGTGCTTCCTTTCCTACCTAGAGGACTGGGAACAAATAAAATTGAAAAAGTACAATCAGAGATGAAATTCAATAAGGTAACCAATGAGAGTAAAAATATTTGCTTAAAAGGTTCCTATAAATGTGGAAGGGCGAGGTGCTTGACCTGTAGATTTATTGGGCATGGAGAGACTCATTTTGTATCGACATCCACTGGTGACAGTTTTGAGATAGGTTCTTTTATGAATTGTGGCTCTAATTTTGTTATATATTTACTTACATGTAAATGTTGTTTGCAATATGTGGGTCGAACCAAGCAACAGTTGAGGAAGAGATTTGGTCAACATAGAAGGAACATTTTATCGGGTCTGATGCAGCATAGTGTTTCTAAACATTGTGCTGATCATCATGATAGAGACCCATTGGGCCTTCATATAGTGCCAATAGAGTGGGTTAATCCCATTGGTGGGGATAGATTGCGGAGGTTAGCATGCAGAGAAGCATTTTGGATTTTTAGATTAAATACACTTGCTCCATCAGGATTAAAGGAGGTGGTTGATACACAATGGTAGTTTTCTATATATTTAGTATCGATTTATTGCACATTTGGATATATTGGGTTAGGAAAATAAATTTAGGGATTGTCAAAAATTGTGGGATGTATTCACATTACATTTATATTAACTACTCTGTCTGTGAGGTAGTAATCTGATTGTATTATTTTGATCATTGTAGGATGATCGAATGTGATATATGTATGGCTTTAATGGGCCCATTGGGCATTAGGTTGTTTATTTGGTTCTAGGTTGGATGTCAATGTGTGGCGCTGTAGAGTATAATAAGTGGACTGATAGGCAGCATGTTGGGCACCTGTTGGACGATCGCTGTGGTGTTGTCGGAGATTGCCGGGTTGTGTTGTTGCCTGTCAGATGATCTATTGACGCTGCTGTTGCCTGGCGGTTTCTAGTGGTGCTGTTGGGGCGGTTCGATTGGACATTGGGCTTAGGTGAGATATGTATGGATGCCTGCGTTGACTTCTTATTTGATGGGACATTGATGTGGGGTTTATGCATAAGGCTGTGGGGATTTGTGGGAGTCATTGGCTCCTTATTGGCCATACTGTGGGATGCCGGTCGGGCCGCCTAGATGGTGCCGTGGAGGCTGCCTGACTATGGCAGTGTCTGATTGCCTTTTGCTGTTGCGCCACTTGTTGACATCTAATACTATTTTGCAATTGGATGTTTCCCACACATATATATGATATCACTATGTTCATTTTAATGGATACATTGTCAATGATATATTGTGACTATGTATCTATATGTATTTTAGGGTTTACGATACTATGTATTGTTATATTCATGGTTTTTATGTATGTCTAGTTTTACTAGCCGTGATCACATGGTACCCCAAGGGTTTTAGCTGTTTTTCAGCCTATTGATGTTTTTTGGTGTGGGAGCGGCTAGTAAACTGATTAACTGTTTGGGTGCTGGTTGATTTATACAGCCGCTCTATGTTATGTTCATGGATGTTAGTTTCTTATGTAAGTCTTGTTTCACTGACCGCGATCGCATGGTATTTGAGGGGTTAAAGCTGTTTTTCAGCTTCTGGATGATTTCTGTGTGGGAGCGGCCAGTGAACTGACCAATTGTCCGGGCGCAGGTAGATTTAAATAGCCGCTCTATACCAGCGCTCGGGTTCTATTGTATTTATAACCTACATTACTGATGAAGCAGCGTTGTAGCGCTGCGAAACGCGTTTTTTAGTGGGTATTTTAAATAGTTCTGTGAACATTTATTTTTACAAATAAATCCTTGTTTTTTGGATTTTTGTTGGAGCGGCTGTTTTTTGTATGTGATCGAAAACGGATCGCAAACGGACAGTGGATTTGGTGAACGTTGAGAGAGTACCGAGCAGGGGCGGTAAGATATCCCTGCAAGTGTATTTAGCTGTGTGTGTATATAAGTATACATGCGGCCAATTTTAAATGTGAGTTTAATATCTTGATCTATTATTGACACTTTGTCCATCAGTTATAAGCACTATTGGCGCCCTCTGTGTGCTTTTCTTGTTTTTTGGGTGCTTCCTCGCCTACCTAGAGGCCTGGTGTGTGTGTGCTTCCTTTCCTACCTAGAGGTCTGTTGTGTGTGTTTGTGTGCTTCCTTTCCTGCCTAGAGACCTGGTGCATGTGTGTGTGCTTTCTCGCCTACCTAGAGGCCTGGTGTGTGTGTGTGTGTGTGTGCTTTCTCTCCTACCTAGAGGCCTGGTGTGTGTGCGCTTCCTTGCCTACCTAGAGGCCTGGTGTGTGTGTGCTTCCTTGCCTACCTAGAGGCCTGGTGTGTGTGTGTGTGTGTGTGTGTGTGTGTGTGTGTGCTTCCTTGCCTACCTAGAGGCCTGATGTGTGTGTGTGTGTGTGTGTGTGTGTGTGCTTCCTTGCCTACCTAGAGGCCTGGTGTGTGTGTGCTTCCTTGCCTACCTAGAGGCCTGGTGTGTGTGTGTGCTTCCTTGCATACCTAGAGGTCTGATGTGTGTGTGTGTGTTCTTCCTTGCCTACCTAGAGGCCTGGTGCGTGTTTGTGTACTTCCTTTCCTGCCTAGAGGCCTGGTGCGTGGGTGTTGTTCCTTGCCTACCTAGAGGCCTGGTGCGTGTGTGTGTGTGCTTCCTTTCCTACATAGAGGCCTGGTGCATGTGTGTGCTCACTTGCCTACCTAGAGGCCTGGTGTGTGTGCTTCCTTGCCTACCTAGAGGCTTTGTGCGTGTGTGTGCGTGCTTCCTTTCCTACATAGAGTCCTGGTGTGTGTGTGTGCTTCCTTGCCTACCTAGAGGCCTGTGTGTGTGCTTCCTTGCCTACCTAGAGGCCTGGTGTGTGTGTGTGTGTGTGTGTGTGTGCTTACTTGCCTACCTAGAGGCCTGGTGTGTGTGTGCTTCCTTGCCTACCTAGAGGCCTGGTGTGTGTGTTTGTGTGCTTCCTTTACTACCTAGAGGCCTGGTTAGGGTTGCCACCTTTTCTAAAAAAAAATACCAGCCATGGCATTCCCTCCATAGACTTAAAATACCGGCCATGGCATTCCCTCCATAGACTTAACATTGTACAGAAGCCAATTTTTTACCGGCCTGCTAGTAAAATACCGGCTGGGTGGCAAAGCTAGGCCTGGTGTGTGCGCTTCCTTTCCTATCTAGAGGCCTGGTCTGTGTGTGAAGGGTTTTTTTTTTTTCTGTTTTCACCCTATTGTGCAGTTGGATTGCTCCAGTTCCTCTCAGTACATGAGTCTCCTATTGTGAGCCAGAGAGGTATCCACTGTGTTGCGTTGCAATGTGTTAGACTCTGCTCTGGCAGTCAGAGGGTTAATGCTAAAAGAACAGATTCAGTTTGGCACAAATCCTAAAAAAACTGCATATTGTACATTCATAATCTATTGCATGTTCTGCTGTTATACATTTATTATTTAACTAATTGGTCAGAATTAGTAATTAGCTGTATCAGTCAGAATTTTTTTTTTTGTGAGAGTTTCTTTTAGTGTTTTGTTAATCCTCTCCAAGGCTACAAACAAAGATACGTAGTATTATACAAATCCGTGCGAGTCACAAATTTACTGTTCATCCAGTTAATCCCTTTCATTGCCCAGTTACAAACAGAAATACACCCACACACTCCACTTCTCATTCCTGGAACATATTTGAAAATTTACATTGACATTTGTTGATCATTATTTTATAGTAGGAATAAAATTCTTTATGTGTTGCCATGTTTTATATAGGGCCAAATGCAGAAAGGAAAAGGAAGAACAATTTTGAACTAACCAACTGTACCATAGGAGACAAATCCAAATTATTTTTATCTAAATTGAATTTATAACCCGTTGAATGCTAGACAAGTCTCCAATGAATTGCTGATCCAATAGATATGAATGACCCAAATGCAAATTGTTGCAGTTCCCACTGAGTTGAAGCAGTGAAGGTTTGCATGGCGACTTGGCGACATACCTGGGGACTCTTAGGGTTTGACCCTGAGACTCAAGGTTTTGACCCAGATCAAGGGGTCTCAGGGTGTAGGACCAAATTCTCAGGGTGAGATAGTCCACTGTTTCCTTCTATCTGATCTGCGCCAATTAACTGTTGTTTTAGGGTTCGATTCTAAATATTAATTAGGACCAAAATGAATTGCGGCCGGTACACATATAGTTGTACCGTCAGAATTCACTTGCCTGACTGATATGAACTACAACAAACGTTGGTTGCCAAACTTGACTTGCAGTCCAACTTTCATCACATGCTAAATAGCGTGAATAATGTGAACATCGAAGGAAACTAGCATTGAGTGAGCTAATAACACAGTCCACCCTCCACCCACTCTCCTAAACACTGTCCCTAAGAGTACCCCTGGCTGTACACTAAACCTAACATCAAGAATAAAGTTAACAACTACTCGCCCTAACATTATGCCATGGCCCATTCCCCACAGGTGTAACACCATTAAGTTGGAGGTCTAGAGGGGTGTCACGGTTTGCAAAAGATTGGCGGACAAGTACTTAGAGTAAAAATTCACTTTACTGAGAGAGGCAAACAGATAAGGGAATATACGATAAATAATCACAGGATAAGATAAGGAGGATCCCACCACGGAGCAAGATAGTCCTACGAGAAGTAGGAGACTGCGGCCAGGTATCTCTCACATAGACTAGGAGCCCACGTGAATATTTGAGGAGTCTGCTAGAGCCACTGGTCTGCACCAGATAGGGTATCCGACTAAGTAGGCAACACAGAGAGAATAGTTACACAGAGCCACAAGTCAGCACCAGGATGGGTAGCGAGACAAGCCTAGGTCAAGGCACGGAGCGGGTAGTCAGCCAAAGCCACAAGTCTGCAACCGAATGGATGTATAGCCAAGCCTAGGTCATACATGGAGCGGGTAGTCAGCCAGAGCCACAGGCCTGCACCAGATTGGGTATCCAACTATCCCAGAGATGATACAGAGAAGATAGTCAGACAGATCTACAGGTAAGCACCAGATTGGGTGTTTCTCATGGTCAGCCACGGGAGGCACCAGATGCAGCTAGGCCTCGAGCGGAGAGAGACACGGGGAACAGGGAAAGAGTGTCAGCACTGGCCCCAGCAAGGCATCAATAACCGGAAATATGACGCTGGCCAAGAGGTACAGCAGGCTGTAACAAGGGGTCTTTTGCACCCTGGACTTCCCTTGTCTTCCTTTTTAATTCCCCTGTAAAAAGATAGTAATGTTTTAAAGTAAATCCATTATGATTATTCAAATGATTATTCTTTATAGTTTTTGGGTCATGTAAAGCGGTATTATCATTCTGCATGATGTGTAGACTAATTGAATAAAGTGTCACCCTCCTGCCCCTTTTACCGATGTAACGCTGCTCTCCATGGATGGATCACAAAGAGGGACAATCTTCACTAAGCATAAGGAAAGACCTGCCTTCCGTCGTCAAGGGTGCAGGGTTTTCCTTATACTCTCAGCCAGAAGATTGTCCCTCTCTGAGAACTGTCCAGTGCGATGACCGGATTCCACATCTAAGGGGAGGTGGTTTACAAAAGGTAAAAGGAGCGGGAGGGGGACACTTTATAATTTCAGTTACTGTGGAACTACACATCTTACAGAATGGTAATACCGCTGCACACTCCCATTGGCTGGGATGTGGAGTTACGCAGGTCTTGTAGCTGGAGGGATCACAAATGTGTTTTTCGTCATCCCTCCAACTATTCAGTGATTGGTTCTAGCATTCAAAGGGTTAAAGGCTTCATTCAGATCATTGGACATTTTTATTGATTCGCTGCTGTTCAGTTGGTTCGCTCCAGAATTGTAACATGTTTTAGCTTATCAGCGTCACCGAGTTTGTGCACCAAGAAAAAATGGTTCAGATCAAGTGCACGGTAAGGAATCAATAAAAAAAACAAAATACCATTGATTTAACCCCTTCAATGCTAGAAAGCTACATACTCAAAGGATTAACCCCCTTGAGTGCCAGAGGGGTATGCTTCACAATGTGTCTGGCACTCAGAGAGATAAATGGAGCTTCTGACATCTTGAGTACGAGAGAGGCTTTTAACCCTTTGAGTGCCAGAGAGGTACGCAACGCGTTGCAGAGCAATGCATTGGAGACCTCTCTAGTATCTGAGGGGTTAAAAGACCGATGTAATCCAATGAGAATTGTTGTTTGAGATTTACACCCCTTTTTTAGTGCATCAGCCCCAATGTGTGAGTTCTAATCACATAGCAATGACCATTTAACCATCTGAGTGCAAGAGGGGTGCGCAAAGCATTTGCTAAGCAGTTTATTGCGTGCCTCTTTGGCACTCAAAGGGTTAAGTCCACAATTGCTTTAGCATTCTAGGGGATGATTGGTAATTATGTAATTTACAGATGAACAAGTGTTCTAACGAACCATATATCTGCCCTTGTTGCTAATCTTGAAGAGGAACATGACACCCTTTGACTTCAGTCTCACATTAACGTGCAGCAGCTGGGATTGGGATCACAAGCACGTATCGTGTAAAGGCGTCTCTGTAATGACTATATGATGACTTGGAGTAATCAGAAACTGTGCACTTTTACATGGAATAGACTTGTCTGAATAAAGAGGGTGTCCCAGTCTGCCATTTCTATTGGTCTCTAAGAGGGGAAATTACTAAAGGATGAACTGTTCTTTTTACTTCCATTTTCTTGATTTACTTTTACTTTTTCACATGTTGGGCCTTAGGTATTAACAGAGAGGTTGGGCAATTCTGGAGCAAATCAGCTACACCATAGACAAGAGTATTATTTCCCAAAATTCCCAACAATTTAAAGGGGCCATATATTCATTGAACACTAGTGAACTCTCCAGTATAGTGCTTCTCATTGTGCTGAAGACCTTACTAACATTCAAAGGTTTAAAAGCCTTATGTAGGATCCTAGTGATTTACTGACATGTTTCTCTGAACCACCATAATATTCTACCTGCAGTTACATTGAACTTTACAGTATCAGTTTAGCCCTTTAACCCCTTAAGGACCGACCACGCACGTGCTTTGTGGTCCCTTAAGGACCACGGGGCATTTTTTTTATTTTTTGTGCGATCCGATTCCAGACTCCCCGAACAGCGTGCAGTCGCGCAGGGAGCCCGGAATTCCCTGACGGTCCAGGACCATCATGGGTCCTTAAAGTGATAGTAATGTCTAAAAAAAACTTTTTTGCATTTAGAAGAGCTCAAAAAGCTGATCTAAATGCAAAAAAACGTATCTCTCAAACTGCTATGGTTTAAGAGATACGGGCGTTTGAAGTTTGATTTCTCCTACTGAAAGCTGTAAAGCTGTCAGCAGGAGATTTGTGTCGGTTGACACTGTGGCGCTTGAGAAGTGCCGGGATCTCGTTACTTACATGGAATCCCTTCAATGGAATGGTCTAAAAAGTGTGCCTAGTGTTCAGGCACATGTTTTAGACCATTCCAATAAAGGGATTCTGTGTAAGTAACGAGATCTCGGCACTTCTCAAGCGCCACAGTGTCAACCGACACGAACCTCCTGCTGACAGCTTTACAGCTGTCAGTAGGAGAAATCAAACTTCAAACGCCCGTATCTCTTAAACCATAGCAGTTTGAGAGATACGTTTTTTTGCATTTAGATCAGCTTTTTGAGCTCTTCTAAATGCAAAAAAGTTTTTTTTAGACATTACTATCACTTTAAGGGTATAACAACCAGTGAAGGTCCAGGACCATCATGGGTCCTTGGGGGGGTTAAGGACAGGAGGAATATGCAGTGCAATGCAAAGCAATGTGTTGCACAATCCTTTGGTCCTTAAAGCGGCACTTTCACCTATTAATAAGTCGCCATGCATTCATTAGGCATATGGCGACTAGCTTGAAAATACATGTCAACTAAAAAAAGAAATCTTTACTCTTTGGAGACTGATGGCCAGGATAGTGCCGTCTGCATGCCTGTGCTGTCAGTCCCTTCCGGTTACCTTAACGTAACATGCAATGCCTCCTAGAGGAGACCAGGACTGACGGAGCAGGCACACAGGCTAGATTTCTGCGCGATTACCTGGCTTCCGTTCTCCAAACGGTAATGATTTCTTTAGAATCTGATACTTTTTATAGTTAAGACATTTATTTTCAAGCTAGTCGCCATATGCTTAATGAATGCATGGCGACTTATTAATAGGTGAAAGTTCTGCTTTAAAAAGTTAAATACGTTAAAAACAGTGCATTCCACTAATTTCTCAGAAGTGCCAGATTCTAAAGAAATCCTTAATCTTCAGAGACTGACAGCCAGGTTAATGCAGTCTTCGAGCCTGCACCGTCAGTCCCTTCCGGTTACCTTGTGGCACACTGCAATGCTTCCTAGAGGAAACCAGGACTGACAGCGCAGGTGCACAGACAAGATGTCTGCACTGATGACTGGCTTCTGGTCTGTGAAGATTAAGGATTACTTTAGAATCTGGCACTTCTGAGAGGTAATAGAAGTATTATGAAGCTAGTCGCCAAATGTTTAATTATTGGAGGGCGACTTTATACTGAGTGAAAGTTCCTCTTTAAAGAAAGCTGTGTTTCTAAAATTTTACTTGTGGCATCTAAATTTTAGGACGTGTTGCTCATATTCGTATACACATGCAGCCATCTGCTGGCTCTTAAAAATTCTATTTTCAATATTTTTTGTTCATCCTTTGTAACAATGCTGATGTGTGATAGGGAAAAAGTATAGGCAGTTACTCAGGTTGCCCTAGGGTTGCCACCTTTTCTTCAAAAAAATACCGGCCAAGGCATTCCCTCCATAGACTTAACATTGGAAAGAAGCCAATTTTTTACCAGCCTGCCGGTAAAATACCGGCTGGGTGGCAACCCTAGGTTGCCCTGTAGCTAAGGCCCTGCGCATAATATTCACTCAGTAAGTAGGAATGTGTTGGAGGATCCATTTTCCTCCTCTCGTGAATTTCCCCCTGATTAGGAACTATGGGGGGGATTTATAAAAGTGGAGTTTTAAGGACAAGTTAGGAGGACATAACGCCGTGTAATACTTTTTTTTTTTGTTAATGGAATAAGCCTCCCTTATTATGTGCGGATTTAAAGGGATAGTAATGTTTCATAATAAAATCAGCTCTAATTAATCATCATAGTATTTGGGCCTTGGAGAGTGTTATTTCAATTCTGCCAGAGTTGTAGCTCAAGAGTAATTGAATGATAAAGTATCCCCCTCCCGCCCCTTCTACTAATGTAACACTGCTCACCTCAGAGAAGCAGGAGTGTCCAGATAGATTGCAGAGAGGGACAATCTTCAATTAAGAAAAATGGGAAATGCTGAAAATCTTTCAAGGGGGCAGAGATTTCATTGACCCTTGATGTGAGCGGTCTGGTCTATGGACTGGATTCCACATCTGAGGGAAGGTGGCTTACACTAGGTAAAAGGGGCAGGAGGGAAAACTTTATCATTCAATTACTCTTGAACTACAACGCTCACAGTAAAGAAAGAACACTCTCTATGGATCAAATACTATGAAGATTAATTGGAGCTGCTGTTTTTGTGAAACATTACTATCCCTTTAAGTGAAGTGCTAGAATGTTAGAAATGTTAGAGAAGCTGCTAAATAGATTGTTATAATTCAAGGGGAGTATAAGCATGTATATGATTTGGAATATGTATATTTCTCATGGAAAAATTTTGTAATAAACTATATATTTAAAAAATGGAATAAGGAAGTTTGTAGAAAGTGGCGCAGTATTTTTGAAGTAATGGCACTATTTGCACAATTTAGTGACAGAATTTTCACCACATATTTAAGGCCATGTCTGACCTGTTCTTATTATAAATGGTCACCACATTTATAAATGTAACTAGAATATTTTATAAAGACCAACATTCGTTATAAGGAATAAGGGCATTTTAAGGGTCCGTTCACAAAAGAACAAGAATACTTTTTATAAATCTCCCCCATTGCGGGAATATCCACAGAAAGGTTATTTGTCCCCTGTGGTGCAGTTGGTTTACTCCAGAATAACTCCAGTTTGCTTTTATATGTATGGGCATATATTCCTCCTTTCCATGGATATTCCCACAATAAGAAAATATCTTACAAATTTACCTCAAGAAAGCATTTCTGCACTGACTTCCATGTTCCCTTTCTGACTTCTGCTTTCCTAAGCAGCAGTCCTGACAGTCCTGCTATGGTACCACAACACATGCACGAGGCCCACACACACACACACGTACGTCATCCTGCATACAAGCACTCATACCAGCCCACAGTGTGGGAGAAGTCGCAGTAAGACTCCTTCCTTCTGGAACTTCCACAGGAAGTATAAGGCCCTGTTTTCCCCCGATTCCTTCCTGCTGAGGCCAATTTCGCACACCTCTAGTACTAAGAAGAAATGGAGCAACAGCTACAGCTAACCAGCCATGCCATACTGTACAAATACAATTCCCAAAATTGCCATTCATTTAAATGTGTCTTTTAACCACTTAAAGTGTTAGTAATGTCTAAAAAAAGTTTTGTTTCCATTTAGAAGAGCTTAAAAAGCTGATCTAAATGCAAAAAAGCGTATCTCTCAAACCGCTATGGTTTAAGAGATACGGGCGTTTAAAGTTTGCTGTTTCCTACTGACAGCTGTAAAGCTGTCAGCAGGAGATTTGTGTCGGTCGACACGGAGGTGCTTGAAAAGTGCCGAGATTGCGTTACTTACAAGGAATCCCTTCATTAGAATGGTCTAAAACGTGTGCCATTCGAATGAAGGGATTCCGTGTAAGAAACGAGATCTCGGCACTTTTCAAGCACCTCCGTGTCGACCGACACTAATCTCCTGCTGACAGCTTTACAGCTGTCAGTAGGAAACAGCGAACTTTAAACGCCCGTATCTCTTAAACCATAGCGGTTTGAGAGATACACTTTTTTGCATTCAGCTCAGCTTTTTAAGCTCTTCTAAATGCAAAAAAACTTTTTTTAGACATTACTAACACTTTAAATGTTCTGCAACACATTGTGAATCCCCATTTAAATCAATGGGAGATTTTGTTATTTGTCCCCTATAATGCACTTGGTTTGCCCCAGAATCGCTCCAGTACCTCTGCACATTGGCCTCAGTACTGGAATAACTGAATTGCTCCAGTTCCCCTTTGTACATTGGCCTCAGTACTGGAATAACCGAGCCCCGTCTGACATACAGTTGTGTGCTTTGATAGCAGGCATTTGGCAAGCATGCTGCATACATTATTCATAACTCCCAGCCATAGGGAGGCAGAAATACCTTCACTCTGAGCACAATAAAGCAATCACTGCGTATGGCAACTGTGAAATTCAATAACTGACAGGATACTAAATTACGCCTGCAACTACAACATCATTAACAATGGAATCCTTTAACTCTTTGAGTGCCAGCGGAGTGTGTAACACATTGTAGAGAAATTATTATAATTCTTTATTTATATAGCGCCAACTAATTCCGCAGAGCTGTACATTAGGGAATAGACATACAGAGGTATTAAATAGTGCAAATCAGATGTGGAGAACAGAAGGATCAGAGGGCCCTGCTCATTAGCGCTTACAGTCTAGAGCAGTGATTCTCAACGTTAGTCCTCGGGGCACACCAATAGTGCAGGGTTTCTGGTTATTCCGGTTTAATCACAGGTGAGTAATTAGCGGCTCAGTCATTTTGATTGATTCACCTGTGATTAGGGATATCTTAAAACATGACCTGTTGGTGTGCCCCGAGGACTGGAGCTGAGAATCACTGGTCTAGAGGAATGTAGGTTGGACTCAGAAAGAGTAAGTGCTATTGGGTGTAAGTGCCTGCTGCCACAACACATCCCTCTGTTACTCATAGGGTTAATCTGATTAGGATGTGAAATTAGATTTAGATTCTATTTTATATATAACTGTAGTAATTGCTATCTTCTTTGTGCATACCACCCAGCATTTAAGCTGTTAAGTGCCAGATAGGTATCCAATGCATTGCGCCATTACTAGTAAAACGTTTAGCACCAATCTGGCAACAAGACCTGGAGCTATAAAGTGCCAGTTAGCCTCCATTTGGACACCTGATCAGCTGTATTTTTCCCTACCACTTCTGCTGGGTGGCTGTTCCATGAGTCTATCCCCATTTCTGAAAAGGAGTACTTATATGCATTACTTTTGAATTCTCCACCCTCTAACTTAAAATCATGACCTCTTGTTGAAGTATTCCTCTTTTTTTGTGAAAAAAATCTGTGTTGTATCCCGTTATATGTGTAATTACTGTGTATTCAATCCCTTAGTATATGAACTGAGTTTTTCATCTATATTTATGAAAATGATTATACACAATATGACCTTTTTGTCATTCCGACTGTGAATCATAAGATTAACTATAAATTTATATACTGTTCCCTTTCATTGAGAAATTACCTAAAAACATATTAGAGGTGCCCTGAAAAATTCTAGATTGCATGAAAGGGGTGCCTTGAGCAAAAAAGGATTGAGAGGTTAACAGAAGGACTTATCTACTAGGTAGGTATCCTTTAAACAGCAGTCCATTATATCTTATTTATTTTTTTTGCATTATATATGTACTTGCCTTTTCCTTACAGATTGTAAAATGAAAATGACCAGTTATAGCACACAACATAATTCCAGTGTATAAATATATTGATGTAACAGACTTCTTTATAAAGTGCACCTATGTAGGAAAACCCGGCTTTTAAACAAATTAAAGTAGCAGTATACCCTATTTATTAAAAATATATATATACTGTAGAGTTTATCCTATAGGTTAACATAGTGGTGCTCCAGATGATTGGAGATAAAAATAACTTGGCATTTTTCTGGTAGCTTGAGTTCCAGATGTTTATCAGCCAGGTGGCGCTCTTTCCACATCCATCTATGGGAAGCTTGTGTTTGGAACATGGCTGCAAAAGATCATGAATTCAGAAAAATGGCAAGTTATATTCTTAATAATGTTTGAAAAGAAATATCCAACCATTGGGAGTACCCTTGTTTTATTGTAAAAGAATAGCCCTACATGATTTTCTTTTTTGGATTTAGGGTAGATTGCTCATTTATGGCACGATGCAAGAAACGCTTGCATTGGATAAAGGCATTTTTGTGCGCAGATAGATTTTGCGCATGTTCTAATCCAGGAAGCTAAATACCGAAAGCTTCTTGAATTGCACATAAAAAATTCCATTTTACGACAACAGTACACAGACGTATAAATTCATTCACAATAGCAGTTCTTGCATTAGGCGCATTTGCTATTCCACTCCCACAGATTCATTAATCTTAGCCACGCCCACAAAAAATAAATATACGCAGCCGTTTGCTAATCTTGAATTTGCATGCACAATTCAACAAAATCATGCGCAAACCTATTCCCTAGTGGTTTTCACACAGGAAATAGCAATTGCACACGTTTCCTGCATCGCGCCATTAATAACTACTTACAGTTTTTCCATATCTTGGAGAAAATACATTTCTTTATACTGCATGCCATTTACATTACACCTGAAGCAGCAGGTCCTATTAATATTAGTGTCCCACTAAACTCTAGCACTGATGATCACAATTACATGGAATTCAAAGGCATTAAAGGTATATATAAATATATATTAAATTGCTTTTCCTACAGAGTAACACAAGAGCTATGTTCACTGCAGGGAGATAATTCATTCAAAGGTTACAACAGCTCAAACTTTTTTCTTTCCTGTAATTAAAACAAATTCTTTAAAAGTGACCACTAGGTGCAGTTTCTTTAGCCCCCATGGAAAGTTACTGTGTGATTGTAAAGCTCTCCTGACACTGAAATAGAAAGGCCTGATCTTAAAGTAGACTTTTAAGCTTCTACAAACTTTTTGTTTTTCAATAAAGCGCTTAAAATTGCCTATATGTTTATAGACTTTCTTTTAAAAAATGCTGTACTCTCTGAGATAACGGTTTTAAAGATGACCTTGTTTATCATAAGCAATGACACTGCCTGCGGTGCAAGCTGTACTGCAGGCAAGTAACCACAATGCAGGCCATCTCCTATCAAGAATACTCCACCCATCACTCTCCCCATCACTGTGAACATTTCCAGCATTGCACATGTTCATGAAACATCCTATACATTTTAGTGAGAGCACATTCATGGAACGTGGCCTCACAATTTTTTTAATATTATTATTCATATTATAAATGTGTTTTGGCAGCCTGTGCCAAGACTATTATATATAGGGGTTTTTTATTTTCTTTTTCTTTCATATCTAAATATTAAATGTTTGCTGCGTTTACTAAGAATACATACATCCTGCACTGTGCAGGACATTGAGTAGTTTAATCGTGCACCCCCGATATCAGCACGACTGGGAACGTGTGCCCCCGATACCAGCATGACTGGGAACGTGTGCCCCCGATACCAGCATGACTGGGAACGTGTGCCCCCGATATCAGCATGACTGGGAAAGTGTGCCCCCGATACCAGCATGACTGGGAACGTGTGCCCCCGATACCAGCATGACTGGGAACGTGTGCCCCCGATATCAGCATGACTGGGAACGTGTGCCCCCGATACCAGCATGACTGGGAACGTGTGCCCCCGATACCAGCATGACTGGGAACGTGTGCCCCCGATACCAGCATGACTGGGAACGTGTGCCCGCGATACCAGCATGACTGGGAACGTGTGCCCCCGATATCAGCATGACTGGGAACGTGTGCCCCCGATACCAGCATGACTGGGAACGTGTGCCCCCGATACCAGCATGACTGGGAACGTGTGCCCCCGATACCAGCATGACTGGGAACGTGTGCCCCCGATACCAGCATGACTGGGAACGTGTGCCCCCGATACCAGCATGACTGGGAACGTGTGCCCCCGATACCAGCATGACTGGGAACGTGTGCCCCCGATACCAGCATGACTGGGAACGTGTGCCCCCGATACTTGCATTACTGGGCCTGAGACAACTTTGTGTGTGCATGGAGAACCTACCTCAGAGTGAAGAGGTAGACTTATAGTGGGAAGCTGGCAAGAATCTCTCAACTGTGGGGGTATCCTTATTTTTCTCATTAAAAAATATAAACCCTTATCCTATAACACAGAAGCACAAACAAACTTCTAATTCCTTGTATGCCAGAGCGATCTCCAACACATTAGTTCTAAATGCTTTCTCAATCATCTGAGGGTTTAAGAGACACTTATTCCAGTAAGTATAGATTAACCTTTCCAGATCCTCCCCACAGAGGGAGCCTTCATCATAAAGTCATTTGCATGATTTTTCTCCCCAGGGAGAATTCACTGACTGAAGCCAAGAAACTGGTTGGGAAAGTTTAGAAACCTAGGTTCAGTTCCCAGTATCTGCTTCTTGTGACCTTAGGCAAGTCACTGTATCTCCCTGTGCCTCAGGAACCAAAAGCTTAGACTGTAATCTTTGAGCAGGAGATTGGTAGAGTAAAAATGATACCTTTATTGGCTGAGTGGCTGTAGGATGCTATGGCTAACACGGTACCATACTTTACCTGCATTGTGAGAGAGGCCGTACTTATCTGGAAAAATATCTGTGCACAGAGCTGCATGCAAATTAGTAGAATTATATAAGATTAAATATATCATTATTCCTCTGATGGGAGCTGTTTTTGTTTTTGGATATGTGACTACTTAAAGGGATAGTAATACTTCGAAATTACTAATCCCTATTTTGTAGCCCTTAAAAAAAAGAACAAAAATGCACCCAGTAGCATCTCTCAAACCCTCATGATTTGAGAGATAACCACTTACAAAGTTCTCCCCTTCCTGACGTCAGCATTCTAGCTGACGGCAGGGAAATCCGGTCCCGGGACCGTTGGGGGCTCTTCAGCAGAGCCGAGATTGTGTTAATGAAAGAGAAATCCTTCACTTAAAAGCTCTTCCACATGTGCTTGCAAACCAGTGAAGGATTTATTATTCATTAACTCGATTTCGGCTCTGCTGCGGAGCTGCCGTCTGGTCCCAGGACTGGATTCCCCTGCTGTAGGGTGACCACATTTCCCTTCTGCCATTCCGGGACGTGGTCACCCTAGTTGCCCCATCATACCTTAAGTCCCTGGTCCCTGAAGCTCCCGCGCGCTGTGCTCAGTAATGCAGAGCGCTGGGAGATGATGTCATCTCCCAGCGCTCTGTATTACTAGAGCGCTTGCCTCCAGGTAAGCTGCATTGCCGCCCTGGATGTCAGCCTGCAAGCGGTGTGTCATATCATGGACGCCGCGAGCGGCGTCCATGATGTGACACACCACTTGCAGGCTGACATCCAGGGCGGCTTGGCTTTATTCCGGGACACTTCATTGTCCCGGTTGAAGGGGACCCGGGACGCGGGACATAGCCCTAAAATAAGGGACAGTCCCGGACGTTCCGGGACCCGTGGTCACCCTACCCTGCTGTCAGCTAGAGTGAACTTTGTAAGTGGTTATCTCTCAAACCATAAGGGTTTGAGAGATGCGACTGGGCAAAATGTTGTTCTTTTTTTTAAGGGCTACAAAATAGGGATTAGTAATTTTGAAGTATCACTATCCCTTTACCCCTCTGGCACTCAAAGAGTTAATAATGCAGTTTTTCTCTGACAGGTCAGGGAACAGTTCTATTGAGATCAGATTATACCACAACTAAAGCAAAATTTTGTAAAAATATTAAAATAATATAAAAACAATAAGCACGAGTTATAGACAGTTTGAATAGATACATTTTATGATACTAAAAGCTGGTAGGTGACAGGTCCGCTTTAGGTTGCTCTGCATGCTATCAAAACTGGTAGTCTACTGAAAAGCCCTAGATAATTATTAGTTATACAAAGTTTTAGCACCTCTAGCTTTCTGGGCGCTAACAACATTAACACCTTGGATGCCACACATCAGAGAGGGTAGACAAATGCAGTGCACTGAGTGTTGATATCTAAAGGCCAGGATTCATCAAGTAGCAGTAAGAGCTTATCCATACCTCCCACTGTCCCTCTTTCCCACCCTGCTGTCCCTGTGTTTAGGAGATCAGACTGTGTGGTGTGTATATAAGTGTATCACCCTGGTGTCCCTGTGTTTAGGAGATCAGACTGTGTGGTGTGTATAGAAGTGTATCACCCTGGTGTCCCTGTGTTTAGGAGATCAGACTGTATGCTATGTATAGAAGTGTATCACCCTGGTGTCCCTGTGTTTAGGAGATCAGACTGTGTGGTGTGTATATAAGTGTATCACCCTGGTGTCCCTGTGTTTAGGAGATCAGACTGTGTGGTGTGTACAGAAGTGTATCACCCTGGTGTCCCTGTGTTTAGGAGATCAGACTGTATGCTGTGTATAGAAGTGTATCACCCTGGTGTCCCTGTGTTTAGGAGATCAGACTGTGTGGTGTGTATATAAGTGTATCACCCTGGTGTCCCTGTGTTTAGGAGATCAGACTGTGTGGTGTGTATAGAAGTGTATCACCCTGGTGTCCCTGTGTGTAGGAGATCAGACTGTGTGGTGTGTATAGAAGTGTATCACCCTGGTGTCCCTGTGTTTAGGAGATCAGACTGTCTGGTGTGTGTATATGTGTATCACCCTGGTGTCCCTGTGTTTAGGAGATCAGACTGTGCGGTATGTATAAGTGTATCACCCTGGTGTCCCTGTGTTTAGGAGATCAGACTGTGTGCTGTGTATATAAGTGTATCACATTGCTCCACAGCAATAACACTCACTTTAATGTTTGTTTAAACCTCAGTATATGTGTTTATACATTAGCCTGTGTAAATAAAATAAAAATGTTCTTGCTCTAAATCATTTATTAAGGTAGGCAAAGAGGTGCCAGTAGGTGATGAAATAACCTAAAAATTCCCTGCCCACCAGTCAAACCCCCAAGAACACTCCTTAAAACACAAATGTCCCTCTTTGCCCATCTGAAATGTAGGGAGGTATGTCTTATCAGATACATTGGTTTTCTTCACAATCATGTAAGAATAACTTTGGGTATTTATCAATGACCTGTCATATTTCCCTGCATTATATTTGTGAGGCAGGGAATACAGTAAAAATAAAAATGTTGAAAGTGGGACCATTCCATATACACATACAGCGCATGCATATGTCTGCTTCATTGATTCCTTGACAAGCTCCCCACAAAGGTTAAATGAGCTTTAGTATCAAAAGCGAAGGCATTAAATTACCCTGCTTCCTTCCTCTGTTGTATACAATGTAGCTCACCAGGGAGACGTAATCAGTGCTAGACTTGTACTCAGTGCTGTCGTACTATAACTCTGTGTTTATACCTGTGTGATCTGCGTAATAGTTATGGCTTTAGTCCTGTTGAGGGCCAATGGGGTGCATAGAAACAGAATTTGGCGGCAATTAAGAACCATTCGGCCCATCTAGTATGCCAATTTTCCTGTTGTAAAAACCTCAAACCTTATTTGATCCTTGGTCTTCTCTTCTGTTCAGGACAGCCTTATGCCTAGCCCATGCATTCTTACATTCCATTACTGTATTAACTTCTACCACTTCTGCTGGCAGGCTATTCCACTTATCTACTACCCTCTCAGTGAAGTAAAACTTTCTTACATTATATCCATACCTGGAAACTCACAGGGTTTGACCCTGAGACTCAGGGTTTTGATCCAAATCTAAGGGTCTCGGGGTGAAGGGCCAAATTCTCAGGGTGACAGAGTCCAGTGTACTGCTTATTTACTGTCCAAATTAGTGACATTTCTAGCAGAAAGCCAGTGGCAGACTCCTGATTATATCTAAACTTGTGTCCCTCTAGTTTTACACTATGGCCTCTTGTCCTAACATTTGTACCCCTTTGAAATGTACTTTACATTTATCAACATTAAAGGGATAGTAATACTTCAGTATTACTAATCCCTATAGTAAAGTCCTATTAAAAATAAATGTATTGTCCCCAGTGTCATCTCTCAGACCTTTATGGTTTGAGAGATAATCGCTCCTAAAGTTGCCCTCTCCCTCCCCCTTCCCCGTAGTCAGCGTTCTAGCTGACTGAAGGGAAATCCTGTCATAGATCATCAGGCGGCTCTGCAGCGTTAATAAAAAAAGAAAACTTTCACTGAAATGGTCTTCTACATGTGCTTGGTTTGCAAGCACACGTATAAGACCGTTTTAGTGAAAGATTTTTTTTTTTACTAACGCGATCGCGGCTCTGCTGCAGAACCGCCTGATGATCTATGACGAGATTTCCCTTCAGTCAACTACAACGCTGACTTCTGGGAAGGGGGAGAGGGCAACTTTATGTGCGATCATCTCTCAAACCATAAAGGTTTGAGAGATGACACTGGGGGCAATACATTTATTTTTAATAGGGCTTTACTATAGGGATTAGTAATACTTAATTATTACTATCCCATTAAACTTCAGCTACCACACTCTTTTTCTAATTTAACTAAATAATTTGTCATTTGGCTTATTCCCCCAGAAATGTCTACACTGTTGCAGATTTTTGTATCATCTGCAAAAAGGCATACCTTTCCTTGAAGACCTTTTGCAATATCATTAACAAAAATATTAAAAAGAATGGACCCCAGTACAGATCCCTGAGGTACTCCATTAGTAACACTATCTTTGTCCAAATATTCTCCATTGACTACCACCCTCTGTCTCCTGTCACTCAGCCGTTACCTTATCCATTTAACTATTTTTACATCCAGACCCAAACACTGCAGATTATTAATGAGTCTTCTATGAGGGACAGTGTCAGATGCTTTACTAAAATCTAGATAAGCTATATCTACTGCTTCCCCTTGGTCTATTATTTTAGTTACCCGGTCAAAAAAATCTGTGAGGTTACTATGACAAGATTGAGCTGCTGTAAAACTTTCCTGTTTGGGATCTTGCAAGCCATTTAAATTTAGGGCATTGCTTTGCCATACACTGGGAGAGATGCACTAAGCGGTTATAAGCAGGTGATAAAGTGGAGATGACTTCTCCAGTGATATCACTTCTCCAGTTCCTATGTTATTAGATAGAGCCTATGCACTAAGATTTTCAAAATCTTAGTGCATAGGCTCCATAGAATAACATAGGAACTGGAGAAGTGATATAACTGGAGACGTTACCTCCACTTTATCACCTCTTTAAAGCTGTTTAAAGAATTTCCCCCATTGTGTATCCCTATGGCAGTCAAAGTTATGCCGTGAAATTATTGTTTTTACATTGTAACCCCTTGTAATGCGATCGAGAACTCTCTAGCAGTTGTGGAGTTAATGTTTGACCCTAGAATACACTCTCGGATGAAAGAGAAATTAGCGGGGACAGTCAGTCAAATCATATAAAAGGAAAACCTTTTTGAATGAGTTAAAAGTAAATCAGTATGTAACATTATTGCATTACCACAAAGCACAGCTGATTTTGTGTAACAAACTCATTATCCCTTTAACCCTATGAGGGTCAGAGGGGTGGCATTGTGTTGAGTCCCCCCCTGGCACTCAAAAAGTTAAGGACCGGGCTGGGAGGCAGTTCATTACACAGCACTGCGTTGCCCTCCCCCCGATTCATAAAAGATTAGTTCACATGGACGAATTTGATACAGGGAGTTTTTGTTTCAAGATGTTATAGGAACACACACACCAGTGAAAATGATTGTAGTTGAAACAGTCACTCTTGAATGATCCCATAGAAAACAATGATACCTATTCTGTGAAAATTGCTTCAACAAAGTCTCTTGTATGAACTAGGCATTAGGCTAGGGTCACATGGGTAACTTCAGTATTCTGCATTGCAGCACATATCAAAACTAGTGCTGTTGTTCCTGCATTCCCCCTATACCATCACCTGGGATTGTTACAGTGGAGAAGCTAATGGTTATTGACTGAATCGATTCGGTGGGCAATGATTAAATCCTCAGTGTGAAGGCTGCACTGCATTCCCCTGAGGTAAACCAGTACCGAAACTTTTCTGCTTTCTGTATTGAAAGCAGAAAAGTTTCAGCGAACTGCATTCTGGGTGTGTAACAAATGGAAAAATTGCCAGTGTGAACAGATTGATGCACAGCAAGAGAAACATCTCAACGTGTTCACCATACCTTAGAAAATTCCCATGTGTACTAGGCGTCTGAAACGTGGACAGGAACTCTGCACCAAACTCAAATATTGATTAAAATTAGGTGTTTATTCCTGTTTCATTGTAAATTACCACTATCTGATAAATTGCATTGTCACTGGCGTGAGCTAACTTTTGTATTGCAGCAAAGCCGTCCACCCCAAGACATGGGTCTAAACATGTCAGCTACACCACAGCCATATTTGTAGGTATTTTCTGTAAGGGGGCAAGCACCAAATTGGAGGGAATTTTTTTCATTATGTTCTTATGACAAGTGGAGTGATTCTGGAGGTCTCTATTGGATTGCTTTATAGTATCTCTAGAATTCAGTGGCTTAAATGCCACATTTAGGTTTATGGGAACTTTGGGTTTATTTTTTTTCCTTCCCTATGTTGCAGTTCATTTGTATCCATTTTCTTCAACCCCTTGTTTGCCAGAAAGGTATCCAAAGCATTTCAATGTGATATTGGCTAACTCTCTGGCACTTAAAGGGTTAAACATAAGGCCCATAGGGACAGAAAGCTATAGATGTCCAAATCTGGAAGATACCATAGGAAATGAATAACAATTCTTCAGATTTCCATATATGTAAATTAGATTTTGACCTTTTGATTGCTTTAGAGATTTTCAATACATTGAAAAGCAATGTACTGGAGACCCCTCTAGCATTCAAAGGGTTAAAAGCCCCAACATTTGCAGATGGACTCGTGGATAGCCCTTATTCTATCTCAACCTCCCACCTCTATCACTTCTTCCTAAACTTATCCTCTTCAATATGTTATGTGCAGCAAAAGCTCTGGTGCAGTTCGGACCCACCTCTACAGGAATGGCAAACTTTAGTTTGTCAACTAGGGCTGTTGCTTCATTTGGCACTTATCAAACAGGGCAAAGATCCCGTACAGGTTGACTTCTTCATCTCCAATAATGTCCTCTTCTGACTCGCTCCCAGGTATTGCTGTACAGTTAGCCTCCTCCCCACCAACTCGCCAGCCAGTCATTCTCATTAAAGGAGCAGTTTACTGCTCCTTTAATGATAATGGTCCATTACATCCTCTCTTCCATCTCTCCTCCCGTTGACTCTTCTCTAACTCTCTCTTCTCCCCCTCTCTGCTTCTTCTATTTGCCTCTTTTTGTCCCGGTCCCTATCATTCACCAACTCTCTCTTCTTTCCCCTTCTCTCTCCACTTCTCCCCTTCTTCACTCTATCTTATCTTTTCTCTTCTGGGATTACAGAGTTGCACCTTGGCTCATATGTGCCACCTAGGGCCGATAGACTATATTCTCACTATGCCATTCATCTCTTTATTATGAACGTTGTAATCCTACTCCTTCTTGCCTTACTTTTATTATTGTATTGCCATATGTATATAAAGCTTTTAAAACATTGGCCTGGTCCAGACTTGCACCTCTTTGGCATCCTGCATAAGGCCCTTAGAGTAGAACTGTGCTAATTCTGACAATTTATCCAGTTGACAAATAGAAAAGATTAACTCTTTGACTGCCAGAGGGGTACACTTGCAATGCATTGCATACCCCTCTGGCACTCAAAGGGTTAAGGTTATTATTAAAGTGGACCTTTCTCCTCTAATGCTCCCATGTGAGTAATAAACCTAAGCTGACTAAATACTATTTTATTTTCTTCCAAATCGCTGTAGTTTTTAAGCTGTAGGACTGACAAAGGGTGCTGTGCAAGGTAAGATTGGAGGTCTCCGGTAGTATCAGCAGGTATCTAATTTCAATGCATGTCATCCCCTGTACAACAGTATGCCCTCCCAGTACCTTCCCATCTGTCCACATACTCCCAGGTTTAAGAAAGAAGGGGCAGGTACTTGCAATGTGATTGGCAGGCCTCAGGGGAGCTGTGTCAGTCATGTTCCACTTTGTGAAGATGGCCACGTTCACCCTCATTTATGCGCTCCATAAGCTCCGTGGGGAACCATTTTTTTAACATAAAACAAGCTGATTTGGACTCCGCTACATATTTTACAATTCTTGGGAGAAGGTTAAAGTTAGGTGAAAGACTCTCTTTAACAATAACAATTGTTAAACTATTTGATGATAGTGGGGTGCAATGTACTGCAAATGAATATGTTGTACACCACTCTGATCCATCAAGGGTTATGGCCTGGCCTTTACTGCCCACTTCCTGATTCGCTCTTTGATGACCTATTCCTCACAGGGCGCTATCTTTAGAATGAATTATCTAATTTAAGGTATCATAGTGCCCTGTGAGAAACTAGGAATTGAATTAGCTATAAACAGATTAGGTCCTCACAGGGAGACTCAGGAAGCAGGCAACAAATTCAAGCATGCCACCTTCTGCATCATACCTCCCAAGTGTCCCTCTTTAGGAGAGACAGTCCCTCATTTAGAACCAAATCCCTCTGTCCCTCTTTCCCACCCTGATGTCCCTCTTTTTAGGATATCAGATTGTGTGGTGTGTATATAAGTGTATCACATTGCTCCACAGCAATAAAACTCACATTATTGTTTATTTAAATGTCAATATATTTGTTTATAAATTAGTCTGTGTAAATAAAATACTTTGGTCTTGTTATAAATCATTTATTAGGTTACACAAGGAGGTGTCAGTAGGTCATGAAATAGCCTAAAAATGATTGGTAATGCCCCACCCACCAACCACACCCCCAGCCACACCCCCTAAAACACAAGTGTCCCTCTTTGGCAATTTGAAATGTTGGAAGGTATGCTGCATGAATCTCCCATCTGTCCCCGGAGGGGGACAGCATAATGGTGGTAAGAACTGACTGAGATAGCTGGAGGGAAGTGGTGAATCAGTGGTGCATATTATTAACATGTAATTCTTTTTTCCTAAAATCTTGGGGACATTTTACACCTGTGTATTATAAACAGTGCATATTATACTTGAGATTTGACTGTAAATTTATATTTTTAATCTGCAAACATCTGACACCCCCCCAGTCCTCAAGGGGTTAAAATACTATTAGCGCTCTGAATAAGATTCTCTCACTGAATCAGGATAATTGAGACCTGCTTACTTGAGTTTACAATCATAAATCCCCTTTAAGCGAACACTGGCACACAGCCTCCAGTTCCAGCAATCAAGAGCATAAATCAGAATTAATGTTTAATGGCAACAGTGTTGAAATTTATAGGGTGAGTGGCCAGAAAACATTAAATCTGTGACCTTTACTAGCACTGTTACACAAAACCCATAATGTGTTGGTTTGACTGTGTGAAACATGTCAGCAAATGGGGGAATAGGTAGCAATTTACTGCAAATGTTTATCCCCATTAAACAATTTGTCTGATAACGACACAGCATTTAATGTATATATAAAATGTATTAACCACTTAGATGCTAAAGAGACCATTTTACAGTGGAACTAATCAATATATATAATAATCTAAGTGGTTTCTGGATCACTCTGTCTGTCCTGCCCTGAGTATAGATACTCTAGAGAAAATTCAGAGAAGGGCTACTAAAATGGTGACTGGTTTACAGGAAAAGACATATCAGGATAGACTAAAGGATCTGAACATGTATAGCTTGGAGGAGAGAAGAGAGAGAGGATATGATAGAAACATTCAGATACATGAAGGGATTCAGCAAAGTGCAGGATGCAAGTCCATTTCAAAGGAATAAAAATGTTAGGACAAGAGGCCATAGTCTAAAACTAGAGGGACACAGGTTTAGATGTACTGTAAGAAAGTTTTACTTCACTGAGAGGGTAGTAGATAAGTGGAATAGCTAACTAGTGTAAGTTGTAGAAGTTAATACAGCGACAGAATTTAAGCATGTATGGGATAGGCATAAGGCTGTCCTTAACACAAGACAAGACCAAGAACCAAACAAGGTTTGAGGTTTTTACAGTAGGAAAAGGTGAAGACTAGATGGGCCGAATGGTTCTTATCTGCCATCAAATTCTATGTTTCTATGCCCTGTACCCAATTGAATGGGTAACGTAGTGCACCATTTGCTAGTACTTTATAACGACTTGGGTGATTTTAAAAGTACTAAAACTATAGTTTAAGAGATGTTGCACTTTATTTATTTGTCAATTTATATAAATTAGACAGTACTGACTGGAACAGATTCCACTCCCCTTTCTTACTGCCACTTCATACCAGGAAGTACTAGTTAATATCAGGCCTGGATTTACATCTCAGGAGCCTGTAGGCACAGGAATTTGAAGCGCCCCCCCCTATGGGCCATCTGCACTGGATACCTCCACAATGCTCCTAATCCCCACGTTGCCCCCCCATCATCTCCATATTGCCCTCACATTGCCCCCATCATCACCACATTGCCCCCAATTAGCTCCAGCTTGCCACCATCATCTCATATTTCGCCCTCACATTGCCCCCATCATCTCCATATACCATATTGCCCCCATCAGCTCCATACTGCCCCCATCATCTCCATATACCATACTGCCTTCACACTGCCCCCCATCAGCTCCACATTGCCCTCACATTGCCCCTCATCAGCTCTATATTGCCCTCACAATGCCCCCCATCAGCTCCATATTGCCCCATCAGCTCCACATTACCCTCACAATGCCCCCCATCAGCTCCATATTGCCCTCACAATGCCCCCCATCAGCTCCATATTGCCCATTCAGCTCCACATTGCCCTCACAATGCCCCCCATCAGCTCCATATTGCCCTCACAATGCCCCCATCAGCTCCATATTTCCCCCATTAGCTCCACATTGCCCTCACAATGCCCCCCATCAGCTCCACATTGCCCTCACAATGCCCCCCATTAGCTCCACATTGCCCTCACATTGCCTCCCCCCGTTGTCCATTTCCTACCTTCCTGGTAGGAGATCTGTCTGTGCCTCCTTTGGCACAGTCTTGCACCTGATGGAGCTCCCGCGCTGTCTCCTATTCAGGAATGCAGAGCGCTGGGAGATGATGTCATCTCCCAGCGCTCTGCATTCCTAAAGAGGCAATGAGGGAGCTCCATCAGGTACAAGACTGGGGGGGGCTGGCAATGTGAGTGGGTGCCGCCAGCGCGGCCAGCGAAGCGGCTAGTTTTTTTTTTTTTTTTTTTTTAAAGAATATTTAAAAAAAAAAAAATACAAATGACAGGCACCCCTTGTTGGCGTGCGCCTGTAGGCAGGTGCCTACTTTGCCTAATGGCAAATCCGGCCCTGGCTAATTTGCATAAGCTGACAAATAAATAAAGCTGAATATCTCCTAAACTACAGTTTTAAATAAAGAATATTAGTCATTATAAAGTATTAGTTCCATTCTGTCTTTCAGTGTTTGTCAAATCAATGCATTGTAGACTTTTCTAGCATCCAAGGAGTCAAGTATTTAGATTCCTTTCTACACAGGAGCTGTACATATAAGTATCAGCTTCTCTTAAAACCTTGCATTGCATACCCCCTCTGGACCTCAAGGGGATAAATTCATCAACAGACTTATTTAGGTAGGTGTGTTTCACACAGCAGTCAGGCACTACGTGTATGCAGTACCCACCCAGTAACTAATGCATGATATTTGTAGTCCTGCTTTATTAGGCAATGTTCTGCTTCATGCAAGCTCCTACACTTCAAATTACATGTCCCAGGACAATGGAAAGATAATTTCTGAAACTTGCCACTATATCCAGAGAAACGTATCACAAATCTGAAATATACAATTTAGAAGATGTCTACACCTGGGAACTTTCAAAATCAATTGACCCAGAGATTTCTGAACAACAACCCTTAAAGATCACAGAGATTAATTAGCATATGAAACAGCCCTGAGAGACTTTCTCTTTTTCATAAATAAAAGTAATATTAAAGAAGAACTTTCACCTCAAAATTATTCCCCCCATTTTGCCGTATGGCGTTAACTGAAACCGAATATCATAAATAAAACTTGTTGTCATGTTGATAATTACCTATTTGGCCTGATGTTCTGTCCAGGGAAGTACAGGGAGAGCGCTACCATGTTCATGACACGGTGTTTGATTGTCAGCACTCCCCCTCCAAGCAGGCATCAGTTGGCTGGAAAATCATGATGCATGGCTAAGGAGAGGTAATTACAAGCCATGCTGTATATGGAGGGACATTGCAACAGTACCGAAATGTGATTTACCATCCTCTGTATCATATTAAAAAAAACATACAGATTATCTCTAATCGCTAAATGAACAATCAAATAATAAGTATGTAGGAGGTGAAACTTCTGCTTTAAAATCTCTTAACATCTGCTGTTTTTTTGCTGTTATAATACATGGGCAGTTCTGAATGAAGATTTCAGATATGGAAGTTAAATTCAAAGCTACTGGTCCACTTTAAAGTAGAACTTTCACCTTAATTCAAGTTTGCCTATTTGAAAACTGCATTAAAAACTGACTATATGTTATGTTAACCAAAAGTCCAGCAAATGTATAGATCAGGAGATATTCACACGTCTTTTATATGCTAATGTATGGTAATTGTGACTCCCTTATGGTAATTGTGACGTGTCATATGCTAATGACAGTTTGAATTACATTTCATATGCTAATGAAGCTCTGTGCAGTACCAGGAAATGTTCACTTTCACTTTGCCCTAAAATACAAGTGTGAATATCCCCTAAACTTTATATTTGCTGGACTTTGGCTAACATGACATATAGGTAGTTTTTAATGCAATTTTCAAATATGTAAACTGGAATTAAGGTGAAAGTTATACTTTAAGCTCTTCATTTTAGGGCCATATTCGTAAGCTAAAGAAATGGTATTCTAGTAAAAATTCCCCAAATTCCCTTGCTTTGGAAACCTCCATATCATTCATGGGAGTTAGAAGTCCCATTTAAATCACTGAGAATTTGTTCCCTATAGTGCTGTTCATATGCTGTAGAATTGTATCTCTTTAAAGGGATAGTAATATCTACAATAAAGTTTATCTCCGAGTCTTCTTTATTGTTTTGATAACACTTTGTGCTATGTTAAATAACTTACTGTTCTCTAGTTCAAAAGATACTAAATGTAAAAGGATCCCCCTCCCGTCCCTTTCCCTGCATCACGCGGCCTGTAAGTGTGTTCCAGATGGAGAGCGGCAAGGGACAATCTTCAGTAAGTAAAAGGAAAATCCTGCCCTCCTTTGTCAAGTGGGAGCATGGTTTTCTTTACACTTACTGACTGAAGATTGTCCCTCGCTGCATCCGCCCGGTCGCACGACCAGATTGCAGCTCTGAGGGGAGGTGGCCAGAAGAGGCGGGACTGGGATCTTTGTACGTTGAATATCTTTTAAACTACCGAACAGTAAGTTACTAAACGCAAAGTCTTATAAACACAATAGAGAAGACTCCAAGATAAATGTTATTATAGTCATTACTATCCCTTTAACCCTTTGAGTGCCATGGAGGTATCCACTGCACTGCAACGCATTGCGTTGGATATGTTTCTCACACTCAAAGGGATTTTACAGCCCAAAGTATAATTCAAGTCTCAAGTGAATTTAACTTAATCCTGATAATTACACTTAGTGAAGAAGAGCACTGAGAGGGGATAAATGAATCAGTGAAAGACAGCAATTACTGTGTTATTCTATGAACCTCTTTTTCAAGTGAAAGTGTTTTTAGAGGCTTTGGAAACAAAGCTCCATAAAAACCGTATGAATCAGACAGCTTTCTTTCACTGAGGAGCTTAATCATCTCTTAGTGCATATCCTAGACATGTTAGTAATGCCCCATTATAAATAGCTTTTATTTTGTAGAGCTTCAAAAGTTGAATATAATGCAAAAAAATGTGTCTCTCAGACCACTATGGTTTGAGAGATATCGGCGTTCAAACTTTGATGTGTCCTGCTGTCAGCTGTAAAGCTGTCAGCAGGAGATCCTTGTTGGCCGACATGGAGGCTCTGCAGCAGAGCTGCGATCTTGTTATTTAAAAGAAATGACTTCCTTGGAATGGTCTAAAAAGTGTGCCTGCAAACCAGACACACTTTTTAGACCATTCCAAAGAAGTCATTTGTTTTAAATAACGCTGACACGGATCTTCTGCTGACAGCTTTACAGCTGACAGCAGGACACATCAAAGTTTGAACAACGATATCTCTCAAACCATAGCGGTCTGAAGCTCTACAATATAAAAGCTATTTATAATGGGACATTACTAACACTTTAAAGTAACACATTGAAGTGGAACGTTCACCTTATTTCAAGTTTGAATGTTTGAAAACTGTATCAAAACTGAATGTATGTCATGTTAGCCAAAAGATCAGCAGACGTATAGTTAAGGAGATATTCACATTTGTTACCATATGCTAATGTATGCTAATTGCAGTACCTGTGCAGTACCAGTGACATTTTCATATGCTAATGAAGCCTTTTCAGTGACATGTAATATGCTAATGAAGGTTTCAATGTCGTTCCATATGCAACTGAAGCTCTCTGCAGTACCAAGAAACGTTCACTTTCACTTTGCCCAGAAGTACAAGCGTGAATGTCTCCTAAATTATTCACCTGCTGGACTTTTGGTGAACATCAGATATAGGCGGATTTTAATCCAGTTGTCAAATATGCAAGCTTGAATTAAGGCGAAAATCTTTAAATCTAATGAAGTCTTTTAAAAACACAAAGCACACTAGTCAAGCCGTAATTAGGCTGGATGTATTTAGAAGACCTGTGGCTGGATTCTGTTGCAGGTGATAAATATTAACACCCGTTTTATCAAATATTTTCCTGTGGGGAAACCTGGAGATAAAAGCAGTGATAAAATTATCACCTGCAATACAATCTAGCCCCTGAGAGGTTATGCAATAAGGTGCGAATAAGTTAGTGAATAGAATAACACAGGACTTGGAGAGTTTATCTCACTAAAAAAGTAATCTCTACGATATCACACCTTAGTTCATCTGGGGTACATCACCTATACCATAGAGAACAAATAATACTTCACAAAAACGCAGCTGATTTAAAGATGGTAATGGCTGAAAATAAATGCAAGTCCAATTAATCCTCGAATGCCATGGGCCATGTAGAGCTGTATTTAAATATTCTCCAATTTGTAGTTCAACAGTAATTCCATTATAAAGTATCCCCCTCCCTCTTGCTGATCTATATGGGGATTTTAACCCCTTGAATGCTAGAAAGATATAACTTTGAATGTTAGAGAGGAGACCTATTACATTCAAGAATTTAAAAACTCAATTAAAAACAATGAAAATTAGGGAAATTTATATTTGTTCCCTGTGGTGCAGTCGGTTTGCCTCAATTTTTCTTAATAAAGGAGCAGTAAACTTTTTTTATGAAAACATATATTTTACAGAGAATTTCCTGCTGAATAAAACAAGGTCACTCCCATCGCCGTCAGATGTTTTATTAAAAAATTATAGCAGTTTAAATAATCAGGAAGTGAATTTACTGTGTTTACTTCCTGATAGTTCTGACAGGAAGTGACAGACAGTTTCTATCACATTCTATGGAGAACTGTATGTCTCTGACTTTCCTCTCCATTAGAATCTAACAGAAAAAACTAATTAGCATTTGATCACTAGAGGGCACTGCTAATGTAAAAAAACATGGGTTTAAACTGTAATAACTCTGGAAATATAAATCTCTCGGTAGTGGGAGTACCCTTATTTTACTCAGTAGAAAAATCCCTACAACATATATTTTTTCATAATAAAAATTTTACTGCTCCTTTAAATTAGCCTCCTATTATTGAACGGTAAATATCGACGTTCTGGACTAAATCCAGAATGTTTCGGTATGTAAATGTGTTGGGTTGATTTACATCTTACGCACCTCACCAAGGCATTCATTCATGCTACCCTATAGTAACCCTGTTAGGATTAGATGCCTGGAACCACAGCTGTAGTACAACCACACGGGCATTTATTAACCCACTGGAAGCCACTGATGTCTCCAGCACATTGCTTTGCAGTTCCTTGGAGGTGTCTCTTGCACCTTAGAGGTTAAAAGATAAGGCCATATGCACAAACAAAAAGAGGAGTGATTCTTGAGCAAACCAGCTTCATCATAAGGAACAAACAAATAAATAAATGATTTAAATGGGGATTTTAACCCCTTGAATTCTGTATAAGTTTCCACTGGATTTCTTTTTCTGTGCCATTTAAAAGGTAAAACGCCCCATTCTAAACTTTGAGTGCAAGAGGGGTATACAACACTTTGCAATGTGTCACATACTCCTCTGGAGCATGCCAATGCAATGGATCCCTGTCTGGCACTCACAGGGTTAAGTCAATGAGAATTTGGGATAATTATTATTTTTATGGTGCAGTTGGTTTGTCAAATAATTGCTCCTATTTGTTTTGTGTATAGAACCCAATATACCCACTACATAATTCTGAAAATACAGTAAATTAGTACATACCTCCCAACATTTCAAGCTGCCAAAGAGGGACAATTGTGTTTTAGGGGGCGTGGCTGGTGGGCGGAGAATTAACGAGAATTTTTAGGCTGTTTCATGACCTATTGACACCTCCTTGTGTTACCTAATAAATGACTTATAACAAGACCAAAGTATTTTATTTAAGCACACTAATTTATAAACATATATACTGACGTTTAAAGAAACAGTAATGTGAATTTATTGCTGTGGAGCAATGTGATACACTGATTTCCTAAAAAGAGGGACATTAGGGTGGGTAAGAGGGACAGTGGGATTTGGGTCTAAAAGAGGGCTGTCCCTCCTAAAGAGGGACACTTGGGAGGTATGTTAGTAGACTAGATCTAACTATAATATTATTATTATTAGTCTTTATTCATATAGCAACAACTTATTCCGCAGCACTGTACAATAAGGAAAAGACATACAGAGATGGTACGTGGAAAACAAATGGAATATGGAAAACAGTGTAGATAATATGTAACTGAATACATATCTGCTTGCTTACAGTTTCCGTAATGTTAGAAGATCATGCAGCAGAAATACCCGTCAAGTATGATTAAAATGTGTGTATGCTGCACATCCTTACAGACTGGTCCCTTTCTGTGCTGTTGTTTGTTTTAAGTTTACGTACCTATATTCTGTTTGGATATGTTACATTTAATACCAGACTGTAAGGACCCTATTCAGTGTTATACCGCATCCTTCCTGTAGAGAAGTGGCCACCTTCATATTCATGAAGTCAGCAGTGTGTTCCCTACGGGCCTAAATTAATAACATGTAATTATGGCAGTTTATGGAATACAGAAGTGTACAGTTTCACAGGGTTTTAACTGCATGAGAGTCTGCAGTCCAAAAAATCTGCTTCATATCCAGCATAGGGCTAGCGAACAAAACACATCTACTAAGTAAGAGTAAAATAAATGTAGGGAAAAGTACCCTAGGAGGTATGCTTTTAAAAGGTTGCATAAGAAACGTTGTGTTCACACAATGCATTAACCATGTCGCCATGGTTAAAATGGCGACATGAGAATCTCGCACTGCATTAAAGCGCGAGATTCTCATGTCGCTTCCTTAAATGGTGCTTCAGCCTGCATTGATGTTATTTTGTCTGATCATGGTGACTGAAAATGTTTTCTTAGATCTGCTTTGGAGATGTGCTTAGATCTGCTATGGCAGAAGCTGGTAGATTGACGAAACAGGGGGGGTTTCTCATATCAAATCTCTGAGTGAGAGAAGTGTGTCCACTACATAGCATTCAAGGGGTTAAGCAGGAAACTATTACAATTCCTGGGCAATATCAGCACCCCAAATGCAATTTTATGAAAGGGTTAATTATTTCAGCCCAGGGGGGCCATTGAGGAAAAGAAGCCAGCGAGGATGGGCTTAAATCACCAAAATCCTTCCCACAAAGCGATTTATTTGGTACTGATTAAAATTCAGCTAATAGCAAAGTGTCTGACTCAATAATTTGCCCATAGTCTTTGAAGACAGACATAAAATTGTTCCACCTCGCTCCGATCTAATCTCTTTACTTAACACTTTACTTTATATAACCGATGAAAGGAAAGAAATTAGAGTAAAATGGGAACAAAAAAGAAAAAAAATGAAACAGTATGAAAGAAATACAGATGGATGATCACAGCCCATTGTCGAAACCTGATGGGAACCAATAACATCAATGCGGGCTGAAGCGCCATTTCATGAAGTGACATGAGAATCTCTCACTCTTTCATGTAGTGCGAGATTCTCATGTCTCCATTTTAACCATGGGGACATGGTTAATGAGAAGTATGGCCACGCTACATTTTTTATGCGACACACACGACCAATGAGTTTTGTATATACTCTTAAGCCTTTAGATACTAAAGACATCACCGGTGTATTGCTTCAGAATGTACTGGAGATGTATTTTGCATCCAGTATTGTTTATTTAAGGTCTGTGGGAGATTATGATTAAGTGCTTAAATACAAAACACATTAGGCCTAATCGATCACTCAAGACCCACAGTGTCTTTTCCTTGTGCTTGTTTCCTTGTATCCTCTGGAATAAAGTCATGTTATAAAATCTGTTGAATTTGAAGCAGATCTTTTTGATTGTGGAGTCCACTATATTGGAGGCATGGAAGAAGTCAACCAATGTACCAAGGAACCCATTTTTCCTGCACATTAACTATATACAGTACAGGAAATCATAATTTCCTTCTAGCACTGAACTGATTTTTTTGCTATGCAGGTTTGGCTGATTTTATCTAATGTTAGCCGTACACACACACACAAAGAGTAACATGAAGCTAATTGGTTTTTTTTTCTCTCAATTGGACCTTGAAAAAAGTAATTTTTTTATTATTAGCTAGAGAAGTCTATTCACTAAGCTTTTGAGAGTCATTGTGAAGGAAACTCAAATTTACTCTTGTTGTTTCAGTTGCTCTTGAAATTCAATTGAGCATGGAAGACCAATAGAAGACCAAAGGTTACAGTACAGTGTTCTGGCTGAAAGAACGTATGCATTAAAGGGAAGCTAAGGGTAGGTGTGTATATATATGTATATGCATATATATATATATATATATATATATATATATATATATATATATACACACACAGTACTGTGCAAAAGTCTGTAAAGTGAGAATGTTTTCAAAAATAGACATGTCAATCAATAGTTTATTTTTTTATCAATTAAAAAATGCATAGTGATTGAACAGCAAGAAAATCTAAATCAAATCAATATTTGGTGTGCCCATCCTTTCCCTTCAAAGCACAAAGAAACAGGGCTGTCAAGGGTTGTTAAGGGGTTAATGCATAGGTCCTGAAGGGGTTAATATGATGGCCAATGTATATATTACACACAACTGAGTGCTCAATGCATTTGGAAGAATTAATCTGTTACCTTGATGTAACCGTTCTATTGGTATGATGTCTGCATTCTTTTTAATCTTTCCCGCCATTTTATTATGGCCCCTTCTGGTCTGCATCTTCCTATTTTGCAACAATATGTGAACTTTCTCCCAACTGTGTTTCATGTGGACGTGATCCATCTATTAGATGAAAGATCTGAAAGTGGCAGATGTCTTCTTTCTTGTTTGATCCTCCAGCACATTTCAAAGTAGTTCACTGACCTTCCTCAGGGAAGAATAAAATACTTCCATACAGTCGGCTACTGGGAGACTTAACTCTTTGAGTGCCAGAGGGGTACGCAACACATTTCTTTGCACTCAAAGGGTTAACTTTAAACCTGTGAAGGCTAGCAATATAATGGAGACCTCTCTAGCTTTCTTAGGGTTAAAATAACAATCTTGATCTATCTATCTAAGTATATCAGATATCACTGGTTACTAGGACAAAGCATCTGTGCACCATAGAAATAACTAGTTTTGATTAATACATGTATTTTAGATTGAAATATTTGGAAATGTGATATTGCTATCATTAATCATTTAGTTGCTATAGGGATCTATTTTCCTGCTCTCTTCTTGCTCGCTAGGAGAGGTCATCATAGTATACACTGTGTTAAAGTAGAATTCTAATCTGAAACCTTTTGTTTTCGTTCTTTCATTCCAAAGCAGAAGTCCACTTTACACAGTCTACCTTACACTGGATTTCTGGTCTCCCCCCCCACATACCTTTTTATTAAAGTGGGATCCACTCCTTTGGCTTCAGTAATGTTGCTTGGCAATCATTGGTCCCGGTGAGTCACTTTCTGCTATGATTTCAATTTTTTAATGATTTAATTAGGGTTTTTAACCCTTTGAATGCCAGAGAGGTCTCCTTGCATTTCAAAGCAATGTGTTGACGATCTCGCTAGCGTTCAATGGGGTACATCTCATTTAAGCCTTTGGACTACAAGTAAGTTGTTATTAGTGTCCAGAAATAGTCTGTCCAACATGTTGTTCTTTTGTGTGATTGATGTGTGCGGCTGGACCCTGATCCCTAACAGCATACCCTCATGTTCAACAATAAAAGGGCAATCAAGA
The DNA here is from genome assembly GCA_037306005.1 of Rhinophrynus dorsalis. Taxonomy (NCBI): domain Eukaryota; kingdom Metazoa; phylum Chordata; class Amphibia; order Anura; family Rhinophrynidae; genus Rhinophrynus; species Rhinophrynus dorsalis. Next base: position 638,456,746 of record CM074718.1, on the reverse strand, counting down.
ACATACTCCTTAAGTTCCAGAGACGTGTAACAATAACAGACTAATACATTATTTGTACTGTGTTCTTTTTATTTTTATCTCAGTGTTGTTCCTCTGTTCTGTAACATAAAGGAATAGAGTTACCAAGTCAAAGGAGGAGGGGTGATTCTACAGTCCCTAAGTTCAAAAGAAAAGGGGGGGAGTAATTCTGGGGGAAGCCAACTGCATTATAGAGGAGAAATTAAAATTCTGATGGATTTAAAAAAGGCTTTTAACCCTTTGAGTGACAGGGGATATGCAACGCATATTGCAAAGCATCCCACTACGATGACTCGATCTTCTAATCCCCTCCTATTCCTGGGAAATTGTACTGGACTAAATTTAGGGAATTGCCTAAAATCAGCTACGGATCCCAAGGTATACCTCTGCTACCCAGACGGGGATCGAAAAGTCGATTATATAATAAACAAAAAAACGTTATAAATAAAGTTATTTATTAATAAAGTTTTTTTTTTGTGGGTAATTCCCTAAATTTAGTCCAGTACATTTTCTCAGGAACAGGAGTGGATTAGAAAGTTGGGTCATCTCAGTGGGATGCATTTCAATATGCGGGCATCCTGCTGTGTGAACTCACTATTATTTAGATTGGGAGTTCCCTTATATGAATGATTTATGGGTAGTATTGAGACGTATGATCTTTTTTTACCCATTTTAAGCCAATTTCATTCATCATTTCATCCGGAATACTTTGCATTGGCCACTGAATGAACCTACTATTATTCACATAGAGGATTACTGTTGTATAGATAATACATGTACAATTGGGAGACTTTTGCCCTTATTTACTTAATTTCAAGTATAGTTTCATTCATCATACTGGTCCCGCAACAGCTTGAATTTATCAGGAGGCAAATTCATCACAGCGGGAGACTGAGTGATGTGCAGGCGTCCCACTGCGTCAACAAGCTATCAGTAGCATTGGGGATTCCCCTTGTAAGAGTAATTACTGAATAGTACGGGGACGTGGGAAGTTATCTGCCTAATTTAGGTATAGTTTCATTCATCATTTTGTAAGAAAAAGTTTTTACAATCACTGGGTCATTAGTACCGTGGGGATTCGTACTTGGCACTCAAAGGGTTAAGCCACAAATGTTAAGCCACAGATTTGCACTATTTTCTTTTGTACTGGGTGCTATTTTGTTTGTGACACTTAAGCTTGCGACATCAGTATGTCAGCCTTTTGACACAGACGACATTCTGATGTTGCCCTTTTGATCTATGCGACATTATGATCTCTGCGTTCTCATGCTCGCCACGTAGATGGTGATATTTCAACAGTGAACCGGGAAAAGGGGCTGGAGGGGGGAACTTTAACCCTTTGAGTGCCAGAGTGGTATGGAATGCATTGCATTGCAAAAATACAAGAAGACTAAAAAGATATGGACATTTACAACGTTAACGTGCATTATAAAAAAAAGTATAATTAATAATTGACAATAACTTTATATCGTGACATTACTATCTCTTTTTATTGAGTTTTTAACCCTTTGAGTTCCAGTGAGGTATTCAAAGAGTTAACCCCGTTGTGAAGGAAACCTCTTAGATGTATATCTGAGATTTCTGGCACGCTGCCATAGTGTCATTTGGTTCTTATAGACTTGCATTTTACTTAATATAATGTTTTTGTATACTTTCCCTTAGGCTGTAGGCATATATTAACTCTCTTCTCTACTGTTTAACTGTATCTTACATGTGACTTTCCATGGCCTATTTCTAACCTGACTTTCTACTTCTCTACACCCTTCAGGGCATATTTCTTATCCAATCACCTACAGTCAATTGAGCAGTTGAAATTGATATCACTCTCCTGTTGCTTCCTATTGACTTTTTTGTAACATTGATTTTGTTGCATAAAATGTTCTGTTTTTACATCCTATTGCATTGAATGTCAAATTACGTAATTGTAGATGTTAATATTCTGAGGCTGATATACTAACAATTTGGAGCAATTGCGGGGCGAACCAGCTGCGCTATCGGGAAAATATAAAAAATTCCTATTGATCTTAACCAAGGTTTAAATTAATTAAATGTTAATACGAGTCAGAGCTAAAAATGGAGTGAGAATCAATTGATTGGTTCTGTGTCTGCCTAAAGGGGTATCGCAATGCGTTGGAAACCACTCTGGCACTCAAGGGGTTAAGCTGTCTACTCCCCAAAAAATATCCTCATTATGCTGCTTGTACCAAGGAGAAGACGGTGGGATTTAACCCTTCAAGTGATAGAGAGGTATACAACGTTTTGCAGAGCAATGCATTGCACACTTCGCTGGCACTCTAAGGGTTAAATAAACACTTCAGGTGTTCCGTTCCATTGCTCTTTGCTTGTGTGTACTAACAAGACACAAAGGAAGTCACTGTAACACTCTTCCCTTTCCCTGGCCATGTTCTAGGGGAGGAGTTTGGAGATTAACTCCTTAAGGAGCAGTGACGTGCCAGAACCGTCACGGCTGTCCTGCACTTAAGGACTAGTGACGGTGCTGGCACGTCATGGAATTCAGGCTTCCCGTGCAGCTGCACCCCATTCGGGGAGCCCTGAATCCATGAGTGGAAAACAAAAATAAATGCCTCATTGTCCTTAACTGTTGTCATTAAGCATAGTGTGTGCACACCAATATTCACTAAAACAATCATATGCTCTTGTAAATACCCTTAATTACAGGTGCAGGATTTGTAAATGTATTTTTTACTTAAAGGGATAGTAATACTTAATATGTAAAACATACATACTGTTTATCAAGGGTACTGTCACTGCTGAGAGGTGTTTTATTCAAACAGTATTACAGCTCAAACTTGTTTAAGTGAAATATCTCAATTGCCTGAAATTGTACAGTGGCGCTGTTGCTACACCATCCTAAGGACAGTTCTGGTCAGTTGACCTTAAATCTCCATAGGATGGTATAGCAACAGCCCCACTGTACAATTTCAGGCAATTGAGGTATTTCACTTAAACAAGTTTGAGCTGTAATACTGTTTGAATAAAACACCTCTCAGCAGTGGGAGTACCTGTATTTTATTGAGAGGATAAACACTACAGTGTATATTTTATTCCATGTTAATTGTTACTATCCCTTTAAGCATAAGCAATCCGTTGGAGGCCTGTTTCCCATAAAGATCCTAATTTAAAAAAAAATGGAATTTGGGGAATTCTTATTTGTTCCCCATTGTACAATTATTTTACATGAACAAGTATATGAGAGGTCAATGCAAGGATCTCTGCGGTGAGCTATTTATTCCAAGGCCTGATCAGGTGACCAGGGGACACCCCTTGAGATTAGAGGAAAGGAGGTTTAGACTTCAGCAGAGTGAGGGTTTTTTACAGTAAGGTCTGTTAAGTTGTGGAATTCTTTGCCCAAGGAGGTGGTTATGGCAGATACAATGGACACATTCAAGAGAAGATTAGATACATTTCTTTCCAAAGGGAACATACAGAGTTATACTGTTTATTAGTAGGCAGATCAGGAAGGTCTGATAAAGACTAACTTATTTGGTAGCAGGAAAGCTATAAAATTACTGGGGTATGAGTAGAAGTTTGATCTTGATGGACTTGTGTCTTCAACCTAATTTGCTATGTAACCTCACTCTGGCTTCAAAGTTGCAGCAATCTGCATAGGCCTGAAATATGAAATGCAATACTTTCCTGTGTAAGCACCCATAAATAACACAATGATCCCTAGCTAATGTGTTTTCTTGTTAGTTAACCCATTAGCAACCCTTGACAGTCCTGGCACGTCATGGATAGATTTGCGTTAAGGACCCATGAAGTGCCAGGACCGTCATGGAATTCAGGGCTCCCCGCGTGGCTGCACTCCATTCAGGGAGCTCTGAACCAGATGCAAAAAAAAAAAAAAAAAATGGTCCGTGGTCCTAAAGTGACGGCCGCATGTGCAATTGGCCGTCCTTAAGGGGTTAATATTGCTGCAAAAATGTCACCTGTGATATGATCCCTTAAATGAATAGTAACACACATGCTGTGATATAAGGCTTGAGTGAGACAGTCCACATTCACATCTTTATTTTGCTCTATGTACTAATGGCATTACACATACACATCTTTTTGGTTGGTCTCCGCTGTTAACACATTGTAGCCTAGGGACTGAAAAAAAATATTTTGAACAAGCTACAACTGCAGCTCTGCTCGATAAGCTCCTTATTATATTACATTCCCACTGAAACCAAATTTGTAAGAGTATTTTCTACATGAGTACAAGATCTCATGTATTAGTAATTAGGATATTTCCTCAGTATTCCTTTGGCCATAGAAGTGAGGCTTAGTAAAAACCACTCTTGTTATTGAGCAGGGAATTAATTCAGATGGATAGGGTTTGGCTTTTTTGCAAAGTGCTTCTGAGGGAGAACAAAAAATAGCCTCATCATCCCAAACCATCACAGAGATACACAAGTGTGGTATGAAAAATCATCTCTGGTTGTCACAAGACGAACGAAGTATAAAGTAAATAACCAAATTACCAGATTTCAAGAGTTTACTTCCCATCATTCCTAACCAGCTAGTGGCAGGTTGGAGATGGAGGGAGTTGTAGTAGTACTGCCATTCCAAATGTTGTCTTTCTGGGGTCAAGACTGTTGGATTCTGGTTTGTTTTTCGCTACCAATGACACTACCAATGACATACATTTTAGCCCTCTTGGGCCATGTCAGGAAGTTCTCACCAAGCGCCTAATAGCCAGAGGTGCACATCTGAATTAATCTATGTAACTGTTAGGCCTCAAGAAGCCTGAAACACATCCCCAAGGTTTGGAGGAGAATTGTCTGGTTCTTCATGGCTGGACTCTCGTCTTTGGTCAGGATCAGTTTGATATGCTTTAGGATATCTCTTCTTTGTCTGTCACTTGGGAGTTTTAAGAGTAATCCAAGGGTTTAAACATGTTAGTAAAAGTTGATTTAAACTCTTCAGTGGCCTTACTGCCTAAACTAACTGGATTTCTGTTGCTGATTATATTGTTTACTTTATTTTTCCTTCTGATGATAACCAGTGATCGTTATTTTTCATACAACACTCGTATATCTCTGTGAGGGTTTGGGATGGTGAGGCTATTATTTTGATCTCCCTCACAAGCACTTCATATTGCTACTGCGAAATCTTTCTGGCTTAGTGTGTTACAATGATTTGATAGCCATTTCCTTGACCTTTGAAACAGTAGGATTTCTACAGAAAATCTTGCACAATGCACATTTCACAAAGAGTGGATTTATATCATTAAAAATCTATCTCAGCCATGGGGGAGATAAATGTGCTAATGATTGCAAAGGGTACTGAACCCAGTATGGAGTTAACTGTTTGAGTACCAGAGGGGAGCCCAACACATAGCCTTGTCATGCATTAGACACCTCTCTGACATGCAATGGGTTAATGGCTATTCTTGCCAACATTAGACCAGATAAATGTGTTACTTCTTAAGACACATATGATGACTGGGATAGTCTAGAATGGAAGGGAATATAATGTTATGGTGATTATAAACAGGAGACATTGGTCTATCTAGGCACATTGCTTTTGATGGAAACTATTTTAGTTATGTGGTTGTCTGTCTCATAACTGCCCAGAATACTTGTTTTGCCTCCTTGAGATATAACTCCTTCAAACCAGCTAAAGTCAATGCAAGCAGATGTCTGCCCTAGGATGTTAGACTAGAGATCATGATTAGTTTAGTGGAGATGTGGCAGAGCTACTAATTGGATTTCCAATACTAGGGAACATGATTAGTTTACTGGAGATGAGGCAGAGCCACTAACTGGATTCTCAGTACTAGAGATCATGATTAGTTTAATGGAGATGTGGCAGAGCCACTAACTGGATTCTCAGTACTAGAGATCATGATTAGTTTACTGGAGATGTGGCAGAGCTACTAACTGGATTCTCAGTACTAGAGATCATGATTAGTTTACTGGAGATGTGGCAGAGCTACTAACTGGATTCTCAGTACTAGAGATCATGATTAGTTTACTGGAGATGTGGCAGAGACACTAACTGGATTCTCAGCACTAGAGATCATGATTAGTTTACTGGAGATGTGGCAGAGCCACTAACTGGATTCCCAATACTAGAGATCATGATTAGTTTACTGGAGATGTGGCAGAGCCACTAACTGGATTCTCAGTACTAGAGATCATGATTAGTTTACTGGAGATGTGGCAGAGCCACTAACTGGATTCCCAATACTAGGGATCATGATTAGTTTACTGGAGATGTGGCAGAGCTACTAACTGGATTCTCAGTACTAGAGATCATCATTAGTTTACTGGAGATGTGGCAGAGCTACTAACTGGATTCCCAATACTAGAGATCATGATTAGTTTACTGGAGATGTGGCAGAGCTACTAACTGGATTCTCAGTACTAGAGATCATGATTAGTTTACTGGAGATGTGGCAGAGCCACTAACTGGATTCTCAGTACTAGAGATCATGATTAGTTTACTGGAGATGTGGCAGAGACACTAACTGGATTCTCAGCACTAGAGATCATGATTAGTTTACTGGAGATGTGGCAGAGCCACTAACTGGATTCCCAATACTAGAGATCATGATTAGTTTACTGGAGATGTGGCAGAGCCACTAACTGGATTCCCAATACTAGAGATCATGATTAGTTTACTGGAGATGTGGCAGAGCCACTAACTGGATTCTCAGTACTAGGGATCATGATTAGTTTACTGGAGATGTGGCAGAGCCACTAACTGGATTCTCAGTACTAGAGATCATGATCAGTTTACTGGAGATGTGGCAGAGCTACTAATTGTATTCTCAGTACTAGAGATCATGATTAGTTTACTGGAGATGTGGCAGAGACACTAACTGGATTCTCAATACTAGGGATCATGATTAGTTTACTGGAGATGTGGCAGAGCCACTAACTGGATTCTCAATACTAGAGATCATGATTAGTTTACTGGAGATGTGGCAGAGCCACTAACTGGATTCTCAGAACTAGAGATCATGATTAGTTTACTGGAGATGTGGCAGAGCCACTAACTGGATTCTCAGTACTAGAGATCATGATCAGTTTACTGGAGATGTGGCAGAGCTACTAATTGTATTCTCAGTACTAGAGATCATGATTAGTTTACTGGAGATGTGGCAGAGACACTAACTGGATTCTCAATACTAGGGATCATGATTAGTTTACTGGAGATGTGGCAGAGCTACTAACTGGATTCTCAGTACTAGAGATCATGATTAGTTTACTGGAGATGTGGCAGAGCCGCTAATTGGATTCCCAATTAGCATCTAGTCCTATCAAATACAATTCCATGCACAGAATGAAGACTGGAAGAGGTTAGTTGAATGTCTCTCTAAGCCCATGATTCTCGGTATTTTTTCACTCAGACACCCCTCCATCATGCAGTCAGGAATTGTAGGGTGATCCTTACGTGCATTCTTGAATTTTCAAGTCACCCCTCACATTTTATAGGTATTTTCTCAATGAAGGGAACAATACATAAATGTATGGGGTTTTCTTAGGTCTGACAGTCAATATGACAACAAAAAGCACATTGTGCATTATCATTTCCATAATTATACATTAGAGACTCCGCTTTAACATTTTGTCAAAGTAGTTATGGAAAAAGTGGAACTCTCTGAGCGGAAGCGTGTAGCACATCCAAGTGACACCCCATCCTTGTTAAGAACCACTGCTCTCAACTACACAACGTTCTAGAATGTATAGTTATTTTGTCAAGGATGTAATGAAGAATACACATACAGACCAATACCACCATACTGTAAAATTACAAATTCCTAAAGAGGTCTCCAGCACCTTGTCTCCCAATGTTTCAGCAGCTCTGCTGCCTGTGTATGTGAGTCTACTTCCTGACCTGGCAGATTAATCTCCTCCTTTTCTCACTTCATAACCTACCCCAATACTACATCTCCTGGTTATACCTCCAGTTTACAAGTTCCCTCTCCCCATCTATTTATTTCTTACTAGTTGAACAGCCCGTTACACGGGCCACAGTGCCACTGGCACCCGGTCGAGGGGCAGTCACGAATAGTACAGACTGCCCGCGCCGCAGCTCATACAGAGTTGGACGCTCCTTTGGAGCGCCCAGCTCTGTATCAGCCGTGGCGCGGGCAGTCTCTACTTCGCATGACTGCAGCATGCGCAGCAGTGTCTACTGCGCATGTTGCGGCGTTACACACGTTTTAGCGGTTATATAGGATATGCAGTCATCTTTTTGATTTGCCCACAGTTCGTCTTATTTCCAGTAGCGATTCAATGAAGTCTGCAGATTAAATTTAAATCCTCAAACAGCATTATATTCCACTAATTTAATATGAAGCTCTCAATAAAATGGTAAAAAATACAAAATACATTCATGCCCTTGCTTTGTATTTTATCCATATCTTACAGACATCTCCATTTTTTTTTTAGCAAATTTTTACTGTCAGTCATCTTAATGATGGTTGGCACCCTACATACAAGATATAGTGTCAAATAACCAAGGTCAGGAAAATGTCAGAACGAACAAAATAGAAAAAAAGAATCTATGTATTTTGGCAAATGATTCTTATGAAAATTATAGGTGGTTTTGACATGAAGAATGTGATTTTACTTAAATAATATATTTAACACTTTTTTCAACATTAAAGCTTGAAACTGTTCCAACAGTAAATTATGAAGAGCAAAAAACTATTAACATTTCAGTAAAAAAAAGTAAATGCAATTTCCACTGCTTAGAGTTGGGTCATTGAAAGGAAGGAAATATAGATTTGTGCTAGAGTGTAATGAGGAGAACTGGGAAGAGATGCAGTAACCCTTTGTGTGCCAGAGGGGTATGAAAAGCAATGTGTTGCATACCCCTCTGGCACTCAAAGGGTTAAAGGAACACTAATGTCCCATTAAAAAAAAATTTGTTTTGTAGATAAAAAAATAAATAAAAATTATGTGCTGTAAATCCCTTCTCTCAAACCTTTACGGTTTGAGTGATATTTGGTCCTAAAGTCCCCCCTTTCTTCCCCTTCTCCAGACGTCAGCTGTAAGCTGACAGCTGGAGATCCAGGTCTGGGGACCGACAGGCGGCTCTTCAACAGAGCTGCAATAGCACGATTTTAAAAGAAATACTTCATTGGAACGGTCTACAAAGTGTGCTTGGTTTGCAAGTGGAGATAACTTCTCCAGTGGTAACATTTTCTTTAGTTCATATATTATTCTATGGAGACTATGTACTCGCTAGAGCAGTGTTTCTCAGCTCCTGCCCTCAGGACCCACTAACAGGCCAGGGCTTAGGGATTTCCCTGCTAGAGCACTGGTGTGGTGATCAGAGGCTCATTCATATTGATTAACTCACCTGTGCTCCAACAAGGAAATCATCAATGAGGCAGATGTTCTAAGAGAACCGGGGCTAGATGCACTAACGCTTGCTGCATTGGCAAAGTGTATTTTGTAATGTGTGGAGAACACTTTCCCATGGAGGATATAATGCACTTTGCCATAGACACTAAGAATTAGCTATGCAAGCAGAGGGAGAGACAATTTAATCATTAGCATGTAGGGTTGGCATAATTCTGGTAATTTGTTATGGCGGCAAGTGGGAAGCAGAGAAGATGTGCTCAGTTCAGCACCAAGAAGATTACCAGCCTTCCGTTAACCCTTTGAGTGTCATAGGGATGTGTAAAGCATTCCTCTACTATGTGTTGTATACCCCTGTACCCCACTTTACAGATAATTTAAGTACACACACACAACCAGCAGATCAGCTGCTACATGCTCTCCAGCAGAGACAGCAGACTGTCCTCTGTGGATGCATAAAAAGCTATAGGAGGTTCCCAATATGGAACTGTAACAAAAAGAAATAGAAACAGGGGGTGCCAGTAGTGCCTTATCACACTAAATATATGCTGTAAAATCAATAATAATAACACTCACATGACCAAATGGCTGTGTAGTAATCCTATGTGTAGACACAGCTAAACAGGTCTCTGCCTGGTCTTTCACTGGTTCAGTAACCCATTCAGTACAAATCTTTATTGTAAATTATTAAAAACACTTAAAACTTGAAAAAAGTACCACAATGTTCTGCTACGCATTTCACAGCTAAACGCTACTTCTTCAAGGCTGTGGAAACAAAGGAAAAAAGGTTAGTGCTTGTGCAGAATAGCCACATTAACATATAAACAAACCCAAAAGGACTTGAGCCACTGGTGAAGTAAACACCACAACATCTCAATCCTGGTGAGCGCATGGCGGTGTTGGACTAATTGACATCTTTTAGTCCCCAACAACTGGAGTTTCATAGGTTTCCTAATCCTGTGGCAGGAGAATAAGTGAGGCAAGGGATTCTGGGAATGTTACGGGAGAAATATTTGTTATCACTTTGTCTTTGGAGGGCTGATCCTAATTGCAAGGACAGTGTGTTCTCAGGAAATTGGTGTTATTGTATTCTTATTCCCATTTGGTTTCTGTCGTGTTCTACCATTGTTTATTTCCCAGTTATTTTTGCAGTGAGCATATGTATAAATGTGTCGTTAACCCTTTCAGTGGAAGAGGTGTACGCAATGTACCTCTCTTGCACTCAAAGGGTTAAAAGTTTGACAATTTGTTCCTTAAAGCATATTATTAGCGAAGGTGACATGCCCTACATATTTCTGTTTGCAAAACCTAATAAAAACTATTTCTTATTTAGAGGCAGTTGAACTGGTACTGTTAGATCTGTGACGGGCTTGTGTCTCACTATTTGTTTGTCTCAGAATGCCAGTAAATTTTCACAAAATAAGAAATAATTTGCAAAGAGTCACAATTTCAGTTTGTGAAAACAAACATTCTCAATCTGTCGCACAGGTCTCTAATTTCTAACTTCCAGAGTTATTTATTTATTTATGTATTATTCTCAATTTTTATTGAATTTAAAGAGATAGTAATGTCACACTATAAATTAATCTTTGATTATCATTTATACTTTTTAATAATGATCCGTACCTTCCAAGCTGTCCATATCCGTGTAGTTTTATCGTAATTATAGTTTAAAGTTCCTTCCTCCCACCCCTTTTGCCGACGTCACTCTTTTGCCCTCAGATCTGAAATCCAGCCGCTTGCCAGGACAGATCTCGATGAGGAACAATAGTGTCTGTGTCTGTATAAGGAAAACCCTTCCCCACCTTGACGAAGGGGAGGAGTGTTTTCTTTATGCTCACACAATAATGGCCCTCATTGCGATCTGTTCAGACCGACTTTCTGATCTAAAGGAAGAAGAGTGATGTCGGGAAAAGATGCAGGAGGGAGGAGACTTTTAAATCGAATTATAATAAAACTACATGAATATAGACATATTGGAAGGAATAGAGCATTATTAAAAAGTATAAAGACTAATCGGAGATTCATTTATAGTGTGGCATTAGTGTTCCTAATGTTCCAAAAGAAAGGAGCGGAGAAGGTGTTACATGGAATGACAAAGAGCAGGAAGATATGTTGGAAGTAAGGGGACGTCATTACCATAAATATCAAATACATTAGACCAAATAAATGGCCAAGTACAGCATAAGACCTGACAAAGTCTTATCCTAGCAAATAATTGGTAGTGTAAATCAAAGAAGACTACGTGTTCAGTATTGAGAACCACATTTCTCAGAAGAGGTATTAGGGAGCTCGATATCAGGCAACTCATCATTCTATCAAAGAGGCAGTTCCAAACTGTCCGTTTTACGGCATACTCTACCCATGGCAAACATCGAACTCCAAAGTCCATACTTTCATCATTATCGCCATTGATCAGTTTTTACATACAAATAGAGCAACTCTCTGTTTCCATAAGTCCAGGGACGGGATACTGTCAGACTTCCAGTGTACTGGGATCATACTCCTGCCTACATTTAACAAATGCTGAAAGAAAGATTTTTTTTTGTAGTGATTAGGAAGTTTAACTGTTAAAGAGGGTGATCCAAGAGTCTCTAGGGATAGAAAGATATGTATAGGGGATTCAGTTGTTTAGAGTACCTTTCCCAACAGGACTTGATTATGGAGTGTGACACCCAAATATGAAGCATTGAGCCCCGCTGCGTTTTACAGTGCAAGCAAGTGGCTCGGGTGGTCTGTAACAACAAAATTAAATGTTGAGGTTGGTTTTGAGTATATTGTGACCAGCATTAACAATTTGTGCTTAATAACTAAGCACAAATGTTCACAAAGACAGTTGTTAACGTCAATACAGCATTATGCCTCGATGATGCACATACATACCCTTTTGAGACTTGTATAGAATGCATATCGGGCCTTATGCAAAAGGTAAAAAAGTAGCAACTCTGGGTAAACCAAATATACCTTAGGAGTGAACCCAAATTCGGACTGATTTAAAGGAGCTCTATTACCCTCTAATAATAAACTCTCACTTACCATTATCTAGGCCTACAGTTCCCCATAATTATTCTTTAATTAGTTTTCAATTTAACACCCACGGGCCAGACATTTTTCCTGTACTCTAAGTTTTTCCCACTGAAGTCTTCTTATGAAGATTTCAGTGTGGCCTTTAGAGTCCAGTAGTTCTGCTACAAAGTATCATGTTAATACCTGGGAATTATGCAGATCTGCCCTGGAGATTCCAGTTTCAGAGTTAATTACTGGGTCAGAGGTTGATTCTCCAGCTGCAGATTTCCTGTGTATTTCTATGGAAAATCTGTAAACTCAGAGGCACTCCTATAATTATATTAACATGACTACATATATATACATACCTGGGAACATTCAAGATGAGCTGAGATCTTTGAGATCTTTGAAATATTAACCCTTAAAGCTTCCCATAATGTAGATTTTATGCGATATGTGCTTGCTTGCTCTAACACAGAGGTGCTCCGGTCCGTGTGCGAGGGACCTTTAACATGCTACAGTTTGGATAACTCACTGCCTGAACACAAACAAGACAAGCAGGACATCTCCCACTGTCTTTCTGGTACTAATGGCACCAGCTTAGAGGCTAAGAAAACATTTAATTGGGGAAATTCATATAGTAGGTGACACAGACCTCTCTCACCCTGACAATTTGGCCCTTCACCCTGAGACCCTGAGATCTGGGTCAAAACCCTGAGTCTCAGGGTCAAACCCTGAGAGTTCCCAGGTATATATATATATCCTATATAATAATTCGCTAAATCTCGTGTAACGCCCGACATGCGCAGTACACATTGCTGCGCGCGCTGCAGTAATGCGCAGCGGAGACTGCCCGCGCCGCGGCTGATACAGAGCTGGGTGCTTCGGAGCGTCCAGCTCTGTATCAGCCGCGGTGCGGGCAGTCTCCGCTGCGCGTGACTGCCCCGCGACCGGGTGGCAGTGGCACTGTGGCCTGTGTAACGGGCTGTTCAACTAGTATATATATATATACACTTAATAAATTAAATATGTGAAAAATGTGTGTACAAGCTGCTCTGTAAACAAAATCCCCAAACAGAGGATAAGTTCCATATAAAATCTAATGGTTAGGTGCTAGGAATCAAAGATTTTGAAAATTAAAAAAAAATATATATAAAAACGTCTTATACACCAATCATTGTGAAATAGTAACACAGTAAATTAGGTTGAAAAAAGGACAAAAGTCCATCAAGTTCAACCTTTGCCTCATAAACCAGAGACGTGAGAATTATATAGCTTTCCTACTGCCAAATAAGTTAGTCTTTATCAGACTTTCCTGTTTTGCCCACTAATACACAGTATAACCCTGTATGTTCCCTTTTGAAATAAATTTATCTAATCTCTTAAAGGAGAACTATCACCTTTATGCATGTTGCCCCATATGAAAATGGAAGCAAAGAAAATAATAAAGTATTTTTTTATTGTTTTGTATATATATTTTTTAATTATTTAATACATTCTGTGTATAGCATTGGCTTTGGCACGGTGGCACCACTTGTGGGAATGTATGTCCGCCCACCACCTTCCCCTTTTCCACCAGCAGTTTTTCTAAACAGCTTACTGCAGGTAGCATAGATGTGAAGGAGCAAGCCTGGCAATGAATACACAGTAAACAGCAACGTCCTACACTGATAAGCGCAGAAAGCTGCTTTTTGTGGTGTATTCATTGCCTGGCTTGCTCCTTCATGTTGATGCTGCCTGCAGGCAGCTGTTTAGACAAACTACTGGAGGAAAAGGGTAAGGCAAATGATGGGGAGAATGAGGCGAGTCATCTTGGATGTAGGAAAGATGGCTGCGTTCTCCCTCGTTTCGGCTCAAATGTTGGCTTATAGTTTCAATTACAGTGAAAAACTATAGTAGGTGAAACTGTCCTCTTTAATATTTACTAGATAAGCAGTTGATTTGGGGGTGAGGGTTTGTATTTGGTGACATTTTTGCTTTAAAAGTATCCACTGTATCTGACATACCCACATTCTTGGGCAAGCAATTCCATAATATAACAGACCTTACCGTAAAACACATTTTCCTCTCCTGAAGTCAAAACCTCCTTTCCTCTAATCTCAAGGGGTGTCCCTGGTTATTTGATCACACCTTGGAATGAATAGCTCACCAGCGAGATCTTTGTATTGACCTCTAATATACTTGCACATTATGATAAGATCTCCTCTAGATCTCTCTAGAGTAAATAAATATTGAATGAACATCAAAATCAAATATCTTAGAATAAATATGTACTCATATAACAAATAATGTGTACATCAGAGGGTGAAAATGACAGAGATGTAGAGATGATGGGATGAACTCAGCAGACACATGTAAACAGAAATAAATGAAAACACAGCATAATCTGATATATACAATCTGACAAAACAAATGAATACATGCTATAACAGATTATATCAACATGTCCATAAACATATGTTGTACAAGTAGCTGATATTGATCTTTGTTTCATTTGTGACGTGATAGAAGAGTCATATATTCTATATAGCCATTGGGAAAAGATTGTGACACATATTTAGATGCATGTTTGGCTGGTACAAACCAGGCAAGTTACAAATCATATGGAGGATAAGTAGACTGCCCCACTCAATAAACCACTCTCTGGTTTATTCATTATGGCTTTGATCTCCCACAGGACCTCTGTTTGCTAATAATGTAAATATTAGAAATATATAGTGTAAAAAACGTAAATTATAACAATGAAAAATGCAGAAGAAATTAACATAAAATGAATAATGAGATAAATCCATATAAGGTTATATCTAAATGTAGAAATAGCCATTATGGGCAATATTAACATATATAAAATCTCTATATAAATACAAATATATATAAATGATACATAATGAGTATTTAAAATTAATGGTAGTTCTATGATCTTGTTGAGATCTTCGAAGCTGAAGTTTGTAATGTAAATATCCAGAACGATTCCCTGTTGATTATTCTGGTATACCTTGTATTTGTATATCTATCTGGTCACATCATTTTTTCTATAGGCTTAATAGCAATAAATCTAGGGTCTGAGTAATGATAGTGATCTGCGTCTTGACACACCATGAATCATAACTTTGTTTCTATTAATGCTGACCAAACCTTGTTCTCAGATGTTATGTTGTGCAGTCTACATATTGAAGGCTGCACTTACAAGTAATAAGATAGATTACAAATTATATCTCACAGTTCATAAAACTCTTTATTCAATATGTATTTCCTGTAATATTACATGTAAAAAAACATTATTTGCAATGGAATCACATATGTTGCATCGTGGTTTGCTACACTTGTAATTACCAATGCAATGGTCTTTTGTATGTTTACGTTAAACTTGTTTGGTGCTACTATATTGTTAATAGTTTGGGCTCTTCTAAAAGTTACCCTTGGTTGATGTGACAGATCTTTTTTCAACAGGGAATCACCTGCAAGAATTACTCAATAATTTGTAATTATATTTCTTATATTCCTTCAGACACAATTGAATTGAGTAATAAAGCTGGACTGGGGAAATTTTCCCTTGAGTCTTTTTATTACGCATAATCTATCTGTTAGTATGCCTTGCCCTATAATATGAATCATATACCTGATTTTTAGATTATTGGCTTGTGTATCGTAATCAGTAATGTCACTGCAATTTCAACCCATCCATCTAAATTGATGATAGTAGAGGTTCTCAACCCGTGCCCTCAGTGGCCACTAACAGGCCAGGACTTAGGAATTTCCCTGCTAGAACACAAGTGTGTTGATCAGAGGCTCAGTCATATTGATTAACTTACCTGTGCTCTTAAAAGGAAATTCTCAAATCCTGTCCTGTTAGTAGCCACTGAGGGCACGGGTTGAGATCCACTGGACTATAGGATATAGTTGTATGCCAAATACTGCAGTGGCTACTTCTGAAATCTAAGTAGCTATTAAAAGGTCTTTGTGACAATACTATGTCCCACGTTTCCCTCTAAATATACATCCAGGATTTCAATTCTGTTATGAGCATCTCCTTCATTCTTGGTAAATTTAATTCTCATATTGTTACTATTGATGTGGGTAATACTTGTTTCAAGAGTGAAGGATCACCCCTCCAAATAATTAGAATATCATCAATGTATTTATTGCAAAGAACTAGGTTTGCACCCGGGGGTAATTATCCCAATAATACTGTTCCTCAAACCGTCCCATAAAAATGTTGGCATAACTTGGCACAAAGCTAGTTTCCATAGCCATACCCTTCTTCTACTGAAGTAAATTTTCTTCAAATGTAAAAAACAATCATGTGTAAGTATAAATTCAGTGGTGGTGTCAAGTAAATAAGAAACATTTTTTACTGCCATGAGATAATCCTCTTTAAAGGGATAGTAATACATAATTTTAACAAATATTCGTCTTGTAGGTATTAAAAAAAGAAATTAAATGCCCCCAGTTCCATCTCTCAAACCTTTATGGCTTGAGAGATAATCGTACAAAAGTCCCCCCCCTTCCCTTTCCCTGACATCAGCACTCTAGCTGACTGCAGGGGAATCCAGTCCCTGGACAAGCGGAGGCTCTAGAGCAGAAATCCTTCACTGGAACGGTCTTCTAACTGTGCTTGCAAACCAAGCACACTTTGTAGACCGTTCCAGCGAAGGATTTCTTCTTCAGTAACGCAGTGTCGGCTCTGCTGAAGAGCCTCTGTATAACGGTTTGTTTAACACTCAGACACAGTGGTTTAGGATAAAACACAGTTTTATTGAAACAAACACAATGATAATTACCCTTAACGGGCTATAGCGTATTTCAGCAGAATTATACAGGTGCAATACAGGACTTAGATACATATGCCTACACAGGCCCAGTATAATAGGAAGCGAGAGAGTTCATATACTGTCACAGGTCAGGCATGATAGGGTGAATACCCAGAGTAGCAGCACAGCATGAGTTAAAGTCCCAATAGATATAATCAGTCTCTGTTGTGGTGAGTTCTCAGTAACGCCCAGTATGATGGAATAACAGCGAATAGGAGACTGTAGTGTGAGAATGGAGACAGAGCACTGGTAATCTGCCGGAGCAGAGCTGAGATTTATACCCACTGCTGTAGCAGTAAACGGAGGCAAAAATAATACTCTGCAAGAGCTGCACGGAATAGAGCCAATGGCACCCTGCCAGAGCAGTAACGGGGGCAACAGTACTCTGCAAGAGCTGAACGGAATACAGCCAATGGCACCCTGCCGGAGCAGTAACGGGGGCAACAGTACTCTGCAAGAGCTGAACGGAACACAGCCAATGGCACACTGCTGTAGCAGTAATGGAGGCAACAGGGTTCTCTGCAAGAGCTGAACGGAAACACAACCAATGGCGCTCAGTCGCAGCAGAAACGGAGGCAACAAGGAGTACTGCAAGGGTTAACGGAAGGCTCAACCAATGGCACACTGCCGTAGCAGTAACGGAGGCAACAGTGAAGCTCTGCAAGAGTTAACGGGAGGCCCAGCCAATGGCACACTGCCATAGCAGTAACGGAGGCAACAGTAAGCTCTGCAAGAGTTAACGGAAGGCTCAGCAATAGGTACACTGCCTTAGCAGTAACGGAGGCAACAGTAAGCTCTGCGAGAGTTAACGGGATGCTCAGCAATAGGTACACTGCCGTAGCAGTAATGGAGGCAACACAGAACACTCTGCTAGGTAGGCCCAGTCAAAGCGGAAGTCAGAATGTTGCCCAAGCGACACAACGAAGCAGGAACAGGAGAGCCGGGCCGGATCACGGAGCAGGAACATCAGACAAGCTGGGTCAGGTCACGGAGCAGGAACGTCAGCCAGGCCAGGTCAAATCACGGAGCAAGAACCTCAGACAAGCCGGGTCAGGTCACGGAGTAGGAACGTCAGCCAGGCCGGATCGAATCATGGAGGAACCAGAAGCAGAGTAGTCTAACGGGCCAAGTCGGTACACGGGAACACAGCAACTCAAGTCAGCACTGGTACAGGAACACCACGAAAGGGCACCAGACAGGTGCCAGAGCCCAGTATAAAAAGGCCATACTTGGCGGGCCAAACATAGCTCAGCCAATAGGGGCGCATCAAACAGAGACTGACAGAAAGCATGGGCACCGTGATACTCTGCCAGTCCTGGGACCGGATTCCCCTGCAGTCAGCTAGAGCGCTGATGCCAGGGAAAGGTGAGCAGGAACGTCAGACAAGCCGGGTCAGGTCACGTAGTAGGAACGTCAGCCAGGCCGGGTCGAATCACGGAGCAGGAACCAGAAGCAGAGTAGTCTAACGGGCCAAGTCGGTATACGGGAACACAGCAACTCAAGTCAGCACTGGTACAGGAACACCACGAAAGGGCACCAGACAGGTGCCAGAGCCCAGTATAAAAAGGCCATACTGGGCGGGCCAAACATAACTCAGCCAATAGGAGCGCATCACACAGAGACTGACAGAAAGCACGGGCACCGTGATACTCTGCCAGTCCTGGGACCTGATTCCCCTGCAGTCAGCTAGAGCGCTGATGCCAGGGAAAGGTGAGCGAGGGGGGATCTTTCAGTACGATTATCTCTCAAACCATAAAGGTTTGAGAGATGAGACTGGGGGCATTTAATTTCTTTTTGTAACACCTACAAGATGAACATTTGTTACAATTATGTATTACTATCCCTTTAAGAAAATGTTTTACTGCTTCCAAGCTAAATATGTGATCAGTATTAGAACAGAGAGCAGTGACATCAAAAGATGGACGGGTATAATCTAATTCCCAGATGGTGTCTCTACATATATATATATATATATATATATATATATATATATATATATATATAAAGAAGTTGTATCTTTAGGCTAGGATTTCAAGCCAGTAACAGGTATGATCATGTCTGCCTCCAATGCTAATTAACTCTTTAAGGAACAGAGGGGTGTGCAAAGCATTACACACTCTGGTTCTTAACCCTTTGAGTGCCAGAGGGGTACGGAACGCATTGCCCCTTTGGCATTCAAAGGGTTAAAGAGCTAAAGACTGATTTTCGGGAACCAATCCACATATAATCATAGTGGCCATTAGAATTTTCTTCCCAGATTAAAGTACCATAAGCAGGGAGGAAGGCAGTCGTTATTAGGAGTGGTTAATGTTCCTTTAAATTAGGCTTTTGCAGATGATTTGCCCCAGAATGGCTCCTTCTCTGCATTGTGCATATGGCCTATACTGTGCTGAAATGAAACGCTACTATAACTGCAAGTGACTAGCAGACATCCACCAGCTCAAATGTTGTTTACTGATTTCTGTGCTGCTGTCACATGCTCTGTGTGGTAAGAGAGAGATCAGATTATTACAATTAGGAATACATGGGAGTGCCAGGAGTGTAGGGAAAACAGTGCTTTGTTACAAGTGACACTTTCTAGATCAGGGGTGGGCAACATGATGCCCTTCAGCTGCCCTTCAGCTGCTGCTGTACTACAATTTCCATCATCGTTGGCTGGCAGGGGATGATGGGAATTGTAGCCCGGCAATACCTAGAGGGCGTCAAGTTGTTCACCACTATTCTAGGTGCATTTGGGTCATATGTCTAGCAGCTTTGGGACAGAATACCCACACCATATGCATCAATAAAACATTGATATGGGCCTCATATACAAAGGCCATACTTGAGAACCCTCATGTCCCAAGCCTCCGAAATGCCACGAAAGTCTGGGGGTGGAAGTTTCCAAATGACATAACTTGTGTCATGACATGGACAGGGCTTCATTGGGTGGGCAAGGAGGGCAGGAGGAGTTTGTCCTTAAAGTGGGAGGAGGGTGGTAAGAACAGGGCAAAGAGTGAGTGGGAGGAGTTACAAGTGGACACACTGAGCCATGAGACTCAGCCTCTGACCTCTGAGACTTAGTGTTACAGTTATCTAGCTACAGCGCCACTGCCACGATGATGCAGGAAGCATCGATATGTCTCTGTTGCTTCCTCCCTGACGTCGCTGATGGTGCCAGGTTTGGGCGCACTTGGTGGCACTATTGGCCATTCGTGTCCTGGTTTGACACATTGCGGCGAGATGCATCATTCTTAGGCGTGAAGCGGCAGAATGATGCAGGCCCTTGTTTTATGCTGTACATCTGATTCTCCTCCCATCTACTCCCTGGCCTGGGCTTTAAAGGGGAACAGAGCCAATTCTCAGTTGCCCTTGCGTTGTTGTTCAACACAGTTCGTTTCCCTTGGGCTCTGTGTATGACCTGGCTTGTCTGTCCATCCAATCTGGTGCTGACTTGTGGCTCTGTCTGACTATTCTGCTGCCTACTCCCTGTGTATAGCGGACATCCAATCTGGTGCAGACCTGTGGCTCAGGCTGACTACCTGTACTGTGTATGAACCGGCTTGTCTGACCATCCATCCTGGTGCTGACCTGTGGCTCTGTCTGACTATTCTTCTACCTTCTCACTGTTTATAGTAGACACCCAATCTGGTGCGGACCTGTGGCTCTGGTTAAGACTTACATTTCGGTTTCATGGATTGAGACTGGGTTTTCTCCCCGTTGCGTTCCCTAGGGGAGTTTTCCTTCGTCGGACTGACGGCAGGCTTGCACAGTATTGTCACCCTTAGGGAGTTTCCTCGGCCTACCCAGTGACTGAGTCAGTTTGTCTCTTGCTGCGTTCCTGCTTGCTCTCCTTATACAGAGACTACAGGGGCTCGTGCCTGTCTCTGGTAGAGGCTCCCTCATTTAGGCAGACTCCTATTCCTGATAGAGTTGTTGACCTCTAGTGGGACCTCTACTGCTTCTCTGTGATTATTGCCTGTTTGTTATTCCTAGTTACTGTGATTACTCTTATTGTATTTATTTAATACATTGTTACTTTTACTATACCGTTCTGACTCCTGAATTATTCTTGGGAAACCGTGACACCTAGTAACTAAAAGTGCAGTAAACTTTTTTTTTCTTTCTTTAAAGTAACCCTATGAGTTATAGAGCATTAGCTGCTGAGTAAGACAGGGTAATCCCACTGCTGTCAGTTTTCTTTATTTAAATGTTATAAAAGTTCAACCCAGGAACCCAATTACAGAGTGTTTACTTTCTGAAAGTTCAAACTGACAGGAAGTCACTCAGCAGTTAACGCATTCTATGGAGAACTGTTTGTCAGTGACTTTGATCCCCTAAAAAATGCAACTGAATAACTAATTGGAGTCTGACCACTAGAGGTCACTTTTACTGTAAAAAAAATAAGAGTCTAAACTATCATAACTCTCAGCAGTGGAAGTACCCTTATTTTAATGAATCAAAAAATCTCTACAATGTATAAGATAGTTGGCCCATACCAACCATTCAGGTCTATCAGAATCCACTGTTTGTAGCAACAAGGCTTGACTTGGGGCAAATTACAATATATACAGGTAATTGCGTATATATATATATATATATAGTATATAAATCAATATTCCTAGATACTTGATTTTAACATTATATGATTACTTTTCCTGCACTCTTGTTGGTTAAAATGATTTACTAAACACCACATTCTGACTGACAAAATATATTTCAGGATTTATAATCACCATAGGGTCAGTTCAAATCCCTTTTAACCACTGCCATTGCCCTTAGAGCTATGGGCACATATGTATAGGGACAGGGGCTTACTGGCATTGAAGTCCTAAATCTCGTGGGAATTGACCACTGACATACACTACTGACAATCTAATGCTAGTAGAGATATACTGGCAGATTCTTATGTTCACCCCATTGTGTCTTTACATCAACCACCATATATGTTCTGGTGGGTCCACAAAAACAAGTGTGTATCAGTTTTGCAATCTCTTGCTGCCATGTTGCCTCACATAGATCTAATGGATGTGTCCCAACTCAGCCAACTCCCATTCAAGTCTGTGTGATCCAGAATGAGTGCCTCCACTGGTGAGGTTTGAGACTGCAGGTCAGATTAGTCACTGCAAAGAATAGTGGGACTCAAATTCTGACTATATGAGTTTAGGGGGCAGAAAACAAGGGTACGTATGTACTGATTCCATATCTTGTATCAGTGTATTAACCTAGTGATTGCAAGTGGGGTATCTAACGCATTTTGACACCCCTCTGGCAATCAAAGGATTAAGTGAAAATGTTGCATTATATCCAGATTTCTTTATATTTTGTCCATCCTTCAAAAAACAAATAATTAAAATAAAGAATAATGTAGAAATTGCAGTGATTGCTTATTTTACTCTCTTCAAGATTACAGTTTTCCAACATTCAGAGATTGTTTATTAAATATTTAGATTTGCTGTCACCTATTGGTTTATTTGTACAAATCGCAAAATATTAATAGCCTGAGCTCACCAAGCCAGAATCATCATTTGCTATCCAATTTTTCAGTCAAGTATTACTCAATATATTTTTTTATTAAACTGTTTCCAAACTCCCCCTCCCACATACACACACATATACACCCACTCTTGTGACTTTGTGAATAAATTGCATTGGCAACAAGCTCAGTTTCAAAACATGTTTTATTTACCAAAGCTCTGCGCTGCTTTTGTTTGACAGATCATGTGTGTATGTGAATTGGAACATTTCTTTTTTTTCCACCCACATTTATCTCAGAATATGGATTGGTCGGTGATGTTATTACCTTAATTTGCGTTTGGCACTGAACAGGTGAGTAAAGTCAAGGAAACTGGAACATTTACCTTAAATCCCCTACTGTGCCAGACAGAAATCAGACAAAACAGTTTGTTTACCGATACTTTTCCTGTGCCAAGCACAACTAAAGCATTCGCTGGAATATTGCATTGCCCAGTATTGCTGCAATTATTGAACAGATTGTATCTGGAAGAATTATGAAGCCATTTTTATGTTCCTCCGGCAGCATTCAATTTTATTATACATAAAATGACAAAGATTTCTCCTGAGCAATCAATGGACTGAAGGTAGGGAACAGCAGTGTTCAGTACTGTATCTGTAGTTTTAGAATGAAATGTGAATAATGATTTGAGTTTATGTTTAGGGGAACTGTAAACAGAACCTGCTAAGGGGTTTTCAACCAGTGTTTTATGTTTTTTATTGTAGTGATATGTTTAGATATCAGTGTGCCCTGTCAGATCAGGAAATATGTACTGAAAATTGTTATCCCATCGGCTGCTTGAGAGGTTGCCAACCCATTGCTGCGCAATGCGTTTTAGACCTCGCAAGCATCCAAAAGGTCAACTGAAAGTAATTTTCAACTATATGGGGATGAAGTTTATTCAGAATGCCAGCACTGTCTTACTTTAACCCTTTGAGTACCAGAGGGGTAGCCTACCCCTCTGACACTCGAAAGGTTAATGACCGTAGCCCCCCCCCCCATCCTTAAACCTGTGAGTGCCAGGGAGGTATCTAACTACACTGGCACTCAAAGGGTTCCAATGTTAGCTATGATAATAAGGTGAGTAATAAATAGAAGTTTGTGCTTATTTGGTGTATCTTTAAGAAACCACTACTTCAAAACCCTTTAAGTGACAGAAGGGTATCCAGTGCATTACTTCACAATGTATGGGCTACTCTGGAACCCATGTGTTTATCACAAAATCCTTCCTTAAAGGGATAGTAATGTTTCAAAATAAAAGCAGCTCCAATTAATCATAATAGTATTTGGGCCATGTAGAGTTTTATTTCAGTACTGTCTAGGGTTGCCACCCAGTCGGTATTTTACCGGCAGGCCGGTAAAAAATTGTCTTCTGTCCAATGTTAAGTCTATGGAGGGAATGCCATGGCCGGTATTTTTTTGAAGAAAAGGTGGCAACCCTAGTACTGTCAGAGTTGTAGTTCAAGAGTAATTGAATGATAAAGTATCCCCCTCCCACCCCTTTTACTGATGTAACACTGCTCACCTCAGAGCAGCAAGACTGTCCGGACGGGTCTCAGAGAGGGACAATCATCAGTGAGCATAAGGAAAAACCTGTCAAGGGGGGCAGGGTTTTCATTGTTCTCACAGTAAGAAGATTGCCCCTTGCTGTGAGCTGTCTGGTCTTAAGACCAGATTCCACACCTGAGGGGAGGTGGCTTACACTAGGTAAAAGGGACAGGAGGGGAATACTTTATCATTCAATTACTCTTGAACTACAACTCTGACAGTATTGAAATAACACTCTCTGTGGCCCAGATACTATGAAGATTATTGGAGCTGCTTTTATTTTGAAACAATACTATTCCATTAAACAGACAGAGACACGTGGTGAGTGTATTCAAAGTCTTCAACTCTAGTTTTATAGAAGACGTTAAGGAAAGGTTCATTAAATGATCAGTAGCAGTGGTAAGAAACTACCTCAATGCCGCTAACAGTGTGTGAAATGAATGTACAAATACAGCAGTGAAGTTCCTGTCATGTTACTGTGCTTTTGGGTATGTTGGCTGGTTGGGGATGTTGGGAGTTGTAGTCCAAAACAGCTGGAGATTCGACAGTCAACTCCCCCTGTTCTAGAGCAAGTGATGGCATTAGTGCATACCAGTGCACACACCACAAGAAGGGGCGAGCCACAGACACCACCTCTCCAGCATGCTCGGGAATGGGAGTAAAGTGGCTTCACTCTCTTCTGCATTTTGTTAGTACTTATCATTAAAGGAATAGTAATGTTTCACAATAAAAGCAATTAATCGTCATACTATATGGGCCATGGATAGTGTTATTTCAATACTGTCAGAGTTGTAGTACAAGAGTAATTGAATGATAAAGTATCCCCCTCCTGACCTTTTTACTGATGTAACACTGCTCACCTCAGAGCAGCAAGACTGCCAGAATGGATCACAGAAAGGGACTATCTTCATTGAGCATAAGGGAAAACCTGTAAAAACACACAGTAAGAAGATTGTCCCTTACTGTGATCTGTGATTCCACATCTATGGGGAGGTGGCTTACATTAGGTAAAAGGGGCGGGAGGGGGATACCTTATCATTCAATTACTCTTAAACTACAACTCTGACAGTATTGAAATAACACTCTCCACGGCCCATATACTACGAAGATTAATTGGAGCTGCTTTTTTTGTGAAACATTACTATCCCTTTAAACAACATGAAGTCCAAGTGGCATACAAAGGACTACTTTCAGAGTCAGTAGCTTAGCTGGTGTCCTTTTCATCAGGCAGACATGGATCTACAAAATTGGTTCCAGGGCCAGTCTTAGTGCACAGTCATATTAGTACATTCTCCCTCATGTTTTCTAGATATCCCTGATTAATTATAGGTAGATCAATTAAAGGGACTAAGCCACTGATTGATCTATCTGTACACAACACATGATGAATACATGGGGGAGATGCACTAAGGTGGGATAAACAGGAGATTATTTCTCCAGTTTGATAAACTCTCTAGGTCCTATGCTATTCTATAGAGCCAAGTGTATTGGCTCCATATAAAAACTGGAGAAGTGATATAACCGGAGAAGTCATATCCACATTATCATCTCTATATCATGCCTTAGTGCATAGCTCCCCTCCCTGCTCTATTAATGGCACTTGGGGACTGACATTGCCTACCCCTAATATGGAGCTTCAATCTGCCCTTTATTGTGAATGCCTAACTTTTTGTAGTCCTTCAGAAAAATGACTTACTCTTTCTGTAAAGGAACAATTACACATAAATATGAATGGAGGTTATATACACTTAAATACACTGTACTTAACATCAGTATAAATTCTCTATTGGTTTTCTGAAGCCTAAAATCTAGTCTTACATATACAGGAGCAGACATTCCTGCCTTTTCTAGGTCTCCTATAGATTGTACAGGATGAACTGTGAAAGGACTAGGAAACGTTATCACAGCACAAGATCAGGGAACACTAATCACAATCAATTAACTGAGTTTAGCTGTTATCTGTCAATACAAAGAACATTAAATAAGTGCTCTGAAAACAGGACAATTTACACATTTGTTAAATAGAATGTTAATGATATATAGTCATGTGACATGAATAATTAATGTTTACACATGCCTATTTTTTTATTATACAGCTGTAGAGTGATGTTGCTGATCTGCAGACCAACAGCTGTTGTTGGGCTATAGCTTCCATGAACAGGTGGTGGGCCACAAGTTGCAACATTCAAATAAACACACTTGCAGACCTACATTTACACATACAGGTGTAAAGGGTTAAAAATAATACAACATGACACAGTTGTTCCAAATTATAGATTGGTTATTATTTAAAAGAAATTCATATAATAACAGCAACACAGAAATTATCCAGCAAGCAATGTACATACATACTTACAAGCAATTCTGTAATGAGAGCCCCCCCTCCCTCTCTAGAGACCCCTTCTTGTACCCTCTAAAGGTTAATCCACCCTAGTTGTTGTCCAATCAGCGGTCTTGGCATATAGGTTCTTATCTTCTCCGGACAGATGTATGTCCTTGAAGACTTGCACAGGCCTCTTTTGTGTATTGTAGCAAAAGCTTGTTTTGCAGCCAAGATGACCTTGCAAAATAACTCTATTCTTTACTAATTTAAACCCTGTATTTTACCAGTGGAGCAAAAACACCCATGCATATGTACTGCTTTTAAAGGTACATTACACTTGTTAGAAAAAGAATATAGGATATAGCTTTTTCTTTAACACAGGCACAGATGTGTTTGTGTACAGTACTGTGCAAAAATTTTAGGCAGGTGTGAAAAAACGCTGTAAAGCAAGAATGCTTTAAAAAATAGACAAGTTAATAGTTTATTTATATCAATTAACAAAATGCACAGAAGAAAAACCTAAATCAAATTAATATTTGGTGTGACCACCCTTTGCTTTCAAAACAGCCTCTTCTTTTAGGAACACATGCACAATGTCCATTTTTTTAGGCATATATAGTCAGGTGTATGATTAAGCAATTATACTAAACAGGTGCTAATGACAATCAATTTTATATGTAGGTTGTAACACATTCATTAACTAAACAGAAACAGCTGTGTAGGAGGAATAAAACTGGGTGAGGAACTGCCAAATACATCTAACAAGATGAGGTTTCTGAAGACAGTTTAATGTCAACAGTCATATACCATGGCAAGACTGAGCACAGCAACAAGACACCAGGTAGTTTTACTTCATCAGAAAGATATCTCCCAGGCAGAAATTTCAAGGCAAACAGGGGTTTACAGATGTGCTGTCCAAGCTTTTTTGAAGAAGCACAAATAAATGGGCAATGTTGAGGACTGTAAACACAGTGGTCGGCCAAGGAAAATTAGTGAGGCAGATGAAAGACACATCATGCTTACTTCCCTTCACAATTTGAAGATGTCCAGCAGTGCCATCAACTCAGAATTGGCAGAAAACAGTGAGATCCTGGTACACCCATCTACCGAACGGAGAAGTCTGGTCAGAAGTGGTCTTCCACATTCAGCATTGAAACAAGGCAAAGCGACAACTATGCACAAAAACAAAAGAACTGGGGTGCAGAAAAATGAGCACAGGTTCTCTGGTCTGATGAAATTTTAAATATTTGGCTGTAGCAGAAGGCAGTTTGTTCGCCGCAGGCTGGAGAGCAGTAGAAGAATGAGTGTCTGCAGGCAACAGTGAAGCATGATGGAGGTTCCTTGCAAGTTTGGGGGCTGGCTGCATTTCTGGAAATGGAGTTTGGGATTTGGTCAGAATTAATGGTCTCCTCAATGCTGAGAAATACAGGCAGATACTTATCCATCATGCAATACCATCAGGGAGGCATCTGATTGGCCCCAAATTTATTCTGCAGCAACGACTCCAAAAATACAGCCAAAGTCATTTAGAACTATCTTCAGCATTAGGAAGAACAAGGAGCCCTGGAAGTGATTGTATGGCCCCCACAGAGCCCTGATCTCAACATCATAGAGTCTGGGATTATCTGAAGAGAGAGAAGCAACTGAGGCTGTCTAAGATGGTTGGAACAACCTACTTGCCGAGTTCTTAAACAGACAGTGTGTAAGTGTACTTAGAAGACTTGATGCTGTTTTGAATGCAAAGGGTGGTCACAACAAATATTGATTTGATTTAGATTTTTCTTCTGTTCACTCAGTATGCATTTTGTAATTGATAAAAATAAACTATTAACATGTCTATTTTTTGAAAGCATCCTTACTTTACAGCATTTTTTCACACCTGCCTAAGACTTTTGCACATTACTGTATAATAAAGACCCAAAACCAATTAGGATATAATACAGAAATCAGCAGACATCCGTACAATAAAAAGGTATCACATTATTGCACATTACAGTATATATATTTGTGTATGGCTGTATTTATTTTTTTATTTTTATTGGACTAACATTCAGTTATATAGACAAGCTTATAAGGTATTATTACATACTGCGATAGTTATTAATTTGGCCTCTACACTACTGGACTAACACAGCTAACCTAAATTTAAAAAAATATATATATACATACACATACCAGGGTCAGTCACCAGGAATAAAAGGAAAATTATGGAGTAGGGAGGACAAACACTGCTTTATCCACCCAGTGCCTTAACCCCTGGAATGTCAGAGGAATGTAGAGTGCAATTTCTTACATACCAATTTGGCATCCAAACATATTACAGGGTATCTAATACATTGTGCTGTAATACGCTGGATACCTCTCTGGTGCTCAAAGGGTTGATACCAATTTCTACAATATATTAGTAATAGTCCAGCCATTATAGATTTTAATGTACAGATGGTCACTTATTACCCATAAACACCACAAATCACTGGCCTTTCCCCAAGTGTGTTTATAGATACACAAGCACTTCTGGCAATGTTATTTCACACATACAGTAAATAAAGATGCAGGGGCACATACAATATACACACATACTGTGGTATACACAGAGGGAAATGTGGTGCAAGTCTGCATCAAAAAAATTGTACAAATTCCTATTGATTTAAATGGTGCTTTTTAACCCATGGAGTCTAGACAGCTATTAGAAATAAATAGCGCCTTAGTATAAATATAAGCTTGACAACAATACATTTGACATTTGTTTGAATTGAGAAATCAAATATCAGGGTCTGCCCGTATACTGCCCCCCCCCCAGTGCTGAAATGGTTAAAGAGTAATTAAAACTGGACAGGGGTGTAGGTAGTATCAGTTATTCCAATGCAAGTCTGCATACACACAGCTCTGTAACTCTTTCAATGCTGGGTTGTTCTCCTTAGAGGGAACACTGTTGATTGCCTAGTCTTGCACTGATGCAGGAAGAAGACTTGGAAAACTTATAGCGCAAACTGGCCCTTAAAGGATTAAAAAGGCAATTATGTTATAATGGGAACAGACTTCAGAAATATCCTAGAGCTGAGCTGTGTATCCCCAAATTGGCAACTGCCAGCCAGGTGGATAGAAAATCCAGGTTGGCATCAGGCTCTACCGTAACCCGGAAGTTTGTGGCTCTCAGTTTGTGTTTGCAGGTCCCATAGATCCTTATTGTTGGGTCTATTCACTGAGGGCTCCATCTGTTGAGGACTATAAAACCCATCATCCTTGGCCATTCTTCACATAGGGTGTCATGTGACTCCCTTCCTCCACCTCCTGATCTTTCAGATAGAATTTCATAGATAGAATTTCATAGAATGTCTAGAGTCAGGGAGGCCACTATACCTGGGACGTCCTTCTTCTAGTATTCCCCGGTGGGGACTCATGTGGTTGGGGAAGGGCAGAAGTGGGCAGAACAGGGAGGGAAAGTAAGAGAAGTGAGCAGGAAATGGGAGGAACAGGGTGGGAAGGAGCTAAAGTGGGCGACGTTTCAGAAGAAACTCCCCGCCACCGAACAATCAGCTTTTGTTCCCAGAGACTCTGTAATTCCCTGCAAAAACTGGAGTCTCCAAGGCAAATCCAGAGAGTTCCCAGCTATGGAGACCACCTTCCTCCCACCTTCTGGACTACTGGTAAAATATCAACGTATGTGGGGTTAGTGACCCCAAACTAATACCCTGCTCACTTGTCCTTTGGTTGGAGTCCCTATGTAGTAGCATGGAGAGGTAAATATAATAAAGTTTGAGCACTAATAGTGCTTAACTGAGGCATCTCCCAGCAGTAGCAATACCTGTGTTATATCAATTTGTAAGACATATTTACAGTTCTATTTGGATGCAGTTAAGCAGCTGGATGTAGTACTTATAGGCCAGGAAGATTTACTGTTAACTGGAAGAAAGAAAACCCCAGCATACAGTACCACTGAGAGACAGTAAGCAGAGACACATAGTACATATATATATATATATATATATATATATATATACTAGTTGAACAGCCCGTTACACGGGCCACAGTGCCACTGCCAGCTGGTCGCGTGGCAGTCATGCGCAGTAGAGACTGCCCGTGTCGTGGCTGATACAGAGCTGGACGCTCTACTGTGTATGACTTTGTTGTTACACACATTTTAGCGAATTATTATATAGGATATATATATATATATATATATATATATATTAAAATGTAACTTTATCTCAGATGAACATATTTGTAACATACAAATATTTGTAACATACAAACGCCATATACAACTGCTTGCAAAATTATATATATATATATATATATATATATATATATATATATATATATATATAAATCTAAGTGGTTTCTGGTTTGCTGTTCACCCTGCTCCAGGGCGGCAGAGGGGCAGAGATTGGCCTTATGAAGCAAATGAAGGGCATCGCTTTTCACAGGCGTGGGTGGGGGTTTTGGGAGACACACCGCTGCAGCAGTTCAGCAGGTCCCTGACGTGCTCGATGTAACCAGTCGAACTGGCAATGTCGTGTACCATTCGTTAGCATACAATAAACTATTTATCAGTATGTCTAAGTTCCTCTTATTTTGATTGTTTAAAACTGTGCAATGCATGGGTGAGCAGGCCAGAGCTATATGTCAGGTTATTCTAGTTGAGGCTTTCTGGGCACTCCTAGCCCTAGCACCTGGTTAATAAGTAATACTTGTACAACGAACAAAGAAAATTGTTGACCCACAGACTACTTTGTTTAGCCCACCACACTGCCAGCTAATGGTGTCAGGTTTTTTGCCCCCAAATGGCTTACAGTCATCCTTGATGGACTTCTACAAAGTCTTCTCACATAGGAGCAGACTTAGTGAAACATAATAGTTGCTCTTTAAATAAACTGTAGATGTGGAGATGACAATGACACTTAATGCAAATAAGCAGAGGCATCACTAAAAGTGTTTGAGGGTAAAATATTAAATCTTTAAGCCTAACCCATGTGTGGCTCTCTAGTTCTGAAAAATAGAACTTAAAGGGACAGTAATGTCCAAGAAAAAATCTTTATAGTTTTGTAGTGCTTAAAAAATTTAAATATATGCAACAAATTCAAACTCTCAAACGGATATGGTTTGAGAGATATTCGCATTCAAAGTTCTCCCCTTCTCCTGATGTCAGCTGTAAAGCTGACAGCAGGAGATCTGTGTCGGCTGACACGAGGAGGCATTTCAACAAAGCCGAAATTGCATTATTTAAAAATAATTACCTCATTGGAATGGTCTACAAAGTGTGCTTGCGAACCAGCATGTGATTTCAGCTCTGCTGCAGAGCCGCCGGTTGGTCCCTGGACAGGATTCCCCTGTAGGGAGGGGGGAACTTTAGTGCCGAATATCTCTCAAACCATAGCGGTCTGAGAGATAGGATTTGTTGTATATCGTTTAATTTTTTAAGCACTACAAAACTATAAGGATTTTTTCTGGGACATTACTGTCCCTTTATATAGCCACATCTAAAAGATGATGCAATGTGGCTAACATGTAAAATTGGAGCAGTGTGTTTTTGGGGCAAACCATCTTCACCATAGGTGACACATGAAACTTTCAATTTATTTAAATGCAAAGTTTAACCTCTTGAATGCTAAAGAGGTATCCTGCATATTGCTTCACAATATGTTGGAGATATCTCTAGAATTCAAGGGGTTAATAAGTCCCATTTAAATCAAGGTCAATCTGGGTAATTTTTATGTGTTTCCTATGGTGAGAATGGTTTGCCCTGGAACTGCACCACTTTACTTGCCCTAGGTTGCCTTCTCTGTCTAATAGGAATGCCACCCACCAGTTGCTGGCTATTATTCCCATTATTCTCAGCCAGCCACTGACCTGTGTAAGATGAAGGGATTTATAACATACCTCTCAAGTGTCCCTCTTTAGGGACCCAAATCCCTCTGTCCCTCTTTTCTATTCTTTTGTCCCTCTTTTTAGGAGATCAGACTGAGTAGTGTGGAATACATTGCTCCACAGCAATACAACTCACATAATGTTTAGATAATCTTCAGTATATTTGTTTATAAATTAGTCTGTGTAAATAAAATACTTTGGTCTTGCTCTAAATCATTTATTAATTTACCCAATGAGATATCGATAGGTCATGAAATAATCTAAAAATTCTTTGTAATGCCCCGACCACCAGCCACACCCCCAGAAACATCACCTAAAACAAAAGTGTCCCTCTTTGGCCATTTGAAATGTTGGGAAGTATGTTATAGTCCAACAACATTTGAAGAGACATGGGTTTCCCATCCTTTTCTATCCCCTAATTTATACCCGTAACAGTAAATCATTACAGGTATCTGTAGCAGGGTAATTTACTATGTGTTGAATAGTAGAATGCAGCACTGCCCAGTACAGCTAAACATTAACGAAAAAGATTTAATGTAGCCAACTTCTCAGACCGAAGTCTGGTCCACTCACCTAATGTACCAGCTTTCTAATTTATTCAGTGTCTAGTCAAGATTATTATGTAAGAAGTTCAATAAACATTGCAGTTATATTGCACTCAGCACTTTTATATGCAAACAGGACAGTGCAGCTGGATTTAACCCAAGGTCACTGAAAAGCATGGTATCCGAAAAGGGAAAAGAGGTCAAATGATATGGACAAAGAGCTTTTCAGTTTTCAGAATGATGCTCTTTTGAGGCGAAAGTAGAAGAGGTTATTTATCAATATATCGATATTTAGGGATTTTCTCTAAAACAAATCATTAGAAACTTTTGATCATTTGTATATTTCAGCAGTGGACCAATTCTGGGCCTAAACAACTTCACCATTTACAAAAAAAATCAAAAAGACTATTAATTCTGATCAGAATCCTTGGATTCTCCTACATCTGAAAGTACAAGTATTATATACTTAAATACCTAATTTTATAGGTCTTTACAGGACTTCCTGTACTTCCTGTAAAGAGCTGAGGTTGTCAGTGGCAGCTTGATTCCTACTGGCTGTGGAGGTGAGCATGAGTTCAAAGTCTAAAACAGAAAACATCAGCCATCTCTCTGCAGCTCACAGTACCGGCTCTGGGTGAAGAAGTGCATTGGGGTCCTGTTCAGTGAGAACTGTAAACTTATAAATCTGCTATTTCCCCAGGTAGGAATAACAGAGATTAATTAGTAAAATAACTACATTTCTATATATTTTCAAGTGTTGCTGGAGTACCAAGGCTGTTATTAAGATAGGCTGCTATTTTAGAAGCATTTAGCACTTGCCTGACAGAAGGCGGGAACTGTGGTCCCACTCTGATTAGCAGTCATTCAGCAAGTGGAAATTAGGCCAAGATTGATTTATCCCTGAAAAGCAAATTGGACAGTAGTGTTTAGTGGGGGAATTTTCCTCTGTGGTGTCAGTAATTCCTTACTATACGTAATACTTATCAATGCTTCAAGTAATGAATTTACAGGAGCACTCTGATACGGCCCTTTTGGGCTGTTTGCTAGCGGAAGGTCTAATGTGTTGCTCTCGTGAAACAAACAGAAGAGGAATTCAGTGAGTTTTAATGCAGAAACCTGACAATGTAAAAATACAGTAACGTTTCAGTAATACATTTGTCTCTTTCTCAGGTTATGGTTAATGTTTATCAAGCAGCCAGAGGTTTGAGCCTATGCATAAATATAGACATTCATTTAATCACATATTTAACCTTTGAATACCAGAGAGGTATCCTACCATTGTGTTACAATCGCTTGGATACCTATCTGGCACTCAAAGGGTTAAAGGGATAGTAATGGTTAATTTTAAGTTGATTTAATATTGTAGACATTAAAAAAAGATTAACACCAATGTAAGTCTTATCTCTCAAACCTTTATGGTTTGAGAGATATAACTTGCTAAAGTTACCTTTTCCTGCCTGTTTTACTCAAGTCTGCCATCTAGCTGACAGCAGCAGATTCCAGTCATTTGACCAGCCAGCTCTTCAGCAGAGCTGAAATTACGCTATTTAGAAATAAATACTTCATTGGAACGGTCTACAAAGTGTGCTTACAAGCCAGGCACACTTTGTAGACCATTTCAAATTAAGTATTTATCTTTAGATATCGTTATATCGGCGCAGCTGAAGAGCCACATCTAGTCAAGTGACCAGAATCTGCTTCTGACAGCTTTACAGCTCGTCAAGCAGAGAATTTTATTTTCCTATATCGCTCAAACTATAACAGTTTTCTGACATTATTATCCTTTTAAGTCTTGCAAATGTGTGGTACATTTGCTGTAAGATTTTTGGAAGCAGTGTCTAGAATTAACCCTTTGCAGACCAGAGGTATATGGAATGCATTGCAATGCATAGCATTTTATATTCCCAACATTACTGTCTGTGTAGACTTAAGTATATGTGTTTATAAATTAGTCTGTATAAAAAAAAATACTTTGTTCTTGTTCTAAGTAATGTATTCAGTTACACAAAGAGGCAACAATCCTATATTATTATTCACTAAGGATGTTTGTCAGAAGCCTTCATTAGCAGTTTTTGCGCACTGCAGTCATGTGCAGTACAGACTGCCTGGACCGCAGCTGATATGGAGTACACAGGCTTTAAAACTAGTAGGTCATAAAATACCCCCTAAAACATACGTGTCCCGCTTTGGCCATTTGAAATGCTGGGAGATATGGGGCTATGGGCTATGATGGAGGTTTGTTTAACAGACATTGCATATGCTTATATATTACAATAACTAGGGGTAGTACCAATGAGAGCACTAAAAATAGGCTGACCATACCTCACCTTTAAAAAGGGACACACCTGAAAAATACATACTACAGGGTTGCTTTGCTTTTGTTGCACTCCTGAAATATGCCTATTTCCTATGTGTCCCTTTTTAAAGGTGAGGTATGGTCAGCTTAATTAAAAAAAAAAAAAAAAAAAAAAAAAAAAATATATATATATATATATATATATATATCCCATGCCATTCCAATAAACACTACAGAAAGAGTAATCTCAGTGTCATCAGTGCCATGTGTGGCTGCACAGAATACTGAATGCTGAACGCTAAAGCGGATGTGCTAAGAAGAAATTGATTAAATCTCGAGCAAGCCAATGCATCATAGGGACAAATAAAAGTTCCCAGAATTCCATCTGGCATTTTTAACCCCTAGAATCAATGAAAAGTCCTATTTAAACCAATGGATAGTTTTGTTTCCTGTGGTGCTGGCGGTTTGCCAAAGAACTTAGTACCTCAGCGTCTGTGTCTTTTGAAATAACATGCCATTATTTGTCATTGTTCTGTGTAATGTTAGGGATACAAATGAACCTATTTTCAATGTATCTGAACCAAAAAATCTAATCCTGCAGTGTGTTTTTTTCCTGACTGCTTTTACTAACATCTTACAAAGATAGAGTGCACTGTATTTCCTCTTTATAACCCTTTGAGTGCCAGAGAGGTATCCAACACATTAGTTGGATACCTTTCTGGCACTCAAAGGGTTACAAGTATTTTGTGTTGCCATTTATTTTGTAGAAATAAAAGCTAGTTGTAAAAAAAGCCAGTACAAATATTGGGCCTTATCCATATATTCCCATTGATTTAGATGGGGGTTTTAAAGGGGATCTCTCACCAGTTTACAAGTTATGCATGCTCATTAGTTAGAGCATTAGTGAATTAGGTAAAAAAAATTTTATTATTTAAAAAAAAAAAACCAAATCGTTATTTGCGCAAAATTGAAGGTTTAAAGGGTGCCCTGCACCCTACTTCCGGGCAGACTTCTCTTGCCTCAGTTTGCCACTCTGCCTCTGCTCCCGTCCCTCTACCCAGCATCCTCTGATGACGGAGGCTTTCTGTCTCTAAGCTGGAGCTGTCTCATTGGCTAGATATCGATCTCTGCCAATGAGATCGCTCCAGCTTAGAACGGTCTCCAACAGAAAACGAAACAATGCTATGGAGACATCTCTAGCATTCAAGGGGTTAAAAGCCCCATTTAAATCAATGGGAATGTCCATGTCTCCTTTGTGGTTCAGTTGGTTTGATCCTCTTTAGTTTTATGAATCATTCTTGTACTTGACTTTTTCAAAACCCCTTAAAACGTGTTTAAGTGTTTTGGGTGTTTTTTATTTATTTGTTTAACCCTTCGAATGCTAGAGAGGTCTCCAGCAAATGCTACTCGTATGATGTTTTCAGTAGTAAATATAAACAGTGGAGTGCTCAGTAGCTATGTCATCACACTGATAACTCACCTAGATAGGCAAGTAATGAAATCTAATTACAGTAACATGACATCCCTCTCCAGAATAATAATAATAATGCTTCATGAGGGGATTGAAGGAAAAACATTATAATTAAATGAGTCATTCCTAATGAAGCATTGATATTGATGTCCATGCCCCACTAAGCTAATAATATGCATGTTTTTCCATAATCACATTATTAACCATTTGAGAAACAGGTCGCCAGAGCTTTGCATGACTGTATTACCTGACTCCAGTGTTATTCCATTTTAATGCTAGATACGGTTTCATCATTACTTCTGTGTAAATAATTTTCTTTGCACCTTGGGATTATGGTTTTTTTCTGTCAGTCTGACAGCATTTTGGTTGTTAGAATTCACTGTGTGTATATAACCTTTGACACTTTACAGAATTTGATTGAAAATGTATTTTCTTAAAAAAACATGTTACTCGGAATAGTTGGATTCCTGGTTTGGGCAGTGTAGGGTCCTTCAGCTGTAGCTCAATTACAACTCCCATCATCCTCAACTTCAAATTGACCAGCTAGGGGCACGCATTACCCAGTCTGGGTTTAGCCCTTTGATTAACAAAGCATTGTCTTCAGCGTGTTAAAGGTATAGTAATGTTTCATAATAAAAGCAGCTCTAATTAATCATCATAGTATTTGGACTTTGGAGAGTGTTATTTCAATTCTGTCAAAGTTGTAGTTCAAGAGTAATTCAATGACAAAGTATACCCCTCCCGCACCTTTTACTGATGTAACACTGCTCAGCCAGAGCAGAAGGGAGGTGCCAAGGTAGACTGCAGAGAGGGACAATCTTCAATTAAGATAAGGGAAAAACCTGAAATTCTTGTCAAGGGGGGCAGGGATTTCATTGTTCTCATAGGAAGAAGATTGTCCCCTGCTGTTATCTGTCTGGTCTATGGACTGGATTTCACATCTGAGAAGAGATGGCTTACACTAGGTAAAAGGGGTGAGAGGGGAAACTTTGCTTGTGAATATCTTTCAAACCATAAAGGTTTGAGAGATAAGACTTATATCGTTCATGTTTTTTATAATGCCTACAAAATAAAATAAAGATAAAATGAAGTATTACTATCCCTTTAAAGTCATTGTAATGCTTTGTTTTTTTCTTTCTTGCAATGCACAGTAAAGTGATATCAGTCACGCTCATTAATACTCACTAGTTTCAGAGTTATTTCATTTTTAAGATTCCCCCCTCTCTCCACTTTATCTGACATCTGCCTTTTCCCCTATTAGGGAACGGACTACATAATGTAGCTGGTTGCTGTAGCAACCCACCCACTAGAAAGCCCTCACAGAGACAATTGTCTCTGTGAAGTAGTTTTCATGCCTCTTGTGCAGTGACTGTAGACATTAAAACTAGTTACATACAGACACGTGTCTCTTTAGCTCTCTGTAGGAGACTGGTAGTGTAAATGTGACATTTTTATTGGCTGAGTAGCTCTGGGATACAAGCTTTCAAGACACATAAGGTCTCATTTTCAAGCATATTTAGAATGAAGGCTGAATACAAATACATGACAGGTTATACACTCATGGAAATTGGTTTTACATTTAAATTCTGCTGACAGTAAAAATCATGTATTTTGGCCTTCATTCTAAATATTCCTAAAGAAGAGACCTAATTTGTCTCGAAAGCTTTCATCTTGAAAGCCACTCAGTTACCCTCCTGTTTTTTATACAGCTCACATGCTACCACCTTTTATCTACCTCACTGTAGGCATTAAAACTACTCACACAAAGACAAGTGTCTCCAGCACACAGGAGGCATTAAAACTACTCACTTAAAGACTTGTCTCTGTTTGGATGCTATACTGGGTGGGTTGCCAGGACAACTGGGAGGAGGGAGATCTTCAGAGCTGCATTACTCTGAAACTAGTGACGTTAAAAAACATGACTAACACCAGTTGCAATTTTCAATACTTTACAATGCATTGCAATGAAGGAAAAATAAAGCTTTACTATCTCTAAGCTATCTGATACATTTCAGTGTTTACTAAGGCTAAATTCACATAAAGGTTGCAACTTTGCTCAAGATACTTGGTTTCACTTTACTGCACTATTCTTGTGTTCCCCAGACAATCCTTTTACTGGTGGGGAGCTGCAGAGGCGTGGCTAATGACCAGCCCACACGAATGTCAGCCAGATATGATTGGCTGACACACGCACACTTGGATCAGCCATTGATTGGAATGTTGAGTTGCACAACAATTCAGTGGTCTGTATCAACAACCTACATGGCTTCAATAGGGTTTTTTGTTTTGTTTTTTTTTTGCCTTCCTTTGGTTCAGCCAGTGAGATATGGCATGGGCAAAACTTGATGGATGCATGTCTTTTTTCAGCGTCATCAGCTATATTACTATGTGAACCCCATAAGCCACCATGTTGAACTTCCCTGTGGTGTGCTCTGAATATCTCAGGAAACTGAGTTTGGGCTGAATAATGCAAGGAAAAACTGCTCAATATACCACAAATCGAAGCAGTGTTTGGAGTAGAGCAAAAAACACTGCTCAAAAAAAATGTAATTTTGACCTTATTCTTTAATGTGGTGCGGATGTGTATAGTCTTAATGCTCTGATGAACTTAAAGGAACTGAGTGTTTCTGATGCAAACCAACTGTACAATGGGGAAACATAAACATGCATACATTTCACATTTACTGAAATGGGGGTTTTAACCGCTTAAATTCTAGATTCCTCTAAAGCATTGCAGGCAATACCCTTGAGACCACTTTAGCATTCAGTCTGTTAAAAGACATTTTTAAATAAATGGAAATGTTTATCTATCCCCTGTGGTGCATTTGTTTTGCCCCAGAATTGCTCCTGTTCTTAGTACATCAGTGCCAATACTATCTCTTCTTCCCAATGTACCACAAAACATACTAGTGCCGCAGGAGAAACTGATAACGGCTGTATATGGCCCCATGACCGCCTTTTCCCCAGCAATAAAATCAATCCTCTTGTCCCATTAACCCCTTAAGGACCGGGAAAATCTGAGTTCGATTTGACTTAAGGACCGGAGCAATTTTGACTTTTTTGACTATGTCTTTGTTCAACCATATTTTCTCTTTAATTCCTTTTGAACACCCACACAAATTATATACTGTTTTTGGTGGTAATATTTTGTTTTTTTTTTGCAGTTTTCACACCTACATTTCAATATTACTGTTGATACCAAGCACGGGATAGCTGAAAATTTAAAAATATCCATTGTCTAGTGTTCAGCTCCTTCTTCTGAGTACAGAAATACCCCATATTCATAGGTTTCTCATGGTTTGGGGGAGCTAAACTGGAACATGCACGTTTCCAGTTTCACACTTTTAATTTTCACAGCTTGTGTCAATTGTGCCATTTCTCATTTGGCCTGTGTAACAGTGCTCCACTTTAAGATTCCCCCCCAAAAGTGTACATTTTTGGAAAGTAGACACCCCAGGCTTCCATTTTAGGTGTGTTTTCAAATTTTGTACACAGCCATTTTACCACCAATCCTGTGAAAACGTGACATAAGTAAAACAAAATCAGCATTTTTCCCACTTTGTCTTCAATGTTGATGTGAATTTCAAGCACAGAATAGATGAAGATTTTATGAACTGCATTGTTTAGTGT
Source organism: Rhinophrynus dorsalis (assembly GCA_037306005.1). Classification (NCBI taxonomy): domain Eukaryota; kingdom Metazoa; phylum Chordata; class Amphibia; order Anura; family Rhinophrynidae; genus Rhinophrynus; species Rhinophrynus dorsalis. The sequence goes on along the minus strand of CM074718.1, from coordinate 638,416,410 downwards.
TCAGCTCCTTCTTCTGAGTACGGCAATACCCCATCTGCATCGGTTTGTCAGGGTTTGGGGGAGCTATGGGGCCCAAATTGGAACATGTTAGTTTCCTTTTACAGACATGCCATTTTTACAGCTGGTGCCTTGTCTCATTTCAGTCTGTTTGGCAATGCTGCAATTAATTTTACCCTCAAAAGTATATATTGTAGAAGAGTAGACAACCCTGGCTTTCATTCTTTTTGCATTTTATCAATTTTTTTGCTGCCACACCAATCCCTCCCAAAATCTGCAGTAAGGCAGAGAAACACCTTTTTTCACATTTTTTAAGTGCTTTACATTAGTGGTGAGTTACATGAGTATGGCAACGCCCCATATGCATAGGTTTGTCAGGGATTGGGGGAGCTACTGGGCCCAGTAGAGAACATGTGTGTTTCCATTATCAGAGATGGAAAAAAATTAGGTTGCTTTGCTTCCCATTATATTTTGATAATGTTAGATCTAAGGAGGGATGTGTTTTGAAAAATAAAAAAACAGGATATTTCAGGGGGGAAAAGTGGCCAAATACTAAAAGAAGCTTTACAGCACTACTGCATTGTGCCTGGATGGTATTCCTTGAACCAGTCACCAATGCAGAGGCCAGATTTGAAAGGGCAATCAGGACAGTGAGTGGTGGTGTCTGTCCGTATTCCCTTTCTGTAGCAAAGCCTGAAGCTCTTCTGTGGTTTGTTCTTTTGGGGAGTTGGGGGGATTTTATAAATAAAGTGTGCTTCCCCGGGTCTTGATGGAATGATTTCTTGCGCACCGTGAAACAAAAATAAGGAAATGAGTTGTAGCTGATATTGTAAAAAGCTACATTTGGAATTGGGGTTTGCCAGTTTGAAAATTAAAAATGAATTATGTACTGCAGTCTGCATCATATAGATGGCAACTTTTTTATACCATGCCCTACACTTCCTCATTGCGAGGTATGGCTGCATTGGTTGATCACACAGATCAACTCCCCCCATGTTTTATTATAGTCCCTGATGCAGACTGTCTTTCTCAGTACCCCTCTCCTGCCACGAACAGTGACTTCCACAGTTCTGTCCTCATGCATGGTGGTCAGCATGTAGACATCTTTTCTGTCCTTGTACTTAACTGCCATCAGCTCCTGTTGGCACAAAGATAAGGATGTCCCAGTTTTTAGTTTGGTATCTACAAGTTTCTTGGGCAACTCCCTGCAATTGCACCTAACAGTGCCACAGGCCACGGTGTCAACACAAAAAAGAGACTTAAATAAAAAAAGGCTTGTGTAAAAGTACCTTTATTTAATAAGGGGTAAACCTTCCACATCAATTTGAATCCGTGGGTTGCCTGTGAATTCTGGGATTTGTGGGCATAAATTGGTTGGTGGATCAGGAGTGGCAGGTGTTGGGGCATTTCTTTGGGCAGGTCTTTGGACAGGTCTTTTGGCAGGTGCTGGGGCAGTTGCCAGGGCAGCTCTTAAGGCAGTACATCTTTTCTTTACGGAAGGCCCAGAGTCATCACTAGAGCTGCTCTCACTCTCTGAAAACTGCGTTATATCAAAATCTGACAGTGTCTGTGGCTTCTGAGTCAGATGCCAAAAAGGCATATGCCTCTTCTACACTGTACCTCCACTGCATTTTGTACACATACTGTAAAAAACGCTACCCCTAAATCTAACCCTAAAACTTACCCTAACCTACGTATATCCTGAACCTACCTAATCCAAGTGAACTACCTATGTAAACTATACTTACTATATTTTTTGTTGTTGTTTTTTTTTCCCCTACTCTACTCCTGAACATAAATCTAACCCTAAACCTTTCCCTAACACACGTCTACACTAAACCTACCCAACTACCTACCTAAACTAGCTAAACTATAGAAAATAATCAAATTTTATTACAAAAAAAAGTGTAAATAAAAATGTAAAAAATACAAGGGGGATCGGGGATGTACCACAGACCAACAGACGCTGATCTGCAGCAAATTGATCACTGCTAGAGTGATCAGATGGGGGGAAATGTATTGATCACAGCAGAACAATGATCAAAGGGTTAATTTTGTCTTTTTTTTAACGTTTTTTTTAATCGCTGGAACACGATCTGGGACACTGGAACACGATGTCTCTCTGTCTCTCTCCACTACAGCAGTGTGCAAGATGGAGGGAGGCAGAGAAATGTGACAGGGACAGTACTGTCCCTGTCATTTTGGCTTTTGCAACATGTGATTCGCTCATGAAGCGAATCACATATTGCAACAATGTTTCTACTGGCTGTTACTAAGTGCCCCGGTACTGGGGCACTTAGTAACAACCAGCCTGCGCTCTCCCATCACATCTGCGGCCGCGATGGGAGAGTTTAATCCATGACGTACCAGGACCGTCATAGGTCTTTGGAGCAAATCTACCCATGACGGTCCCGGTACGTCATGGTTCGTTAAGGGGTTAAACCTTGAGTACCAGAAAGGTATCCAACGCATTGTGTTGCAATGTGTTAGATGCTTCTCTGGCACTCAAAGGCTTAATAATTAACCCCACTGTGCTTGTGAAATCCCAGTTCAGCTGCCTGGGGAGGGATGAGTGAATATTCTCTTGTATCCAACACATGTAATATACAGCTGCGCTACAGGCACAGTAGGCACCCAGCAGGTAAGAACATGGCAAAGGATTGATTTCACCAAAGTGCATTTTCTCTCATTTTCTTTTTCAGTAGAAGTAGGAATCAAGCAGGTACAGAATAAATGGTTTCCTTCTGATGTGTTAAAGTGCAACAAACTAGTTTCTGAGTGACAAAGATTTTATACATGCTAATTAAGGTAGGCACTTCCTGTCATAGCCTTCTCCACTTACTGACACTTAACTCTTTCAGTGGTAGGGGACTTGGGCAATGCATTGCTCAGTAGCATCAATGGGCCATATATTCAAAGGGATAATGACAAAAAAGTGTGAATGACAAAATTAAGTAATGGTGTGCATGAACGACATATTTTCTATAGAGTATACGACAAAAACTAGTAATGTCCGTTGTGTACGACACAACTCCAGAATTGCCGGGCAAAGGGGCGGGGCAAGGGTGGGGCTAAAGTATTCTCCAGTGTCGTATAGAGGAAAAGAAAATTTATCGTAACTAACGACAAAAAACTGTCTTGCAAAAGACAACATTTGTACGTTAATTAAAAAACTGGAGGGAATGTGAAGTTCTGATTGTGAGACTTTTTAGCTGTCAGTCCCAGCCAGGTCTAGGAGGCGTTGCTAGGAGCAGGCCGGCTCCAAAAGGGACTGACAGAGCAGGTGCATGGACATCACTAGTGCAAGATGTCTGCGCTCCATCTTGCTGTCAGTCCATGAAGAATAGAGATTTCTCTTTAATCCGGTAAGAATTCTGGCGACTAGCGCTACTGAGCAGCTAGTCGCCAGATGGGCAATGATGTGATGCTATCTTATTATTGGGTGGTAGTTCCGCTTTAAGACATTTTTGTCATTAAGACTTTTTGTTGTTGGGTAAGACATCTTTTGTTTTTAGGTAACACATTTTTGTCGTTAGTTAAGACATTTTTTGTCTTTACATGTGACAATTTCAGTCAGGACAAATGACATCTTTCTTATCACAACCAACACTCTCTGAAACTATTAATGATCCCAATGACACTGTATGTTGAAAAGTCGTTACAAACGACAAAAGCTATTTCGCTACTTCTTTGAACATATGGCCCAATGAGTGGGGGAGGTAATGTAGGGCTGTGAAAGGAAGTGACTGCACAACATGAGTAATTTATATATGTAATTGAATCATAAGCCTAGTTTTCTAAATAAAAAATGGCTAATACAACATATAGGGGATTCAGAAAGTTCTTTCAAAATCACCAGTGTTGTTCTTAGGGGATAGTGTGCCTTTAAAAAGAACTGGTGCAAACCACCTGCATCCTATATAATAATTCGCTAAAAGTTTGTAACGAAGCAGTCATACACAGTAGAGACTGCTGCTCGTGCTGCAGTCATGCGCAGTAGAGACTGCCCGTGACTCGACTGATACGGAGCGGGGCACTCCAAATTCAGAACGTGGTCCTCTCTGTGCATCGAAGGGTATCAGCTTCGTCACGGGCAGTCTCTACTGCGCATGACTGCACCACAACTGGCTGGCACTGTTGCCTGTGTTGACGGGCTTTTCAACTAGTTAACAAATAAAAAAATAGCAAAATCAGCAACTTGCTCCGAGACGCACAGGCAGACATCAGCGCAGATATCTTACCGAAGAGACATCTGTGCACCTGTGCTGTCCATCCCAGTCTCCTCTAGGATTGTTGAGGGGGAGTTGCATTGTACCTTATGGTACAGTAAGTGACTGACGGAGCAGGGGAACAGAGGCAGCTACAGCAAGATGCCTGCCGGTGTGTCTTGGAACAAGTTGTATTTCTCAATAACGCCAGATTTATTCAAGGTAAAACTATACTGATATGAGTATCGCTATTTGCATAATGATTTGGGAGGCACTTTAATTTGAGCGAAAGTACTGCTTTAACAAATTTAAAGGGATAGCAATGGTTTATTTTAACCCATTTTAATATAGTAGCCATTAAAAATATTAATAGAATGAGCTATGTCCCATGTCTCATGCCTTTATAGTTTGAGCGATCTAAGCATCTAGATTTCCCCGCTCCCGCCCCTTTCAGAGACGTCAGCACTTTACCTGACAAAAGCTGATCCTGGTCCCGGGACCATCATAGGCTCTTCAGCAGAGCCGGAATATAGAAATAAATACTTCAATGGAACGGTCTACAAAGTGTGTCTGGTTTGCAAGAACACTTTGTAGACTGTTCCAGTGAAGTATTTATCTCTGTACCTCACTATTTCGACTCTGCTGAAGAGCCTCCACCTGTCCCGGGACCAGGATCAGCTTCTGTCAGGTAGAGCAATGATGTCTCTGAAAGGAGCGGGGGGCGGGGGGAATTTTGATGCTTAGATTGCTCAAACTATAAAGGTTTGACACATGGGACATAGCTCATTTTATTAATATTTTTAATGGCCACAATATTAAAAAGAACCGTATTTGTATCCCAATAACAGGTCAGGACTTGATGATTTCTCTGCTTGAGGAGTGATGTGTGAACCAAAATTAGAGCCTTTGATTCAGTCATCTACTCTCAAACAGGACAACCCTAAATCCTGGACTGTTAGTGAGCTGTATGGGCACAGGTTTGGAACACACCTGAAAAGTCTCTGGATCTAACCTGGATCTACTTAATTACCAGGTCTCTGGACACTGAGACTGATTCTCAGGACTCCGTAAGATTCCTAGTAACTCCTCTCACTTCACTCCCAGTTCCTTTCACTTTCCTCCTCCTTCTGTCTACTTTCCGTCCATTTTAAGGGCAAACCCCGCCTCCACTCTTCCCAATCCCACCCACCCCAGTCAAGTCCAGCCTACTTTATGACACGAATCACATCATTTGGACACTCCTGCCCACATACCTTAGTGGACCTTCAGAGGTTGGTACAAGAAGGTTGATCACCAAGGCTGTATGGTGCAGATGCTTTGCTCCAGCATTTTCCAGTTGTGCTTAGTACATCAGTCTTAGGGCTGTATGCATAAAGGAAGAGGATCAATTCTGTAACAAACTAGTTGCGCCACAGAGAACACATAAAAATCTCTACACTCCAGTTGATTTAAATGGAATCTTTTTAATCCCTTGAATGCTAGAGAGGTCCCGTTGGAGACCTCTCGCGCATTCAAGGGATTAAATGGCCCATTTAAATGAATGTAAATCTTGATTTATTCACTGTGGCGCCCAAGAATTGTTCCAATTCCTGCCAGTACAACGCCAGCCACTCTGTGCCTAGGAAGAAAACGACAGGGGATTTGAAAAAAGACATGAGACTTAAAGTCAAAGTGGGAAGGAAGCAAGGCCGACCTTCACAGCAGAGTTTATTATGATTTTCCAGAACCAGGCTAGAAGACCTTTGCCAAAAGATAAAGCTCTTAAGTGACTGGTTTGTGTTAAGTCTGGCTTTTTGTAGTCATTATAATGATTTTTTTATTGAATGTGATAGTTACATTAGGTTAGGCAAATTCTGTGTCTCCTGCTGTGTTAGGTACTACATCTCCCATCTTCCCCAGCTGGTCATTGGCTGAGGATGATAGGAGTTGTAGTCTAGAACATCTGGACAGCCAGAAGTTATGTACCCTTGAGCTACATTATATAGATAAGTTGAGGACAACCGAGGCTCCCCAGCCGTTGTTGAACTACAAGTATCCTGCATCCATTCAAATTAAAGCAGTGGTGGACAACGTGCAACTCTCTAGCTGCTGGACTGTCATTTGTACCATCATCCAACAGCTGGAGGAGGATGATGGGTATTGTAGTCAAACAAAGCTGGAGAACCCATGTTGCCAACTTCTTGTGCATTTCTGATTCATATGATTGTATGTTGCCTAACTCAGGCTTCATTTCTGGGCCCAGTGTTTTTTTTTTCGTTTTGTTTATTAAATGCTCTTGAAGTGGTATTGATGTTTTGTCTCAGTCTTCACAGCTGATAATAAGCTGTGTAAGGAAATACATACAGAGCAGGATGTTTTTCTCTATGCTGAAAGATTTGGATAAACTATGTGAATGGGTGGAAAAGTTGCAAATGATGTTTATCCCCTTAAGGACCATTGACGTGCCATCACGGCGGTCCTGCACTTTAGGATCAGTGACAGTCCTGGAATGTCATGGAGTTCAGGGCTCCCGGCGTGGCTCCACACCACTGCGGAAGCCCTGAAATGGAAGTGTAAAAAAAAAAAAAAAAAAGCCCCATGGTCCTCAAGTGCCGGCCGCACGTGTCGGTCCTTAAGGGGTTAATAAATATAAGATTATGTGTTTGGGTTGCAGAAACAAGCATGATACACTAATGGGAAACTGCTTAGGGAATCCTTGTGAGACAAATATTTAGGGGTACTCATAGACAATAGACTTCACAACTGTGTGCAGGGTCAGTCACCCAGTGCAAGAGGGGTAACCCCTCTTGTATGAAAAGAGGTATAGATGCACACAATGGAAATACAATTCTACATCTATATACATCCTTGGTAAGGAGTACATTTATGGCACAAGTTCTTAACCCCTTAGTGACCGGCCGCGTTCGCTGGCACTTAACACCCGCCGAACATTTTTTTTTTTTTCATTTTTTTTAAATGACTTCCAGGACATTCGTGTACGTCCTCTGTCCACCTGGGACATCCGCTCAGGGCGTACATGTACGTCCTCGGGCGGTAAGGGTTTAAAAAAACTTTGCTGTACTGGAAAAAGTAAAGAAATGCAATAATACTGATAAAAGGATTGGATTTGTTTATACAGAGAGACTAGCCAAAAAATACATCTGTGGAGTGATATGATTACTACTTACAAATATATTTAAGGTCGATGCAAAGAACTCTATGAGGAGTTATATTCTTAAAGGGGAACTTTCACCCCGCAATAACTTAAGGTTCACTTATTGCACACCTGGCGACTAGCTGCTTAGTAGCGCTAGTCGCCAGCAATATTACCCGGTTCTTCAGATATCGGCTTTTTGCCGATGGTGACAGGAGCAGGAAGCACGGACGTCTCTTCACAGTGACGTCCGTGCGCCTGCGCTGTCAGTCCCTTTTGCACCACACGGTGCAAAAGGGACTGACAGAGCAGGCGCACGGACGTCACTGTGAAGAGACGTCCGTGCTTCCTGCTCCTGTCACCATCGGCAAAAAGCCGATATCTGAAGAACCGGGTAATATTGCTGGCGACTAGCGCTACTAAGCAGCTAGTCGCCAGGTGTGCAATAAGTGAACCTTAAGTTATTGCGGGGTGAAAGTTCCCCTTTAATTAAAACTAGAGGAAAGTAGTTTTCAAATAAAAGAAATGCAATGATTTTTATATAGTAAGAGCAATACAGTTATTATTTGCCTCTGGATGCTGTGTTTCCAGATATGGTAGTTCCTTTCAAAAAGCAGCGGATATCTTTCTAGCTTAGTATGACACAGATAGTTGGTTTCAATGCAGATAGGATGTTGATCCAGGGAAATATCCATCTTCTTTTTGGAGTCAGGAAGGAATGTTTCTACCCATTTGGGGCTTAAAGGGATAGTAATACTTCGTTTTAACTTTATTTTATTTTGTAGGCATTAAAAAAAACATGAAGAATGATATGTCTTATCTCTCAAACCTTTATGGTTTAAGAGATATTCACAAGTTTCCCCCTCCCGCCCCTTTTACCTAGTGTAAGCCATCTCTTCTCAGATGTGAATCTGGTTGTAAGACCAGACAGATAACAGCAGGGGACAATCTTCTTTGTATGAGAACAATGAAAGCCCTTCCCCCCTTGACAAGTTTTTCTGCTTTTTCCCTTATCTTAATTGAAGATTGTCCCTCTCTGCAGTCTACCTGGGCACCTCCCTTCTGATGTGGCTGAACAGGGGGGGGATACTTTGCTTGTGAATATCTCTTAAACCATAAAGGTTTGAGAGATAAGACTTATATCGTTCTTCATGTTTTTTTAATGCCTACAAAATAAAATAAAGATAAAACGAAGTATTACTATCCCTTTAACTGGAAGTGTTTTCAGTAGAGTTTTTTTTTGCCTTCCACTGGATCAACAAGGGTGAAATGACAAAAGCTAAACTTGATGGGCATATTTGTGCTCTGCAATATGTTGCGTACCCCTCTGACATTTAAAGGGTTAATGAAAGTTTGGGAATCAGAAATTAATTGTAAGTATAGCGTCACTAGGGCACTGTAGAAACCAATGATTAGGTAGCAACTAGTATGGATACTACTAGCATATACTTCTAGTATTAGCCTTTGAAATTTTTAAAATGTGCAATTCCCAATTGGTTTTTATTCCTAGAAATTCTAATAGATAACTCATCGGAATACAAATATAACAAAAACATGGTTGTGAAATCAGCTAACAATAAATATTGTATTTGGCCCAAGATTTTCTGCAGTACTTTTCTGTGACCTAAATATATTAGGGCTTATGGAAAACAACAAAGTGGAGCGATTCCGGGATAAACCAACTACATTGTAGGTGACAAACAGCAATGTCCAATGTATAGGAGACCTCTCTGGCACTCAGAGGGTTAAAAGGCCCATTTAAGTCAATGGGCATTTTTATTTGTCTTCTGCCGTGCCATTGGTTCACTTGTTCCACAGTGGAGAGAATGTACAAATGTGACATTGCTTATCATTTGGTGTTGGATGCCAGCTCTTGCACTAGCATTATGGGATAGGAACTAGAGTAAGATGAACAGACATCCCTTTAACCCTTTGAGTGCCAGAGAGGTATCCAACACATTGCAAAGGGTTACATTCGGGGCAAATAGGAACATTTCATTCGTCTGGATTGCATGAGAATTGGTGCAACTGTGCAGTGTGTTTTTCATAAGCATCTTGCATTTCAAAGCATATCTGGTCACCTTACACCAGAGTAATATGGACAGATCACCATTTTTAATTCTGAATGCTTATCAGCTTCTGGTATTCAAAGCATACCACTTTAAATGGTTATCTGGTCACATTACACCAGAGCAGAGTTTCTCAACCACAGTCCTCAAGTATCCATTGCAAATTTTTGGAATTTCCCTGTCGCCTCTTTGTGATGAGGGATGTGCCTAGTCCATCACACAGTTCTGTTCTGTACGGAGGGGTGACAGTCCTGGCATGTCAAAGACTTCACAATCTCAGTGCACCTTAGGACAAGCTGTGATCATGCCGGGGTGGCTGTAACTGACTGCTCCAGGACCAGGGTCGACAGTTTCAGCCTTTCCTTGGTGAGCTGGTACATGTGATCGCTAATACAGAGATCACATGTGCTGGTCGAGCCAATTACAAAGGCAGTGTCAGTGTTCTCTGCCTCTCTCTTCATCATTGTGATTGTGAGAAAGAGAGAAGCAGAGAATAGAGCTCCCAATACCTCAAATGGCCAAAGATGAGGCACCTTTGAGGTACTTGGAGCAGAACTGGGCAGAATAACTTTAAAGAAAACAGTGTTTGATACTTTGACCCCTCAATTAATAAATAATTTAGAGCAAGACCAAAATATTTTATTTACACAGACAAATGTATAAACACATAAACTGAATATAAACAAACATTAATGTGAGTTTAATTGCTATGGATACACTTATATACACACCACACATTCTGATCTCCTAACAAAAGAGACACCAGAGTGGGAAAGCAGGACACTGGGATTTTTCTCCTAAGAGGGACAATACCACCAAAAAAGGGACATTTGGGAGATGTAAGTGTCTTTTCATACCTTTTATCCAGTCCCTATTAAAAATTTACCAATTGAGCACAGATAATCACAGGAAAACCTATAAAATTTGTCTGTTTTTATTCTCTTTTTCTTTATCATTAATCAAAGAAATGGGTTATACACATGAATGGGCCTACTTATGCTTAAAAAATGGTATATGATTTGTGTGGGTGGACTAAATGAATTAGAGGGAAAATACAGTTGAACAAAGGAGTACTAAAAATGCCAAAATTGCTCTTGTGCTCTAGTATAAAAAAGCCCTGGTCACCAAGGCGTTAGTTCAAGTGAACGAATCGGGATGAAAGATCCAGTGATTACACACCTGTGCTCAGACAGGAAGAATCAAAAAACCCGCACTGTTAGTAGCACTTGAGGTCTTCGGCTGATAAACTCCACACTAGAGCACATTGTGTTCAGTGTATACCAGAGAGCACACTCCACTGTTGTTCAGACTATGAGCAGGCCCAAAACACAAGTGCAATAGGCATGTCTGAGAACCTTCTTGTCACAAGCCACCAGAGTCCCATCCCACTAAGGTCTGTGGAGGGAATGTCCAAATGGTGTGGTTCACATTATAAAGTTAGAAGGGCTTAACTGAGTGGGATTTAGTTGGATTAGGGTGGGGGTTTTGCCTTTCAACCCCTTAAGGACCCATGACGGTCTTGGACAGTCATGGGTTGCTGTCCCCTTAAGGACCCATGACGGTCCAGTACCGGCATGGTTTAAATGATAGCAGTGTGCCTCCGTGCAAGACCGGGGAGTTTAGTCTCAGCCCTTTTTGCTTGTGCCGGTTCATGTAATCGCCGTAGCAACGATCACATGTACCGGCATTCTAAGAAACAGAGTCAACATACAAAGCATGCTGACTGAGTGTCTCCTCTACCTGTCTCCCTTGCTATCAAAGTAAGGGAGAGAGAAGTAGAGAGGAGACACCTAGTGGTAAAAGAAAATACAGCAGCTGGGGGTATTAATTAATTTTTGACCTGCAATGATATACTTTTTTTTTTTTTTTTTTTTTTTTTAAACACAACACACTTTTTTTTTTTTTACAAAAAAAATGTATTTAAAAAAAACAACATATCATTAAACAATATTGGAAGTGTGATTGTTGTGGAGCTATGTAATACACTTATACACACCGCCAAATGTCAGGGATAAAAAAGTGTCAAAATAGGGTGGGAAAAGGGACATGGGGATTTTCACCCAGGGGGGGACAGTGGCCACTTTAAACTGCGCATTTTGTAGGTATGACTGACTGGTCATACTTTTCACGCAGTCTCCATAAAAATTTAACCCTTTGTGCCCAATTGATCCCAAGAGAAAAAACAAAAAATTGTGTTTTTTTTACTTAATTTTTAAAAAAAATTTTTATAAAGTAATTGGTGGATTATCCACATATGTGGGGTATCAAAAGAAAGCCCTATTTGTGGTTAAAAAAACAGTATATAATTTATGGGGGTGGAATAAAAGACTTAGAGGAAAAGCACTGTTGAACAAAGACATAGTCAAAAAGGTCAGAATTGCTCCGGTCCTTAACCCCTTAAGGACTACGTGACGTACTATGACCGTCACAGTCCTTATACCCTTAAGGACCAGTGACGGTCATAGCACGTCACGTACGTTTTACTTACAGTGCTCTACCGGGAGCGCTGTAAGTAAAAATGGGGAGTAAAATTGATCGCTCCAAAACCGGAGCGATCTCTCTTAGGCCTCAAAGCGGCACGCCGGTACGCGTAACAGGTCACGTGTACCAGCGAGTCGGCAAGGATCAAAGCGGTCCTTAAGGGAATGTAACTTCCCTGGACCGCTGGTCCTTAAGGGGTTAAGGGAAAACGACCTCAGATTTTCCCAGTCCTTAAGGGGTTAATGGGCAGGATGGAGCACAGAGAAAAATAGAATTTGACAGTAGATAAGAACCATTCGGCCCATGTAGTCTGTCCATTTTTCCTACAGTAAAAACTATAAACCTTATTTGGCCCTTGGTTTTGTCTTATGTTCAGGACAGCCTTATGTGTATCCCATACATGCTTAACTTCCCACTGTATTAATCTCTATCACTTCTTCTAGTAGGCTACTCCACTTATCTGCCATTCTCTCAGTGAAGTAAAACTTTCTTACATTACACCTCAGCCTCTGATCCTCTAGTTTTAGACTATGACCTCTTGTCCTAACATTTCCAGGAGTAGGTGGCACTGACAGTTAGGTGGGTGGGGTTATCAGGGACCTCATCAAGCTCAGAGGATCATCCTCTATTCCCAGAGACCCGGTAATTATCTCTAAAACTGAAGTCTATGGGAAAGATATAAGGAGTTCTAAGGTATGCCAATAGCATGCACAAGGAAATATAGTATAATTATGACACTTTCTTCTGTGCCTTGTTAGCATAAAATAGTTGCAGAGACACAAAATGCTCCAGATTACCCACACATGTGTCCACTGCCCTCTCCTTGGTGCATGTTGCATTAAGGGAATAATTTTTGGTGTAGGTAGCTTTTCAAACTGGCGATAGGCAGATGTAGCACTAAGAACTTGGTTATGGAGCGGAATGTTATGACAACATTCCCACTAGTGGGTCTTATGTATAGAGACAATGTAGAGCGATTGTGGGACAAACTGGTGATAGGCGGATGTAGCACTAAGAACTTGGTTATGGAGCGGAATGTTATGACAACATTCCCACTACTGGGTCTTATGTATAGAGACAATGTAGAGCGATTGTGGGACAAACTGGCTGCAGTTCCTGTTGATTTAGATGGGATTTTCAATCCCCTGAATGCTAGAGAGGTCTCCAGCGCATTGCTGTTCAATACATTGGCGACCTCTCTCAAGCGCTCAAGGGGATAAAAGTTTAAATAAATATGAAATTTGGCTATTTTTATTCTTCCCCTGCAGTGCAGCTGGTCTGCTCCAGGACTGATGAGGAATTATGCTGGTACATAAGGGCCACAGATGGTTGCTACCCCATGCTTTTAAGCATTCCTTACTCGCCAGATTCATAAAAGAGTGCTGAGAGGGGGTTGGCTGCACAAAGCATTACTTAATACATTAAAGTGATATATATGTCTAATTGAAAATGTAAATTGGAAATTAGATTTCTTAATTAATAAGAGTCCGGTAGACAAATATGTTTTACTGGGTTCACTATGAAAATGTCGCCTTGTACTGGGTGACGTTCACAACAGCGCATTAAACAAGATGCCTTGTACCTGTCACATGCATGAAAAGGGCGAGATTCTCATGTCGCAGGCTAAAGCGATGTATTTAAACTAAGTGAGACTCATGGTTCCATCATTACTTGTGACTTTAGGACACGAATTGCCAGCAAGATGTGCCATTTGGTTGCTGTCCTCACAGCTTCTATGCTGTTATCCTCCTCAACCTGGAGCACTCCACCTTCAATGTAACGCTGATTCATATGACCCATACACTGGTTATGTCTTCACATAATCCAGCAATGAATCTTCAGTGCCGATGGCAATCAAACATTGATGAGGAGTGCTCCAGGTGGCGGAGGATAACAGCATAGAAGCTGTGATGTGTGTGAGATTCTCACGTAGCCCTTTTCATGCTGACAACATGTACAAGGTGACATGTTTAATGCGCTGTTGTGAACGGAGACGTTTCAAATGGATACTGTTTTATTGTTCCTGCTAATTTTTCAGTAGGTTTCAGTGCATGTGATCCTAGAAAGGTCTACAGTGAATTGGAAGCAGTGGTTTGGAGACTTTTGAGACGACTTTAACCCTTTTGGGTACACAACACATTGTTTTGCAGTGCATTGTTTACCCCTCTGGCACTCAAAGGGTTAACATCCAGGTGGTTAATATAGGCTTCAAGCTTAAAGAGATAGTATTACTTAAAAATTAATATCCCTCATATTGTAGCCCTTAATAAACTGAGTTAAATTACACCAGCTGCATCTCTCAAACCTTTACGGTTTAAGAGATAGCCGCTTTCAAAGTTTCCTCTCCCCTGCTGTCAGCATTCTGCTGCCAGCAGGAGAATATCGTCTCTGAATCAAGAGGAGGCTCTTCAGCAGAGCCGATAACTCGATATAGAAGGAAAAATGATTCATTGACACAGTCTTCTACGTGTGCATGGTATCCAAGCACATGTAGAAGACTGTTTCAGTGAATAATTTTTACTTCCATAACGAGATATCGGCTCTGTTTAAGAGCCTCCACCTGTCCCGGGACCAGATTCCCCTGCTGGCAGCAGAACGCTGACAGCAGGGGAGAGGAAAGTTTGAAAGCGGCTAGCTCTTAAACCATAAAGGTTTGAGAGATGCCAATGGTGACAAAATATATTTCTCTGTCGTACAATACAGGTCACTGGTAACTTTGGGTAGGCGATCAGCCCCTTTAAGTAGGCAGGAACAATTCTGAGAAGTGACTGCTGGGTGAAGCCTACCTCTCCTTAGCTTACAGCTAGCCAATCCCCATCCAGTAAGATTTGTTCCTTGGTCAAGACACAAGGCTAGAGAACGGTTCTGCTATAGTTTTAGCTTTTTTATTATTTTACTATTAAATATGGGATACCACCATGAGGCGGATTACCATGACTGACAATTCCCATCACCCAAATGTGGATAGCTCAGTTTACCAGGTGCTTTTGTGGACCTAAGCCCTGGGGGAAAAATCTTGGCTGCAAGTTCTTTCCTCAGGAGTTGCCCACTGAGGCTTCTTCTTGATATATGGTAATCTGAAGATAGAAAACCTACTAAAAAGGTGAGCACCCTTTGAGTGCTGAGGTTCACATGTCCCATGCTTCCCCTCCGCACAGTCAATTCTCAGAATCGTTGCTGCCTACTTAAAGGGGCTGATCGCCTACCCAAAGTTACCAGTAACCTGTGTGGACTAAGAGAAAAGGATTTAACAGGTAAGACTAAAATCCTCTTATTGTAGGGTTTATCCTCCTGAGTAAAACAAGGGCATTCTTACTGCTGAGAGGTATTTTATTGAAATGTTATTGCAGCGCAAACAAAATATTTTAGGGGTAGTATTTCAATGGCCTGAAATTTAACAGTGGCGCTGTTGCTACACTATCCTATGGAGATTTATGGTCAACTGACCAGAGCTGTACATAGGATGATGTATAAACAGCGCCACTGTACAGTTTCAGGCCACTTTGATACTGCACCTTAAAAATTCAAGTTTTAGCTGCACTAACTTTTGAATAAATGAACTCTCAGCAGTGAGAGTGCCCTTGTTTTACTCAGGAGGATAAGCCCTTATATGTATGTTTTATATGTTAAGTGTTACTATCCCTTTAAAAAATAGTGTAGGTTTTCATGATTTCCTCCAATAAACAATTAATGATTGTTCCACTTGTCTTGTTTGTATTACTTTAACCCTTTGAGTGCCAGAGGGGTATGGGTACCCCTTCGGAACTCAAAGGGTTAACTGAACCTTCCCTGTAACCAGGGGCATTTATGAAAAATGTATATTTCAGGGCTGCACTGAAATGTAATCAATCCTGTGTAGTGCCTCTTTTTCAAATGTGCCCCTAGTTAAAGATAATTTATTGAGCTATATCTATTCATGAGAGAGTATCCTCATAGGGACAGTAAACACTAGATGTCAGACTGCAGAAACTAAAGGGCATGCTGACATGAACCAATTAGAAAATAAGGCACTTAATCTAAATGCTTACCTTGTAGATCTCCTGATTCCTATAAAATGTTGTAGTCTTCAGGCTGTCAGACTGACCTGATTCTGCAGGATCTGAGCAGGGGAAAACTTCCTCCCTGCTCAAACCCCATACTTCAAAGTAGGCATATTTACATTGCACTTTGGAGTATGGGTAGATGGACTATATGATTTCGGCATGAGTGTTCCTGATCAGACTTTGTAGAATTGTACCAGGACTTTAGCCTGAAGATGCTGACAACACCCAAACCTTTAGGAACTCACTGATAGATAAGGAGATCAACAAAGTAAGTACTTTGTTTAAACACTTTATTTACTATTCACTGGGTTCAGGACAGCATGTTCCTTAACTTAAACAAACTTCACATGAAGGTGAGTGTGAACTGGCACAAAGAATAGAGGTGTGTGTGTGATGGTAGACAGAACAGATGCGTGTGTAGGGCTGGTTATAGCTGTGTGCTGATAGGTAGAATAAGATGTGTGTGGGGATAGGTAGAATAGATATGTGGTGTAGTAGATAGGATACATGTGTGTGGGATTAGATAGAGTAGATGTGTGTGGGGATAGGTAGAATAGATGTATGTGTGGATAGTTAGAATAGATGAGTGTGGGGATAGGTATAATAGATGACTGTGGGGATAGGTATAATAGATGAGTGTGGGGATAGGTATAATAGATGTATGTGAGGATAGGTAGAATAGATGAGTGTGGGGATAGGTAGAATAGATGTATGTGGGGATAGGTAGAATAGATGACTGTGGGGATAGGTATAATAGATGAGTGTGGGGACAGGTATAATAGTTGTGTGTGGGGATAGGTATAATAGATGAGTGTCAGGATAGGTAGAATAGGTGTGTGTGGGGATAGGCATAATAGATGTGTGTGGCGATAGGTATAATAGATGTGTGGGGATAGGTAGAATAGTTGTCTGTGGGGATAGGTATAATAGATGTGTGGGGATAGGTATAATAGATGTGTGTGGCGATAGGTATAATAGATGTGTGGGGATAGGTGGAATATATGTGTGTGTGGATAGACAGAATAGATATGTGGGTAGGTAGAAAGCATACATGTGTGTGGGGTTAGACAGAGTAGATGTGTGTGGAGGTAGGGAGAACAGATATGTAGGGGGTAGATAGAATAGAAATATGGGGGGGTAGATAGAACAGACGTGTGTGGGGTTAGATAGAGTATATGCTTTGTGGGGGGGTTAGAAAAGATGTCTTGGGGTAGATGTAATAGATGTGAGGAGGGTAAATATAATAGATGTAGAGGAGTAGATAGAACAGATGTGTGTGGGGGGGATAGATAGAATAGGTGATGGGGTATAGACAGAATAGATGTGTGAAAGGGATAGACAGATATATTTATAGGTAGGTAGGTAGATAGATAGATAGATAGATAGATAGATAGATAGATAGATAGATAGATAGATAGATAGATAGATAGATAGATCTAAAAGGGATATTACAAGGGACTTTACAAGGCACTCCTCAATGGATACAGTGAGGGACTACAGTGAGGAAATTTAAGCATACATGGGTTAGGTATAAGACTATACTGAACATAAGATAAGACCAATAAAGTTTCCATTAAATTCTATGTTTCTATGTGAATTTTGCACTTACTGAAACAGCTGATCAGCTGAGGATCGCCTTATGAGTCCTTTGTTTACCTGAATCAACTGATTGGTGGATACCCCACTGATCAGCTGGTCTAGTAAGTGCAGAACCAAAGAGAAGCTGTTATATTTAAAAAAAAAACTCTTGCTTGACAAATGAAATGTGCCAATGGCTTTCATTTTCTAACCCTTTCAATGTCACATTGTTGTGCAATGCACATCCCTATGGCAAGGAAAACATTAGAAGAGGGCAGCAGGTTGAAGAAGTTGGGGCTGTGCATTCTGACAGCGTAGACATCTGTCGGAGCTTAGTGCACATGGCAGCATGCCACAGTGACATATAGACATACCCACAGGAATATGACAATGGCTCATGAAGCTGCATTTCAGTGTGCAAATGAACCATTGACAAATTAGTCACTGCAAAATTATTTGCGGCGGATTCACAGGCATGTGATAGCAAAGATATCATAATGCATATATCAAGGTGTATTAGAAGCAAAAACTCCATCGTATCACCATCTTGGCCCCCTGTTAACCCTTAGTTTCATCTTCCCCCACCTCTACATGCTTCCTATAACCTCTATTACACTGCCATCAATTCACTGACTATTCCAATCCAATGCATTGCGTACCCCTCTGGCACTCAAAGGTTAAAGCTTGTGTTTTATGCCCAGAATAATTTATTATAAACTAGTGTAAAAGTCTGTGTACATAGGCCAAGGTCCTGGTGATGTTAACCTCTCTGACACTCAAAGGGTTAAGAGGTCAGTCCTGCTCTGCGTCCTGCACTGTAGAGACTTAATGAAAGCACAAAATGCTTCCCAGCACAGAACTCCCAGCATTCCGCACAAAATGCTCCCAGCACAGAACTCCCAGCATTCTGTGCTCCCAGCACATAACTCCCAGCATTCCATGCTCCCAGCATTCTGTGCGTTAAGACTCTACTCTGTACTGAGCATGACGGCTTCTGACAAACATTCTAGCGAATTATTATATAAGATGCTCTGTTCAACACCAATTAGCTGTATGTTAATACTGGAAGCTCAAGGCTGTTCCCAAGATAAAGATCTTGGCTATTTAAAATTAGAAATGTAATTTACATTAACATGAGCAGGGTTGATGATTAATATTCTGCTTATTATTGTGATGGACCTTAACCCTTTGACTTCCAGAGGGCTATGCAATGCATTACTTTAGTAGATACTGCAATGTTAACAAACTACATCCATCATTGGAAACAATGAGAACATTCCTTTTGTACAGACAAGAGAAACAATTGTAGTGCAAAAGCAAAATATGCAAATTCAAACTGATTTAACCCTTTAAGGACCAGAGGGGTATGCAATGCATTGCTTAGAAATGCGTGGCACGCTCCCCGGTCCTTAAGGGGTTAAGCGGGACATTTAATCCTCTGAATGCTATGGAGAAGTGTAGTGCATTGCTTTGTAATGCAGTACAGCCCTCTCTAGCATTCAAACATTTAGATACGTCAGACCTTACGTGTAAGTGAAGTGAAAGGGGAGCAATTCTGGGGCAAACCAACTTTAGAATGGGGGTGCAAAAAATATTCTAATATAGTGTAACACGGATTTTAACTCCTTGGTTGCTGAAGAGGTCTCAGATGCATAGATATACAGTGTGTGTGGGGGGGGGGAGGACTCTCTAGCATTGGAGGGGTTAAAAATGCCCTTGCTTTATATGATGCATTTAGTTTGCCTCATAATTGCTCAACCTCTTCTTTATATATAATGTCCATGGACTAATCAAAGCTTTTTAAATCATTTTTATTATTTGTTTTATGAAATACTTACTCTTAGGTCACACTTAAAGGAGAAGTAACACATCCTAATATTAACCCTTTGAGTGCCACAGAGTATTCAATGCACTGCCTGCCCCTCTGGCACTCAGAAGAGTAACCCTCTCTGGATTTGGGCCTTGGTTTAAGAGATAGCATTTGCAGGCCTTTATGGAGGCTATGTGCATGGAGGCAGACCTGACTATACCAGGGAACTCTCCGGATCTGCCCGGGTGCTCCAGCTTTTAGAGTGAATTACTGGATCTCTGGGGTCAGAGGCTCTTTTTCTGATTCCCATGGTAAAACTGCCCTGTTCTGCCTACTCCCCACCCAGTTCTGCAGTTTTCAGTGTACACTCAGCCTTCTCTCCTTCCAATCCCGCCCACCCTGATTAAGCCCTGCCCATATTATGATGTGAATCACATCATTTGGCCATTTCCACCCCAGGTCTTCCTGGTACTCCAGGGGTTGGGGATAGTAATATTCCCAGGTATGGACATGACAGTTGCTAACAGGACAATTGTTCATTTTGTTGAACAAGAACAAGCCTTGAACTGTTCACTGGAGCCATGGGAACACTGGGCTGTATTTACTGGGTTAACCCTTTGATTGCCAGAGGGTTACACAATGCATTGGTTTGCAATGTGTTGCTTACCCCTCTGGCACTCATAGGGTTAAAGAGGTGCAATTCTGGAGAGAGCTGCACCAAAGGGAAGAAGTGAAACTTTCCATTGATTTAAATGGGGATTTTAACCCCCTGAATGCTAGAGACGTTGAGATCAAATTTATTTGAGGCCTCTCTAACAATCAAAGAGTTACTAGTTCTATTAAAATCAATGTGAATTGATTATTCTGTATTTGTTCCCAGTGGTGCAGTTGGTTTGCTCCAGAGCTACAAATCTTTGGCCTATTGAATCCAACCCTTCGAGTGCAATGGGTAGCCAACAGATTGCTTAGCAATGAGTCAGATACACTCTAGCACTCAAAAGGGTTAAATGGGGATTTTAACCCTTTGAATGGGAATTGTGGACTCCCCAGAGGGGAGTCCTGTCGTGCTGATGGGGAGAGAAAAATGACACGATTCATGTAAAAAAGGGGGCGGGGCTTGATATACAAAAACAAAGTAGAAGGAATAGGCTGTGGAAGGAGGAGAAGTGGGCGGAACAGACTGGAAAGGAGCAAAAGTGGGCAGAGTTTGTTTAAGAACTCATCACATCCGGAGAATCAGCCTCTGCACCGGCAACCCAGTAATTAGCAGCTAAAACTGAAGTGTCTGGGGCAAATACAGAGAGTTCCCAGCTATAAGTGTGAAGGAATGCGTTGCAGACCATTCCAGCATTCACGGGGTTAAAAAAGGCCAATTTAAATCAATGGGGATTTTCAGTTTCCTCCAGAATTGCACCTCTTTAAATTTATGAATAAGGCCAAATGTTTGTTGGCATATTTTCCGGCTCTCCTTAACCCTTTGAGTGCCAGAGGGGATGGCAGTGCATTGCAGAGCAATGCATTGTGTACCCTTGTGGCATTCAAAGTGTTAATGTTAGGGTGCTGCAGGTGGTCTACTGGGCCCCCCCGCAAATCTAATCTGTTGGGCCTGAGAATGGTGCAGTGATAACTGTACTGCACATGTAAGTGTGCGTCTGACTCAGTCTATATATCACTGTGACAGCAGCAATGTCTGATCTTGTTTGTAACAGCTGCAGGAACATGAGAAGGGGGATATTGAATGAATTCTGGTAGGGCTGGCGTGGTACGTTTCAAGACTACTTAGAAACATTGCGTGTGAACCTAGAGCTCGGCTTGAATTGACTATCAACCCCTTGAGGACATTTGTGGTTCTTAAAGGGTTAAGCTTTGGCAGGTGATGGTGAGCATAGAAGTGACAAAAATTCCTTTAAAATACAGAGGCTGATGTTCTGTGGTAAAGAGTTGTAATTCTGGGACAAACTAAAGGCAGGGACCGAAAAAAAACCTGGATTACATTTCCGTTCAGAACAATATTAAGGCTGTTATTCACAAATTTCTCAGTAGCCTGCAATGGGAATATGATAAAACCATCAAGAACACACATCAACTGCAATTTAATCTAGGCCATAGACTCCCATTAACCTCTCTGGCACTCAGATCCATGTAAACATTTTCAGATAATGAAATGTCAGTGTCCAGAGCTATAGCAGTTATGAGCATATCTAGTAATCCTAGTTATAAGGAGTGAGAGAGGTCTGTGATCGAGGAGGTGTGTTAGAGAGGGGGATGTGAGACAACACTGAAAGAGTGAAGTGTGAGAGGTATCTTGTGTGTGTGAGAAATAATGGTGTGTGTGTGAGAGAGTGTGTGTGTGTTTTGTTCTACAATAATCTTTGAATGAGACATCTCCAACCTCACTCAGTGAGTTAAAGTCCTGTTTAAATCAAAGGAACACAAATATCTAAAATGATCTTTGGATCCTTGGATGCTAAGGCGGTCACCAAGGCATTGCTTTGCAGTCATCCAGTGGGTTAATATAGGGACTGATAAGCTAGTGAAAATCATGTAGTAGTATCTCTAGCATCCAGTGAGTTAAGCCTTTGAGTGCGCAACACAATGCGTTGCTTACCTTCTGGCACTCAAAGGGTTAATATAGGGGCTGTTAGGCTAATGAGAATCGTGCAGCAGTATCTCTTATACACAACAGGTATACTGTTACTAATACTGACAGGTAGGATTTCTGTTAGGTTAGAACAATGAAAGCATGTCATCCTAAATGCATGCTATTGTTCTGTACTTACTGAGGCTGCACCTGTGTATTGATTGAGTATGATCACTTAACAAGTGGAGATTTGCTGCACTTTTATGAAAATTATATAGAGTACCTCAGGGGTAGAAAATGTTTTTCAGCTGTGGACTGCAATCCCCCCCCTTGGTGCACAGCCAGCCCAATGCCTGATTGGGAATGAATGGATTTATACTCCCCCAATAGATGGAGTGCTAACGGTTGTCTATGCCTGCACCACATAACGTGACAATACTGGATTCCAAAATAGAATGTTGGCCTCCTTACCTCTTCAGCTATTGGTAGACACTGCACTGCACATCCCTTTGGCATTCAAAGTATTAAAGGGGTTCTCTCACCTAAATTAATTAAAGTAGCTTTTATCTGAATCGTCCCTTGGCTTGAATCTTTGATTTTGTATTTATATATATATATATATATATATATATATATATATATCTGTGATCACAGTGCCCTGTGTAGCTGGAGAACCACCAGTGTTCACCACATATACAATCAATCGTGTCGCTATAATCCTCATCTCGTTTAGTGTACCGAGCAAAAACCCAACAGATACAACCATAGGAGAGCGCTACCACTGACTGTATATAAAATATACTCTTTATTACCAATACACAAAAAACATATAGCAACAAAGCGATAAAAATACAATGCAATAAGTACATATACTGTTTTAAAGAGCTTAAATATAAAATACGTACAGCTCCGGAGCTATAATAATGATGGTGTACTTAAAATAATGGAAAAATGTGTTACTGCAGCTGATCACACTAAAAACAATGCCCAAGGGATACTACCAGTTGAAACAGTGTAGCAATTTCATAGAAGAGTAGCAGTTGTAATGTTTCACTTGTGCAGTGTTTAAAGATCTTATCTACATAGAGTGCTAGGATAGTACACAGGCAGCTGTTTGATAATCAGTGCTTCTTCCACTAGTAGACTCTCCCTTTTCATTAAATTATGGACTACTGCCCTTCAGCCAGACCACTAATATGGCAACAAAGGATTATTTCCCAAAAAATCTATATGTTACCTCCAATGTTGGGTCCACCGGTGCAGTGTTCTGCGTCTCTCTTTCACTAACCGCGGGCAGAGTAACCAGCTCCCATCTTCCTCTATCTCCGCATCGCACTCTGTATATATATATATATATATATATATATATATATATATATATATATATATATATATATATATATATATAAATATATATATATATATATGTATATATATATATATATATATATATATATATATATATATATAGCTGTATTCTCTGAAATATTAGCTTTTAAAGTGAAGCCCATGCGTCAGTGCCTATTCTTGCACTCAATCATTGCCTATACAATGACCTGGATGTGCATTAGCAAGAGAGCGAGCCAGGTCACATGCCACAATCCTCCATCATTGGAGGAGGAGGGAAGAAGGCAAGTCTTGGGGAGGGGAACAGACAAAGGTTGACCGGATGCGGCACAGGCCTGTACACAAAGGATGTTACGGGCTTCACTTTAAACGCTAATACCGTAAAATCTCAGGTATAATACGCACCTGTGTATAATACGCAGGTGCATATTATACCAAAGATTTTAGGGGAAAACAAGAGTGCTTATGTATAATACGCACCCTTGTCTTCCCCCATGCTAAAATTTTTTTTTAAGGCTTCCCTCCCTCCCTCGGGCCAAAACCACAGCCAAACCAAGACTTACCTGGTTCAAATTTAACTCCCCACTGAAGTCCGCATCTCTCGCATTGATGAAAGGCAAAATACAAAGCTTCCCAGTGGGCGGCATGCTTCCATTTGCTGCCCGCTTCCTTTAGTGGGCTTTCGGGACCTTCCGCCTCCAGCCAATTGGCTGTATCTGCCAACCCTAACTTTTTTTTTTTTTTAAACTCTTATGTATAATACGCACCCCCCACTTCACATATGGTGAAGTGCGATAAAATTGTGCGTATTATACCCGAGGTTTTACGGTATCTCCAAGAATATAACAGTATATATAAAAAAAAATACAAGATCAAAAAATCAAGCCAAGGGAGGATTAAGGCTACTTTAATACAGATAAGAGATCCCCTTTAAAGCATCAGTAACTATATTGCGGATCTCTATGCCACATATCGGCAAATTGCCCTATGGTAGCCCCAGAGGAAGCCGTGATTGAGCACAGCGAAACGCATTGGGCCGTTTCACAGGGAAATTTGCTAGTGTGGGGCATTGAGATCAGCAATATATTTATCCATACACAAGCTTGTGTAATAAGAATGCAAATACTATACTTCCTTTACTCTATACATTATATTCCTTTCTGATGTGAATTAGGGATTTAGCATTAAGTACTTATGGCCGTATGTTCAAAAGAAAAGTGGAGGAGTTCCGGGGCAAACCATTTCCACTATGGGGAGAACTAAAAATTCTCATTGATTTAAATGGGCCAATATGAGTGTAAAGCGCTGCGTAATCTGTGTGCGCTATATAAATAAAGAATTATTATTATTATGGTGACTTTAACCCCTTGAATGGTAGAGAGGTCTCTAATGCATTGCGAAGCATTGCGCACGCCTCTGGCACTCCAAGGGTTAAAACATATTGCCATGTATATTAAGTGGAACCGAGGGATTAAACAAACATTTTCCTTTAAAAAATAGTTTTAAACCGTGTTTCATGTTTCCAAGCACGTCCTAAACCAAACTGTCTCCTCCACAAATGCATTGCATATAATTAGCTTCACGAATGATGCGTTAACCGGCCTGAAAATATGTGTTCCTGTTTCGTTAACTCCACAGACATAAGGAATCTGGGCCTGTGAGTTCTGGAGAGAATCGCAGTGCACAGGAAATTCCAGCTAAGCAAACCGGGAGTTTCCAGGGAAACCTATTCCATTGGCATCATTAAGGAACGCCAGCTATAATTTATCTCTTCTAAACACAAATGACTTTGCTTAACTTGCAAGCTTTTTAAGCTGGATAACCCCAAAGAATCTTGCAGGCACTGGAATTCAATGTGAAATTGCCATAGTTTTAACACTTTAAGCATCAGACGGGTATGCAACACATTTCAAAGCAATGAGTTGAATATCCCACTAGCCCTTAAAGGGTTAAATATAGGAAAAATATCTTCACACATTGTACTAAAAAACACAATTTAAGACTAAATGTATTTTTTATACTAACAGGTCTGTTTAAAGTGGAACTATGTTTTGTAGTTTTATATAGAATTTCAGAACTGACTATATATAATATGTGTATGTGTATATATATATATATAGCAGGCTCGTTCCTAGTTGACCATTAGGATTTGTCACCTCAAGGGCAAAAGGGGAATCCAGCACTGGATCCCTTGCTCACGATGCCTAGAGACATCAGCTACACCACACTGATGAGGCCCAACAGGGCTGCTTATCGTGTTCAGAGACGAATTGCCTGCCATTTAGTGGCTGGACTGCTGTAAGGGCAGGACCAGTATGATGTGCTTTAGGATATTTCCTCTCTGTGAAAGGCATTAGTGGGCTAAAAGAGACTGCACCCTGGGTAGGACACCACTCCTAGAGAGCCTGCAAATTTATATTGCAGGCTCTTTCCTAGTTGAGCGTCTCTGACTGTTTCCGCCTCCTTAAGGAACGCGCTACTATCTAAATTTAGGTGTTTGGTGGTGTCTGGCTTGCGACTTGGGAGACCAGACCAGAAGTGCATTACTTTATGGGGTGTCGAGTTACCATCCATTTCTAGCTATTTACAATACCAGTGATTGTGGTTATACATATTAGGCTGGCTAGTACACTCTACATATTCTATACCAGAGGTTCTCAACCCGTGCCCTCAGTGGCCACTAACAGGCCAGGACTTAGGAATTTCCCTACTAGAACACAAGTGTGTTGATCAGAGGCTCAGTTGTATTGATTAACTCACCTGTGCTTTAAAAGGTAATTCTAAAATCCTGGCCTGTTAATAGCCACTGAGAGCACAGATTGAGACCCACTGTTCTATACTTTCCTCACACTGGTGTTGGACGACCATCTGTTATTGTACTGACTTCTAGTAGGTTTTGTTTTTTTTACTTTTCTATTATAAAATGTAATAAAAAGCTTTGTTAAAAAAAAAAAAAAAATGTTGCAGGCCAAAGGATGAGAAACAAGGGTATATGTGAACTGTAAAGCATTGAAAATGTATACATATAAAATCAGTGAGGTTTGATGGGCCATGCTTTTGAGCATGTTCCATCTGCCTAATTATGCATGTCACGTTTAATGCAATTGATCTTTCTATATCTGTTTCTATTAAAGATCAGACCACTGGAGTTTGAATTCTGTGCTACCTCACAGTCCTCAGCCTATCTCTGTTCAGGGGGATAATTCACATTCTTATGACCTGTTCTGTATTTCTGAATTCGAGATTACATGTTAATACAATGTTATGGTATATTGTTTTTCATAGTGTGGCACTATAGATAGAATTTATATTAAAAATTAATATTAATTGTGCATTTTTGTCCCCATAGGGATTCAACGCTTTTCATAGTTTCAACATAAGAGCTATTAAAATAAAGAGAAAATAGGGCACTATCTTATTACTTGAATAGAAAATGAAGTATAAATGAATACTAATGAGCACTGCACGTTGGATTATGGCAGAATGTTGTCAACCAAATGCCTGGATAAGCAGAAAAATCTGTTTTTTAAAAAACTGTGTTTCTGCAAGGACAGGCCACTTACTGTGAGTCTCCCTCCCACACACACACAAATATACACGTACACACAAATATACACAGAGACATACACACACACACACATACACACACGTACACACAAATATAGACACACACATACACACAAATATACACACATACACACACACACATACACACACACACAGACATACACACACACACACATACACGTACACACAAATATAGACACACATATACACACACACGTACACACAAATATACACACACACATACACACACACACATACACACAAATATACACACATACATATACACACAAACACACACGTACACACAAATATACACACATATATATACACACACACGTACACAGATATATATATATTATATATATCCTATATAATAACTCGCTAAATTGTGTGTAACGCACAAGATGCGCAGTAGACACTGCTGCTCATGCTGCAGTCATGTGCAGTAGACACTGCCCGCGCCGCGGCTGATACAGAGCTGGGCGCTCCGAGGGAGCGTCCAGCTCTGTATCAGCCGTTGCGCGGGCAGTCTCTACTGCACGTGACTGCCCCACGACCGGGTGGCAGTGGCACTGTGGCCTGTGTAAAGGGCTGTTCAACTAGTATATTTTTATATATATATATATATATATATATATATATATATATATATATATACACACACACACATATACTAGGGTGACCACCTGTCCCTGATTACCCAGGACAGTCCCTTATTTTGAATGTGTGTCCCTTGTCCCTGATGACAACTTCTTGGGACAATAAAAAGTCCTGGAAAAAAGACTCCAGAGCAAAGAGATCTAAACACTACAAGGAGAACACCCCATTGCCTACTGTAACAGGAAGTGATGCCTCTGCTGGACTACAAGAAAATGGCCTCCAGACAGATCGCTAAACACTAGAGAGAATGGAGCCTTCATCCTGATATCAAACAGGAGCTGCAGTACAATTCTGTAGTAGTATAAGGCTAGTCTAAGGGGATGAAGTACCTGTTCTTGTAGTCCACCACAGTCATCACTTCCTGTCACAGCAGTCAAAGGGCAGTTCCCCCAGTAGTGTTTAGAACTCTGTGGTGCGCCAGATAAAGAGCAGGCAGTGTACTTATGTCTGGTGATGTACAATTACCTCTTCCGCATTACTGCACTAAAGCCGAGAACAAGTACTCTGCTGCTCTCATCTCTGCAGTGTCCCTGAATGGCAGACTGGATATGTGGTCACCCTAACATATATACATACACACATATATACACACGCATACACACACACACGCGCAGACATCACATACACATTTACAGAGTCTCAAACACACACACATATCACTCACTGATATACACAAAATACAGACATACAAAAATGAATGTGTCAGCAGTGAAATTTTAGGAATGCTGGCTCCTGGAATTTTTCCTCTTATATTAATTTTAGGTTTTAGTTTCCCTTTAAAGGGATAATAATGTTTCATAATAACAGCAGTTCTAATTAATCATCATAGGATTTGGACTTTGGAGAGTGTAATTTCAATTCTGTCAGAGTTGTAGGTCAAGAGTAATTCAATGACAAAGTGTCCCCCTCCCGCTCCTTTTACTGATGTAACACTGTTCAGCCAGATCAGAAGGGAGGTGCCCAGGTAGACTGCAGAGAGGGACAATCTTCAATTAAGATAAGGGAAAAACCTGAAAAGCTTGTCAAGGGGGGCAGGGCTTTCATTGTTCTCATAAGAAGAAGATTGTCCCCTTCTGTTATCTGTCTGGTCTATGGACTGCATTCCACATCTGAGAAGAGATGGCTTACACTAGGTAAAAGGGGCGGGAGGGGGAAACTTTTCTTGTGAATATCTCCCAAACCATAAAGGTTTGAGAGATAAGACTTGTATCATTCTTCATGTTTTTTTTAATGCCTACAAAATAAAATAAAGATAAAATGAAATATTACTATCCCTTTAAGTACAGCTGCTTTAGAAAATTGTTGGGTTTTTATATCAAGTTTTATTGGTCCTAGAATATAATACTTGCCCATAGTAATACACTGACTTTAGGAGAGATATTAAAAGTTTGGATGCTCAGGCTTCCTGGGACCTTTCTAGTATCCAATGGGTTAAAGTTATATTTTGAACAGATAATTTCCCACATTAATTGCGTAGTTATCACTCAACTGAGATGTATAGCATTTAATTTATTATCCTAACATCAAATCTGTTTATGTGTAACGTGTTACTGAGCAGGTAATAACTATTTACCCAGGGCATTACATTTAATTTAATTGCTTATTTTGTCGCTGGATTATGAAAGCATTGGGCTCTTGCACAACTCATGAAAGGCAAAGTGCCAGCTATGTAAAGTATATACTGTAGAGAGGAAGGTCTGCCAGCAGGCACAATAGTGAAAGTAAACTGTTACTCATCATATATTTTCCACCTCCCACTTCATATTGTGTTGGCCGCTGTTCAGTTTTTTGGTTAATAGTTGTTGTCAGAGAACTGATTCGGCAATGCTAAGGTTCATTACATATCATTAGCAATTTATGAACAATCCAGACATGGGTTCAACAATTGGCAGCGTCTGTGTTAACCTTTACTCTGCTAACAATGGGGAAGATGCACTAAGTAAAGAGATGCAATCCTGGAGCACATCAACATGGGGAAGACAAAGGACAAGCCCCACTGATTTATCCCTATGAGCGCCAGACAGGTTGAATACTTCTCTGGTACTGCAAAGGTTAAACAGACCAGGTGCATTATGTACTAAGGTGTGATAAAGTGGTGTTAAACATAGGAACTTTCCGGATTTGACTCCTGTTTTCACACACTGCAGAGGCTGATTCTCCGGATGTGGGGAGTTCTACCGAAACTCTGTCCACTTCTGCTCTTTATCATTCTCTTCCTCCCTCCCCAGCCTATTTTTATCATTTTTTTTTCATTCCTGTTAAAGGGATAGTAATGTTTCATAATAAAAGCAGCTCTAATTAATCATTATAGTGTTTGGACTTTGGAGAGTGTTATTTCAATTCTGTCAGAGTTGTAGTTCAAGAGTAATTCAATGACAAAGTCTCCCCCTCCCGCCCCTTTTACTGATGCAACACTGTTCAGCCAGATCAGAAGGGAGGTGCCCAGGTAGACTGCAGAGAGGGACAATCTTCAATTAAGATAAGGGAAAAACCTGAAAAACTTGTCAAGGGGTGCAGGGCTTTCATTGTTCTCATAGGAAGAAGATTGTCCCCTGCTGTTATCTGTCTGGTCTATGGACTGGATTCTACATCTGAGAAGAGATGGCTTACACTAGGTAAAAGGGGCTGGAGGGGAAACTTTGCTTGTGAATATCTCTCAAACCATAAAGGTTTGAGAGGTAAGACTTATATCATTCTTCATGTTTTTTTAATGCCTACAAAATAAAATATCCCTTTAAGCCCTGCTCCCCACTCGTGGTTAAGGCCCACCCCATTTTGATGCAATTCAAGTCGTTTTTCTCACCCCTTCGACACACAGTACTTCCTTCCGGGGAGACAACACATCAAAGTTCCCAGGTATGGTGATAAAGCAGCAATGACTTCTCCAGTGTTCTAAGCTCTCCAAGTCCTATGTTATTCTATGGAGCCTTTGCTCTAAGATCTCTCAAGTTAAGAGATATCAGGGGTTATGCACTAAGGCGTGATAAAGCGGTGATAATGCAGAGATAACTTCTCCAGTTCCTATGTTATTCTACAGAGCCTGTGCACTAAGAACTCTAAAGAAGGAGAAATCTTAGTCCACAGGCTCCATAGAATAACATAGGAATTGGAGAAATGATATCACTGTAGAAGTCATCTCCACTTTATCACCTCTTTATCATCCTTAGTGCATAACCCCCCCTTGTATTGCTCCATTGAATAACATAGGACTAACAGAGTTTGGAACACATCTCTTCTTTATCACTACTTCATCACACCTTAGTGCATCTATCCCCTGTTAACCCCTTGGTTTCTAAAGTGATCTGAAACGCATTTCTTTGCAATGTTTTAGAGACCAGGCAGGGGATAATGGGTGTTTTAGTCTGGCAGCAGCTGGGGGGCCTCACTTTGGCCATCACTGGCTTAAGCTATAAGAGGTCTAGGATTATACAACATCTTCTTTGTTGCCTTAGCCTTCTTGCTGTTCAACATGGTGCTATAGACAGTATCACTGAACACTGAAGACAGACAGGTATATTAATTCCCATGATGTTAACAGTTTCCCATCAAGACCATTTTCCCTAGATCTTGACACTTCTCTAACGCATGAAATTGCTCCCAGTTCATCTAGAATTTCTCCATTTCATTAACAGTAGTGTGTGCGCAGCACTTATGTGATCCATGGCAGGAGGATAAAGTGGTGATAATAGCATGGAATCATGGCATGTTGTTCACTATATTACTTGTTCCTAGAATATTGCTTCCTGTCAACGGCAACTGTAACACCAATGGAAAAGCTATAGGGCAAACCATTTGCACTGTAGGAGAGGACTTAAAATTCCCATTGATTTAAATGGGGATTTTTAATCCCTTGAATGCTAGTGAGGTCTCCAGCGTACTGCTTCACAATGCTTTTGAGACCTTTCTCCCATTGAAGGGGTTAAAATCCCCATTCAATCAATGGAAATTTTTTGAATTTTTAGTTCTTCCCCCCCATAGTGCAAACATGAGGCCCTTAAATTCTTAAAGGAACACTGACAACTGAAAAGGAAATAGTTTAGGAGTGCAGTTTTAATCGACTATTCTATAGAAAATTGCTTTTATTATTTGAATTAATAAACAGAATTTAAAGAAAAAATGTAATGACGATTAGAAAGTTAATGCATGTGCAGTTATTTGTGCATTCACTTAACCCTTTGAGTGCCAGAGCGGTACGCAACAGAGGCTGTCAGTCTATAAGCTGTAGCGGTCTCATTGGCAGAGATAGATATCTAGCCAATGAGACCGCTGCAGCTTACAGGCAGAAAGCGTCCGTCATCGGAGGAGGCTGGATAATTGGAGGGGAGCAGAGGCAGACAGGCAGGCTGCTGCACAGAGCGCATACCTGCAGTCTGCCTGGAAGTGGGGTCAGGGTAATGTTTTTTCTAGATATTTCTCAAAAAAAGCTTTTTTAAAAACCAAAATAATAAAATGCTCTAAATAATTGCTATATAAATAACCTAGCGATTATGGGGGTGATAGATCCCCTTTAAAATATTAATCCTAAAACTTTCTTCTTAAGGTATATGTAAACTGCTTGATTCATAGAGAACATTTATTTCATTTTCTTTGTGCTGTTTGTAATGAGAGGTAAGACTGAGTTATTTAGAGTGGATAGTGCTGATATCCATCTCACTCATTTACAGACAGTCCTGGATAGTAATCTCAAGTCTGCTGTGGCACATGGATCCCTGTATATTTAAATGTATATCGTTTTTAGGTGTTTGTTTCCCATTAACCCTTTGAGCGCCAGAGAGATATGCACAATACGTTGCGTACCCTTCTGGGACTCAAACGGTTAATATAATTACTGGCAATAACCCTTTGAGTGCCAGAGAGATATGCACAATGCGTTGCGTACCCTTCTGGGACTCAAACGGTTAATATAATTACTGGCATTTCCCCAACACTATACATATTCCTTTTCTATGTTGCTACCAGCTGTTGTAATCTTCCCTCACTGCTCTGTAGCAGTTTCCTTGTAGACTGGATTATATTAGCTTTGAAACCTGGATTTATAATGGAAAAAAAAATCCTGTTACTCTTTGTAGGGTAATCCAGAATGATAACAAGAGATAAAATTAGCTTATGGCATGGTTGGTCAACCTGAGGCCCTCCAGCTGTTAAGAACTACATCTCCCATCTGGCCAGGGATGATGGGAGATGTAGTCCTTAACAGCTGAATGGCTTCAGGTTGCCACCCCTGGCTTAGGGTGAAATTTAAAGGAAAAGGAAACATGCATAGTGCAGTTCTAGATGCGCCTGGAGATAAATGAAGATTTCCATTGATCCAGATAGGGCTTTTAACTCATTGAATGTTGGAGATGTCAATAATACATTGCTTTGTATCCATGTGTTTAAAATACTCATTTAAATCAATGGGGAATTGTATTCGTCCCCCTGTGGTAAGTTGCTTTATCCAAAAATGACTCCTCTTTTTGTATATGGCATTAGACATGTTACATTTGCCGTGTTGATAGGTACTTCATGCATTGTAGGAACAGTTGACATTATGCAGCTTTTTGACCCCTGAGAAGTTAGCGACAGTTCTGTCAGCCAGAGGGTTAAAGCAGTAAGATACAAGAGATGTTGTAACTGTATCTTCTAAACCATTTGCCTTTTTCCTATCTGCGTGGCCAGTCATTCTTGTTTCATATGCACTCCATAATTAATGTCAGCTTGAAGGGGGTGGAGGGTAAAGCATCTGAGCTCTGATGTCACGGTGTCCTGATCCAATCAAGCATGATGGGCTTTTGGCTAGAGTGGCATGAATTGCTGGCTCAGGTCATGACATCTGATATTGGGACCCAGAGCATCTCACCCTGTGACTTCAAATTTATGCAACAGGTCAGTTTGTGTGAATGATTATTATGTTTCTCTGATGCTGATGATATACCTACTTCTTGTTTTCTTTCAGGACAGTGATTGCTCCTTGAACCTGTCTTTTTTACCATATTGACTGTGAATGTAGGGTAAGGACTATTCATCCGTTTTTCATTGTTATTCTAAAGGGGTGACTGTAAAAAACAGGGGGGGAAATTTCATTCCAGTCGTTACAAATTAGTTAAAAAAAGTAAAAAAAAAAGTTAAAGCGCAAGAAGTATATTTTCATATTAACCCTTTGAGTGCCAAAGGGGTACTCAAAGCATTGCTTTGGGGGTGTGCATCTCATTCTGTCTCAGTGCAGACATACCCATCTGACACTCAGAGGGTAAACCCCTTTGCAATGCATTCAGGGGGAGGAGGAATTTCTTTATATAGGACAAGTTTACCACTTTGAATATACATATATGCACACAAACAGTAATACATGTAGACACACGCATACAGGTTATACATATAGACACATACAGGTTAATTTATAGACACACGCATACACTCATACATACAGGTATACATATAGACACATGGATACACTCATACATACAAGTATACATATAGACACACACACATATATAGGTATACATATAGACACACAAATACAGGTTATGCATATGGACACACACATACAGGTATACATATACCACACACACACATACAGATATACATACAGACACACACATACAGGTATACATACTAACACATACACGCACACATATAAGTATACATACAGGCACACACATACATACACACATACAAACACACACATAAACACATACAGGTATACATATAGACACATACATATACACATACAGGTATACATATAGACACATACAGGTAAACATATTGACACACATATACATATAGGTATACACATACACACACACACATATAGGTATACATGTAGACACACATACACATACAGGTATACATACATACACAAGCATACACACATACGGTTATATATATATATAGACACACACATAAAGGTTATACATATAAACACACATACACACACACCCACACATACAGGTATACATATAAACACACACACATATAGACACATATTTATACATATACAGGTATACATATAGACACACATACACATATACAGGTATACATATAGACACACACACACATACAGGTATACATATAAACACACATACACATATACAGGTATACATATAGACACACACACACATACAGGTATACATATAGACACACATACACATATACAGGTATACATACAGACACAAAGATACACACATACAGTTATATATATATATATAGAGAGAGAGAGAGAGAGACACACACATACAGGTTATATATATAAACACACATACACACACACACATACAGGTATACATATAGGCACATACATATACAGGTATATATACAGGCGAGGTTTCAGCTTCAGCAGAGGAAAGGGTTTTTTACAGTAAGGTCTGTTAAATTCTAATTTCTCTGGATTATGAGGAAAGGGTTAAACTTGTCTTTTTTCAACCTAATTTACTGTTACTATTACCCATAAATAGGGCTATCACTAAAGTCAGCCCACCCCTTGCTTAGAGGCTGGTTTAATAAGAAGGACTGAAATAAACCTGGATTCGTCCAACTGCACCACAGGTCACAAATAAATGCATTTTAACCCTGTGAATGCTAGAGAGGTCACCGGTGGTTGTAGAAGTTCCACTTAAATCAGAGGGAATTCTGGGAATATTTATTTGCCCCTAGTGGTGCAGTTGATTCACTCCAGAATTGCCCCGTTTCTTATTCAGTCAGCTATTTAGACTTCTTTCTGATGTAGTTGCTTGTAACGTATTGTAAATCCAGGACGACAGTTCCTTTGCACTTGTGTCTGACTGATGCCAGAACAATATAGTGATGAAAAGTTGTAAACAAATGCTAATCCTTCCAAGAGACAATGGCCTTATCCTTGTCACTTGGCTTCAATGGTTTTGCTGATAGAAATAAAAAAGGCTACGGATTTTAACCCCTTGAATGCTAGTGATGTCTCCAATACATGCAGGAGTGCAAGATAGGTATCCAACGAATTGCAACTCAATGTATTGGATACCTCTCAGGCACTCAAAGGATTCATGAACCATATCAGTGCCAGAGGGGTATGCAAAGCAATGTATGTATGTATGTATGGATGTATCTTTATTTATATAGCGCCATACATGTACACAGCGCTTAACAGAAGTTGAAATAATACAATACAAAAATACAGAACTGGGTTAAGAGCATTAAGCTAAAGTGCGATCATTGCATTATTTTTGGGGGAAGTGCAGCAAGGGAAACATACACGGGGAAAGGGACCCTGCCTCAAGGAGCTTACAATCTAATTAGAGTTCATGACATACAGAGACAGTAGGAGGAGGATTATAAGTGCAAGTACAAGGTGTGGTGAAGGAAGTGCAGAAAGATTCTGATGTCACTGTTGTTGTGCAGGGATGAGGATATTGCTATTGAGATCCCTCCTTGAGCAGGTGGGTTTTGAGGAGATGCTTGAAAGTGATGAATGTGGATGATTGGCGAATGGTGATAGGGAGGGCATTCCAAAATTGAGGGCAGCCAGTGAAAAAGCTTGTAGCCGAGAGATGGCTTGAGTTGTGTAGGGAGAGGACAGGAAGAACCCTTGGGAACATCGTAGCGTACGGGAAGGGGTATAGCAGGAGATAAGAGCAGAAATGTAAGAGGGTACTGAAGAACACAGAGACTTACAGGAGAGGAGTAGAATCTTGTAAGAAATACGATACTTTATAGGTAACCAACTGAGGAATTTCAAGAGGAGATGAGAGGGCAGGTATCTTGGAGCAAAACTGGTGATTCTTGCGGCTGAATTGATAACAGATTGAACTAGAGAAAGATGAGAAGCAGGAAGACCAGAGAGTAGAATGTTACAGTAGTCGAGTCTGGATAGAATGAGTGCCTGAGATAGTTGACATACAGAGGAAAGGACGTATTTTGGCAATATTTTTTAATAAGAAGCGACATGTTCTACTGACAGCCTGGATATGGGGGGAGAAAGTTGATTTCGAATCAAGTATGACCCCAAGACAGCGTGCTTTGGGTACTGAGTGTATGGCATAATTGCCTATTGTGATGGAGATGGGGGTTGGTCGATGGGTTTTTGGAGGGAACACCACCAGCTCTGTCTTAGATGGCAGTGGGCCATCCATGATGAAATAGCTGACAGACACTGAGTGACTCAAGACTGCACAGCTGGGGTGAGGTCAGGGAAAGAGAGATAGATTAGAATGTCATCAGCATACAGATGGTAATTAAACCCAAGAGATGAGATGAAGTCACCAAGTGAGAGGTTGTAGAGGGAAAAGAGAAGTGGTCCCAGGACTGATCCCTGAGGAACACCTACTGTGAGGTCGTGGGGAGATGAGAATGCGTTAGCAAAAGAAACGCTGAAAGTACGTTTAGAGAGGTAGGAGGAAAGCCATTTTAGAGGTGTGTCACGGATGCCAAGGGTGTGCAGTGTGTTCGGTAGGAATGCATGGTTAACAGTGTCAAAAGCAGCAGATAGATCTAGTAGGATTAGTATACTGAATTGTCCTTTGTCCCTTGCTGAGTATAGGATATTAGTAATTTTTGTTAGGGCTGTCTCAGTGGAATAGTTAGAACGGAAACCTGACTGTAATGGGTCAAGAAGAGAGTTTGAGCTGAGAAAAGAGATTAAGCGAGAGAATACAAGGCGCTCCAAGATCTTAGATGCAAAGGGGAGAAGTGAGACTGGACGGTAATTTGAAAGACAGGTGGGGTCGAGTGAGGGTTTTTTGAGTATCGGTTTGACTATTGCATGTTTGAATGAGGATGGAAAAGTTCCGGTAGAAAAAGAGGCTGGGAGCAAGAGTAGTTGCCAGAACCTTACTAAGTTGAGAGGGCATGGGATCCGAGGGGCAGGTAGTGGGTGGAGAGGAGGATAGTAAAACAGATACCTCCTCCACTGTTATAGGGGAGAATGAGCTGAGGGTTGCTCGAGGTGGACTAGGAATCAGGGGGATAGGAGGAGAGGATGTAGAGGGTATGGTTTGTTGGATGGACTGTATCTTATTTTTGAAAAAGTCAGCAAAGTTATGTGGTGTATTGGAGAAGGAGGAGCAGTTTAAGGTTGGAGGTTTGAGAAGCGAATCAAAGATTTTAAAGAGGTCACATGGGTTAGATTTGTGGGTAGTGATGAGGTTAGAGAAATAGTGCTGTTTAGTCTGAGTGAGAGCTGTGTTAAAACAGGATAGCATGAATTTATAATGGTGAAAGTCGGTAACAGAATGATACTTCCGCCAGAGGCGTTCTGCAGCTCGACAACAGGTGCTTAGCATGCGGGTTGTTGAATTTAGCCAGGGTCTGGGATTCCTGGAGCGGGAGTATCGCAGTTGGAGGGGAGAGTGCAGGTCCATGGAAGATGTTAATGAGGTGTTATATTCATGGACCAGAGTGTCGATGTTAGTAGTAGTAGAAGGGCAGAGAGAAGTGAAGGAGGTCTGCACAGCTGATGCCAGGTCTGGTAGTTTGACTGAGTGTAGGTTCCTGGTTAGGAAGGGTGATTTAGGAAGGGCAGGGGAAGGTGTGTGAGAGAGTGTGAAGGAGATAAGATGATGATCAGAGAGTGGAAATGGGGAAACTGTGAAGTCAGCGACTGAGCAGTTTCTGGTGAGGACTAGATCTAGCCAGTGACCTTCCCTGTGAGAGCTGGCAGCAGTCCACTGTTGAAGGCCATAGGACAAGGTCAGGGAGAGAAATCGGGAAGCACTAGATGAGGAGGCATCGTCAACTTGTAGATTGAAGTCGCCAAGGAGTAATGAGAGGGTGTCTGAGGACAGAAAGACAGAGAGCCAAGTTTCTGATTCGGAGAGAAAGGAGGAAGGGTTGCTTGGGGGCCTGTAAATCACGGCTACCAGGAGAGGGACGGGGAGAAGAGCTGGACTGCATGCACTTCAAAAGAGGTAAAGGAGACTGATGGAGAAAAGGAATGAGGCCTGGAGCAGCAGAGTTGAGAGAGAAGAAGTCCCACACCCCCACCCTTGCCATCAGGGCGAGGAGTGTGAGAGAAAGATAAGCCACCGTAGGAGAGAGCAGCTTCAGCAGATGAGTCAGAGTGTGAGAGCCAGGTTTCTGTAATAGCGAATAGGTTTAAAGAGTTAGAGAGAAAAAGGTTGTGGGTAGTGTGGAGTTTGTTTAGTAGAGAGCGAGCATTCCATGATGCACAGGAGAAGGGTGGAAGGGATGGGGGGGAGGCAGGGAACAGCTAGTAGATTGCTAGGGTCTGCCCCACAAGAGGAGCGGGTAGACCGCAATCTAGGACGGACACAGGTAGGAATGTAGCAGGGACCAGGGTTGGGAGAAATGTCACCTGCAGCCATGAGAAGAGTTGCAGTCAGGAAAAGCAGGTGAGAGGAGGATTTGCATGTGTGAAGAGGTGTGGGCTGTTTCTTGGTGGATGGATATGAAGAGTTAAGGTAACAGAACAGCTCCTGTGAGCAAATCATTAGAGAGTATAAGAGGGATGGAGCTATTGAGATTGATGAGCAGGTGGGAGGGCTGAAGGTTTTTTTATATTTTACACAGTTGAGGTGGCAGAAACAATAATAAGAAAATTAATAGATGCATTGTGTAATGATAATGACAATATAAGTTCAGTTGGGTGAGAGGTTTGTGATGAGAGTGATCAGTGACTTGCAGGCAGGATGATTCAGCTGTCTAGATGAAATTTAGTACAGTTTTCCTTCCAGACCAGACCAAACGATCAGTAGATTCAGTTGCAGCCAGAATTTATTTAAAGGTGAGGACTACACTGATGCGATGTTGATAGAAAGGTTAAATGTCAGCAGTGAATGAATGGTAAGTTGATTCTTCCCACTGGGCCCTGTGCTTGGGTTTGTAGATCCGCTGAATTCACTGACAGGTGAAATGAAGTACTTAGAAACAGGGATCACAAAACTCCAAAGTTAGCTCTTATCTTCAGACAGGCTTTCCAGGCTGTAGTGCTGTTGAACCTGAAATTGTCCTGTGTCAGATGCAGGCAGATGTCCCCTCAGTCCAAGCTCAGTCAAACTCAGCTAAAACTCCACTGTAGACTTATAAATCCAGACTTAGTATATCCAGGTCCAGGTGTTGCGTACCTCGCTGGCACTGAAAGGGTTAAATGAGTAGTACACTTTTTTAATGGAAAAATATAAACACTGTAATTCTTTTCTTGCTGAATACAATAAGGGTACCCCAACTGCTGGGAATGTTTTCATTCAAATGTTATTACATATCAAACTTGATTTTTGTTAAAATATTTTTATTCAGCTGCAATTTTCAGTTGTAGTTAATAGGTCATGCTCTCCCTATGGAGAACCATAATCTTTGACTCATGTTCTCCCACAGAGTACATAGAAAAGCATGCTTCTTGGACACAAGCTGGCTCCCTCCATCAGACTGGACTAGGCAAATTGTCAGAGTTGTTCGGACGGGTTTGCTGTGTGTGTAGTTGAGTATGTTGTGTGTGTAGGTGAGTGTGTGTGTGCATGTGTGTAGTTGAGTATGTTGTGTGAATGTGTCATGTGTATGCATGTGTGCATAGGTGAGTGTGTTGTTTCAAAAGAATAAACTACAGTAGTCTGTATACTAGGGTTTTGGGGTTGGATTATCCCAATCAAGGCCCAAGTTCCACTGCAGCTAATAAATGTTATCACTGTTTCACAGTTTCCTGTTGAAGTCTGTGGGGTAAATTGTAGCTAAAAGCATTGATACAGTTATCACTTGCAATGGAATTCAGACCTAATTCGCTGGACCAGACTGAGGGCATAATGGGCCTGGAGCTTTTAACCTCTGAATGCCAGAGTCTCCAGCATAATCAATTCATTAGCAGGTTAGAAGCCCCATTCAGAAAGTTTAGGCAGTTTTTATTTGCACTTGGTTTACTCCAAAATATCTACTCTTTTACTATAAGAACCCATTCCCGCTGTGCATGTCATTTTTACATGGCTGAAATAAAGAGACATGTAACAAATGTATTCTGTTTATCCTACGATAAATCTACATCTAAAAACTTCATATATTTTGCATTACTTTAAGTTCTCCAGCCAAGACTGGTATATTAAGTTCTGTTAGTGAAGTGCGTGATTAGGAGGATTCCCCGTTGAATTCATACCCTCTATGTTGACAGAAGCAGAGAGCAATGACGTTACAGGAGATGAATGACAGATCCCCCAGCAATTTAAACTAGAGAGTTAACACTTTACTGTGGTCCTAAGTAGTTAACTGGGGATAAGCATTAGGTGACCAGATATCTTCTAATTAAATCTGCGGACAATTTTTTTAGGGTATTTTCCACAGATTATACATGCACTGTAGTTGGAATGAATATATTATATTTATTTAGAATTTATTTTATTTACATTTATTAAACACCGAAAATATACGACTTGAATTTTTTGGGGCATTAAGACTACCAAACATTATAAAAAAAAGTTGCAGAAAAATATTTTATATAGGCAGCACTGTGGGATAAGTTGGCTATATATATAACTAAAGTATTATATAATATTAATATACAAAAGACAAGACAACTAAACTGTAGTACATCAGTGCAGTTCCCCATGAATGCGATTACACCATTACATGAAACTACAAGTCCATTATCCCCACACTGTGAGACCCTACATAGCCATGAGACTGTTAGTGCATTACTCCATTCTATTAAATCATCAGATCATTTTATGAGACCGTAAGCAAGTTTTCCCTTTGGGGTTATTACTACTAAAGGCATCCAGAGACATTAACAGGGACATACATTGCCCAGGGATAGAGGCTGCAATTTGGACACTGTCCCTGGAAAACATTGATGTCTGGACACACTAGATTAGAATCCCTTTAAAACAGGATTTATGCATCCATAATGTGTGTACAACACATTGCAAACCCATTCTGGTCCTTAAA
The DNA here is from genome assembly GCA_037306005.1 of Rhinophrynus dorsalis. Taxonomy (NCBI): domain Eukaryota; kingdom Metazoa; phylum Chordata; class Amphibia; order Anura; family Rhinophrynidae; genus Rhinophrynus; species Rhinophrynus dorsalis. The sequence continues at coordinate 638,375,100 of CM074718.1, read as the reverse complement.
ATATTAAATGAAAGTGTCATTTATTTTGAAAAAAAATATTGTTGGGATGTTCCTGATGAGTCAAAAAAAAGGATTATTTCACTGCAGGGGATTATTATAGACAACACTTTTTTTTGCTGCAGTATATTCATAGGCTATTCATTTTTATTAGGGAGGTTTTGCTGTTGCATTCTATGGCCAGTTTTCCATAGACATCATAAGCAATACGTTCCCCATAAAATGGACTGGGCCATGAGTATACTAACCCCACCCCCTAAATGCACTTTTACTATGTAGTAACATGTGACTGAAACAAGTGGTAGGCTACTCCCGCAAGGATATTGCTGCTAATACAGATTTCATCAGTGTACCAGTGTGTGAGATTAGAGGAAAGGAGGTTTAGCCTTCAGCAGAGGGTTTTTTTTACAGTGAGGTCTGTTAAATTGTGTAATTCTTTGCCCAAGGAGGTGGTTATGGCAGATACAATGGATACATACAAGAGAAGATTAGATACATTTCTTTCCAAAGGGAACATACAGAGTTATACTGTTTATTAGTAGGCAGATCAGGAAGGTGTGATAAAGACTAACTTATCTGGTAGCAGGAAAGCTATACAATTCTCAGTTACTGAGGTATGAGGAGAAGGTTGGACTTGTGTCTTTATTCAGCCTAATTTACTATGTTACTATGTGGTTTATATTGCATTGCCCACCACATAGATATATCAGCTGCACCCCAACAGATAATCTTCAAATGAGGGAAGAGAAGAAAAGAACAAAAAAAGGAATGGGGGATGCTCTCAGAAATATATGTACAGTTCAGTAATATTGATTAGCTAAAAGAATACTCACAGAGAATGGCAACAGGTATGTCTTAATAAGGGTTAAAGGGATAGTAATATTTCATAATAAAAGCAGCTCTAATTAATCATCATAGTATTTGGGCTTTGGAGAGTGTTATTTCAGTTCTGTCAGAGTTATAGTTCAAGAGTAATTCAATGACAAAGTATCCCCCTCCCACCCCTTTTACTGATGTCACACTGTTCAGCCAGATCAGAAGGGAGCTGCCCAGGTAGACTGCAGAGAGAGACAATCTTCAATTAAGATAAGGGAAAAACCTGAAAAACTTGTCAAGGGGGGCAGGGATTTCATTGTTTTCATAGGAATAAGAGTGTCCCCTTCTGTTATCTGTCTGGTCTATGGACTGGATTCCACATCTGAGAAGAGATGGCTTACACTAGGTAAAGGGGGCGGGAGGGGGAAACTTTGCCTGTGAATATCTCTTAAACCATAAAGGTTTGAGAGATAAGACATATCATTTTTCATGTTTTTTAATGCCTACAAAATAAAATAAAGTTAAAATGAAGTATTACTATCCCTTTAAGCTACTCTGTACAGGTGCTCCAGGAATCACCGGGAAAGCATTTTTAAAGGATAATTAGCCCAAGTGTTAAATCAAATAAAAGTTATTAAAAGAAAATTTGGTGTAAAAACATGATTGCTACGTTTCAGGAGTCACAGACTTTTCATCAGAGATACTGATCTATAATCCACCTGAGTTTACACAGTTACATAGTAGTTTAGGTTGAAAAAAGACTTGCGTCCATCAGGTTCAACCCTTTTCCTATTCTTGTTTACCGCTGCTGATCCAAAAGAAGGCAAGAAAAAACAGATTTCAGCAGTTTAAAATTCTGCTTTCAATGGGAGAAAATTCCTTCATGACTCCAAATAGCAATCCGATTTCTCCTTGAATCAACAAGCGCTAACTAAATATTAATCCCACTACTAACATACATAGCCCTCTATGTTCTGCTCTTTTAAAAAGTATCCAGGCCCCTTTTAAAGGCATCTAATGTATTCGATAGCTCCACCTCTTCAGGCAGTGAATTCCATACCTTTATTGTCCTTACCGTAAAGAATCCCTTCCACTGTTGTAGAAGAAATCCCCTTTCCTCAGGTCTGAGTGGGTGACCCCTTGTCCTTTGTGCCATTCTGTTAATGAACAGGTCTTTGGAGAGCCCTTTGTATGGGCCCTAACATATTTATATAATATTATCATATCCCCTCTAAGATGTCATTTCTCTAGTGTGTACAAATTTAACTTTTTGCACTGTATGAGAGAGGTGAGCCACTGGCAATAGTTTGACCTCTTATGACTTTTGAATAAAGCAACAGCCAGCAGTGGAAGTGTTTTACTTAGCAGGAAAGACCCTACAATATATTGTTTTCATAATAAAACTTTACTGATCCTTTAATGTGTACATTTTATTATTGGTATATTTTACAATTGGTTTATACTTTGAATAATGGAGGTCTTTTTCACCCTGGTTCATGTACTGTAAAACTCAACCATTCCCCCTAAGTCCACCCCCCAGATCTCCACAATCTGCAGGGCTGGGGTACACCAGATTCTTTCATAGCGCTTCTGGGAGATTTGTGTTCTCAACATTTAAGCCTATTATGGGTGAAGTTACAGGCACCTCTGTAGAGAGGATAATGATGTTGCTTCCTTTTCCAGAAGTGCCAAATGATGCTGTGACATTGCTCAGCCCTACATATCATGGAGATCTGCAGGGAGATCTTTGAGGGAATGGTAGAGTTTTAAACTATAGTAACAAAGACCTATACCCTAATCCTTTATTGCCCCTTAACCCTTTGAGTGCCAGAGGGGTATGCAACGCATTGCAAAGCAATGCGTAGCGTACCCCTCTGGCACTCAAAGGGTTAATGCCCATGGATTCTTAAGAAGACTCCAAAATGTTGTGAAACAATGTGATAAGGACCTCTGTAGCAAACAAGTGGTTAAGAATCTGGCACAAATGAAACACACATTTGCACACATTGCAAGCTACAGTATTTTTACTTCATGTTCTAACTCTGTGGATGCTAGAGACATCTCCAACACAATGTGATTCTTGCACCAAGGGGTTAAAGCTAATTGATATTATTATTGTGCACGCCTTACAGATCTTATGTTCCATTTTACACCTCAGCATATTTTCAGGAAGTGATCTGTGTCCTCCTTGGAAACTGATAAACACATGATTAATCACAAACCTTTTAGTCATCCAGCCAGACATATATATATATATATATATACGTATGGCAGGAAATTACCTGTACTGTATGTAATTAGGTCTTTTCTAAGAGACAGATGAAAGTGGCATGGCTGCACCTAGCAACAAAGGGACTTATTCATCAGGCTAGAGAGGTTCAGTTCTGAGCCAAGGTTAACCCTTTGAGTGCCATTGTGTACCCCTCTGGCACACAAAGGGTTAAAAACAAAGCGAGCTTTTGCTGCCTTTCTTGTCAATGCTAGGATGAATCTAATCTGCTCCAGAATTGCACCTCTTCAGCTTAGTGAATAAAGCCCTAATAATGGATAATTTTCTCTTCATCCATCCTATGATATGGGAAATACAAGTATGAAAGCAAACAAGAGCATACCAACTACGCCACAGGGCAGACTTTCTCACCCAGGGTGCCATGGCACTGTGGCGTGCCGCGGACATCCACTTAGGGTGCCCCATTGTATCCATAAGGCTATGACAAAAATGTGAATGTAGACCTACAGCTGTATATTTATGGATATTACTATGTACAAGATGTTTATTTTAGTTGTGAGGTCTAACGATATCTCTATAATTATGTATTTGTAACCTTCATTACACCCTTGACAAATGACAAAATGATAGGGGTGCCCCGGAAATGCCAAACTGCGTGTTAGGGGTGCCTTGAGCAAGAAAAGCTTGAGAACCACTTCCATAGGGGATTATTACAAATCCCCATTGATCTAGGCAGGGATTTTAACCCCTAATACTAGAGAGAGATCACAATGCATTGCTTTGCCATTTCTTTGAAACCTCTGTACAGTGCAAGATGTAAAAACCCCCATTTAAATCAGTTGGGGAATTTTTTATTTTATTGATGTTAATCACTTATAGAGAAACAAAACAATAGAAACATTGTATATAAGTATGTCGATAAATAGAAAACAGATGAAAATAAACTTTTGCAACATATCAGTGCAGTTGGGGAATTTCTATTTGGCCCCTGTTATACAGCTGATTAGGACTAGAACTGCTCCACATTGCAGCTGATGTACTAAGCAGAACAGGGGGCGGGTTATGCACTGAGGAGTGATAAAGGTGTGATAAAGAGGTGATCATTTCTCCAGTGATATCACTTCTCCAGTTCCTATGTTATTCTATGGAGCCTGTGCACTAAGATTTCTTCAGCTTTGGAGGTCTTAGTGCATAGGCCAGTGATTCTCAACCAGGGTGCCGTGGCACTTTGGTGTGCCACAGACATCAACTTAGGGTGCCCCATGTTTTCTATGAAGACTAACAAAAATGGACTTTTAAATAAAGATTTATAGAAATTTTTATTCACTTTATGTTTCCTTTTGTTATTATGATTGTAAAACCTAATAATAACTGTATATTTATGCATTGTACCTTCTTTAGGCCCTTGATAAAGTGCAATATGTTAGGGGTGCCCCGAATGTTCTATATTACGTGTTAGGGGTGCCCTGAACAAAAAAAGATTGAGAACCACTGGCATAGGCTCTATAGAATAACATAGGAACTGATATCACTGGGGAAGTCATCTCCACTTTACCACCTCTTTATCACTCCTTAGTGAATAACCCCCAGGAGTAATTCCAGGAGCAAACCACCTGTACTATGTTGGGATGGGAATAAAAATGAGTATTTATTTAAATGTTTTTTTAACCCCTTGAATGACTGAGTGATCTCCAACACTTTGCAAAGACCTGTCTAGCATACAGTGGGTTAAAAGCCCAATTTATATAAATTTCTGCTTAGCATATCAGTCTCTCTGCTTTTATACATAAGGCCAGAAAATGTTACAGTGCTCTGCAATACATTGTGCACTGCTGTGACAGAGAGGAAACATCACACAATTACAATTACAATACAAACCCAGAATAAATGACACTATTCCTGTGATACACATAGCATATATGTATGTGTGCGTTCATCCCCATTGCTTGTAACTGGATGCAATATACTGATCTACTTAGCCATCGCCAACACTCACCGATGAATAAGCAGTGGTCAAATATGATCCAGCCATTACTGAATCAGTCAATGGCTACTGAGTGTGGAAATCATCTATTTTCATTGCACATTTTGCCATTTGCTGCTTGATTAATTCCCCTATTCGTTTATTTAGAATGACTGACATATAGTCTTGCTAAAGCCTTTATGTTAAAAGCAAGTGTTTAAAGTATTTGGTCTAGGACATATGCGCACCATATGGTCTCTGGTGATAAGTGCTCTGGGAACATTAATGATCACAACAATGAAGTTTCCGACCTGCCATTTACTCAGTGCTAGAAATCACTTAATTATGTTTTCCGTCTGAAGCACCTAATTGCCTGTGGTTCTGTATATAACCCCTGGAATTCATCTCAGTGCAGTGGAGACCAAGCAATTGTTGTTTCTTTATATCCCACTTTTGTTGCCAACCATGATGAAAAATATTACCATCAAGTCCTTCAGTCGTTTTTATTTGGGGAGAAAAAGAAATCTTTGAGTCCAGACAAGTGTCCATCTCATTTCTTCACCTCTGAAAGTCAAGGGATTTATCAATTTCACAGATTTCTTATTAACATTCTGCTGTAGTTTATATTTTTGAGGAAATTAACCATTTGGACAGCAATCTGTTGGATACTTCTCTGTAATCATAGGGTTATTCCTTTCATGGGTCAACTTTTATTATTCCTTAACCGTTTCAGGACTGGAGAGATGTACAATGCATTGCTAAGCTTGTGTTACACATCCTTCTTCTCCTTAATTATTTTCTGGAATAATCCAAAACATGAATCCCCTCTTACTTATTTATACTCTTAACTGATGGCCTACACATACTGAAGGAGACTTAAGTGTAAAGCAAATATGTAGACGTTGAAGTTACACAACATCCTATATAATAAAATGCTAGAATGTTTGTCCGATGCAGTCATGCGCAGTAGAGACTGCCCTGAACGCACAGAATGCTGGGAGGTGTATGAATGCTGGGAGTTCTGTGCTGGGAGCATTCTGTGCGTTCGGGCAGTCTCTACAGCGCATGACTGCAGTGTGTGCACCGCCAGTAAGGCAGCGTCAGTACACAGAGCAGGACCGGCCTCTTAACCTTTTTAGTGCCAGAGTAGGCTGACCAGATCTCATCTTTAACTGGGGACACATAGGAAATAGCCATTTTTCAGTACATCACTGAAATCAAAGAAGTCCTGCAGTATGCATTTTTCCTATTCGGCCCCGGTTAAAGGTGAGGTCTGGTCAGCCTACTCTGGCGCTAAAAAGGTTAAGAGCATTGCGTTGTGTACCCCTCTGGTGCTCAAAGTGTTAACTTCACCTGGACCTTGGCCCGTATGCACAGGCTTTTACACTAGTAGTCTATATTCCATTTCATCAGAAAAATTCCTGGCCAGCTATTTTGAGTCAGAATGTGCCGAAATGGCTTTTTTTATGTTCTTTTTTTCCTTACTTCATGTTTATTTTGTGTTTTGATTGTTACTTATCTTAGTAGCATACATAACAGAGGGGTGGAGTGAGTGATAAAAGTGGTTCCCTGGTATAGAACCTAGTTTGAGATGCTGCATATTCCATGTATTGTCATGACTAGGTAGGTCATTTGGAAGCAGAGCAATCAATCTATCCTTGAATTTTACATGGGAGATGCAATCCAAAGAAGGTATAGCAGCTGAGTTGAGCTATGAGACATCTGGAAGCAGTCAGGATGTTAGAGGGAAGCTGAACCAAGAGTTTAGGATGGTTAAAGAGGGTGCCTCTATTTACCAGTGCTGCTGGGTGCATTGGCAACACAAGAGTAGTCATCTTTTTAATAAAGTGAAAACCACTTTCTCCTAGAAGGCTTGAAATACTGGACAAGACCACCAGATATGGAAGATTTTGCCCACCCCTCCCAATCCTCTCCAGCAGAGATCAGAGGAGTTGGAAAGAGATTTCTTAATTGCAAAAACAATGAGTTGAACAACCTTCCAGCATCCAAGGAGTTAAACAACTTGTGCACATATTCAGAAACATCGGATTCAATTAATCTATTTTTATACTAGTCAGATGTATCTTAGTTAACTTGAGATAACATTTAATAACAAAAAACAAATTACTGATTTTAAGTTGGAATAATTATGGAAGATGGTAACTGCCATTCAAGTAAAGAGCAACTAATGAATGTTTTAGGTAAAGGCCACACAAAGGCACTTAGTGAATAAAGACGGCTTTGTCTTGCCTTCGTGTAAGGTCAGGAACAATGCAGAAGATCTGGTATGTATTGGTGCTGAGTCTGACAGGCTCACGCAATCGTCGGTGCATCATAGTGTTTAATGGCAATGGGCACTGACCTTGTAACACCAGAATAAAGTCTTCATGTGTGCTTGTCACACATATTGATCTATTACAAATGACAAGGTTCCTATCATAGGTTCCGGGGAGATTAGGAAAGGATCTGTAGGAATGTAGTAGAGTGTCTTTGTTATATTTCACTAAACTCTACAGTGTACACTTCAATGGAAACCTCTGTTCAGTGGCTTGCTTCTGGTCTTCAAGGGGTTTATAATATTGTTATATTCTCTTCTCTAAAATGTAGGATTGTTTCCAAATTTGCTTCTCTATTTTTTTTTTCATTCGTATTTGTTTTTTGATGGGGAGGTTAGATGTCTATTTTATTATGGAGAAAAGAACCCCAAAATGTAACTTAAAATGAGAGGTTTAACCCTTGCATACCCCCTGGCACTCAAAGGGTTAACCCCATCAGTGTCAGAGGCTTGGGCCATTTCCTGTACCCTGTAGGCCAGACACATTTTCAGCATACATGTGAACAGCAGGGACAGCTGTCCAAGCTCGTACACTGTAAGTGCTTGGCACTGTAGGGGTTAAAGACATAGTGATAGTGTAATGGAAAGTAATGTATTTTGTCACCTGTGACTCAGTTGGTTTGCTCCAGAATGACACATCTTAAAGGGGAACTTTCACCTTAATTAGTGTCCTCGCAATGCGCATTTGCTGTGTCATAAACTTGTTTTTTTTTCCTTTCCTAATTGCACCCTGTAAAGAGAAATCGTTATTTGTGCATTATACAGAAGCAATCTCTGTGCGGTACAAGCTGTAGTGCACGGCTTATTAGTTCCTCCCTCACTGCAGAAATCCAGGCACAGCTCGGCTCTCAGAGGGAGGGCAAGCAAAAACGGGCAGGATTTGCACGTTTTGCAATGCCCATTAATAAGGACAACAGCAACATGGCTGCGCTTTGTCTCCCAATGCCCTCAGAGGACAGGGTATCGTATTGGCATGGGGGTACATTTCTTTACTTGTCAGCACAATATCTGATGTCTGTAAGAGCAATAAAGATATTGGCAGAGGGGTTTAGGGAAGGTGAAAGTTACGCTTTAAGTTTTCAGAACTTCACATTTTGGGTAGTGTTTGATAAGCTGAAAAGGTGACATTTTAGAGCAAAGCAACTGCACCACTAAAGGGAGGAGGGGGTGAAAATGACCAATGACTTAAATGAACCTTTTTTAAGCCTTGAATGCAAGAGAAGTTTCCAGTGCATCACAAAGCAATGCACTAGAGACTTAGGTAGGATTTAAGGGCTTAAAGGGATAGTAATACTTAACATGTAAAAAATATATATATTGTACAGTTTAACCCCCTGAATAAAATAAGGGTACTCCCACTGCTGAAAGGTGGTTTATTCAAAAGTTATTACAGCTCAAACTTGAATTTTTAGATGCAATATCACAGTGGCCTGAAATTGTACAGTGGCGCTGTTGCCATACCATCCTATGGACAGCTCTGTTCAGTTCACCATAAATCTCCATAGGATGGTGTAACAACAGCACCACTGTACAATTTCAGGCCACTTTGATACTGCACCTAAACAAACTGACTTTGAGCTGCAATAACCTTTGAATAAAACACCTTTCAGCACTAGTATATAACATTTTTTTTTACATTTTAAGTATTACTATACCTTTAAATAAGTAGTTTATATCAATAGGGATTTGGGGGAATTTATACTCCCTATAGTACAGAATTACATCTGTTTTGCTTATTAAATACCGCCCATAGTGTGTGTTTTTTCCCACAATTCCCCTACTTTTATCTTTTTTACATATGACCCAATATATCCTAACATTATTTTCTGTTTCCTTTTTTTTTATATGAACTAGGCTGATTGGTTTTATCAGCAAAGGATTCATGTGTTAACATAAAAAATCGGAATAATCAATCAAAAAAGCAAGGAATGCCAATTAAAAGAGAAAACAAATAAAAGGAAGCACGGGCTTACATTTCATTCTATTTTAAGTTAAGATGTATTTTAAACACACTGCGATAGCTGCATGCTTTAACTACAATGTAAATGTAAGGCTGTAAGGAACCTCACTTGTCACATTGTTACCATGCAGAATACAAGGCAGTGTTTCAAGTAAATAGCCACAAGGAAAGAAATGCTGTTGAAATAAATTGTTCAATTAAAAACACATGTTGTATAATGACTAAATTACTGAAAATGGACTCATGTTCAAATAACAATATTTGTTCTCGGAGATCATGGGGCAAGCACTGTTTGGTTAAATTATTGCTCTTTATCACTTGGGATGAACGAGGAGTCACATAAAACATTGTACAAAGGTACTTCCCAAAGGTCCTTGGACTCAGACTGGGCTAAAATTAACCACTTACTGGTGTCACCAAAACTGTTAAACGTTAAATGAACACCTCTTCATAATAACGCCCTTACCTTTACCCTTTAAGGACTAGCGATGACTATTCTGCCAAACTGGTGCATAATTCTAAAGGAGTGCAGTTCTGGAGCCAACCAACTGCACCTTAGGGGTGAAATAGAAATTCTTGTGTATTTAAATGGGACTTTCAACCCTTCATACGCTAGAGATCTTCTAGCATTTAAGGGGTTAAAAGCTCTATTTATATTTTGCTTTTTTGTTTTATTCCCCCCCCCATGGTGTAATTGGTTTGCTCTAGAATTGCAACTATTTTGCTTCCTGGAAAAGGCCCATAGTGGCATTAGCATTTTCTGCCTGTGTTCCTTTATCCCATTGATAACCAGGCGGGGCAGAATGCCATGCAATGTGTTGAATAATCCTATGATCCTTAATGGGTTAACAATGCTCTTAATCCCAAATTTGTTAGAAACATCTCTTGAATCCAAAAGGAGACAGTAGCATTTCAAAGAAAATTAAAGTGGAACTATCACTGAAAATAAAGTGCCGACCAAATCAATATGCACAAAGTGATATGCATATCCATACTTGTATTATCCTGAATAAGTCCGAGGTTATTGATAAATCCAACTCATTCACAGAGGGGCAGGCAGGCACCAGCGCAGACATCTTGCCAAAGAGACATCTGTACGCCTGTGTTGTCCATCCCAGTCTCCTCTAGGAGGAGTTGCATTGTACCTTAAAGTAACTTGAAGGGACTGATGCGCAGGCGTACAGATGCCGGTACAGCAAGATGCCAGCCTGTGCGTCTTGGAACAAGTTGGATTTTTCAATAAGCCTGGTCTAATTCAGGGTAATACTAGTATGGATATGCGGATCGCTATATGCATAATGATTTGGGGGGCGCTTTATTTTCAGTGATAGTTCCACTTTAACCCTTTGAGTACCAGAGGGGTATGCAATGCATTGCACAGCAATGCGTTGCATACCCCTCTGGCACTCAAAGGGTTAAGTTAATTTATAGTATCCTGAAGAGACTTGACTCTGGGTAAAGGATAGGGTAAGGATGAAAAAATGTAGTGAATTAATTTGCTGGTTCCCCCAAGGAGATCACAAACTGATTAACCCTTTAAGGACAAGAGGGGCACACGCAGCATTGTAAAGCAATTTGTTTCATATCTCTGTGGTCCTTAAAGGGTTAATTTTAACACACGAGAGCAGCTCTCACTGTCATTTAAGTCTTGGTACACATCTGTCAAGGGCCCCTGATTATGATGGTTTAATTCCACTGAGTCAGAGGATCTTAATTAGAGATGACTGAACCATCCACTATTCCTTTCCCTAGACAATTCTCTGAACTTCTTGAAAAATTTGAGTCTCAATAGAGTTTTTCAGAATGGACTGTATTTGGTAAATAGTGTACTATTTTATGCAAGTAAAAAATACCGGTTCAGGAGCAATGTGGGTCTTGGGATCAAGTTTACACATTGTTGTGACTATGTGCTGTATGGAATTAAATTATTGCTACTAAGATAATTCCATAGGCAAGTGTCACTCAAGTTATACAGCACAAATAAAATAAATACAGATCTGGTGTTAAAGGGATAGTATTGTGTATATATATATATATATATATATATTTATTATTATTATTATTATTATTTATTTATTTATCTATTTATTTTTTTAATGAATTTTGTAGCCATTAAAAAAATAATTTAAACGATGCCAGTGCCATCTCTCAAACCTTTATGGTTTGAGAGATATTCACAGTTAAAGCCCCCCCCCTCTCCTTTACCTGACGTCAGTGCTCTAGCTGACTGCAGGAGAATCTGGTCCCGGGACCGGCGGCGGCTCTTCAGCCGAAATAGTGATATTTAAAAAGAAATACTTAAATGGAACGGTCTACAGAGTGTGCCTGGTTTTTCACTGGACAGCAGTGTGCAACTTGTGCTTTCTTCTCAGCATCACTGAGTACTAATCACTGTAAGGAGAACTGCCTGTTTACTTCTGTGACAGGAAGCGTTGCCTGTGCCGGGCTACAAGATAAATGGATTTTAAGCCCCAAGTCTACACATAGCTCTGTGGTACAAGAAAATTGATCTGCAGCTCATGTTTGTCATCTGGTAGTAGGACTTAGTTATCTCTCTAGTGTTTATAACTCTAATAAGCTCTCTTTAGCTTATTAAATACATCCCCTTGTCATAGACACTATAAACACATATGAAAAATGAAGGCTGCATGCATACCTAGTACCCATGGGATGGGTGAAGAGGTAAAAAGTTTATGTGGGAATTTTCCTTGCAAACTAGCAATTCTCAACATTTACCATGAAAGTTATCACCCATAGAAAATATATATGCATTTCTACCTTTTCACCAATCCTAATAAATTTCCCATAAGAACTTTGCATTTTTCTCCCATGCTTTCTATGGCTACAGTATTTCCCTCACTAGCACTGCTTCTGCTGGGGGCTGAAGTGAGAAAGTCAGCAGCTGAAAGTAAAAGTTATGAGCAGGCAAATTCCGTTGTCCTTTGCCAATGACATTAACCACCTGCTTGTACAACTATAGCAAAGGCATCCTTGGGATATGAAAGCAGTATGCAACACATGACATCAGTTCTTTAGAATCTGTGTTTTCAATAAAAGAGCAGCCTGTCAAATGCCGACATTTTGGGCAAGTTTACTTTTCCTTAGGAATACTTCTGGATTATTTTTGTTACACTCATTTCTAAGAACTCAGTAAGTACATTTCTTTAAAAACATGACTTGTGGCAGTGGAGTTGGTGGTGGGGCAGAGGCGGCAGGTGTGGGCATTCTACGACTCTTGTCATCTCCTCCAACAAACTCAGGGTCATACTCGTCCACATTTTGAATTTGCAGAACAGTTGCAGGGGCCATGGATATTAGTGTAAATAAAGATTATTAAAAATAATAATAATAATACTGTAAATTAAGGAAATCCTGGCACACTCTCTGACACACCTACAGCACTATTATTATGTGCCACAGGTTCTTTTAGAAGTGCTTCTGCTGCTAGTCTTGACAGTTATGGCAGGTTGATGTCTCTCAATCAGACCTGTGCTTGTTCTTCAGGTGGAATCTCAAAGAGGATGTGCCTAGGAGCGATCCTGCTTTCCCTCTGCTTGTATGCTTCTTACATAAATAACAGATAACAACATGTATAGCTTTTGGATCATGAGTGAAGTATCTCCATACTGTAGACTTCATAGACTATGGGGTTTCTGAATGGCTACTACAATTACTGGGGCTAGATCTTGCGATTGTGCTACAAAATGTCAAAGGTGCTTCACTTCCATCAGCAGCAGAGGCACTCATCATAGCTAGGGTTGCGGATGTTGATGAACTGTGTTGCTGATTATTCAGCTTGAAAGTGGTGATGATTGTTTATTTATAGGCATCTTTACTTGTCCAGAATCAGACTTTCCAATTTATTTCTCAAACAGTTTATAAACAAGTATGGTGTCCAATTGTGGAAAATTTACCCTTATCCTTTCTGCTAATTTTCTGACCGTATCATGATCTCTCAGACGAGGATACTGGAGGGATATATTTTAGATCAACAACATCAGCATTGCCCACTGCTTCTCACCCTATACATGTTATTCCTCTGGGCTTTTTGAAGTCTCAAACTAAGTGATTTTCAGACCGATTGCTACTTCTTTCAGGATAGGTGTTGTACTTGTTACTCTTTCTGTCAGATGCAGCAGCTGGTTGAACTACTACACCTTCTTCCACTATGCCATAAACACTAGAATGGGACTTATTGTTGTCTTCAGTGTTTTTACAGTTTATTAATACTACTGGAGGTGGAGGATCTTTTTTTGTCACTTTCACAAACAGCCTTGTAGGGAGGAGAAGGGTCAGCATCATTTATTGTACATGCTGCAACAACCATGGCTGCAGTCTGTTTTTGGACTACCACTTTACTAACATGTCCCTTTACTGCTCTTACTCCTTTCTCATTACTCCTGCATCTAGTACATTTGATGGACATTATCAAAGCAGGGTGGATTTTAAAAGTAAAGTACACAATAGAACAGTTTGTGTGTGATTGTGTATTACCCTTTACAATATACTGGGTCATTTAAGTCTCTGTCTCAAGCATTTGTCATGGTCATCCTCAGTTACAGCTCGTCTCCTACCAGTCAAAATATATATATATTTTTATACTTTTTCTTTGTTGTTTTTAATTAACTGTCTTCATTGATCATTGTCAACAATGAATAAATAACACACTCCCTGCAAGTTCAATTGCTTATGCACCTCTTTGTCTGTAGCTAGTATCAAGAGGATTTCAACAGCTGCTTTCTCTCTCTGCCAGTGTCACTGCAGTCTTAATTTTTTACAGTAAAGGATAAGGATAGACCTTAGTCAATGATATGCTGCTTCCTCTTTTTCTAGGAGTCAGTGTCAGTTGTACTTATCTGTCTCTTGGGTGTCAGTCTGTAAAGTATACCTCTGTCAGTCAAATAGGCTCAGACAGCTCAAGAAACTTAGAGTATCTGCCTGCCTCTTCTTAGCCAAACAAGATTTGGGGGTATTTTGGGTAAATCTTCCTTCACACTTCCCCAGAGCCCCAAACGCTCTGAAGACAGAGGACAAACTGCCTGCCCAACAGACTCCCTAAATTAAACTCCCTTTGCAATATATTAGCCTGTCTTCTCTAGCTCTAAAAATGTGCTGCTTTCTTATCTAACAAACACAGAATGACATGCTTTGGGAACACGAAACCCGTTTATAATTATAATTTATAATTTTTTATCTGTTTCATTTGAGAGGAAGAATGTTGCCCATCCCTAATGGGAATCATTGCAGCCCATAAAAAAAAATTACTGCATCCCTGTAACATGTATTTTTCATGTTTGGCGAGCTGGTGCCTCTATTGGTGACCCTTTTGGAAGGGTTAGAAATTAAGTATATGTATGTGTAGAGATTTGGTTTACTAGAGCAGTAATATTCAGGCCTTTTTATCTATGTGGAAAGTTACTATGTTTCAGTAAACACTTTTCATTAAACAACACTGACAGAATGCTGTGTAGGCCAAAATCTTATCAGGGCAAACTTCATGTTTATAAATTCTCTGTAATTTACTCAGGTAAGAGAAAAAAAAAAAAAGACATGAATCCCAATGCATTTACAAAGCGATCATTTGGATACATCTCTAACATCCAAGGGTTAACAAGGAAAATAATTAACCCCTTGGATGCTAGAGAAAATTAACCTCTTACGGACTGGCCGTGCACGCAGCCAGCACTTAAAGGGAGAGTAAAATGTATAAAAAAAATGCTGTAGGGTCTATCCCCCAAAGTAAAACAAGACTTAGTGAAAAGGGGGTGGGAGGGGGACACTTTAAAATAACACAAAACTACAACGTTATGGACACTTAGAAAGTTACACTTCGTTATAAAAAAGTATATACTATATAATTGACCTTACCTTAATATGTACACATTACCATGTATGTATGTATGTATATCTTTATTTATATGGCGCCACACAGTGTACGTAGCGCCTTACAATAGAAGTAAGTTACATTAAATAAGAGGGGATAAAATAAGTGCCACATTCATAGAAACAATGGGAGAGAGGTTCCTGCTCCAACGAGCTTACAGTCTAAATGGGTAATAGTAGACAGACAACAGGGTAGGAGGGTGTCAAATGCTGAGGTTACAAGTGCTGGCTTTGGTGAAAGGTAGTGCATGGTCCTAGTGCTCCAGAAGATGAGACTTCTGGGTAGACTTAAAGGGATAGTAATACTTCGTTTTAACTTTATTTTATTTTGTAGGCATTAAAAAAACATGAAGAATTATATAAGTCTTATCTCTCAAACCTTTATGGTTTATGAGATATTCACAAGCAAAGTTCCCCTCCCCGCCCCTTTTACCTAGTGTAAACAATCTCTTCTCAGATGTGAGTCTGGTTGTAAGACCAGACAGATAACAGAAGGGGACAATTTTCTTTGTATGAAAACAATGAAAGCCCTTCCCCCCTTGACAAGTTTTTCAGCTTTTTCCATTATCTTAATTGAAGATTGTCCCTCTCTGCAGTCTACCTGGGCATCTCCCTTCTGATCTGGTTGAACAGGGGGGGGATACTTTGTTTGTGAATATCTCTTAAACCATAAAGGTTTCAGAGATAAGACTTATATTGTTCTTCATGTTTTTTTAATGCCTACAAAATAAAATAAAGTTAAAATGAAGTATTACTATCCCTTTAAAGACAGAGGGGTATTGTTCTAGACGTAGGGAAATGGGCATGGAGTTCCTTAGGTAGGGAGCAGAAAGTGAGAAAGTTTTGAGACAGGATAGGGCAGACTGTGTGGATGGTGCAACAAGAAGGGCGTTGTGTGCTGAGTGAAGAAGGCGGCCAGGAACATAAGAGGAGATGAGGGAAGAGATGTAAGGAGAGGTAGCAGTGTGGAGAGCATTAAAGGTGAGAAGAAGGACTTTGTAAATGATGCGTTGCTGAAAAGGTAGCCATGACAGATGTCTAAATAACTTTAAATACCTCTTTACTGGCTGTAATTTATCCCCTTTGCATGCTAGTGAGACGTCCAACATCTCTCTATCAACCAATGGGTTATTTTTTTTTGTCCCTGTGTGTGTTAGTTTTAGGCTGTGGATATTTTCTGTGCCAGGGAACAGTGGATAGGAATGGATGTGGGGTTATGTGAAGAGTTTAGGGCGGTGTGTGTTTGTGGGAGGCCTCCATGTGAACAGGTAAGGGTGCCTAGGGGTCGTTGCATAGGGGAGCCTGAGATGTACATCCAGCCCTGAATGGACTATATGCACGAGACAAATAGAAGTAATCCTGAGGCAAACCAACTGTATCATATGGAAAAAATAAAGGTTAATATCCTCATTTAAACCAATGAGAATAATTATTTTCCCCCTATCTGGGCGTTGGTTTGCCCCATTCTTTGTGCATGTGGTGCGGTGACATCTTATAGTCTGCTACAGCAAATGAAATCATAATTAGGTCCATATTCACTAAGTAGTGCAGCAGAATAACTAGTCTTTCTACCCAAGGATGCAGTCACCCTGCCTGCTGTGATTCAGCCCACACACTGAGGCTGATATGTTTAGAACTGGAGATATTCTGGGGCAAGCCAGCTTCCCCACTGAGGACAATTAAAATCCCTGTTTACTGAAATGGGCCTTTTAACCCTTTGAGTGGCAGAGAGGTACGAATGCATTGCTTTGCAATGCATTCTGTACCCCCTGGCACTCAATGGGTTAAACTTTTGGGTGCCATAGGTGTGTCCAACACGTTGCTAAAGAGGTCTTTAAAGAGATAGTAATATTTCCTTTAAAGGGATTGTAATGTTTCACAATAAAATCAGCTCCAATTAATCTTCATAGTATTTGGGCCATGGAGAGTGTTATTTCAATACCGTCAGAGTTGTAGTTCAAGAGTAATTGAATGATAAAGTATCCCCATCCCACCCCTTTTACCTAGTGCAAGCCACCTCCCCTCAGATGTGGAATCTGGTCTTAAGACCAGACAGCTCACACCAAGGAACAATCTTCTTACTGCGAGAACAATTGAAACTCTGCCCCCCTTCACAGGTTTTTCAGGTTTTTCCTTATGCTAATTTAAGATTGTCCCTCTCTGTGATCCGGACAGTCTTGCTGTTCTGAGGTGAGCAGTGTTACACTAGGTAAAAAGGGGTGGGAGGGGGATACTTTATCATTCAATTATTCTAGAACTACAACTCTGACAGGACTGAAATTACACTCTATAAGGCCCAAATACTGTGAAGATTAATTGGAGCTTCATTTTTTTAAAACGTTACTATCCCTTTAAGGTGGCTGTCATATTGTAGGTATTAATTAAATAAACAAATCCATCTTTGTATTTTTGTTCTAACTTTTATAGTTTAAGAGTAATTACTATTTAAAGTTTACCCCTCCCACCCCTTTAAGCTACGTCAGCGTAGAATCTGTCAGACTTGGATTCTGGTCCGCAGACCAGATGGCTCGTCTGGAGAGCCTGTATAGCACTACATACAAAGGAAATATTCATGAGAAAGGTCTACTGCCTCAAACCAGGCACACTTTGTAGACCTTTATCATGAAGATTTCCTTTGTATATATTGCTATATCGGCTCTCCAGACGAGCCATCTGGTCTGCAGACCAGAATCCAAGTCTGACAGATTGAACGCTGTCGTAGCTTAAAGGGATAGTAATACTTCGGTTTATCTTTATTTTATTTTGTAGATATTAAAAAACCATGAAGAACGATATAAGTCTTATCTCTCAAACCTGTATGGTTTGAGAGATATTCACAAGCAAAGTTTGCCCCTCCCGCCCCTTTTACCTAGTGTAAGCCATCTCTCCTCAGATGTGAAATCCAGTCCATAGACCAGACAGATAACAGCAGGGGACAATCTTCTTCCTATGAGAACAATGAAAGCCCTACCCCCCTTGACAAGTTTTTCAGCTTTTTCCCTTATCTTAATTGAAGATTGTCCCTCTCTGCAGTCTACCTGGTCACCTCCCTTCTGATCTGGCTGAACAGTGTTACATCAGTAGAAGGGGGATACTTTATCATTGAATTACTCTTGAACTACAACTCTGACAGAACTGAAATGACACTCTCCAAAGTCCAAATACTATGATGATTAATTAGAGCTGCTTTTATTATGAAACATTACTATCCCTTTAAAGCAATGCATTCCGTACCGCTCTGGCACTCAAAGGGTTAACTCATTGTATTGTTGTCCACTCTAGCATTCAAAGAATTAAAACCTCCATTTAGGTCCGTGGGGAATTTGGGGCCCTTTTATTTCAATAAAATGATACAGTTGGTTTGCCCCATAATTGCTCCATATTAGTAAATCAGTGTTGCTTCTGAGCACTCCATACTAAATATGCCTCCAACGCCTCTGTGGTAAGTCAAGTTCTGCTGCTCCTCATTAGTCTGCTTACAAGAACACTGGGGATTTTCCAGTTGTATGATTTTTAGTAGAAGATAATAAGCTTTGTTATAATAAGATTTCATTGTAAGCAGGCAAAGTAGGATTTAATTAGCCTATTTATTACTCTGGCACTTGCTTAGGAAAATAATTTGTGTAATACGTTGCTTTTTATGCTGTAGATAGGTTCAGTAATTTGTCAGCTGTATAGAAACACTTGATAATTATGATGTTTTTTGTTAATGTGTTATTATGTATACAGCTCTTCAACTTACCGAAACTCTTTCTTCAATCCTCAATTGCATAATGTTTTTGATGAATAATAGTAGCCAAGTCAAGATGGATTTATTTTTTTTTCTTGTAATTACTGAAAATCTTGGCATCTTTTTTATTAGAATTGAATTAATCATATTATAATTTGATGGTCCGAATGGGTCTTATCTACTTTTAAAGGGATAGTAATACTTAAAATGTTAAAAAAAAATGTTGTAGGGTTTATCCCCCTGAGTAAAACAAGAGTACTCCCACTGCTGAAAAGTGTTTCATTCAAAAGTTATTAATTTTCAAAGTTGAATTTTTTAGGTGCAATATCACAGTGGCCTGAAATTGTACAGTGGAGCTGTTGCTACACCATCCTATGGAGATTTATGGCCCCGGGAGCAGAGCTGGCCATAGGATCATGTAGCAACAGCGCCACTGTAGAATTTCAGGCCACTGTGATATTGCACCTGAAAAATTCAACTTTGAAAATTAATAACTTTTGAATGAAACACCTTTCAGCAGTGGGAGTGCTCATGTTTTACTCTGGGGGATAAACCCTACAACATATATTTTTTTACATTTTAAGTATTACTATCCCTTTAAATTCTGTGTTTCTATGAAGACAAGGCAGATGATTTTTTGGCTTGTTTATCTTTTCAGCTTGTATGGTTGTAGAGATCATGTGATTCACAAGCAGTAAATTAGAGGCTTATGGGAAATTGGGTCATTTGAAACCTTTCGCTGGGTCCTGGGCATAAACAGAGGCGTAACTAGAAGCCACCAGGCCCTGGTGCAGAAATTGCCATGGGTTTCCCCCGACCACATTGCCTCCCCATTGCCCCCAATCTCCACATGACACCCCCATTGCCCCCAAACTCCACCATTGCCCCCAGCCTCCACATTGCCTCCCCATTGCCTGCAATCTCCACGACACCCCCATTGCCCTCAAACTCCACCATTGCCCCCAGTCTCCACATTGCTTCCCCACATTGCCCCCAATCTCCACATTGACCCCCCATTGCCCGCAAACTCCACAT
Source organism: Rhinophrynus dorsalis (assembly GCA_037306005.1). Classification (NCBI taxonomy): domain Eukaryota; kingdom Metazoa; phylum Chordata; class Amphibia; order Anura; family Rhinophrynidae; genus Rhinophrynus; species Rhinophrynus dorsalis. The sequence goes on along the minus strand of CM074718.1, from coordinate 638,355,151 downwards.
TGCTCCCCCATTGCCACCAATCTCCACATTGCTTTCCACATTGCCTCCAAGCTCCTATCTCCATGGTGGTCCAGTGATGTGGCAGGACCTCCTTCAGCACAGACCTCTCTACTGCTTGAGCGCCTGCGTGGTCGTCTCTTCAGTAATGCGGAAGAAGCCGGTCAGCTGCTACCTAGTTGCAGGGGTTCAGGGGGTGGCTGGGCCCCTTGAGTGACGGGCCGGGTCGCAAGTTCAACCCTCATTGTTACGCCACTGGGCATAAGGTAATAAGCCTCCTTTACTCCCTCACTGCTAGCTAATGCTCCAGTTCATTGCTTTGCTTTGTGTTTGGAGAATTCTGTAGCATCGCTGGGGGAAAATATCTTGCAACTACACTTATTTTACCTCCTGCTAAAAGTGAATGGGCAGGTTTATAGCAGCTTCAAACTATTTTTAACTTGCTATAGAAAAGAACTTTGTTTACTCACACCTAGGTTAACAAATGGCATATCATCTCGATAGGTATTGTGGTCATCTAGCCAGCAAAATACCTACAGTTCATTAAAACTTGTTGGAAGGGGCAGAAGAAATAACAGTATCTTTTTTTTAGCAAGGATGAACAATATATCCCATAGAATGGTAAATATCCCGATTTATGTTTATAATCAATGTTTATTATATTGGTTATTATCATCACCAAAATGGACTAACAAAATAATTGGCATAATTTATTTATAAATATCAATAAACTCCCAATCTCTGTGCATAATATACACCATACAACGGAATGTTTTTCAACAGTTGAGATTATTAACAAAAAATAAATAAATCATTAAAACAAAATTATAAGAGGGCCTTGCTCACTGGAACAAGCAGAACTTTCATCAGATGAACATAGAGCCTTAAATCATAATTACATTAGCGATATGCCTAGACATACAATCCCCTATACACAAGCGCTATTTACCACAGACAGTACACGTATATTATAGTACTTCCCATCCATTCTAGGACAGACCAAAAACTTGAGAGTCTCTTAAAGCTGTATCACTTCCAATACATGTAGAAACAAAGACAAAAAAAAAAAAGAAAGGCGCACACGCTCTAAGTGCAGACTTCTTGAACCAAATGTAGACCACCACCGTTAAATCAACTTTTCAGGTGCTGAACTGTCTACTCACATGTAGAAGAGGCAAAAAACTCATCTCACAGTGTAAGTTTCAAAAATAATCTCTGCATTAAAGAAAAATAGAACCTTTTCTACAGACAGGTACTGGCAGGGATCTTGCAGTAGGTGATCTCTGCCTTTCGGCACAAAGGCATTCAACTTGCAAGTCGTGGAGTTGAAGGGGACGGATAGTGCAGACGCAGAGATGCCAACTCTGCAAGATGTCTGCACTGTTCCCCCGCTGCCTTCCTGCAGAAAAGGTTCTATTTTTCTTTCTCTGTCGTCCAATACAGGTTACTGGTAACTTTGGGTAGGCAATCCACCCCTTTAAGTAGGCAGGAACAATTCTAGAATTGATTGTAGGGGGTGGAGCCTACCTTCCCTCCTTGGATGCAGCTAGCCAACCAGCCCCAGAAAGATTTGTTCCTTGGTGAAGACACAGGCAAGAGAACAGTTCTTCTATAGTATTTTGTAATACCACCTTTAGGCGGATTACCATAACTGACAGTGCCCTTAGATGTGACTAGGTGCTTTTTGTGGACCTTAAGCCCTGGGGGGAAAATCTTGGGTACAAGTTCTTTCCTCAGGAGTTGCCCACCGAGGCTTCTTCTTAATACATGGTAGTCTGAAGACAGAAGATCTGCAGGAATGGTGAGCAACCCTTTGAGTGCTGCAGGTCCACATGTCCCACAGTGCCCCTCCGAACAGGGGTTTTCCCTTTGGAGTTCCTATTGCACACTCCTGCACTCATTGGGTCTATCTGTATGTCTGTTGGGTGGTTTGGAGCAAGTTTCTGTGGTAACTTAACCCTTTAGCTGCTGGTTTGCCATGTCCATTCCTTGGTTATTTCCTCTGGCTTACATCTTTCCTCCTCTTCCCTTGTTGCATAAGGTGTTACGGAAATTGAGATTGGAGTGCTGTCCAGTCATTCTGATTTCTCTACTGCACTCGACAGGCTTGGTTTCTGGAGCTTTTGGATCTGTCAGTGGCGGAGCCATTACGGTTCCCTTGCTGTCCGGATCTTCTTCTACATGGTTACCTGTGGAAGGAGGATGTTCATCGTCTGGCTTTGACGGCTTGGAAACTGAATCCTCAATACTGAAGAAGAAAGGTTTTTCTTTTAGTGTGTTGGCTACTATGCTTAGTGCCCGCAAACCGGTTTCTTCTAAGGGCTACCATCATGTTTGGTAGGCCTTCCTATCTTGGTGTGCTGATAGGGATCTCTCTCAGGATTTTGATCTGCCTACGGTCCTTGCCTTCTTGCAGGATGGTGTGGCTAAGGGCCTCTGCTTGAGTTTCCTTTAAGGTTCAAAATTCTGCTCTCTCTGTTTCCTTTCAGAGGCTCATTGCTATTCTTCCTGATGTCAAGGTTTTCTTCTAGGGCGTTGCTCATACTCGTCCTGTCTTTAAGACTCCTGCTCATCAGTGGGACCTTAATTTGCTCTTCAGCGTCCTTCAGCACCCTCCCTTTGAGTCCTTGGCTACTATTCCTCTACGCCTGCTGATGTGGAAAATGGCTTTTCTTCTGGCTATCGTGTCTGTTCGCAGTGTCGCGAAGTTACACGCTCTGTCTTGTAAACCACCGTTTTTGGTGTTTCACAAAGACAAGGAGGTGCTTCACACTTCTTAGGAGTTTCTCCCGAAGGTGGTCTCTGAGTTCCATATTAATCAGGAAATTGTGGTGCCTTCTTTCTGCCCTGATCCTACCTCTGACAATGAGTGGTATCTTCACTTGTTAGATGTGGTGCGTTGTCTTAAGTTTTGTGTACATCACACCGAGTCCATTAGACAATCTGACGCATTGTTTGTCATTCCTGAGGACCCCAGGACAGGAAGACCTGCATCCAAAGTGACAATTGCGTCTTGGATCAAGTACACTATTCGTAAGGCTTATGAGCTAAGGAAAAAGCCCGTTCCCTTTTGGGTTACAACTCGTTCTCAACATCTGATTGTACTATTTAATACCACTGTATGTCTATTCCCAATTGTACAGCGCTGTGTAATTAGTTGGCGCTATATAAATAAAGAATAATAATAATAATTCTACCAGATCTATTGGGGCTTCTTGGGCTTCTTGTGCAAGGCTGGCACTTGGTCGTCGGTGCACACCTTTTCAAAGCACTATTGTGTTGATGTGCTGGCATCAGCTGATGCCATCTTTGGGAGGAAGATCCTGGAGGCAGTCTTGCCTGTCTAGGTTCTTCTTCACTTCTCAGTGCTTCCTTCACTTTTGAGCCCTGTTAGCTCTAGTTCAGTGTGCTGTGTAACAGTTTTGGGATGTTGTTACCCCTGTTCGGTGTTCGTTGACACTTCATTGTTTGTTGGGCTATCTCTGATCTGATGGTTCATATCTGCTCTGGTGACTTTGGGGGCCTTGCGCATGGTCCTTGCCTTACTTCCTGCCTCTGGGAAACTCACTGTATGGACATCCCAAAGTTACCAGTAACCTGTATTGGATGACAGAGAAAAGAGGATTTTAGTCTGTTAAATCCTTTTGTCTTAGTCCACACAGGTTACTGGTCTTCCACCCTTTCAAGGGACCAGGCTTGGCTCACCTGTGGCAGATTGTGGGGGTCCTTTGGGGTCATGCTCACAGGAGTCTTCTTTCCCTTCTACTATCTAGTCAATAGTTAGTGTATCAAATCTTACTGGAGGTGGTTGACTAGCTGGGAGGGAGGGTAGGCTCCACCCCCTGCAATCAATTCTAGAATTGTTCCTGCTTACTTAAAGGGGTGGATCGCCTGCCCAGAGTTACCAGTAACCTGTATGGACTAAGAGAAAATGATTTAACAGGTAAGACTTAAATCCTCTTTTAATACAGTGATTATTCTTGAAAAGACAACTATGTGTAGGCATATGGCTAATGTAATTATGATTTAATGCTCTATATCAATCTGATTAAAGTTCTGCTTTGAATAAAAATGTGCTAATGTTTGAGATAAGCAGTCACTCTTATAGATAAAAATGTTCTAATGTTTGAGATAAGATTTCTCACCAGAAATTAGTTGACTCATGAAGATGATCAGAAGTCACACTGTAATAATAAATGTTAGTAAAATCCACACTATTCCAGATTGTAAAAGAATCATATGAAATGAGAGTGCATTGCGTGGGCTATGTGTGAAGTCATGACGGCCTTGCTAAAGGCATGAACCACTTCCATTTACTATCACCATGACCAAAGCCAATCCAAGGAGTGAGGTGTGACACATATATTTTACTCTTTCAGTATCAGTGAGGTGTCCAAGGCATTGTGAAGCAATGTGTTGTACAATCCTTTTTCACTCAAAGGGTTAAAAGAAAACATTGTTTGAAAAAAACATCATATTATTCAACTAATGCAAAGATCCTTATAAAGTGATAGCGAGCTTTTATTTTAACTACTTATTCTGCAAGTGCATAATTAATGAAGTCAAATGACCTATACTTTTTATTATTTTTTCATCTTTGACATTTTATAATACATTTTGGTCCCTGACAGGGAGCTCACTATATATCTGTTTCCTGAGAGATTTCTCATCATTGACAGTAGACTGATGCAGTGCAACACTCTCCCATAGTTGCCGCACGGAGCCATGGGGGAGCGCGGGCTGGCTGTTAGTAAGTGCTCTGACACCTGGGCACTTAGTTCCAGCCGGTAACAACATTGTTGCAACATGTTTACAAATACTGTCCTTGTCATATATCTCTGCCTCCCTTCATATTAGACAATTCTGAAGTGGAGAGAGACAGAGAGACATCGTGTTCCAGAGTCTGTTCCATTATTAAAAAGAGATTTAAAACCCCAAATTAACTCCTTGATCACTGTCACTGCAGTGATCAATACATTTCCCCCATCTGATCACTCTAGTAGTGATCGCTGCAGATCAGTCTTTGCTGATCTGTGGTACATCCCCCTTGTATTTTTTTACATTTTAAAAAAAAAAAATGTTTCATTTTTTTTAAATAAAATTTGATTATTTAGTTTATTTTAGGTAGTTTAGGTAGGTAGTTGGGTAGGTTTAGTCTATGTGTGTTAGGGAAGGTTTAGGGTTAGATTTATATTCAGGAGTAGAGTAGGAAAAAAAAACACACACAAAAATATAAAAATTATAGTTTAGATAGGTAGCTGACTTAGGTTAGGTAGGTTCAGGGTATATGTGGGTTAGGGTAAGGTTTAGGGTTAGATTTAGGTTTAGGAGTAGTATAGGAAAAAAAAAGTTAATTTTATTTAAAAATTTATATTATAAGCTAGTTTAGATAGGTAGTTGGGTAGGTTCAAGGAATACGTGTTAGGGTGAGGCTTAGGGTTAGATTTAGGTTTAGGAGTAGCGTAGAAAAAAAAAGTTTATGTTATTTAAAAATGTATTTTATATTATAAGCTAATTTAGATGGGTAGTTGGGTAGGTTCAAGGAATACGTGTGTTAGGTTAAGGCTTAGGGATAGATTTAGGTTTAGGAGTAGCATAGGGAAAAAAAATTATCATAGGAATAGTGACCATTTGGGGTGAGAGTTAGGTATAGTTAGGTATAGAAGTTTGTAATTTATTTAGTTTAGAGTAGGTGTGTACAATGCAAAAAACTTTTTTATTTTACTTATGTCAAGATTTACGAGGGATTGGTGGTAAAATGGTTGTGTACAAAATTTGGAAACACACCTAAAATGAAAGCCTGGGGTGTTTACTTTCCAAAAATATACAGTTTTGGGGGGAAATCTTAAAGTGGAGAACTGTTACACAGCCCAAATGAGAAATGGCACCAGAGACGCAAGCTGTGAAAATTCAATGAGTTAACCTGGAAACGCTCATGTTCCAATTTGGGCCCCGTAGCTCCCCCAAACCATGAGAAAGCTATGCATATGGGGTATTGCCTTACTCAGAAGAAGGAGCCAAACACGAATCAATGCAGTTTATAAAATCTTCACCTATTCTGTGCTTGAAATTCACGTCAACATTGAAGTCAAAGTGTGAAAAATGCTGAATTTTTTTACTTACGTTAAGTTTTCACAGGATTGGTGGTAAAATGGCTGTGTAAAAAATTTTTAAAACACACCTAAAATGAAAAAAATATACACTTTTGGAGGGAAATCTTAAAGTGGACAACTGTTACTTAGCTCCAATTGAGACATGGCAACAGTTAAGCAAGATATAAAAAATCAATATTTGTTCAAAATTGGGTCCCGTAGCTCCCCCAAACCTTGAGAAACCTATGCATATGGGATATTGCCATACTCAGAAAAAGGAGCTGAACACTAATAAATGCGGTTTATAAAATCTTCACCTATCCTGTGCTTGAAATCCACATCAACATTGAAATATAAGTGTGAAAACCAATGAATTTTTTACTTACGTCAAGTTTTCACAGGATTGGTGGTAAAATGGCTGGGTAAAAAATTTGAAAACACACCTAAAATGAAAGCCTGAGGTGTCTACGTTCCAAAAATATACACTTTTGGGGGAAATCTTAAAGTGAACAAGTGTTACACAGCCCCAGTTGAGACATGGCACCAGTTAAGCAAGAGTGAAAATTCAATATTTGTTCAAAATTGAGTCTCGTAGCTCCCCCAAATATTGAGAAACCTATGCATATGGGGTATTGCCATACTCAGAAAAAGGAGCTGAACACTAATAAATGCAGTTTATAAAATCTTCCCCTATCCTTTGCTTGAAATCCACATCAACACTGAAAGTTTTCACAGGATTGGTGGTAAAATGGCTGTGTAAAAAAATTTGAAATCATACATAAAATGAAAGCCTGGGGTGTCTACTTTCCAAAAATATACACTTTTGGGGGGAAATCTTAAAGTGGGGCACTGGTACACAGCGCCAAATGAGACATGGCACCAGTGACGCAAGCTGTGAAAATTCAAAGCCTGGAACTGGAAACGAGCATGTTCCAATTTGGGCCCCGTAGCTCCATAAATCTTGAGAAACCTATGCATATGGGGTATTGCCATACTCAGAAGAAGGAGCTGAACACTAAAAAATGCATTTTTAAAAATCTTCACCTATCACGTGCTTGAAATTCACATCAACATTGAAGTCAAAGTGTGAAAAACGCTGATTTGTTTTACGTATGTCAAGATTTACGGGGGATTGGTGGTAAAATGGCTGTGTAAAAAAATTGAAAACATACATAAAATGAAAGCCTGGGGTGTCTACTTTCCAAAAATATACAGTTTTGTGGGGAAATCTTAAAGGGGGGTACTGGTAGACAGCCTCAAATGAGACATGGCATCAGTGACGCAAGCTGTGAAAATTCAAAGTGTGAAACTGGAAAAGCGCATGTTCCAATTTGGGCCCCGTAGCTCCCCCAAACCTTGTGAAACCTATGCATATGGGGTATTGCTGAACTCAGAAGAAGGAGCTGAACACTAAACAATCATGTGCTTGAAATGCACATCAACATTGATGTCAAAGTGTGAAAAACGCTGATTTTTTTACTTACATCAAGTTTACGAGGGATTGATGGTAAAATGGCTGCGTAAAAAATTTGAAAACATACATAAAATGAAAGCCTGGGGTGTCTACTTTCCAAAAATATACACTTTTGGGGGGAAATATTAGAGTGGGGTACTGGAACACAGCCCAAAATGAGACTTGGAATCAGTGACGCAAGCTGTGAAAATTCAAGGTGTGAAACTGGAAACACGCATGTTCCAGTTTGGGCTCGGTAGCTCCCCCAGACCTTAAGAAACCTATGCATATGGGGTATTGTCGTACTCAGAAGAAGGAGCTGAACACTAATCAATGCATTTTTTTTTAATTTTCAAGTACCCTGTGCTTGATATCAACAGTAATATTGAAATGTAACTGTGAAAACTGCAAAAAAACTAAATATTACCACAATTTTGAAAAATATTTCTCAAAAAATAGCTGCATAAAAAACTCCTGATTATTTACCTTATGTTGTCTAGTTTTCAGAAACATACATCTTTGTGGGACATTTTTGTTTCTGGCACCGTCAACTAAGCTATGATGCTCCCATGCCAATTGTTGAAAAATTACAGGTTGGAAATAATGGCTTCCATTTTGTAATATTTACCTTGTAAATTTGAGAAAGGGATTGAAATACTAGGCATATGGGGTACTCTTATATTCAGGACATGCAAGTGAATATATTTAGGGGTATTTTTTTGTAATTAACTAATGGTATGCAAATCCTGATAGGATAATGTAAGCAAAATGTTGTTGTTGTTTTTTTTTTTTTTTTGCCCTTTTTTCTATTTTAATCAAATTAAACGATGAGGTATTCATATAATAGTGGTATCAAAAGAAAGCCTTACTTGTGCTTAAAAAACAGTATATAATTTGTGTGGGTGTACAAAAGGAGTTACAGAGAAAATATGGTTGAACAACGACATAGTCAAAAAAGTCAAAATTGCTCCGGTTCTTAAGTGAAATCCACGTCAGATTTTCCTGGTCTTTAAGGGGTTAAGGAAATGTGCACAGAATTCTGGGCTGAATTGAACATCTTATGTCTTAAAGGGTCCCAGCATGGTGCAACATCATGTCAGCATCAATAAATATCTTTTCAGACATAAGCACCAATTAGTACAAAAGAGCTGTTAAAATGAATGATCATATATCTGTGCTACAATCATTATGTCCAACTTACACAACATGAAGTTTACTCTTAAAGGGATAGTAATACTTAAGTATTACTAATCCCTATAGTAAAGTCCTATTAAAAATAAATGTATTGCCTCCAGTGTCATCTCTCAACATTTATGGTCTGAGAGATGATCGCTCCTAAAGTTGCCCTCTCCCTCCCCCTTCCCCAAAGTCAGCGTTGTAGCTGACTGAAGGGAAATCTAGTCATAGATCATCAGGTGGCTCTGCAGCAGAGCCGCAATCGCGTTAATAAAAAAAAAATCTTTCACTAAAATGGTCTTCTATGTGTGCTTGCAAACCAAGCACCTGTAGAAGACCATTTCAGTGAAAGTTTTCTTTTTTACTAACGCGATCGCAGCTATGCTGGAGAGCCGCCTGAAAGTCATACGACTGGCTTCCCTGCAGTCAGCTAGAACGCTGACTACGGGGAAGGGGGAGGGAGAGGACAACTTTAGGAGCGATCATCTTTCAGACCATAAAGGTTTGAGAGATGACACTGGGGGCAATATGTTTATTTTTAATAGGACTTTAGGGATTAGTCATACTTAAGTATTACTATCCCTTTAAACAATATCCCTGTTTGCTTATTTTTAGCCTCCCAATCACATCACCCTTCTCCCCAGACTTTTTCACTTAAAATGTTTCTTTTTCTTTACATAAAGGACAATATCCATTAAGCTTTTGAGTGCCTTAAAGATATCCAACTCATTGTGTTGCAATGCATTGGATACCCCTCTAGCGTTCAAAGGGTTAAATGAAAAAAAATGTTTCTATCAGGGATCTTAATTCTGTAGACGACACCAGCACACTTTTTTCGGGTATATTTATACTATTGACTTTTCCACAGCATGTTGAATGCATAATATAATCTTTGAAAGCATCCTGAATTAAAGGGGATGCCTGGCTATATTACTTTACAGTGAGGATGTCTAAAACTTCCCCATGTGCCTGCCAGTTGGAAATAAATACAATGAATCAAGGGCCAAATATTCACTACTAACAAATATAATAACATGAAATATTTGGGCACTTCATTCAAAACTCCCTATGTGTCATGTTAAAGGGATAGTAATATATAATTTAAAGGGATAGTAATACTTCGTTTTAACTTTATTTTATTTTGTAGGCATTAAAAAAAAATATGAAGAATGATATATAAGTCTTATCTCTCAAACCTTTATGGTTTATGAGATATTCACAAACAAAGTTTCCCCTCCCGCCCCTTTTACCTAGTGTAAGCCATCTCTTCTCAGATGTGGAATGCAGTCCATAGACCAGACAGATAACAGAAGGGGACAATCTTCTTCTTATGAGAACAATGAAAGCCCTGCCCCCCTTGACAAGTTTTTTCAGGTGTTTCCCTTATCTTAATTGAAGATTGTCCCTATCTGCAGTCTACCTGGGCACCTCCGTTCTGATCTGGCTGAACAGTGTTACATCAGTAAAAGGGACGGGAGGGGGATACTTTGTCATTGAATTACTCTTGAACTACAACTCTGACAGAATTGAAATAACACTCTCCAAAGTCCAAATACTATGATGATTACTTAGAGCTGCTTTTATTATGAAACATTACTATCCCTTTAAACTTTAGCTCCGAGTATTAAGTACAAGTTTTTTAACATATTGTACTATGTATATTTACTTACAGATTTGTAGTTCAAAAGCAATTGAAGAAGAAAGGATTCTCCTCCCGCCCCTTCATGCCATGTCACTTGATCTTCTCAGTCTTGTCCGGATGGAGAACAGCAAGGGACAAACTTCAGTAAGCAAAGGAAAATCCTGCCCTTCTTTGTCAAGGAAGGCAGGGTTTTCCTTTTACTTACTGTGTCCCACAACTAGATTACAAATCTAAGGGGAGGCGGGGGGGAGCCTTTCCACTTCAATTGCTTTTGAATTACAAATCTGTAAGTAAATATACATAGCGCAGTATGTTAAAAAACTTGTACACAATACTCAGATCTAAAGTTTAAATTATATATATTACTATCCATTCACATTTTTATTTTTGGGAAAAGTGAAAGTGAAAGGCTCCTAGTACAGTACAAAACTTAATTAGCATAGGAGAGGTCACAGAAAAGCTTCACTAGCATATGACATATCAGTGGTATCTCACAGTGTACTTTTGCTGGTCTTTTGGCTAACATGACACATAGCTAGTTTTTAATAGAGTTTACAACTATGCAATCTTGATTCAAGGTGAGAGGTCCACTTTCACCCCTTAGTGACCGGTTGCTCGCGCACGCGGACGGCACTTAACACCCACCGGACTTTTTTTCCCATTTGTTTCAATTACTTTTAGGGACGTACATGTACATCCTCTGTGTTGCACACTGCCTTTGTGTCTCCTCTATTCCTGTCTGTCCCTTATGATCAAAGTAAGAGACAAAAAAGCAGAGAGGAGACTCCTAGTGGATAAATAAAATGCATCAGCTGGGGGTATTAACCCCTTCACTTCTGTGCTGGAGGCTGGCTAAATGCAAGTCCATTTTTGACCTGCTAAAATCAACTCTTGCTTTTTTTTTTTTTTTTTTTTTAAAGACACAATACTTTTTTTTTTTAACAAAAATTTTATTAAAAAACAAAACAAAAAAACATTTCAATAACCGAAATAGGAAGTGTGATTGTTTTGGAGCCATGTAATATATTTATACACACCAAATGTCATCAATAAAAAAGTAGGGTGGGAAAAAGGGACATGGGGTTTTTAACCCAGGGGGGACAGTGCCCACTTAAAGCTGCCCATTTTATAGGTATGACTGACCGGTCATACCTTTCATGCAGTGTCCATAAAAATGTAACCCATTGTGCCCAAATGATCCAAAGAGAGAAAAAAATGGCGTTTTTTTATATTTTGTTTACCGTTTTCTTTAATTTTACTAAAATAAATGGTGGGCTATCCATATAAGTGTGGTATCAAAAGAAAGCCCTATTTATGTATAAACAAACGGTATATAATTTTCATGAGTAAAATAAAGTATTTAGAGGGAAAACACTGTTGAACAAAGACATAGTCAAAAATGTCAGAATTGCTCCGGTCCTTAAGTGAAATCGACCCCAGATTTTCCCGGTCCTTAAGGGGTTAAAAACTAGAGGTGTGAGCAGTGCATTGCAGAGCAATGCGTTTCACACCCCTGGGTTCATTGGTCTCTTCCTTGCTAAAGAGCAATTGAGGATTGTAATGCTATGCAGCTGACTGTATTTAATTATTTAACTGAATTTGAATGAAGAGTTTGATTAAGAATGTTGGAGGGCCACAACTGAACCTAGGGCCATATATTGGACATTCCTGCTTCATATGCCATAATTATTTAACCCTTTGGATGCAAAGGGTGCCTGGTGTGTTGTACATGCATAGTGTATATTTACAAAGGTCTTTGTGCCAAAAAATGGCCACTTTGCATCTCAGATTGGGAGTATATGGGTGTTTTGGAGTAGTCCCCTTATGTTATGGCATGTACTAACAAGGATCAGAGGAAATCAGAAATACATTGCTCAGTTTCTGTTTCTATAGGCCTGGTGTTTAGGCTTTCTCCTGTTAGAGGCAGAGCTGAGTGTGCTGATACATAGCAAGGCACCCTATTTAGTACATTGCATTAAGTAAGGCTGCTATGACCTACAGTGGCCTATCTTTCTCATATGCACCTTGCCCTGATGTCAGGGGTGGGAGTCTGGTCCTTATTCTCTCTCAGCTCTGCCTCTAAAGGCCTCTGTCTTTCCTCCATCAGTCTTCTTCACCTTATTTGAAGTTTATGCAGTCCAACTCTTCTCCCCAGTTCCTCTCCAAGCAACCCTTTCTCCTTTTTCTCTAACTTTGAAACTTGTCTCACTGTCTTTCTGTCTTCAGATTCTCCTACATTATGCCATGACAACTTCAACTTACAGGTTGATGTTGCATCCTCACCCAGTGCCTCCTGCGTTCTTTCTCTGACCTTGGCTTTGGCCTTCGACAGTGGACTGCTGCAAGCACTCACAGGGAAGTTAACTATCTGGATATAGTTTTCACCTCACAATTTCCCATTTCCTCTCTCTAATCATCATCTTCTCTCCTTCACACTCTCCCGCTGTCACAGCTTACCTTGGTTCCAGCTCCGCCGCTTCAGTGACGCTTCAGAATGAAGCAGGCCTCTGTTTTATGCCATGCTTCCTGTAATCTCCTCCTACCTACTTCCTTCTTCTGAGCCTGCTCCTCCTACCTACTTCCTCAGGAGGGGTTTAAAGGGCAGTCTGAGTCCTGACTCAGTTGCCCTTGCGTTGTTGTACAATACAGTTCTGGTTTCCTTGGGCTCTGTGTATGACCAGGCTTGTCTGAGCATCCAATCTGGTGCTGACCTGTGGCTCTGTCTGACTATTCTCCTGCTTTATCCTATATATAATGGACACCCAATCCGGTGCAGACCTGCGGCTCTGGCTGACTACCTGAACTGTGTATGACCTGGCTTGTCTGACTATCCTCTCTGATGCTGACCTTTGGCTCTGTCTGACTATTCTTCCGTTTGTTCCTTGTATCTAGCAGACACCCAATCTGGTACAGACCTGGGGCTCTGGTAGACTTCCTTTGACTGACTGCAGGTGTGAGTCAGGTATCCAGCTCGTGGTTCCTGATTGGAGACATTGTGTTCCTGTTCCTGATCCTGTTCGGGCTCCTGGTTCCAGCAGAGGCTACCAGTGGCTTAGGCCTAGTCTCCAGCAGTGTGGTCAATCTTAGCAGCTTACTATTGCTGATAGTAGCTCGTGCTTGCTTGTGACCCTCTGTTTATTTCTGTTTATACTCTTGTGTTGCCTTATTATATTTTTCAATAAAGTCTATTTTACTATACCAGTGGTTCTCAGCTCCTGCCCTCAGGACCCACTAACAGGCCAGGACTTAGGGATTTCTCTGCTAGAGCACAGGTGAGGTGATCAGAGGCTCATTCAAATTGATTAACTCACCTGTGCTCTAACAAGGAAATCCTCAAATCCTGGCCTGTTAGTGGGTCCTGAGGACAGGAGTTGAGAAACACTGTACTATACCGTACTGACTCCTGAATATCACTGGGAAACTGTGACACCTGCATATCTTCCCCTGTCCCCCCTAAAATGTCTTTCCTAACCAGGAACCTACACTATCTAAAATTTCCCGACTATGCAAACTTTCCTCTCTTCTGTCTGCTGTACTACTAACATAAACATTCTTCTCCAAGAATATAACACTTCATTAACTTCTTCTTTGGATCAGCATGCTCCTCTCCAACTTTGACACTTCCGACCCAGGAATCCAAGACCCTGGCTAAATTCAGAATGTGTCTGGCGAAAGTGTCATTCTGTTGCTGACTTCCACAATTATAAATTAATTTTATCATGTTTTAACACAGGTCTCACCCAGGCTAAACAACACTACTTCTCTAAACTAATCACTACTCACAAATCTAACCCACGTTGCCTCTTTAAAATCTTTGATTCTCTTCTCAAACCTCCAGCCTTAAACTGTTCCTCCTTCTCCAACACTCCACTGGATTATGTTAACTTTTTATAGATAAGGTGCAGTGTATTCACCAAACCATACCCTCCACATCCTCTCCTCCAGTCCCCCAGATTCCTAGCTCACCTTGAGCAACCCCTAGCTTTTTTACCCCTATTACAGAGGAAGAAGTATCTCTTTTACTATCCTCCTATCTTCCCACTACATGCCCCCTGTATCCCATGCTTTCTCACCTTATCAAGGCTCTTGCAGCTACTCTTGTTCCCAGCCTTACTAATATCTTTAACTCCTCTCTTTCTACTGTATCCTTTCCCTTCTCATTCAAACCTGCAATAGTCAAACCTATACTCCAAAGGTATCCTTTTAAAAGGTTGCACGCGAAAGAGTGTGTGACCTCATGAAGCATTGACTATGTCGCCCTGATAAAAATGGCGACATGAGAATCTTGCACTACATGACAGCGTGATATTTTCATGTCATGTAGTGAATGGTCACATAGATGTAATCAGTCCTCCACTCCTGAATAATTATAGAGCCGGTAGCCTCGCTTCGCTTTGCCTTTGGCTGCCCTTATCTTCCTTATGCACAAAAACAAACACTCACATGCAATGTCCTTTTTTAACACCACTCCCTCCTATATATTAACCCTCACTAATTACTCTAATCCGAGTGCTTCCTCTCCCCGCCAGTGCTACAGCAGGTCACTGTGCATGGAGACCAATCAGTCAACTGCGGGAAGAGGAGGCGCAGTATGATGTTGACTGGCAGTTGGTCTCCATGCAGTGACCTGTGGTAGCACTGGCAGTCAACTGCTTGCCCAGCTTTGTTCCGTTATCATCTGGTAGTCTCAGAACTACATATGCACTATCACTCCAGCCTTGTTACCCTGTACACCATTAATTAAATTAATTAAATCCCTCATACTACTAAGAAGATTTGGAGCAATTTTTGGGGCAAACCAACTGCACCACAGAATGTATCATTGATTTAAATTAAGATGTTAATATCTTTGATGATAGAGCTTCCATTTCTTCTTAGTTCATCACCTTAACCCTTTGCGTGCCAGAGAGGTACACAATGCATTGCAGAGCAATGCATTGCATGCCATTCTGGCACTCAAATGGTTAAGTATAAGAACCACTGTTTAACATGATATAGCAAGAGTTAAAAAAAAAAAAAAAAGGAAATTCTAGTAATCACTCAAATATTTGTGGTTTTCAAATACATTGTTAAGAAACTCCTAACAGGCCAGGAGTCAAGCTGTAACAGAATGTAAAGTCTATACCCCTAGTGATAGACAGGATCTGTGCTCTTGCCTAAACACAGGTCAGTCCATCCAAGTGACTGATGCCTTATGTGTCAGTGAGGTTTTCAATGCCTTTAGCAGAGCTGATCTGTGAGTGGGGGCATTGGGCTGATTGGCTTGAGAGAAAAGTAAATCAGCATTACCAGAGCAGAGAAAGTGGAAAATTAGGTAGCGGTAGTGGAATGCGTGGCTGTTAGGTAAAATGTGTGATAGTATTGAACATTTGGGAACCACTTCTGAAACAAAATAAAGGCAAATCAGAATGGCGGTTAAACCTTCCCTTTGAGCGCCAATTATGTATGCGTTGGATATCTCTCTGGCACTCAAATGGCTCCTGCTCAAGATTATTATTCCCTTTGATGCTAGAGACTTCTCCAGTGGATTGTTCCACAATGCACTGGAGACATCTCTAGCATCCACAGGGTTAATCAGAAAGTGGCACTCTAGTATAGTGTAGAGAATATGTTATGTTCTGTGTAACGCAGATCCTATCCTATCGACACTGGATGGCTGTCAGACACATGTGTGCTCCATTTACTGGGCTCATTGACTTCTCTATCATCTGCTTCATAGTCAGTCTTTATTACTACTGTGAAACGAATTATTTTGGAACAGAATGTTCTAGATGATGATTCTTGTGGTTGTTCATAAAGATGCCCCGTAGATATGACATATGAATAAAACAAAGAAATTGCTAACACAGTGAATTAATGTACATATTGTATTAACTTCTGTTGTGTTTTAATCTCAAAACAGACATGCAGTATAATAAATTTAAAGGAGCAGTAAACTTTATTTTTTATAAAAAAAACTATTTGTTATTGAGATTTTCCTGCTAAGTAAAACAAGGCCACTTAAAGAGTGAATATCACGAAAATTGTGCCCTATCAGCAGTTTTGCTCCACTGGAAGCAGACCTAGCAGTAAAGCCGGGGCCTGTGAGTCCTGGTGGATCATCATTCAGACTCTCATCTGAGAGTCTGAAAAGAGACCCCTGCTGTGTCCCCTCATTGGTTCTGTGGGAGAGATTGAACTCCTTTTCTCTTGCACTCACTCATTTTGCTAACCATTTCTTTGTAGAGAAAAAACCCAGAGCAATAACACACCATTATATATAAGAGGGAACAGCAGCATTTGCAGTTCTTGTATTCACAGAGATGGAAGTTTATTAAAGATCAACGTTTCAGCCAGGCACAGCTGGCCTTCCTCGAGACTTTCCTGGCCAAAACGTTGATCTTTAATAAGCTTCCAATACAAGACCTACCTCTCTTGAGGACTAATCTGATACATTGTCTTTTGGTTTTTATACCTTTTTGGTACATAGTTTATTTTTTGTCACATGCATTAATTATGTTGGTTTTGTTCATATTGTGATTTTAATATGTGATTACACTGGTGTTTTGTTTTTAATTAACACTTGGTATTCACACGAGTAGTACATCCTCTTATGACATCATGCAGATGTCTCCCAGCTCCTCACTAATTTGTTTGATGCCTTTTTTAATTGACTAGGGTTTATCAGAGTATGGTTTTGCACTGTGTGTTTGTCTTGAGAAAGGTGACAGCCACCCATGGCTGGTGGGAATTGAAGTCTGGCAGCAGCTGGAGGCTAATATGGCCAGGAAAAGCTGGGTTCAATCTGGGTCATGATGGGTACCTTTAACCTTTTGAATGCCAGAGGGTTATGCCATGTGTTGTGCAGCACTGAATGGGTTAAAAGACTCTCCTTCAATGAATAGCGATTGTTCATGTTTAAAAATACTTTTCTTTTAGAATTACTTAAAGGGATAGTAATACTTCGTTTTAACTTTATTTTATTTTGTAGGCATTAAAAAAACATGAAGAATGATATAAGTCTTATCTCTCAAACCTTTATGGTTTATGAGATATTCACAAGCAAAGTTCCCCTCCCCGCCCCTTTTACCTAGTGTAAGCCATCTCTTCTCAGATGTGAGTCTGGTTGTAAGACAGGACAGATAACAGAAGGGGACAATTTTCTTTGTATGAAAACAATGAAAGCCCTTCCCCCCTTGACAAGTTTTTCAGCTTTTTCCATTATCTTAATTGAAGATTGTCCCTCTCTGCAGTCTACCTGGGCATCTCCCTTCTGATCTGGTTGAACAGTGGGGGGGATACTTTGTTTGTGAATATCTCTTAAACCATAACGGTTTGAGAGATAAGACTTATATCATTCTTCATGTTTTTTTAATGCCTACAAAATAAAACAAAGTTAAAATGAAGTATTACTATCCCTTTAAGAACTGTTCCCCTGGATTCTTTTAATACTTGAATTTGAGCAGCGGCTGTGCCTAAAATAAACACCTTCGTTTGTTAGCGTAAAAGGAAATCCCATTAGCAGAGCTGGATCATCCATTAGGGTACCCTAGGCTACTGCCTAGGCCCCAAGGCAATATGAGGGGCCCTGGGTCACAGACAGTGGCACTGCTGTTAGAACTAGAATTATTTTTACTTTTAAAGGGGATCTCTCACCCCTATAAAAGTTAGGCTTATTAGATACAGCATATAGCTATAAATTTGAAGATGTTATTATTTTTTTTTTAAATATGCTATTTGGGCTAAAACTATTGCTTACAGAGTGCCCTGCACCCTGCGTCTGAATACACTGGTCTTGCCGCTCTGCCTCTGCTCTCTTCCCACTACCCAGCCTCCTCCGATGATGGAGGCTCTCTGTCTGTAAGCTGGAGAGTTCTCATTGGCTAGATATCAATCTCTGCCAATAAGATCGCTCCAGCTTGCAGACAGAAAGCCTCAGTCATCGGAGGAGGCTGGGTAGTGGGAAGAGAGCAGAGGCAGAGTGGCAATCTGCGGCAAGACCAGTGTATGTGGAAGTAGGGCGCAGGGCACTGTAAGCAATAGTTTTACCCCAAATAGCATTTTTTTAAAAATAAATAAATAATGTTTTCCGCATTATAGCTATATACTGTATCTAATAAACCTAACTTTTATACAGGTGAGAGATCCCCTTTAAATAGAGGAAAAGTAAAATAGATTGTGGGAATTTAGAGTAGAGGCGTTTTCAATAAGGTACTTTTGTAATGGACAATATTGTGGTACATTTTTTTACATTTTTGTCGAATAGTAAGTAATAATGATTAACCACATGGATGCTAGTTAGGTTTCCAATGCATTCTGGTATGCAAGTGGTTAAAGAAAGAGTAAAAGAGTAAAAAAAAAAAAAAAAAAAGTATGTATATATATATATATATATATATATATATATATATATATATATATATATACACACTTTTTTTAACCTTCACTTCAGCATTTAACAGTGTGGGTGATATCAATCATGCTACTTAAATGCAGCCCTTTTGAAGTCATTAACGTTTTGTCCTCCTCAGCTAAGGAGCTAAGAATGTGCATCCACTGATAGAGATAGTGTTGCAATGTTAGTCCTAACTGTTCAAACAGACCAAGCTAAAAATTCCCTCTTTCCGGACCTTTTTACTGTGCCCTGTGCACTATCTCTGTTGTATTTGGTGTTCAGTATATAGTAAAATTTCTTACAGTTAAGGAACATCATTCATGTCTGTTAACTTGCTGTGTAGGCTGACTGTATCATTTATTTCAGTGCTGAAGGAGTTGACACCAGAGAAAGGGGAGGAAGGTGGGATGGTAAAACTCTAATAACTTCAGACAGGCTTCATTTTAAAAAGTGTGACTGACATCAGTCACGCTTAAAGTTTGAACAACAGATATAATGTTATGTCCAAGCATTACTTTAAAAGTTTCTTTCCAATATTTATAACTGCTTGGTTAAAATTGCTGTGGAAGGCTGCTTACGACTTCATGGTGGGAGAGCTTATTTTTGGTTTTGGTTGACGTCAACCCTTCTTATGCCTGTTAATTATTTTCTGTTACGGTACATTAGCTACTAGCATGCAATTTTCTAGATTCCGTTACATTAGATGTGTTTAAAGCTTCCTGACATCTGATGAGTACTTTGCATTTCAGCATCATTGTGGAATGCTTGCTACATTTGATGATTTTGTGGCAGCGAACAGATGATTTTTATTGTACTTGTAGGCCTAAATATGCTCATTGACATGGAAAATAATAATACTTTCTGTCCCCAGATTGTAGACATTATACACTTTCCTGAACACAATGTATGGATTGTGTTGAAGGTATATTTCTGTGATGTATTTATTAGGACACATGGCATCTATCAGTAACAAATATGGACGCATGGAATTTGATGGCATATAAGCAGCACCTGGCCCATCTAGTCAGCACAATTGCCTATTTAGAAAAACGCACACTCAGTAGTATTACATCTCTCACAAGGTTTCAGATTAATTTACTGTTTTAGGACTTCTGATTCAATTTATGTATCAATTAATTGTTTTGCCACGGTTATGTACTTTCCTTGAATTAGCTATTGCAGTATCTAATTTTTACGTACCTTCTATCTGTTGTCTGTAATTTAACGGCATCTGTAAAGAGTCAAATGAGCTTTGTATGCCCGTTTCTCACTCTGTATTTATTTTTGCAGCCAGAGGCATTTTAATGCATGGGCATACCCGGCTTTCACTATTGGCCTTCTGTTAAATGGGGGGCTGACCTAGGGGTTCCTATTACTTCCATTTATTCAGCAAGGAACCAATTTAGCCCTATAGTCAGATGAGTGAGATTGCCCTTGATGTACAATATATCGTTTTGTTTGTTTTGCCCATTAATAATAAAGGGCCTATTCAACTTAACCCATTAGATGCTAGCCTCCAAGGGGTAATTCAGATCTTGTTATATTTGGGTCCTTCTTCTACTTTGCCAGGAGCCACAGGAGTTCTTAAAGGGATAGTAATGCTTAATTTTATGTTTATTGAATATTGAGGGCATTAAAAAAATTTTTAATAACGATGTAAGTCTTATCTCTCATACCTTTATGGTTTGAGAGATATACCTCACTAAAGTTACCATGTGAGAGAAGTCAGCGCTCTAGCTGACAGCTGCAGAATCCGGACAAGCGCTGACTTCATTCAAACAGGCAAGGAAAGGTAACTTTAGCGAGGCATATCTCTCAAACCATAAAGGTTTGTGAGATAAGACTTCTATCATTATTAATATTTTTTCAATGCCCACAATATTCAATTAACTTAAAATTAAGCATTACTATGCATTTAACCCTCTGAGTGCTAAAGAGGTACTCAAGGTGTTAAAGTGATAGTATCACTAAACAAAGCAAAAAAATATATTACAAGGTTTATTCTGCCGATTAAAACAAGGAGCGATGTTTTATTCAAACCTTATTGCAGCTCAAACCTGCATATTTTTTGGGTGCAGTACTTTCTTGGCCTGGAATTGTATGGTGGCGCTGTCTATGGATCATCATTGACAGTAACTCTTCATAGGATGATGTAGTAACAGCAACACTATAACATTTCAGGCCATGGAGAGACCTAAAAATGAACATTAAATGGGAACTATCAGCCTATACAAGTTTGCCTCAGTGTGATTTTCCTATAACGATAACCTGTAATCATTGGGTTTTTTTATAAAATGCATGCTATGGCAAAATATACAGTTTTAAAAATGAGCCGGGACCTTACTTCTGGAAAGACTGCAGGTACAACTCCCCAAGTATTGTAGCGTTCCAACCTCCTCCGATGATGTAGGATTTCATTATGTAAGCTGGAGTGCTCTCTAGCCAATGAGAGCGCCCCAGCTTACATGGAGAGATCATCCGTCGTAATTTATTCAATGGGACATTTGTGAATTTTTGTCTCTCCACTATGGTGTACAGTGGAGGACCGAGTGAAATGGATAGAAATACTTAATATGTAAAACAAGGGTACTCCCACTGCTGAAAGGTGTTTTATCCAAAAGTTATTGCAGCTTGAAATTTTTAGGTGCAGTATCTCAGTGGCCTGAAACTATGCAGTGGCGCTGTTGCCACACCATCCTATGGACAACTCTGGTCAGTTGCCCATAAATCTTCATAGGATGATGTAGCAACAGCGCCACTGTACAATTTCAGGTCACTGTGATACTTGACCTAAAAAATTTAAGTTTGAGCTGCAATAACTATTAATAACACACCTTTCAGTAGTAGGAGTTCCATTATTTTACTCAGGGGATAAACCCTACAACATGTTTTTTATATTTTAACCCCTTAAGGACCAGCGCGATCCCGTGCGTCCGGCACTTGCGGACTACGGGGCATTTTTTTAAAATTATCTCTTCCAGTTCAGGGCTTCCGGATCAGCTTGCAGCCGCGCCGGGAGCCCTGAACCCCATGCTGTGCCAGGACCATCACTGGTCCTTAAGTGCCGGACCACCGTGACGGTCCTGGCATGGAAATGGTCCTTAAGGGGTTAAGTATTACTGTCATTTGAATGACTGCTTTGATAGGCAATCCTTTTTGGGCCCCCAATTCACTTCAATCTACCCAAAAAACCCTAAACATTTTCTACTTTGTGTTTTATATGAACCCATAAAGTTGGCTGCTCCCCAGTGTGTTGCATAAGCTGCTGCAGTCATAGTTCAACCACAGATAGTGGTGTTGAATTGCTCCATGTCTTCTTAAAGAGTTAGTAATGCCCGTATTTAACTTGATGCAGAATTGTAGATGTTAAACAGAGATATACCGCTAAAGTCCCCCCCCACGTCAGCTGTAACGTTGACAGAAGGAGATCTGTGTCGGCTGACTCAAGAAGGCTTTTCCGCAACTAAAATAGTGATATTAAAAAAGAATTACTTCATTGGAACGGTCTACAAAGTGTGCTTGCAAACTAGGCACACTTTGTAGACCGTTCCAATGAAGTAATTATTTTTAAATATCGCTACTTCAGCTCTGCTGAAGAGCCGCCGGCTGGTTTCAGGACCGGGATCTCCTGCTGTCAGTAGAGCGCTGACGTCAGGAGAAGGGGGGAGGGAGGGGGGAACTTTAGCGGTGAATATAGGACTTTTTGTAACATTTACAATACTGCACAACTTAAATACAGGCGTTACTAACCCCTTAATAAATCAGCGTCTGCAAGATCTGAGCATTCATTATATAAACTGACGTCGTTCTAACCACAAGAAGCCTAAATGTAAAACTCAAAAAAGTAATGTTGCCATGGAGATGAAGAATTATTTAACCCAAAGGAAAATGAGACAGATGTGTTTATTTGGTGGTAAACCATAGACTGTGTTGTGTAAATACCCTCACTGATTGATCAACCATTTGAGTGCCAGATGGGTATTCAATGCATTGCACCCTTCTGGCACTCAAAGGGTTAAAGTCTGTCTGCTTGAAGCATCAATGGATACTTTCTATAGCTAAATTAACTTGTCATTTTAAAGGAACACTAGCACCAAAGAATGAAATAGATTGATATAACCTTAACTGTCACAGTCTTAGCTAGCCTATGTAAAAAATATATTATTCATAGGTTTCACTCCTAAAATATAATCCAAAATTAGATTTTTAATATATGTGTACACTGTTCTGGTCAGAGAGCACTTATTAAAGTGGATGTATCACCTATATAGAAGTGAGGTTACATAGATAGGTTATATAGACGGTGGTTACCTGCTCTGTAACCACAGTCCGTCACTCTGCCTCTGCTCCCCTCCCTCTATTCAGCCTCTTCCAATGACAAAGGCTTTCTCTCTGTAAGCTGAATCGCTCTCATTGGCTAGATATTGATCTCTGCCAATGAGAGCGCTGCAGCTTACAGACAGAAGGCCTCCGTCATTGGAGGAGGCTGGATAGAGGGAGGGGAGCAGAGGCATAGTGACGGAATGCAGTTACAGAGCAGGTAACTGCAGTCTATGCGGAAGTAGGGTCTGGGCTTAGTTTACAACTTGAATTTCGGCGAAATTACACTTTAAAAAAAAATAAATTAAAGACACTTTTAATAATATTCGCTATATAACCTAACTATTTAACCTAACTTCTATATAGGTGATACAGCCACTTTAAATTATGTTTGTATAGAGAGATAAGCATTAACATCAGTGTGTACTGATTTTGTATTAAAGGGATAGTAATACTTTTATTTTATATTGTAGCCCTTCAAAAACATTAAAAATGATATAAGTCTTATCTCCCAAACCTTTATGGTTTGGGAGATATTAGCAAGTAAAGTTAAGTAAAGTTCCCTTTTCCAGGCTGTTTTAGCCAAGTCCGCCATCTAGTGGACAGATTTGGAATCCGGTCCACAGATCTGCGGGCAGCTCTTTAGCAGTGCCGAGATCATGATCTTTAAAAATAACTACTTCATTGGAACTGTTTGCAAAGTGTGCCTGGCTTGCAAGCACACTTTGTAGACCATTCCAATGAAGAAATTATTTTTAAAGCTTGTGATCTCGGCACTTCTGGAGAGCCGCAGCTGGTCAAGGGACAGGATTCCAAATCTGAAGGCTAGAGCAGTGACGTCACTCCAGGGGAAACTTAACTTACTAATATCTCCCAAACCATAAAAGTTTGGGAGATAAGACTTACATCATTTTTAATGTTTTTTTAAGGGCTACAATATAAAACACAATTATTTTGAAGCTATGATTTGAGAGATATTCGCTTTCAAAGTTCCCCCCTCCCTCCCCTTCCCCTGATGTCAGCTGTAAAGCTGACAGAAGAAGATTAGAGTCATGCGACTGAAGGTTGCTCTTCAGCAGAGACGAAATTGCGTTATTTAAAAATAATGACTTCACTGGAACAGTCTACAAAGTGCGCTTGCAAACCAGGCACACTTTGTAGACCTTTCCAATTAAGTAATTATTTTCCTATAACGTGACTTCGGCTCTGCTGCAGAGCCTCCGGCTGTCCCCGGGCCGGGATCTCCTGCTGTCAGCACAGCGCTGACATCAGGAGAAGGGGAGAGAGGGGGGAACTGTGAAAGGGAATATCTCCCAAACCACTAGGATTTGTGGCATATAGTTTAATTTTTTAACCTCTACAAAACTATAACCATTTTTATGGGACATTATTGACCCTTTAAAGAGGTTCAATTCATTGGCAAACCAAATCAACCATAGAGGACAATTAAAATTCCACAAATTCCCATTGACTTAAAAGGTCCTGATAACCCTTTGAGAGCCAGAGGGGTACACAATGCATTCCAAAAAAAGAAAGATTACAGATTCAGTCCACAGGAGCATTCAGATGACGGCAACATCAGTACAGGTGAGAGTTCCCCTTTAATAGCTATTTCACGTAAAGACAGAATCAGCAAAAAAGCTGTTATATGTAACAGCTGCTGTGCCAGTTCTCTGTGTTTGTGAATGAACAATAAAGCTTGACAGGGGATTTTTATTATGACAAGAAGGAATCAATGCAAATATGCTACAATATTGCCAACCTGGGCTCTTATCGAACCTTAGCATAGCTCCCAACATTTTAAATTGCCAAAGAGGGACACTTGTGTTTTAGGGGGTGTTGCTGGGGGCGTGGCTGGTAGGCAGGGCATTACTGAGAATTTTTAGGTTATTTCATGACCCACTGACACCATCTTGTGTAACCAAATAAATGACTTCTAACAAGACCAAATTATTTTATTTACACAGACTAATTTATAAGCACACATACTGACGTTTAAACAAACAATAATGTGAGTTTTATTGATGTAGAGCAATGTGATACACTTATGCAGACACCACACAGTCTGATCTCCTAAAAAGAGGGACATCAGGGTGGAAAAGAGGGACAGAGGGATTTGGGTCTAAAAGAGGGACTGTGCCTCCTAAAGAGGGACACTTGGGAGGTATGCCTTAGCATACCTCTCCTGAGAACCCTTGCTTTTGTATTGACACATCATACTGAGGAACTGCAGCCCTGTGAGCTATTAGGCTGGGTTCACACTGGAAATTTTGTAGCTGTAATAAAATCTCATGTAAAAATACAGATGCTTTTCTCATGCAACTTATTTAAAGGGATAGTACTGGATTCGTTTCTAAAATTAAATCTTAAAAATAAATAAAATGATGGCAGTCCAATCTCTCAACCCTTTATGGTTCGAGAGGTATAAGCAGCTAAACTTCCCCCTCCCTCCCCTTGCACAAGATTTAATTTTGGTAAAATAATCCACTACTATCCCTTTAAGATCTGTAAGCAACATTAAAGTACTTTTTTTTTTTTTTTTCCGGAATCTCTTGTTCTCAATATAAACAGTAGTGACAAAACTGCACTGCAATTCCATTCAGAACTCATTGAGTCACATACTGTAGATTTGTAGTAGAAGTAACACACTCGTGCAGGAAACATTCTGCAATCTGCACTGGACTGCAGCAATTGTGTGGATAGTCACTAGTGTGTATTCTCTTATAGGGATGGAAATCCAGCCTTACACTGCTGTAGACATCATTAATGTTAGCTGAACTCTCTGACAACTGTTTCCTCTACTCTTATTAACCCTGTCCTTGCTAGAGAGTTTCTCAACTGCGGACCTCAAGAACTCCTTACAAAACAAGTTTTCTGGATTTTACGGTTTAAGCGCAAATGTATAATTAGTGGATTTCTCATTCTGATTAGATCACTTGTGCACAGCAGATAGCGGTTAAGAAACTCTGCTTTATAGTATGTTACTAAAACTACAGTTCACTCTTAGACAGATTCTTAACCCTTTGAGTGCCAGAGGGGTACGCAATGCATTGCACTGCGTACCCCTCTGGCACTCAAAGGGTTAATTAAACAGTTTTATGCCCCAGCTAGGTGGGCCAGCTCCTACTAACCCTCTTATAAATGCAATCCTGGAATACACTGTGCACACCAATTAGACTGGTAAAGCCCAGAGTGCTTCATCATACTCACCCCTCTGGCACTCAAAGGGTTAATTAAACAGTTGTATGCCCCAGCTAGGTGGGCCAGCTCCTACTAACCCTCTTATATATGCAATCCTGGAATACACTGTGCACACCAATTAAACTGGTGAAGTCCACAGTGCTTCATCATACTCACCCCTCTGGGACTCAAAGGGTTAAATGACACGACTTTAACAAAAGTAAATCAATTTCCTCTGAAGTGAAATAGAAACACACGCATTAAAAAGCAAGTTTAGGGTTATATTTTATAGCATATGAATAACTAGCAACGTGGGACGGCGTTGCCCATCACGTTATGATCATTGACATACAGTAATTTGCAAAGCAATGCGTTGCGTACCCATCTGGCACTCAGAGGGTTAAAGTTATATAAACCAATTTCGTTTTTAGGTGCTTGTGTTTCTTTAACCCTTGAGCATTGAGGAGGTGGGGTTTCTAACATTAATTTGCAATATTTAACACACCTATTCTGGCACTCAGTGGGTTAATTTGTATGCTGCAGTCAATAACAGATGTGAGGAGACAACACACATTGAAGTACTTAGAATTACATTTATTTCATGTTTATTGTCATCCCTGGGAACTTTCAGAATGAGCCAGCCCTGACAAGTTTGATATAGCAACCCGTAAAGTTCTCCAGAACATAGATTTCAGGTGATATATTCCTGCTTACACTAACGGGCGGTGGCCTTTTTTTTTTTTTTTTAATGCTTTATTGAATAGACATTGTATCTTACAGTAAGCAAGAACTAAACTTATTAGTCTTCAAGGAACCCTTAAAGCGAAACTATCACCCAAATAATTAGTCATATAGCGATATGCATACCAGTACTTGTATGGTCTTGAATAAGTCCAGGATTATAGAGAAACCCATCTTGTTTGGAGACTGATGGGTAGGCTTCTTCCTGTAGTGGCGTCTGTGCGTCTTTGCCATCAGTCACTTCCTGTACCTTTAGGTACAATGCAGCTCAATCCTAGATGAGACCGGGATGGACAGAGCAGAAGCCAAAGAGACAAAATGTCTGCTCTGACGCCTGCCCATCAGTCTCCTAACAAGATGGATTTCTCAATAACAGTGGACTTATTCAAGGTCATACAAGTATTGGTATGCATATTGTTAAATTACTAATTATTTGGAGGGCACTTTAATCTGAGTGGAAGTTCCATTATAACATACTGTATCTTACAGATTTTACTGCCTGAACATACACAAGAGAAGCATCCCTCTGTCTTTCTAGGAGAAATGAAAATGAGATAGTAGTTAACACTTGAGAATTTGGCCCTGCACCCTGAGATTTGTGTGAAACCCTCAGATTTCCCTGGTACGTTTATTGTACACAGCCATACAGCGGTAAACATTACTTTCACATGCCTCATTCAGTGTGTGCTCTACTCACCTCTTCCCCTTCTAGATACAGTTAATATATGGTTAAATATAACTTGCTTTAGCTGACAGTTTAAAGTGTAACTGAGACTGCTGCCGCTTGCTGTCTTTTGCGGAGGGCCCTGCTGCTTCCAGTGTGTCAGGGAGAAGAATTCGCTGAGCCCACCCCTCAGTCACTGCTATTTACTGATGAACATGAAAGGAGGTGGGACTGTCCGATCCTTTCCCTCCCGTCACCCACCCACAACATCACACGAGGCTATGGACTAAGCTAACAGGAGAGAGAGTGGAAGACTCAGGACAGCACAGAGAGAGACTGACACAGTTCACTTCTCTGCTGTTTCCAGTGCCAGAGTTCTGCCTCTCTGAATAAGCAGAGTCAATGGTGTCTAAGGTAGGACTGAGAATAATGTATCCACTAGAGTACAGTGGGGCTGGGGATGGACTAGCCTTGATGAGAAAGCTGGTCTGGACAGCCCCGTCCTCTTTCTCCTCCACTAATATAAAATGAGGAAATCTATAAAAAGTGCATAGGAAATAAATGATATGATATCATATATAATCATCTTCTGCTATTGTCGATACACTGCAGGATTATATATAAAAGTGTATGTGTGTGTGTGTGTGTGTGTGTATAACATTGTCCTACATGGGCATCAAAGTGCTCTATTTTTTAGTGTGTCTAATATATGTGCATGGTAGCAAACTCATATTTACAGGACTTCAAAATTCATAATTAACCCTCTGAGTGCCGGAGAGGTATCCAAAGCATTGCAGCGCAATGCAGTGGATACCTTTCTGGCACTCAGTGGGTTAATGGACAAAACTGTCAATGCTTTTGTCCAGTAAGGACCTTTATCAAGTCTTGATCTCTACCAGTGTATGTGTACATCTTGATAAAGGCTCAATATTAGCGATAAAAGCACTCACTTTTGTTATGCCACTTTCATACTACCCATCACTGCTACAGTGGATAACTCTTAGCTAGACCCCAGGTAATTTTTTTTCCTCTGACATGCTGTTTTGTTGTTGCCTTTACTAAAAATAGCAGAGATCCCCAGTTATTAAACATCACTCTCCTTGTTCAATGTCACCTACATCTATCAAAAGGGACTAAAAATAAGATCTGTCACATCACGGAGTGGGAAATCTTTCACTTCATATAATGTAATGTAAAGGATGAATAAAACAGCATTCGAAATGACTGAGTTAAATATCCACACTGTAATCGTTGTAGAAAATAGAGCGCTTTTTGGTATTTTCTGGGAAAACATATTTTTTTAATCAATTTAGCCTTGAATCAAATGTTTTGTGTCACATACCTCCCATGTGTCTCTCTTTAGGAGGGACAGTCCCTCTTTGAGACCCAGATCCCTCTTTCCCACCCTGGTGTCCCTGTGTTTAGGAGATCATACTGTGTGGTATGTATATAAATTTATCATATTGCTCCACAGCAATAAAACTCAATTCATGTTTGTTTAAACCTCAGTATGTGTTTATAAATTAGTCTTTGTAAATAAAATAACAGTCTTGGTCTAAATCTTTTATTCAGTTACACAAAGAGATGTCATCATTAGGTCATGAAATAACCTAAAAATTCTTGGTAATAACTTGACCATCAGTCACTCCCCCAGCAACACCACCTAAAACACAAGTGGCCCTCTATTGCCATTTGAAGTGATGGGAGGTATGGTGTCATACCATTTGATACTAATAATGTAAAGTACACAAAGGGCAAATGCTTTTGTCGTATCTGTGCACAACACAGTTAGGCTGATTTACTAAGAAACTGTGCAATAGGGGACAAATGAATATTCTCACTGATTGAAATGGGGATTTTAACCTTTTGAGTGCCAGAGGGGTACGCAACGCATTATATAGCTTTAACAGGCCTCAGATATAGATATTTAACCCTTTGGATGGCATTGCTTTGCAATGCTTTGCGTACCCCTCTGGCACTCAAAGGTTAAACTATTAAGATGTATAAGGTGTATAACCCTTTCTTTCCATTACACCAGCCTGAGTGGTGGAAATTTGGGGTTTGCTTGCTTAGATGTTGTCAAAATGTACTGGTGTTAGATAAATGGTATACAGGAACAGGTTATGTCCTTCTTTCCTATAATATGTTCCTCTCAACAAGTCCAGTGCAGGGGTAGAAATAACCTAACAGCCTGGGAGGCCAAGATAAAGGGTTAGTAATGTCTTTTTTCAATAAAATGTAATATTGTAGATATTTAAAAAATAAACTAATTGGTACAAGTCCTGTCTCTCAACCCTTTATAGTTTGAGAGATATATGTTGATAAAGTTCATCCCTCCGTTCCCTTTCACTGACATCAGCCTCTAGCTGACTGAAGGAGATCCTGGTCCCGGGACCGACCGGTGGCTCTTCAGCAGAGCCAAAATAGCACTACTAAAAAAGAAAGAATTAATTGGAACGGTCTACAAAGTGTGCTTGCAAACCAGGCACACTTTGAAGAACGTTCTTGTTAAAGTGTTAGTAATGTCCACAAAAAAGTTTTTTTGCAATTAGAAGAGCTTAAAAAGCTGAGATAGATGCAAAAAAAGTATCTCTCAAACCGCTATGGTTTAAGAGATACAGGCGTTTAAGGTTTGATCTCTCCTACTGACAGCTGTAAAGCTGTCAGCAGGAGATCTGTGTCCACCGACACGGAGGCGCTTGAGAAGTGCAGAGATCTCATTATTTACCACGAATCCCTTCATTGGAATGGTCTAAAACGAGCGCTTGAAAACCAGGCACACGTTTTAGACCATTCCAATGAAGGGATTTGTGGTAAATAACGAGATCGCAGCTCTGCTCAAGCTCCTCTGTGTTGACTGACACAGATCTCCTGCTGACAGCTTTACAGCTGTCAGTAGGAGAGATCAAACATTAAACGCCTGTATCTCTTAAACCATAGTGGTTTGAGAGATACATTTTTTGCATTTAGCTCAGCTTTTTAAGCTCTTCTAAAAACTTTTTTCTGGACATTACTAACCCTTTAAGTATTTATTTTTAGATAACGCTATTTCAGCTCTGCTGAAGAGGCGCCGTCGAGTCGCACAATTCCAGTCTCCTTCTGTCAGCTAGACAGCTGACATCAGTGAAAGGGGAGCGGGGGGGACTTTATTGTCGTATATCTCTCAAACTATAAAGGTTTGAGAGACGGGACTTGTTTATTTTGTTAATATGTACAATATTACATTTAATTGAAAAAAGACATTACTAAACCTTTAAAAATGATTACTTCTGCATCCTAAGTGTTGATGGCATTTTGTACACATCTGTATACATGCATCATGTACACTGGTGGGGTGTTTACAAGATTCATAGACAACTCCTAAATCTCCTGGTGGCTTCCTAACCATTTTGTCTGCCTTCTCTGTTTATTACATTGTTGTCCACCTCTGGCATGGAGAATGACAGGCTCACTGCATGCAATTTCCACTGAATTATCTTACATCAGCCAAAATATAAAACTCATAATATTTTTGTAGTTGTTTTAGGGTATGTCCCAGTAAGTAATAGAAAGAACCAGTATCTGAAGATCTTTAATAAGCATTTCTTTCTCAAAAACAGAAATGTGTACCTAATCTTGTTTCATTTTGACCAGTCTCATTATTTAGTATTTGCCGACACAGAAAATCACTTCACCATCTTACTTCACACAGTTTGGTTAGGGCTTAACTCTTTGAGTGCCAGAGGAGTATGCAATGCATTGTGGAACATTCTGTCATTCAAATGGTTCAAAGGGAACTATGGCCCATATTTATAAAAGCAAGTTGGATTTATTCTGGAGTAAACCAGCTGAACCACAGGGGGCATATAAAAATTCCTAAATTCCCACTCCTTGAATATAGCTTTTTTAACCATTTGTGTGCCACATGAAAATATAAACACACCCACAGGAATGTAACAACAACTCATTAACCTTCATGTCCAAATTCAGATGAGCAATTGTTGAACAAATTAAGCTCCCAGTGTTTAATAGAACTTAATTAACATAGAGTGTTTCACACAGAGATCACATTTCAGAATCTGACACATCCTATATAATAATTTGCTAAAACGTGTGTAACAACGCGTCCAGCTCTGTATCAGCCGCGGCGCGGGCAGTCTCTACTGCACATGACTGCCCCGCAACTGGCTGGTAGTGGCACTGGGGCCCGTGTAATGGGCTCTTCAACTAGTAATAATAATAAATAAAGCTTCATGTGCCATACATGATTGCTTTTAAAGTGACCAACATGAATATACATACATATATATACATACTAGTGTAAAAGTCTGTGTACACGGGCCAAGGTCCGGGCAATGTTAACCCTTTGAGTGCCAGAGGGCAATGCGTTGTCTACCCCTCTGGCACTCAAAGGGTTAAGAGGCCGCTACCTCACGTCGCCACGAGATGCAGTCTTGCATCACCTCACTCATGCGATGCAATCATATGCAGTAGAGACTGCCCGAACACGCACAGTCTCTACTGCACATGATGGCTTCGTGACAGACATCCTAACGAATTATTATATAGGATACAAATATACATACTTGTTACAAAGATACAGTTCCAGCTTTTAAGACAGAGCTGTTATCGATGACTGTAGACTGTCATTTATACATCAGTGTCGAGACAAGTTGGTGGTTAGACTCTTCTAATGTGCTGGCTAATTAAGTACAAAATGTTTTATTACTAATCTCAGGAAGAGCGCCTTCTTGGTATCCAGCGGGTAACATTTGGCTCTTGGGTCACATTCTAAACTCCTGTGCCGTAAGACTATATGGCTCTCAATGTGTTTATCAGGACTCACCTCGGTACTAGTCCTTCATTCAGCGATCATGTCTGTCTATACATGTATATTCATCATTAAATAATCTGAAAATATTTACATGATGTAGCTCTTAGTAAATATTTAATTTTCGTATTGCAAACCAATGTGTTGTAGACCTCACTAGCATTTAAGGGGGGAAAAGTCCCTTTGAAATCAGTTTGGTGCATGTAAATTTTGGGAATCTGTAGTTGTATGCAGTTGGGTGCCCCAGAATTGCAGAAGTTTTCAGTGGGAAAAAATAATTTGAGTTCCATAGGATAACAGAGGACACTGGCAGAGCAGATGTGATACTTTAACCCTTTGAGTGCCAGAGGTGTACACAACGCATTGCAGAGCAATGCGTTGTGTACCCCTCTGGCACTCAAAGGGTTAATAGGCTGAGTGGCTTTGGAGCGCAAGCTTCCAAGACCACTTACCTTATACCTCATATGTGTAATTATACATGTACACGTATATAGAATGAGAGCCAAATACCTCATATGTGTGTGTATATTCACATACAAGTTTATACCTCGTGTGTGTGTATACAAGTACACGTATATATAATGAGAGCCAAATATCTCATATGTGTGTATATAAACACGCATACCTGGCAACCTTGACTTCTCGACTTCCTGGAGGGCAGTACTGTGCTGCTGCTGGGGGAAGAAAAATGACACAATTCTCAAAAAAAAAAAAAAAAAAAAGGTGGGGCTTAATCATGGGGGTGGGGCAATAGTCTGGGGAAGGAGGAGGAGTGGGTGGGGAGTGGGAGGAACAGACTGGAAAGACACAGAAGTGGGCAGAGTCATCCTCTGCCCTGGAGACCCGGTAAATATCAGCAAAAACCAGAGTTTCTGGGGCAGATCCAGAGAGTTCCCAGCTATGAATACACGTACACGTATGTCGAATGAGGGCCAAATACCTTGTGTGTTTGTGTATACACACAGTATATTATCTTCAGTGAAACAACAATAGACTAGATGGTACAACCACTCTTCATGTATACAAGGTGCTTATAATTTATGCTTAACCCTAACCTGACCAGAACTGTAAAATTGTAATCCTCAGTTAAACATAATGTACAATGAATGTCCCCGTTATTCACATTATATTGTAAGTTCTAGAGCAGGGACCCAACTCCCATTGTTTCACTGTGTAAATCACCTTGTAACCCTGTATTATCTAAACCCATAAATTGTATAGCTCTGGTACACTGGTGGCTCTATATAAACATATTCATTCATTTTTTCTGAATTAAGCCATCTCGATCTGACAAGAACCTTCAGTTGACGCTCATGGGGATCCTTGTTACAGATAATGAGGAAAATTCTGTGCAATGACTTGGGCTATATCTGAATATACAGACAGAAAGTACCCTATAGAATAATACAGGTACCTGAGCGTTATTTGTGACTGGGATGTTTCCTGGACATCTGATAAATCTATAGCATTGCATGCCTATTCTAGTTTTACATACTGTATGTTATGCATTTAGAGCATTATTGATCAGTGGGTAGAATCCAGGATGATCTGATTGATTTAAACAGCTGCATTGTGGGATTTATTTGCAGGTCCTGGAAATATGGCTCTTTGGCTTTTCTTGGTTACTTTGGCCCTGGTCTGCAAAGATGGCTCCTTCTCTACCAAAAAGGGTAAGTCTTACTTTATTGAAATATGTGAATTATTAACCTCTTGAAAACCAGAGGGGCACTCAATGTAGTGGACACTTCTCTGGTCCTTAGGGGTTAACCCTTCGAGTGCCAGAGGGATAGGCAACACATTGCAAAGCAATGCGTTGCGTACCCCTCTGGCACTTGAAAGGTTAAATCATGGGTAAGAAGCCTTTTGCTCTCTAGCTCCCTGAGACTACATCTCCAACAGCTGAAGAGCCAAAGGTTCCCAACCCCTGATTTAAACCTAATGGTTTTGGATGAGGCCACTAAAAATGAAAAGTTTCAGACCTACATTATGTATGTATAATATGTTGTGTGCACTTTCCTAACATCTCATCAGAAGCAGGCTGAAATTGTTTATTACAGGATATTAGCGACACCCATACCTGGTAACTTTTCAAAATGAACTGACCCCAAACTATTTGTAATGTTAACCTTTAAAGGTCCCCATAATCTATACTACATGGCCAAACGTGTGTGGATACCCCTTCTAATGATTTGATTAGGCTATGTCAGCCATATCCATTGCAGACAGGAATATAAAACCAAGCACACAGCCTTGCAAAATCCATAGGGTGCCACCTTTCCAAAAGGTCAGTTTGTGAAATTTCTTCCCTGTTAGAGCTGCCCCAGT
This sequence comes from Rhinophrynus dorsalis, assembly GCA_037306005.1. Classification (NCBI taxonomy): domain Eukaryota; kingdom Metazoa; phylum Chordata; class Amphibia; order Anura; family Rhinophrynidae; genus Rhinophrynus; species Rhinophrynus dorsalis. The sequence continues at coordinate 638,320,377 of CM074718.1, read as the reverse complement.
CAACTGTAAGTGCCATTATTGTGAGTTAGAAAGGTCTAGGAGAGGTAGCCAACCCTGGTCCTCAAGAGTTAACAACAGTGCATGTTTTCAGGATAACCGTGCTACGAAACAGGTGCTCATTAAAGAGTCTATGGGTTAAAACCCTGATAGTTCCTAGGTATGGTGATGCCACAAACTTGCTGTAATGACTTATTGCAGAATAGTTGTGATGTCAGATGCAGGCTGTGATGGCTTATTACAGTGTAATATTGATGTCTGAAACTGCAGTGGCTTATAATAGGTTATTGATGTTAGAACCAGGCTGTAATGACATTACAGAGTAGCTGGTTCTGACATCACTGCTTTACTGTAATGACTTTGTAGAACCAGACTGTTTTGGCTTATTACTGTATATTAGTGATGTCAGGGTGTAATGAGATTACAGGATAATACTGATATCAGAAATAGGTGATAATGACAGGCCGTAATGACTTGTGACAGCATATTAGTGATGACATCAACAAGATGTTATGACATTACAGAGTAGCTGGTTCTGACATCACTTTTATTCGGTAATAATATTACAGTGATGTCAGAACCAGGCTGTAATGGCTTATTATAGGATACTAGTTGAAAAGCCCTTGTATGTGGGCCACCCAGCAACCTCGGCTGGTGGCCGGATCCTGTTGGCCGCACTGCAGTCATGCGCAGTACCGACTGCATGAACACGCCGTGGCTGATAACTGAGTGGGGCACTCCAAAGTGCCCCGCTCCGTTATCAGCTGCTGTGCGAGCAGTCTGTACTGCTCATGATTGCCTCTGACCAACATATTTAGCAAATTATTATATAGGATTAGTGATGTCAGACCCAAGCTATAATGACATGACAGAATAAAGTGGTGTTAGAAATAGGCTGTTATGATTTATTACAGGAAAGTAATGGTGCCAGAAAAAGCTAATAAAATACCCATAATAAACAGAATTATGTTTTGTTTTAAAGGTTCTATAGACTGTGAAAATAGACCCCTTTTAAATACTTGTCAGTGTACTCAAAGTGATGGGTAACATTAGAGATTGCTTGCTCACGACTATAGAAGCCCTTTTACTATGTATTCTTCAACAAGTGGCTTCTAAAGAAAGGAAAAGAACCTCCAATGAGCTCTGAGTGATGCCCTGACATCACCTAGACTTCAATATCTCAGTGATCTGCAAGGCACACTATATAAGAATGGATGAGTTCTAAGATATGGGAACTCAGTTGCCATGGGTCTGAGGGCACTGTCAAGCATTTCAAGTGGTATTTTATTGACCCTATACTTCTCCTTTAAAATATATGCAATAATGCATCTTCTTGCTCCTACACTGTCATCTATTACACAGAATAAAGTATCCCATAAAGAATGTATTATATACACTGCAAGACAGCTTGGAGCTTTATGATATTATGCGTTCACTGATCCTGTGGCCTTTTGCTTTTGAGTAGTCATAGAAGCAGCAAAATAATACTGAAAAATGAAGAAATAATGCATAGAGCACAGAAAAACCCAAAGGGGGATATAGACCTACTGATATTTTATTGACAGTTAACAGCAGACAAATTAAGGGGCCTTAAGAGTTATTTCATATTATTTAAATGTAGGCAATCAATGCAACAAATCAGTGGGAAAAGCCAGCAGGATACTTGGATTTAATAAACTGATGTGCTAAAAATAAATAGAGCAATTTTGTAGCAAATCAATATCCTGCACCATAGAGAACAAATAAAGATGGTTACCAATTTACATGTTTTTTTTGTCCCCTGTGGTGCATCTGGTTTGCACCAGAATTCCTCCAATTCTTCTTAGTACATCAGCCACATGGCGTGCCTTCCTGATCGCTTACAACAAGTATGTGTAATATGAGGCCCTCCAGTTGATGCTGAACTACAACCCCCATCATCAGGATGATGGGATTTATAGTCCAGCATCAGCTAGTGGGCCTCACATTACCGCCAGCTTATTTACAAGTAGGTCTGCCACCCAGCCTGTATTTTACCTGCAGGCTGGTAAAAAATTGGCTTCTGTCCAATGTTAAGGGAATGCCATGGCCGGTATTTTTTTGAAAAAGGGTGGCAACCCTATTTACAAGTTGGATTACTTTAACCATTATCCTCTAGAGGGTTAATCAAAATGTTTTGGATGCCTTTCAATGAAGAGGAATGTAACTTTTGGAGTTATTGTTTTGTAGATCCTGTGTAATTGGCTCATTTAACCGTGTCATTTTCCTACAAGTGCTGCTCTTATTGATGTAGCGAGGAATAAGTCCATTATATAAACAAAGGCGACACGCATCTCAAATTGCAGTTGTTCATAACCACTTTAAAACAGCATTCATTTGCTCAGCCACAGTGAATTAACAAAAGCCGCCTTGTCATTAGCATGCTTTACACTGAAAAGCCAGGCAGGCAATGGAATATTTTGTACTTATTTTTTATTTTTTTTTTTTTTTAATATTCATTAACCATCAGAGTGCCAGAGGGGTACGCAACGCATTGCTTTGCAATGCGTTGCATATCCCTCTGGCACTCGAAGGGTTAAGAGTGAAGCGCAAATAACTTTGATGCCTTACTGTATCTGTTTTTTTGTATTCTTTATCTGTTCAGGGAGACTGTTTGCTTTAACCCCTCGTATGTTAGCATTATCTCCAGTGATTTGCTTCGCAGTGTGTTGGAGGCGTGTCTAGTGTCCATGATGTAAAAGGACTACTAATAGCTCCTAATGGCTGCTATAAATCAGATCGGTGTGGATTGGTTCTCCACAGTTGTAATGGGTGCTGCGTATGTCTACGGAGGGGGGGGGGACAGGATTATTTTTGCAGGACTCCTTGACTGAAAACTCCTCCTACTGATGTTATTAGGTAAGCCTTCAGTGGGAGGAGTTTGGAGGAGATGCATTTAACCCTTTGAGTGCCAGAGGGGTACACAAACAATACTTTGCTTTACAATACATTGTGCACCCCTCTGGCACCCAAAGGGTTAAGGCGTAATAAACAGGTGATAAAAAGGTAATAGCATCTCCATTGAAAGAAAATTTACAGTTGCTATGTTGTTCTGTGGAGCCTATGCGCTGAAATCTCTCAAGTTGGAGGTATGATAGGCTTCATAGACTAACATGAAGAGTTTATCTCACTAGAGAAGTTATCTCCACGTTATCACCTCTTCACCATAGCTTAGAGCAGGGGCGTCCAAGTCTTTTTAGTTGTAGGCCACATGAGTAGAAAGCCACATGTGAACGGATCCACTCTATTTCTGCAGGTTCTTGCTCTAAATGTTCTTCACGGTGGCAATGGTGGACAGATCGCAACTCACTGTTGTCTGCCAGGCCCGGACTTGCCATCGGGCATACCGGGCATTTGCCCGGTGGGCCGGTCCGGGTGTTTAAAAAAAATTAATCATTAAATGAGTTTGGGCCGTCTTTCACTTTCTGAAAGACGGCCACTTCGTTACAAGTTTCCTAGTGGGCGGGCAATCAACGTGCGCGCCGTGTGGTGCACCGCATGTGATTATAAGCTCTGCCCACGATCACCGTCGGCCGACAGCCCAACCCTGCGACAGTCAGTGTCAGTGAAGCCCCCCCATGGGCTGCTCACAAAATAAGCCTATTTTTTGTCCCAGTCCAGGCCTGGTTGTCTCAGGCATTCATAATGGGAGTTGACTCCTTCAGTGTCCCACAATCTCATGGCGCTTCTTTCTTTTTTTCTCACTTTTGGCGTGGTTTGCACCCTGTTCTCGTTCAGTCTGGAGGGTCTCCTTTCCCTTCCTTTTTTTCCCCTCTTTCTTCCCCTTACACCTCCGCATCTTTACTCCGTCTTTCTGTCCTTTAGATTTATTGTACAGATGACATTTGGATCTGTCATACTGATGCAATTCTCTTGATATACGTTTTCATTAAAGGTGAAATATATTAGTCTCACCCTTAAAAAAAAAAGCCAAATGTGTGAGGGCCACGGTAAAGTATTTTTATTGATAACAATGGTGAATATAGCCTGTCAGCTCTTCAAATGTATGGATTTATTTATTCATCATGTCAATGACAAAACTGCTATTAAACCCTTTGAATGCCAGAGAAGTATGTAACTCATTGCCTTGCACTCAATTGGTTAACAAGCTACTATTCTTGAACTGTTGGGTGCTGGCAGCCAGTTATTCCTTACTGGACTACTAGTTCATGTGTGCTAATGAAAAGGTTTATGTTTAAAATCTCAGACGGGCCACAACCTGCGGTCAGATGGGCCACATTTGACCCACTTGCCCCACATTGGACGCCCATGCTTAATGCAACCCCCCAGGAGCCCTGCAACAAAAAATAATGGCAGCTTTCATGGACATGTTATCTAGTCCTAATTAAAGATATACGTCTTAAAGACGCAGTCTGGGAGTGGGCTGCTCTAGAGGACCACTGCACTTTTTTTTTTTTTCTTGTTACAGCAATGCATTCTGGGATCGCAGAGTGGCATGAAGCCTCTGAGATCCCAGAATTCTATGTCGTCACCGGTCCCTAATACACGTCATCAGTTGTTAAAGCGGAACTATCATCCAAATTAAAGTTACATCCAAATAATTATGCACATAACGATAAACATATCCATACTAGTGTTATCCAGAATAAGTCCAGAGTTATTGAGAAATCCAACTCGTTCTTAGACGGTCAGGCAAACAACTTGCTGTAGAGGCATCTGCATGTCAGTCCCTTTCTGTATCTTAAAGGGATAGTAATACTTAAAATGTAAAAAAAAATATGTTGTAGGGTTTATCCCCCTGAGTAAAACAAGAGTACTCCCACTGCTGAGAGGTGATTTATTCAAAAGTTATAAATTTTCAAAGTTGAATTTTTTAGGTGCAATATCACAGTGGCCTGAAATTGTACAGTGGCACTGTTGCTACACGATCCTATGGACAACTCTGGTCAGTTGACCATAAATCTCCATAGGATGGTGTAGCAACAGCGCCACTGTACAATTTCAGGCCACTGTGATATTGCACCTAAAAAAATTCAACTTTGAAAATTAATAACTTTTGAATGAAAGACCTCTCAGCAGTGGGAGTACTCTTGTTTTACTCAGGGGGATAAACCCTACAACATATTTTTTTTTACATTTTAAGTATTACTATCCCTTTAAGGTGCAATGCAGTGCCTCCTAGAGGAGACTGGGACGGACTACGGATAATACTAGTATGGATATGCTTATCGTTATGTGCATATTTATTTGGGGGTAACTTTAATGTGGGTGATAGTTCCCCTTTAAGGAGTTAATTATTCAGCATCAAATCACTTAGAAGTGATGTATAGTGGTCCAGATTAAAAGAGCAATAAATGTTAAATTGGGTTGCTTAATTTTACATGTATTTCCATGTAGCACCTGTATAAAGTAGCTATTTTATGTTACATACCAAAAACCTAATCCTAAGTTTTCACTTTAATGCATGTGTAACTGGCTGGAATTGGTTTACATTCCAGGCTCCCCTAGGTAAGGCACTTTATGTGCCCTTAGCTCCACCCATGTCCACATCTACTGTTTCCTGGCACAGACAATCCCTATGGTTTATAAAAATCAAGTAAAAAAAAAAGAAACAAGAAAAAGCTTTAACCCCCTTTGTTGCTGGAGAGAACTCCAAGTCATTTTGTTTGTGCAGTAAGCAATGACTACATTATATTAATGTAGGATGTTAACTTTTTGAGTATCACCCACCTCTCTGGCACTCAAAGGGTTAAAACTTAATTCTGCAGGACTGCACAATGACCACTGCAATCCTGCCATTTGTATAGTTCACTAACATATTCACATTTGTAATGAGAGACAAATATCAATGCAGTAAATTTATTGAGATTAGTACCCAAAGATCTTCTCTTAAGGAAGGCTGTTACCATATCCTAGGTCATTTACAGATGATGTGACTATCACCTCTGAGACATCTGTTAAGATTGCTAACGGGACTGATGGAGCCCTGATAAAGGCAGGAATAGCTGCTCCATTGGAGTATATGTACACAGTAATTTTAGGTTTCACAAAACAAAAAGATAATTTTTACAGATCTTAGCAAGAGGTACAGGGTATTTGTATAAGCCCCAGCTCAATTTTTTAGGTTTTCTTTTCAGGTGAATTCGGGTTTAGTATAAAGAAGAGTTAGTGTTCCTTTAACATATTTTTCGTATCAACGTTTATTTCTGCACATTTGTGAAAAGTGTTGGGGTTGTGCTGTCTGCATTGTGAATGATTAGTGTCTATGTCCTGATTGAAGGGCCTCTGAGTAAAGTTAACATTCTTTCCATGAGTCGGCAGAACGGCAGAGCAGTATTTTACGCTTCACTAATTTCTCAAGAGTGAATAAAATACTCTAGTCTGCACACTTGAACTGGGGTGTTACAGCTATGAGGTGCCATTAGGGATGTGATAAACTTCCTGTAGTATGTGTTTGGTGGAAAACTGCAAAGCTAGATCAATTCAGATCCCATAGAATGTCATAGAAATGCCTGAGTAGGCACTAGGTGGTGCTGTTTCTAGCAGTGTAATAAAGACAATTTGAGCTGCAATAAGTTTTGAACAAAGCATTCGGAGTACCCTTATTTTACTCAGCAGGGAAAATTCTACTAAATTCATCTATCACTATCTGTCTGTAAGAATGTCTAGCTAGCTATATGTCTGTCTTAGTTACCTTTTTATTTATTTATTGTAAGCTACAGTATTAATACAGATATTATACAGGTATTAGCAATGTAACATCTGTCAGTAAAATCTATTTGATACAGTAGTTTTGTCTCATACTTTTTTTTTAACTGTAAAAACTTGGGGAGGATGGAGAAGAGTTGATCAGTTTTAATATATTCATGCTAACCACTGAGACAAGCTAATCTTATGTTTACCAAGTTTCAGACGAAACACCACAACAAGTACATGGGGACCTTCACAAGGACAGAACATGATGGAGTAGAGGGTTAGGCTTCAAATACAAGATCACATTTTCCGGATTGTATCAGCTTTGTTAGTAATTAAACTTTTTACAGTTCATTATTTACTATGATATAGAGAAGTTTATTCGTAAATCTGTAAAAGTGGAATCGCAGGTTGAAGCCAGGCTGCCACAGGGTAACAACTAGCAGCCAAAAAAACTTGGTAGATAGCTTTCCACTATTTCTGTGTGCAGGAGTCTGTCTTTTTATTTAGTAAAGTCGGTGCTGCATCCAAAGGAATAAAAACATTTGTCAAATGTTCTACAAATTTATAAACTTTACTTCAGTAGGTTTGGCTATTGGGCAAGTACAACATTTGTGTAAAAGATCAGACTTGGTCTAAAAATTCCTAACGCACTTGGGAGATAAACTGGGACTGATGGGAGGCATTTGTTTGGGAGTCTGATTCCACTTTAACAGTAATTTAAGGGTATTTTCCTTGATGACAATATTATTGCAGTACCTGGAAGTGCTAAGACATATATTATGCCGATCTTTCAGGTAAATTTCTGTATCTAAGTGTCTCACTTAAAAGGTAACATGGCTGTAGTTTTAGAGTCGCTGTTAAAGGATCATTATAGGGTAATAAAAGACTCTTTTAAACCTCTGGCAGTGCCCTCAGAGTTATGGGAACAGAGTTTCCATAATTTATAACTCAACAATAGGCATTTACAGTACTTACATTTTCACCTCTTCAATAGTAGGAGTTTCCTACTTTATTCATTAGCTTCTGCACATCCAAAAAAATGGTACCCTATTGGTATGGGCTGACAAACTGTAGAGAGTGCCATGAGCACTAAACTTCACCAGCCTCCTCTAAAATTGTCTTAATCATTGCACATATTAATAAAACGTAAGTAAGACATACCCTTTTTGAAAGTTAACATTCACCAACATAAGATGAGCAGTCACTTGTCTTTTTAATCTAAGGCTGGTACGCACAGAGTCTTTCCAGAAGGCAGCATTGTAGGAAAATATAGAGTTATTTTACATTTTTACCCCTTTAAATGTTCCGAAATCTAAAAAACTTTGTACTGCCCTACTATATTCAGTAGCTTAGGAAAAAAATGCAACCATTGACTTGCAGCAGTTCTCTAACGTGCACAGAACACCAGATCCCACTGGCAACGCCATGTAACATTTGCTATTGTGTATTTATGTATGTATAGGCTAGCATTGTTTTGGAAGCCTCAAAAAAGGTTTCTAGATTGGTGGTAGCCACTCCCCTGGGCAGGCTGACTGCCAGTTGCAGCCAGTGGGACATGATGGGCGGAGTATGAGTTGCCTTTTGCCCCCTGCCTCCTCAGTCAAACAGAGAAAGAACAGCAAAGCAGCCCTGGTAGGCTAATCAGAACCCAATCCAGCTGTCAAATCATCAAACCCAAATAGCAATTTATCACCTAATCATAACAAGTGTTGTTGTGCCAGCTACATGCATTGCAACAATATATTCTGATTAAGAAGCAAAAAAAAAGTTGGTAGCAAAAAAAAAAAAAAAAAACAACCATCACATAAAGAAAAACCCAGATGAGGTGAGAGAGATGCCACTATGGAGTATGTCCTCAAGGAACCTGTATAATTAATTTGCACCCCAGGCTAAACCTATAGTCTCTGTTAAGCTCACCCACAGCTGCCTAACACTTACCCTAAGTGTGAAAGGGACCTTTCTCCTGGGATATCTGTTCCAATCATTTCTCTATGGTACTGGAGGCCATTCTTGATTACAAGTGTCTTGAACAGGATAAATAACAATTGCACAGAACAGGTGGGCTCAGGAAGAGAAAGGCTAGGATAATTGTGCTGGGATAAAATCATTTACAGTGTAATCGACTTACCAGCAGGAACATGGCTTTGTTTGTGCTCTTGGCTGTGTTTCATAAACAGAGGAAGACAACACGCCTTACTTACCGTGTTCTGTGAATGTATTTTGTACTATTTTATCAACGGAAGGAAAGAAAATTTCATTAGTGGAATGTCTGTAAGGGCTGAGAAATAAGCCACACCACATCAATACTTCCATTCCCTCAGAGACTCTTCAATCCTAATCGTATTATTAAATGTGAGACGATTATGTATCTTTCACCATCAGATGTTAATTGCTTCATGTCTTGTCAATTACCAGACATTCTTATTTTTAGCTCAGTACAAGTCATGAAAGGTTCAGTTTGTGAAAGAAACATCTTTATTCTGCTCTGTAAATAAATACACGTGCCAGTATGTGACATTAATCAGCATCTTCTGAGACCTGTGTAATGGGTTGGGAATACTTGAGGAAGACCCAGCAAAGACATTGGGGTAGGTGGGGTGATGAGGAGGCATTTATTCTGAGTGCCAGTGCATTCCTAGTTGAAAGGCCATTGGCAGTATGCAACAGAGTAGCAATTCCCAAGGACACTTACTGCACCACAGGGGTAAATGAAAATTCCCATTGATTTACATGGAAATTTTTTAAAGGGGAACTACCACCCCGCAAAAACCGTATGTTAATGAAGTCTTCATCTGGCGACTAGCTGCTTAGTAGCGCTAGTCGCCAGAAATATTACCTGGTTTCAAAGATTTTCTACTTATTCAGAGGCTGACAGTAGCAGGAATCACGGACATCTTGCCATAGTGATGTCTGTGCGCCTGCGCGGTCAGTCTCTTTTGGAGCCGGCCGGTTAATAAAGGGGGCAGTTGTCGCCCCCATGCTAGGGGGTTGTCATAAGGGTTCAAGATACCCCTCTTGAGGTCTGAAGTACTTTTGTAATAAAAATTACATATATAATGTATTAAAAAAAATAATTGTTAAACATCAATAAAATATTTAATTACATTTAAACATAAATTACATCTATAATAAAAACAAACACCTTTTTTGATATATACAGGTTGCCTATTAACCCTATGAGTACCAGAGGGGTGGCAAACACATTTCAATACCTCTCTGGTAGTCATAGGGTTAATCTTGCAATACAAAATACGAGGGCATGTCGAGTATAATAGAAGAAAAATGTTGGATGAAAATGGTGAAAGAAAGTCATGGGAGCACTGTAGTCGACTTTTCGAGGGGGAGGGGGGTTAAAATGTCGAATGTACAATATTTGTCCAATTAATATGGTGAAAGAAAGCACTGTAAGTCGACTTTGGAAGGGGAAGGGTTAATTGTCGAATATGAACAATATTTGTTGGATTAATGTGGTGGAAGAAAGCACTGTAAGTCGACTTTTAACCCCTTAGTGACGGCCGCGTGCAGACGCGGCCGTCACTTAACGCCCGTCTAACATTTTTTTTTTTTTTCTAAAAGAATCCGGAGTCCCCGAACGGCGTGCAGCCGCGCGGGGAGCCGGATTTCCGGGACGTACATGTACGTCCTCTGTCACTAAGTGACAGCCACACAGGACGTACATGTACGTCCTGTGTCGCGAAGGGGTTAAAAGGGGAGGTTAATATGTCGAGGGGGGGCACTTTATGTCTGATTTCTATGCTGTATACTGTATTATACACTGCTTTTGTTTGAATAACGATGGTTTTGAAACTGTCATTATGGCTTCTACGCCTCAACTTCTGAGGAGCAGAATTTCTGACTTAAACGTAACCACAAAACAGGCGGTAATACTGGGTAATAGGATACCAATTGCACGTTGTTTTTAGCTGTTTCCTATGGGCTTTTTTCAGACTGGCAGTAAGTATAATTACCGCTGATTTTGCTTTCACAAGTCGGGTAATAGGATAGCAAAAACTGATTTAAAAAAAACAACGCCTGTTTTATTTTTAGCGCTGGTAATAGAATTGAGCCCTTAGTGAGAAAAACGTGGTACATAGACAGGTTCAATAAAATACAGTGAGTGTAACATCAGGCATTGCACATTTAAACTGATACATTATTACTATTCTTTATTATAATTTTTTATATAGCTTCAATTTATACCACAGACTATGAGAGGAAAGAGAAACATTGGGGGATATTCACTAAGTGGTGATAAAACGGTGATAAATTAGAAATGACTTCTCCAGTGGTATCACTTCTCCAGTTCCTATGTTATTCAATAGAGCCAATGCACTCAGATGTCTTCAGCTTTGGAGATCCTAGTGCATAGGCTCCATAGATTAACATAGGAACTGGAGAAGTGATATCACTGGAGACTTCATCTCCACTTTATCACCTCTTTATCACTGCTTAGTGAATCTTCCCCCAAGTGGTAATATGTGGAAGAATAGAGAGAAAATGGAATAAAAGATAGTGGGTAGAAAGAGGCAATAGTCCCAGCCAAATAGAGAAGGAAGGGTAAGTTGCCTCACAGTTAGTATTATAGCGGAACTATCATCAACCTTATATTTAGCCCCAAATCCTAAATATAATAGCAATATGCATACACGTACTTGTATTTTCAAGAATTATTGCGGCGTTGGTGAAAAATATAACTTTTTAGACAGGCAGCGGGAAACAGCGCAGACATCTTGCAGAGAAGGCATCTCTGAGTCAGTCCCTCTTCCACGATTGGGGAGATGAATGTCTGGTTACCTTAAAGTAATGTTTCACAAAAACAGCAGCTCCAATTCATTTTCATAGTATTTGAGCCATGGAGAGTGTTATTTCAATACTGTCAGAGTTGTAGTTCAACAGTAATTGAATGATAACATTTCCCCCTCCCACCCCTTTTACCCAGTGTAAGCCCCCTCTCCTCAGATGTGGAATCCAGTCCATAGACCAGACAGCTCACATCAAGGGTCTATCTTCTCACTGTGAGAACAATGAACGCCCTGCCCCCCTTGACAGGTTTTTCAGCTTTTTCCCTTATCTTAATTGAAGATTGTCCCTCTCTGCAGTCTACCTGGACACCCCCCTGCTGGTCTGAGCTGAGCAGTATTACATCATTAAAAGGGGCGGAAGGGGGATACTTTATCATTCAGTTACTCTTGTACTACAACTCTGACAGAATTGAAATAACACTCTACAAGGCCCAAATATTATGATGATTAATTAGAGCTGCTTTTATTGTGAAACATTACTATACCTTTAAGGCACCGGAAGGGACTGACAGCGCAGGAGCAGAGAGTGCCTACTGCAAGATCCCTGTCGATGTATGTCTGCCTAAAAAGCTCTATTTTTCACTAATGCCACAGTTATTATTAAAAATACAAGTACGTGTATGCATATCGCTATCATGATTAGGATTTGGGGCTCAGTATAAGGTTGATGATAGTTCTGCTTTAACGGAGGAAGGATGAGTCTCTGGGAAGTCACAGAGGGTCTAGGATGAGCGCTATCCACATTGTGGGTTTATCAAGATGAATCCAAAGACCCAAGGAGGCGTTTAACCCTTTCAGGGCTAAAGTTCTCCAATGCACTGCAGGAAAGTGTGGCAGTTCTGGAGCAAACCAACTTCATTGTGGGGGCAAATACAAATTTGAAAAATATCCAGTTGTTTTAAATGGGGCATTTAACCCCTTGAATGCTAGAAAGGTCTCCAACGCATTGCTTCGCATTCAAGGGATTAAACTAGTCACTTTAAAATAAATGGGAATTTGGGGAATTTTTCATTCTCCCTCTACGATACAGTTGGTTTGTCCCAGAAGTGTTCCTCTTTTGCTTTCTGCATTCAGACCAAAATGTTAAAGGGAGAGTAATACTTGCTTTTAATAAAGTTTAATGTTGTTCATAGTTAAAAAAATACATTAAATAATGTAAGTCCCATTGCTTAAAGATGCGTAGATTTTGAGTTATACATTTATAAAGTACCTGCCCCTTTTACTACCGTCAGTACTGTAGCTGACGGATTGAGATTCTGGTCATTTGAGCGGGTAGCTCTTCAGCAGAGCCGAAATAGCATTGTCTACATAGAAATACTTCATTAGAACGGTCTACAAAGTGTGCCTGGGAGCTAGAGCATTGACGTAAGTGAATGGGGCAGGAGGGAGGAACTTTATAAACGTATAACTCGAAATCTACACAATGTTAAGCAATGGGACTTACATTTTTTAATGTATTTTTTAATATGAACAATATTAAACTTTATAAAAAGCAAGTATTACTACTTTAAAAATGGTTGTAAATGAATTGGTTTTACGGTCATTATGACTGAAAACAAAGTTGGAATGATTCTGGGGCAAACCAGCTTTACACTACGCACAGTAAACATTCCAATTAATCTAAACAGAGCCTTTAACCCCCTCAGTGCTAGACATGTTTCCAACACATTGAAGAGCAAATGAAGTACATTTTTAAAGGGATAGTTCCATCTTATTGTAAGTGCGAGTGCATAATATGTAAAGTCATATTATCTATACTTTTTATTCGTATTTTTTTTTCCATCCTAAACTTGTTATGCCCCTGACAGTAAGCTCCCTGGTTCTGTGTTACTAGAGTTTTCTGGTCAATTATCAAAGCAGAACAATGATACAGTGTAACACTATCCCTGCAGTATTGAGTTCTCTGTAAGTTTTGGGTTATTATTTTTACTTTGTATCAATGTAACTTATTTCAAAAAGCTCACTAGAAACAGATCCAGGGAGCTCAATGTCATTGACAAGAAGGTTTAGAAAAATAAAAATAGGTGAAGATAGAAAAAAAAAAGTATAGGCAATTTCACTTTACATAGTATGGACTTGTAGAAGATATAAAGTCAAAATAAATGGTTACTATCCATTTAAAGTGGAATTCACACCTCTAAAAAAGTTAACCTCATCGTAATCTTCCTTTAGCGTTAAACTGTAATTCATTTTTTTAATAATTTAATGCAGGCTATGCCGAGATTTAACATCTTAAAAATGAGCCAGTGAGGTCACTTCAGGACAGGCTGAGGGTCAACTCTGACCGGCAACCTATCATCTTCGTTTCTTCTCCTCCCCAAGTAGGGCTTCCTTCTCACCTCCTACTCTGACGGAGGCTTCCTCCACGGGAGCTGGAGCACTCTCATTGGCAATGATTTAACTTAATTTATTATATCAGATTAGTGTAAAAGCCCTTGTACACGGGCCAGCATTCTGTGCTTTTAGGCAGTCTTTACTGCGCGTGACTGCATCGGACAAACATACATCTGGCCTGCGTTCTGGCAGTCTCTACTGAACATGACTGCATCGGGCAAACATACATCTAGCCTTTTATATTACAGGATGTTCTTTGGACAGTAGGCAAGCAGGAAAATGAACAGAGATGTTCGGAACCCAAGACTAATGGGCAAGTTGGAGAATCACAATATATATATTTGCTTCTGCATTATTCCTTCACAGTAAAATGTGGGTTGAAAGGTGTAATATCATATACACAGTATGGAATAGTTCCACTTGTTGTCTTCACTTGGTGTGTAACAGTACCTTGCAGCCAACAACAACAACCGATCTCCTCACCTCACCCTGTTCCGTGTAGAATATATAGATCTATCTGGCAGGTTGGGAAAGGCAGGTGGGAAGGAGAACATTATGAAATGTTAATATCTGGCTGAAGGGAAAGGCAGGTGGGAATGAGAACAGTGTGGAATGTTAATAACTGGCTGGTTGGCAACGTGGTGTGGAATGTTAATATCTGGCTAGTAGGGAAAGGCAGGTGGGAAGAACAGTGTGGAATGTTAATATCTAGCTAGTATGGAAAGGCAGGTGGGAAGAACAGTGTGGAATGTTAATATCTAGCTAGTATGGAGAGGCAGGTGGGAAGAACAGTGTGGAATGTTAATATCTAGCTAGTATGGAAAGGCAGGTGGGAAGGAGAACATTATGAAATGTTAATAACTGGCTGGTTGGCAATGTGGTGTGGAATGTTAATATCTGGCTAGTATGGAAAGACAGGTGGGAAGAACAGTGTGGAAGGTTAATATCTAGCTAATATGGAAAGGCAGGTGGAAAGGAGAACAGAGTAGAATGTTAATAACTGTCTGGTAGGGAAAAGAAGATGGGAAGGAGAGCAGTGTGGAATGTTAATACCTGGCAGGTATGTCAGTATTGTCTAATGTACATAAATTAACAAATAAATAAAGCTAATTACCTCCTAAGAATTATTTTAAATAAAAAATAGCAAACTGAAATATAGATAACTTTGAAAATCACCTAATTACCACAAAGTAACTGTTCCACTTTAAAAGACACATTTAAAACAATGGGGAAATGGGAAATGTTTTTGATCTCCTATGTGGCATTTGATTGACTCCTTGACTGTGGATTGCTGGCTAAAGAAATAAGTAGCACACACACAGCTTTGCAGGAGAATGTCTACACTGTGAGCCCCACCTACCAGGATTAAACTGAATGAGCTGTCTCAATAGGCACCACAGAATTGAAGAGAGAACTCCCTAAATTCCCTCCCTCCAATCTTTACTTTGGCTAGGATAGTGTGAGAAATGTTTCCTCGGTCAAAGGCAAAATCATGGTAGGTCATAAAGTCCCTTTCAGAACTCTTACTCTAATTGAATAGAATTTTAGAATTAGCATTAATGTTGGAAAGTAAGGTGGCAATCAGTAATTTAAGAGATATACAAAAGCCCACGTTAAGCCTTGCAGTGGGCTTTTGTTCATGTTGCACCCATTTTGGTAATATGATAGTCTGGTTATTAACTTAGAATTTTTTTTTATATTCAACCTATTTTCAAGATAACACAGAGCTTACAATTACAGAGCACGAGTGGCTTACAGTTGATATAAAGCTACATTATTAATACCACAGAGCTTAGAACTGAAATGGAGCTACATTAGTGAGACCTTGTCTTTTAATTGATACATGTATATATATATATATATATATATATATATATATAGATATATATGTATGTATATATGTACACTAGTGATACTCAGAACTTGCAGTTAAAATGGAACTATACTAGTGATACCACAGAGCTTACAACTGAAATGGAACTACAACAATGATACCTCACAGCTTACATCTGAAATGTAGGAGTCTCGTAGAGTAAAATGATAACATTATTGGTTAACTAAGTGACTCTAGGATGAAACCTTTTAAGACATTTTAGGTCTCTTCTTCAGGCATATTTAGAATGAAGACCAAATACAAAATACATGACAGGTTATACACTCATTCCATTTTTTTTACATTTAATTTCCACTGAAAGTAAAATTCTGATGTCCCTGGTTAAAACAATTTACTCATTTGGCTCCAACAGAGATGTCTTTTTGTACCTGGCTAAGTGGCATAAAGATGTATTTACCTTTTGATGTGTGAATAGCACCAGCAAAGATGGATAAGTCTTGGAATGTATGGGTTATCCCTCCAAGCACCAGAGGAGTGCTCAACCCATTGCTGGCAACCAAAGAACCCCAAAATAGTTTGTGTGAGATAAAGTTACATAAGTTCCTTGTCAAGGTGCAGGCCGCAGTTCGCACTTTTGTTTTAGGTGGTGTTGTTGGTGGTGTTGTTGTTGGGTGGGGCATTACTGAAAATGTTTAGGTTATTTCATGAACCACTGACACCTCTTTGAGTAACAGTAGTAAATGAGGGACACTTGGGAGGTATGGTGTTAAACTTGGGTTATCAATGTATAATCCCAGATCTTTCGATCTTTCTGTGTCCTACAATTTCCTATCAGTTGAGACACCTTGAGATCTTTAAAGGGATAGTAATACTTGCAAATTACTAATCCCCATATTGTAGCTTTGTTAAAAAGAAACTTATTACCCCCAGTTTCATCTCTCATACCCTTATGGTTTGAGAGATGATAGCGCTCAAAGTTCCCCCCTCTCTCCCCCTTCCCTGACTGAACGCTGACTGCAGGGATATCCGGTATTACTTGCATCAGGCGGCTCTGCAGCATTGCCGAGACTACGTTTGTAAAAAAGAAATCTTTCACTAAAACGGTCTTCTACGTGTGCTTACAAACCAAGCACACGTAGAAGACCGTTTCAGTGAAAGAATTATTTTTTATAAACGCAATCTCTGCTCTGCTGCAGAGCTGCCTGATGCACATAAGAATGTCGTACGACAGCTTCCCCTGCAGTCAGCATTCAGTAAGGGAAGGGGGAGGGAGGGGGAACTTTGAGCGCTATCATCTCTCAGAACATAAGGGTTTGAGAGATGACACTGGGGGTAATAAGTTTCTTTTTAACAAAGATACAATATGGGGATTAGTAATTTGCAAGTATTACTGTCCCTTTAATGCTGTGACTGTACTAACACCTCCTGATAATAACCCCACATTAACCATTCGGTGGATAGTCCAATGGCCCCAGTGAATTTTGCTCTTGTGCCTTTGCTCAAGTTGTAACATATTCAATTTGTCTTGGATGTCATGTCCATGGAGATAGACATGACAGTTGCTTTCAGGACCAGACTTCACTCACTGCATATTGTAATCTTAACCCTTTAAGGACCAGAGGGGTGTCAGCTTTTGCCAT
The DNA here is from genome assembly GCA_037306005.1 of Rhinophrynus dorsalis. NCBI lineage: Eukaryota > Metazoa > Chordata > Amphibia > Anura > Rhinophrynidae > Rhinophrynus > Rhinophrynus dorsalis. The sequence continues at coordinate 638,303,095 of CM074718.1, read as the reverse complement.
GCCCACCTCCATGAAGTTGGCATGCAGAACTAATAGATGAGATGTGTAGAAGTAATGTACAAGGGAAAAACTGGTATGCTTTTCTAGCCATAGTAAGATAAGTGTGTGTTATTATATTTAGATGTTGTTAGTTCTCCTTTAAACTTGAAAAAAAAAAAATAAAACCTATTGGCCTTTTGACGTGTGCTCTCTTTGAAGTGACCTTAGAACTCTCCCTGACACAAGTAAACGCGTACCACTCATTGTTTCCTACTTCGTTTCACATGCTCTTCCTCCACCAGAGGCACTACAGATAAGACTGAAGGAGGCTGTGTATGGAAGTGACTCCCTGAGGCTGCAAATATCTATGTAAAGTAATAGTACTAGGTTCGAAAGCTTCGGGCCTGGTCTGTCAGTTAGAGAATAATTGCTGCTTTCTGGAACTACCCTCCAAGCTGGTCATAGCCTCTACATCTGGAATGTGTTTAGTAGATATACAAGGTGCTATGTTTCAACATTTGAATGTTTACATCAGGATTTGTTACATTACAAGTCAGTGCTCTGCTTTGGTTTTGTTGACTTGATTGGCAGCTCATGTGAAACCTCCCATCTGACTTTGATTAATATTGCTGCTTAGAGTGGTTTCCAAGTAAGGCATGAGTCAGTATGAAATGTAGGATCAAAATTCTTCATTTTCTAACCCTGCACACCCATCTGGACCTTAAAGTGACAGCCAGCCAGCCACATTTTTGATGTTACAGTTCACCTGGTGTTAACACAGTTATTCCATTGAGTTCTGTGGAAGAAGTGAGCCACAGACTGCTGTTCCCCATAGAATGTGAAAGTAACAGCTTCATCACATAGTGACAGTTTGAATAATGCAGCTGCCAGCAGTGGGAGGGCACTTGTTCTTCTCAGCACGAAAAGCCAGATTGCACATACTTATTCAAGCGCTTCCGGAATATGTTGTCATAATAGAGGATGCCTATCACGTTAAAGGGTTAAAGCAGAACTTTCATCCTAATAAAATTGCCCACAAATAGATTACTAACCTAGCAATATGCAAAGTTATACTATCTTTAAAGGGATAGTAATACTTCATTTTAACTTTATTTTATTTTGTAGGCATTAAAAAAACATGAAGAACGATATAAGTCTTATCTCTCAAACCTTTATGGTTTAAGAGATATTCACAAACAAAGTATCCCCCCCCTGTTCAACCAGATCAGAAGGGAGGTGCCCAGGTAGACTGCAGAGAGGGACAATCTTCAATTAAGATAAGGGAAAAAGCTGAAAAACTTGTCAAGGGGGGAAGGGCTTTCATTGTTTTCATACAAAGAAGATTGTCCCCTGCTGTTATCTGTCTGGTCTTACAACCAGATTCACATCTGAGAAGAGATGGCTTACACTAGGTAAAAGGGGCGAGAGGGGGAAACTTTGCTTGTGAATATCTCTTAAACCATAAAGGTTTGAGAGATAAGACATATCATTCTTCATGTTTTTTTAATGCCTACAAAATAAAATAAAGTTAAACCGAAGTATTACTATCCCTTTAAGCGCAATAAGTCAGCAGTATTGAAGAAAAAACACTTCTTCGGCAGGAACCAGAGGACAAACAGCGCAGACATCTTAGACAAAATGTACCTCTGAGTCTGTACTGTCTGTCCCGTTCGCTGCCAGCATTGGTGGTGATGTTCCTTGGTGCTGGAAGGGACTGACCACGCAGGAACACTGAGCTTCTCTTGCAAGCTCTTTGCAGCCCGATGCCTACAGAAGATGTGGTTTTTCTTCAATAACGCTTACTTATTGCGCTTAAAGGGACAGTAATGTCCCATAAAAAATATTTAGATTTAGGTAGATATTGAAAAAATAAGCTATTTGCAACAAACCCTGTCTCTCAAACCTCTATGGTTTGAGTGATATGGGGATTCAAAGTTCCCCCTCCCTCCCCTTCTCCTGATATCAGCAGGAGAATTGAGTCGTATGACTCGAGGAGGCTCTGCAGCAGTGCCTAAAATCGCTGTACTTAAAAATAATTCATTGGAACTGTCTACAAAGTGTGCCTGGTTTGCAAGCACACTTTGTAGACCTTTCCAATGAAAAAATTCTTTATAAGTACCGCGATTTCGGCTCTGCTGCAGAGCCTCCTGCTGGTCCTCAGACCGGTATCTCCTGCTGTCAGCTGGACGCTGACATCAAGAGAAGGGGAGGGAGGGGGAAACTTTGAATCCCTATATCTCTCAAACCGTAGTGGTTTGAGAGATAGTGTTTGTTGCAAATAGTTTATTTTTTCAATATCTACCAAAATCTAAATATTTTTTTGGGGGGGCATTACTGACCCTTTAAGGATAGTATAACTTTGCATATCGCTAGGTTAGTAATCTATTTGGGGGCAATTTTATTAGGATGAAAGTTCCACTTTAGGCAGTGAATGAACAGATATAGCATGCAAAGTACTGCATTTCAGAAGAATACCCAAGATACAGTGGGGCATATGCACATACCTGGGAACTCTCTGCATCTGCACCAGAGACGCTGGTTTTCAGACTGAGTCACCGGTACATAGACTGATTCTTCATGGAGTTGGTGTGTTTCTTCTCCTTCCCACCCTGTTCTTCCCCCTTCCCAACCGCTTCTCCTTTTTTCCTACCCTGTTCCTCACACTTCCCACCCACTTCTCCTCCTTCCCACCCTGTTCTGGCCGCTCCCATCCGCTTCATGACATAAATATGCCCAAGCCCTAGCCACCCAATTAAGCCACATCCCTTCATGACACAAATCACATCACTGACATCATCTTGTCAGGAGCACATAAGCCCTCTCCAGGGGCTCAAGATAAGCAAGTTCCCAGGTATGCATATAGATAAAGTAAAAGTAAAGAAATGCCGGGGCAAACAAAGTGCACCATAGGGAACAAATAGAAGTGAAAGGTGAGTTAAATAATTTCAGCTTTGGAAAAAAAAAGCCATGGGTTGCTTTGTGCAGTGTCAAACCCCCTCCTCTCAGTTGTTGGGTGGGTCAGAAAACTGACAACTTGGGCTGGCAGTGGCCTAAAACAGGGCTGGCCAAGTTCAGTCCTCAAGGGCCACCAACAGGCCAGGATGTAAGGATTTCCCTGATTAAGCACAGGTGAGTTAATCAGTGGATCATTCATTGTGACTGACTCACCTGTGCTGAGTCAGGGAAATCCTTACATCATGGCCTGTTGGTGGCCTTGAGGACTGAACTTGAACAGCCCTGATTGTAAGCTTTCATGAGTAGGGCACTCTTGCTAGACTTGTTTCAGTTGCATGTATATTTCATTGTTTTGTTTGTATATTCACCCTTTTGTACTTTATATATAAAGATTAATAATAATAATATTAACAATATTGTTCCATAGCAGGTTACTCATTGGTCTTACTATAAGCATCAAAGGGCACAATCTCTATCTTGCTCTGTATCAGCTGGTGTGACAGATTATTGAACTTCAGACATCCACTTCTTTTTCTGCACATAGCATTCTGTAGATCTCTACCAGGGCGCTGTGGTACTTTGGCGTGCCATGGACATCTCATTAGGGTGCCCCTTGTATTCTGTAAAGAGTTTAATAATATGCATGTTGTTACAAATATTTTATTTATGGACAGTTATATGTACAATATGCTTGTTTTTGTACTTCTGATTGTAAGACTTAAAGGGATAGTATTGGATTATTTTAACAAAATGTAATCTTGTAGACATTAAAAAAATGAATCAAATGATTGCAGTCCGATCTCTCAAACCTTTATAATTTGAGAGATATTCACAGCTAAGGTTCCCCCTCCCCTTGCACTGACATCAGCGCTGTAGCAGACAGCAGGAGATTCTTGTCCCGGGACTGGCCGGCGGCTCTTCAGTAGAGCCGAAATAGCGCGATCTAAAAACAAATACTTAATTGGAACGGTCTACAAAGTGTGCTTGCAAACCAGGCACACTTTGTAGACCGTTCCAGTGGAGTATTTCTTTTTAAATTTCGCTATTTTGGCTCTACTGAAGAGCCGCCTGCCAGTCCCGGGACAAGAATCTCCTGCTGTCAGTAGAGCTCTGACATCAGTGCAAGGGGAGGGGGAATTTTAGCTGCGAATATCTCTCAAACTATAAAGGTTTGAGAGATCGGACTGCTATCATTTGATTTATTTTTCCAATATCTACAAGATTACATTTTATTAAAAAAATCCAATACTATCCCTTTAAGAGTAATAATATATTAGTTATTTATACCCTTCATAACCCACTTGAGAAATGACATATAAAATGTTTTAGGAGCCCCAAAAAATCTTGATTGCATTTTAGGGTGCCCAAAATAGAAAATACTGGGAATCACTATTACAGATCAGTGCCAGAAGGGTATGCAACACATAGTAAAGCAATGCATTACTTACCCCTCTGGCGCTCAAAGGGTTAGCGTTTCTGTAGCAAACCAAGTGCGCCATAGGAGACAACTCAAATTTTCCATTGATTTAAACCCATTGCATGCTATAGAAATTTCCATTGCACAAGAAAGCAATGCGATGGAGGCCTCTTTAGCTTTAAGTGAGGTTAAAAGTACCAATTAAATCACTGGGAATTTTAATATCACCCCTGTGCTGAAGTTTGTTTGCTCCAGAATTGCACGTATTGAATATGGACCTTTACTTGCCTTTACTTGATTAATCCTTGTTACTATGTGTGTTTTACAAAGATTCCTTGTTAGACAATTGAGTTATTGTATGAAATTGGTGTTTGCACAATCTTATCAGCATCAATTATTTGCTATTCATCACATGAGGTTATATTACTGTAAGCTGTACTAAGGGGCTGATCCATTAATCTGTCTACAACAATCTCCACTACTTGATGAATTAATATTATTGTAGGAAGTGAGTTGACCATGTGTGAGGTTGAGAGAATGGGCAGCTGGATTCAGTCGCAGGTGATTAAAGGCATAGCGATGCTTAATATGGAGAAAAAATATATAGTTTAACCTGCTGTATAAAACATGGGTATTCTCACTGCTGAGAGATTTTTATTCAAAGGTTATTGCAGCTGAAACATGGATTTTTTTGGGTATGGGACTTCCATGTACAGAAATGTTATGGTGGTGCTGTTGATACAGCAATCTACATTCAGCTGTTTTCAGCAAACACAATGCTCCATAGGATGCTGTAACAACAGCACCACTGTGATATTTCAGGCTGTTGTGGTACTACTCCCAAAAACAAAGGCACGTTTGAGGTGCAATTATTTTGAATAAAACATTTTTACAAATTGGATGTGCCTTTGTTTTTCCTTCTGAGTGAAACAAGGGTACAGCCAATTTGGAAAAATGTTTTATCCTAAAGAATTGCTCCTCAAATGTGCCTTTTTTTGGCCTGAAATATCACAGAGGTGCTGTTGTTACAGCATCCTATGGAGCGGTGTGTGAATATAGTTTCTCCTTATTACCATACCTGGGCTCTTTCAAAATGAGCTGACCCTAAGATCACTGAAATAATAGCATATAAAGTTCCCCAAAACATAGATTATCCTGGCTTGTTCTAAACAAGAGATACTCCAATCAGTCCTCAAGCACCGGTTATTTTACAGCCACTTAGAGATTTCACTGCTTGAACACATGTAAGACAAGCAGGACTTTTCCCTCTACCTCTTTTAGTAGAAATTGCACCAATTTAGATGCAAGAGAAGCATTGAATTGGTGCATATCATATAGTAGAAAACACTATCACTATCTTCATCATCATCTTCAGCCGTTGTCGATCTAGTGCAGGATGAATGTTTCCTTAGCAAATTTCCAACAACTTTGGTCTTGTGCTTTTTGTTGCCTCAGTATAACAACAAATTTGGTAATTTCATATACCATTCTTGTCTTTTTCTTGGTCGTTTAGTATCGAGTGAATCCATTCCAAAATTCGCTTGGTCCATCTACCGTGATGACTTCTTCATATGTGGCCTGCCCATTTCCATTTCAGGCTCTTTACTCTTTTAGTGATGTGGTAGACCTTTGTTTCTGACAAATCCACACACATGTATTTTGGTCTCTTTATGTTATGTTTAGAATTCCTCACTCCATACTTCTATGTGTAACCTTAACCCCTTAGTGACCGGCCGCGCGCGCATGCGGCCGGCACTTAATGCCCGCCGAACAGGTTTTTTTATTTTTTAATTTTTTTTATTTTTTTAAACAACTTTCGGGACGTACATGTATTTCCTCTGTCCACCAGGGACAGCTGCTCGGGACGTACATGTACGTCCTCGGGCGGTAAGGGGATACGTTTTTGAATGGCTTTGGCATTGATAAATGTATTGCATATAATTGAATCCAGTCCAATGTGTATGGAAATCTATGAGTGTGTTAATTTAGTGGTTCTCAAAAGTTTTAACGGTGGTAGAACCCTTTAGTGTCACACAAAATCTAAGTGAAACCCTAACAACCAAATCCTTTACCCCAGAGATAGTCAGTTTCTGGACTTCCATCACCCTCCCCTCTGTCAACAAGGCTGGGTGTCAGGCAGTATACTATGGTTCTGTGGCTAATACTGGGGCAAGGCTGGATTAGCAGGCAGTATAGTATGGTTCTGTGGTGCTCGTGGAACAAGGCAGGCATGTCACTCAATGTATATGTGTGGATCTCTGACTACCAGTGGACAGTGCAATATCTCTCCCTCCTCCCTTCCCCCATGCCTCTTCTTGGACACCCAACACTGTGCTTATTTGTCTTTGTTGTTGTTTTTTCCTTCTTTACTGAGTGCACTTCATATACACAATCAACAATGTTTCCTCATTGAGCAAGCAGGCTTCCTGCTCTTGCTTGATTAAAAATAAATAGTTTTTGTTCAATCGAGTGTACTTTTCTGGCATGATTCACAGTTATTGTATCAATGTTGTTTTGATACCTAAAGCACGCTGCATACGCGTGAGAATGATTGATCTCTTTCGCAAGCGTGGCGGACCATTTTTGTGAAAAGTATTGCTTGTTTCATTAAGCATACTTCTTGTGCCTGGCAGTGAAATTGGTTTGTTTGATCAAGACCATTCTGTGAGCACAGTAAAATATACCCAAAAAATGAACGTGTTTTTACTGTTATTGTTTTGTTCAATAAAATAGGATACCTGCTCAAAATTACAATTTTATTTTAACTAGGTTTTGCTCACATGAGATTGCTACCCTTATGCTATCTCATAAACTGTTAATACAATTACCATGTGACAAAAAGAGGATTTTAGTCTTACCTGTTAAATCCTTTTCTCTTAGTTCATACAGGTTACTAGTAACTTTGGGTAGGCGATCCGCCCCTTTAACTAGGCAGGAACAATTCTAGAAGTAAATGCAGGGGGTGGAGCCTACCTTCCCTCCTTGGCTGCAGCTAGCCAATCAGTTCCAATAAGATTTGAGACACTAACTATTGACTAGATAGTAAAAGGGAAAGAAGATTCCTGTGAGCATGACCCAGAAGGACCCCCACGGTCTGCCACAGGAAAGCCAAGCATGGTCCCTTGACACGGTGGGAAACCAGTAACCTGTATGGACTAAGAGAAAAGGATTTAACAGGTAAGACTAAAATCCTCTTTTCTCTGTCGTCCAATACAGGTTTCTGGTAACTTTGGGATGTAAGGCAAGGACCAGCACAAGGCCCCCAAAGTCACCAGAGCAGATATGAACCATCAGATCAGAGATAGCCCAACAAAACAAATGAAGTGTCAACGAACACTGGAGAGGGGTAACAACACCCCAGGAACTGAACACTGAACTAAAGCCAACAGGACTCAAAAGTGAAGGAAGCACCAAAGAACCAAAGAAGATCCTAGACAGGCAAGACTGCCTTCAGAATCTTCCACACAAAACTGGTGTCAGCCGATGCCAGAGCATCAACATGGTAGTGCTTTGAAAAGGTGTGCACAGACGACCAAGTGGCAGCCTTGCACAACTGATCAGCAGATGCCTGATTCTTGTAAGCCCGAGAAGCCCCAAAAGATCTATTAGAATGAGCCGTGACCCAAAGGGAACAGGCTTCTTCCTTAGCTCGTAAGTCTTACGAATAGTGGACTTGATCCAAGATGCAATAGTCACTTTGGATGCAGGTCTCCCTGCCCTGGGGCCCTCAGGAATGAGGAACAGCACGTCAGACTGTCTAATGGACTCAGTACAATGTACATAAAATTTGAGACAACGCACCACATCTAACAAGTGGAGATCCCTCTCCTTGTCAGAGGTAGGGTTAGGGCCGAAAGAAGGCACCACAATCTCCTGATTATTGTGGAACGCAGAGACCACCTTCGGGAGAAACTCCTGCGAAGTGCGAAGCACCTCCTTGTCTTTGTGAAACACCAAAAAGTGTGGTCTACAAGTCAGAGCCTGTAACTCCGCAACACGGCGAACAGACACGATCGCCAGGAGAAAGGCCATTTTCCACGTCAGCAGGCGTAGAGGAATAGTAGCCAAGGACTCAAAGGGAGGGTGCTGAAGGATGCCTAGAACCAAGTTAAGATCCTACGAGAAGCGGGAGTCTTAAAAGCAGGACGAGTATGAGCAACGCCCTGGAAGAAAACCTTGACATCAGGAAGAATAGCAATGTACCTCTGAAAGAAAACAGAGAGAGCAGAAGTCTGAACCTTAAGGAAATTCAAACTGAGTCCTTTATCCATACAGTCCTGCAAGGAAGCCAGGACCGTAGGCAGATCAAAATCCTGAAAAGGTCCCTGTCAGCACACCAAGAGAGAAAGGTTGACCAGACACGATGGTGGGCCTTAGAAGAAACAGGTTTGCGTGCACTGAGCATAGTAGCCACCACACCAGAAGAAAAACCTTTCTTCAGTATTGAGGATTCAATTTCCAAGCCGTCAAAGACACAAAATGGCTGCAGTAGCGGGAGCCAATCAGAAACGAGCGCGCAAAGCAAGCGCTCATGGAAAATGTAGTTTTCCCAGAAAAAGTACCCCAATAGTGCCCCAAGTTCCCTGAGCCCCCCAACACACATAAAACATTAATCAGATCACAGAGTAAGGGCAGACAATTAAAATGAGCCATCTCTGTCGCTACGTTGAGCGGTTGCAGAGATACGTCCCAAACTGTACAGTCCCATAGAAGTGAATGGAGCAACAGTGTATATGCGGTAAAGAGCGCCTTTACACGCATTTTGCAAAGCTGAAACTGTGAATTAAAATTACATGAAACAGCACTAGAACATGTTAGCAGACCCAAAAAACACTGAACCCAGTAGTGAAAGTGCCAATAAACCCCTAAAAGATGCAAAACCAGCAGCTAAAGGGTTAAGTTACCATAGAAACTTGCTCCAAAACACCCAACAGACATACAGATAAACCCAATGAGTGCAGGATGACTGTGCAATAGGAACTCCAAAGGAAAACCCCTGTGCGGAGGGGCACTGTGGGACATGTGGACCTTCAGCACTCAAAGGGTTGCTCACCTTTCCTGCAGATCTTCTGTCTTCAGTTTACCATGTATTAAGAAGAAGCCCCAGTGAGCAAATCCTGAGGAAAGAACTTGTACCCAAGATTTTCCCCCAGGGCTTAAGGTTCACAAAAAAACACCTGGTTACTGAGCTAGCCACATCTAAGGGCATTGTCAGTTATGGTGGTATTCCATATCTAACAGAAAAATAAAAAATGTCTAAAACTAAAGCAGAACTCTTCTCTTGCCTGTATCTTCACCAAGGAACAAATCTTAATGGAGCTGATTGGCTAGCTGCAGCCAAGGAGGGAATGTAGGCTCCACCCTCTGCATTCACTTCTAGAATTGTTCCTGCCTAGTTAAAGGGATAGTAATACTTAAGTATTACTAATCCCTATAGCAAAGTACTACTTATAAAAAACGTATTGCCCCCAGTGTCATCTCTCAAACCTTTATGGTTTGAGAGATTAATGCTTCTAAACTTGCCCTCTCCCTCCCCCTTCCCCGTAGTCAGCATTCTAGCTGACTCAGGGAAATCCTAAAACGGTCTTCTACGTGTGCTTGCAAGCCAAGCACACGTAGAAGACCATTTCAGTGAAAGTTTTCTTTTTTAGTAACGCAATCCAGCTGTGCTGTAGAGCCACCTGAAAGTCGTACGACTCTCTTCCTTTCAGTCAGCTAGAATGCTGACTACGGGGAAGGGGGAGGGAGAGGGTAACTTTAGAAGCGATCATCTCTCAAACCATAAAAGTTTGCGAGATGACACTAGATGCAATACGTTTTTTTAAGTAGTACTTTGCTATAGGGATTAGTAATACTTAAGTATTACTATACCTTTAATGGGGTAGGTCGCCTACCCAAAGTTACCAGTAACCTGTATTGGACGACAGAGAAAAAGTGTTATCACACCCCAGTGTACAGCTCCGGCTGTGTTTACAACTACAGGACTTATAGTCTATTCTATTTCTTTATTTTTGTGGTATTTTACATTGTTTAATGTTCTTTGTGATAGTTCACAATATTTATGCAAAGACCAAAAAAGTTGTAATAACTACACTACTGTTCAAAAGTTTGGGGTCACTTCAGAAATGACCTTGTTTTCCATGAAAATATACATTAATTAAGTTGCAAAATGAATAGGAAATACAGTCAATATGTTGACAAGGTTAGAAATAATGATTTTCAATTTAAATAATAATTGTGTCCTTCAAACTTCGCTTTCACCGAGGAATCTGCCATTTGCAGCAAATGTAGATATTCAATTAAAAATCAGCCGTTTCAACTACAATATCTACACTGTATATCTGATCCATTTGATGTTATTTTAATGGACAAGATGTGCTTTTCTTTCAAAACCAAGGACATTTCTAAGTGACCACAAACCTATATATTATATAATCTAAGTGCTTTGCTGTCTGCCATGCTGGAAAAATGGATTCACAGAGGCTGTGATTTTCACAGGAGTTGCCTGTAAATATCTCTACAGCCCCATCGACTACCAGTGGTTCCCCAGTGTGCACAGATTGCCGAAACATAAAAAAAAATTGTCCAGCTGAGGTAGACAATGTCATCTTAAAAGAAAATCTCCATACAATTGACAATGGGAACATTATCCCTGATAATGCCACGTGGTCCCGCATACCTTAGAAGCGTATAATTCGTTTTTTTTTATATTTTCCCTCTCCACTGTATGTTTTTGGGTCTGAGTCTTCTAAACCTCCCACTGAGGATAGCAAGGCAACCCACTGAGAGAAACCATAAAGAGCATTGGTGAGCTGAGAGGCTGGGTGTTATCACCAGAGAAGGAGGAATTGTGATCAATGACTCACTTTTATTGGTGTATCAATGCTAAAAAATTGTCTAATGTAATCATTTTATATGAAAAAGAGATTTGAGGACAAAAATGAAAAACCCAGATCTGTTACATTTTCTTCTATAACCTATTACTTGACATAAATCAGTTTATTACTATTAACCAGTGCCCCTTTAATGTAACATTAATTCACTGTATATGAATGCCCACTGCAACTTTCACATATATTTATAATCTTTGTAGGCTGGTCAGATAGCTCAGTGGTAAATTCCCCAACTATAGAGACTGCTCAGACCCCAAGGTTACAGGCTCAAAAAGGCACAGCAGCATCAACTCAGCCCCTCGGTCTTCCAAGGTCAATAAAATGAGCACCCATCTATTATTTCAGCTGCCAATTTGGTTAGGTACAAGAGCACACGCCAAAAGCACCCTGAGTCCCACTGAGAGAAAGGCACTATATAAATATTAGCTATTATAATTAGTAAAAGTTTCTGTATTCTATCAAACTTAAGATCTGTGAAATTGCAAGTGCTGTTTTTAAGCAGACTGGAAAATATATACATATATATCTATCTATAAATATATAGTAGAGTGGAGATTATAGCCGTATTAGTCCAGTGATGCAGATGTAAAATAACAAACAAAAACCTCCCTTTCTCAAGTCTAAAGCATTTCTGAGTAAAAGGACACAGAATTCACAGTGATACATGCAATTTAAAGTTTAGCTGTGTTTTGGGTTAAAAAAAACATGACTGCAGATAAAACAAGAGAATCTACACTCTTCTTGCAGAGGGTCGTAAATACCTTTTGTAAGGATTGTGGGGGGGGGGAGAGAAAAATATCCTGCATTTTTTTATCTCTCTCCCCCACAATCCTTACAAAAGGTATTTACGACCCTCTGCAAGAAGAGTGTAGATTCTTTTGTTTTATCTGCAGTCATGTTTTCTTAACCCAAAACACAGCTAAACTTGAATTACATGTATCACTGTGAATTCTGTGTCCTTTTACTCAGAAATGCTTTAGACTTGAGAAAGGGAGGTTCTCCTGGAAGCTTGTCTATCCAAAATTCTGTTAGTCCAATAAAAAAGCTATTACAAGATACTAATTTTGTTTGTTATTTTATATATATATATATATATATATATATATATATATATATATGTATATATATATATATATATATATAAAAGCTTCTGTCTGCCTCAATGTGTACCAAAGCAGAGTGTGTGATCCTCTCACAGGTGCTATGCATTGTGGTTTTGGATTATATTTTGCAAATGGTGTTCTAGGTTTGACCTTGCTGTGTGGGTTGTGTGGTGGGCACTGGATGTCCCAAGATCTTGTGTGCCTCATGATCTGAATAGTGTATGGATACTGGCAGCAATAATGAATTTAACTTGTAAGCAACTTTTTAGTGTGAGGTGCAAGGATCATGAGGATTAAAAATGAGTGAACCACTACATCACTGGTTACAACACTTTTTTTTTTATTAAATTATAAATGAGACATTTGTGTTTTAGAATAAATGTTTATTTAAAGAAGGATGCGGGCTCAATCTGCAGTGATTCTCTGCTGTTTTGTTCTATCATTTTTTTTCACTTTGTCATAACTTGGACTAAGAATGTTCAACGTGCAGACAGCTGAGCTTGTTGTCGGTTCAGATCACAAGAGACGCTCAAGTCGGCCAATGTCATAAGCATGATTCTGTAGATTTTCTCAGTTTGTTGTTTCTGGCATTTTATCTGGAAAATAGTTTGCATACACTCATTAAATGATTCATCTTTTTGTTATATAAGAGAACTGCTGGTAACTTAACCCTTTGGATGCTAGCGAAGTCTCCAATGCATTGTTTTGCAAAGATTTAGAGAGCATTCGAGCAGTCAAGAGGTGAAAGATATTAAACCCAGATGGAAAACATATTATTGCAGTATAATTGCAGGGTGAAGCAAGCACAGAAATCCTCTGACAGCTTAGTAACATCATTTCTCAGACCATAAAAATGGAGACAAATGCATATTTAAGAAAAGAAGTTCCAGGCACATGAACTAGTGGACACTGTTCTCTCTACTTCAGCCATTGCTTTCACTTATGATACTTCCCTCAAGACCTCTGTGGTGAACACTGAATGCCAACATAAGCCACTGACCTCTCATCTCCTGGTTCCTAGAAGGGTAGGGAATTATGTGTCACCATAGACGGCCATAAAGATCAGTCTGTAAACAGCTTGTGTTGTTTACAGTTCGTGATATTATCCCCACACATTTCACAGAATTCTTAAAGGGGAACTATCACCCCTATACAAGTTTGGCTCATAATTATCTTCATATAGTGGATACTTCCCTGGCCCTCTTAGGGTTAAAGGAGAAGGTTTTTATAGAAGCATTAATGAGTTTATACACTGTTGTAAGGTGCTGCGTACACTGTGTGGCACCAAATAAATAAAGATAGATATACATACAAACTTGTTTAGGGTCTGGTTAACAAAGATGCTGATGAAACTGCAGCTCTGTGCCATAAAGTTATAGTAATGTTTCACAAAATAAAAGCAGCTCTGATTAATCTTCATAGTATTTGGGCCATGGAGAGTGTTATTAAAGTTTCCCCCCCACAACCCCTTTTACCTAGTGTAAGCCGTCTCCCCTCAGATGTGGGGTCTGGTCTCTTGACTGGACAGATCACAGCAAGGGACAATCTTCTTACTGTGAGCATAAGGAAAACCCTGCCCCCTTTGACAAGTTTTTCAGGTTTTTCCTTATGCTCACTGAAGATTGTCCCTCTCTGCGATCCATCCAGACAGTCTTGCTGCTCTGAGGTGAGCAGTATATCATCAGTAAAAGGGACAGGAGGGAGATACTTTTTCATTCAATTACTCTTGAACTACATCTCTGACAGTACTGAAATAACACTCTCCATTGCCCAAATACTATGAAGATTAATCGGAGCTGCTTTTTAATGAAACATTACTATCCCTTCAATGGAAACAGTATGTACATTCTCAACGACAATTAGCCTGCAAAGTGATGGACAACTCACTCACCCTACAGCTAAACAATCCTGAAACCATTCAGCTAAAGTCTAATACATTCTCAGTTTTGCTGTAGACTGTTCCTGCAATTGCAGAAGTCCACATGGTACATCCCATAATTGGCTGCCCAAGACAGGTTGGTTTTTCTTAATTGAGCTACAACCTTCTCATTGGCTGCCTGGGCCCAGCCAGCTCAGAATGATGGCAGTGATGTCTTGTACACTGGACAGTACACAGTCCCATGAAGCCAGTTCTAAGCCAAGCAGGGAAGATTCCACAGTCAATAGAGATGAAGGGAAAAGTGTGTCCATAAGCAAAGGTTCTTTCTAAGTTTAATAACCCTTTAAATGCCAGAGGGGTACACAAAGCATTGCTTTACAATGCGTTGTATCCCACTCTGGCACTCAAAGGATTAAGGCCCTCAATCCAGCGTTGTATTTATCCTATAGAATAATTTGTTAATGTATGTTTGTCAGAAGCTGTCATGTGTAGTACAGACTGCCCGCGCCACTGCTGATAACTGAGAGCAGTCTCTACTGTGTATGACTGCACCGCAGCCATTGTTGCCTGGCACTGTGGCCCATGTACACGGGCTCTTCAAATAGTTTATAATAAAGGACTAGTTAAAACTCTTTATCTCAGCTAAAAAATTCACCTTAAAGTGGACTGTCACCCCAATGTAAGTTTAGTTAATTTTAATTTAATAAGTTAAAAATTGCCGTTATGATATGACCTTTATTTGTTGGTTGCGCAGTCTGACACTTTATGCTAATTCATTTATGTGCTGGCCAATATTACCACACAGTGTGATATGAATAAAGCTACACAGTATGAGAGAAGATTTTGGTCAAACTTAACTAATTAGCATATTGTGCAGGTAATTAACATGAATTGTCATACTGTGCCACCAAAACCTAACCCTTAGAGTGCCAGAGAGATATCCAACGCATTGCGTTGCAATGCATTGGATACCTGTCTGCATACCTGGGAGACTCCAGTTTTGACACTGCATTGCTGGGTCTCCAGGGCAGAGGCTGATTCTCTGGATGTGGGGAGTTTCTACTGAAACTCCGCCCACTTCTGCTCCTTCCCTGCCTGTTCCTCCCACTCCCCGCCCACTTCTTCACCTTCCCCAGCCTATTCATCCTACTTTTTCTACATCTCTTAAGCCCTGCTCCATTCACAATTAAGCCACACACACTTTTTGATGCGAATCTCGTCAACAACAAGAAAAAGGTATGCCTGTCTGATATGCAAAGGGTTAAAGGCTAATTTCCCCCGAACTATTACAACATATAGACAGATTTACATTCCCTATAAAACAAACTAGACTTGTCTTAAGGTGACAGATCCACTTTAACCTCTACTTCAAAAGAAATTAACACTCTTAATAAAATATGAGAGCCTATCTCAGAAAACATCCACTTTTTCAGCAAACTGGTACCTTTAACCCTTTGAGGACCAGCGGAGTGTGAAACGAATTAGTCTTGGTAAATTTGGATTGCTCACTTAGACTTAAAGGGATAGTAATGTTTCACAAAAACAGTAGCTCCAATTAATCTCATACTATTTGGTCCATGGAGAGTGTTATTTCAATACTGTCAGAGTTGTAGTTCAAGAGTAATTGAATGATTAAGTATCCCCCTCCCGCCTCTTTTACCTAGTGTAACACTGTTCACCTCAGATGTGGAATCTGGTCCACAGACCAGACAGCTCACAGCAAGAAACAATCTTTTTACTGTGAGAACAATGAAAGCCCTGCCCTCCTTGACAGGCTTTTCAGCTTTTTCCCTTATCTTAATTGAAGATTGTCCCTCTCTGCAATCTACCTGGACACTCCCTGCTGCTCTGCGCTGAGCAGTGTTACATCAGTAAAAGGGGCGGGAGGGTGACACTTTATCATTCAATTACTCTTGAACTACAACTCTGACAGAATTGAAATAACACTCTCCAAGGCCCAAATACTATGAAGATTAATTGGAGCTGTTTTTATTGTGAAACATTACTGTCCCTTTAATGCTAAAGATGACAGATAAACCAGACTGCTTTTGATCCAGTCTTTCTACCTGTTAGCTACTGGTGCTGTTGACCATAGGCAAAAACTCTATAGTTTTTAAAGTAATACGTTAAAAATAATCAACTACATGGTTCTTAGTGCTGGACTGCCCTCATGTGCTTATTTGGATATTGAAGCCCTGTGCTAGCCAGATTGGGTCATCCGAGGACAGGGACAGAATATAACTAGGATCCAGTCCAAGAAATTGGAACGACTTAAACTCGAGTAACCACGCTCCAAAACCAATTTCTCTGTAGCAGAAAAGCAACATAACACATCTAATCATGTTTTTTGTTGCTCCGTAATATATTTTTAGCTTTGTTTCAATTTTTTTTTTTTTTTTTGTCACAGGGGCACATGATATCTATTCAAATCAGTTTTAGAATAAATGCCATTCCATTATGACTTTACTAATTGAAGAGCCCGTGTACATGGGCCACAGTGCCACCCAGCAGCGGTGCAGTGCAGTCATGCACAGTAGAGATTGCCTGCTCCGCGGCTGATATGGAGCGGGGTGCTTCAAATTCAGACCGTAGTCCAGGACTACGGTCTGAATTCGGAGCTAAGCTCCATTATCAGCTGCGGCGCGGGCAGTCTGTACTGTTCATGACTGCAGCACGCACAGCCGTCTTTACTGCGAATGACGGCTTCTAACAAACACACATTTAGTGAATAATTATATAGGATAATGATAGTAGACCATAGGTTCAATGCAAATGTGGGGGTTCAGAGTCTGGGGAAATCAACTATACCATAGTGACCAAATACAGAGATAAAAAATTTTAAAAAAGAGGTGATCGTAGGGTTAATATGTCTCACACATCACACAGAAAAATCCTGTGATTGATGTGGCTGTATGAGTATGTGGGGGGGGATATTTTTACCACCCACCACCCATTTCTTCACAACTGTTGCTTCCATCACTCCTGAATGAGAAGAAACACAACCAAAGTATCAAGAAATGATGAAGCACTTTATGCATATATCAACAATGCTCTATATAATAATTCGCTAGGATGTTTGTCAGAAGCCGCCATGCACAGCAGAGACTGCCCGAACCCACAGAATGCTGGGAGTTCTGTGCTGGGAACACAGAATGCTGGGAGTTCTGTGCTGGGAGCATTCTGTTCTTTCGGGCAGTCTCTAAAATGTGCATGACTGCGTCGGCGGCAGGACACAGAGCAGGACCGGCCTCTTAACATCACCTGGACCTTGGCCCGTGTACAGGGGCTTTTAAACTAGTATATATATATTTTAAAAAGTCAGTATACTCACAAAATAAGATCAGCTGGTTCAACAAACCATAAATGGCACCAGAGGTTAAACTGCTCCTGATCAGGTATCACTGGAATCCTCTTGTCGAAATGATGATCAGCCAGGTGATACATATAACAATATTTTTTTTAAATAATTCACAATAAAAACCTAGTCGACAGATTTCAGGATCTCTATTTTTTTTTTTTATTTCAGATACTTGTAAAAGCATAATAGTGTAGCACTAATGAGACCTCGTGGTGTATGCCACACTTTGAGTTTATATAACCTTTCACGGATGTTTGACTTTATGTTTCAATGAGATGGAACAGAGTATCAAAAGGTGTCAAGTGTTTGCATTTATCGTTCATATTGCAACTATCAAAGGCTCAACCTTAATACCCTTTGATTAGTCAACTTGTTTTGCTTCAAAGTGTGTTTACAAAATGTGGTTGGAAGGTATTGTGATAGGAATAATAGCTCTAACACTGACTGTGCATTTATCTTAATATATTTTAAGTCATTTACCGGTACATGCTAATTTGCAGTGAAATGCACTGGTGCATGGGTTTCTTCATTTTTATATGGAACTAAAAATCACTACAAACATTTTGTGGATAGGAATTAAACAGCCAAATAAGGTGTGTGTGTGTGTGTGTGGGGGGGGGGGGAATCTGCAAATCCACCTGCACAACTCGTTTTCTGATGTTAGTCTCCAAATCGGTTGCACTTTGAGGTATGTATTAAAGTGTATGATGTGTATTAAGTGTATGATGTGTATGTATTACATTGTATGATGTGGATAAAGTGTATGATGTGTATGTAGTAAAGTGTATGATGTGTATTAAGTGTATGATGTGTATAAAGTGTATGATGTGTATGTAGTAAAGTGCATGATGTGTATAAAGTGTATGATGTGTATGTAGTAAAGTGTATGATGTGTATAAAGTGTATGATGTGTATTAAGTGTATGATGTGTATGTATTAAAGTGTATGATGTGTATAAAGTGTATGATGTGTATGTAGTAAAGTGTATGATGTGTATGACCTCTTTAGTGCATACCGCACACATACTCCTCCATTGTTAAGACTTCAATGCAAGCAATCCCCAAATCCCATCTGTAATGTGTACAGGTTAATAATGTTAATGTTTCCGTTGTGATTTGCTAGTACATAGCAATACAAATGGTGCAGACAAATGGACCCCCAAACACTTCCCCACTGCCTTCAGACACATCACTCCATCAAGGAGTTAAAAATAATTATACTATATGTTCTCAGTTTAGCTGAGTGCAAAGACACAAAGTGAGTTAGCCTCAATTTCACAGGTCAGATACACGCAGTTCACATCTTTTACACCATATACACATATAAAATATACATAGGCTGTTACATTAACAAGAACTAAAGTTATTGTGGGGCAAACCAATTGCACCAAAGAGGTGAAATAAAAATATTCCAACCTTCCATCTATTTAAATGGGTCTCTTAACCCCCTTAACACTTTCAGTGCCAGAGGCTTGGGGAATTTTTCAGCATTTTTGCGCAGATTTTTAATGGCACGTCACAAGAACTACATTTTGTATTGTGTTACAAGCTATGATGTCATAAATACAAAAAATGTAAAAATGTTCTTACTTTGCCATTATGATAAACCACATATCAAAATCATGTATGGTGGCAGTAAAAATATCTATTATTTTTAAAAGCCTTGAATCCTCTGAGTACAAAAATATCAATTATGTGTAATTTTCCCTAAAAGCATGACCTGCACAAACCCCTAATTAACAGGAGAGCAACATTGTGTTCAACTTTATTACTAAAATGCACAGTCCATTGGTTACATGGTAAAACTACTCTAAAACATCTCAATAGCTATATAAAAGCATATGTTTCCTATAAGTAGATATCATACCACATCAAATGAGGGGTCACTTGCCTTTCTTCCCCTAGCCTGGTACGCACAAATGTTTTCATAAGGTGGTGCTAAAGGAAAAGATAGGGTTTTTTTACATTTCTACCACTTGAAATGTGCTTAACTCTTTGAAAACTATGGGATTTTCTATTATATTCATCAGAAACTGCTCTTATTAGAAAAATGTTACCCCACTGTTATGGGTTGACAATTGTAGGGGGTACCAGAAGCACAAAACCACACCAACTACAAGCTATAATTTCCCTTACATTTTTTTGAGACATGACTATACTAAAATGGTTGTACCAACTAGAAAAATGAAGAAAATGTAGAAAAAGCACAACCCTCTGCATCAAATGAGGGGCCACTTGCCTTTGTACCCCAGTCTGGTGTGCGCAGATGTTTCCAGAAAGTGAAGCTAAAGGAAAAAATAGGCTTTTCTACATTTTACCCCCTTAAAATGTACTAACATCTTTGAAAACCATGTAACTTCTTACTGTATTTAGCCACTACTCCTCCAAGAAAAATGGTACCCTATTGGTATGGGTTGACATACTGTAGAAGTTGCCCCAGAAGCACAAAATTACACCTTTTTTTTTTTTTTTTTTTTTAATTGGCTTCCTGCACTAAAATGGTCTCATTATAGATATGATGGAAAGGTATGTAAGGCATACCATTTTGGAAAGTAGATAATCACTTGCATCAAATAAGGGTACTTTTGCATTTTTACTCCTAGGCGGGTGTGCAGAAGTATTTCCATATAATTAATTAATTTCATTTTTTTACATTTTCACCACTTCAAAGATACTAAGATCTTTGAAAATCATGGCGTTTCCTGCTTTATTCATACCCCATTGATACTGGATGACATATCGTATGGGATGCCAAAACTATTCTTGTCACTTTTCTTTAGTGAAATGAGTTGCCTACATAAAAATGGTCATAACCATTACAGATATGTGGAAAAGGTCAGTAAAGCATACCATTTTGGAAAGTAGACATTACCCCTAGGTGAAAAATGAGGAGAGCTGGTAACACGGTGGGAAGTAGGTAATACTGGAGGCGAGTGGGTGACAATGAGGGAGAGTAGGTAACACTATGGCAGAGTAGGTGATGCGCAGGTAATACTTGGGGAGAGCAGGATGAATGTTAAAGGGGTGAGCAGTGCATTGTGTTGCAATGTGTTGCTTACTCCTCTGTCACTCAAAGGTCTAATGGGGACATGAAAACGAGAAGAGAAAATATGAACTAGATATAGTAAGGAAATAGGGAAAGGAGGAAGAGAAGGAAGAAGCAGAAAGAGACAGGGAGGAATGTAGGAGGGGATGGGAATGGAAGGGGGATTGGATCCAGAGCCTGGCATATCAGGGACACACATTGCAACAACTGCGCCAATATGCAGAAGGGGGTGGGAAATGGGTGCAACAGGGTCAGAAGGAGGAGAAGTGAGCAGGAAGTGGGTGGCACAAGGTGAAAAGGAGGGGAAGTGGATGGAACAGAGTGAGAAGGAGGAGAAGTGGGCAGTAAGTGGGTAGAACAGGGTGAGAAGGAGGAGAAGTGGGCAGTAAGTGGGTAGAACAGGGTAAGAAGGAGGAGAAGTGGGAAGTAAGTGGGTAGAACAGGGTGAAAAGGAGGGGAAGTGGGAAGTAAGTGGGTGGAACAGGGTGAGAAGGAGGAGAAGTGGGCAGTAAGTGGGTGGAACAGGGTTAGAAGGAGGAGAAGTGGGAAGTAAGTGGGTGGAACAGGGTGAGAAGGAGGAGAAGTGGAAAGTAAGTGGGTAGAACAGGGTGAGAAGGAGGAGAAGTGGAAAGTAAGTGGGTGGAACAGGGTGAAAAGGAGGGGAAGTGGGCGGTAAGTGGGTAGAACAGAGTGAGAAGGAGGAGAAGTGGGAAGTAAGTGGGTAGAACAGGGTGAGAAAGAGGAGAAGTGGGAAGTAAGTGGGTGGAACTGGGTGAGAAGGAGGAGAAGTGGGAAGTAAGTGGGTTGAACAGGGTGAAAAGGAGGGGAAGTGGGAAGTAAGTGGGTGGAACAGGGTGAAAAGGAGGGTAAGTGGGCGGTAAGTGGGCGGAACAGGGTGAAAAGGAGGGGAAGTGGGTGGAACAGGGTGAAAAGGAGGGGAAGTGGGCGGTAAGTGGGTGCATCTGGGTGGAAAGGAGAAGGTGGCAGAGTTTCATAGGAAACTCACCGGAGAAACAGCCTCTGTCCCCAGAGACCTGTAATTAACCTTAAAAACCGGAGTCTCCGGGGCAGATCTGGAGTGTTCCCAGGTATGCCTCTCTAGCACCCAAGGGGTCAAAAGCACTATTTAAATCAATGGCAACTTTTGAGATGTTTATTTGGGCCCCTGTAGTTCAGTTACTCCGGAATGACTCCAATACTTCCTATGTTTGTGACAGTGTTGAGTAACCTACAGTCCTCCAACTGTCATTGGAATGCCCACTCCCATAATCCTCGGGTGGCCGTAGTTTGCAGTATGATGCATATAATATTACCTCCATGACAGACTGATGAGCAATATGTGGTTCGTTCATCCCAGGGGTGATACAGATCACGTTTTGTCAATGTAATGGAGTTGTTGTTTACAAACTATCATAACACAAAGCACTGCTTTTCCTGCCAAAACCATCATTACTATGTAGTGAGACACACTCTGGCAGCAGGGCTGTTATTCTGGGAAGACAAACGATCCTGTAATTCAGAGTTCCAGCATTATAACTACCCTGCATACACACGGGATAGCAAACAAATAAATAAAAATACATTGAGACACCACTAAGGAAATAAATAAACAATTAACCATTTGTGCTCTATGCTCAAAAGAAAACTGGAGTACTTCTGGAGCAAACCAACTGTAACATGGTGGAAATGAAAAATACTGTAAATACCTACTGATTTAAATGAGTGTTTTTAACCACTTGAATGTGATAGAGGGCATTGGAGGCCACTGTAGCATTTAAGGGGTTAAAAGCTCCATTTTAAATTGGTGGATAGTTTTATTTCCCCCTATTTTGCATTTGGCGTGCCTCAAAATTACTCCAGTTTTTATTTATTTGTAACAGGGCCCTTTTAGTGCCATAGAAGTGACTGCAGAGCAGCCTGGCACTGTGCACTAATACAATCCCATAGTGCATTCATCACAGGAACTGCGGCTTCCTAACCCATATTTGGAGTTTCTGAACATTCCATTGCTCTGCCCCTTGTTTCGCACTAAGTAATAGGAAAGGAGGATTAGTACTAAATTCTTCCTTTTCCCTCCATGTGCTGTAGTGGTGGCATCCAATGTTTTCTTGTATTAAAGTCTTAACAATGGCAAAGTTTGAGCGCTAAAGCATGAGTACATACCCAAAGGTCCAGGCTCATGTTTTTTTATAGTTAAATGGATAGTAATGTTTCACAATAAAAGCAGCTCCAATTAATCTTCATAGTATCTGGGCCATGGAGAGTGTTATTTCACTACTGTCAGAGTTGCCCCTTTTTCTTCTTGCCCCTTTTACTGATGTAACACTGTTTCCCTCAGAGCAGCAAGACTGTACGTATGGGGACAATCTTCAGTGAGCATAAGGAAAAACCTGTCTAGGGGGGTAGGGTTTTCCTTATGATCACAGTAAGAAAATTGTCCCTTGCTGTGATCTGTCCAGTCAAGAGACCAGATTCCACATCTGAGGTGAGCAGTGTTACATCAGTAAAAGGGGTGGGAGGAGGATACTTTATCATTCAAAAACTCTTTAACTACAACTCAGACAATACTGAAATAACATTCTCCATGGCCCAAATACTATGGAGATTAGTTGGAGCTGCTTGTTTATGTAACATTACTATCCCTTTAAAGTTATACAGTTATACAGTTCAGCTTATTTTCTGTACTTAAAGGGATAGTAATACTTAACATTTACTAATCCCCATATTGTAGGCATAAAAAAAGAAATTAATTGCCCCCTGTGTCATCTCTCAAACCTTTATGGTTTGAGAGATAATCGCTCGCAAACTTCCCCCCCCTCTCTCCCCTTTCCCTGAAGTCAGCTTTCTAGCTGACTGCAGGGGAATCCTGTCGTACAACCATCTTGGGACTCTGCAGCAGAGCCAAGAATTTGTTAATAAAAAAGAAATTCTTCACTGAAACGGTCTTCTATGTGCGCTTGCAAACCAAGCACACGTAGAAGACCGTTTCAGTGAAGGATTTGTTTTTTATTAATGCGATCTCAGCTCTGCTGCAGAGCCGCCAGATGCATGTAATACCAGATTCCCCTTCAGTCAGCTAGGACACTGACTTCAGGAAAAGGGGAGGGAGGGGGGGAATTTTGTGAGCGATTATCTCTCAAACCATAAAGGTTTGAGAGATGACACAGGGGACAATTAATTTCTTTTTTTATGCCTACAATATGGGGATTAGTAAATGTTAAGTATTACTATCCCTTTAAGTACAGAAAATGAGCTGAACTGTTAGATTTGCACATTCCCCCACCCAAACGGGTTAAAAAGAACTAGTCACCTTGAATTCACATCTGCATATACGAAAGCCTCATAAAGACATTCCTATCTATTGAAACGGCCGTCCATGAGTGGTTCACTGGCTTTTCATCTCTTCCTGAGTTGTGTCTTAAAGCTGTTGCTCAGCATACACATACTCTAAAGAATCCATGTATAAAGTGGAATCTGAGGCAAAAAGGTGATTCCTTGTTAAACTTATTTGCATATGCCTACCCAGAATCCCTTGCAGTAGTAACAACACTGCACATGTGAGACTTCTGTGGGAAAAGCAAGTCTTATAGCTTGATTGGTGTGTCAAATTTTGTTTAACATTGTATCTACCACCCAGCAAATTCAGGTGGAAGGGGTTTTCATTCACTTTTTCCCCACCATAACCTTTTCAGTATTATGCTCACCAAAAGACCAGCAGATGCATATTTAGGAGATATTTCAAACATTTATTTCACTGTCGTCCAATACAGGTCACTGGTACTCTAGGGAGGCGTAAGTCCCCTTTAATAGGCAGGAACAATTATGCAAATAATTTGCAGGGGGCGGAGCCTCCCCTCTTACTTAAGCCACCTTCTGGCCAGAGCCACTCATATTGATTTGTTCCTGGTGTGCTTGCACACCAGGCAGAGAACATCTATGCTTCTTAGAGTTTTATTATTTTTATTCAAATATGGAATACCACCATTAGGAGGGTGACCATGGCTGTGAATTGCCCTCTTTAAAGTGGCTGGTGCAGCTTCCAGGGATTTCTGTGGACCTTAAACCCTGATGAGGGGACAGCTTGTGTGGAGCAGCTCCCCTGCTGAGGAATTTGCCTCTGGGTTATTCCTCCCTTATCATGGTCACCTGAAGACAGAAGTCTGCAGGAAAGGTGAGTCATCCTTTGAGTGCTGAAGGTCCACTTGTCCCCACAGTGTCCCTTTGATGGGCTTGTATTTGGGAGTTTTCAATTTACTCCAGCACTCATAGGGTGTTTTTATTGCATTATTCTAGATTTATGCAATTTCTGTGGTATTCTCTGGGTTTTGGAGCTTAGTATATTTGTTTACTTATGTTTCTTATGTGTTTTATGCTTGTTTGGGCACTTTTGAAAGTTTTCTTAAACTTTATTAAAAATTGTGTTCTGCGCCTTTAAGCGCGGCGTTTCCCGCTCAAACGCATGGCTCCTTTACTCTCTATGGGAAATCACAGTGTGGGACATATCTCTGGAACCGCTTGTCACAGCAACTTCAGAGAGGGCTCATTTTAATGCTAGGCTCCTGCTCTATCATCCGGATGGTGTTTTATTAATGTGGGGGGTTCAGGGGGGCTTCGGGCACTGTTTGGGGTACTTGTATAGGGAAAACTACATTTCCCATGAGCGCTTGGTTCGCGCTCGTTTCTGATTGGCTGTCATGACGGCCGCCATTTTGTTGCACTTTTCCTATGCGAGTACACTACGCAGGGACCGAGCCTTCTCTCTCCTCAACTGATTAACCCTTCGCTGGCCAGATAAGTCCAAATTTAGACATTTCTGGGGTGAAACCTTGATCCTTTACACCTTTTCTGGGTGATAGAGTTATTAGTGGGGTATATTGACGCTGTGAGCATGTCTACTTCACTGGAGCTAGGGGCTAGACCCAAGTCTAAAGAGGATGGGGGGTCTGCTACCCCCATGGCGTTTTGCTCCTCTTGCCACATTGGGCTGTCTAGCGATAATGTGGGGGATCTATGCCCTAATTGTACTAGTCAGGATAGCAACCCTGGGCTTCCCAGCTATGCTATTGAGCCATCTTGGGTGAAGGAGTTTAAAGCTGCCACTAGGGATCTCAGATCCACCCTTCAACTCTTTCCCTCTCAGGTACAGGGGGCTCTCCAGGTCTGGCAGACCCCCTCTACCATCAGGACCTCCCTGCCTAAGCCACAGGGGGCTCCTGATGTCACTGATTCTTCTGAGGAAGAACTCTTGCAGGATTCTGAGGCTGAGGAACGTACTGTTATTGAATCTAACAGGTCCGTTGGGGACCCCTATGAATGTGACCCTGAAGTTTCGGCTGAGGGTCTGATCAGAGCGGTTTTGAATACGCTCAATCTTCCTCTGACTCAAGAATCCACTTATGATCCTTCTGATGTTTTTCAGAAAAAGCCATCTAAGCCTGTTGTCTGTTTTCCAACTAATCCTACTCTTGCCCGTCTAGTCTCTGAGGCGTGGAAGAATCCTGATAGGTCTTCCTCTGTTTCCAAGAAGTTTGCTAAACTGTACCCCTTTCCTGAGACTGAGCTGGCGAAATGGGTACATCCTCCAAAGGTGGATGCCCCTGTTTCCAGGCTATCCAAGTCTACCGCTTTGGCTGTCTCTGATGCCTCTGCCCTGCATGATTGGACGGATAAGAAATTGGAACTTTCTCTTAAGTCCATTTTTGCCTCTATTGGCACTGCCATGCGTCCAACCTTTGCAGTGGCTTGGGTAAACAGGGCTATCGCGGCCTGGACTGAGCGACTGACTGAAGCAGTTCGCCAGGATGCTCCAGTTTCTGAACAGTTGCAGCTTCTTGCTAACATTACTGAAGCTCAGAATTATATTGCTGACGCTGCCTTTGATGCTGTGCGCATGATGGCGCGGGCCTCCACTTCTTCAGTGGTGGCTAGACGCGCCCTTTGGCTGAAAATTTGGTCTGCTGATACAGCCTCCAAGAAAGCCTTGCTTTCTTTGCCCTTTCAGGGGAACTTGCTATTTGGTTCTGAACTCAAAGAAATGATCAGTGAGGCTACTGGTGGTAAAAGTACTCTTCTACCCTCAGTCTTTAAGAAAAAGTTTCCAGCCAAACGCAACCGGTCCTTTCGTTCCTTTCAGACTGAGACACGCTCCTCGACCCCGACGGGTCCTCCCGCTGCGCGCTCCTCCTCCAAGCCCAAACAGTCCTGGAAGCCCAAAGTTGCCCCCAAGGCCAAGACCTCCAAGACTGCTTCGGCATGACTCGCCGAACCCAGGTCCGCATCCGGCTGTAGGTGGACGTCTCCACATCTTTCGCCGGATTTGGGAGGAGTCAGTGGCGGACCCGTGGGTTCTCCAGGTGGTGTCAGAGGGATACCGGATCCCTTTCTCCTCCCTTCCTCCTTTTCGGTTCCATTTTACTCGTCCTTCTCAGGAACCTGTAAAGAGATGTCTGTTCGAAGACGCTATTCAGGATCTCTTGGACAAAGAGGTCCTGGAGGTGGTTCCTCAGGAGGACACAGGTTCAGGATTTTATTCCAACCTGTTTGTGGTGGCCAAAAAGGACGGAGGGGCCCGTCCCATTTTGGATCTCAAAGATCTCAATGCTTATGTGGTGACTTCCCACTTCCGCCAGGAATCCCTGCGATCTGTGATTGCAGCTATGTCTCCGGGGGAATTTCTTGCCTCCCTGGACCTCCAGGATGCGTATCTTCACATCCCCATTCATCCAGAGAGCAGGCGGTATCTCAGGATTGCCTGCCACAGGGGACACTTTCAGTTTACAGCGCTCCCCTTTGGGCTGACTCAGCCCCTCAGGTCTTCCAGAGGGTGTTAGGCTCCTTGATAGCGGTGCTTCTTCAGGATGGGATAAGGGTGACTCCCTACATGGACGATCTCCTACTAAAAGCCTCCTCAGCGGAGCTTCTCCTTCAGCAACTGCAGAAGTGTATGCACACTCTGATCCATCATGGCTGGATCCTGAATCTGGACAAGTCGGACTTGGTTCCATCTCAGAGGCTTCGGTTCTTGGGTCTCCTGTTCGACACTCACCATTGCATGGTGTTTCTTCCAGAGGATGTGGCTCACCAGATAGCCATCAGAGTGGCTGGGATTCTGGACAGGGACGAAATTCCGGTTCCGAAGTTGTCGTCCTTAGTGGGGAAGTTCATTTCCACGATCGAAGCAGTGCCATTTGCTATGGCCCACTCCAGGGAACTTCAGAGATTTGTGATCCAGACGTGCAGGAATCATCCAGATCATCAACATCTGTCTGTGTCTCTACTTCCTTATGTCGAGTCGAATCTGCACTGGTGGTTGGATCTCTCTCATCTCCTGAAAGGGAGATCCTTTCTAGTTCCTCGTTGGTCCACAGTCACAACGGATGCCAGCATTCGGGGCTGGGGTGCAGTCTGGGGTCGCTTCAGTGCTCAGGGGAAATGGGGTCTGGAGGAATCCCTTCTCTCCATCAATGTTCTGGAACTTCGAGCTGTCCGGCTTGCCCTGAGGCACTGGGAGTCTCAACTGACCGGTCGTCCGATCAGAGTAGAGTCCGACAACGCCACGGCGGTGGCTTACATCAACAGGCAAGGCGGCACAAGAAGCGGTTCCGCCTGGTGGGAGGTCAAGGATATTTGTCCTGGGCAGCAGATCACGTGCCTGTCATCTCTGCAGTTCACATCCCAGGCGTAGACAACGTCATGGCGGACTTCCTCAGTCGTCACACCGTCGACAGCAGAGAATGGGCTCTTCATCCAGAGGTGTTTCAGTTGCTCACCCGGAGGTGGGGGATGCCTGTGGTGGACCTGATGGCTACCAGACACATCAGGAAGGTTCCGGTGTTTTGCTCCAGGTGGAGGGACTCCCTTGCTCTAGCAGTGGATGCCTTGTCGATCCCTTGGGAATTTCCCCTGGCTTACATCTTCCCTCCTCTTCCTCTATTGATCAGAGTCGTCCAGAAGTTGAAGCAGGAGCGTTGCCGTCCGGTTCTTCTTCTTCAGGGTTATCTGTGGTAGGAGGACGTTCACACATTCCGTTTGATGGCTTGGTGGTTGAATCCTCGATTCTAGCAAAGAAAGGATTTTCTCCTTCTGTGGTGTCGACTATGCTCAGTGCTCGTAAGCCTGTGTCCTCCAAGATCTATCATCGCATATGGTCAACCTTTGTTGCATGGTGCGGTGATAAGAAGTTATCCCTTGATTTTCATCTTCCCACTGTCCTGGCCTTCTTGCAGGACGGTGTTGATAAGGGGCTCAGTTTGAGTTCCCTCAAAGTTCAGACTTCTGCCTTGTCTGTGTTTTTCCAGGAAAGGATTGCTATCCTTCCTGATGTCAAAGTTTTCTTCCAAGGTGTGACTCATGTTCGACCTGCCTTCAAGAGTCCTTCTCCCCAGTGGGACCTCAATTTGGTGCTGGGAGTTCTCCAGCGACCCCCTTTTGAATCCTTGGCTTCTATTCCTTTCCGTCTTTTGACTTGGAAAATGGCCTTTCTTTTGGCTATTGTTTCCGTTCGCCGGGTAGCAGAGTTACAAGCTCTGTCTTGTAAACCTCCTTACCTGGTGTTCCACAGGGATAAGGCTGTGCTTCGCACTTCCAAGGAATTCTTACCCAAGGTTGTGTCCCAATTTCACATCAATCAAGAGATTGTGGTTCCCTCTTTCTGCCCTAATCCTTCATCTGACAAGGAACGAGATCTCCATTTGTTGGATGTGGTGCGTTGCCTCAAGTTTTATGTTCATCGCACCGAGTCTATCAGGAAGTCTGACGCTCTATTCGTCATTCCTGAGGGGCCTAGGGCAGGGAGACCGGCTTCCAAGGTTACTATCGCCTCTTGGATTAAGGCTACCGTTCGTGAAGCCTATAAGATTCGGAATAAGCACGTTCCCTTCCGGGTGACTGCCCATTCCACCAGATCTATTGGGGCCTCCTGGGCCTACAAGAATCAGGCGTCTGCTGATCAACTGTGCAGAGCGGCCACTTGGTCCTCTGTGCACACGTTTTCAAGGCACTATCGAGTTGATGTACTGGCTTCGGCTGATGCCAGTTTTGGGAGGAAGGTCCTGGAGGCAGTTTTGACTGTCTAGGCCTTCCGCTCTGTGATCCTTAGTGCTTCCTTACTGTTGAGCCCTGTTGGCTCTTGTTCAGTGTGCTGTGTTTGTTCAGGGATTGTTTTCCCTTGATGGGTGTCCGTTGACACTTACAGTTTGGGCTATGTTATTAACTGGTTCATAGCAGTTCTAGTGACTTGGGCCTTGCGCCTGGTCCTTGCCTTTCTCCCGCCTCTGGGTCAGCTCAATGTTTGTATATCCCAGAGTACCAGTGACCTGTATTGGACGACAGTGAAAATAGGATTTTAGTCTTACCTGTTAAATCCTTTTCACTTAGTCCATACAGGTCACTGGTCTCCCACCCTGTCAAGGGACCAGACTTGGTTCTCCTGTAGCATTCAGTGGGAGACTGTTGGGCATGCTCACAGGAGTCTTTCTTTTTGCTTACCTGAGGTCAGTTCTTGGGGTCTCAAATCAATATGAGTGGCTCTGGCCAGAAGGTGGCTTAAGTAAGAGGGGAGGCTCCGCCCCCTGCAAATTATTTGCATAATTGTTCCTGCCTATTAAAGGGGACTTACGCCTCCCTAGAGTACCAGTGACCTGTATGGACTAAGTGAAAAGGATTTAACAGGTAAGACTAAAATCCTATTTTCTGTATGTTGAGCTCTTAATTTATGCTAATTAACCATTCCAGTACAATTATGTATGCTAATTAAACTCTGTGCTGCACTGAGAGACTTTCACTTTCTCAGAAAGAAAAGTATTGGTATCTCCTAATCTATGTGTTTGCTGTGCTTTTATGCTAATATAACACGTAGGAAGTTTTCAAATATAAGACCATCAGTTCAAGTTGACAGGTTTGCTGTAAAGCCGACAAACTAACATTGATTAAAAATAACCTCAAGTAAGAAGTAAATAGGACCTTTTAATATCTGACCTTTGGACAGAGGACAGGCTGAATGGATGGATATTGCATGTTACATGTATATTTTTAGTCTCATAGTGTCCAAATTATCTGGCATTTACAATCTGCAAAACAGTAGCTTGTGTTGCTTACATGGCTAGATTAATCTTCATAAATGTGATAGGAGAAATAGCTGTGTCTGTGCCATCAGGCAAAACTCAAAATATTATGAAAGTAGCCCAAAACGTTATTTAAGCGTTAAAAATAATTTCTAGTTTGACCCAGATCACAAGTAGGCATGCCTCCCAACATTTCAAATGGCCAAAGAGGGACACTTTTGTTTTAGGTGGTGTTTCTGGGGGTGTGGCTGGTGGACGGGGCATTACAAATAATTTTTAGATTATTTAATGACCTAGCGATACCTTACCTAATACATGATTTAGAGCAAGACCAAAGTATTTTATTTACACAGACTAATTTGTAAACACATATACTGAAGATTATCTAAACATTATGTGAGTTGTATTGCTGTGGAGCAATGTATTACACAATATTCAGTCTGATTTCCTGAAAAGAGGGATAAAAGAATAGAAAAGAGTGACATAGGGCTTTGGGTCTCAAAATGGGAGTGTCCCTCCTAAAGAGGCAGACTTGGGAGGTATGAGTAGACAACCTGTGGCATTCCAGCTGTTGGAGACTTTGCCTACCCTTACTCTACACTGGGGGCTACATCATCAGAAATGTATATGTCTGAGGGTGGCATTGAGTTTTTTTATAAATAACTAATAATCTTGGCATGGAGTTTCCCATGCGTTAACCCTTTGAGTTGCACAGGGGTGTGCAACACATTGCGCATAGGTGTGCATGTTGAAAGTATGGTAGCGCCTCATACATGCTTTCATAAGAGAACTATTTAAATCAATTAGAATTTTAATCTCCCCCCACCCATGACACAGCTGCTCTAGAATTTCTCAACTCTAGTTTCCTAAATATAGGCCTTCATATTGAATTGCGTTTGCAGTATAGTTCTGGATTCATAAATTTATGGAGGGTTTTATCTACAAATTTCCCCTTAGACTTTAATGACGATCTGTTTTATAAAACCAGTGATAATGCTTCTTCAACTGCTACAGAATCTAGGCCATGGCACTGGGATGGGCAACCTGTTGTCCTCAACATCTGGAGAGCCTCAGGTTGCCCACTCTTGCCAAAAGAGGCATACTTGGGAACGTTCTTGATATGTCCTGGAAACTCCAGTTTTCTGATTTAAGTACCAGAGGGAAATTCACTGGGTAAGCAAAATCTGTGGTGACCCCACCCATTTTTTAACCAGCCCTACCCACTCCCCCCACACCATTCCATCCATTTTTGGAACAAATCCCCACCTTCCTTCATCCTAATCCCACCCACTTATATAAAGCCCCACCCACATTGTGGTGCAAAACGCATCATGTGTAGACTCCCACCTCCATCCATACTTGTCACTCCAGTGGCTGATACCAGTGCCCAGGTATGTACAGAGGCATAGGTTTACAGGTAAAAGTATAGCAAATTTAGGGCAAAGCAACACGGCACTAGCATTCAAATGCTTAACCCCTTAGTGACCAGCCATGTGTGCATGCAGCCGGCACTTAACGCCCGCCAAACTTTTTTCCCCCATTACCTTCTGCGACTTCCTGGACGTACATGTACGTCCTCTGTCACTAAGTGACAGATTCTGCGGGACATACATGTACGTTAAAAGCCCCATGTAAATCAGTAGGTGTTTATATTTGCGCCCTATGTTGATTTTGGTTTGCCATAGAATTCTCCACTCTTCTACTGTGCATAAAACAGTTAGGCCTAGATTACATTGCATTGATAATCAGCTATTATCGGGTTTTAGCCAACAGATTCAAATTGAAGTCCATGGAAAAATGTTTAAAGGGGATCTATAACCCATATACAAGTTTGTCTTAAAGGGTCAGTAATGTCCCCAAGAAAATTCTTAGGGCTTTGTAGAGCTTCAAAAAATAAATTCTATGGCAAAAATCCTCTCTCAAACCGCTATGGTTTGAGAGATCTAGGCATTGAAAGTTTTCCCCTCCCTCCCCTTCTGCTGGAGTCAACACTGTGCTGACAGTAGGAGATCCCGGTACCGGGATCAGCTGGCGGCTCTGCAACAGAACCAAATTAGCATTACTGGAAAACAATTACTTAATTGGAAAGGTCTACAAAGTGTGCCTGGTTTGCAAGCACACTTTGTAGACTGTTCCAATGAAGTAGTTCTTTTTAACCCCTTAAGGACCAGCGGTCCTGGGGCGTACCGTCCGTTAAGGACCACATAGGAAACTTTGACGTGCCGTCCCACGTGACTGATCACGTGGGGCGGCACGTCAAACGGGGCACTGGAAGAGATCGCTCCGGTCTTGGAGTGATCAACTTCAGTGCCCGGTATTACTCACCGCGCTCCTGTAGGCTCCTTAAGTGCCGGACCAACGTGACGGTCCTGCCACGTCAATGGTACTTAAGGGGTTAAATAACGTGACTTTGGCTCTTCTGAAGAGCCTCCTTGAGTCGTACGACTTGAATCTCCTGCTGTGAGCTTTACAGCTGACATCAGGAGAAGGGAAGGGGGGGCATTGAATGCCTATATCTCTCTTAAGAGATAGGATTTGTGCCATAGACTTTATTTTTTGAAGCTCTACAAAACTCTAAGAATTTTTTTGGGGACATTACTGACCCTTTAATATGTAGGTTACATAGCGACTAGGTGTTATTGTATCGATTTCTGTTTTTAAAATGCTAGTTGGCTGAAATGTAAGGAATAAAAGCTGTCCTGCACCTACTTCTGGACAGACTGCAGTTTCCAGCTCTGTACCGCAGTCTGTCACTCTTCCTCCGCTCCCCGCCCTCCATCAACAAATTCATAATCCGTCACTGAGGAACTAACAAGCACTGGAGGAATTCTGGGAGATGTAATGGCGGAATGCAAGAAACGAGCACAATCGCTAAGTGAAAGGTGAAATCGAAAACAATTGCACATGAAAAATCTAATATACCAAATTGCTGTGCCATTTTGTGTGTGTGAGTGTGGTCATGGTTAGGATTAGCGAATCTGTATGAGTGGAGTAGCGTACGCATCACGTCTGTGTGGTGGTGTCACAAATGCTATATTTTGGGCGCAAATCTAGAAAATCTGATGCGCAATTCATGATTCTTTCTGTAAACGGCTTCTTGGATTACAACTTGCGCAATAGTTATTAGCACAGGTTAAAATCATGATTTCACATTTAGCGCTTACGAACGTTTCTTGCATTCCACTGTAAGTCCTGGATTCCATTGCAGTTAATAAACTTATCAAGGTTTTTACTTAAAGGGGATCTTTGACCCCTATACAAGTTTGTCTTAATATGTAGATTACATAGCGACTAGGTGTAATATTGTATCAATTTCTGTTTTTAACCCCTTACCGCCCAAGGATGTACATGTACGTCCCAAGCAGATGTCCCAGGTGGACAGAGGACGTACATGTATGTCCCGGAAGTCATTTTAAGTAATAGAAAAAAAAGTTTGGTTGGTGTTAAGTGCCAGCCACGCGCACTAAGGGACTAAAATGCTATCATAATGTATGGCTTACTGACAGCTTAGTGCAGGTTTGTCAGACTGCAGAGTTTCATCCTTTTTATATCCGCACATGGATATTGATCCTTCAAAATAAATGAATTATCCACACTTTATTTGCAGCCTTATACCAATAAAAAGAGATCAGTGTGTGTCCGATGGATGATGGAAATCAAGCTGCTCTGGGCTTGTTCATACTATGAAGCTTTGATCTCATAGTGTCACCGCTAGCTGTCTAATCAACATATTGATCTTTCCCAGGGCTGCTATAGCAGGTAATATCTCCCAGTGCTACTCCTTACAGCCTTCCCAGTAGGATCACTGCACCATATATTATCCTTTGGGATGCTACAGGTCTCCAGTGCATTGATTCGCAAATCATTAGGGATTGCTGTCACTTTTGCAAGTTAGGTGATTTTGAAAGCTTTCCATATCATCTGTATTTGTTACATAGTAACATAGTAAATTAGGTTGAATAAAGACACAAGTCCATGAAGTTCAACCTTCTCCTCATACCCCAGTAATTTTATAGCTTTCCTGCTACCAAATAAGTTAGTCTTTATCAGTCCTTCCTGATCTGCCTACTAATAAACAGTATAACTCTGTATGTTCCCTTTGGAAAGAAAAGTATCTGACTTTACAATTCCCCACATTAAACTTCATATTCCATTTGTTTGCCCAATCTGACATTGTACACAAGTGCCTCTGTAGAGAGAAAATATCCTGTTCTGAATTCATTACCCTGCATAATTTAGTATCATCTGCAAATATTGATAATTTGCTTTTTATATCTATTTCTAGGGGGTTTTATTATTTTAACCCCTTAATGACTGGTGACATGCCAGGACGTCACTTTTTTTTTTTCCGAAGGTCCTGGCACATCACCTATTTTTTTACTTATTGTGCTCCTGTGGGAGCTCTGTAAGTAAAAACAGGGTCTGAAATTGACCGCTTCAAGACCGGAGCCGTCTCTCTCTCTCTCAGACTCCCCCTTTGGCGCACTTGTGCATGTCACAGGTCACGTGTGCCAGCGCGCCGACAACGATCAAAGAGGTCCTTAAGAGAAGGTAACTTCCCCTGACAGCATTATTTATTTGTTATTTTATACAAGTGGGCTAGTACTGATCAGCAGGGATTCTGATGGAAAGCCATGAGGATATCTGGCTGGCGTGCATGGCAGATTTGCTTTAACCCCTTGAGTGCCAGAGAGGTATCCAACGCATTGCGTTGCAATGCGTTGGATACCTCAGAGACTCTAAGGGTTAAATGGGGACACTATCACCTAAAAACAAGTTAATGATTTTGAAATAGCTTTCAAAATCACCTTCCTATATATGTTGTATTATCTATTTTGTATTTAGAAAACTAGTGTCTGAGTTATGTAGATATATAGGTGATGGTAATTAATCCTTTGAGTGCCACAGAGGTATCCAACGCATTGCAACGCAATGCGTTGGATACCTCTCTGGCACTCAAAGGGTTAAGGCATGTCTGGCATGCACTTTCAGTCTTAGCCCTACATTTCTTCCCCATTCACTGACACTATTTGGCAATGCATTGACCACCTCCCCTAACACTGAAATTGTTGTCAGTGCGTGAGGCAGATAGTGCATTGCTAGAATATGACGTGCCTTTATGGTCCACTGGTCGGTAACACCTTTATGGTTTTGAGAGATATAAGAAATGAACATCCTCCGCTCCTTCCCCCTTCTCATGCGTCAGCTGTATAGCGGACGTCATGAGATCCTGCTTCCGGGATCAGACGGCGGCTCTTCTGGAGCGCTGACATAGAGATATCTAACTATAAATAGTCCATCAGAATGGTCTACAACGTGTGTTGTAGACCATACCAATGAAGTAATTATAGTTAGATATCCCGATGACAGCGCTCCTGAAGAGCCGCATACAGTCAGGCAGGGGCGGACTGACCATTCGGGCATTCGGTCACGGACAGAGGGCCCGTGACCGAAGGGGGCCCGCCGCCGCCACTTCCAGAGCTGCTGAGCAGCTCTCCTACAACGGCCGCCGGCGCGCCGTTTAGTAATACAGAGCGCTGGGAGATGACATAATCTCCCAGCCTCTGCATTACTAGAGGCGCGCGGGATGTTGCAGTGGTAAGCCACGCCGCTAGACCACCAGGGACTGCAGGTAGGGGCATTGTGGAGATGAAGGGGGGTATTGTGGAGACGGGTGCATTGTGGAAAAGGCATTGTGGAGATGGGGGCATTGAGGAAGGGGCAATGTGGAGATGAAGGGGGCATTTTGGAGATGAAGGGGGCATTTTGGAGATGAAGGGGGTATTGTGGAAGAGGGCATTGTGGAGATGAAGGGGGGATTGTGGAGAGAAGGGGGCAATGTGGAGATGAAGGGGGTATTGTGGAAGGGGGCATTGTGGAGATGAAGGGGGGATTGTGGAGATAGGGGGCATTGTGGAGAGAAGGGGGTATTGTGGAAGGGGGAATTTTGGAGATGAAGGGGGTATTGTGGAAGGGGGAATTTTGGAGATGAAGGGGGTATTGTGGAAGAGGGCATTGTGGAGATGAAGGGGGTATTGTGGAAGGGGGAATTTTGGAGATGAAGGGGGTATTGTGGAAGAGGGCATTGTGGAGATGAAGGGGGTATTGTGGAAGGGGGCATTGTGGAGATGAAGGGGGTATTGTGGAAGGGGGCATTTTGGAGATGAAGGGGGTATTGTGGAAGGGGGCATTGTGGAGAGAAGGGGGCAATGTGGAGATGGGGGCATTTTGGAGATGAAGGGGGTATTGTGGAAGGGGGAATTTTGGAGATGAAGGGGGTATTGTGGAAGAGGGCATTGTGGAAGAGGGCATTGTGGAGATGAAGGGGGTATTGTGGAAGGGGGCATTGTGGAGATGAAGGGGGTATTGTGGAAGGGGGCATTTTGGAGATGAAGGGGGTATTGTGGAAGGGGGCATTTTGGAGATGAAGGGGGTATTGTGGAAGGGGGTATTGTGGAGATGAAGGGGGTATTGTGGAAGGGGGCATTGTGGAGATGAAGGGGGGATTGTGGAAGGGGGCATTGTGGAGATGAAGGAGGCATTGTGGAGAGAAGGGGGCATTGTGGCGATGAGATCAAGGGGGCATTGTGGCGATGAGATGAAGGGGGCATTGTGGAGGTTGAAGGGGGTATTGTGGAGATGAGATGAAGGGGGCATTGTGGAGATGGGGGCATTGTGGAGGTGGAAGGGGCATTGTGGAGATTTCTGCAGGGGGCCCAGACCTCTTTTTGGACCAGGGGCCCTGGGTCCTGTCAGTCCGCCCCTGCAGTCAGGTGACCGGATACTGCCTCTGACAGCTTTACAGCTCGTCAGGCCGAAAGGGGAGGGAGCAGAGGACTTTATTTTCTTATATATCTCAAACCATAAAGGTTTGAGAGATAGGAATTAGGGCATTACGTATTTTTTTTATTGTACCTATCATTTGGGCTATACTTTTTTGGGGACTTTACTATCCCTTTAACCCCTTAAGGACTCGCCCGCACATGCGCTGCTGGCACATGATGACCACAGGGCTTTTTTTTTTTTTTTTATTTATGGTTCAGGGCGCCCGGAGCAGCGTGCAGCCATGCTGGGAGCCCTGAACTCCATGACATGCCAGTCCTTAAGTGCCGGACCGCCATGACGTTCCTGGCACGTCAGTGGTGGCAGAGGGGGTTAAGGACCCAGGACGTGCATAAACGTCATGGGAAAACTCATGTTAAGGACCCATGATGGTTATGTCCATCATAGAATTCTGGGGACCACGCACAGCTGCACACCGTTCGGGGACCCCTGCATCCATCTGAGAAAAAAAAATATAAATGCTCTGTGGTCCTTAACTCCTGGCTGAGCGGCCTGTCATTAAGAGGTTTATGTTTGTTTAAACTTGAGTATATGTGTTTATATATTAGTATGTGTAAATAAAATACTTTGGTCTTGCTCTAAATAATTTTTTCAGTTATACCATGGATGTCAATAGGTCAGGAAATAATTAATGACCTCTCTGTAATGCCCCGCCCACCAGCCACACCCACTGAAACAAAAATGGCCTTCTTTGGCCATTTTAAATGTTGGGAAGTATATATTTGGGGGGGGGACTCCATTCATAATATTGCCTTAGGTCTCATGGATTCCTAAATCGACCCTGCACCCTACAGTGATGAGAGACATTTCTGTGGGATGAGCAGCACTAAACTGCAAAATATTATTCATGATATGGTGGGAGAAAAGTACTTTTTAAATCTTCTGAATAAATCAGATGGGTATCCCAGATGTTTTTTGCAAAGTGGCTTCAAAATATATTGCAGACTGAATGATATAGCTTTTTAAAGCTCAGAACTAATAGAAAATAGCTTTTTAATTCATGTCCTTGGTTGCCAGAGATTCACATTTATTTAGCAAGATCTGTGTTTTCATCCTATTCATTTAAAGGGATAGTAATGTTTCAAAATAAAAGCAGCTCCAATTAATCTTCATAGTATTTGGGCCATGGAGAGTGTTATTTTAATACTGTCAGAGTTGTAGTTCAAGAGTAATTGAATGATAAAGTATCCCCCCTCCCACCCCTTTTTACTGATGTAACACTACTCACCTCAGAGCAGAAAGGTGGTGTCCAGATGGCTTGCTGAGAGGGACAATCTTCAATTAGCATAAGGGAAAAAACTGTCAAGGGGGGCAGGGTTTGTATTGTTCTCACAGTAAGAAGATTGCCCCTTGCTGTGACCTGTCTGGTCTCAAGACCAGATTCCTCATCTGAGGGGAGGTGGCTTACACTAGATAAAAGGGGTGGAAGGAGGGAATACTTTATCATTCAATTACTCTTGAACCACAACTCTTATAGTACTGAAATAACACTCTCCATGGCCCAAATACTATGAAGATTAGTTGGAGCTGCTTTTATTTTGAAACATGACTATCCCTTTAAGAAACCACATTGAGTCCGAAAATGTATACACAGGACTATTTAGAGTCCTGGAGGCAATGCTACTTTTACAATTTTAACCCTTTGAGAGCCAAAGGGGTATACAACACAGTGCTCTGTAATGTGTTGCGTACCTCTCTGACACTCAAAGATTTAATTAAAAGTTTATTAAGCAATCATAATCAGCATTCTTAGTGATATGTATTTTTGAAAGGACACCATTTATTCATCCCTTTATAGACCAGAAAGGTGTGAAATGTATGCAGTGCATCCCTCCCTGGTCCTTAAAGGGTTAAATATATCACATGATGTTATTCATGAATTAATCTTCAAGGCATTTGGCATATTCACATTCCTTATTGCTTATTGCATGACCTAATTACTAGTAAATATACAGTATTTTTGTTGTACGAGAAAGATACCCTCTTAACCCTTCGAGTGACAGAGGAGTAATATGTTGGGTGCAGTGCACAGAAACACAATGCATACTTTTTTTTGTCTGTTTTTTAGTTGTTTTTTTTATTCGTTTTTTAAGGGGGTCAAGGCGTTTTGTTTGTTTTTTAGGTGCAATGCATTTCTCTTTCAAAAACTATAAAATCTTTATTGAAACCAAATTAAAACAATAAAAGCTGTAATTTAATAAAAGATTCAATAATTTGAGAATTGTTGCTGCTATTTATGTCATTTTGATGAAAGCTGGCACAAAACAAATCTCATACTTATTAGGGAGTAAGCAATGCATTTTTGGACCACATCAGCAAATATATTTTCTAATAGAAAAACATGTTTTAATTTTTTTTTATTTATTTTTTTTTTGCATGAAATCTGTCATACACGTAAACATTTTCATAGGCTAAATCATTTTTAGCCAAATGTCTCCAATAAAAACATGAATAGAAAATATGAATAATTCCCACAAATTGGAAAGTGCTTGGAAAAAAAATGTGCACACACCAATTCATCCTTTAGTAAATACTTCTAGCTGAGGGATATTGTATTTATTGCTGATCCTTATTTTTAACCATTTGAGTGCCAGAGGGGTTGCAATGTGTTGCATACCCCTCTGGCACTCAAAGGGTTTAGGGAGAATAAAAATGTCTTTTACTGCGAATACATACAATTTATAACTAACACACCTTAAATAGCCACGAATTAATCTCCCATTAAAAGTAAGAAGATGTTAACCCTTTGAATTAAATTGTCATCATAACAAGTGTCTCATTGAAATGACAAGAAACACATATTGTCAGCAGATGCGTTTTACCCTCACGAAAAAAAGATTTTTATGGAAAATATCCATTGAAATCATCTGGAAATGATCTACACAGTTAAACAAGTAAACTAGTGCATTTATTTTCTTTACATGAGATCTGGTTGCCTGTTAAGATAAAGAGGTACATGATATAGGAACTTTGTTGTATTCTTGGCTAGAGAGTGTAGACTGAAGCATAATTTTGAATTTCCTAATAAAGCAGTACTCTCTGGTAATAAGTAATCTGTACAGCTCCTGCCAGTTTTATACACTGAGCCAAACTGTTGAAACCAATGACTGTGGAGATGCATGCCTAATAGCAAGTAATTCTGGAATGTTACTGATCCAAGATGGGCTTCTGGGCATCTGCACAAGATTAAATGAAGCATCTACTGGTAGATAAAAACCATTCTTGCAGAACTGCCAGTGATGTAATATTAACACTGATAAAGTGATCATTGGTTTGTGAATTTAAACTACATCTGTCTAGCAGATCCAAAATTCACAGACAAGATCCTTTATCACAGGTTACCCCCTCAGAACAGAAATATTTATGGTGAAAGCACATATTTTATATTCCTTTAAACTTTTAAATTGACACAAGTCTGGCATGAAAGAATTTAGCTATGTCATGAACCTTTTGGATACTGCAGACGTTGCCAACATGTTGCGGATAAAGTCTGGTCCGGAACACTTTAGCTGTCCTGTGAAACCCTTGGATTCTAGAAACATCTCTAAGAATGCAAGGGGTTAAACAGCTTCAGTCACTGTTTAGTTATAGTTTTTTTTTAACCATTCGAAACATCTGTTCTGCATGAACTTATTTTAAAATTTGGTTTAAAGAACAAATCTTCGCATTCAAACCAATCTTGGGGACTTTTGTTGTGCCCAAATGATTTACTACCTTCATCTCAAATTAGTTCTTTCAACCGGTTGCTCTATATAACATCAATTCCTCATGTACATATTTCTAATAATAATGCCAAATGTCTTAGGGTAATATTGTGTGCAATTCTTGGTATTTTCTGAGCTATTTTCTTGGAAAATGTTTGGTTTACCACATCTATAGTTAAAATTAATTGGTGTGAGAAGTGTGATCCATCATTGTACATGTCAATTACTATGACAATTTGGCTATATAGCCATACAAACAGAAAGTTGATGTATCAAATGCATATTTAATTATTTCTTCTGCTGTCACTTTACTGAATAGAATAATTACATTTTATCAAAAGAAAATCTACAAAATCATGTTTGTACCATAAAATTATTGTGTTGTGTCCATCTTTATAACAGATATAATTTGTTGAATATATTCACGCAGTAACTCCGCAGACTAGTTTTTATAAACTTGAATACAATCTTAATTGCTGCACAACATTCAGTGTCACTGTTTGAATCTGTTTGATCATCCTGAGCATGTGTTTTCGGGTATTCAGCATTTTTTTCACTCAATGTCCTGAAAGAAAAAAAAAGGAGAAAAAAATGTTAAGACAAGAGGTCATAGTCTAAAACTAGAGAGCCAGAGGTTTAGACGTCATGTAAGAAAGTTTTACTTCACTGAGAGGGTAGTAGATAAGTGGAATAGCCTACCAGCAGAAGTGGTAGAAGTTAATACAGTGACAGAATTTGAGCATGCATGGGATAGGCATAAGGCTGTCCTGAACATAAGACAAGACCAAGGACCAAATAAGGTTTGAGGTTTTTACAGTAGGAACAATGAGCAGACTAGATGGGCCGAATGGTTCTTATCTGTCGTCAGATTCTGTTTCTATCAACAATTTTATTGTGAGAAAAAAGTGACAAAAAACCCTCCACCATATAGTCCTGATTTGCAAGCACACATTGTAGACCGTTCAAATGAAGTACTTATTTCTAACTAGTGCGATTTCGGCTCTGCTTTCGGCTCTGATTTCTCCGCTTTGCCTGCGGCCGAGGGCATTTCCAGTTTTTTGCCCTCCCCCTTGGCCTGACCACGGATCCTCAAGTCTTCAACAGAATCCTGGGAGCCTTGATTTCTGTCCTCCATCGGGATGGCTTCAGAGTTACCCCGTACATGGATGACCTCCTTCTGAAGGCATCTTCTCCAGAACTCCTTCATCAGCAGGTCCCAGATTGCATTCATGCTCTGTCACGTCACGGGTGGATCATCAATTTGGACAAGTTGGACCTTTTTCCTTCCCAGAGGATGGTGTTTCTAGGCATCCTCTTCGACACTCAGAGAGGGATGGTGTTTCTCACGGATGAAGTGGCTCATCAGATAACACTGAAGGTCCAGGCGGTCGTGAATCAGGATCCAGTTCCGGCCTAGAAGTTCTCATTCCTGGTGGGCAAGTTCATTTCCACCATAGAAGCAGTTCCGTTTGCCATGGCTCATACCAGGGAACGTCAGAGGTTTCTAATCCTGGCATGCAGGGGTCAGCCTGATCTCCTGGAGAGGTCCCTGTTATCACAGTGCCTGTGATTCCTGTCAGTCTCATCTGTGGCAGATACTGATTTGCTGTGTTGGTTTGGCCCGCCCCCTGGTGACCTTTTTATGCCTCCTGGCTAGCACAGCTGTCAGTCGCCCTTTCGTGGTGTTTCTGTGCCAGTTATACTGTTGCTGTGTTCCTGTGTTCCGGATTCCTGTGTACTGACTCGGCTTGTCCTGACTATTCTCCTGTGTTCCTGCTTGTGTATGACCCGGCCCGTCTGACTACCACCCTTGGATCCTGACCCGGTTTGGCTGACGTTCCTGCTTGTGTACGACCCGGCTTGTATGACTGCCTTCTACGTGCTCCGACCCGGCCTGGCTGACTTCCCGCTCCGAAGACCGACTCCTGCTTTCTACAGTGACCTGTGATCCAGTTGTCGCCGCCGCGACATTTCTATCTGCTGTTCCAGCTTTTGGTGTGACTGCCTTGCCTGGTGTACTCCGATCTGTGCAGTGTATTATCCTATGCAGAGTTGTGCGTATACGCGCCTCCTTCATACTGCAGAGCCTTGCTATACCGCTGAAAAGCCTCGAGTAAAAGTGCTAATTAACCCTAGCAGTGCCGCCTGGGTTCCACTCTCTCGCTACTCCTGTAAGAGTCTCTTTCTCGGTGATACTACTGCTGAGTTGGCCGCTGTCCGTCGGCAGCTCCACACATCCTTGCAGAGTATTCACATTCGTTTGACCGGTTGGGCACCTAAGACTCTCTCTTGTTCATATAGCGATTCCGCTTTACCGAGTGGTGGCAGGCACAGGCATCAGCATTTGTATTCCAGTAATTACGCCCATGGGGGCTGTCGGCTCTAGCGTGTGTTATCCCGTTGTCCAGTTAAGTCTGAGGAGGCTTGGCAGCTCTCGCATTGAAGGCCGGTTCCAATCACGCCCGTGGGGGCCTTTTGCACTTGCACTAGTTGAAGCAGTTCCAGTAGGTACGCCCGAGGGGGCTACGTGGAATCTTGTGCTTCTTCTTACTGAACACCGTGGCAAGGCAGTCCAGTATCCAGCCGGTGATAGTCTTGGTCTCCAGCACAGCCTTATAACACCCTGGGCGTTCCAAACATCCACATCTGAGACTGACTGTTATCAAGGACTTAACCCCTTGGGGGTATACGTTATTCTACTGCTGTGTAATTGTACTTATAAGTCATTTGTGCATTTACCATTGTATCTATAGTAATTACCACTGGTGT
This sequence comes from Rhinophrynus dorsalis, assembly GCA_037306005.1. Lineage (NCBI taxonomy): Eukaryota > Metazoa > Chordata > Amphibia > Anura > Rhinophrynidae > Rhinophrynus > Rhinophrynus dorsalis. Next base: position 638,259,089 of record CM074718.1, on the reverse strand, counting down.
ATATCTACCACCACTAGAGGGCGTATTATTGCCTTATTTTATTTTTAATAAAATTGTGTTCTTTTCACACACTGGTCTGAGAGTCTTAAAAAAACGTGACACCTGTCTCTCCCTCTTCATGTGGAGCTGAGCCTATCGTGGTGGCTCAACCTGGACAATCTACTGAAAGGCTGGCCCTTCATGGTGCCATTTTGGACAACAGTGTTGACAGATGCCAGCCTCTCCGGGTGGGGAGCGGTCCTGGGGCACTTGAATGCTCAGGGCTGGTGGTCCCAGGATGAATCTCTCCTTCCCATCAATGTCTTGGAGCTTCAGGTGAGATTTCATGCCCTGCGACACTGGATGCGCCAACTGGAGGATTGCACGGTCAGGGTCCAGTAGGACAAGGCCACAGTGGTAGCCTACATCAACAAGCAAGGTGGCACAAGAAGTCTTTCAGCTTGGCTAGAGGTCAAGGCTATTTTGTCCTGGGCAGAGGAGCATGTCCCTGCCATTTCCGCAGTTCATATTCCTGACGTAGACAACGTTCTGGCAGACTTCCTCAGTCAACACACAGTGGACAGCGGAGAGTGGGAACTGCATCAAGAGGTGTTCTACCTCATTGCTCAGTGGTTTGGTCTTCCGTGCATCAACCTGATGGCAACAAGACACAACAGGAAGGTTCCAACATTCTGCTCTCGTTGGGTGGACCCTCTGGCTCTAGCAGTAGATGCCTTGTCGATTCCATGGATTTTTCCTCTGGCATACCTTTTTCCTCCCATTCCCCTGTTGCACAGGGTGATCAGGAAGCTGCGACTTGAGTGTTGCCCATTCATTCTGATTGCTGCGTACTGGCCTCAACAGGCTTGGTTTCCTGGAGCTTCTGGATCTCTTGGTGGTGTAACCTCTTCGGCTCCCCTCCCGTCCAGAAGGAGGATGATCATCATCTGGCTTTGATGGCATGGAGATTGAATCCTCAATTTTGAAGAAGAAGGGTATTTCTCCTGGTGTGGTGGCTACTATGCTTAGTGCCCGTAAGCCTACTCTTAAGGCCTACTATCGAGTTTGGTCTACCTTTCTCTCTTGGTGTGCTGATAGGGACCTGTCTCAGGATTTTGATCTTCCTACAGTCCTTTCCTTCCTCCAGGATGGTGTGGATAAGGGTCTCAGTCTGAGTTCTCTTAAGGTTCAGACTTCTGCTCTCTGTTTTCTTTCAGAGGCGCCTTGCTATTCTTCCTGATGTCAAGGTTTTCTTCCAGGGCTTTGCTCATTCTCATCCTGTGTTTAAGGCTCTTGCTCCTCAGTGGGACCTTAACTTGGTTTTAGGCGTCCTTCAGTGCCCTCCCTTTGAGTCTTTGGCCACTCTTCTGTTACGTCTGCTGATGTGGAAGATGGCTTTTCTCCTGGCGATCGCGTCTGTTCGCAGTGTTGCGGAGCTGCATGCCCTGTCTTGTCGGCCACCCTTTTTGGTGTTTCACAAGGACAATTATGCAGATCCACATACCCACTGTATAGGGCTTTAAAACCCAGCACAGCATGCCAGTGGGTGATGCACACGGAAACTTCTGATTTGTAGTACAGCCAGGGGAGGCATTTTTCTTACCCAACAAATGTCTGTTAGGAGCATTTTGGGACTGTACGGCAGACTTAGAAAACTGTGATAATTGCTCTTTGCCTTGTTTAACAAAAGGACTTACCCACAAATGTAGCAAGCATTATTACACATTGTTAATACAAATTGCATAAAAATGTGATATCCTGCTAGATTCTATGACGCGGTGAGACTATTTAGCCACCCATAATTTTTCAAGCAAATCATTTTGCAACCAAGAGGTGAACAATAAGTGCCTAAGTAGCTGCACAGGTGAGAGTTGGTACCGTGTTTAAGTAGCTGCACAGATGAGAGTTGGTACCCTGTTTAAGTAGATGCACAGCATCCTACTATTTAGCCACACAATTTTAAGATCATCAGTTGCCCTTTACTTGCCTCTCACCTGCACAACATGCCCTTAGTTATGTGCAACAAGTATATGGAAGCTTGTTGTGCTGTATACAACAAATCTGTCAGTCTGTTATTGTAACATTGTAATTATTTACCTGTCTGTCTCTTTATCTCTGTTTTGCATTGGATGTCTGTAACTGTGTAAAGGCACAGACTTCCATTTAGTTATCTGTTTCTCATATTGTTCAGCAGAGTAATGCGTGTATCTAGGACAAATGTGGAATGTTTTGCTATTGATTTCTCATAGAACCTTGAATTTCTGTAGTTGATTGTGAAGGACATGAACTAAATGAATGTCCACAGCTATTAGCAACTGTAGAATTCCATTACAGAAATACTGGTATTACCAGACTGCTATGTGATGATAAATCCTTGGAAACGTCTCCAGTGCATTGTTTTGCAATGCATTTGAGATGTCTCTAGCATTAAAGGTATAGTAAAACTTAAGATGTAAAAAAATGTATGTTGTAGGGTTTATGTCCCTGAATAAAACAAGCTACTCCCACTGCTGAGAGACATTTTATTAAAAAATTATAACAGCTCAAACATGAATATTTTAGGTGCAATATTACAGTGGCCTGAAAATTTACAGTGGTGCTGTTGCTACACCATCCTATGGAGATTTATGGTCTACAGACCAGAGCAGTCCATAGGGAGTACCCTTGTTTTACTCAGGGGGATAAACCCTACAACATATATGTTTTTACATTTTAACCCTTTGAGTGCCAGAGGGGTACGCAACACTTTGCAAAGCAATGCGTTGCATACCCCTCTGGCACTCAAAGGGTTAAGTATCACTGTCCCTTTCAATGGATTGAAAAACATTAAGACAATTCTGATAGGTATATTTTTTAAAATAAATATGCAAATTGATGGCTCAATGAATTTGGAAGCCTTTGACATAAAGGCTAATTGCAGATTCAGTGTCATTGTATTTCTTTTTTGGGCCTTGTAATAAGCTAATTTGTTTTCTCTATGTCTTAACCTCTTGTCTGTAACATCCAGGGGGTTAATGTCGGTCTCATTCTGCCTCCGAATCCAGCTGTTTGCAGCTGTTTCTAAATAATGTCAAAAGATCTCATTTTGTGTGAATTATTGGAGACTACAGAAGCATTGTTGTCATTAAGTATAGTTTTACATTGTTTCAGCCTGTTCAGTTAGCATTTTCCATTTTGCATTAGTTTGTTATACATATATACACACAAACACGTCAACACTTTGATGTTTCTGCAGACACAGAGGAAGGAATGTATAATTCTGCCGAAGCAGCTTTTTTCTGCTATGGAACATTGGCTTCCTACTCATGTGTCTGCAGTTCTGGGTATGTACTACAGTGTGTGAGCATTTTAGTGCATATCAGTGCACATACTCCGCCGTTGTTAACCCCTTGAGGACCGGAAGGGTGGGCAATTCATTGCTTTGCAATGCATTGCACCCCCCATCTCGTCCTCATGGGGTTAAGGCTTTAATGTGCGGACGTTCCAAAGCTTCCACCATAACATGTGCTGGAAATTAGAGTAGATACTCTGTTCCTTGTGTGTATTAGTGTCAAAGAGACACTAAAACCTAAAAATGTAATTGGGTTATACAACTTTAAATGTCATATTGCAATGACAGATAAGTGCTAATTCAGTTAATAGATTGAGATTTGTAGCCGCTTCCCTTCTATTCTTAAATGCTATTACCTTATCTCAACAATAAAATACTAGCAGTCTGACACACACAAAAGATATTGATATTTTAATAGGAGTCCCCAGAGAGCAAGATTAACACCTTAATGTCACATGACGTGCACGACTGTTGCACTGGTCCCGACATTAAGGACCGGTGAGGGCCATCCCAGAATTTATTGCACAAGTGAAAAAAAAATTTTGTGGTCCTGTAGGGCTGCCCACCCCTGGATCGGGTGATCTTTAAGGTGTTAAATTTTAGAAAAATAGAGATTCTTTACAGATGCTAGCATGTAATGGAGAGTATTTAAGTGTGAATTACCCCATATTATGTTTAGGGGTTAGTGTTCGAGATGCAGCAAACGGAACATTCCAGAATACCCATACATTGCCTGCTGCCCTGCCTTTGGTGCAAGAGGAATACAGAGCAGAATTTTCAGTGTAAGCAGCTTGGTAAATTGGCATCTAGCAGGCATGGCATTAACTTGTTTAGTAACATACATAGTAAATTAGGCTTCAAATTTTCCTCATTACCCAGAAACATGAGAACTATATAAGCTTTCCTGCTGCCAAATAAGTTAGTATTTATCCGAACTTCCTGTTTTGCCTACTAATACACAGTATAACCCTGTATATTCCCTATTGAAGGAAATGTATCTAATCTACTCTTAAATGTATCCATTGTATTTCCCTTTCGCACATCCTTGGGAAAGGAATGCCACATGGAATAATATTAGTACATCCCCTCCTAGTGAGACTGATGTACTAAGAAGAACCCAAGAACTTGAGCAATTCTGGGGCCAAGCAAATGCAGCATAAAATTTTAATTGATTTAAATTGGAATTATAAACCCTAAAATGTTAGAGAGGTCTCCAGCTCTTTGCAAAAAAAATCCCATAAGATCAACTTGAGAGCCAAATGGGGATCAGCATACTTGGGAACCTTCTGTTACAGATTACCTTGGTTCCAGTGCCGCCGCTCGAAACGACGCTTTAGCGTCAGCAGCTGTTCATGCAGCATGGATGTCGCCAGAATGATGCATGGTTGGAAGCATCAATGCTAGATACGACATCTGCAGGAAAGAGGCTTCAAGCATGCAGCAGGCCTCTGTTTTATGTGTTTGATTCCTGTAGTCTCCTCCTACCTATTTCCTCCCTCTGAGCTGCTCCTCCTACCTACTTCCTGAGGAGGGGTTTAAAGGGCAGACTGAGTCCTGACTCAGTTGCCCTTGCGTTGTTGTACAATACAGTTCTGTTTCCCTTGGTATCTGCGTATGACCTGGTTAGTTTGACCATCCATTCTGGTGCTGACCTGTGGCTCTGTCTGACTACTCTTTTGCCTGCTCCCATTGTGTAGTGAACACCCAATCTGGTGCGGACCTGTGGCTCTGTACAACTTCTCCCCCCTGGTATAAACTGATGAATGCGTTCCTGTTTTTACCTTTGCAAATCAGCAGTATCTGCTTAGCAATGTTATCTGTATCACCACACATTTCTAGGTATTAAAGGACCTGTTCTTTGGATTTTGGATGCTTTACTGAACACTTTTCACAAATCATTTACTTGCATCAGGGTTTCATATGTTGCTGCCTGTTTGTTCAAAGTACCCACAGTAAGATACACACAAATATGAGACTTCAGCAGTTTTGTAGATGGAAATTCCCTGTTTGTTGTACATAATCATGCCCTCTAGTTTCCAGCCATGGGCAATATTGTAAATAAACTGTAAATAAACGGTGTTTCATTGGTGCGCTAGAACTAGATCAAAAAATAAGAGGGATGTTTTAGTATGAAAGATATACATTGTGGGCTTTCCTTGTGGAGTAAAACAAGGGCAAATGGGCAATGCAGCAATAGCAGAATAGCCACCTGGGGGTGTTATGCACTGAGGTGTTATACAGTGGGGATAAAGAGATGATAAGTCCAGTGATATTCTATGTAGTCTCTGCATTAAGATCTCCAAAGCTTGAAAAGCTTAACCCTTTGAGTGCCAGATGGGTACACTACACATTGCAAAGCAATGTTTAGTGCATTGGCTAAGAGAACTGTAGAGTTAATAACGCTGGAGAGTTCTCCACATGATCTCCACTTTATCACCTCTCTGTCACACCTTAGTGCATTTCCCCTTGGTGATCACACTGCAAATTGCACTTTAAATAGATAGTAATACTTTGGTTTATCTTTATTTTAATTTGTAGGCATTAAAAAAATATGAAGAACGATATGTCTTATCTCTCAAACCTTTATGGTTGAGAGATATTCATAAGCAAAGTTTCCCCTCCTGCCCCTTTTACCTAGTGTAAGCCATCTCTTCTCAGATGTGGAATCCAGTCCATAGACCAGACAGATAACAGCAGGGGACAATCTTCTTCCTATGAGAACAATGAAAGCCCTGCCCCCCTTGACAGGTTTTTCAGGTTTTTCCCTTATCTTAATTGAAGATTGTCCCTCTCTGCAGTCTACCTGGGCACCTCCCTTCTGATCTGGCTGAACAGTGTTACATAAGTAAAAGGGGCGGGAGGGGGATAATTTGTAATTGAATTACTCCTGAACTACAACTCTGACAGAATTGAAATAACACTCTCCAAAGTCCAAATACTATGATGAGTAATTAGAGCTGCTTTTATTATGAAACATTACTACCCCTTTAAGAAAACAAATTTCGTCTGCAATTACATCTTAAAGGGGCATTTCCCAATCAATGAAAGTACCGTACCTTATGTTTTACTCAGCATGGTAAACCATATATTGTTATCGTGACAATGTTTGATGTTAGAGGCAAAACATCGAACAAGAAATCTCCTTTTTGTTTGAATAAGACCCAGGAGTGCTGTTCAGTTTTTCACAGCTTTTCTTATAGAACCAGGGCATAAAGATTATGAGAAGAGTTCTCAGTAGTGATATACCATTTTGCTCTACCCCCTGTAAAAATACATTACTATTGCATTCGGTTGTTTTCTCAGGTGATAATTAGTTTTGGTTGAGGAAATAAACACAATACCACTGCGTTCATACGTACAGATAACCTCAGGACAGACTTAGTTGAAAACATACCTATAGCCAAAATATATAACTGGAACTTGAATTTTATACTATTCTGATCCAGTTACTTAAAGGGATAGTAATGTTTCATAATAAAAGCAGCTCTAATTAATCATCATAGTATTTGGACTTTGGAGAGTGTTATTTTAATTCTGTCAGAGTTGTAGTTCAATAGTGATTCAATGACAAAGTGTCCCCTCCCGCCCCTTTTACTTATGTAACACTGTTCAACCAGAGCAGAAGGGAGGTGCCGAGAGGGACAATCTTCAATTAAGATAAGGGAAAAACCTGAAAAAATTGTCAAGGGGGGCAGGGCTTTCATTGTTTTCATAGGATGAAGATTGACCCCTGCTGTTATCTGTCTGGTCTTACAACCAGATTCCACATCTGAGAAGAGATAGCTTACACTAGGTAAAAGGGGCGGGAGGGGGAACTTTTCTTGTGAATATCTCTCATAAAGGTTTGATAGATAAGACTTATATCGTTCTTCATGTTTTTTTTAATGCCTACACAATAATGAAGTTAAAACGAAGTATTACTATCCCTTTAAGTGTGAACCGGAAATATGACACTAAATATGGAAATTTCATGGTATATTTACAATATGACACTTTATCGATGGGTGGATGGAAACTTTCTCCCTTTTTTTTCTATAAGAAAGTACACCACTCAAATACGTCAGTTCCGCTATGTCAGATCCTGGCTGGAATTAAACATGTAGGAGGAAATTAACATAAACTTAAAAGATATGGGCTCACTGGACTCCTCGACCACTCCATCCATAACCTTAAACTCAAAATACTCAGAGGGAACTTCAAAAATACACAGAAGAAAGACATTTTAAATTTAGATGATCAGTTTTTCCAGCACCAAACATGCTGGAATAAGTAAGGACACGGTATTCCTCTCACATTACCCAAACTTTATATAATATTTCCCTCTATTCATTTTGTTTTAGCTCATAATTATCTCTCTTCCTCACTTGATTTTTCTTTTCCTGTTTTAGATTTATTTATTCGTACTATGGATCTCTCTCTCTCTCTCTGTGATTTGTAGCTTATCAGTTTGTGATTTCCTAAGTTAGGCGTTTAATGTACGTCTCATTTTTTAAACACAGCATCCTTTTGACTTGATAAAGGGAGCTTGTTGCTCGAAAGCTTATACTTGAAACTCCCATCATCCCCTGCCAGCTAAAGCTTAATGCATTGCTCAATCCTCAGGCCTTAATGGGTTAATAAAATGAACTGGATCAATTCTGGAGCAATCCAATTGCAACATAGGAGACAAGTAAAAATTCCCTAAATTCCCTCTCTTTTTTACACCTTATATTCTACAGAGGACTGGAGAGCAACCTGCTGGAAAGCTCTGTAGCATTCGGGGTTCACTTTTAAAACATTGTGTTTGAAACATCATGCGGCTACACTACGCATTACCCATGTTGTCATGTTAAAAAGGGAGACATGAGAATCTTGCCCTGCATAAAAGCACGAGATTCTCATGTCACCTCCTTAACACCTTAAGGACCCATGACGGTCCTGGACCGTCATGGGTTGCAGTCCCATTAAGGACCCATGACGGTCCAGGACCGTCATGGCTTAAATGATAGCAGCGTGCCTCCGTGCACGCTGCTATCATTAATTCCAGGCTGAGACTGAATGCTCCGAGACTGGGGCATTCAGTCTCAGCCCTTCTTGCCTTTGCTGGTTCATGCGATCGCCGTTCCAGCGATCACATGTACCGGCAAAGTGATAGACACAGACAGCAAAGAAAGCATGCTGTCTGTGCCTGTCAAGTCTGCCTCTGGCTCCGTTGCTATGAAAGTAACGGAGACAGAAGTAGATAGGAGACACCTAGTGGTGAAAGAAAATACAGCAGCTAGGGGTATTAACCCCTTCACTGCTGGTGCCAAAGGCTTGCTAAATGCAGGTCAATTTCTGACCTGCAATAATTTTTTTTTTTTTTTTTTTTTAAACACAAAACACTTTTTTTTTTTTTTTTTACAAAAATATTTTATTTTAAAAAAAAATAATCTAATTAAACAAAAGTGTAAGTGTGATTGTTGTGGAGCTATGTAATACACTTATATACACCGCCAAATGTCACAGATAAAAAGTGTCAAAATAGGGTGGGAAAAAGGGACATGGGGATTTTCACCCAGGGGGGACAGTGGCTACTTTAAACTGTGCATTTTGTAGGTATGACTGACCGGTCATACCTTTCATGCAGTCTCCATAAAATTTTAACCCTTTGTGCCCAATTGATCCAAAGAGAAAAACCAAAAATGATGTTTTTTTTACATTTTTTTTTACCTTTTTTTTTAATTTTAATAAAGTAAATGGTGGGTTATCCATATAAGTAGGGTATCAAATTAAAGCCCTATTTGTGCTTAAAAAAACAGTATATAATTTATGGGGGTGGAATAAAAGACTTAGAGGGAAAACACTGCTGATCAAAGATATAGTCAAAAAGGTTAAGAACTGCTCCGGTCCTTAAGGGAAAACGACCTCAGATTTTCCCGGTCCTTAAGGGGTTAAACAGAGAAGCATATTAAATGTAAAAGAGGCTGGCTGGTAAAACCCCTCCGATATTGCAGTGAATTAACAAAGAAAATTGTAACCATTGCCCTTTCATATAAAACAATCTTTACACTGCTCTCCTAATGAGTGCAAGCTCTCAGAATTTAGCATGGTTAACCTTTTGAGTACCAGAGAGGTTCCCAATGATTGGGTACCTCTCTGGCACTGAAAAGGTTACCAGAGAGGTTCCCAATAATTGGGGACCTCTCTGGCACTGAAAGGGATAACCATGCTAAATTCTGAGAGCAAGCACTCATTGGGAGAGCAGTGTAAATGATTGTCTCATACAAAAGGGCAGTGGTTACAATGTTCTTTGTAATTCACTGCAATCCGCAATATCCGAGGGGTTTTACCAGACAGCCTCTTTTACATCTAATATGCTGCCAATGCTGCACCATTTAAGGAGGCGACATGAGAATCATGCTCTTTTATGCAGGGCAAGATTATCATATCGCCCTTTTCAACACAGCGACATGAGTAATGTGTCGTGTAGCCGCACAATGTTTAAAACTCAACATTTTAAAAGGATGCCAGAATTCAGTGGGTGTTTAGGAGCCATAGTCAAAGCAATGCGGATTTCTATTTGTCCTCTACTGAGCAGCTGGTTTTATCTAGAAAGATCCCATATATTTCTGTGAGATAAAATCAGTAATAATGTTTTTCAACTGCCCTAAACTGCCCTTTGTACTTGATGAAAATAAAATAATAAACCCAGTGCTAAATACCTGTGCATTTTTGTAAAGCGATTACATGGAGTCTTTCAGTTGAAGTGACCTCTGATCCCTTTGGAATCAACACAATAGTATTTTTCTGTTGTTGATCAATTCATGAAAAAAGCAGTACATATACTATACTGTGTCACTAGAGCTAAAGGTTAATCGCTTGGCACCTCTCCATTGCTTTTAATTTCTTGGCCCTTGAGAATGTGCTACAGAAATGCAATTCATCATATTGCAGAATGTAAAACCATTTAATTTGATGATTAATGGTCCTTTAGAAAAAATGGGCATGATAAACGTTTACTCGAATTGTGATGTATTAATGGATCCTTCTGGCTAGTTTAGATACTTCCTTATATGGGATTGATTTATTGTATTATTTCTTGAAGTCAGGTGAAGGAAAGAACCAGGGATTCCCTTCCTAGGAAGCTGATGTCCATGATTTTTGCTTCTCTTGAGACCTTAGTCTATATTGTGACTTTGTGGTTTTGATAGAAGACAGAAGATATTGGGAAGCAACCCCTTGGACACTATGCAATGCATCGAAGAACTTACTATCATTCATGGAATTTAAAGAAAACTAATAATACTCTCCTACTTACCTTACTATAGACGGTTAATTTTACCCTTGTTCTCTGGTTCAAGAGATGACATCCAGGATCGATTGAAGATGTTATGTACACTGAGGTTTACACACACTATGGAAAGCAAAATGGGCTAGAAAGAAACCCTCAGTTGACCAAAAAAGAACCCAAATTCAATAATAATAATAAGGCACACCAAAAAGTAACCAAAATAGAAAAAGACTTATTAATACACCAAAGAGGTATAATGTAAAGACATAAAAAGCATAAAAACAAAGTCTGAAGAGTATGGATATCAAATATATGTAATCCCCGTACAAAATATATAAAGCAAAAATAACAAAACAAAAATATATAATAATCAGATAAACTTCAGAAATCAATACAAAGTCGACCAAAATAGTATAATAGAAATAGAGCAAGCCTACATGTAATCAATATAAGGAAAAATTCCATCAAAACTTATCTGAAAGTAATAACAGGGAAAGTAGACTCCAGACTCTCCAGACCAACTGCACACCCAACGCGTGTCACCACTCGCTTTGTCTTCGTCATAGCTTTGTTATGTACACTGAGGTGGACATGGCAGTTGCTAGCAGGACTACTGGACTCAAACACTGACCATTGGCACTTTTTTTCTTTTATTTTCAAACCGAAGCAGGTAGAGTGCATGACGACAGAGGATTACCATGTGTAATGTGCAGAATTTGGGTCCTGCACCACCTCCAAAGACATGGCATCCAGAACTGACTAAAGATAGCCTTAATAAGGCGAGAGAGACGCTATTGTTCACTGTTCTTCATATTGCTTTAATAAGGAGATTTATTGACACAAATATAATAAGGGAATAATGGAAGTCTGGTTCTTATCTGGAACCTTACTGATTCTTTGAACCATCTGTACTTTGGTAGGAGCTAAATCGCATACCAGCTCAGTTTCCACTGTACTGTGGAAGCAATGTAACCTCAGTTTCAAACACAGGACCCTCTTTGTCCAGTCTTTCTTTTGCAGTTGTGGTTTAGCCCTTGCAGAATCCCTCTTTCTGTTTGATAGTTGTTAAGTCCTTCCAGCTGCTCTTGTATTTCCCCTCACTGGAGTCAACTATTTCAGATCCAGTCCTACAGATACCTTCTTTCTCCCAAACCCTCTTTCATCCTCTGCTCCTCCTGAACTTTCCTTTCCAATCTTTTTTTTTGTAAATGACATAGAAATAGAAATATAGGGATTCCTTCTTTTAACACAGTGTACGTTTTGACACAGTAGCCAGCATTGATTTACACTGGCTATGAAATAAACACTATTTACAAAGCTAACAGCTGGCAGAATTGTCCGCAGTCTTTAAGGTGGTGGACAGTTCTACCATCGTACAAGGAAGAGGCTCTTTATGCTTCATTGTATATATTATAGCTGTGCAACAGAACATCCAGGAGCGATGTCACTTCTTGCCTCATTGTCAGTGCAGCCAGTGTGAAATAGAAGTTTAGGGAACCAAGGGCCATTTTCAATAAGCTAAAAAGGGGCAATTTCGGAGCAAGCCAACTGCATCACATGGGAAAAATGCAGTGTAGACCTTTCTTGCAATGCGTTGCATACCCCTCTGGCACTCAGAGGGTTAAGAGTCTACTTTAGATGGAAAAATGTAAAATTGTCAATTGAGTGAAGCTGTGGTTTGTGAACTACTCCTGGCTTCATATAACACATTGTGTTCCTTCTCTGTCCTGCTTTTATGCACTATCACACCAGCCCTGCAATTCACATCTTCTAAGCTTATGTACATTTATATATATACTAGTGTAAAAGCCCGTGTGCACGGGCCGTGGAGCAGTGAGGTAACGGCAGTACACAGAGCAGGACCGGCTTCTTAACCCTTTGAGTGCCAGAGGGGTACGCAACACAAAGGGTTAACATTACCCGGACCTGCTCTGCATACTGCCATTACCTCACTGCTCCACGCAATTGTGCCGCCTCACTCACGTGATGCAGTCATGCGCAGTAGAGACTGTCTGAATGCTGGCATGACAAACGTTCTGGCCTTTTATTATATAGTATTATATAGGATATATATATATATATATATATATATATATATATATATATATAGAAAGAGAGAGAAACAGAGAGAGAGAGAGACCATTCTTCACTCTGCAGATAAGTGAAGATTAAGTGCCATCATAATACATATATATTTTGTTTACTTATATGGGGAAGAATGTACAAGTTGCTGTGAATTGTGTTTGACCCATTTTTTCAGTTCTGACAATCGCTAGCAGCAATTCATGCTTCTTCCCCTTTAAACTCAAACTAGTCCTGAACGTCAATATGTCAAAATACCACCTTTAACCCCTTGAGGTCTATAGATGTATGCAACACATTGCTTCACAATCGGGGTTAAGGTGTTATAAAAACGTGATAAAGCGGAGATAACTTCTCCAGTGATACCACTTCTTCATTTCCTGTTATCCTATGGAGCCTATGCACTAAGATTTCTCTAACTCTGGAGATCTAAGTGCGTTTGCTGCATAGAATAACATAGGAACTGGAGAAATGATGTCACTGGAGAAGTCTTCTCCACCTTATCTCCTCTTTATCACTCCTCAAATGGTGAATCTATACTTGAAGGCAAAAAAAAATCAATGGTTGTCACTGCATATTTTGACATATCCGAGGTCAGTCGAAGGTTCTGCAAACATATTGCTGACAGCGTCATACTGCTACTGTGATTGTAATCTGCTAGGTGTAGTCTGTTTCCTAGAATGAGACAGTAGAGAGGTCTCCAATGCATTGATTTCTCTTTAAGAATGAGACCTGGGGTTTAGCCAGTACCTAACAACAACCCTTTTAGCCAGGGCTGGTGCAAGGATTTTTGTCACCCTAGGCAAAACCTAATTTTGCCACCCTTTTGGCTCCGCCCCTTGTGTCCCAACCCTTTATACCCCGCCTACTTATACCCCACCTCTTTTCATGATTGTCCTCTCTCTGCCCCCTGGGCCAGTCTGCCCCTGGTCTGGAGATGCATATAAGAGATGCCCCCACCAGCTCCACTTTGCCCCATCAGCTCCAACTTGCCCCCATCAGCTTCACTTTGCCCCCTCAGCTCCACTTTGCCCCCTATCAGCTCCAACTTGCCCCCACCAGCTCCACTTTGCCCCCCATCAGCTCCAACTTGCCCCCCATCACATACCTGTAGCTCCCGCGCAGTGTTCTCTTCAGTAATGCAGTGCGTGCCGTGAGATCATGACTCCTAGCACTCTGTGCATTACTAAAGAGCCAACTGCAGTGGGGGAGTGCAGTAGTGACACAGACCTGTGTTGCAGCTCCCGGCGTGGTGCGTGCAGGCACAGCTCTTCTCCGCTGCATTCCCGCGCCCCCAGTACCTGTGCGCCCTAGGCCAGCGCCTACCTCACCTATAGGTGATGCCAACCCTGCTTTTAGAGGGTGCCATACGGGGAGAAGAAATATCTAGTAGCACATGTTACTGATTCTGCCCAGAAATTAGAGTTTATCCACAAAGTGGCAGTCAATTCTCCTGCTTCTGATGGCCACTGCTCTTCTTATTCAGACAATTGTGTGGCAGTCAATGGTTGGATTGTCATCTGGGCAGGACCAATTCAACGTGCATCCAGATATTGAGCTAATAGAGATCACATTCTGGAAAGGAGAAAGTACTATAGAGCCTGTTACAGTATTTGGCAGTCTTGTCCTAGTTCAGCATCTCTGAGCCTCACTTTTTAGTTTCAGTCCTACCACACCTAGAGGACGCACCCTCCAACTTCCATTGTCATGAATGTCCAGCATAGGATGATGGGAGCTGGAGTCCAGCAATACCTAGAAAACCCATCCCGGCTCTATACCATCACTTTTTTCTCAGAACTTAAAGGAATAGTAAGGTTTCACAAAAAAAAAACAGCTCCAATTAATCTTCATAGTATTTGGGCCATTTAGAGTGTTATTTAAAGGGATAGTAATACTTCATTTTATCTTTATTTTATTTTGTAGGCATTAAAAAAACATGAAGAACGATATAAGTCTTACCTCTCAAACCTTTATGGTTTGAGAGATATTCACAAGCAAAGTTTCCCCTCCCGTCCCTTTTACCTAGTGTAAGCCATCTCTTCTCAGATGTGGAATCCGGTCAATTGACCAGACAGATAACAGAAGGGGACAATCTTCTTCCTATGAGAACAATGAAAGCCCTTCCCCCCTTGACAAGTTTTTCAGGTTTTTCCCTTATCTTAACTGAAGATTGTCCCTCTCTGCAATCTACCTGGGCACCTCCCTTCTGATCTGGCTGAGCAGTGTTACATCAGTAAAAGGGGAAGTGGATACTTTGTCATTGAATTACTCTTGATCTGCAACTCTGACAGATTTGAAATAACACTCTCCAAAGTCCAAATACTATGATGATTAATTAGAGCTGCTTTTATTATGAAACATTACTATCCCTTTAAATACTGTCAGAGATGTAGTTCAAGAGTAATTGAATGATAATGTATCCCCTTCCCACCCCTTTTACCTAGTGTAAGCCACCTCCCCTTAGATGTGGAATCTGGTCACTTGACAAGGAACAGTAAATACAAAAAACATGACAGGCACTGGTACATGTACTATATTGGATCATAATAGTGGGGTGCACTCAGAACTTAAACTTACAAGTACTATAACAAATCCCATAGGGTAAACCAATAGTAGATAAAACCCCATGTTCAGAAGTTCATATATTGAGGCACTCAAATCCAAATTAATTATATACAAAAATACAGCTTTATTAGCACATGTATGATAGAAAAATGTTAAAAACAATTAAAAACACAATAGCGAGCAGTCCACATAACCAATGATCTCAAATACATAATAGTGCAAGGTTCAACAGCATGTCATATGTACCTAATAATAAAGACATACAAAAATGTTATCATACATATATATATATATATAAAGAGGAACCCACCACTATAGCATGTTATAATAGTGTGAAATAAATAAGCACTACCTGCCAAGAAATACATATAAATACATGCAACCCCGGATCCCCTAATAATAAGGGAATAATAAGATCATAGCATGGGACAATCTTCTTACTGTGAGTATAAGGAAACCCTGCCCCCTTGACAGGTTTTCCCTTATGCACACTGAAGATTGTTCCTCTCTGCGATCCGCCCAGACAGTCTTGCTGCTCTGAGGTGAGCAGTGTTACATCAGAAAAAGGGGTGGGAGGGGGTTACTTTATCATTCAATTACTCTTGAAATACAACTCTGACAGAATTGAAATAACACTCTCCTTGGCCCAAATACTATGAAGTTCATTTTTTATGTGAAACATTTCTGTCCCTTTAACACACATACAGAACTGGAACATCTAAAGTTTGGTTACAAACCACTTGTGTGTCATAAAGTGGCTAATTGTATTGCTTGTGTGTTAACCTCTATGATCCTGACACAGAGGGGCTGGTCACAAAGGGATTTATTTTACTGTAACAAGCTATGGATATGCCACAGTAGTTTGCATGGAAATGTGGAATGTTTTCTGTTTGTATTTATATTAGTGGAATTATTTTATTTATGTGGCATTAAGGAATGACTTGTTTTGGTTTGTGGACTCATCTGTTAACATGCAATGCACCGGAAACATACAGAATCAGGCCAAGCCCTCCTCATACTTGAGTTCTTCAGGACCAGAGGTAAGTTCAGCACATTGCTTCTGCAGTGTGTTACACACCTCTCTGGTCCTCCAGGGCTTAACCTTACAACCCATTTCCTGTTAGTATTTGTAGAGTGTGTAGAACAATTCTGTATAAAGAGCTGATTCCAAGAAAAAAATGTAAAAAAAAAATCTGGCATTGGATGCCTCTCTGGCACTCAAAGGGTTAAAGGGATAATAATACCTAATTTAAAGTTTATTTAGTATTGTAGGATTTAAAAAAATATTAAGAACTATGTAAGTCTTATCTCTCAAACCTCAAAAGAGCCGAGATTGCGACCTTTAAAAAGAGCCGTCGGACGGTCTGCGGACCAGAATCCAAGTCTGTCAGCTAGATGGCAGACTTTATTGAAAAAGTCAGGGAGAGGAAACTTCAGTTGCAAGTATCTCTCAAACCATAAAGGTTTGAGAAATAAGACTTACATAGTTCTTAATATTTTTTAACCCCTTAAGGACCGGGAAAATCTGAGGTCGTTTTCCCTTAAGGACCGGAGCAGTTCTGACCTTTTTGAATATGTCTTTGTTCAGCAATGTTTTCCCTCTAAGTCTTTTATCCCACCCCCATAAATTATATACTGTTTTTTTAAGCACAAATAGGGCTTTCATTTGATACCCTACTTATATGGATAACCCACCATTTACTTTATTAAAATTTAAAAAAAAGGTAAAAAAACCACAATTTTTGGTTTTTCTCTTTGGATCAATTGGGCACAAAGGGTTAAAATTTTATGGAGACTGCGTGAAAGGTATGACCGGTCAGTCATACCTACAAAATGCGCAGTTTAAAGTGGCCACTGTCCCCCCTGGGTGAAAATCCCCATGTCCCTTTTTCCCACCCTATTTTGACACTTTTTTTATCCGTGACATTTGGCGGTGTGTATAAGTGTATTACATAGCTCCACAACAATCACACTTCCACTTTTATTTAATTAGATTTTTTTTTTTTAAATAAAATATTTTTGTAAAAAAAAAAAAAAGTGTGTTGTGTTTTTAAAAAAAAAAAAAAAAAAAAAATTATTGCAGGTCAGAAATTGACCTGCATTTAGCAAGCCTTTGGCACCAGCAGTGAAGGGGTTAATACCCCTAGCTGCTGTATTTTCTTTCACCACTAGGTGTCTCCTGTCTACTTCTGTCTCCGTTACTTTCATAGCAACGGATCCAGAGGCAGACTTGACAGGCACAGACAGCATGCTTTCTTTGCTGTCTCTGTCTGTCACTTTGCCGGTACATGTGATCGCTGGAACGGCGATCGCATGAACCAGCAAAGGCAAGAAGGGCTGAGACTGAACGCCCCAGTCTCGGAGCATTCAGTCTCAGCCTGGAATTAATGATAGCAGCGTGCACGGAGGCACGCTGCTATCATTTAAGCCATGATGGTCCTGGACCGTCATGGGTCCTTAAGGGGTTTGCAACCCATGACGGTCCAGGACCGTCATGGGTCCTTAAGGGTTAAAGCCTACAATACTAAATAAACTTTAAAGTAAGTATTACTATCCCTTTAAAGAAACAATAAACTTTTCTTATGAAAAAATATGTTATAGTGCTTTAGTGCATTTCTTTTTGAATAAAATTAGGATGCTTCTGTTGCTGGGAGATGTTATTCTATAGAGCCTATTCACTAAGATCTCCAAAGCTGAAGAAATCTTAGTACATTGGCTCAATAGAATAACATAGGAAGTGGAGAAGTGATATCACTGGAGGAGGGAGATTCACTGTGGTGTGATAAAGCAGAGATGACTTCTCCAGTGATATCACTTCTCCAATTCTATTGAGCTTGTGCACTAAAATGTCTTTGACTGTGGAGATCTTAGTGCATAGGCTCTATGTAATAACACTAGCTGAAAAGCCTGTGTACACGGGCCACAATGCCAGCCTGTCGTGGTGCAGTCATGCCTAGTAGAGACTGCCCATGCCACGGCTGATACAGAGCAGGACGCTCCGAAAGTCAGACCTCGTCACGGGCAGTCTCTACTGCGCATGACTGCGTCGTTACAAACTATTTAGTGTATTATTATATAGGATAGGAATTGGAGAAATGATATCACCGGAGAAGTAATCTCCGCTTTATCACCTCTTTATCACAGCTTAGTGAATCTCCCCCAAGAAGTCATCTTCACTTTATCACCACTTAGTGAATCTCCCCCCCCCACTTGTTAAAAGAACACTTTAAATCACTGGGAATTACTATTCATCTGCTATGTTGTAGTTGGATTTCCCCAGAATTTCTCAACTTCGGCTTCCCCAATACCAATATGGGTACTTCTGCAGTAATATCACTTCTCCAGTTCCTGTATTATTCTATGGAGCCTATCCACTAAGATCTGCAAAGCTGGTGAAATCTTAGTGCATAGAATAACATAGGAACTAGAGAAGTGATACCACTGGAGAAGTCATCAATCGCACCTATATCACCCCTTAGTGCATAGACCTCAGATATTTCTTGACTTGGTCCCTTGGTGCAAAGCATTCTGGTAAATGAGAGGAAGGAACCAATGACAAGGATTTTAGTGCAGCTAGAGCCTTTGCCCAGGTGAGGGTTATGAGAATTGGATTCCAGCAGGAAGTCTGCATGTTGCCCACAGCTGCAAGACTGCAGATTGCCCACCACATGGCTAGTATCTGGAAGACAACAGGTTGCCCACTGTAGCTCTGTAGATTAATCCGCAGAGTGCCACAGAAGTGATCAGTACATAGCAGCGCAATGAGTTGCACACCTCCTCTCACCCTCAATGGTTTAACCCTTTAAGTGCCAGAGGGATGTGCAAAGCATTTGAACCCTTTGAGTGCCAGGGAAGTGATGGCTATTGAAGCCTTTGTCATTTCTGTATCCTGTACTGTTACTTTCTGCCCAGAAAACATTAATAAAACAGTGTAATATTGTCACATGCTACAGTTTTCTATCAGGAACATGCACTAGTATATAACGTATCACTTATAAAACCCACATATATACATGTTTAGATGGTATCGCTACTCACTGTAAGATTTGTTAATAATTAACCCACTAGAGGCTATATTTTGCTGCACTTAAAGTATAGAACAAATTGTTCTGTTTGCAGTGCATGACCTGCCGAAATGTTCCAGGGCTGAACCTATGGGATAACAAGTTAATGTTTAACTAGAAAATAAAACTCTTTACATTACAGTAACCCATTACAGTAACCACCAGAGGGGTGTGCAACACATTGCGAATCTACTGGTCTTTAAAGGGTTAACCAGTTGAATGTCAGTAAAGTGACATGTTCAGAAGTTCATAAATTGAGGCACTCAAATCCAAATTAATTATATACAAAAATGCAGCTTTATTAGCACAGGTATGATAGAAAAATATTAAAAACAAAAACAGAATAGCGAGCAGTCCACATAACCAGTGATCTCAAATACATAATAGTGAAAGGTTCAACAGCATGTCATACTTTATCATTCAATTACTCTTGAGCTACAACTCTGACAAGTTAATAACAAGTTAATGTTTAACTAGAGAATAAAACTCTTTCCATTACAGTAACCCATTACAGTCTTTAAAGGGTTAACCAGTTGAATGTCAGCAAAGTGAACAATTGCTTTGGTCTCTGGTACTGAAAGGTTCAACCTGCTACATAATGATCTATGGGGCTCATCTAGGCATTGCATTCTGTGTGACAAGTCATTGTATCAAAAAGAGACCTATTTACGAAGTGTGTGAAACGCCTCTAGGACTTGAGAGAATTCTGTTAACCCTTTGGATGCCAGAGGGGTACACAACTTATTGCACAGCAAAAATATGCTAAAACAAAAATCTCAACTGCGGTGATATCATGTCATTAACTGTTTGAGTGCCAGAGGGGCAAAATAATGTGTTGTATACCCCTCTGGCACTCAAAGGGTTAAGGGCATATTTGAGACTTCATAAAAATAATAAAATATTGAATGGAGCTTAGTGTATAAGACAAGGTAGTCTCAGGTCAAATATGTCTCTATATCCCCACACAGCACTCTTACCAAACCTTAGTGCATCATGCCCCCCCCCCCCCCCGAAGTGCTGAAGGTTGACTACCACTATACTTGGGCAAACCTGAGAGGGGTTTCCAAAACAGTATGCAATAGCAATGCATGGAGTAATTGTGCTTGCAAAATCCAGTGCAGCTACCTGGTCATAGTCCTGGAGTGAGCAGTCCGCTGTTGGTTGACTGCAATGCCAAGCTTCCTCAGATGACCAATAACATTAATGTCCACCTCCATGGACATGACATCCAAGACATGTAGAATGTTATCTCCTGAACAAAGGCACAGGGTCAGCTTTCAAAGTGGCCAATAAGATTTTCTTATCAGAAAAAGTACAGATTATCGTTAGGAAGCCTTAGTTAATCTACAGTGACCGAGATAACTAGTGTTAAATCTGACATTATTGACAAAGAGTATGTTCTTTGGTAACCCCAATGGATTATCTTATATAAATATTCACTCATTGGAGTTTGTACTTTTCCCTCATATCCAGCATGGGACAGATTAGAGTTAGCAAGGAAACAGAATTAAATGGAAAATGGCATGGTCTACAGCACATTAAAGGTCACAGGCCTCTTATTTTTAATTATTTTTATTTTGCTGTTGTGTTTTCCCAATACAATTCAGTACAATCATGATAAAGTCAATGGGGCAAATCCTTCAAAATAGCATTTTGTAGACTTGAATGTATATGAAAAGCAGATGTAACTGTTGGAAAAATATTTAAAGATTTGCTCCTGCTAAGAGGGGGTTTACTGACACCCCTGAGGTATCAGTAACGTTACTTTCTAATCACTGAGGTGTAATATGTCAGTGCCTGGGCTACTGCTAGCAGAGGAATTGCTGGTAAGTGCAGACCAGTGGTTCTGCTTGACTGACTCTCAAAGTCAAAGTGGGATTTCATAACACAGCCACTGTCAGGGATGATTACAACATTAACAGCTGTATAATAAATATCCCCGTTTGTGTGATGTAAATCTTAACCCCTTGAATGCTAGGAACATCTCATATTACTGTTTCACAGTGTGTTGGAAATGTCTCTCACTGGTAAAAGGTATAGTGATGTTTTATTATGATTAAGCTTGATGTATATCCTTTCCTGCTGGGTAAAACAAGTTATTCTTACCAATGGGAATGCTTGGTGGTGCTGCTGTTGCTGAGAACAACAGTTGGGGATCATACGTTTTCCAAATGCAGCAAAAGAATAAATATTTTCATTCGGTCTGAGCTGTAATAACTTTTCATTGACATACCCCCCAGTGGGTTATGCTCGTTTTCCTCAACAGGAAAACAGGAAGTACCCTGTTATGGAAGAGCTTTTTCCAGTGAGTAAAAGAAATTTGTTTTTGTCTCTTGGTTATGGTTCATTCTAAAGTCATTACATCTTGCAATTCTGTGAATGTCTGAGTGTAAAATTTGTTAATGGCAGTTCCATTTAATGGTGGGCCTTTTGCTATTTCTTTTAATAGAATGCTTGTTTCAGCTTTGCAATGCATTGGGCACCCCTCTGGCACTCAAAGGGTTAAGTGGGTTTACCTTTGTGTTACTCAGCAGACAAAGTGATACAATATTGTTACAAAATAAAATATTGTGGGCAATGTATGAATCCACCATCTCTGCCCATTTCCTGCACTGACTCTGGCTCCCCTCTTCCTATTGGCTGTGCAGTCGTTAACACATTAATGAATGTCACCCATATACCATGTTCAGCAAAATGGTGTAAATGTTCCCCGTTTTGCTCTGCTCCTTGTTAGTACATATAGACAAGACACAGAGAAAGGAAAACCTCACAATGCACATGAACTTCCCCACTGTCCAACACCTTGAGCGGTGTACATAGGACCATTTTCTACTTAAGTATCTTATTAAACCCTTAAAGGGATAGTAATGTTTCATAATAAAAGCAGCTCTAATTAATCATCATAGTATTTGGGCCTTGGAGAGTGTTATTTCAGTTCTGTCAGAGTTGTAGTACAAGAGTAATTCAATGACAAAGTGTCCCCCTCCCGCCCCTTTTACTGATTTAACACTGTTCAGCCAGATCAGAAGGGAGGTGACCAGGTAGACTGCAGAGAGGGACAATCTTCAATTAAGATAAGGGAAAAACCTGAGAAGCTTGTCAAGGGGGGCAGGGATTTCATTGTTCTCATAGGAAGAAGATTATCCCCTTCTGTTATATGTCTGGTCTATGGACTGCATTCCACATCTGAGAAGAGATGGCTTACACTAGGTAAAAGGGGCGGAGGGGGAAACTTTGCTTGTGAATATCTCTTAAACCATAAAGGTTTGAGAGATAAGACTTATATCGTTCTTCATGGTTTTTTAATGCCTACAAAATAAAGATAAAACAAAGTATTACTATCCCTTTAAGTATCTTATTAAACCCTTAAGGACATGTGATGTGCCAGAACCATCATGCTTGTCCGTGCGTTAAGGGCCGGTGATGGTCCTGGCACATCATGGAAGTTGGTGATCACAGACAAGCTGAACGTCACCGTGTGATTACAGATCATGTTTATGTCAAAAAAATAAAAGAATGTGCACTGTTCCTCCAGAGCGCCCCTTCCCCCCGGACTGTGCAATCCTTAAGGGGTTAAATAGGCGTTAGGCAGGCATAGCTCAAAGACCTCAGTTGCATAATCTAGTTTAGTGCTGAATCACATTCAGGAGATTCAGTGAGAAATAACAGCTCCTAATAATAACCCTGTTGCCTTGCTGTGGACAGAAACTCCTAATGGCCCCTATGAATGTTGTTCTTGCTCCAGGGTTCAAGAAAGAATGTCTTGTTTTAGTCCTGGGTGTCATTTCCATGAAGGTGAACTTGGCAGTCGGGATTCATGAGTCTTTTTAACACTTTAAGGATCAGAGGTGTGGGCACTGCGTTGCTCAGCAATGCATTACCCACTCATCTGGTTCTTACTTGGTTAATAATACCATGTGCAGTGAGCAGTTTGTGTCCTGCCATCTTGCTAGCAACTGTCATGTCCGCCTCCATGGACATGACAACAAGGACTGATTGAAAATGTTATCTCTTGAACCAAAGTGCAAGGACCAAATTCATATGGGCCATTAGTATTTTCTGGCCTTAGCAAGGAACATATGGGAGTATTACTATGATGTGTTACTTCACCTCCCATTATTATTTTGTGATCTCTCAGCATTCTTGGCTATCATCTGTATACCTGGGAACTTTGTCTTCTGGACTTCCCGGTGGGGACTCCTGTGGTGCCGCTGGGGGAGATAAATGACATGATTCAAGTCAAAAAGGGGAAGGGGATTAATCATGAGTGGGGCGGAGCTTCATATACATGGAAAAAGTAGGAGGAATAGGCTGGGGAAGGAGGAGAAGTGGGTGGGAAGGGGGAGGAATAGACTGGGAAGGAGAAGAAGTGTCTGGGAGTGGGAGGAACTGTTTGGGGAAAGAGGAGACGTTGGTGGGAGGTGGGAGGAACAGACTGGGAAGGAGAAGAAGTGGGCGTGGATTGGGAGGAACAGGATGGGGATGGAGAAGTGGGCGGGGAGTGGGAGGAACAGGGTGGGGATGGAGAAGTGGGCGGGGAGTGGGAGGAACAGACTAGAAAGGAGAAGTGGGCAGAGTTTAATTAGAAATTCCCCACATCCGGAGAATCAGCCACTGAGACCCGATAACTAGCAGTAAAACTGGAGTCTCCGGGGCAAATCCATAGAGTTCCCAGCTATGATCATCTGAACTCAGAACAGTGAATGATTGTAACCGTCCTTTTTTGTAAACCCTTTGGAGGACCAGTGGGGGTGCAAAGCAATGCATGGCACACCCCTCTCGGTCCTCAAGGAGTTAAAAAAGTGTCATGAGAGAATAAATTCAAGTAAACACTATAGTTGTGAAGGTTTTCATTTAAGTATAATGACTGGTCCGTGACCCCTGTAATACATTTATTCCGATTTTGACCATTTTCCCGTAGCTTTGATTTCAGGGCTTATCCTGTGATATTATCAAGAAAGTGGTATTTTAAGAGATTTAAACCTGTTGATTTTGGCACTAACCTTGACGTGTTCTGTTTGTATTACTACTGAAGAGCTTAACAAATACAGCTTCTCTATAGGAGCACAAATCTCCAGGCTTTTCTTGGTTACTTTTCCATCCAGGCATTTAATGCTCACCAAGTTCACATTGCTAATGGGCAGCTGACCTGCAGCTTCCTGTATCTGGGCCCATGGTAACAATTAGGATTAACCCTCTGAGTGCCGGTGCATTGCGTACCCCTCTGGCACTCAAAGGGTTAAAGGCATTTAACCCTTTAACAACATTAAGGAACAGAGGGGTATCAACGCAATGCTTTACACACCTCTCTGGTCCTTAAAGGGTTAAATGTTCGACACTGCACAACCCCGACTGGTCCATAACCTCGTTGAGTGCCAGATGGGTTTTCAATGTGTTACTCACTCGTCTGGCACTCAGTGGGTTAAAGAAGGAATGATTAATTATTATACTGTATATGTAACACTGTGGCCACGTAACAAAGAAATACAGGTACAAGTAACCAACTTGTGGGTTTGGATTTACCATTAACCCTTTGAGTGCCATTGCTTTGCAATGTGTTGTGTACCCCTCTGGCACTCAAAGGGTTAATCAACTGCTGATTAAAACACCCGGGGGGATTCACTAAGCAGTGATAAAGAGGTGATAAAGTGGAGATGACTTCTCCAGTTTATCACTTGTCCAGTTCCTATGTTATTCTATGCAGCCTATTCACTAAGATCTCCAAAGTTGAAGAAATCTTAGTGCATAGACTCCCTAGAATAACTCTACTTTATCACCTCTTTTTCACAGCTTATAATGCTCATATGTTATGTTTCATCTTGTGCTTATATATATATGTATAAAAGAAGACTTCCGTGTGCCTGAAAAACACACATACTCACACACACTCACTGATGGATACTTGTGTAACGCAGTACTTTGCAGCACATTGCACATCTTTTTGGAACGGAAAAGGCTAAGCACTGAAAATTCAACAAGCCAGTCATTAACATTGTTATTGTCTTATGAACATCACGGGCAACGCAGTGCTAATATTGCTAGTATTAATTATGTCTGACTTGTAGTTCTAAAGCAATTCAGTTTTAAAATATCCTCCTCCCGCCCCTTGTACCTCTTGTATGCACCTCCTTCAGATGTGGAATCCGGTCATAATGAAAATTCTGTCGTACTTGATGAAGGAGGGCAGGATTTTCATTATGTCCCTCACTGAGCGCTGTCCGGACCGACTTTGGGAGAGCATTGCGAAGGTAAAAGGGGTGGGAGGGGGATACTTTAAAACTGAATGACTTTAGAACTACAAGCCGGACATGATTAATACACAGTGCAAGATGAAACATAACATATGAGCATTAATCGGAGTTACATTTATTAGCATCCATTACTATCCCTTTAACACTACAGTAAACTTTACACCAGAGTTTGGCAATAGTTGGCAGCTCCTGCTAAGCCAGAGGTTGGGTGGGGATACTGGGTTTCAAGGGTTGCCTTCTCCTCCACTGTACCTCGAACTGGGTGATACCAGACCATCCCCAGTTGTTTCTGGGCATTCAATATACTGTGCATTATAGCTGTACCTGGGAACTCTCAGGGTTTGAACCAAATCTCAGGGTGAAAGACCAGATTCTCAGGGTGAGAGAGTCCAGTGTTAACTTCTATCTCATCAATACAAAATAACTGCTTATTTTGTCCCTAGGTTGTTGCTATTTCTATCAGAAATACAGAGGGAGATGTCCTGCTTCTCTTCTGTATGTTAATGCAGTGAAAACTCTAAGTCACAGTATGTTAAGGTGGTTCCTTGAGGACGATAAGATCACCTCGCGGTTAGTGTAAACAGGGATACATCGCCTGAAATCTAGATTCTTGGGGAATTTTACTTTGTTAGTATGTCAGAGATCTCAGTGTCGGCTCATTGTGGAAGTTCCCAGCCATGATCCTTTGCCTGTAAATTAAAACAGTGTTTCCCGACCATATATTTGAAGTAAGTTTTACTGGGGGTACAGAGAGTGTAGTGGTGAAGAGAACTGGTGTTCAGGGTGGCCTGTTGGCTCTGTACTGTGCTGCAACCTCTTACAATCAGACCAGTTCCAGTCTTGGCTGGTGGCCACTGACATCATCACAAACAGCCTCTGCCAGCCAGTACGTTAAGAATAGCATTTGGGAGCTCCTTGCTGTTTCTTCATTAACCCCCTGAGCAGCAGCGAGGGGTCTAGTGTAATGCTTTGGACTGTTATATGGCTAGAAAGGGTTAACTCAGCATGTGGCCCTTGAATCATGGTCTAGAATCTCCAAGGGGCAGTAAACATAATTATATTTCCTCTCTGTCTTTATCCATCACACACACACCTTCTGACATCTGAGGGGCGATACCTCAGATTTCACCCACATCACAGCAGGCTTTACTTACACCCACTTACTGCTCCCTTTAACCTCTTGAGTGCTAGAGATATTTCCAACAGCATTCAACATATCTGGACAAATTTGAACACTTTGAGTGCCAGAGGGATACACAACGCAATGCCCCTCTGGCACTCTAAGGGTCAAAGATAATTAACCCTTTGAGTGCCAGAGAGGTATGCATTGTGTTGTGATGCACTGAATACCTCTCTCTGGCACTCAAAGGGTTAAACAAAAAAAAAACATGTCAAGTGCAAATTCCCATTTTTCTTCATTCTTTTATTTGAGATATAATATTCAAGGTTGCCTGTTCCTTAAATGGTTAATAATACTTGCATTAAACTTGAGGTCCGAGTCTCCTTTATGGGGTTTTTTAACACATAGCGCTATATTTGAACACTCACGTTCTGTAGGCAAAGTACAATTCAAGCTGAAAGGATTCCCTTCCTACTCCTTTCCCCTGCATCACACTGCTTCTCAATCTATTATGGATGGAGAGCAGCGAGGGACAATCTTCAGTAAGCAAAAGGAAAATCCTGCCCTCCTTCATCAAGGGGGGCAAGATTTTCCTTATACATACTGAGTGAAGATTGTCCCTCTCTGCATCCGTCCGGTCCCACAACCAGATTCCAGATCTAATTGGAGGGGTCAGAAGAGACGGGACTGGGATCCTTTCCATACCTCCCAACATTTCAAATGGCCAAAAAGGGACACTTTTGTTTTAGGGGGTGTGGCTGGTGGGCGGGGCATTATCAAGAATATTATAGGTGATCTCACAACCTACTGACACCTCTTTGTGTAACTTATTAAATGATCTAGAGCAACACCAAAATATTTTATTTACACATACTAATGTATAAACACATGTAATGATGTTTAACTCCTTCGCGTCCTGTGACATACCCGGACCATCACGCTGGTCCGGCACTTAAGGACCAGTGACGGTCCTGGTACGTCATGTACTATTACTCACCGCGCTCCTGCAGGAGCGCGGTGAGTAATACCGTGGACTGAAGTTGATCGCTCCAAGACCGGAGCGATCTCTTTCAGTCCTCCTTTCGATGTGCCTCCCCACGTGATCAGTCACGTAGGACGGCACGTCGAACTCGCCTATCTGGTCCTTAAAGGACCAGACACCCCGGGATCGCTGGACCTTAAGGGGTTAAAAAATCATTAATGTGAGTTTTATTTCTGTGGATCAATTTGGTACATTTATATACACACCACACAGTCTGATCTCCTAAAAAGAGGGACACCAGGCATGGAAAGCAGGACAAAGGGATTTGGGTCTCAAAGAGGGGTCTGTCCCTCCTAAAGAGGGACACTTGGGAGGTATGCCTTTCAGATTGAGTAGCATTTGAACTACAGAACTGTGAGTATTCAAATAAAGCGCTACTAGTTGAAGAGCCCGTTACACGGGCCACAGTGCCACTGCCAGCCGGTCGCGGGGCAGTCATGCGCAGGGGAGACTGCCTGAGCTGCGGCTGATACAGAGCTGGACTGAGCGTCTAGCTCTGTATCAGCCGCGGCTAGGGTTGCCACTTTTTCTTCAAAAAAATGCCGGCCAAGGCATTCCCTCCATAGACTGAACATTGGAAAGAAGCCAATTTTTTACTGGCCTGCCGGTAAAATACCGGCTGGGTGGCAACCCTAGCCACTGCGCATGACTTTGTCGTTACACATGTTTTAGCTAATTAGTATATAGAATGTGTTAAAAAAAAACATAATGAAGACTCGGAGCTCAAGTTTAATACAAGCAATACTATCCCTTTAAAATATTTTTTACTGACACTCAGGGGTGTACCTACAAGAGGATGTAGTTGTGACAGGGACTGACATCCAAGTGGTCCGATCAGCTCTGCATTATACTGCAATCCATTACTGTCCTGCAGTGCCTTATTATCAGGTCAGTTTCCTATCTTAGCTGGTAGCTGACCTCATGACACTTTTTCTGCCTGCTAGGAAGTTGAGAATGGCATCTGAGAGACCCATTCCTTTTCTTCATTTTTTTATTTCAAAGAATAGATTATGAGATAGTTATCTTTATTTATTTGTCAGTTTCTGATGAGCTAGTAAGGGCAGCAGTTGAGATGGAGAGCAGTGTGGAATGTTAAAAAGTGGCAGGTATGCCATCCAATACTGTTAGTTATGGCAACCCCTAATTTTTAATAAAGAACACAATAAATTGTTAATACAAAAACGTTCTTGTCTTTACTTTTTGTCAGTATTTTTTTACTGACATTTAAATGTTTTTGCTGACTTCCTCCATTTTATCACACTGAATGTTGGCAACCCTGGTAATATTGTGCCAACTAAGTCCACTATTAATGTGGTAAAGCAACGATGATACACTGACATGTACAAGTGAGGTTTTCTGATAAATAAATGGTATTTGCCCTCTGTCATTTTAGTATATTAACCCCGTTACCATTTCCTCCAGGCCATGTTTACGGCTGACAACTTGATTTATTGCTGCTTACATGCTTTTATTGTCTTCTGTGGAAGATATAAATGCTTTTGAAACACAAAGACTGAATTCAGTAGAAAACAGAAAGCCTACAATTACTTTAACCCACTGAGTGACAGACGGGTGCAACACATTGCTTTGCTTTACCTGGGAACTTATGGAGGAGAATCCTGTGGTGCCTCTGGGGTTATATCTGAAGCGAACTAACTCAAAAATGGGCGTGGCTTACCTGTGAGTGGGGGTGGGGCCTAATTGACACCTCACAAATGTGGTAGTAACAGGCTGAGGAAGGAGGAGAAGTGGGCAGCGTTTCATTAGAAACTCCCCGCATCCGGAGGAATCAGCCTCTGCTCCAGAGAGCCTGTAATGCACTGTCAAAACCGGAGCTTTTGGGGCAAATCCAGAGAGTTCCCAGGTATGTGCATACCCCTCTGGCACAAAAAGGGTTACAGCAGTGATTCTTAACCCCTTAAGGATCCTTGCTGGTCCTGGCACGTCATGGGTTGGGAAGCGATAAGGACCCATGACATTCCAGGACCGTCATGGAAGTCTGGGCTCCCCATTTGGCGGCACCCCGTTTGGGGAGCTCTGAACCGGATGCTGTAAAAAAAAAAATAACAATAAATGGTACGTGGTCCTCAAGTGCCGGCCAGGTGCGCATTTGGCTGGTCCTTAAGGGGTTAAACAGTGGCTCTGCAATGTGTTTGTGTATCCCGCTGGCATTCAAAGGCTTAATTTTTTGGCTCAAGGCACCCCTAAGACACAGGCTAGAATTGTCAGGGCCTATCTAACAATTTATAGGTCACCTGACAGGGATGTAATGATGAGACATACTTAAAGCTAAGGTTATTTTTAGAGCTCACAATCAGAATGACTAAAACAAACACATTTTGCATAACATCCATAAATATACATTTTTAAGTCAACATTCACATTTTTCTAAAAGTCTTCATGGAAAAAATGTGGCCTCCTAACTGGTACCAAAGTGCCATGGTATCACAGTTAAGAACCACTGCTTTAGGGTAATTCTACTTAACCCTTTGAGTGTCTGAGAGGTATCCTATGCATTGCAACACAATGCACTGGATACCTCTCTGGCACTCAAAGGGTTAAAGGGTGGGACTATAGCATTAGATAAAACTGAGGTCGTATAGAATCTGAATAGATCATTATAATGCAATGCAGGGTTTGAATAAAAACTCCACAACAAGAGATACACTGAACTTCATTACCTCAATTAACTATTTGAATTCCAAAGGGGTGTGCAACCCATTGCAGAGGAAAGACTGAGGCTGATGTACTAAGAAACAGTGGTTCAATTATGGTGCAAATGAAGTGCACCTTAGTGAATTAATAAAAAATATTCCCATTGATTTAAATGATGTGTTTAAAGGGATAGTAATACTTCATTTTATCTTTATTTTATTTTTTAGGCATTAAAAAAACGTGAAGAATGATATAAGTCTTATCTCTCAAACCTTTATGGTTTAAGAGATATTCATAAGCAAAGTGTCCCCCTCCCGCCCCTTTTACCTAGTGTAAGCCATCTCTTCTCAGATGTGGAATCCAGTCCATAGACCAGACAGATAACAGCAGGGGACAATCTTCTTCCTATGAGAACAATGAAAGCCCTGCCCCCCTTGACAAGTTTTTCAGGTTTTTCCCTTATCTTAATTGAAGATTGTCCCTCTCTGCAGTCTACCTGGGCACCTCCCTTCTGATGTGGCTGAGCAGTGTTACATCAGTAAAAGGGGCGGGAGGGGGATACTTTGTCATTGAATTACTCTTGAACTATAACTCTGAGAGAATTGAAATAATGCTCTCCAAAGTCCAAATACTATGATGATTAATTAGAGCTGATTTTATTATGAAACATTACTATCCCTTTAACCCCTTCAGGGCTAGTTTGGTGAAGCATGCTGAGAGCAACAGGAAATGCAGGAGACTAGTAGAGTAAAAATGATAGGTATCGTTAACTAACAACGTACCACGCTTTACCCATATTACAACAGAAAGTAGGATCATTACCCAGATCCACCTCAATGTAGCATCCAGCTTCTCTTCATGCTACACAATCGTGAAAGGTAGCAAGTCCAAAATATGAACTATAAGCAGACCTGGGAAATTCATCCTCTTGAGCCCCCAGAAAGGGCTGATGTGATGCAACCAGGAATATGCCAGTGATGCAATTCACATCAAAAGGGGGTGGGGCCTACCATCACTGTGTCATGAAGTAGGTGAGAAGTAGGCAGAATTGGGTGGGAAGAAGAAGTGGGTTGGAGAGTGGGAGGAATAGGTTGGGAGGAGGAGAAGTGGGTGGGAAGTGGGCAGAACAGAGTGGGAAGGAGAAATGGGAGGGAAGTGGGCAGAGCAGGGTGGGAGGCAGAAATGGGAAGAAAATGGAAGAAACAGGGTGGGAGGGAGGAGAAGTGGGTTGAAAGTGGGAGGAACAAGGTGGGAAGCAGGGGAAGTTGGTGGGAAGTGGAGGAACAGGGTGGGAAGGAGAAGTGGGAGGGAAGTGGAAGGAACAGGTTGGAAAGTGGAGATGTGGGTGGGAAGTGGGAGGAACAGGGTGGGAAGCAGAAGAAGTTGGTGGGAAGTAGAGTAACAGGGTGGGAAGGAGAAGTGGAAGGAACAGGGTGGTAAGGAGGAGAAGTGGGTGGGAAGTGGAGGAACAGGGTGGGAAGCAGGAGAAGTTGGTGGGAAGTGGAGGAACAGGGTGGGAAGGAGGAGAAGTTGGTGGGAAGTGGAAGGAACAGGGTGGGAAGCATCAGAAGTTGGTGGGAAGTGGAGGAACAGGGTGGGAAGGAGAAGTGGGAGGGAAGTGGAAGGAACAGGGTGGGAAGGAGGAGAAGTGGGTGAGAAGTGGGAGGAACAGGTTGGGAAGCAGGATAAGTTGGTGGGAAGTGGAGGAACAGGGTGGGAAGGAGGAGAAGTGGGTGGGAAGTGGAAGGAACAGGGTGGGAAGCAGGATAAGTGGGCAGAGTTACCCAGGAAACTCACCACCACCAGAGAATCGGCCTCTGTCTCTGGAGATCTGGTAATTAACTCTAAAAACCCAAGTCTCTGGGACAGATCAGGAGAGTTCCCAGGTCTGACTATAAGTTATTTGCTTTTGGCTGGTATTGGCTTTTTTTTTCTTTCTCATTTTTTCTGTGATTGTGGGGTGATGATGGAGTTGTTAAGTATAATAGGGTTCTGACAATAATAGGGTAGGGACAGTATTAAGTCCTTGCATTCATCTGGGATTGGCATTTGATTCTGCTGAGTGGTGTTTCACAGAGTACAGTGTATGACTATAATACATGTGTGATCGATGCTGTGAAGACTGGGACTTTTGTGCTGTCAAAGAAATGTTCTCTCCTCCTTCTAATGATAGTATATCTGATGGCCTGTCTATAAAATGTAATCGTTATCATACTTTGATGTAACGACATATTATTGCAAGTGTCTTATGCAGTAGAGTACAGCTTCCCAATATAAAGTGAGAAATGCAAAGGACAGTCGCTGCCCACTTCTTGCTAAAAGTCAGCACGTGGAATACGGAATGCCTTTATGTATAAAAGTGCAATGCTGTGCAATTCTGGGTCAACCAACTTCACGAGAGGGGACAAATGCAAATTCCAATTGAGTTAAATTGAGCTTTTAAACCCTTAAGTGGGCTTCCCATCACAAAAATTTTTCCCCAGAGCCATAGCTAGTACCTATCGTTTCCTTTTGAGAAGAGCGTGCGATCATTTAACTGTTTCACCATGTCGCCTGGTTAAAAATAGCGGTGTGACAATCTCGCAGTGCATGACAGCGAGAGATTGTCACGTCGCCTAGTCAATGGGCGCATTTAATACATATACAGGGGTGGACAAGGAGAATCCCTCCATTTGATGCCGGACTACAATTCCCATCACCCCCCCCAGCCATTCGGAGTTGTAGTACAACAGTAACTGGAGTGGCTCACATTACCCACCTTTGATTTACACTGGACTATTTAAAGGTATAGTAACACTTAACCCTTTCAGTGCCGGAGGGTTACGCAATGCATTGCGTACTCCTCTGGCACTGAAAGGGTTAATATGTTTAAAAAAAAAAAATTAAAATAAATAAGAAAAATAAATATATATATATATATATATATATATATATATATATATATATATTTATCCCCCTGACTAAAAGAAGGGTACTCCCACTGCTGATAAGTGTTTTATTCAAAGGTTATTACAGCTCAAAATGTAATTTTTTAGGTGCAGTATCACTGTGGCCTGAAATCCTGGTCAGCTCTGGTCATAAATCTCTTTCAGCAGTAAGAGCACCCTTGTTCTACTCAGGGGAATAAACTGTACAACATATATTTTTTTAAGTTTTAATTATTACTGTCCCTTTAATCATTCATTGTATGGGGAGTAGATTAGTGGAATAATCTACCAGCAGAAGTGGTAGAGGTTAATACATTGAGGGACTTAATGCATGCAGGGGATAGGCAGAAGTCTGTCCTGAATATAAGACAAGACCAAAGACCAAATAAGGTTTGAGGTTTTTACAGTAGGAAAATGGTTCTTAGCTACTGTTAAATTCTGCTATAACCCAACACCACTGCATCCCTCTGTCTGCTTGTTAAACCTTCAGCCTCCATATTTACAGCTGCTCTAATCATTCAGCTTTGGCATTTACTTATGAACCGGTGGCTGTTGCCATCATCCAGTACATTCATTATATTTGCCACGCTGATTTAAGGCTTTTCATCCACAGCTTTATATATTTCTTCTGCATATGGTTTTAATTCTAATTGGAAGACAGATTGTTCTTATCTACCAAGGGGACTATGTATATGTCATTTTACTGAGGCCGTTCCTTGGAGTTTCCTGTGCATCTTTTTGGGGGGCTTTTTTGTTAACAGTCTCTTGGTCTCATTTTGTGTTAGCTGTATATTGGACGCATCAGGGACTATATACACACATGGCATATAAGCATTTGTGTAGTCGTCTTTTATCTTGATTATAACAGAGATACCATATTGTTGATACAACTGTTAAATACTATTATTGTATTTATAAAGTGCCAGCAGTTTCCGAAGTGCTGTACAATAGAATGGGGTTTACGAACAAGCTGACATATAATATAAACATTACATGAGATAAATAACAGGCATAAAAATATGAGATAAAAAATATGAGGGCCCTACTCTTGTTAGCTTAGAAGGTTTATATGGAACTGTACATACAGAAGGTAAAGGGACTACTTGTAGGAGGGTGATCTGTATCACTGGGATCACTCCAATGTATAAGTGAGATGGCTATATTTTAGGGAACAACAAAGCGAGATGGCTATACCTTAGGGAATAGTGAGAGTTACAGAAGGCAAAGGACAGGTACAGAAGTCTGTATGGTGGATTTTACCAGCCTGGGTGGTAAGCTTCTCTGAAGAGGTGTGGTTTCAGCTGTGGAACATAGGCGAGAGTCTCACAAAGCAAGGTAGGGAATTCCACTGGAAGGGCACAGCACGGGAGAAGTCCTGGAGACATGAATGTGTGGAAGTGATGATAGGAGAAAAGAGACGCAGGTCATGGGCAGAACGAAGAGGGCGGTTGGGAGAGTATTTAGAGACAAGGGAAGGTAGGCAGGGAGGTGCAATGTTACTGAGTGATTTGTAGATACATGTATTTATGGATGTATTCACCTTTAAAGGGATAGTAATACTTCGTTTTAACTTTATTGTATTTTGTAGGCATTAAAAAAACATAAAGAATGATATAAGTCTTATCTCTCAAACCTTTATGGTTTATAAGATATTCACAAGCAAAGTGTCCCCCTCCCGCCCCTTTTACTGATGTAACACTTTTCAGCCAGGGCAGAAGGGAGCTGCCCAGGTAGACTGCATAGAGGGACAATCTTCAATTAAGATAAGAGAAAAACCTGAAAAGCTTGTCAAGGGGGGCAGGGATTTCATTGTTTTCATAGGAATAAGAGTGTCCCCTTCTGTTATCTGTCCAGTCTATGGACTGCATTCCACATCTGAGAAAAGATTGTTTACAGTAGGTAAAAGGGGCGGCAGGGGGAAACTTTGCTTGTGAATATCTCATAAACCATAAAGGTTTGAGAGATAAGACTTATATCATTCTTCATGTTTTTTTTTAATGCCTACAAAATAAAATAAAGTTAAAACGAAGTATTACTATCCCTTTAACTGCTCTTTTTCTAAGTTAGGCCATCTTGATCTGATAAATGACTTCCATTGACTTGCATGGGAATTTTTTTGTTGATTTTACACAGAAAGCTACAGATAGATCATGGACAGTAAGGACAACTATATCTATATTTTGTCCACTTTCTAGTCTTATTGTGCTGTTCGTGGTAGCCTTACTTTTAGATGTACAGCCATATTGAATCCCTGGGAGTATAGATTTCACCATTGTATTATCAATTATTGACAATTTGCTTTTTTTGGCCCTTGAAATCATCACACATTGCTGCTGCCAAACCAGAAAGATAAGAATAGTGCTGGTGAGCCCCTTCCCTTATCATCACCAGAGACATGTCAGAGGCATTGCAAAGTAAAGCATTATGCAGCCCTCTGACAAGAAAAGGGTTAAACCTTTCAGTCCCAGAGGAGTACACAGTGCATTGCTTTGCATACCTTCCTGCACTGAAAGAGTTAAATGTCAGCATGTGGTTCATGAATCAGCTGCTTTATGGTTCTACTAGTGTAAAAGCCCCGTGTACACGGGCCAAGGTCTGGCTAATGCTAACCCACTGAGTGCCAGAGGGGTACGCAACGCATTGCTTTACAAGGGGTTGCGTACCCCTCTGGCACTCAAAGGGTAAAGCGGCCTCTACCTCACTGCTGCACGCAATGCAGTCTTGCGTCACCTCACTCACACGATGCAATCATGCGCAGTAGGGACTACCCAAACGCATACAGTCTCTGCTGAGTATGACACCTTCTGACAAACATCCTAGCGAATTATTATATAGGATAAACATACTACTTTTCCCTCTCAGTCTTTCCCCATCATATGAAGACCTTCTGACATACTCCAGTGGTGAAATGGATCTGTATCTGTGCATGATTCAAACTTGCTCCACTACTATACTTTGCCAATGTATGTTAATAAAACTTGCTCCAGACCATGTAGGGATGAAGATCAATACTGTTGTATGTTCATCTTAATATTCCAGAGTCAACAATGTAGCAAAAAAAACCAAAACTGCTTAAACCAGTGATTCTCAACCAGGGTGCCGTGGCACTTTAGTGTGCCACAGACATCAAATTAGGGTGCCCCGTGCTTTCTATGAAGACTTTGGCAAAAAATGTGAATATTGAGTTTTAAATGTATATTTATGGAAATTATTCAGGACAAAATGTTTTTGTGTTGGTATTTAGAATTAATAATAAGTGTATCTTTAGGTATCATACCCTTCATTATGCTCTTGATAAATTACACAAAATATGTTAGGTTGCCCTGAAAGTTCCAGATTGTGTGTTAGGAGTGCCTTGAGCAGCAAAGCTTGAGAACCACTTACTTAAACCCTTGAAGAAATGCATTGCACACCCCTTTGGTCCTCAAGAGGTTAAAGTATTTTATTGCCTAGTCCCATACTGGAAGTTTAGCAGCAATATAATCATTTAGGAAGCAAAGTGACTTGGATTTATTCATTCTTTACATAAGTATCAGGAAATCTGAGGAAATTACATAAGAGGATACTTGTTTAAACATTAATAGTATTGTTTAATATAAGTATATTCAGTGTGGAATTAAGTATGTATTAATGCACATTTATCAAACTAATGAACTAGCCTTGACAAAGAAGGGAATGTCAGCCAGCACCCCTGTAAGTCTACATTAGTTTCTTCCATAGTGTAGCTAGCTAGGCTGTGAGTTACAATGCCTGATCGGGTAGTGATAGCTCTGTGTTTCCTCAGCTGCCTCTTGGTTGTTTAGTGTCACTGTGACTTGTCAAAAAGATGGCAGGACTCCACTAGGTAAGGCATATAAGTTAACTCTAGTCATGTCCTTGGCCACACCCACACAGCACATGGCCCTGCTCACAGCCAATATCATAAAAGCACAAAAAGCTCTCAATACCTAGGTGCTAAAAAGGTGTCCAGATCATTTTTACATTATTAAAGACAGAAAAGACAAGGGTATTTCAATTGCTATGGGATGCTGCATTCAAAAATGATTACAGTTTAATAAATTTTTTAACACATTTTTGGCAACAGAGCCAGCTAGTAACTAGAAGAATTTTTTTTTATTATAATGCACTCTATGGGAGGCTTAGGGCTCATTCAAACAGGCAGTAAAAATGTTGCAGCCCTGTCCACCAGATTTGTCTTCTGTGTTTTTCACTCACCTTCCTCTGTTTTGCACTGGAAATGTAGATACAGGGGAGGCACGTCTGGGTGCCAGCCAACATTAATTAATGTTGCTCACATTGGTCGGCCAGTCATTGGAGTTTGCTACGAGGATAGTAACCTCCATCAACACTCATGTAAAAAGACTGATACAGCCCCATAAACCTCTGTTTAGACCTTCCTTCCTGCATCTTTCTAGCATTCCTGTGTGAACCCAGTAATGTTGGAGAATGATGGATGTTGGTGTGTTCACACAAAGAGATAGCTGCCATGTGAAAAGCACCGTAGTCCTGTATAGAACCTTTCACAATGGGCAATATCACCAACACAGCGTGTGTGTTCTTGTCGCCTGTGTGAAAGGGGTCTTAAACTACAGCTGTCCATACATAGTAATTGACAGAAACAACGCTACTTTGTGACCACAATAGAATATTACATTTTAAGTAAATGAATAAATAAAAAATAATAATTTATATATATATACTAGTTGAAGAACCCGTGTACACGGGCCACAGTGGCAGGCAGCAATGGCCGCGGTGCAGTCATGCACAGTAGAGACTGTCTGTGCGGGGCGCTCTGAATTCAGACCGGAGTCCTCTCTGTGCACCGACTACAGTCTGAATTTGGAGCACCCCGCTCCGTTATCAACAGTAGCTCTGGCAGTCTCTACTGCTCATGACTGTGGCTTGCGCAACCGTCTGTACTGTGCATGACATCTTCTGACAAACATACATTAAAAAATTATTATATAGGATATATATTTGTATTTATATATATATATATGTTGGAAAAAAGGGTGCACCGTGGGACTTGTATCAAACCAAATATTTATTGGTGAATAAGCAATATATTACAGTGTTCGGGGTATTTGAGGACTGTGGTTGAGAAGCAGTCCATCTGTGCATATCATTATATCTGGATGTTCTGTGACAAATAATGCATTGTTTCAGCTAACAAAGCTATGTAGAGCTATGTCAGTCAGTTTAAATGCAGGATTTTGATCTGGGAGTATGCACAATGGTGGGAGACAGATATTTATTTCTGATAATATTCTTTGCTTATTTCTCCAGTTTGGTGAAATTTCAGGTCAGTTTGTGAATAGTGAAAGGGCTCCATATGATAACTAAGGCTCACAGAACTTACACTTCACAGTGTACCCCAATGAGACTAGTCATCTATAGAACTAGATTCCAGCACAACTGCTCTGCATATCTAGAACATCCTACGTCACTCGTTTACTGTGTGTAACCTCCAAATATTCGTTAACCCCTTGGATGCGAGAGATGTCTCCATTGCTTCACTATGTGTTGAAGATGTCTCTGACATCCAAGGATTTTCAAACCCATTGAGAAAAGCATAGCCTCTGACTTAAAGCTCCTAAAATGTTTTCCATCAGGACCTTTATACAAATGGTCATATTGTTTTAACAGTTAAAAAAAATTAAAAGCTGTGTTGGCAGATACAGTAGCTATGCTCAAAAAGGTTTGGGATATCTTTTTTAGCAATCAGCAATATACAAAGTGATCACAATGTATTTCAACATAGGTAGAGTATTTGTCCAAGGTGAAATCTGATTGGGCCTTGTTTTCCTTTCTTTGGATTAACCCAAAAGGAGATCTGGAGAGAAGACTGGATGAGATGAACTTTTTCATCCTCAGCAACTGAGAACACCTCCTAATAAAAAGCCCACTTTCCTTACTGTGACCAAAAACCCTAATGGTCCTTATGACGTCTGTCCTTGTGCTTTTGTTCAAGAGATAATATCTTCAATCAATCTCAAGTGTCTTGTCCATGGAGGCGGACATGACAGTTGCTGGGAGTTTTTTTTTTTCTTACCTGAAGTATGCTGAGTGCATGAACCTACTTAACCCTTTAAGGACTGCAGTGGTGTACAAGACATTGCTAAGCAATTGCATTTTGGTCATTAAAGTTTTATCATTGCCATGTGCAGTGTGTAGAGATGAGGTGCTGTGGTCCTTCCAGTAATTGTTATGGCCTCCTCCTCCATGGACGTGACATCCAGGGCTGACTGAAGATGTTACCTCTTAACCCCATAATGACCAGTGTCGTGCCAGGACCATCACCCTTTCCAGACGTTAAGGACCGGTGACACTCCTGGTACATCATGGAATTTAGAGATGGCAACGCGGCTGCCATCCCAGAAGACATTGGTCAAAAGAAAAAAAAAATTCACGTGTTCCTCTAGGACCGGCCACCCCCAGACTGTGCAGTTCTTAGGGAATTACACAAGGGTTCAAGGGCGTGGCCAACAATATTTTCAGTCATAGTAAAGTAAGGAGGAGGTTATTATTGGGAGATGTTAGCTGTTCTTTAACCCCTTAAGGACCGGCGGTCACGGGACATTTCCGTCCCATAATGACCGCATAGGGGCACTTTGACACGCCGGTACACGTAACCTGTCACGTGTATCGGCGCGTCACTATGGGGCTTGAAAGAGATCGCTCCGATCTTGGAGCGATCTATTTCATGCCCTATTTTTACTTACAGCGCTCCCGGTAGAGCGCTGTAAGTAAAAAGTACGTGACGTACCATGACCGTCATCGGTCCTTGAGTAGTTCAAGGACCGTGACGGTCCTGGTACGTCAAGGGTCCCTAAGGGGTTAAATAGAGGGGGGGTTGTCTTTTTAAGATGCAATAGGGTTCCAGCATTCCCTTAGTTATTAATTATTTTTTTCTGTTATTTTTATAGCCTATTTAACCCTTTGAGTGCCAGATGGGTACATATAACTCATTGCTGTTCAATGGGCTGCGTGCCCCTCTGGCACCCAGGGTTAAAAACTATTCTTAACCTCCACTTAAAACTAAGACACATACAATTATGTTTTTACAAGTAAGAAATACATCAATATGGATGTTCTTACTTTATATATTGTATAACTTGATAGGTGGAACAGTATGTTAATCTTAAAGAAGAGAACAAATTCCTTTCAAGTCATTACAGAACATGGTACAGCTGTCGGTGCCCAGCTTAAACAAAGGAGCCATTGTTTTTCGTTTTCAAAAGAAAGAGACACCTTGTAACAAACTGTGCACATAATGAACTTGCCAGCCGCTGACAGTGCGCATTGTGCTCATGGCTTTTGATATATAAATCTGATACATAAGTGAGGATATTAGCTAAAGTGGAATGTGCTCATGTTTATCTCAAATGTGAGTCACACAATTACAGATATACAAAAAAAAGGGTCTTATGCAGAAAGCAAAAGGTGGGACGCAATGTCCCAGACATTTTGGGGAAAACCAGCTACACCTCAGGGGAGAAATAAAAATTCAGTAATCGCAAATGATTCAGTGGCTCTAGAACCCACACTTTATGGATTTAAATCACAGATGAATCCGGTAACAATGTATATGTTGTGATGAAGCAATACATCAAAGTATATACAAATCTATAGCTGAGTCCCTGAGGTGCAGTGTGTGCAGAACAGAGAATCTCCAGGGACTCTGTGGAGAGAATTTTGAGTGGGATACAAGCAAGCAGAGGTTGCCACTGACAGATCAACGCGTTTCACGTCAAAGACGCTTACTCTTCATTAAAGCAATGCTTTTATGTGAGATTGGGTTTCCCTTGGTGTGAGCAGAGTTGATGCGGATTGTTACATTGTTGGAAATAAAGATTCCCATTGATTTAAGTGAAGCAATGCACTGGAGACCTCTCTAGTTAACATCCCAAATCAACCCTTTCAGTGCCAGAAGGGTATGCAACGTATTGCAAAGCAATACACTGCGTACCCTCTGGCACTGAAAGGGTTAAATAAATGCAAACTGTTTTACATTTTCCTTTGCCCCCCCCTCCACACAGTACAGTTGGTTTGCTCCAAATTTGCACCTTTTTTTACCTTTCTCCATAAGGCTCTTAGGGCTGTATTCAAAGACATTAAACAGGAACAATTCTGGGGAAATCCAACTGCACCATAGGAGGGAAATAAATATGTCCATTCTTTTACATTGAGGCCCTTAGCAGCGTTAATTAAGGTAATCATATATCCCTTTAAAGTGATAGTAATGTTTCAATGTTTCACAAAAAAAACAGCTACGATTAATCTTCATAGTATTTGGGCCCTGGAGAGTATTATTTCAGTAGTCAGAGTTGTAGTTTAAGAGTAATTGAATGATACAGTATCCCCCTCCCACCCCTTTTACCTAGTGTAAGCCACTTCCCCTCAGATGTGGAATCCAGTCCACAGACCAGACAGCTCACAGCAAGGGACAATCTTCTTACTGTGAGAACAATGAAAACCCTGCCCTCCTTGACAGGTTTTTCAGGTTTTCCCTTATCTTAATTGAAGATTGTCCCCCTCTGAAATCTACCTGGACACTCCCTGCTGCTCTAAGCTGAGCATTGTTATATCAGTAAAAGGGGCTGGAGGGGATACTTTATCATTCAATTACTCTTAAACTACAACTCTGACAGAATTGAAATAACACTCTCCATGGACCAAATACTATGCAGATTAATTGGAGCTGCTTTTATTATGAAACATCACTATCCCTTTAAATCAGGGATGGGTATAAAATACATGCACTGCAAGGCTTGTACTGACTCCTGTGCAGTCCTGCAGACTGAAGTTTTCATAAGTGTCTCAGATTTAAAGGGATATGTGCTGAATTTTTGTTAGTTTCAGCTCTCCCCCATGATGCATTTAGTTTGCTCCAGCATTTCTCCTCTTCTTCTTTCTGCAAAAGGCCCTAAATCCTTAATTCCTCTACTGATTTATTTTCTACTAGTTGAAGAGCCCGTTACACGGGCCACAGTGCCACTGTCAGCTGGTCGCAGGGCAATCATGCACAGTAGAGACTGCCCATGCCTCGGCTGATACAGTGCCAGCCGGTTGTGGTGCAGTCATGCTCAGTATAGTGAATTATTATATAGGATATTCAGCTGTGAAAATGTTGATCAAAGGGTGTTCTTGGCCAGCTACATTCTGGCAAAACCAAGTGTTTCAGAAGTACATGTGTCCAAAGCTGCCTTGGCAGGAACACCTTCTGGCAGCAGAGGATTGCAGCACAGCCAGATCTCTTTCTTTTGTTTTATCTTGAGTTAAAATCTATTTTAAACAGCAGGTAAGTTATGCTGCACTAATTTTTAATTATGTTACTTCTATCTATCTATCTATCTATCTATCTATCTATCTATCTATCTATCTTGGTTTGATAAAGAATTGCTCCTCATTTTTTTGTGAATATAGCCCCAAGTGTGCTACAAGGGGCACTGTGACTGCATGCCACACCCATAACTTGGTATAGTGGGAGTGGCCAGCATGGTTCTAGCTTCCTTTGCAATTATGAAAGCCCTACTTGGCCTAATGAGAAATCCATCCCCAAATGCTGGCCATTATCTGGTTACATCAACATGTACAATATATAGAAGAGAATGGAGAGGAGAAAGGTGTGTGTGTGGGGGGGGGGGGGTTAAACAGAGGAGATGTAATTTGTATTGATCCGAGTAACATAAACTGATTTTTAGTGACAGGTTCACTTAATAGACCTAAAGAAAGAACTGTTGTCAGCGCTTCTCCAATTACCATTTAATTTGGCAATATACAAGCCAGAAACCTGACATTAGGAGGCTCATGTACTAGGAGAAAGTGGATTCATTCTAGGGCAAACCAAATGCTTCATACAGAGGACTATTAAAATCCCCTATGGGATTTTTAACCCTTTGAGTGCCAGAGGGGTACGCACTGAAAGGGTTAAGGACTAGATGTGTTACCCACCTGCTGGTCGGTAAAGGGTTAATAAAAAATGCAGCAGGCCTTCTGTAAAGACACAGTAGAGCAATTCTGGGGAAAACCAACTACACCATAGGGGACAAATAAAAAGCCATAAATTTGCCATTTTTGGAAATTGGGGTTTAACCCCTTGAATGCTAGAAAAGTCTGCAACACATTTGGAAGCGATGCATTTTAGACATTTCTAGCATTCAGTGAGTTAAGTGTCCTGTTTAAATCAGATCTAATATGTATTTTACCCCCGTGGTACATTTGGTCTGTTCAGAATTACTCCATTTTGTATTTATACATAAAGGCCTTTTGTATATTCATTAAATGGCCATATTCAGTAAATGAGTGGTATATTCTTAGGGACAATATGACCCTTTTTCTGATATAGTATGAACCTTTTGACTAACACCTTGACTTATCAGATCTTTTGGGAACACATTCACCATTGTGCCTAAATAAATGAATGATTAATGTAACAGATTAATATATCCTTTTTGTCCTAAGGGTGGGAAAATATCTTTCCTAATTCAATGTTATTCAACATGGCTGGTTCAGAACGGTCAACAGAAGCTCTCAGCTTTCAAAATAAACGTCATAGTATAACATACATGTTTTTGTAACTGACTAATAAAGCTAGGCTCGTGTGCTGCTCCTTTCAAATTCTATATAAAGAAATGGTGGGAGGGTTTAAATAGAGGTTTCTTTAAGAGACAGTCTAGGGTTACAACATAGGAATGCATGATGTAACAATGTTTTGCCTCTTCAACAGATCTTTACATCGCAATTCTTTTCACACCCCAATGGTCCTTAACTCTTTGAGTGCCAGAATGGCATGCAATGCATTTGTTTTCAGTTTCTTGCACACCCATGTCTGGTGTTTTCACCCATTTCTCAGTGTAAAGTGCCAATTTCTCAAGTGAGAGAGACCAGTGCTATCTATTATATATACTGATTCGGTTAACGCTTTAAGTGCCAGAGAGGTGTGCAATGCATTGTGACGCAATGAGTTGAATATACTCCTCTGCCACTTAAATGGTTGTTTGTTTGTTTAGTCTTTCTATATAGCCTTTAAAGGGATAGTAATACTTAGTTTTATCTTTATTTTATTTTGTAGGCATTAAAAAAACATGAAGAACGATATAAGTCTTATCTTTCAAACCTTTATGGTTTAAGAGATATTCACAAGCAAAGTATCCCCCCCCCCCCCCGTTCAGCCAGATCAGAAGGGAGGTGCCCAGGTAGACTGCAGAGAGGGACAATCTTCAAT
The DNA here is from genome assembly GCA_037306005.1 of Rhinophrynus dorsalis. Classification (NCBI taxonomy): domain Eukaryota; kingdom Metazoa; phylum Chordata; class Amphibia; order Anura; family Rhinophrynidae; genus Rhinophrynus; species Rhinophrynus dorsalis. The sequence continues at coordinate 638,214,594 of CM074718.1, read as the reverse complement.
TAAGATAAGGGAAAAAGCTGAAAAACTTGTCAAGGGGGGAAGGGCTTTCATTGTTTTCATACAAAGAAGATTGTCCCCTTCTGTTATCTGTCTGGTCTTACAACCAGATTCACATCTGAGAAGAGATGGCTTACACTAGGAAAAAGGGGCGGGAGGGGAAACTTTGATTGTGAATATCTCTTAAACCATAAAGCTTTGAGACATAAGACTTATATCATTCTTCATGTTTTTTTAATGCCTACAAAATAAAATAAAGATAAAACGAAGTATTACTATCCCTTTAAATTGGTGCCACTTGTACAGTGTGTGCAGTGATATCTTTAAGCTGTTGTATATTAATGGCTCCTTGCAGATGAATTGGAGCCCCCCTAGATTACAGCAAGCAGGCACAGATAGCAGAGGAGTTATATTATGGGAATTTTAAGGATTATCCCTTTTAGTGTCAGAGGGTAAGAAGTGATGATTGCCCTTTAAAGTCCTTAGTAAGTGATTGCATTGCTCTCACATTTGAAAGAAACCTTATAAAATAATGGCCCTCACTCATACCTGGGAACTCTCCTGATTCTAATTCTCTGAAACTCTGTCCACTTCTCCTCCTTTTCACCCTGTTCCACCCACTCACTTCCTACATACGTCTCCTCCTTTTCACCCTCTTCCACTCACTTCCTACACACATCTCCTCCTTCTCACCCTCTTCCACTCACTTCCTACACACATCTCCTCCTTCTCACCCTCTTCCACTCACTTCCTACACACTTCTCCTCCTTTTCACCCTCTTCCACTCACTTCCCCCACACTTCTCCTCCTTTTCACCCTCTTCCACTCACTTCCTACATGCTTCTCCTCCTTTTCACCCTCGTCCACTCACTTTCTACATACGTCTCCTTCTTTTCACCCTCTTCCACTCACTTCCCACACACATCTCCTCCTTTTCACCTTGTTCCACCCACTTCCCACACTTCTCCTCTTTTTCACCCTCTTCCACTCACTTCCTACACACTTCTCCTCCTCTTCACCCTGTTCCACCCACTTCCCCTTCTTTTCACCCTGTTCTACTCACTTCCTACACACTTCTCCTCCTTTTCACCCTGTTCCACCCACTTCCCACACACTTCTCCTTCTTCCCACCCACTCCACATATACTTCTCCTCCTTCCCACCCTGTTCCTCCAACTTTCTACCCACTTCTCCTCCTTCCCACCCTGTTCCTCCCACTTCTACTCCTTCCCACTCTGTTCATCCCACTTCCCACCCTGTTCCTCCCACTTCTACTCCTTCCCACTCTGTTCCTCCCACTTCCCACCCTGTTCCTCCCACTTCTACTCCTTCCCACCCTGTTCCTCCCACTTCCCACCCTGTTCCTCCCACTTCTCCTCCTTCCCACCCTGTTCTTCCCACTTGTCCTCCTTCCCACCCTGTTCTGCCCACTTCCCTTCCACTTTATGACACGAGGACGATAAGAATTGCCCACCTGATTAAGTCCCGCACCCTTTATGTTCCAAATTGTGTCATTTACATAAGATACTTGCAGTACATGAGCCCTCGCAGGGGCTCTAGAGGAAGTTCTCAGGTATGCCAGTTTTCCTTTGGGCTTCTCCTACCCAGAGATAATGCTGTGAGGCGCGTAGTGGTGATTAACTAGTAAAGAGTTTTTGTTGTTTTCTTGGGTATGAGGGGAGGTTTTTTAAGCACTGTCACTGTCAAAGTTCTCCAACTCTCCAGTAAAAACATTTAACCCTTTGAGTGCCAGAAAGGTTTCAAACAGCTTGCCTTGCAATATGTTGCATACCTCTCTGGCACTCAAAAGGTTAATTCATCTGCACTTCCTTGTATGTCAGTTCTGATTTCTGGGGATGTGTCTCTACTGTACACCTCCTTGGATCTGCCAAGACAGACCAGCTCTGCGGAATCAGTTGGCACGATATAAATAAATAATAAATAATTATTAAATAATAATACGCTAAGGATGTTTGTCAGAAGCCGTCATGTGCACAGGCAGGCAGTCTCTATTGTGCATGACTGCAGCGCGCTCAGCCATCTCTACTGCACATGACTTACTGCGGCTGTTGCTGGGTGGCACTGTGGCCCGTGTACACGGGCTCTTCAACTAGTAATAAGAATAATAATTTAAGCCACTGGTGTGCCTTTTACAAGTCTTGTGGCTGGTTGAGGATGATGGGAGTTGTATTAACATACCTTTGTTTTATTCATAGGGTTGCCAGCCAGCTGGTACTTTATTGGCAGGCCGGTAAAAAATTGGCTTCTATCCAACATTAAGTCTATGGAAGGAATGCCATGGCCGGTATTTCTTTGAAGAAAAGGTGGCAACCCTATTTATTCAGCAGTATAGTATCTTACTGTATAAATATGTTCATATAAGAGTTTCCTGCCCCTTTAAATATGTTCAATGTTTGATTCAGTCTTTATTCCTTCTGTAGTCTCTGAATTGCTGATCTCTACAGGGAAAGTAAGTTGATGTTGAAGGCCGATAACAAAATGAATAGAGAGACTGTTTTCCCATGGAAAAAGGGGGGGAAATTAACTGTTGTGTTTTTTTTTTATGACACACAACGAAGTATTGTTCTCAGAGATGATTTCATGGTTTAAAGGGAAAAAATACAGAACTTGTGAACTCTTTTTGTCATTTTCCAGCCTTAACACTTGTATATAAAGTTTCAGACATTTGTTCTATTACACAGGTACTAAGACAGAATGAGTTTACTTTTAACCCTTTGAGTGCCAGTGGGTTATGCAATGCATTGCTTTGCAATGCTTTGCGTACCACTCTGGCACTCAAAGGGTTAACCCATGGGATTCTAGCAAGGTCTCTCACTCTCGTTGCTTCTTTACCATAAAATATCACCGTCCTGCTCTTTCTTGGGGAGAAGGAAGCAGATAAAACACCAGATGATTACAGCTTTAAGGGGATCTACATGTATGTGGAATAAATGGCTTCCAATATGTATAAACATTTAAGCACTATGGGGTACTTCTGGAAAATCCTTCATTTCCTCCAGATAATGTCTAGTTCAGCAATTGGAGAGCTTTACAGTCATTGACAGAAATTTTTCACAGGGAATAATGAAATAGCACCACCCAGTGGTTACTTTTATAGAACTGTACTGACTAAAGAAAAAACGACAGAAAATCAAACAATTCTGAGCCATTCTAACTCTTGAATGAATTACTTACCCTTGCTTTACTAAGCAGGAAAGTGCTACAATGTGTATTAATAAAATATTACTGTACCTTTCAAAAGTTTTTAAACACTATGCTTATTACTTGTGAAATGATAAAGTTGTCACTATATTTAGCTTCTAAAACACAGAGATTTAGAGATCACTACTTGTTTGGGAGGAGAGGGATCTGTCTCAGATGAATGTTGAAAGATACCATCTGTCAGTACTGTATATTACACTTGGAGAATTCATTCATAACATGTAAGCTCACATCACTAAGGGGTGATGAAGAGGTGATAAAGTGGAGATGACTTCTCCAGTGATATCACTTCTCCAGTTCCTATGTTATTCTATGGAGCCTATGCACTATGATTGGATATCTTAGTGCATTGGCTCTATAGAATAACATAGGAACTGGAGAAGTGATATCACTGGAGAAGCCATCTCCACTTTATCGCCGCTTAGTGAATCTAACCCTATGACTGGTTACAATCTGAAACCGGTTTCCAAAAATGTAATTTATATTAACCCTCTGAGTGCCAGAGGGGTTGGCAATGCATTGCTTTGCAATGCGTTGCCTACCCCTCTGGCAATCAAAGGATTAAGATGACAAAACGGACTGCTAGGGGCCTTATGGAATTCCGTGTAAATGTTTTATATTTAACCCCTTAGATGCTAGTGAAGCTTCCAGCACATTTCACAGCAATGTACTGGGGAGCTGTCAAGCATCCAAGGGGTTAATTATTTCTCAGAGTTATTTGGCTTCTCATTCTTACCAATTTGTCAGGTGTCCTTTACTTGTAATGTATTCCATATGGTGTTTTTGTGTAATGCTCAGCTGCTGGGATAAGATGAGTTATGAGCGTGGCAAACTACTTTGTTAAAAGCAGAGGTTCCCATGAGCTTCTGTTCTACAAATTTTTCACTTCCTAAGTGTCATTATCATGTAAACAATGTGATGGAGGTTTAAACAGAACTCTGTCACTTTAGGGGATAAGATGTAAAAAGAGCAACACTCCGATTTGCCACTGTATCTGTAATATATATGTACATTAGGTTTTCTTCTTGGCTACCTGAGCATGATGCAGTGATGCATTGAAGTATTCTGTGGGATGAGTGTGCTGTCCTTGAATGCTGCAACAAATAAATCATGTCCGACTCCATGGAAATTATGTTTAGTACTAAGAATCACTATGGAGAACTAATCCAATTGATTTTTAGCCATCATTAGGATGATTTTTTCCAGATTAAAAGAGAACTATACTCATAGATATGATCGATGTCAAACACACTCTAAATAGATGACTATATTAGAATATGTGGTTCAAATAACTCAGATGATGAGTATAATATGTAAAGTATCCCAAAAGCTCCACAGAAACTGGCATACTCAATGCAATCTTTTCAGTTAAAGGAACAGTAAACACTAATCCAACAAAAAATTGACCATGTGCATGCCTGGGAACTTTGATTTGTGGAATCCCCTCAAATTGGAGCTAAAAGGGCGCAGGGTTTCCCCGCGAGTGGGGGTGGGGCTTTCCGTGGAATTACACAAGTGGGTGGGAAGGAGGAAACGTGGGAGGAACAGCATGGGAAGGAGCAGAAGTGGGCAGAGTTTTAAAGAAATCTCCCCACATCCGGAGAATCAGCCTCTGTCCCGGAGACACAGTAATGAACTTTCAAAACCGGAGTCTGCTCGGCAAATCCAGAGATTTCCCAGGTATGGCTATGTATCCCTGACTACCACCGAACTAATCCAGTAGCTCAGGGGTTAATACTTACCCTGTTGCATGGCCAGTCCCATGCTGCACTTTCAAGACTAGGGGAAGCAGCCTCCACTTCTACCACTGATCAGCTACTCGCTAGGGTGCTGGGACTTATGTCTATAGCCCCCATAAAAACTGGACCCCAACTGAGGCGTCAGTCTCAGCTCCTGTTGGGCCAGTCATCGTTCAGATGGGGAAATGGAAACTGCTTCCTCCTAGTCTTGAAAATACAGAGTGGAAACGTCCATTAGACTGAATACATTTTAGCTTCTGAGATTCCAGATTAGTTTAGCAGTAATGGGGGACACATAGTCAGTATTTCAATCAGATTACAGTTTACTGTTCCTTTTAAACTTACAGTTGGTCCCTTCTGAATTAAAGCTTGAGCACGTTTGTACAGAAAAAAACTGAGTTCTGCGTCAGGCTTTGGAATGGGAGGGGCCTACAGTAAGGTTTTTTTGACAAGGTGGAGTTCAGTATGCCTCATTCTGTAGAGCTGTTGGGGTAGTTTATTTATTTCACTCATAAGCATTTGAATTATTTGAACTGTACATGCTATCATAATTATGGATTCAGAGCCTACATTATCTTAATTATAACTAAGGATATAGTTCCTGTGTTGTTCACTTGTTGGTTGTGCTGAATGATCCACAAGGTTCTGTTTAAATCAAAAATATTTATTACAGTTCTAAGCCATGGCTGCTTAACTGCTTTATTCTGTACTCTGCGCTGAGCCTCTTCCTGCTGGCACTTCCTGGGGCATGAGCTCACTTCCTGTTACCTGACCCTTATGCATATACATTACAGGCTCAGCACATCTTTCCTTTTCTAAACAAAAACAAACAACAACAAAAACATTCATAATTAAGAATAGAGCAATTGTTGCAAAAACAAGATGTCTACATTTTGTGACATGACAATCAACATAGGACACATAACTGAGTATAACACAAAATGCACTAGAACTGAGTTTAGTGTAAGTCTGCAGTTAACATTCTTCAGTGTGTTTTTGTGGCCTCCTGACAGCTCTGCCACTTGATGTATGTTGGTTCCCCTGTGAAGACTGTTGTAGAGTTCCTCCTGGATAAGGTGCTGGGGCAGGAATGTCCTCTGCATTTTCAGTATCCTCAAAAGATGACTCACCATCAGGTTAATTTAAGAGAAATGGATCATGATCAATTACATTCTGGTCATGCTGCATTTCAGGCCAATCCTTTTCTGAATCCTCAGCATTGCTTTACAAATCCATGTCCAGTGACTCTGATTGGTCCACAGTATGATTTGGTATCTTTAATAAATGTTTCCGATTACGTCTCAAAACCACTCCGTTCTTTGTCTGTACTTCAAAAGATCTGTCTGAGACTTTACACAGCACTACCCCATCAAACAGTAGCTGTATGGTTCGGTGGAATATATCGGGAGCTGAACACAGACCAAACGGAAGACGCTTGAAACAGTGCCTTCCATAGGGTGTATTGAAAGTACATATGCGCCTGCTTCCTTTCTCCAGAGATACCAGCCAAAATCCATTAGATGCATCGAGAACTGTAAACAGCTGGGCACCTGCCATCTCCCCTAGGATTTCATTTCGTGTTTGTATTTGGTAGTGCTACCTTTTAATACTGGCATTTAACTCTTTGGAGTCCAGACACAACCTTAGGGAACCATCCTTTTTGATACAGTAACCAAAGAATGAACCCATTCTGTTGGTTCATGTAACTGCTCTAGGACATCCAATTTTATCAAGGGCTGTAGCTCTTTTTTAAGTTTGTCTCGTAGGTCTACTGGTACTTTGCGAGGAGCATGAATCACTGGCATTTCTCCAGGCTTTAAGGCAATTTTATATTTAATGGGACGTTTTCCAAGTCCATTGAAAACATCCTTATACTTTTCAAGTAAGGTAGTGATGGTCTTGTGCTTCAGTTCTGTAATCTCAAAGAGCTTGGTGACCAGTCCCAGCTGTTGTATAGATTGTAATCCAATTAAAGGAACCTTTTCTCCAGGAACCACAACAAATGGGTGTTTTGTGACTGTGCAGTTATGCTTTAGGTTCAGTATACATTGACCCACAGTTGGAATGTCAAGACTATTATATGCTTTCAGTACTTTAGTTTGTTTCTGAAGTTTTGGTCTAGGTTGTAGGTTTTTCCATAGAGCCTCTGGAATAACATTGGGATCTGCTCCAGTATCTACTTTAAATGGTGTCAGTGCACCATGTGCTCCCACCTCTACAATCCACTCTTTCGCTGGCATAGGTACTTGTTTGACCATGTTCACAAAAAGATCATCATCACTAGAGCCAGAGGTATATGTTTTAACGGTATGTAGTTGTGTAGCTTGTTTACACTGTGAGGCAAAGTGATTATATTTTTTGCAGATCCTACAATTCTGTCCATATGCTGGACATTTTCGAAACTCATGATTTTTCCCACATTTCCCACATTACATGTGTCTGTGCTTTGCATCTTGTATATCCACTTTATTCTTCTGTCTCCTTTCTGACAGGTGTGGAATGGACTGGCCTCTTGAACATGCAGGTCTGTGTGTTCTTACATCACTAACCACTTCCTCACTATCTTGCTTACACAAGACACCTAATTGTTTTCTGGTCTACTCTGCAGACTGACAAATGGACACAGCCTTTTGCAGAGTCAAATCACAATCCCTTAGTAACCGCTCACGTGTTTTATTACTGTTGCAGCCTATCTCTGATTAAAGATTCTTGCAGAGGGCCATAGTTACAAGACCTGCTTTTTTTAATCTGAGGTCAGTGACAAACTCCTCCACTGTCTCATGTGGTAGCTGCTCCCTGGAGTTAAACACAAAACGTTCATATGTCTCATTTTTCTTTGGTGTACAATATGCAGCAAATCTTTCCATAACCATCTCATAGTTCTCACCATCAGTTTCAGATAATTGAAAACTGTTATGTATATCCAAAGTTGCACCAGCAACTGTTAAAAGCAATGCTACTTTCTGATCACTTGGCAAAGTACTTGTGTTTGTTGCTTTCATATACAGGCTAAATCTTTGCTTGAATGATCTCCACACTTCCTCCAGATTACCCACAAACCTGATTTCAGGAGGTGGCTTCAGACTATCTGTTCTCACTGGTAAGCTCTGTGAGGTTTGCTGGCCATGAGGTGTGAGACTCATTTCTGCTTCTTGTTGCAGATCCATGCTTCTTTATTTGCTTGTTGCTGTTACAACTGGAGAAACCCCACTTCTGGTACCATGTGTTGTTCGCCTGTTGGTTGTACTGAATGATCCACAAGGTTCTGTTTGAATCAAAATATTTATTACAATTCTAAGCCATGGCTGCTTAGCTGCTTTACTCTGTACTCTGCTCTGAGCCTCTTCCTGCTGGCACTTCCTGGGGCATAAGCTCACCTGTTATTTGACCCTTATGCATATACAGTACAGGCTCAGCACAGTTCCCTTTAAGATAAGTGTGGTTTTATTGTAAGGAGGTGATAATATCCCTTTAACATCCATATGATGAGAACAGCACTTAAGTCCTAATGAGTAACCCAGAATAATCACCCATATTACTTTTTCATTCATTGTGAGAGGTGAGTGAAACTTCAGAGATTCTGTTGGTGGATCGATTAGACAGATGTTGAGAAAATTGTTAATATCAAGCATGGAGCATTGAGCATAAGTACTTCGTTATTAAGAAATCCTTTTTCTTCTGAGCCTGGCGGCCAGGCATGCACGCAAATATCTTGGCTTCGAGACACCTGCACTTCTGCTCCGGCAGTCCCTTCCTGTTACCTTAAGGTACAAAGAAGGAGACCAGGAAGGACAGCGCAGACACGCACATAGCACTATTTCTAAGCTTATCGCTATATGTCTAATTATTGTGGGGGGGGGGGGGATTGACTTATGGTGATAGTTCCGCTTTAAATGGGGATTTTAGCTCCTTGAATGCTAGATAGGTCTCCAGCGCAGAGCTCTTTACCATTCATGAGTTTAAAAGTCCCATTTAAATCAGTAGGGATGTAATGCAGCTGGTTTGTCCCAGACATATTCCACTTTTATTCTGAACCTAAGAACCAAAAAAGGTTAACAGTGAAAATTATAGTGAAATAAAAATTGCAGCTCTGATCTCATCTTTCCTGAGATTCAGAACATCTGGGTTAAAAATGTGACCTTTTTTATGTATTATTCCCCTATTCCTAAAATAGCGCAGATTCCATAGCAGTGGAGTTATTTAATAGCATGGTGTCATCTCCCCAAAGTATATGATGGGGTTGATATCTCGGTGACAGCTGAAGTCCATTCACCTATTAATTCACTCCACACTAGACAGACTGTAGGTTCTTGCACCCTGGTGTTAAAAGCTGTTTTTCTAATGGCGCGAAGCTGCATTTCAGATAAATAGATCTTTTGTGTCACTGTCCAGGATAGATTTCATAATGTTCTTTTTTTTTTCTCCCCTTTGTGCTGGAAACAGAAATACGAATACAATTCCTTTCATGCTTTGTACTTAAGGTAAAAAAAAAAATCTATAGCAGCACTTTTAGAAATAAAGGACCATATACCCAAAGAAAAAAGTGAAATAATTCTGGGGTAAATAAGATACATTACAGGAGACATTTAATCCGCCAAATTATTTAAAGTGGAAATGTCACTTTGTAACAGATGATTTTCAAAGAGTTTTCAAAAGCACCTATATTTACGGTACCCATTTTTTTAATTTAAAACAGTTATTTATGAGTTGTGTAGCTTTGTCTTTTTTCAGTTTTTGCAGATTACTCAGCGCAGTCTGGCATGCCAGCCAGATACTAACATTTCACTCTGCTCTCCATCCCGACTGCCACTTCCCATCAGGCAGTACTAGCTCATGTGCATGAACTGACAAATAAATAAAATATAAATATCTCATAAATTCTTGTTTGAAATAAGAGTGGCTAACATAAATAAAGGTGATTTCTCTGTCCTCCAATACAGGTTACTGGTAACTTTGGGTAGGTGATCCACCCCTTTAAGTAGGCAGGAACAATTCTAGAAGTGAATGCAGGGGGTGGAGCCTACCTTCCCTCTTTGGTTGCAGCTAGCCAATCAACTCCAGTAAGATTTGTTCCTTGGTGAAGACACAGGCAAGAGAACAGTTCTGCTATAGTTTTAGCTATTTTTTTTTTATTTTTCTGTTATATATGGAATACCACCATTAGGTGGATTACCATAACTGACAATACCGTTACATGTGGCTAGCTCAGTATCCAGGTGCTTTTTGTGGACCTTAAGCCCTGGGGGGAAATCTTCAGTTCAAGTTCTTTCCTCAGGAGTTGCCCACTGAGGCTTCTTCTTAATACATGGTAATCTAAAGACAGAAGATCTGCAGGAAAGGTGAGCAACCCTTTGAGTGCTGCAGGTCCACATGTCCCACAGTGCCCCTCCGTACAGGGGTTTTCCTTTGGAGTTCCTATTGCACACTCCTGCACTCTTTGGGTTTATCTGTATGTCTGTTGGGTGCTTTGGAGCAAGTTTCTGTGGTAACTTAACCCTTTAGCTGCTGGTTTTGCATCTTTTGGGGGTTTATTGGCACTTTCACTACTGGGTTCAGTGTTTTTTTGGGTCTGCTAACATGTTCTAGTGCTGTTTCATGTAATTTTAATTCACAGTTTCAGCTTTGCAAAATGCTTGTAAAGGCGCTCTTTACCGCATATACACCGTTGCTCCATTCACTTCTATGGGACTGTACAGTTTGGGACTTATCTCTGCAACCGCTCAACGTAGCGACTTCAGAGATGGCTCATTTTAATTGTCTGCCCTTGCTCTGTGATCCGGTTAATGTTTTATGTGCGTTGGGGGCTAAGGGAACTTGGGGCACTGTTGGGGCACTTTTTCTGGGAAAACTACATTTCCCACGAGCGTTTGATTTGCGCGCTCGTTTCTGATTGGCTCCCCCTACGGCAGCCATTTTGTGCCCTTGACGGCTTGGAAATTGAATCTTCAATACTGAAGAAAGGTTTTTCTTCTGGTGTGGTGGCTACTATGCTCAGTGCCCGCAAACCTGTTTCTTCTAAGGCCCACCATCGTGTCTGGTCAACCTTTCTCTCTTGGTGTGCTGATAGGGACCTTTTCAGGATTTTGATCTGCCTACGGTCCTGGCTTCCTTGCAGGAATGTGTGGATAAGGGACTCAGTTTGAATTTCCTTAAGGTTCAGACTTCTGCTCTCTCTGTTTTCTTTCAGAGGCGCATTACTTCTTCCTGATGTCAAGGTTTTCTTCCAGGGCGTTGCTCATACTCGTCCTGTTTTCAAGTCTCCCGCTCCTCAGTGGGATCTTAACTTGGTTTTGGCCGTCCTTCAGCAGCCCCCCTTTGAGTCTTTGGCTGCTATTCCTCTACGCCTGCTGACGTGGAAAATGGCCTTTCTCCTGGTGATCATGTCTATTCGCCGTGTCGCGGAGTTGCATGCTCTGTCTTGTAGACCACCCCTTTTTGGTGTTTCACAAACACAAGGTGGTGCTTCGCACTTCTCAGGAGTTTCTCCTGAAGGTGGTCTCTTAAGTTCCACTTTAATCAGGAGATTGTGGTGTCTTCTTTCTGCCGTGACCCTATCTCTGACAAGGAGAGGGATATCCACTTGTTAGCTGTGGTCTCAAGTTTTATGTGCATCGCACTGAGTCTATTAGACAGTCTGGCGCGCTGTTTGGCATTCCTGATGGACCCAGGGCATGGAGACCTGCATCCAAAGTGACTATTGCGTCTTGGATCAAGTCCACTATTCGTAAGGCTTACGAGCTAAGGAAGAAGCCTGTTCCCTTTTGGGTCACGGCTCATTCTACTAGATCTATTGGGGCTTCTTAGGCTTACAAGAATCAGGCCTCCGCTGATCAGTTGTGGAAGGCTGCCACTTAGTTGCCTGTGCACACCTTTTTGAAGCACTACCATGTTGATGTGCTAGCATCGGCTGACGCCAGTTTTGGGAGGAAGATCCTGGAGGCAGTCTTGCCTGTCTAGAATCTTCTTTGATTCTTTGGTGCTTCCTTCACTTTTGATCCCTGTTGGCTCTAGTTCTGTGTGCTGTGTAACAGTTCCTGGGGTGTTGTTACCCCTTTTCAGTGTCCATTGACACGTCATTTGTTTTGTTGGGCTGTCTCTGATCTGATGGTTCATATCTGCTCGGCTGGCTTTGGGGGCCTTGCGCCTGGTCCTTGCCTTACTTCCCGCCTCTGGGAAACTCAATGGTTGGACATCCCAAAGTTACCAGTAACCTGTATTGGAAGACAGAGAAAAGAGGATTTTAGTCTTACCTGTTAAATCCTTTTCTCTTAGTCCATACAGGTTACTGGTCTCCCACCCTGTCAAGGGACCATGCTTGGCTCTCCTGTGGCAGACCGTGGGGGTCCTTCAGGGTCATGCTCACAGGAGTCTTCTTTCCCTTCTACTATTTAGTCAATAGTTAGTGTCTCAAAACTTAATGGAGCTGATTGGCTAGCTGCAGCCAAGGAGGGAAGGTAGGCTCCACCCCTGCATTCAATTCTAGAATTGTTCCTGCCTATTTAAAGGGGTGGATCGCCTACCCAAAGTTACCAGTAACCTATATGGAGTAAGAGAAAAGGATTTAACAGGTAAGACTAAAATCCACTTTTTAAAATAATATTTTACAAAGTAACAGCTTCATTTTAAATCAGAAGGGATACTTGGACTTCCCCATTACTATAGTTGGATTGTGCCATTTTCTACAAAGTGATGTTTCCAGTTCAAATAGGACTTTTAACCCCTCGATTGCTAGAGAGCTCTCTTACACATTGAGAAGCAGACCTCTCTAGCATTCTTGGGGTTAATGGTCCTAAAGGGGCTATAAAGGGTCATTATAGACCAATCTATAGAAAATGTGCTATGTGAGTTCACGGCCTATAGTTTAATATTGTTTTATAGTGTATATGTCCTGCCACTTTAAATCATAAGGTATTCCGAGAATTTTCCTTTTGTCCTTTATGGACACCTGGTTTTCTACAGAACTGATCCACTTGGCCCATCGACTGTTGTCTTATGGTGGCACTGTAATGTCCAGTTTATAAATATTATGGCAGGTTTATAAACACCTATACTGGTCAATATATTTATGAGAGTGGTGGGGAACATGAGGCCCTCCAGTTGTTGCCAAACTAAAATTCCCACCATTCTCCTCCAGCCAGCAGAATGGTGGGAGTTGTAGTCTGGCAACAGCTGGAGGGCCTCATGTTGCCCATCCATTACAATGCATAAATATGTCCCAGTGGAATGAGGCTGGGGTGTCAGACAGTGCATGTGGGTTTCTGTGGCTACCAGATGACAGTGATGATGTCATCCGTGGCCATCAGCCAAGATGTAGAGGAGTAGGAAACTACTGCAACACAAGTAACTCCATCTCTGGTCAAAGTCTTGCTTCACTCCTGGAATGCTGGCGAGGTCACCAAAGCATTTACTTTCCAATGCATTGGTAATCTGTATAGCATTCAAGGTGTTAAGTGTTGGCATAGAGGTGCCAGCTCTAATGTACAACTAGATTTAATCTAGGGGCATTTGCCTATCCTCACCCCCCCCCCCGTTACTACACCAGTGAGACTGTCCATGCAGAACTGAGTGATCTGTATGTGGTAGAAAGGGGTACCCAGACTTTACTGACGTGGGATCTATTTCTTTTTATAGTTATCCTAATGTGGTCCACTATCTAAACAGAATGCGTCAGTGGTCCGCTGCCTTGCAGAGGTGGATTTTCTGCATTGTTTCACTCTCTTTTTTACATTATATTTTTGTTTCATTGTTACCCTTTCTCTGCTATCAATTTATAATTATTATTTATTTTTATAAGGGGCTAGGATTTAGTGCTTACTGCAGTTCTTCAAATGTTTCAGTCAGCTCACAGGTCACTGATAATAAATAAATGTACACAGACTGTCACCCACCACAGCCTTGTTCCCCTGCCAGCCATTACTAACATTTGTTCCACAAAATCCCTTTTACTTCTTCCAGGAAGCGAGGGGATCCATGGAACACAGTTTGAAGAACACTTGCGTACCCCTTTTTCGCAGAATTTCCAAACATTTTTTTTTCCAAGGGTCCTGAGTCGTCTCCACTTAAACGTTCCCATCTCAGGCCCCTGTAATATCCATTGTTAGTCAGGGAGAGCCAGCTTCTAGGAGGGATGCTATGCCAGGAAACCTCCATTCTATGAAATCCAAACATCCCATTTCATTTTACATGTGCATAGGAACATCTTACATGTGCATAGGAACACCAGTTAATCCTTTGGATGTTTGAGACATCTCCAACACATTGTGAACCAATGTGTTGCAGATGTCACTGGCATCCAAGGGATTTAAAAAGATGAGCTATATCTGCAGATATTTTGACTATTAAGGCCATACCTGAGGACTTCCAAAATGAGCTGACCTTGCGATCTTTGAAATATTAACCCTTAAGATTCCCCATAACGTAGATTCTAGACAGTACTTCTCTCTGTGCACTAACCAAGAGGTTATCCTACCAGTCCCCAAGGAAATATTTACAGGCTGCAATTTAGTGATATCTCTGCTTAGACCCACACAAGACAAGCGGGACAGCTCCCTCTGCTTTCCTTGTACAAATGGAACAAAATTAGAGATTTAAGAAGCAGTTATATGTTGCAGATCAGATAGTAGGTCACTCTGGACTCCCTCACCCTGAGACCCTGAGATTTGGGTCAAAACCCTAAGAGATCCCAGTTATGATTAAGGACCTAAAATTACTATAGGTCCATGGGTAATTCTGTGGACAGTACGTAACACTCTGGATGAATGCTAAATCAGTTCTGGGTACTTATAGGGAAAGTATAACATTGTGACAGGTGTACATTAAAGCAGTTATTATGTCCCTTGGTACATTGAAACAATAGGGCAGCATTCTGCAATAAGAAGCTTCACCAGGTAGTCAGGGCACCAGCTGGGCAGACTGCACTTGAGACAAGGGTCCATGTCTCTGTTACTCTTGCACCACTGATGCAGTTTCAGTATTGGTTATGCTTTGTGTTGCATTTCATACCTCTTCCTCACCTGTATTTGATTTGCCTCCTGGTTACCATTATTACAAATAGAATTCGTGGAGGAAGCTGATGTCTGAGACAAAATGCACAAGTGCACACTGCAGGCGTCATTTATCACCCTGTGCACCATCAGCTTCCAGTTGCAAATGATGAGAAATTCTACAACAAACCAAATGCATCTTAGGAGGAATGGGATAAAAATTCAAGATTATTTAAAATGGGCTTTTAACACCTTTTGGAGATCTCTGTAGCATTTAACTTAGTGGGAATCTGGGGAATTTTTATTTCCTGCATGAACAAATATAAGAATTCAGCAGCTTTTACTTGACCACTCAAAAAGACTTGACTGAATTATTCCATGTTGGATATTTCCATTATGTGGTAATTAAAGGCAAGGTATAAACAGGACCAGTTGAAACTGTGGGTTCAGTGACAGAGTCTCTCTCAATGCTCCAGCTAGACCAACTAGAAAAGGAATGTCACTCAGTACCTACAGTAAGCGCAATCAGTCTAGAAGTAAAAATTAAAATCTTTATTAGATGAAGGTAAATGTACCTGTTTAAAATATTGTTACAATCATGACTGAATCAGGGATCATGAGTAAGCGCTCTTAACGCGAAATGCGTGGGTCGACCTGGGTTGCACTTTTGTACGTCTTCTGTTTGTACCCATAGCTTTTATATCTTTCCTTTCACTGTCATGACTGTAAAAATATTTTAAATAGGTATGTTTACCTTTATATAATAAAGATTTTCGTTTTTATTTCTGTCTCGATTGTGTGTACTATAGGTAGTGCGTGACATTCCTTTTCTAGTTGAATTATTATTTCCCTCAGTAGTGCACTTGCTTTACTCTAGAACTACTCTTTTGCTTTCTGCATAGTCCCTATATAATCTCTCCAGTAGGGGAAGCCTTTGTACATAAGGGGTCATATTCTAGTTCCTGTGATAAAGCAATGACTGATTTTATCTCCTAATTTCCCTAAAGGCCTCTCTTTACTACAAACTGCTGAATGTAGAATACATGACTCTACATATTTAAACATGCTTCTAATTCTTCAGTAGGATGGGCAAGCTATGGACAGAGACAACGTGATCCCACGGGCAGTTTTCAACACCATAAATTTTGCTTTCTGCATGTAATGTACTCATCCATAAGCTTAACCGCTTGGAGGCTAGAGATTTCTCTGCAATGTACTGGAGACGTGTCTAGCATCCAAAGTGGTAAAGATTCTCACTAGAAAAAAAATGTAATTGTTCACATGTTGATAACAGCCCAGATTACACCACAAAACCCATGGACAAATATGAGAATGATAAAATGTAAATATTTAACCTTTTGAGTGCCAGAATGGTGCACAACTCATTGCACAGCAATGCGCTACATACCCCTCTGGTGTTCAAAGGGTTAAGGACCAGAGGGGAGTACAATGCCTGTGCTAAAGGCAGTTTACCTGTTGGTACATAGATGCTATAGGTTAAAGGATAATAATGTTTCACAGTAAAAGCAGCTCCAATTAATCTTCATAGTATTTGGGCCATGGAGTGTGTTATTTCAATACTGTCAGAGTTGTATTTCAAGTGTAATTGAATGATAAAGTAACCCCCTCCCACCCCTTTTACTGATGTAACACTGCTCGCCTCAGAGCAGCAAGACTGTCCGGATGGATCACAGAGAGGGACAATCTTCAGTGAGAATAAGGAAAAACCTGTCAAGGGGGGCAGGGTTTTCCTTATGATCACAGTAAGAAGATTGTCCCTTGCTGTGACCTGTCTGTCGTCAGGGCCAGATTCCACATCTAAGGGGAGGCGACTTACACTAGGTAAAATCGGTGGGAGGGGGATACTTTATCATTCAATTACTCTTGAACTACAACTCTGACAGCATTGAAATAACACTCTCTATGGCTCTAGTACTATGACGATTGATTGGAAATGCATTTTTTGTGAAACATTACTATCCCTTTAAATGTGCTTTATTCATTAGGCCTAATGTAAAAAGGCAAAGTGAAGAACCATCGGGGCAGGCAAAACTATCCATTCATATAAATTGGGCTTTTAATCTGTTGAATGCTAGAGATATTTCCAGCGCATTGAGAAGTCTGGAGACCTTTCTAGCATTCAGTGGGTTAACAGGCCCATTTAAATAATTGAGATTGATGAGATTTTTGATAATTTTTATTTGTTCTTTATTGGTTTGTTTTAGAATGACTAACTTTTCTTTGTAAATAAGGCCCCTGGGTTTTCAATTTAATATTGATGTTTCAGGGAAGATTTAGGGATCAAATAAGTAATAAAAGAATGACTTGGAAACCTCCCAAGTGTCCCTCTTTAGGATGGACAGTCCCTCTTTGAAACCCAAATCCCTCTGTCCCTTTTTCCCGCCCTAGTATCCCTCTTTTTAGGAGATCAGACTGTGTGGTGTGTATATAAGTATATCAAATTCTCCACAGCAATAAAAGTCACGTTAATGTTTATACATTAGTCTGTGTAAATAAAATACTGTGGTCTTATGATAAATAATTTATTCACAAACATAAATAGGTATTAATAGGTCATGATGTAACCTAAAAATGATCTGAAATGCACTGCACACCAGCCACTACCCTGCAAAACACACCCTAAACACAAGTGTCCCTCTTTGGCCGTTTGAAATGTTGGGAGGTATGGACTTGCAATTGAATCCAGCCCTATAATTCGGAATTTTTGAGATAAAATCCAGTGCTAATGATTTACTAGTAATAGAATACAGCCCGTTCTGTATAAAAGCGCCACCTGCTGGAGGAAATTGCTACTGCTATTGGTATTTACTACTGAAGCTGTACCCAAAGGCATGTAGCACAGCAAGCCAAGTTGGGGGGTATGGACCTTAATCTGCCACACCGGTCTAGAGAGGGTTGGCAGACAATGACCCTGCCGGGGACTAGAATCTGCAACCTTGAGATATGAACAGATTCCACAGCTGGTGTATATATATATATATATATATATATATATATATATATTTATATCACATAAAGTATAAAAAAGGGCAGCACCCGTGGGTCTTAAAGTAAATCAAATAGATAATTGCATAATTTCTGTCCTCTCAGGGACCTTTCTCAAGACTTCTTCCTCCCTTAACACCCTCCTTCCCATTCGCCACCTACACAACTTCAGCCTCCAACACAATGCACACCTATCTCTCTTCGACTCACATCCCCCCTCCCCTCCTGTTTGACTCACATTCACCTCCCCTCCTGTTTGACTCACATTCACCTCCCCCTCCTGTTCAACTCACATTCACCTCCCCCTCCTGTTTGACTCACATTCACCTCCCCTCCTGTTCGACTCACATTCACCTCCCCTCCTGTTTGACTCACATTCCCCTCCCCCCCATTTGACTCACATTCCCCTCCCCCTCCTGTTTGACTCACATTCACCTCCCCTCCTGTTTGACTCACATTCACCTCCCCTCCTGTTCAACTCACATTCACCTCCCCTCCTGTTTGACTCACATTCCCCTCCCCCTCCTGTTTGACTCACATTCACCTCCCCCTCCTGTTCGACTCACATTCACCTCCCCTCCTGTTCGACTCACATTCACCTCCCCTCCTGTTTGACTCACATTCCCTTCCTGTTTGACTCACATTCCCCTCCCCCCCTGTTTGACTCACATTCCCCTCCCCCCCTGTTTGACTCACATTCACCTCCCCCTCCTGTTTGACTCACATTCCCCTCCCCTCCTTTTTGACTCACATTCACCTCCCCTCCTGTTTGACTCACATTCACCTCCCCCTCCTGTTTGACTCACATTCACCTCCCCTCCTGTTTGACTCACATTCACCTCCCCTCCTGTTCGACTCACATTCACCTCCCCCTCCTGTTCGACTCACATTCACCTCCCCCTCCTATTCGACTCACATTCACCTCCCTCCTGTTCGACTCACATTCACCTCCCTCCTGTTCGACTCACATTCACCTCCCCCTCCTGTTCGACTCACATTCACTTCCCTCCTGTTCGACTCACATTCACCTCCCCCTCCTGTTTGACTCACATTCACCTCCCCTCCTGTTTGACTCACATTCACCTCCCACCCTGATTGACTCACTTTCATCCCCGTTCGAATCACATCCTCTCCCCCCCATTCAACTCACATTCCCCTCCCCCCGTTTGACTCACATTAATGTCCCCATTCAACTCACATTCACCTCCCCCCCGTTTGACTCACATTAATGTCCCCATTCAACTCACATTCACCTCCCCCCCGTTTGACTCACATTAATGTTCCCATTCAACTCACATTCACCTCCCCCTGTTCGACTCACATTCTCCACTGTCCCGTTCAACTCACATTCCCATCCCCCGTTTGAATTACATTCACCTCCCCCCCGTTTAAATCACATGCATCACATCCTTACTATTCACAGACTTCTGTCTATTACTCTACCTACCCCCATTATATCTAGGGTTTGTCCATACTGACCTTTCCTTTATCACAAAGTTGCATACAGCTCAGTGATGAAATCAAGACTATTTGATTTGTATTTCTTTCTATATCTATGTATGTATGTGTGTGTATGTGGCTGTGTGTATGTGTAAATGTGTTACGGGCAACGCCGCATCCTTTATATATATATTTTTTATTTATGTATTTATTTATTTATTTTACTCTATGGTGCTGTTAGTTTGCCCCAGAATTACTCCACCAGTGTTTTGAACATAGGACTCAGTGCTTGATTTACATTGCTTTTTCAGTATAGAAAGTTTTATTTTTCAGCAGCATGTGTCCTGACTTAAAAATGGATGAACCATTACTTTTAAATGGTTAGGAACCACTGTAATTCTTTACATTAGGTAGTTGATGCTGCTGTTGTTCATAAATTATACGTAAAGTTTTTAATTTTTTTTTTTAGAAAGACAAATAAATGCTAAACGGTTTTCTATGTGATTGATAAAAGTAATAATTCTTGTAAATTGAATGGAAATGTGCAGGGAGAAGGGGGAATCTTGAATAAAACATACAAAAAAATGAAATGTGAAGTGATGTGAATGAAGAGAAAAGGCAAGCAGCCGTGCAGATAGCATAAACATCCAATTTTAAATAGTTCACTATAATTATGTGTTTGTTTTTAAACAAATGTTTATGGTAGACTTGTCTGTCAGATCCATAGAGTTGGAGATGTCTTTAGTATCTGTGGGATTAATAGGTAATAGTTCTAGAAAGGTAGTTTGTGCAGTGCTTGGTTCTCTGACTATACACTATGTGGCCAAAAGTTTGTGAACTCCCCTTCCAAATAGTAATTTTAACTTTTTGAACTACACCTGTTGTAGACAGGTGTATACAATCAAGAACTCAGCAATGCAATCTCCATTGACAAACGATGGCAGTACAATGGTGCATGCTGCAGAGCTTAGTGACTTACAGCGTGGCACCATAATAGGATGCCACCATTCCAACAAGTCAAATCGGCAATTTTATGCCCTGCTAGAGTTGTCCTGGTGAACTGGAAACATCTAGAAGTAACAACAGCTCAGCAGTGAAGTGGTAATCCACACAAGCATACAGAATGGGACTGAGTGCTGGAGCTTGTAGAGAGAAAAAATTGCCCTCAGTTGCAACACTCACTTTCGAGTTCCAAACTGCCTCTGGAAGCAAGGTCAGCGCAAGAACTGTTTGTCAGAAGCTTCATGAAATGCCAAGTGCCGGGTGCAGTGGTGTAAAGCTCACAGCCATTGAACTCTGGAGTAGTAGAAACGAGTTCTCTGGAGTAAAGAATCAAACTTCACCATCTGGCATTCTAATGGATCACTCTGTTTTTGGTAGATGCCAGGAGAACATGAGCTGCCTGACTGCATAGTGCCCACAGTAAAGTTTGGTGGAGGAGGAATAATGGTCTGGACCTGTTTTTCATCATTATTGCTAAACTCCTTGAAGGGACATCTTAACACTTCAGAATACAGTTGCATTCTAGATGATTGTGCTCTTCCAACTTGACAATGCCCTAGTGCACAAAATGATGTCCATACAGAAATAGTTTTTCGAGATTGGTGTTGACTAGCCTGCACGGAGCCCTGACCTCAACCCCTCCTTTGGGATGAATTGGAACACTGACCGAGAGCCGTGGCTAATCAACCAGCATCAATGCCTGACCTCTCTAATGATCGTGCGGCTGAATGGAAGCAAATCCCCGCAGCAATGTTCCAACATCTAGTGGAAAGTTTTTCCTGATGTGTAGATAGCAGCAAACATGGGCCATCTCCATATTAATGACTATGATTCTGGGATGAAGTGTTCGACTAGCACATGTCCAATACTTTTTTGCCATGGAGTGTATTTTTTTTCACCCAGAAGTGGTGGAAGACACTTACTGCAACCTAGGGAAACTGATAATGCCCTCAGTGCAACAGAGTCATCTTTAGAATTCTTAAAAGGCCCAGTAAAATAACTGGGATTTTTTTTCTCTCTCTGGTGCAATTTGTTTACTCCGGAACTGTTCCAGTTCTTCTTAACCCTTTGATTGCCAGAGCAGTATACAGCACATTCAAAGAGTTAAGGCCCCTTTCACAAGGACAAAAAAAAATATCTCCCCCCCCACCTCCAAAAAAGAAAACCGCACAACTTGTGAATCATTGTGTCCTGTGGAGCAGTTCACTTAGGCAACATGCACTGTGCTTGTTGGAGATACATTCTTCAACTTTCTTCCAGCAGTCAGATAGTGCAGCTACAGATTTGTGTTTCCAGGGGATCACATTGAAATTGCACAACTGTTGCAGATATCTGTGTTTTCTCTGTGATTTTAGTTTCAATTCTAAGAGAACAGGATGCTGGGAAAACCTTTCCACACTGTAGCACTAAACCACACCAACATCTGTAGTTGGAACAAAAAGAGTTGTGCTACAAGAGTCACCCATTTGAGAGAGTGTAATTCATCAATAACAGCAGTACAATAGCATTGAGCTTTACATTATTCACTCCCTTCCCACTGGGCTTTATGCACAGAATACACCTGGAATAATTCTGGGGCAAAGCATCATTCCACAGCTACCCGTTGATTTAAATGAGGATTCTAAACCCTTGAATGCTAGCGAGGTCTCAATATAAATCACTGGGAATGTTTATTTGTCCCGTATGGTATGGATGGTTTGCTCCAGAATTGCTTCAGTTTTCTTTAGGGCATATGGCCTTTCAGTTTTATATTCTCAGACTGGGAGTGTTTAACCCTTTAATTGAGTTAGCATGAACTGGAGATATCTAGCACTGATATAGTTAGCACTGATCTTTATATGTTATCCCGCTGCCATTCCCATCATCCTCCAGCAGCTGTTGATTGCTAAAGGATGATGGGAGTCGTCGCCCAGTAACAACTAACAGATCGCTTGTTTCCCGCCTCTGATGTAACCCCACCCCCGTTTCATTGTATATTCTTGAATGTTTAACCCTCTGAATCTCAATGAGATAGCCCACATATTGCATTACAATGTGTTGGATACCTCTTTGGCACTCAACGTGTTAACACAGTGATGGGCCCTCCAGCTGCTGCCAGACTGCTCATTCTGGCAGGGAATGATGAAAGATGTTGTGTGGTAGTTGCTGAAGGGCCAAACGTTGCCCAGCCTTGATTAACCCCCTGTTTAACACATAATGTGTAAATGTCCCTACATCTTACTCATTGTGGTGAAGGACACAGCCTTGGTGCCTCCGCTGCACATTCGGTTATTGTTGTCTTTCCATTGTCAGATTGTCTTCATTCTTTGTTGAAGCCGTAATTCTCACTTCCTTTTTGTGTTCAGTGTTTTCTGCATTTATTTCCCTGTAATTTAAAGCCAGAGCAGCCAGATGTTCAGTTTATCCCTTTGAGTGCCATAGGGGTGCGCAATGCGTTGCACACCCCTCTGGCACTCAAAAGGTTAAAGGAAATTACGATGAAAACGTTTTAACATAATAATGTTGGATGAAACTACTGTTATGGGTTTTGTTGTCGTTTCACAATAGTTTCTTTTGATTTGGCAGCAGCATGGTGGCAGCAAGGGCAGCACGGTGGCTTAGTGGTTAGCACTGTTGCCTTGCAGCGCTGGGGTCCTGGGTTCAAATCCCACCAAGGACAACATCTGCAATGAGTTTGTATGTTCTCACTGTGTTTGCGTGGGTGTCCTCCGGGTACTCCAGTTTCCTCCCACACTCCAAAAAACACACTGATAGGTGAATTTAGATTGTGAGCCCTAATGGGGACAGGAACCAATATGAGTGTAAAGCGCTGCGTAATCTGTGTGTGCTATATAAAAATAAATAATAATAATTTGAAAACAAAACTGGACATAGGTGCAGAGAAAGGTGGAAGAATTCTGGGTAAACTGACTACACCATAGGGAACAAATAAACATTCCCACTGATTAATATGGGATTAACAAAACAACAGCAAGAAGAGGCCCAAACCGCAATATAAATCTTATAAGATAAGATGTGAATATGAGAAGCAATATGAATTCAAATGAATATAAAGGATACCGGTAAATACTCACGTTGATAAGACTACCGGCTAATATAATGTAAAGGCGATATAATGCATGCAGAGTGAATAAGACCTCGGTGCTCAGAGAAACTTTCTGACTCCTATGAAAATGAAGAAGGATCTGCATTTTGAGAAAGTTTACAATTTATATAAAAACAATTATAAAGTGCCTAACGCTCAACACATTTCTCATAACCTTGGTTTGAAACGCTTTGCGCGTTAGACACTTTCTAATAAACATTGTAACAGCAATCACTAAGACTGTTAGCCAGTTATTAACATAAACTATATGTTTGGACTGTAGTAACATTTTCCAATTTTGGGAATAGGATCTACTAATACAGAGTTGGAACAGTCAACTCTAAACCGGGTAAACTTTCAGAGGACATTTTCCTATTATAGTCACTGCCTTCCCCACATCCTGAATATTTGCAGTTTCCCATTTTGTCAGCTCCTTGATCTGAAATCCATCAGCTACTTGGTTTCAGTGTAGTCTGACCATATTTCCTTGAGACAAAAACGGGACAGGGTATGGACAGTGGGACTCCGTCACTCTGAGTCCAATCGTAGTAAGCTGCTAGCAGCAAGAAAGTGTTTGCTCCATCTCTTACTAGCGGTTTTATCTTTTCTCTGGACAAAAATCCTGCCCCTGAAGTAAATCCAAACTTCCTCTCTTCGTCACTCACACTAGTGGTTTTACTGTGTTTACTGTACGAATTGATTACCATATAGACTTATGACTCGTCATCATATCACTGTCTAAGAGATTCTATGGTAATTATGTATACCATATAAGTTATATTAAAAACGGGACAAAATTGACATTTGTATTAAAAAGACAGAGCGGTCTGGAAATATGAAAAAATACGATACTGTCCCTTTTAAAATGGTACACATGGTCAGCCTATTTCAGTGAAAAAATAAAATTCCTCCCTTGGAATACATGACTCATGGAAAAAATAATTGATAGATAAATATAGATTGTTGTAAACAATGTGTGTGGAAATTGGTCTTGTTCTTGGCGGAATGTATAGACTTCCTGTACTGCTGTATAGGTAATTGTACTGAACTGCATTGCTGCACTTTATTAAGATGGCAAATCCTCTTCCTGCCCAAGAACACTCTATATGCCACTTTCCAGCTTACTTGGAAGGCACAATTAACCCTTTGATTGCCGTAATGGTGCGCAACGCATTCTCCCCTTCTCCTGGCGTCAGCTCTATGCTGACAGCAGGAGATCCCAGTCTGGGGATCAGCCTGCGACTCTGCAGCAGAGCCGAAATTGTGTTATTGCAAAATAATTACTTCATTGGAAAGGTTTACAAAGTGTGCCTGGTTTGCAAGCGCACTTTGCAGACCTTTCCAATGAAGTAATTATTATGAAATAACGCGATTTCTGCTCTGCTGCAGAGCCTCCTCGTGTCGGCCGACACAAATCTCCTGCTGTCAGCTTAACATCAGGAAAAGGGTGGGGGGGACTTTCAACGCCTATATCTCTCAAACCATAGCAGTTTGAGAGATAGAGTTTGCGCCATTAAGCTTATTTTTTTGCCCTCTACAAAACTATAACAAGTTTTTATGGGACATTACTAACACTTTAACCATTCTAATGTCAGTGCATTCTTCACTATGCTTTGAACGGCTATCTGGTACTCCAAGGGTTCATGTTCAGATATTAACCCTTAATCTTTTGTTGCAAAACAATTCCTGTAGCATTTGTGTAATAACTGGATAATAAAGTGTATAAGTAAGACAATGTAATATATAATTGATGAGAATTGATACCGTGTTAGCCGTTGAAATACAGGAGGCAAAAATTTAGTATGCATCTTGTCTGTGCACCTGCACTGTCAGTCCCGGTCCATTAAAAAGCATTGCACTGGCCCGAAAGGCACCGGAATGGACTGATGGCACAGGTGGACAGACTGCACTAACCTGGCCGTCAGTCTCAGACAATTAAGGATTTCTATAGTATCTTGTCGTTGTGAGAGGTAAGATAACTATTATTAAGCTAGTCGCCATCTGCCTAATTATTGCAGGGCGACTTTACTTCTGGTGGTAGTTCCTCTTTACCTTTTAAAGACCAATGATGTGCCAGGACCGTCACGGCTGTCCAGCACTTAAAGACCAGTGATAGTCCTGGCACGTCGTGGATTTCAGGGCTCTCCTGAATCCATTTCTTTAAAAAAAAAAAAAAAAATGCCCCGTGGACCTTATCTGACGGCCAGTCCTTAAGGGGTTAAACAATACTGACTGGAATGCCAACCAGATATCAACATTCCACGCTGCTCTCCATCCCAACTGCCACCCCCTGTCAGCAGTATTATATAATTTGAATAAACTAACAAATAAAGTGAAATATATAACAAACTGTTTCTTGAAATAAAAAAAAGATTAAAGAGGAACATTCACCTCTTAAAAAGTTTTTACCATATATTTAGTTATTAAAGTAGTATTAGGAAACGTGGGTTTTTTTTCATGTACTTTTAAAGATATTTAATCTTCAATCTGTGCACTTTGCACACTGAATCTTTGGCACAGCTCTTCATGACTTCCCAGTGCTACTTAATTCTCCCCCCACCTACCTCCCAGCTGCCCCAGGAAGTGCGTTCACGCTTCTCTTCGGTGTGGTGTGATTCGCTTCTATCGTTACATCAAGCTCCAGTTATCATTATACTGAGCTTGCAACCTCAGTATAATGCGAACCGTAGTGTGATATAACAAGAAGAGATTCACACTACACCGAACGGAAATGTGAATGCACTCCCTGAGGCAGCTGGGAGGGAGGTGGGAAGAGAATTAAGTAGCCCTGGGAAGTCATGAAGAGCTGTGATTTCAGTGTGCGAAGTGCACAGACTATAAATATGTGAATTAAATAAAAAAACACGTTTCCTAATACTACTTTTTAAAGGGGATCTCTCACATACATATATGTAATGCTCATTAGTTAGAGCATTTATCAAAAAGACTGAAAATATTGTTCATAGTTTTAAAAAAAACAGTTACATGAGCAAAAATTAAAGTATAAAAAGTGTCCGGCAGCCTACTTCCGGCTTGCCGAACCTTGCCGACCAGAGGCAGCTCCCATCCCACTACCCATCATCCTCCCATGACGGAGGCTGTCTGTCACTAGGCTGGAGAGATCTCATTGGCTAGATATCGATCTATGAGGTGAATGTTCCCCTTTAACAAAAATGTGAGTGATTTTGGAAGCTCTTACTAAATTATCTATTTGTTACAAAGCGACTGTTTTCTCTGAATGAAGATTGGACTTTGTTATAATGTTGATAATTTTGCATAGTTTGTCTTTCATGCGAGACGTATTATAGCTGAGCCATAAAAAAAGAAAAAGTGTCACAATGCTATGGAGGAACATAAATAAAGATTATCTTTCAAGGTATATTGGTTCATTGACAAGTTTTGTCTCAACAATTGCTGTTCCCTGTTAGGTGCCAGTAAGCGTGACTGAAAGGCTGACAATATATTCAGAAAATGTTGATGGAAAAATGTGTTTTCTGCTCATGTGGTAGCAGAGAAATTATTGTGGTGTAACTTTCACTATTGACTGAGGCCACCAATGAATCCTGAATCAGAATATGTGTTGGAGACATCTTCAGCATTCAACAGCTTAAAGGGATTGTAATATTTCACAATAAAAGCAGCTCCAATTAATCTAGTATTTGGGGAAAGGAGGTGTTATTTCGAGTTGTAGTTCAAGAGTAATTGAAGGATAAAATATCCCGCTCCCACCCCTTTTACTGATGTAAGACTGCTCGCCTCAGAGCAGCAAGACTGCCCGGATGGATCACAGAGAGGGGCAATCTTCAGTGAGCATAAGGAAAAACCTGTCAAGGGAAGCAGGGTTTTCCTTATGTTCACTGTAAGAAGATTGTCCCTTGCTGTGACCTGTCCGGTCAAGAGACCAGATTCCACATCTGAGGGGATGTGGCTTGGTAAAAGGGTCGGAGGGGCATACTTTATCATTCAATTACTCTTGAACTATAACTCTGACAGAATTGAAATAACACTCTCTATGGCCCAAATACTATGAAGATTAATCAGAGCTGCTTTTTTTGTGATACATTACTATCCTTTTAAAGAAGAAGTGGCACCACTAACCCCCAACTAAATATATTATGGCCAAAAAATCTTAATGCCTCCCAATAAATATAATATAATATGGAGCTATGCCCGTATGTTCTGAGGAAATATATTATTTCATCCCATGCAGTACTTTAGTAGTTTTCTATCCAGTACCAGTTTCATTCACTTTTAGTTTTTAAAGTGGAACTTTCACCTAAGCACAAGTTTGCTTTAATCTATTTATTATACTGATTGTAACTGTGCTGGGTTTTGTTTTTAATAAAAAGCGATAGAAATGAAGTTTTCCATCTTGACGTCTTCTCCTTCTGATCGGCACAATTGTGCTGATGAGAATACAGGAGAGATCCTCCTCCCCGCTGGTCTGTCAGTAAGCTGGAGAACTCTCACTGGCAGAGATTGATATCTAGCCAATGAGAGAACTCCAGCTTACTGACAGACCAGAGGGGAGTAGGATCTCTTGTATTCTCATCGGCAAGATGGTGCCGATCAGAATGAGGAGAAGAGGGCAAAAGTTAACCCTCAAACTTAATTTCTATTGCGTTTTTTTTTGTTTTGTTTTTTTTAAAGCAAAACCCAGCACAGTTAGAATTGGTATAATAAGTGGATTAAAGCAAACTTGTGCTTAGGTGAAAATTCTGCTTTAAGTGTATGTTGTGTTGTTATTCACCTGTGTGTGAGATTTTCCACCTACTTCACCTATGAGTAAGGACCCTTGAGGTCCAAAACGCGTAAGGGGATCACTGTTAGGGTTGCCACCTTTTCCTCAAAAAAAATACCGGCCATAGTTGTTGGTCAGTGAGGGTGGAGCCACAAAAGGGAGGAGCCGCAAAGGGGAGGAACCAATCATCTGTTTATTAGCTATCTCAGTTATATTAGTAGTAGTTGTCAGTCACAAGCAACACGCACCAGCCAGCCAATGAGGGTCCATTGTTGTCCAGATACTCTCCTCTCATTGTCTGGTGATGGTGCGAGTTTTGAGTGTCACTCTGGAGACTTTGAGCGAGTCACCTGAGCAGCTGGCAGATAGGGCTGAGTGGTAGAGACTGTGTGGACATGTTGCTTTTCAATTGCCGTTATAGTAGTTATACTGGCACCGGCTCAAAGATGTTAATTACCGTCTGTGCTGGTAAAATACCTGCCGGGGTGGCAACCCTAATCACGGTGGGGTGACTTTGTGTTTGTCTGAGTGTCCGGATGTTTTTATTCAACAAATAAAGTTTCTGTACTTTCATATTTCAACGTTATAGGCAAGTGCGGACTTCTTTTGCTATTTGTCTATACACATTGGAGCAGTTGGTGCAAAGCCCAGAATTGCTCTACATTTGCTTAGTGCATCAGCCTCACTGTGCAGAGCAGCTGATCCTGCAGGTCAGGGCATGATTACTAACTGTAACCTACGAAGAACCACAGCAAAGCAACATGCTGTATACCTCTCTGGTACTTGGAGTGGTACACATCTTTGCATTGTTCCTAGTGTCAGTAATCAGTAGAATGTTTGAGTTTCTTGTAAGTATGAAGATATTTAGATCCAAATGAAAGTGTTTACATGGGCAGGAGACAGAAAATACCTAAATGGGTACAGCTAATCCTTGTTTATGAGAAGGTCAGACTTACCTGTTTATGTTCTATTTCTGCTTGGTTAAAAAATCATAACAAACAAACATGTGTGAACCTTTTAATAACCATTTGAGTGCCAGAGGGGTACGCAACGCATTGCTCTGCAATGCGTTGCGTACCCCTCTGGTACTCAAAGGGTTAATCCTATTGGTCCTGTACTGTTATAGTTGCTGTCATACATGGGAACTCTTTGGATTTGGCCCAGAGACTCCAGTTTGCAGAATGAATTAACAGGTTTCTGGGGACAGAGAATGATTCTTCAGCTCTGTGAGTTCAGTGGTAGCCCCACCCACTCCCACACTGTTACACCTACTTTCCAACCCCTTTAAGTGCAAACTCCACCTCCATCTCTGTGTCTCCCCAATTAAGCCCCTCCCATATTATGACACAAAGAGCGTCATTTGGACACTCCCACCCCCAGCCCTGAGTGTTTCTCCAGGGTCCATGGATGAGAAAGTTCATAGGTATGATTACTGTATACTTATACACGTTTTCAATGAGTGTCACACGTGATATTCAATGGGATTTTCATACGTGGGAACAAGCAAAAAACACCACAGGTGATTAATTATTATCTTTATTTATTTATTGAATTTATTATTATTCATTATTTATATAGCTCCAATTTATTCCGCAGCGCTGAATAGAAATCCCCTTTGAAACGGGGCTTTTTTTGAGTGCTAGAGGGGTTTGTAGGTGGATCTCTGATTCATTACTTCTTAATGATTCATTTAAATCAATGAGAATCATGTTTATTTATCCCCATGCTACAGTTGGTTTGATCCAGAATTGTTCCTCTTTTACACTGTGCATATGGCCTATTAATTATTGTCTCCAGTAGATAGCCTGCCTGGGTCATACACACAGTCTTTGACTCCACTGCTCTATCTACTGATTTAGCTCTGACGGCCTGGTACTACAAGGTTGTGTAACAGGGGTAAGCAGCCTTTTGCTTTCCAACTCCCATCATCCCTGACCAGCCAACCCTATCATCAGTTGCTTTGTCAGGGCCAGATTTTCTAGTAGGCAGAATAGGCAACTACCTTGAGCTCTGAATTTTGTGCTGGCCACACCCACACTCTGAATTGTGGGTGTTGCCAGAACAATCTCAATGTGCCTGCACCAGTTTTATACCCTTTTATAGGCTATTATTTAAATTCCTTGGATGTTAGAGAGCTCTCCACATAAACTGGGGATATCTTCAGCAACCAAGGGGTTACATCTTTTTTCTGGTTTAGGCTGTAAAAGGCATAAATAAAGATAACATGAGACAGCTGTTCCAAATTTAAAATTGTTATTATTCAAAAGCAACAATAATAATAGCATTAATAATAACAGTAATACAGGAGTACATACAAGTAAATGTCATTGCACTTACAAGAAATTCTGTAGGGGCCCGCCCCATACCCAACAAGAAGTCCCTTTTTTATGCTGTTTTGAAGGTGGTCCACCCTGGTGTATTGTCCAATCAGTGGTCTTCTCACGTAGGCCTATTATCTCAAAAAACAGATGAATGTCTTCTCTGCAGAGTTTTCATGTCAGTGCAAAGGTTTCTTTTTGTGTTTTAAGCAGAAATTGTCCAAAGAAACAACATGACATGGCAAAATATGTCTGTCATTTACAATGTTCTAAGCACTATTCAAGCATCAGCTTTATATAAAGAGCACACAGACAATATAAATTATGTTTAATTTGATTAAAACAGGTATCAGAAGAGATAGTGCTTAATTAGTTGAATGTTACCACATATCTAAATGGGTTGAGATGTGATTAAACTCTGGATATTAACTATCTTGGACCCTATGGAGCAAAAACATTCATATATAATCACAAAGGCACTTTATGGAAACACATAGGATATTGACGTTTTCTTTAACAAGGCCAAGCATATATTCTGTACCAGGAAACAGTTGATGGACTGAGTGTGAGGTCATGTGACTAGTGGGGGAGGGTCTGTGCGGCAGATTTTGTGTATAATGAAATAGTTCCATTATCCCAATGACTGTAAACTTGTTTGGTTCACATTAACGCCAGACAATATTTTGCAGCTTGTGATAATCCAAACAGCATGAAGTTAAAAGACTGTGTCCAGTTTTAATATTTGCTTGATTAGAACCAAAATGTAATAAGTGCAAGGACGATTTGCTGTGATTTTCCACAGCATCCCGAGAAGTGGTATTTTTGTGCACGAAGGTCAATAATTCATTGTATACACAGTCAGTAAACACTGAACTCCCTCCCAGATGAAGGCCCTAGCATTCTTTCCCGCAGGAATGTGGCCAATTTAGAACTTCCTTGGCAGTGATTGTCTGGTTCCTCCTGATTCCTCCAGCCTTCCTGAGTTCTGGATCACAGTTTAACCCTTTGAGAGGGGTGCCCAATGCTTTGGGTTTTTTCCTTTAAATTGTCACAATTCGGTCTCATCTCAGTGTCAGCCGAAGAGCTACAGGGGTCACTATTCTAAAACCCAATCATCTCTGGCTACTCAGCCATGGCCCCGTATCTTATGGGAATATTGCAGCCTACATGTCTGCATATCAGAATGGTGTGCTCAAAACATTGCCAGCCTAAGAATGGTGCTTGCACAATGGTAAAGTTTAAAATGTCACCGGGTTCATTACTGTAGGGTAGGGGATATTGTCTGCTGTACGAGTTTATGGATTCATACTGGTGGAGTTCAGTATTTACCTCTTGGCTGCTAGACAGATCTCTAATGAGACCGCTATTGTACAATCTTAGAATGGTGAAGTTTTTAACACTTTCTATTGACTTGTGGCATTTCCACAGAGACATTTCCATAGTAAATCCTATGGCCCTAATTCATATTCATGGACAGTTGCTGTTTAATTATTCATTTTGCAGTCTTCTGATGCAACTAGATCTCTGCACATAGATATTGCACACAGGAGTGTATGGAACTGCACACACATCGGGACTATTTTCAAAAGAAAGAAAGGTGAATTCATTCTGTATCAACCAAGTGCACCATTGGGACTAAGAAATAGTCCCCAAATTGCCATTGATTTAAATGGCGATTTAACCACTTGAATGCTAAAGAGGTCTCTTGTGCATTGCAATCAAGGAGTTAAAAGCACTGTATAAATCGATGGAAATTTGGGGAATGTTACTTTGTCACATGTGGTGTACTTGGTTGCTCTAGGTTTACTCCAGTACTTCTTAGTACATCAGCATCAGAAGGGGAACGTGCTAATCTGCCAGCTCTGCTCATTATCTGTGCGTATTCATTAGTCTAAAATCCAGCTCTTACACTGAGTGGTATGTACATACCTGGGAACTCTCTGAATTTGCCCAGGGACTCTGGCTTTGGCACTGCATTACTGGGTCTCCTGGGACAGAGGCTTATTCTCCAGATATGGGGATTTTCATCTGAAATTCTGTTGACTGCTACTCCTTCCCAGCCTGTTCCTCCCACTTCTCCTCCTTCCCCTCCCAGTTCCTCCCACTTCCCACACGCCTTTGTGATGCACCCGGTAAGCCCCGCCTGCACTTGTGAGTAAGCCTCAGCCATTTTTGCCAAAATTTGCAGAAATTATATCCCCCAGCGGCACCAGAGGAATCCCCTCCGGGGACTCCATAAGAAAAAGTTCCCAGACTTGGGTACGTGTGAGCTGGTATGATCATATTAGTGCAGAGTAGAGCATGCACTCTGAACACCTCACCTATAAATGGCATAGTAGCATGGAATAATTGTGCAGAGAAACAGATAACCATTTACAATTATATTCAAGGTCAATGTAAAGAACTGTCCAAGGAACTATTTACTCAAAGAGCTGAGCAAAGAGCAAGAGGTCATCCATAAAGACAATAAGAAAGTCACTTTTGACTCAAACAAAGATCTTTAAGGGCAGAAAAGTTACACAATTCTCTGAGCCAGATGCTATGCTTGCAGATACCGTAACTGATTTTAAAAAAAAGTAATGGATACCTATCAAGCACAGAACAATATTGACAATTATGACAGTTGGCTTCAAAGCAGATAGGATGTTGATCCAGGGAAATATCTGACTGCCATTTGCAGTCAGGAAGGATTGTTTTTTTACCCACTTGAGGCTTAATTGGAAATGGCTTCAGTTGTTTTTTTTGCCTTCCTCTGGATCAGCCAGGGGGATTTGGAATGGGCTGGACTTGATGGACACATGTCTTTTTTCAGCATCATCAACTATGTTAGTATGTAGAATGCCCTGAAATAGCAATATACTTCCACATTGCCTTCCCCTGTGCAAAAATGGGATACAGATGAGAATTATTAACATAGGCAGTTTAATAAATAGACAATAGGCAGATGCAACACTAATACATTGATTACAGCATCTGTTTTTGAACAGGGTTGTGTTAGTATAACCGCCTTTATCCTATCTGCGCATCTCACTGCAGCTGTCAGTTCTCTGTCTTGCTCTGTGTGTTAATAAATATTCTCCTAATAGAAGTCTTTGTCAAACAAAATAATTGTCCTTTAAAGTTTAAATCACCATCCGGATCATAATACTTTTTGTCTTACATTTTTCTAGCATAATTATATTAGTCCTCCCATTTTCCTTCTCTGTAAAGTACATGCACATGCACGCAGTGGAAGGAGTACTGTGTGCAAAGCTGGATGTGGGCTAGATGCGGAGGAAACATGCTGATAAGACATTAGGATGCACAAAGCATATCAGATAGGTTTACCACCTGTTTCACATTTATAGACGGCAATTGTGAGTAATCAGCTGCCTGAATGCAACTTTTATAAAGTAAAAAAAAAACAAACAAAAAGAAGGAAAGTGAGTGTAAAAGATTGGATTTTAAAGGGATAGTAATACTTAAAATGTAAAATAATATATGTTGTAGGGGTTATCCCCCTGAGTAAAACAAGAGTACTCCCACTGCTGAAAGGTGTTTCATTCAAAAGTTATTCATTTCCAAAGTTGAATTTTTTAGGAGCAATATCACAGTGGCCTGAAATTGTAGAGTGGCGCTGTTGCTACACCATCCTATGGAGATTTATGGTCCCGGGACCAGAGCTGTCCATAGGATCGTGTAGCAACAGCGCCACTGTACAGTTTCAGGCCACTGTGATATTGCACCTAAAAAATTCAACTTTGAAAATTAATAACTTTTGAATGAAACACCTTTCAGCAGTGGGAGTACTCTTGTAGGGTTTATCCCCCTGAGTAAAACAACATATCTTTTTTTACATTTTAAGTATTACTATCCCTTTAACATCAAAAAAGGCATTGAAAGTGTCTACATTTTAAAAGGTTTTGCATACCACATTCAAATTAATGTATGGCCAGAACTGTTTTAAGACCCTGCATATTTGTAAATGGAGGCCCCCTATACAGTATTATTTTTTTATTTTTTAAAGCCGTTGAATGACAGATGGGTGTGTGCATTGCTGACACCCCAGCCTTGTTCCACTGGCATCCATTGAACCATACATACATTTTGGGGGTTATGTACTAAGGGGTGATAAAGAGGTGATAAAACGGTGATGATTTCTCCAGCGATATCACTTCTCCAGTTCCTATGTTATTCTATGGAGCCAATGCACTAAGATCTCCAGAGCTGGAGAAATGTTAGTGCATTGGCCCCATAGGATAAATTAAGAATTAGAGATAATACTGGAGAAGTCATCACAACTTTAACACCTCTTTATCAAGCTTTAGTGAATATTCCCCTATGTGATACCCCAGTCTTTTTCTAGAGCCCACTGGTAGTCGCAGAGCCACATTTACACCTCGGCACTTGTTCCATTGCCAGTCTGTGGTCACAGAACCACACATTCTCTGTCTGGGATCCCAGCCTTGTTCCACTCCCATTGGTAACCATAGAACCACACAGTCACTGTCTAACATCCCAGTCATGTTCAGCTGGTATCCATAGAGATACACATAGACTATCAGAGAACACAGGGTTGTTCCACTTTGAGGGGAGATATTCATATGGATGAGGAAGGGGCAAAAGAGGCAAGGGGTAGGAGACCAGAGGAGCATGAGGAAAAGTTGCATGAGGAGGGAGAGGCATGGATAAGGAGGAGGGTAGGGAGGCATGGAGAAGGGTAGGTAGAGGCAGACATGGGGTGGGGGTGAGCATCCTCTCTGCTACTTACCTATCCCAAGTTTGGACAGGACCCTAAAGCCTGATATTAACCCTTTCAGTGCAGGAAAAGTGAGCAACACATTGCTTGGCAAAATGCTGTCATCACTTTGGCACTGAAATGGTTAAGTGTGTGAAGGCTGTGCCTGTATGTGAGGCATTTGTGCCCAGGTGAGAGTGGCAAAGAGCCAATTGTACACTTAGGACACAGCCCCCTCAGAACGGAAGCTGCGTGGGCCTCAACTAAGCCAGTGGTGAGACCCCCCCAAGCCTGAGGCCCTTGGCACGTGCAGAGTAAACCCAGGCATTATAACGGCACTAATTATGGCTTCTCCTATTCAATCAGTGGAACCACGTTTATAACAAATAACCCATTTTTGGCATGAAGTGACTCACTTATACTTGTGGCACATGATGAAAATGATACTGAAAAATGAATGAACACTTTGAGTGCCAGAAAAGTATGTAATGCATTGCTTTGCAGTGAGTTGCCTATCCCTCTGGCACTCAAAGGGTTATCTCCTTGAATACTAGCGAGATCTCCAATGTATTGCTTCTCAATGCTATGCAAATCTCTCCTGCATTCAAGGGGCTAATAATAAAATCATATATTGATGACATTACTGAGGAAGTAAAACATGTTATTTAACCCCCTTGGATCAGTGATGGTCAACCAGATTCACTGCAAGGGTCTCAAACCCGTACACAAGGGCCTCATATTATTGTTAAATGTTCTAAATAAAGGATGAAAACAGTAAATGAACCCCTTGGGTGCTAAAGACTTCTCTGACACATTGCTTCACAATGCGGTGGAGTACTGTCTAGCACTCAAAGAGTTAAGGTTGAACAGGGAGGTATACACTGAGAAAAAGAGGGTGGGGTGAAATTGGTGTGTATGTTATTTGGTAGAGGGAAATTATCTCCGTGTCACACTGCAGAGTGAGGGCCACGGGAAAAGCATCCGAGGGCCACATGTGGGCCCACGTCTGCCTGTTGGACAGCACTGGCTTGATTTCTAGAGGTGCCTCCAATGCACTGCAAACAGGGAGGGACGTTGCTAGGTACTTGCTGAAGAGCAGTCCCATGTCTCATGTTTAACCCTTTGAGAGCCAGAGAGGTCTGCAACACATTGTGTTGCAGACCTCTATGGCACTCAGAGGGTTAAAGCCCCAGATCAGGTCTTGTCCCCATTTTGAGATCTTGTAATAGTGCTTATCTTCCAGTTAACCCTTTGAGTGCCAGAGGGGTGCGCAACACATTGCAGTGTTTGCAAGCACACTTTGTAGACCATTCCGATTCTCTGGATGTGGAGAGTTTCTAATGAAACTCTGCCCACTGTCCCTTCCCAGCCTGTTCCTCCCACTCCCCACCCATGTCTCCTTCCCAACTTTTTACATGTCAGTTAAGCCCCGCCCTGCACATGACTAAGCCCCACCTAATTGCATAATTTATCTTTCCCAATGGCACCACAGGACTCCACTCCATGGAGTCCATAAGACAAAGTTCCCAGGTATGCTTATTATCCAAGGGGTAAAAATCTCCATTTAACCCTTTGAGTGCCAGAGTGCAATGAGTTGCATACCCCTCAGACACTTAAAGGGTTAAATCAATGGGAATTTATATTTGTTCCCTGTGGAGCATTTGATTTGCACCACAGAACAGGAATGCTGACTAGAAAACAGAGGCTTTCAGCTCCCGTATAAAGCCAAGTACCGGTAATTAATGTACATATGGTATTTGAAGTTCTCTAAGAATGCTCTTTAAGGGCCTGTAAACTCACGACTGCTTCTGAAGATCTTAGCTTCACTCTGTAGTGTAACTATACAATGCACAGATCGAGAGCTTCTATAAATACACCGCAAGGAAAGGGAAAAGGGTAAATAGTCATGGTCTTAACCCTTTTATTGGCAGTGTTCTATTCTTTGCTTGTTGATCATATTTAGGTTTAGCTGTATTTGTACACCAGCTACATTACCAATCTGTTGTAGTAGTTCTATGTCTTTTTTGGCGGAACGGACCCCTAACAAGCATTCTGGAATTTAATTGGTATTAAAGGGACAGCAATGTCCAATAAACATGTTTTCTTGTTTTGTTTTTTTAAAAAAAAAATAAATTATGTGGCACAAATTCCATCTCTCAAACCTTTATGGTTTGGGAGATATTCACATCTAAACTTCCCGCTCTCTTGTGCCACATAATTTCTTTTTTTAAAATCTACAAAACCAGAAAAAAAATTTTATTGCACATTAGTGTCTCTTTAACATTTGTATATCCCGCTAAAACTTAACCTATTAGTTTTTCAGAGTTCAACGTATTTGTGGTAGATTTGAGTACAATTTGAATAAGAAATATGGAATTTAATAGATAAGAACTAGTTGTCCTTTCTAGACTGCACGTTCCCCTATCTAGTTTTCTGAGGCTTAATTTATTGTAAGACTTCCCACTTCTGCAGGCAGTCTATTCCATGTCCCTGCCCCGCTCCTCCTCAAAACTCTCCAATGGCTTCCTATTTAACTCCGGATATCTTACAAAATCTTACTTCTCCTTTTCAAGACACTTCTCTCCTCTACTCCTTCTTACATTTCCACTCTGATCTCCCATTATACCCCATCCCTCTACTTACGTTCGGCCCATGATTGTCTTCTCTCAGCTCCTTTTGTCTCTACAGCCCTGTCACGTATCAAACCTTTTTCTCTCATTGCTCCGTATCTATGGAATGCTCTACCATCCAACCTGCGCCACTGCACCTCGCTGATAACCTTTAAATCTCACTTAAAATCGCACCTCATGGATAAAATCCCAACATGCTAGAAGGCACTGATGTTGTACAATGAATGCTTTTATAAATTATTTACATTACTGATGTCCTCTATTATCATCACAACTAGCACTGTATTCAGCACTTGACCCTTATGTACCCTGTATGTCTCCCATTACCACTTTAGATTGTAAGCTTTCGGGCAGGGACCTCCCACCCAATGTTTCACTCTACAAAGCACCTGTAACCCTGTATTGTTTAAACCCTTAAATTGTAAAGTGTTGTGTACACTTGTGGCGCTATATAAATAAACACATTCATTCATTCATTCATCTATCACCTTTGCGTGAAGTTTTTCTTATCCTTTTATCACTCCTTTATCATACCTTAATATAGCCATATCAGTCATGCCGTCCACTGGCCACATGTTGCCCCACCTCTCCTATCTTGCAGCCTTCCTCAATGCGTTTGATCTAAAAGCACGTGTGCCCCCCCCAACCCCCTTTTACACTCATTTGGGTCTATTTTATAGATTTGTGCTGTCACAGCACAGTTTTTGTGTGTTAGGAGTTTATTTTGGCTGATTTCTTTAAACATTATCCATAGCTGATTTTTTTTTGTTGTTGTTATTTTTTCATACTAATACATTTGAACTACAGTCAAATTTAATTAATGATTCATTTACCGTCTAAGAGATCATCCTTTTTGTTAAAGCAAAGAAATTAAAGCAATGCCTGTGAGTTTCCAATTACTGTTCATATTTATGAGTGTTATTTATGAACCGTGTGTTTAAAAAAATAAATTGAAAATTGATTTTGCATTGAAAGCAGTGACATGCTCTGAATCTCCCCGCATTAGATTTCCACTACTTTATGGCTCTGTAGGTTGCTGATGCTGGCTGTGTACTGATGCTTATAAAATAGAATTACCCTGTAAATTTCAGATGCAGCAACATTAAGTATTCCATTTCTTTATAGTGACTAATGAGCTGGAATCCAAACATCTCAAGCTGTGTCACAATCTACAGGGTTGTCAAGGAAAGGTCATTCTAGGGGGTAATCTATAAACCCACCAGTGCAGTTCATTTTCTGTGCTAAGACACTGAGGGTATATAAAAGAACATTTGATCGGTTTACTGTATACTGGCACATACACACACACGCTAACTCTTTGATGTGGACCTGTCACCTTTAGTTGAAGTTTGCATATTTGAAAACATAATTGCAAATGGCCTATGTGTCAGTTTAGCCAAAATACCTGAAAATGTACAGTTAAGCAGATAGTCATACTTGGTACTGTATGCTAATATATACTAATTACAGTAACCATGTGGTTTCATATGCTAATGTAGCTTGTCAGTGATGTTTCATATGCTACTGAAGCTCTGTGGGGTACAAGGAGACTTTCACTTTTCGCAGAAGTTAAAATGTGAATATCTCCTAAATTAAATATATGTTGGACTTTTGGCTAACCTGAAACATAGTCAGTTTTGATTATCATCCCCTGTAAGCTATAAGAGATGATTTGGAATTTTAGTCCGCAACAGCTGGAGGGCCTCAGGTTGATCACCCTTTTTATACAGTGTCTGAGTAGGCTCAGATTTCTATTATCCTACTCACGCAGACCATTCCGTTCTCAAGGTGCTGTGTTCAATGTAGCAGAAAGATTGTCTACGGGAGCCCAGATCCTACTGACTAAAATCTTTTTTTGCCAAGGAACAGGGTAGATGCATCTCTTCCCATGGGAAAAATATAGGAGCCTCTTCACCTCTCCTTATATTCCATCCTGTATCAGTTTTGTGCTTGAAGCTGATAAATGTCTCAAACTTTCTGTGAAGACAACACCAGAATTGATCTTTATCTATACAGCAGCACCACTGTGCGTCTAGTGTGTGCTCAGAAGCACAAGGAAAGGCAGCCAGACCTGCAGCACAGATCCCATCAAGAGAAGCTCCGGATCCAGCCTGGAGGCCGTGGTTTGCCCCTGTGTGTGTGCAGGAGACTCTGATGTGCTAAGCAGTCATGTTCTTTTCTTACTTGTGTTTTTCATACCAGGTTTTCCAACTTCTAATAATGGAGTTATCAGCAGGCAGTTCTAAAATATGAATATATTTATTACTACAAGACCACCAACACCTACTTATAATAACTCTCACTTACTTTATTGTGGACAGAAAATCCTAATGGACTCTATAAATATTGTGTTTGCTCTTTTTGTTGAAGATATATCTTCAGTGGCTCTTGAATGTCATGTCCATGGAGGCAGGTATGTATGTCAGTTGCTAGCAGGACCAATGGATACAAACTGCACATGGTAATGTTATACAGCTCCTGCTTCAGTTTGAAAAAGCATCCTTCCAGGAACTGTCATGTCCACCTCCACAGAACTGATATTCATTACTGAGTGAAGATGTTATCTATTGAACAAGAGTGCTCTGGCAAAATTAGTTTTTTAAGGT
Organism: Rhinophrynus dorsalis; assembly: GCA_037306005.1. NCBI lineage: Eukaryota > Metazoa > Chordata > Amphibia > Anura > Rhinophrynidae > Rhinophrynus > Rhinophrynus dorsalis. Next base: position 638,174,109 of record CM074718.1, on the reverse strand, counting down.
CATAGCAAGGTAAGTGAGGGGTTATTATTAGTTAAGTATGTGCGCATGGCTGTATTTGAATACAGAGCTTTTAATATGGGGCTAAAAGCAAATGCAGCAGATGTCTAGTCAACAAACTTTGAGACTTATGTACTAAAAAGAACCAGAGCAATTCTGGTGCACCATAAAGGGCAAATACACATTGAATGAAATGGGGCTTTTATCTCTATGAATGGTTCACAATACATACAGACCACTTTAGAATTCAAGGGATTAAACCCCCCTTTAAATCAATGATTATTTAACCCTTTGAGTGCCAGAGAGGTATCCAACGCATTGTGCTGCAATGAGTTGGATACCTATCTGGCACTCAGAGGGTTAACTCCCCTGTGTTTCAGTTTCCCTGTCTGATAATTGCACCAATTCTACAAGTCACATCAGCCTCGGTGACTATATAATGCTGCATATTGCCTGCATTGCCATATTGATGTGGTTGGTGTTAATCTGTCTCTCAACACTTTTCAATTCCTAACATCAAATTGCTTTTAATCTGGAAAGTCTATTAATTCATCAGTGACGCACTGTGATGGTGAGAGCGTCACACAGAGCTGTACTAGTAACAATCCAGAGCTGTGAATTACACACGCAGTAGGAGTGAACAGAATGATTGGGGAAATAAAGCTACAGAATGGAGAACACAGTCCCGAAGCAAAGATATGTAGGGTCAATTTAATACAATTGCTTGGTGGGGGGGGTCTCTTTTGTTTGATTAGTAAGAATTTAAAGGCGAAATAACACCTCTTAGTAATAAACTCCTAGTTACCGTAGAGAAAAGAGTATGTGTGCTAACGCACCAGTCTATGATTAAGCACTGCTAAGCGCGAAACGCATAATATATTTTTGAGACCTGGTTCCTTCATTCTGTATCACTCTAAATCATTGCCCACTGGCCTCATATGTGTGTTTTATATTTTACCAATAAAGAGTGGATTTTACTATATCTGTGAAGGCCTGCTTTTCAGATTTCGGAGTGCGGCTGCATTCATTTCTTCAGTACCCAGTTACCTATGTCCAGAAAATCCTAATGGCCTCTTTGAATCTTGCTCTGGTGCCTTTGGTCAAGAGATAACACCTTCTATTAGTCCTGAATGTTAAGTCCATGGAGGCAGATATGACAGTTGTTAGCAGAACCACAAACTCTGCTCGCTGTACATTATAAATGTTAACACTTTAAGGGCCAGGTGGGTGTACAACACATTGCTTTACTATGAGCTGTACACCACTCTGGTTTTTATCCCTTTGAGTTCCAGAGGGGGTGAGGAGCGCATTGCTTTTTAAATGCATTGCATACCTCCTCTGAGTCAAGCATGTTCACGTCTGTTTCAGTTTAACTACCAACAACTGCCATGCCTGCTTCCACGGTCAAGACACCGAAGACTGACTTAAAGGGATAGTAATGTCTTTATTAAAGTGTAGCTCCAAGGCTTCTATATGTTTTTTATAACACCTAGTACTATGTTTCATTACTTACAGTTCTGTAGTTCAAAAGCTATTCAAGTTGAAAGGATCCCCCTCCCGCCCTTTCCCTGCGTCACTCTGCCTCTTTGTCTGGTTCGGATGGAGCGTGGCGAGGGGCAGTCTTCAGTAAGCCAAAGGAAAATCCTGCACTTCTTCCTCAAGGGGGGCGGGATTTTCCTTATCCAGACTGTCTGAAGATTGTCCCTCGCTGCATTCGCCCGGTCCCACAACAGGATCCAGATTCAAGGGGAGGCGGCAGGAAGGAGCAGGAGCGGGATCCTTTCAGCTTAAATAGTCTTTGAACTACAAATCTGTAGGCAATTAAACATAGCGCTACATGTTATAAAAACATATAGAAGACTCGTAGATGCATTTTGATAAAGACATTACTATCGCTTGAAGATGTTATCTGTTTAACAAAGACACAAGGGCAAAATTCATAAGGATCATTAGGGGTTTTCTGTGGGGCTTTTCCAACTGTCCTAAATGCATTAGAGATTTCTCTAGTGTCCAAGCTGTTAAAAGGCATTCCTAATCACAAGTCTTTTTTTGTGTTGTATTTTTAAAAAGTTATTTTAATAACCCTTTGTGTGCCAGAGGGGTATCCAACACATGTGTTGGACACCTCTCTGGCACTCAAACGGTTAAATTCACTCCATTGTGGGAAGTAGTATTATATTTGGACTACAAGTAATACTTTTTACACACGTTAAGCCTTTGAGTGCTAAAGTGAATCCATGTACTGCACACCCCTTTGGCACTCAAAGGGTTAAGCTGCAGTAAATGTTTTTATGAGAAAAGTCTTATAGGCCTTTCCATATTGATTTAAACGAGGACATATTTCCAGTTCAGCGAGATTTCTTATTCACAATTTATTACAGCTCAAACTATGTTACAGTATATACCATAAACTGCAGTTTTCTTGTGTAGTCACCAGGTGGTGCTGTTCCTGTCAGCTGCTGTGGAGAACTGTAGTCAATCAACTTCTCCCACAAAGTGCATTTTAAGAAAACTGACACAATTTCAGGTGTAATAATTCTTTAACAAAAAATCTCCTGACAGTAGAAAAAGCCCTATAACATATATTTTTTTTTAAAATAAAACTCCTCCTTTAAAGGGACCATAACACTTAAAATGGCTTTAGTGATTTTGAAAAAGCTTTCAGAATCACCTATATGATGTATAATCCATTTGTTATTTAGAAAACTCATATTTGACTTAAGTAAATGTATAGATTATGGTAATTTAGGAATCCTGTGCCTGCACTTCCTGTATTAGTCCTATGGTACCTCCCGCACTTACTGATACTTGACATTACTTCTAGGAGAAGTAGGCAATGAAATGCATTAAGTGTCAGTGAATGTGGTGTATGTGTGGGGGGACATGCCTTAATTATCATACTTTGTAAACCGAAATAAATGAAGAATTTGTTTTCTAAAAACATGGGACATAATAGAGAAGAGCATGGGCTGTAGAAATCTCACATCGTATCCCTGAAGAATTACATTCTCAGTGGACTGACGCACCCCTTAATATTGGCTTTGTACTTTGTTTGCACACGCTGAATATTTGTGAGAACACCAGCAGCTGAGGATAGCACAGATGCCGGGAGTCAAAACCAGCCTTTCAGCCACGGCCAGACTGTGCATGCTGAGGGCAGAAGAAACCTCCAATGATATTACTTAGGCTCTTATACTTCGAGGCAGGCTGTGGGCCTCTGCCTTTGTGAGTGAGAATCATACAATGTTTTTTATATTTTATATATTTTTGATTAAATATTTAATAATACACGTAGAGGTGTTGTGTCCTGTATTATCACCCCTTTTCTTTCAGAACTTTGCCTGTTGAGTTAGCACCACATATGACCAGGGGATAGAAGTAGCACCTTGGGTCATCTTCTGACTCATTTTACTTAACCCTTTGAGTACCAGAGAGTTAGCTAGCCAACGCGCTACCTCTCTGGCACTCGGGGGGTTAATAAAAATTGGAATCCTGATTTCCAGGTGTTCTTATTATATGTAACATTTTTGGGGGGGAGTGTTATTTATTTAAACTCTATATGAACTCTTTTTAAATAATTTATTGTACTGTATTTTTGGTTGGACACATCTGTTTCATGGAGTATCTTTATTGGTTTATGGATTATGTGAATCCTAATTGGGACATATTGGTGGGTTTTGTGTGGAGTACATATCTCACATAAATGTATTTAAATGGTTATGTAACGACAGGTGTACTACTGCAGGTGTATTACCTCAGAACTACACCTCCCAGCATTCTGTGTGTTCAGGCAGTGTCCAGTGCGCATGAGTACATCGAGCACACGTACAGCGTTCGGGCAGTCTCTACTGCGCATTACTGCATCGGACAAACATACATGGGGCCTTTCATTATTAGTGATGCACCTAGTTTGTACTTGTGTTTTTTCTCTAGTTTAATACAACCTATAGGGGATTTTGAAAGATCTACTAAAATCAGAAATTGTTTTTTTAGGTGATAGAAGGGCAAGTGTACAAATGCACCAGTGCAACTGAATCTCGTTAGCCTCTAACACCAGGTATCCTATTAAAATGTCACCTTCTATTTGGCGACCATCAAATGGGCGACATCACAATGTCACCTGCATCAAAAGAGCGACATCAGAATGTTGGCAACATCAAAAGGGCGATGTTCTTATGTCGCAGACTTAAGTGTCGCCAAATAGAGGGCGACATTTCGATAGTATACCCTGGATGCTTCCCTGGGACGCAGCAAACCAAAGGGGACAAACACCACACATTTTGACATAATAAAGACTCATTCCTCTATACAGCAGTTTATAAAAATATTGGGTCACAATGGCTGCACTTAAGGCTTTTTCACTACAGCACATGATCACAGTAGGCATACCAGCGGATACATCCCTTCATCATAGGGCTTGAGTGACACCAAGCCCTGTACACCTGCCCCATAGTGTGCACAGAGAAACCCAGAAGGTTGCCAATAATTATGTCATAGCACAGAATTCACCTTTGAATAAAGAAACACCCTGAAATGGCCACAGACTGACCCATTGCCCTTCCCTTGGCATAAGCGACATTAGGCTGGTGTAGGCGGTAAACATTGATTCCAGCTCCTGATTTACCATAGAACTGACATTTTACATTCATCCAAATGTACCTATAAAATATGCATATGGAGGATGCAGTGTGGAAAGAACATTTCCCTGATTACAGGAAGACAACCCAGAATGAAGGTTACAAGAGGAAGAACTCTCACCACAGTGCACACAAGCAGGATGGCTGTAAGGAATGCAGACTTTTCACTGGTCACGTATAGAATACACATATGTTTGTTCTTTGGATTCCAGAACTGGATTTAGAGCACCTCCTGGAGCTCAATAGCTTAGACTTTATCTCTGGGAGTCCCTTCAGCTTTGAAATGGCTTCGTTGTTAAACCCTAGCACCACAAAAAAACTGTTTATTTTGAAAGAACTTTTAAAATCAACTATATATTGTATTATTTATTTGTTATTTAGAAAAAATTTGAACATTTCTGTGATACAGCTTTTCCAGAGTGTAACATGGGAGATCAATCGAATGTTCCAAGTCATGATAAGAATACAGTGAGTGGGATGTTGTACAGGACCTTGGAAGGAACTTCAACATTCTATTGATCTGTGTTTTGTGCTGGAGGCTTTGCTGATTTCAGCTACAGATGGATCAATCATTATTTTACCACTTTTCACATCTCATCTTCAGATATGTAAAGCAGATCAGTAAAGTAATGAAAAGCACTCCTGTGTGCCAATCAGTTGTCTATACAACCATTTAGTTGTACCTTTGCATCCTGGGATATGTAGTACATAAGAGGGCTGGAGGGCTATTGGTTACACATCCCTTATCTAGACACACAGTGTAAAGCTAAACAGGCAACCATTCTATTCTGTTCTTCTGATTAGAGTAGAATTTTTACTGGACAGCAGTATGTTTACAGATCAGTTAGGTGCCCGCTGTATGTCATGAAGCTGATGTGCCAAAAAGACCTGGCGTAAACCATGGGGAACAAATTCCCATTGATTTAAAGGAACAACAACATTTTATTATGAATTCTGTAAGTAACTCAAGGGTACTGGCCATTGCTCAATTAAAAAGTTATAACAGTTCAAACTTTAGTGTTGTTTTGATGCTATTACTATCTCATACTGTGGTGAGCTGCAGTATGGGATTTTTCCCATAGGATGCAACAGAATATATGTTTGGATACTAGGATACAGGAGGCAAATAAAGTCAAGTTGATACCATTATTGGTTAAATAAGCAGATTTAGGCTGTAAGCTTTCAAGACCTCTTAGGTCTCTCCCTCAGGCATGTTATACAGATAAATATGAAAACATCTCTCTTAAATACAAGTACACATTGCATAGTTTAGAATGGGAGTCATCTTCACTTGACCACCTATTAGTGAATCTTCCCCCTGGTGAATTGTTGATGAATTGTCTGGACACCAGGTGGTGAAAACAAAACTGATTTAAACTGTAATAATTAATAATCTACCAGCAATTGCTGTACTTACCAGGAAAATCACTTCAAGATATGTTTTTTATTTTTTTTTTTTGGCGGGTGGAGAGCATCATAATAGGTTTATCAGGGCTTAAAATTTGACGTCCCTTGCTACTAGCCAGACCTGAAAATGTACTTGCCACTGCAAGCTATAGCATACCCACCAGGGCTGAATTTCTACTCACCATTGGCTAGTGGCGAGTGGAAATTTTGAGCCCTGGGTTTATTACTAATTTTAAAGAGGAGGTGTAGTCTGTTTTACCAATCTAGAACTTTAATTACTTTAATTTTTAAGGATAACCCTAACTGAGAAAAGGTGAACTAGTCTAAATTATTAAGCCGATAACATATCCATGCACAGGTAGGATTATCCTTAAAACTGCAAGGTTAAAGAAATAATAATACCGCCGAACAATAAAATTCACTTCTCTTAGTCCGGAAAAATTGTAACTGCCACTTCAGGCTTTATGTTCATAAAACCCTAGATTACAGATACTGATCTAAATTTAAGTATATCATGACTTTTTTGTAGAATGGAATGTTCAAGAACAGAGACAAATATTATAGTATTAGCACTATTCTACTAGCAAATCAAGGAAAGAAAAGTTTTTTGTATAGTCACATTGAGCCCTATGTACAAAAAGCAGAGTAATCTCTCTCTCTCTCTTTTTCTGACAAGTAGCCAGTCAAACATGATATGTTTACAAAGCCAAAACTTGGGAAGTCTAGTAGTCCTGGTCAGCTTTAGTGGGGACACTGGGTCAGGTTCCCAGAAACCAAGACTGTCCTTGGAAAACTATGACTTATGGAAGGCTTACATACTGTGAAAATGAGCCATTTTGTTTCACAAAAAACTTTCTACATAGACATTACCCAGACTCAGCCCACAAAAAAAGTTGGTTGTGCATATTTTTTGCACAATTCTTTTTGTACATTCCCATTAGTAAGTGATTTATAGAAAATATTATTTCTATAAATATACAACTGGAAATGGTATTACTAAATGATCACAGCACAGAGTAGAGTATAGGATGGGGCAGACAACCGTTGACACTAACTGTTGTAAATTACAACCTCCATCATTTCCAAACAGCTGACGACTGGTTGAGGAAGATGGGAGCTGTAGTCTCCAACAACTGTAGGGCCAATGTTGCCTAATCCTGGTACGGCATTGGCCTCTACCAGTGGCTGCTCTTCAGGGTATGCACTACAGTGTGTGAACTCCGTGGTGCATATCAGTGGACAATATCCACCATTGCAAGGACTTAAATACCAGTAAGTCCCAAACTCCAGCTCTATAGCAGTCAAAATACACTTAAACAAGGCGTACGAGAAAAGGAACCCCCAAAATGCCCAAAGATTGCCTAATTGTCCCTGTGGGGCAAATGGTGTCAAGTGGGGGAATTTGGGTGCATGTAACTTAGTAGATTGGCATTACCTATGCCAATTTACACACTTAACACCCTGTAAAGTATAATTAACCATCAGGTATATAATAAAAATAACATGGTGTGATACTTTGCCCTACCAGTGGCATAAAACAAAAATAAACCATGGGTATTCCTGGGAACTTTATCCAATTAAGCACCCGGAGAGGGCTCGCGGTGAGACTGGAGGTAAATAAATTAAGAATTTTGTGTCATAAACGTGGTCGGGCTTAATAGGGTAGGTGGGACATATCGATACAGTACTTGGGAAGTCAGCAGAACAGGGTGGAAAGGAGAGAAAGTGTGCAGGAAGTGGGAGGAGCAGAGCAGGAAGGAGAAGTGAGCGGAAGTGGGAGGAACAGGGTGGAAAAGAGGAAAAGTGGGCAGCAAGTGGGAGGAACAAGGTGGAAACGAGGAGAAGTGGGCAGGAAGTGGGAGGAATAAGGTTGGAAAGAGGAGAAGTGGGCAGGAAGTGGGAGGAACAGGGTGGGAAGGAGAAGTGGGCAGAGTTTCAGAGGAAGTTTATCACAGCCAGAAATTCAGCCTCTGTCCTTGGAGTCCCAGTAATTAACTCTAAAAACCAACATCTCGAGGGCAAATTCAGAGAGTTCCCAGGTATGACTATGGTTTTAACTAAATGAGGCAGTAGATAAATCCTACTGGGCAAAATGTAAAATGTGGATTCTACACAAGAACAGGTATTTGAATAGATTTTTCCCCCTCAATTCCAACACCTGTTCTTGTGTGGAATCCACATTTTACATTCAGTCCAGTAGGACTTATCCACTGCTTCTTTTATTTTTGTTTCATGCCACCGGCAGGACAAAACCCATGTTATTTGAATTATACAACAGCTGGTAAATTACACTTTACAGGGATGTTCTACTCTCCACAGGAACGCTTCAAGCAGAAATGCTTCAGAGCTTAATTGCTGTGTATTAGAAATTAGATTAGTAATAATTACAACAAATACCATCTAAATGCCTTTTTTAAAAACCAAAACATGCAGTCAAGTAAGCAGACACCAAGGGGGAGTTTTAAAATCATTTCAGAGCTTTGCAGATTAATGTGTGCAACCTTTAGTGTCAGTAGTTGAATCCTGCTGGCTCCAAGCTGACATTAATTTTAATTCAGATGTTGTTTATCAGATTCTGGTACAGTCTGTTCAGAAAACAGAGCTCCTGTAGCGAACTTATAAAGGCCTGGAATTGATTTTTTTTGTGTGTAGCAAAGAATTTTCCTGTTTTTCTACAAAGAAACAGTACAATTATTTTGCGCAGATTAACACAACCCCAGAAGTTTAGAAGGAAGAGTAAACTAGGAGCGAACATTTTTTTCCTTAAAGGAACAAAAAAATGTTTAATTAAATATATATATATATACTAGTGTAAAAGCCCGTGTACACGGGCCAAGGGGCGGGTAATGTTAACCCTTTGAGTGCCAGAGGGGTACGCAACGCATTGCTTTGCAATTTGTTGCGTATCCTTCTAGCACTCAAAGGGTTAAGTGGCCGCTACCTCACTGCTTCACACGATGCAGTCTTGCGTCGCCTCACTCACGCGATCATGCAGTCATGCACAGTAGAGACTGCCAGAACGTGGGCAGTCTCTGCTGCGCATAACTGCATCATGACAGACATTCTATCGAATTATTATATGATATATATGTATGTATATATGTGTGTGTGTTATAGTAGTTTTACTACCACATATGTGAGATTTTTCATTCACTAAGTATTGAAGCTCAGTCTTACAAATGCCATCAGTTTAGGAATTAAGATCCCTCAACTCACTGGAGGAGAACACAAAGACAGTTTGGATAACTTTAGAATATGGAAATAATCTGATTTCTTATGATCTGTAGACCCCCTGGACAAGCATAGGAGTTAGATCAATTACTGTTTGAGGACATAACTAAGAAGACACTGAAAGTTGAGGTTATCATTATGGGGGACTTCAATCTGCCTGATGTGGACTGTAAAAACCAAACAGCAGGTTCAGAGGTATCCCAAATTCTTTACAGAGCCTGTCTCTTAGTCAGTCAGTAGAAGAGCCAACTAGGAAGGAAGCCATACTAGATTTATTATTTACAAGTGGACATTTGGTATTGGATGTAACTGTAATAGAGTGTTTGGGCTCCAGTGATCATCAATCAGTGTGGTTTAACATAAGGACAGAGGCTGAGTTGCACCACACAAAAACAAAGGGTCTAGCTTTTATAAAGACTGCTTTTTCAAAAATGGAAACATATTTAGGTCAGTCTTTAACCCTTTGAATGCTAGAGGGGTATCCAGTGCATATCCCCCCATTTGGCGCTGTAGTTATCAGTTCTCTCAATTTCATCAACTCCTTATTACCTCATTATCATACTTTAGTACATCTCTCCCCTGGTGTCCCAAAATCACTTTTTTTATAAGGCAATGTATGGAATATCTTGGGGGTTATGCACTAAGGTGTAATAAAGAGGTGATAAAATGAAGATTACTTCTCCAGTGATATCACTTCTCCAGGTCCTGTGTTATTCACTAAGATTTATCCAGCCTTGGAGATGTTAGTGCGTAGGCCCTATAAAATAACTTAGAAACTGGAGAAGTCATCTCCACTTTATCACCTCTTTATCACACCTAATGCATAACCCCCATTGAGTCACAGGCTACAGCTCTATATAGTACTTGACAGAAACAGCACCACCCTATGACCTCAACAGAAAATTACAACATAATGTACAGAAACAAGTTTTAGCTGTAATAACCTTTCAATGAGATGTCTCCCATGACAACCCTCATTTTAGTCTACAGAAAAAAGCCTCAAAAAGATTTACTTCTCCTTTAAGAGCAAAGGATGTTATAAACAAAAGGTGTGGGGGGGATTCTGGAGTAAATCTTCTGCACTATAGAGGACAAATGGAAATGTTGATTTAACTGGGACATTTTACCCTTTGAGTGCTAGAGAGTTATCCAGTGCATTGCAACACAATGCATTGGATAGCATCTTGGAACTCTAATGGTGAACCCACTGAATGCTAAAGAAGACTTCCAATGCATTATGAAACAAGGGGGTATTCACTAAGGCGTGATAAAGAGGTGATAAAGCAGAGATGACGTCTCCAGATTTCTCTGTCGTCCAATACAGTTTACTGTTAAGTTTGGGTAGGCGATCTGCCCCTTTAAGTAGGCAGGAACAATTCTAGAAGTGAATGCCGGAGGTGGAGCCTACCTTCCCTCCTTGGCTGCAGGTAGCCAATCAGCTCCAGTAAGATTTGTTCCTTGGTGAAGACACCGACAAGAGAACAGTTCTGCTATAGTTTTAACTAATTTTTTATTTTTCTGTTAGAAATGGAATACCACCATTAGGAGTATTACCATAATTGACAATGCCCTTAGATGTGGCTAGCTCAGTATCCAGGTGCTTTTGTGGACCGTAAGCCCTGGGAGGAAAATCTTCGGTTCAAGTTCTTTCCTCAGGAGTTGCCCACTGAGGCTTCTTCTTAATACATGGCAATCTGAAGACAGAAGATCTGCAGGAAAGGTGAGCAATCCTTTGAGTCCTGCAGGTCCACATGTCCCACAGTGCCCCTCCGCACAGGGGTTTTCCTTTGGAGTTCCTATTGCACACTCCTACATTCATTGGGTTTATCTGTATGTCTGTTGGGTGTTTTGGAGCAAGTTTCTGTGGTAACTTAACCCTTTAGCTGTTGGTTTAGCATCTTTTGGGGGGTTATTGGCACTTTCCCTACTGGGTACAGTGTTTATTGGGTCTGCTGACATGTTTTAGTAATGTCCAGTGCACAGTCACTTATCAGTTACAACTTTGCAAAATTTGCTTTTGCTGCATAGACACCATTGCTCCATTCACTTCTATGGGACTATACAGTTTGGGACATATCTTCAACCGCTCATCATAGCGACTTCAGAGATGACTCATTTTGATTGTATGCCCTTGCTCTGTTATCCGGCGAATGTTTTATGTGTGCTGGGGGGCTCAGGGGGCTTCGGCACTGTTGGGGTCATTTTTCTGGGAAAACTGCATTTCCCATGAGCGCTTGCTTCGGGTCCCACCACGGCAGCCATTTTGTGCTTTTCCTGAACAAGTATACTACAAAGGGCTTGGACTCTCCTCTTGCTCTGCAGATTAGCCCTTTGCCTGCCAGATAAGTGCATATTGGTGATTTAAGGGGGTGAAATTTTAATCTCACACACTGTATGTGGGTGATTCCTTATACTTTAAACATTTTGACACTGTGAGAATGTCTAATCCGTTAGAGCTTGGGGCCAGGCCTAAGAATAAGGACGCTGGGGTCTCTGTATACCCTATTGCGCATTGCTTCTCATGTCATTCAGGGTTACCTAGAGAATTCTCAGGTCATTTATGCCGAGCATGTTCTGATGTCCCTGAGTTTCTCCCAGTGACCTCCAGTCATGCATTAGAGCCAGTTTGGGTGCAAGTGTTTAAGTTTGCTACTAGAGGCCTCCGGTCTACATTACAACTCTTTCCATCCCAGTTACAGGGGGTCTTCCACTCCTGGCAGACCCCTTCTTCCGTCAGATCTTCCTTGCCGAAACCGTGGGGTGTACCTGATGTATCAGATTCCTCTGAGGAGGAACTGTTGGTGGATTTGGACGTTGAGGAATGTTCTGCTGTGGGATCCTCTCAGTTAGTTGGGGACCCCTTTGAGGCTGATCCTGATCCCTCAGCTGAGGGCCTTAGTTCAGGATGTTTCTTCAGATCCCTCTGATGTATTTCAGGAGCCTAAGAAGCCCCATACTTGTTTTCTGCCTCTCCTGCCTACTTAAAGGGGCAGATCACCTACCCAAAGTTACCAGTAACCTGTATGGACTAAAAGAAAAGGATTTAATAGGCAAGACTAAAATCTTCTTTTAGTGCATAACCCCCATCTTCTCTTTATCACACCTTAGTGCATAACCCCCATCTTCTCTTTATCACACCTTAGTGCATAACCCCCATCTTCTCTTTATTACGCCTTAGTGCATAACCCCCATCTTCTCTTTATCACACCTTAGTGCATAACCACCATCTTCTCTTTATTACGCCTTAGTGCATAACCACCATCTTCTCTTTATTACGCCTTAGTGCATAACCCCCATCTTCTCTTTATCACACCTTAGTGCATAACCCCCATCTTCTCTTTATCACACCTTAGTGCATAACCCCCATCTTCTCTTTATTACGCCTTAGTGCATAACCCCCATCTTCTCTTTATCACACCTTAGTGCATAACCACCATCTTCTCTTTATTACGCCTTAGTGCATAACCACCATCTTCTCTTTATTACGCCTTAGTGCATAACCACCATCTTCTCTTTATCACACCTTAGTGCATAACCCCCATCTTCTCTTTATCACACCTTAGTGCATAACCACCATCTTCTCTTTATTACGCCTTAGTGCATAACCACCATCTTCTCTTTATCACGCTTTAGTGCATAACCACCATCTTCTCTTTATAACGCCTTTGTGCATAACCCCCATCTTCTCTTTATCACGCTTTAGTGCATAAACCCCATCTTCTCTTTATCACACCTTAGTGCATAACCACCATCTTCTCTTTATCACGCTTTAGTGCATAACCACCATCTTCTCTTTATCACGCTTTAGTGCATAACCACCATCTTCTCTTTATAACGCCTTTGTGAATAACCCCCATCTTCTCTTTATCACGCTTTAGTGCATAAACCCCATCTTCTCTTTATCACACCATAGTGCATCTCCCCCAGTGTGTTGGAGTTTTCTCTTTCATACAAGGGGTAAAAAGCCCCATTTAAACCAGTGGACATTTTAGTTTGTCCTGTATGATAGTGTTAGTTTGCTCCAGAATGTCTCCCTTTTCTTTCTGCATAACACCATACATGTACAGTAGAAAGCAAGAAATATGAACAATATGATTAACCTCTGGAATGTCAGTGGCATCTCCAGTGCATTGGACAGCTCTCTAGCAGTTTAAGGGGTTAAAATCACCACTTAACCCTCTGAGTCCAGAAGTATCCATTGCATTGCATTGCAGTACTGTGTACCTCTCTGGCATGCAAAAGGTTAAGGAATGGAAGCTTGGGGAATTTTTATTTGTGCACTATGGAGGTGTTACTTTAACCCCATGAGTGCCAGAAGGGTATGCAATGCATTGCTTTGCAAACCCTTCTGGCACTGAAAGAGTTAAGTTTCTTGCACAAGGTTTTTTGCTCCATGTAAGTCCACAACATTAGTGACCCTGTGTGATGGGATTGCCCAGCACAGCAGTGTCCCTGGTGACTGTGCCAAGTATACACAAGGCCCAGTATGGTATACCTCACTGTGAATAACTGCTGAGTATAATTCTAATTGAAATCATACAGTTAATCCAGATGTCTGTTTCTTCTCTTCCAGACTCACTTGTGAAGCCCAGCATCATTCTCTGCCGATCACCAGAACAAATAACCTTTATGTGCTATTGGTCCTATGGCGATTACCACAATCTGTCCTCTCCAGGACTGTTAAAGCTTCAATACATGAAAAAGTACTGTCCAGTTATCCTTCAATACATCTGTAACTTCAGTCTGTCTGTTCATATTAGGGCAATTAGCACATTTTTATAGATTTGCTCTGGTGGCAGTGGACTTACAAAAATTGCTCCTGTCAGCTGTTTTGGGGGAAATTGGGGGTAGGTGTCAGAAAACTGACTTCCTTGACTCGAATGCAGTCTGGAAGTCTGTGGCTCTCAGCTACAAACTGGTTTGCTTGTGCAATTCCCATAGACCAACTGTGTAAGGCTTTTAGGTCAGATACAGTGGTTCTGTGGGAACCTGCATCATGTAGGGCAGGAAATTGTCCTACGTAATGCAGCATCGATACACAAGGGGGTGTATTTGGGTTCTATTCTTCCGCTCTGTTGGTCCAGTGGGGATCACAGTGCGTACCCAGTTGGTTTGCTCCTTAACCCTTTAAGGACCAGAGGGGTTTGAAACGCATGGTGTTGCATACCTTTCTGGCACTCAAAGGGTTAAGTCTGGATTCTCCTGTAGTTGATGAGTTCATCCCCAGTTTTACCTACAAATACCTCTATAGTCTTCAGTTGGAATTTGTGAGATACAACCAGTAGTAACAATTCTCCCCTACAATGGAACCCAGCCTTTAGATGGAAGAATACTAGATTAAACACTATTGCTAAAATAGGCTTTTATTCCACCAGTTCAAAACCATGTGAAAGGTTGTATCTATACATTTCTCACCTGATTTAAATGTGAACCTGTAAGATATAACTAGTGATAACTCTTAACAACTGCAGATTAATTGTAGTCCTCCACAGCTAGAGGGCCTCTTTTGCCCACCACTGCCCAAGGACTTTCTTTATAATTCACTGTGACCTATGAACAGAATGTTTAATGACTGAACTGTGTAATCATTTTATACCATCCTTCCACTCTGTATAAATCTTGAAGTGCATAGAATATTACTGACCACAAATACTAATAAATTTGCTTCCTCTAGAGACAATTGTGGCATATAATTGATGTGCACATTATTTGTGCTGAGTGCTTAATTTTTTGCTTCTGTTTCAGCTCGATAAAGAAATCCTATTTTTTAAAATAACATAGTTATTACTGAAACAGAAATAAAAAAATCACATTTCGTCTAGAGCAGGAATGGCAATGTGTAACCCTCCAGCTGCTGCCAGACTGCAATTCTCATCATTCCCTGCCAGTGGGGTAGGTTGACCACATGTCCCTGATTGTCAAGGACAGTCCTGGAATTTATGTGTGTGTCCCATGTCCCAGACAGCCTCCTTTAGGGACAATACAAAGTTCTTAAATAAAGAATCTAAACACTAGAAATTGCCCATTGCCTACTGTGACACAAATTGGTGCCTCTGCTGGTCTGCAAGAAGATGGCTTCTAGACAGAAGTGAGCTATGATCCTGACATCAAACAGGAGCTGCAGTGCACCTTTATTGTAGTGTAATGTTAGTCTAAGGCATTGGATGTGATGTATATTATCTTGTAGTCCACCACAGACATCACTTTCTGTCACAGCTGTCAATGGACAGTTCTCCCTCTAATGGTTAGACCTCTGTGGTGTGATGTATACTGACCCCTCCTGCAAAGCTGCACTAGAAATGGAGAGAAGTACTCATGTCACCACACTGTCCATGAATGGCAGAATGGAAATATGATCACCCTACAGTGGGGAATGATGGAAGGTGAAGACTGGCAGTAGCTGGAGGAGTTAATGTTGCACACCAGTCACATAGATGATGAGGGTTACAAGACGTGTGTCCATCAAGTTAAACCTTTGCTGTAACACACTTGTTTTTATTGATTCAGAGGAAGGCTAAAAAAAACTCCACTGAAACTGTTTCATATCAAGTCCCAAGTGAGCAAAAAATTCCTTCCGGACTCTAAAAGGCAATCTGATATTTACCTGATTAAACATCCTATCTGTATGGAAACTATGAATTAGCTATATTGTTCTGAGCCAAAAAGATATCACATAGTTTTTTGAAAATATCTACAGTGTCTGCCAACACATTCTTACTGCCCTTTCTTTAAAAAAAAATCCATGCCTTTGTTTTAGTCTGAAGTACCTTGAAGGATGCCCCTTTATTTTTTGCTCAGCTCTTTGCTCCTTGTGTAATCTAGTAACATCTTACCCCTACCCAAATATTCCAAAGTTGAAATGAGAAAAAAACTTATATGAATGAGATATTACTCCTTTCTATAAAATACTGCAAAAAGTGGACTAAATCAACTGCATTATAAGACAAATAGAAATTCTTTTAGTCACTAAAAAAAGAAATCCCTCCAATTACTTAATTCCTGTATAAATAAAGAAGAAGAATACCGTATGAAGCCTAAGCACTAAAGCAAGGGTAAACTACTTTTGGAAATCTAGCTGTTTGGAAGACACAAGTCCAGTCATCACCCAGCCAGTGGCTGTTTGGGGCTGATGGGATCTGTGGTCTCCAACAGATGACTTGGTAAAGGTTGTCTACCCCGAAATTAAAGTGTCTGAAAACTCTCCAACTTGTAACAGAGGCTCCATAGCATAAGAGCTGGAGAAAGTTATTTCAATGGATGGACTTCCCTCATCTTAGTGCTTCTCCCCAATGACTGAAACCTCTTGTACAGGGCATATAAATGGGATTATACTATTTATCAGTAGATTAAAGGCTCAGTAAAGTATAATGTAAAATAAATCATATATTGTAGGGCTTTACTTCCTCTTCCACTGCTGGTAGTTGCTGTTCTAACAGTCACAAAGTGTTGGAACTGTTACTAGCATATTCTATGGATAACTGTAGTCCATTACTCACCTTTTCCAGAGAATGTAATAGAACAGCTGTCTGAACACCAGATGCTGCTGTTCATGTAGAAAAACAACAGTTTTAGCTGTAATAACTTTGAAATGATGGCCATCCTAGCAGTGGGAGAGCAGGAAAGGCTTATAACATATATTTTTATAAAACAAGTTTACTTGTCATTTAAATAGGAAGTTTTATTGGTAAACAGATAAACAACCATCTTGGAACTGAGAAGCATTACTTAGTTCTCATTTTTGGGAGATGCTGTGGCAATTAATAACTTAATTAACTTATGTCTATTTCACCTATGTAATTATGAGTTTTCTTCATATAAGGTAGTAATTCTAAGGCAAATCAACTGCACAAATACAATTCCCATTAATTTAAGCAATGATTTTAACTCCTTAAATGATACAGCGTTTTCCAACACGTAGCTTCACAATGCATTAGAGACCAGAGTTGATTTCCAGCTAATTCATGTCAAGTCAGTGACCCTGTACCCACTGTCAGTGACCCAATACCTTTTATCAGAGACTGCTTTTTTGTGGCACTGCAATCATGATGATTCTTACCCCCTCAACAAAATATAATAAATATATAGTATTATACATAACCCTTGATTTAATACTATGTAATTTATATTAAACTACTCTTTCTTTTTTAAATAATAACCTAGCTGGTTGGTAGTCGCGGCTGCATAGGCATCTGTTAGTTGGAGCAATGCCAGGCATGTAGGGTGACCACGTGTCCCGGATTGCCCAGGAAAATCCTGGATTTTGGATGTGTGTCTCTTGTCCCAGGCAGCCCCCATCTGGGACAAAATAAAGTCCTGGAATGAAGACTCCAGAGAATCGAATTCTAAACAGAAGAAATGCCCATTGTCTACTGTAACAGGAAGTGATGCCACTGTTGGGCTACAAGAAAATGGCTTCCAGACAGAGCTGTAAATACTAGAGAGAGTGAATAAGCCTTGATCCTGACCTCATTCATGAGCTGCAGTTCAATTTTGTTGTAGTGTAATGCTAGTCTAAGGTTTTGGGTGTGATGTAAATTATCTTGTAGACCACCACAGATATTGCTTTCTGTCACAGCAGTCAATGTGAAGTTCACCCTCTGGTGTTCAGAGCTCTGTGGTGTGCTCTTCTCTCTGCAGTGTCCCTGATTGGCAGAAATTAAATGTGGTCAACCTACAGGCATGTGAGTTGGCTTGGGAGGTGGGAGGAGTCTGTGGAGCTCTTCAGCTGTAGCCCCACCTCCTCTGCATGACATCACACACTAATGGCATACCAAGCCAACAAAACAAAATCTGGTACCTTTCTTTTTAGAAAATCAGCCCTGTTGGAAACCTATGTAGCATTCAAAGAGTTATAATCCCTTTTTAACTCAACGGGAATTTTGAGAATTTGTATTTGTCCTCCTGTTTTGTCCTCAAATTACTTAATTTTTCTTTTGAATAATAAGTCCAAAGTCTATAGTATGTTTTAAATATATTAATATGCACATGTTTTGTTTTCTTTCCCAGTAATGATCTGAATTGGATGGACTGCCCAGATAATGTGTCTGCTGGAATAAACAGCTGCTTTTTCAATAAAAGCTACACTTCTGTTTGGGTCCCTTATTCTCTGAAGCTTGTCGGTGAAAATGTCATTTTTGATGAATATCACTTTTCTGTGGATCAGATTGGTAAGTTTTCAGATTATTTTAATTATTTTAATGATTTGATATAGTCAAATAACACTAACATCTAATATGGAACTGGGGATAGGTACAAATAAAGGCCCTATACCCCATGATAGCATCTGTATCTATTTCATGAGGCCTAAACTCAAGTATTACATATTTGCTATAGAGGCAGCCATTTCTGCCATTTCCATGACTCCCATTTAATGATAAACAGAGCTTGTTATAAAGGTAGACGAAGTGGGAGGAGTAATTACAGGACTGGGAAGACCTGCACTGCTGTAAGCCTGTGCCGCAGAATGCAGAAATGGGTCCCAGGAATGTAAGTTTGAAAGCGAATTTCTCATTAACCATGGACTTAAAATAAAAACTACCAGGCGTTGTAGAAACAATTAAACAGCACTAATAATATGGGACAGGGTTTCAAACAATTAGGATTTGCAACCCAAAAATTAAGGTAATGGGGGGGTTTATTATTAGGAGGTGTTGTGTTCCTTTAATATCTATTTTTCTTCAATTGATTGCCTATTCTTCCAAAAAATACAGTACAGCCGGACCCTCCAGTTGGTCTCAATTGGACTGTTCTGAACAACAGCCTGACGGGTTTACATGCCGACATCCTAGTGTCGTGGAAGCCTCCCCCCTCTGTGGATCTATCCAGTGGATGGCTTACTTTGGAATATGAGGTGCAGATGAAAGAAGTCGGTGAAAGCCAGTGGACAATAGTAAGACAGCGTTTTGATGATTTGCCTTTTCTAAAGTTTGCTTTTATTTTCTTACCAGCTTAGACGTGATATTACCACCCTTTAGAATAAAGTTTGGATGTTAAAGGGTTAGTAATGTAATAGAAATTATATAGTAATAGTATAGTAATAATTATAGTAATAGTAATAAAAAGTAATATTGTAGATATTCCAAAAAGAAATCCATCGATGCCAGTCTGATCTCTCAGACCTTTATGGTTTGAGAGATATACGGTGATAAAGTTCCCCCCTCACACACATCAGCTGTAAAGCTGACAACAGGAGATTTGTGTCGGCCGACTCGAGACGGCTCTTCAGCAGAGCTGAAATACCGAAGTCTAAAAAGAAATACTTCATTGGAACGGTCTACAAAGTATGCCTGGTTTGCAAGCACACTTTGTAGACCGTTCCCATGAAGTATTTTTTTTTAGATTGCGGTATCTTTGCTGAAGAACCACCTGCTGTTCCCTGGACCAGGATCTTCTTCTGTCAGCTAGAGGTTGATGTCAGTGAAAAGGGAGGGAGAAGGGAACTTTATCACCTTATATCTCACAAACCATAAAGGTTTGAAAGATTGGACTGGCAGCGATGGACTTCTTTTTTTATTATCTACATTATTACTTTTTATTTATATAAGACATTACTAACCCTTTAATTTATCAATATGAAGGCCAAAAGTGAGGTTGGAATCTGGCCGCATACTATGATATTGTAGGCATCAGCCAGGGCCAAATTAAATTAAGACTTGGTAATAGTTAATTTGTATTGTGGCGTTTACGTAATTTGCGCTTTATAGCAAATACCATTTCGTTTTACTCCACTTTTTTAACGTAAGATGCTAAGGCAAAATTTTAAACTTCCCGTTTTAAAGCAATCCTCCTTACAGATGCAAGGTAGAAGTACATATAAATGTCATCTTAGTGGTAAAGTATTACAAAGAGCAATGTAGGCAAAAGAAATGGTGAGAGAGCTCAAGGTCAGGAATCGGCTTCAAAGGCTAATCAGAGATTACATATAAAAGGCGTACGTATATAACAGCAGACTTATATTCTTGGATATATAGTAACATAGTAATTTAGGTTGAAAAAAAGACTTGCGTCCATCTAGTTCAACCCTTTTCCTATTCCTGTTTACCATCGTTGATCCATCCTTGAATAGACCTCACTGTGGCCTCTAGTTTACATAAAATGCAGCACAAGAAATAGTTCAGAAAAGGGCAAAGGCATTAATAAAAGGAATGGGTGGTTGTAAAGAAAAGATAGTCAAGTTAGGTTTGTTTACTCTAGAATAGATGTGCCTGCCAGGGAAAACAATTTATATATCCACATTAAAGCAAGGTCATTACAGTTTATTATCTAGGAACTTCCCAATCCAAACACTACAGAAATTATACAATAACATTCCCCAGAGGTTAATGGAAAAGAGGTTTAACTTTCGGCAAAGGAAAATGTAATTTACAAGAAGGGCAGTTAACCTGTAGAATCTGTTACCAGGCAAAGTTGTGATAGCAGATTCTTAGGCTGATGTACTAAGAACTAATTTTGGGACCAACACATTGAACAATTTAAACATTGATTTTGAGGCAGATAAAAACAATCTAGCGCAGTCAGTCTGCCATTTTTCTGTCTAATTAAAATACGCAGACTTCTGAGAACAGATTTATTTCTACTTCGAATTCCCATACAATATTAGTATTTACCACCTCTGATGGGAGGCCGTTCAATGACTCTTTCCCCATTTCTATAATGTAGTACTTATGCACACATCACTTTCAAGCATCTCCTAAAAACCCACCTGCTCAAGCAGGCACCTCAGTAACTATATTCTCCTTGTGCACACTGACGGCCACATCAGACTCATTCTGCACTTCCCTTACTAACGCACTTATGATCCTCCCCTACTGTCTCTGTATGCTTTGTAATGCATTCCGTACCCCTCTGTAACTCAAAGGGTTATATAAAAAGTAACCCTTTATTGTGACATCACATTCTACAAGTACTTAAAATTTTGTTAAAGTGGATGTGTCACCTACGCATAACATAGCATAAATAGTTAGGCTGCATATCGAATACTACTAAAACGGTCTTCATTTTTTTTTTAAGTTTTATTTTGTGTAAATTTAACTTATAAAGTCGGTCCTGCTGCCAATTCCACATAGACTGCAGTCCGTCGCTCTGCCTCTGCTCTCCTCCAATGATGGAGGCTTCTGTCTGTAAGCTTGAGACGTCTCATTGGCTAGATATCGATCTCTGCCAATGAGACCGCCCCAGCTTACAGACAGAAGCCTCCGTCATCAGAGGAGAGCAGAGGCAGAGAGACGACTGCGGTTACAGAACAGGTAACCACAGTCTATGTGGAAGTAGCTGCAGCCCAGACTTTATAAGTTAAATTTACACAAAATAAACCTTAAATAAAAAAATGAATACCGTTTTAGTAGTATTCGATATGTAGCCTAACTATTTATGCTATGTTATGCACAGGTGACACATCCACTTTAAATTACCTGTAATTTTCATTACTATTTTTTTCATCTCACCTAATTTTTAATCTTTTATATCATTGACAGTTGAGCTCCCTGGATCTTTTTGCAGAGAGTTCTCTGTCAGGGAAGATGAAAGCTGGTCCTGTGGTACAATGTAAAATAGAAAGCACACAGAGCATTGTGCTGCAGAGAGACTGTACCATTTCATCACATCCTGCTCTATGGTCTATGGACTAGAAAACTCCCTGCAAACTGAGATCCAGGTTAGGGACATAGAAAAACTATAGACAGTTTTACTATCAATATTATGTAACTGCAGAATATATATAAAGAGACAATAAAGGGTTACTATTCCTTTAACATCTGAAAAGATTTCTACCAAATCACTCTCTCCCTCCTCTCTTCCAAGCTGTACATATTAGGATAGTTTAAAGGGAAAGTAATACTTTATTATTAGTATCCCCCATATTATAGATATTTGCAAAATAAGTTAATAGCCCCCAGGTTCATCTCTTAAACCTTTATGGTGTGAGAGATAACCGAAGGCAAAGTTCCCCCCTCCCTCCCCCTTCCCTGAAGTCAGCGTTGTACTGACTGCAGGGATATCCGGTCTGACTTTTATAAGGCGGCTCTGCAGCTGAGCTGTGATTGCGTTAGTGAAAAAGAATAGTTTAACTGAAACGGTCTTCTACATGTGCTTGCAAACCAAGCACATGTAGAAGACCGTTTCAGTGAAATAATGATTTTTCACTAATGGGATCTCGGCTCAGCTGCAGAGCCGCAAGCCTGTCGTACGACAGACTTCCCCTGCAGTCAGTGCAACTCTGACTTCAGGGAAGGGGGCGGGAGGGGTGAACTTTGCCTTCGGTTATCTCTCACACCATAAAGTTTTGAGAGATAAACCTGGGGGCTATTAGCTTATTTTGCAAATATCTACATTATAGGGGATAGTAATAATAAAGTATTACTATTCCTTTAAGTGTATACTGAATGAAGGACAAATAAGAGATTGCAAATTCTTTTTGATTTTAATGGGACTTCTGTGAAACAGAATTGTTCCAGTTATAGATTGTACATCAGCTTCATTGTCTGACAGTCTGCAGGTTTCTTCTTCATTAGTTGTCTCCAGACTTGTATCAGAACTTCGTTACATCCATTAATCTCCAACACAGTCCAGAGCCCTTCTTTTGATTCGAGTGAGGTTGTAGCTCTGGCCTCACTGGTGTCTTCTCTTTAGATGGCCCTGCTCAGTGTGACATTTCAAGATGCTCTGATACTGCTTGGCTTCTGTTTTCTAATGGTGTCACTCTGCATGCAGATGATATTAAAGGGGAACTCTCACCTCTATTAAAGTTGTTCTTATATTAATGTTCCCTTTTTACTGAATCTGTAATCTTTTTTTAACCCTTTGAGCACCAAATGCATTGTGTACCCTTCTGGCACTCAAAGGGTTAATTCCAATGAGAGCACTCCAACTCACATGTTGGATTCCTGGGTCAGAGGAAGAGGTGGTAAAGGGGAACAGCTGGGGAGAGGAAGAGACGAAGATTGACAGGCTGCACTACAATGTTGTACCGCAGCCTGAACTGAACTGACGTCACTGGTTTATCTTTACAAGGTAATTTCTCGGGCAATACAGTAGTAATTTAAAACAAAATGGATTCAGTCAAAGGGTACATTAACATAAGAACAACTTTAATTGAGGTGAGAGTTCCCCTCTCATATCATTCAGAGCTCATTTCTGCATAGTATTAAAACAATGAGGTGTGTTAATACTATGGGTGTTATCAATGTGTGATAAAGAGGTGTAAAGTGGAGATGACGTCTCCAGTGATATCACTTCTCCAGTTCCTATGTTATACGATGGAGCTAATGCACTAAGATCTCCAGAGTTGGATAATTCTTAGTTGATAGGCTCAGTAGAATAGCGTAGGACCTGGAGAAGTGATATCACTGGAGAAGTCATCTCTGCTTTATCACGCCTTAGTGCATCTTCCTAAGGTGTGAGTGCCACCTCAAGGGTCCTGGAATAAATTAGGTTGTCTGTCACTGACAACCCCTTGGTAGCTAGAAAAGTCTCTCTCTCCTCAGCAACCTTGGGTTTAAGGGGGACTTCTACTTTTCCCCAGGGCCTAGCAGTGGCTGCAAATGACCTATTTTGGTCTTAGGCAACTGTTTGAGTCTGCAGATGTTTCTGTTTGCAACTATTGGAGTCTGCAAATCTAAGTATACATGCCAAACACACTGAGGCTGATATACTAAGTAGAATTGGAGCAATTCTGGGGTATCTCTTATCATAAGAGATAAATCAAAGTGCCAATTGATTTAAATGGGACGGTCAATACCTTGAATGCTAGAGAGGTCTCCAAAGTGTTGCTGTGCAATGCATTGGTGACCTTTGTAACATTCAAGGGGTTAAAAGCCCATTTTAAATCCAAGTCAATTTGAGTACCGTTTACTTATCCCATTGGCGCAGTAGGCTAGCCCCAGAATCAGTCCTGTTCTTCTAAGTACATACTACACTAACACTATTATTTATCGACTGATTTATTGCAGCTGGACAAAGTGAGAAATACATTTGTATCCGTGTATGCGCTGAAAAACGGAAAAGAGTATTTACTTAGGATTCGATGCAGACAACTTATAAATGAAAATTTTGGAGAATTTAGTGAAATATTACAAATACAAGTTCAAATATTTACAGGTAAGTGCTATAAATCAACAT
This sequence comes from Rhinophrynus dorsalis, assembly GCA_037306005.1. NCBI lineage: Eukaryota > Metazoa > Chordata > Amphibia > Anura > Rhinophrynidae > Rhinophrynus > Rhinophrynus dorsalis. The sequence continues at coordinate 638,149,723 of CM074718.1, read as the reverse complement.
GCATTTTTATCTGTAATGTAAGTAGATAAGTTTCCTGTGCTTAACCATTTGAGTGCCAGAGAGGCATCCAATGTGCCTCCCTGGCACTCAGAGGGTTAAAGTAGAACTATCCCTCCAAAGTGCCCCCCAAATAATTATTGATATAGCGATAAGCATAGAAATACTAGTATTATCCAGAAAAAGTCCAGCATTATTAAGAAATCCTACTTGATCTGAGACTGACGGGCAGGCTTCTTACTACAGAGGTATCTGCCCACCTGCGCCATCAGTCACTTCCTGTACCTTAAGGTACAATGCAACTCCCCCTCACCAGTCCTAGAGGAGACTGGGACGGACAGCACAGGTGCACAGGTGTCTCTTAGGCAAGATGTCTGAGCTGATGCCTGGCTGTCTCAGATCAAGTAGGATTTCTTAATAACGTGTGACTTATGATGGCTAATATTATTATTTTTATGCTTATCACTATATCAATAAATTTGGGGGAAACTTTATTTGAAGGTATAGTTCCGCTTTAAATGTAAGCTGGAAAATCCTTGTGCCAGGGATTAGCATGGTGTTCCACACTGTGCCGCCAAAACATAAAGATTAATGAGAAGCAACCTCATTCCGTGTCAGTGGTGCTCCAGGCTACCAGCAGCCAGCTTTATGTATGCCTGTGTGTTATGCGGGTGAAGCAACATGCAGATTAGAAAAGCAGATTCGTTACCAGTTGATCATGTTCTCAAAATATTAACCCCTTGAGGACTAGAGGGATATGCAATGCATTGCTAACCCCTCTGGTTCTCAAATGCACTGCGCACCCCTCTGGTTCTCAAGTGGTTAAACCTGAAGATGGGAGAGCACAGATCTGCTCCCTGCACAAACATTGTAAGATTACAGTGCAGGGAAAGCTCTCGGTATGGGAACATCTGGAATACAAGGGGCATTGCACAACAGAGGGGACGCTTAGAAAAGACAGCCTAATGTATTGCATGTTACCACAGAGATGTCATGATGATGTCATAAGTAGGTTTTTCAAATGGGAATTTCTTGAAAAGTGAAAGTGTGTCATGAGCTGCTGGTTAAGAAGGGTTGCTGACCAACAGCAGCAAAAGTAATAAATAAAGTGAATCCAGACAGCAAGGAAACCAGCACACACACAATTAAAGGGGAAACCAATATATTGTATATACATAGATACAAGGAACAAGAAATAGTAATGCACAACAAAACCTTCAATGAAACAGAAAAGAGGAAGGCCTCTGGACTTTTGTGAACTGGGCCTCTGGGCAAAGGGGAACAGGGCCTCTGGGCAAATGGGTACAAAGTCAGCTCTGGAACTCAAGGGGTGCAGCCGGCTCTGGAATTCAAGGGATGCAGCAGCCTGCACTGGAACACAAGGGTGCAGCAGCCTGCACTGGAACACAAGGGGTGCAACAGCCTGCACTGGAACACAAGGGGTGCAACAGCCTGCACTGGAACACAAGGGTGCAGCAGCCTGCACTGGAACACAAGGGGTGCAACAGCTTGCACTGGAACACAAGGGGTGCAACAGCCTGCACTGGAACACAAGGGGGCAGCTGCTCTGGAACTCAAGGGGTGCAGCAGCCTGCACTGGAACACAAGGGGTGCAGCAGCTCTGCAGTGGTACACAGGGCCCAGGGTCAAAAGAGAAGGAAACTAAACAGGGACTGATGTGGACTGATCAGTATAAACTGTAATAATCTGGCCCAGAGCAAGAAGAGAGACTGAATTAAATAGGGAGGAGGTGATTGCAAGGTGGGGCCAGCTGGGAACAGAATCAGGTCTCTTTAGCCTGAGTGCAGCAGCCTACAACAGCACAATAGGAAGGTAGTGGCACTGTGAGGTACTGCACCAGGCTGAGGAGAGGTCAGAATCATAAGAAAATGCTACTGAAAAACTGGTAACACAATGTATAGGCAGTTTGGAGTGATCTTTCATTTGACCAAAAGTTGTTTGGAGGTGATAGGTACACTTTAAAAGAAAAAGATAAAGTCGAACCTGTGCTGCTTCATAATAATTGTTCCCAAACAGGTCATCCAAAAATAATTAAATTCACTGACAGTAAAAAAAATTGTGGTGGCAGTAAAATTCTGTATAGATCCATCAGCACAGCTCTGATTCTACTCTTGCACAGTAACCTGAGAATAAGCTGCTTGCACTTTGCGTTGTGTACAAGAACTTATCATCTGTCTATTACATACCGGTACAAACTCCATCCTGTCATTGCAAGCAAGCTCTAAGCACCTACCCCATAGCATGGCAAGAAAAAGACATTATTTTTCTCTTACTTCCTATGTGAATTGTTAGTGCACAGGGTTAACCTTCTCAGTGTCAGTCACATGTGGGAAACAGGCTTGGCCATGTGTACCTGCACAACCAAGCCCGTGTCCCACATGTGGCTGGAGTGGCCCCTGACCCACTTGTTTACTTTATTATTATCCAGACCTCATTGGGGTGCATCAGGACCACTCTGGATGCCCCGTCCAGCTATTAATCTCCCAGCTGATAGCGCTGGGAGATCAGTACAGACTACGCAGGAAAGTGACATGATATGATCTCCGGTGTCGTGGGGAGTCTTTTTCCAGCTCAAAAGTTTGAGTAGGAGTGAAGCAGTGGAGCGCATTTCTGTCCTGTGCCGCCTGTAGTGATCTCTCAGCACTATTGGCTTTGTGCTCAATAGCTGAGGGTAGCACCAGGAGGGGTCCTGATGTTCCCCACAGTGAGGTTTGAATAACATCTGTTTAAAAAAAAATATTAACCCTCTGTTTGCCAAAAGGGTATGCAAGGCATTGCTTTGCAATGCGTTGAACACCCTGTGACATACACACTGCCATACCTCCCAAGTGTCCCTCTTTATGAAGGACTGCCCTCTTTGAGACCCAAATCCTTCTTTCTCACCCTGGTTCTATTTGTAGATCAAACTGTGTGGTGTGTCTATAAGTGTATTGCTCCACAGCAATAAAGCTTACATTAATGCTTGTTTCAAGTTCATTATATGCATTTATATATTAGTCTGTGTAAATAAAATATATTTGCCTTTTTCAAAATCATTTGATTACATACAGAGCTGTCAGTGGGTCATAGGAAATTAAGTTGAAAAAGACACAAGTCTATAAAGTTCAGACGTTGCCTCTTAACCCAGTAAAATGAGAATTATATAAGCCTTCTTGCCTCCAAAATGAGTATTAGTCTATTTACAAGAACTCCCTGTTTTACCAACTAATAAACAGTATAACCCTGAATGTTCCCTCTTGAAAGAAATACTTCTAATCTTTTCTTAAATGTATCCATTTTATGTGCCCCATACTAGCCCCTTTTTATTGTATTCAGCCTTGGAATCAAATCTCATTAGTATTAGTATAACTTGAATTTACATTGCATGTACTTATACAATGTAACAATATCCCCTCTTAGGCATCTTTTCTTTAGAGTAAATAAACCAATTTGTGGCTAGGCTCTTCTCTGTACTCTCTCCAATTCTAGAATATCCTTTTTCCAGAACTGGTGCCCAAATCCACTCTTGCTTCATTACTCCTTTTTTGAAGTAGCCTAAAAATTCTCAGTAATGCCCAGTTCATCAATTATACCCTCAGTAACACCACCATGGTCTCTTTGACCATTGGAAATATCGCTAGGTTTGCCAACCCCCTAATCCACAGTCCATTGGTAGTCCTAGCCCCTCATATACATTGACTGACCCCACCCCCCCAGCGTGTTGTCACTGCCCACTGGATGTTACAGACCCCCATGCACACAGTCTGACCTCCTCCCTGCCAGCCTGGTTCTACTGGCCACTATTAGCCACAGATTCCTGCATGCACTCTCTTACCCTGCAGCCTTGTTCCACTGGTGGTCATGGTATTGCACATATACTTCCTGCTCCCCCATCCTTGTTTAACCGGTAACCACACTCCTGGCACCCCCTACAGTGTATCAGGCAATACTAATAGGGTACTATTTTTCTCTGGCTGGCATTATGCATTGCATACACTAAAAAATGCCATGGTGTTCAAAGATTTTAGTATCTTTGAAATGATTGAATTGTAAAAAATATGTGTTTCTTCCTGTATCACCACTTTCTGGAAAGAGTTATGCATACTAGCCTAGTGGTAAAAAGGCAAATTGACCCTCTTTTGATGCAGGTGAATGTCTTCTTTGCAAATTGGTATACCTTATTGACCTTTTCTTCATCTGTAATGGTCAAAAATATTTTTTGGTCAGGCAGGTCATTTAAAAAAAAAAAAGTGACAGGTTTAGTTTTGGACTTCTGGCACCCCCCGTAATATGTAAATCCATATTAATGTGGTACCATTTTTCTTTGGCTGGTAGAAAGTACTGAATACGATAGGAAATTGCATGATTTTCAAAGATTTTAGTATATTTGAAGTTGTAGAAATGTAACAAAAAAATAACATTTTATGGAACTAATTGTGCACAACATCCTAGAAGTAGAAAGGCAAAAAATACCCTAATTTGATGCACCTGAATGTTACATAGTTACATAGTAATTTAGGTTGAAAAAAGACTTGCGTCCATCCAGTTCAACCCTTTTCCTATTCCTGTTTACCATCGCTGACCCAAAAGAAGGCATCTGACTCCAAATGGCAATCAGATTTCTCCCCGGATCAACAAGCCCTAACTAAATATTAATCCCAATACTAACGTGCATAGCCCTCTATATTATGCTCTTTTAAATAAGTATCCAGGCCCCTTTTAAAGGCATCTAATGTATTTGATAGCACCACCTCCTCCGGAAGTGCATTCCATACCTTTATTGTCCTTACTGTAAAGAAACCCTTCCGCTGTTGTAGATTAAATCTCCTTTCCTCAAGTCTAAGCGGGTGGCCCCTTGTCCTGTGTACTGTTCTGTTAATGAACAGGTCTTTTGAAAGCCCTTTATATGGGCCTTGAACATATTTATATAGTGTTATCATATCCCCTCTAAGACGCCGTTTCTCTAGTGTGTACAAGTTTAACTTTTCTAGCCTCTCTTCATAACTAAAACTTTCCATTCCCCTTACTAGTTTTGTAGCCCTCCTCTGCACTCTCTCTGGTTCCATAATGTCCTTCTTCAGAAAGGGCGCCCAGAATTGAACAGCATATTCTAGGTGGGGTCTTACCATGGACCTGTAAAGAGGCATAATTATATCTTCCTCCCTTGAGTCAATACCCCTTTTAATACATGCCAATATCTTATTGGCCTTTGCAGCTGCCAGCTGGCACTGCATGCTACTGCTAAGTCTATTGTCTACCATTACTCCTAAATCCTTTTCATTAGTAGATTTCCCCAGAGAAACACCATTTAAACTATATGTTGCATTTTTATTATTATACCCAAAATGCATAACTTTACACTTGTCTATATTGAATCTCATTTGCCATTTGCCTGCCCAGTTACTCAATTTGTCCAAATCCTCTTGTAATGAAGACACATCCAGTTCAGACTTTATTACCTTACTTAATTTTGTGTCATCGGCAAACACTGATACATGGCTTTCTATGCCCTCTGGGAGATCATTAATAAACAAATTAAAAAGAAGAGGACCCAGGACAGATCCCTGAGGCACTCCACTTATCACGTTTATCCAACTGGAGAACTTGCCATTTACTACCACTCTTTGCATTCTATCTTTCAGCCAATTTCCAATCCACACACAAACATTTTCCCCTAGTCCTATTTCATTCAATTTGTACAGTAACCGCTTGTGCGGAACTGTATCAAATGCCTTGGCAAAGTCTAAATAGATCACGTCAACCGCCGCTCCCTCATCTATATTATTACTTACTTTTCATAAAATGCGATCAAGTTCGTTTGACAAGACCTATCTTTCACAAAGCCATGTTGGCTATTGCTAATGATATTCCTGTTCCAGCAGAATTCTTGAATATATTCCCTTAGCAACCTTTCAAACAGCTTCCCTACCACAGATGTCAAGCTTACGGGTCTGTAATTTCCTGGCTGGGACTTTGATCCCTTTTTAAATATGGGCACCACATCTGCTTTACGCCAATCCATGGGCACCATACCAGAAATAAAAGAATCCCTGAAAATCAGATATATCGGTCTGGCCAGGGTCTGGCTTAGCTCTTTAAGTACCCGTGGGTGTATACCATCTGGCCCCGGAGCTTTGTCTACCTTGACAATGTCTTCTTTCTAAAATGGTATGCCTTGCTTATCTTTCTTACATATCTCTAAAAGTTATGGCTATTTTAGTGCAGATAGCCTGTTTCAAAAAGAAAACTGCTAGGTGCAGTTGTGTGCTTCTGGTACCCCCTATGGTATGCCATCCCATAAAAATAGGGCTACATTTTTGTTGGACCAATAGCTAATGAATGCAGTAGGACAATCCAAAGTTTACAAAAAAGTAAGTACATTTGAAGGGGTGGAAATATGTAAAAAAAAAAAAAATCTTATGCACCCCAGGCTTGGTGTAGAAAGCCAAGTGACCACTCAGTTGGCGCAGTAGGTTATTTTCTTTTCAAAATGTTATTACAACCATCGTAGTACAGGCAAGTCATGTTTGAAAAGAATGTGTATTACGTTGTGTACCTCTCTGGTATTCAAAGGCATAGTAATGGCTTAAAACAATAACAAGTAATATTGTAGATAATGCAAAAAGAAATTGATCGGTGTAAGTCCTTTAGAACGTTTGAAAGTTCCCCTCTCCCTGCTGACAGCAGGAGATTCGAGTTGGCCGACTCGAATCGGCTCTTCAGCAGAGCCGAGATACTGAAATCTAAAAAGAAATACTTCATTGGAATGGTGTACAAAGTGTGCCTGGTTTGCAAGCACACTTTGTAGACCATTCCAATGATGGTCCCCGGACCAGGATCTCCTGCTGACAGCTAGACATCAAGAAGAGGGGAGAGAGAGAACTTTAAAACGTTCTATCTCTCAAACCATAAAGGTTTGAGAAATAGGACTTGCACCGATCAACTTCTTTTTGTATTATCTACAATATTACTTTTTATTCTTTTAAAGGGATAGTAATACTTAAATATTACTAATCCATATATTGTAGCCATGTTAAAAAGAATTTAATTTTCCCCAGTGTCATTTCTCAGACCTTTATGGTGTGAGAGATAACCATACACAAAGTTCCCCCCTCCCTCCACCTTCCCTGAAGTCAACGTTGTAGTTGACTGCAGGGGAAGCCTGTCGTATGACATTACGTCAGGCTTACGGCTCTGCACCAAAGCCGAGATTGCGTTAGTAAAAAAGAATAATTTCACTGAAACAATCTTCTATGTGTGCTTCCAAATCAAGCATACGTAGAAGGCCGTTTCAGTGAAATAATTATTTTTTACTAACGTAATCTCGGCTCAGCTGCAGAGCCGCCTGATGCAAATAAGACCGGATATCCCTGCAGTCAATACAATGCTGACTTCAGGGAAGGGGGAGGAAGGGGGGGACTTTGCGTGTGGCTAACTCTCACACCATAAAGGTTTGAGAGATGACACTGCTGACAATTCATTTCTTTTTAACATGGCTACAATATGGGGATTAGTAATATTTAAGTATTACTATCCCTTTAAGTCATTACTATCCCTTTAAAAGGCTTTGGCTTGAAAGGTGATACCTGTGCATGATAGAGAACTGGTTAAGTTATAACTGGCAGAGTTGTAAGTTGGTCTAAAATTGTGAATGAGGTGCCACTGGGTTCAGTCCTGGGCCCAATGCTTTTAGTTCGTTTATGAATAATGTAGAAGTGGGTACTGATAGTAATGTCTCAATCTCTGCAGAAAGATTTGGATAAACTGAGTAAATGGGTGGAAAAGTGGCAGATGAGGTTTAATATTGGTTTATGAAAGGTGACACATTTGGGTTGCAGAAACAAGCAAGTACATATAAAATTATTGGGAAGCTATTGGGAAATCCTTGTTAGAAAAGCAAGTACTGGTAGATATTATATGAAAACACCATTGAGCACCATGTATCAAAATGGATGGAAATATAATTCTACCACTTTATAAATACTTTGACTACAAAAGCCATTGACTACAGTTCTTCATAGAGAGTGAAAGTAACAGCTACATTACTATGTGACAATTTGAGGTCTTATAACTTTTGAATAAAGCAAATGCCAGCAGTGGACATACCCTGCAGGAAACCCCTTACAATATATATTTATTTTGTAATAGAACTTTACCCTAAATGCTCTACAGGACATACTTGAAAACAAGAGAAATCTCAATATATGTTTCCTGTAAACACTTTCTAAATACAATAAATACCAATGCTGTAATGAGCAGATTGCCAAAACAAGTGAAAAGTGCATTAGTCTGAAGGCCATTCATAATTTCAGATCATCTCTCTGAATTACTCTTTTGTGCTTTATATTAGAAACATGTTTTATATCTGCAGAATGGCTGCTCTGCAAATTTAGTAAAAAAAAAAAGGTTTTCTTAATTAAATAGATTTCATAAACCAGCACATAGGTTGGATTCTGAAATTGATTCTTTACAAATGTCAAATGATATTTATTCTGGAAACTGATGTGGGCGTACATGATGATAGCCTTAGAAGTGCATCCAATTAGCTTCCTGAGTTGCTGTGTACGAATTGTGGGATGCTTAGGAGCAACTTAATTTGAACGTCCGGAACTGGTCCACTTGACTTCTCTGCATACATAAAGTACACTTTTTAAAAAACAAACTTTTTAATTAAAAAGTGCTACATGTTTTTGAGCCCACCTCCCAAAAGAAAAATCCATTAATTTTCATCAGGCTGATTTGCTAAGAAGACATAGAGCAATGTTTCACAAACAGTGTTTTCCTACAAATCCGGGGTTCTCTGATGAAGTATAAGGGTTTCACTTGAGCAAAAGTTAGTAATTACAGAAATGGCTGGGGAAGCAGACAATGTATTTTTGTTTCTGGGACTACCAATGGAACAAGGCTAGGGTGTCAGACAATGTATGTGTGGTACTCTGACTACCAGCAAGGCATGGTTGGGGTGTCAGACAGTGTATGTGTGATTCTGTGACTACCAGTGAGGCAAGTCTTCATTAACAGACAGTGTACCTGTGGTTTTATGACTATCATTGAGATAAAGCTGGGGTGTCAGACAGTGTACGTGTGGTTCTGTGACTACCAGAGTGTAGTGGAACAAGGCTAAAGTGTCAGACAGTGTATGTGTGGGTCTGTGACTAGCAGTGAGGCATGATTGGGGTGTTAGACAGTGTACATGAGGTTCTGTGACTACCAGTGAGACATGCCTTGGTTAAAAAGACAGTGTACCTGTGGTTTTCTGACTATCACTGAGACAAGGCAATGGGGAACAACACCATTGTGTGTTAGCTCCATATACACTGCCTGACACCTCCAGCTTTCTTCCCTTGCCCAGGCAGTGGTCATGGGGATCTGCGGCTAGCCGTGGGCAAGTGGAAAAGGCTGGAGAGAGTCAGAGAGTGTACATGGGGATCTGTGGTTACCAGTGGTCAAGGGAAGAAGGCTGGGGGTGTCAGGTAGTGTATATGGGTCTAACACACAATGGTGTTGTTCCCCATGCTGCACAACATGTTAGAAATACGACATTCAGTGCTACCATTCAACATACTAACTTTCTCCATTTTTATTTTGACATATAGTGCTCCCATTCAACATTCTTTGTTCTCCATTTTTATTTGACATACACTGCCCCCATTGTGTATGAGATGTAGAAGTGTTTCTAATACATAGACAAAATCTTATTGCCACAGTATTGACCTTTAGTGAATCTAGTCCATCTAACGCTTAAAGGGGAACTACCACCCCGCAAAAACTGTATGTTAATTAAGTCTTCATCTGGCGACTAGCTGCTTAGAGGTGCTAGTCGCCAGAAATATTACCTGGCCGGCCGGCTCCAAAAGGGACTGACAGCGCAGGCGCACAGACATCACTATGGCAAGATGTCCGTGATTCCTGCTACTGTCAGCCTCCGAATAAGTAGAAAATCTTTGAAACCAGGTAATATTTCTGGCGACTAGGGCTACTAAGCAGCTAGTCGCCAGATGAAGACTTAATTAACATACAGTTTTTGCGGGGTGGTAGTTCCCCTTTAACTTGACCTTTCTGTCGTCAAACGTACTCCTATTTCCTTGGACTTTGACATTTAGGCGGTAGTTTAAGGCGTAGTTGGATAAAAGCAGATAGAGCCATTTTTGTTAGTACGGCTACATGTGAGGCCTACGTCAGTTTTGTTTTACCTCTGTTCTACAATAGAAAACCAGTGTTGCAGAATTTTTTACTGTTCCGCCAGTTTTGGTGCTGCTTATATTATTGAGTCCCAGGTGAGTATACATTAGGATAAAAGGTTCCTGCCCAGAAGAGCTTATAGACAGTGTGTGTGTCTGGTTCCGTGACTACTAGTGGGGCAAGACTGGGATGACAGACAGCATATGTGTGGTTCCATAATTAACAGTGGATGTGCTGATACGGAAACATTTAATTTGCCATTTTGGTTTCTGTTAGATTTCTCTTGTAATATGCACTATAATGACTCACCCCATGAAATCATATTACTTGGTAACTGTTAACTGATAAATTAAAGATGACGGAATGTACTAAGATGTACTGTTCTAGAGGATGGACATTTACTAAGATGTCCTGTAACAGATGAAGGGGATATACTAAGATATACTGTTATGAATGTTAGAAATATACTAAGATGATGGGGATTCTCTATGATGTGCTATTACAGATGACAGTAATGTATTAAGATGTGCTATTACGGATGTACTAAGATGTACTGTTAGAGATTGTAGTGAAGCACTTAGATGTACTGTTATGGATGACTGGAAAGTACTAAGATGTACCATTACAGATGATGGTAAAGTATTAAGATGTACTGTTGCGGATGATTGGAAAGCACTTAAATGTACCGTTACAGATGGCGGGAAAGTACTATGATGCACTGTTACGGATGACGGGAATGGACAATTGGAATAATTCTATGCAAACCAGCTGCACCATAGGGGACAAATAAAACTTCCCATTGATTTTACTGGGGCTTTTAACCTCCACCGTATTGCAAGAGGTCAAAAGTCCCACTTAAAACAATGGGAATTTGCCCAGAATTGTCCCACGTTTGCCATTGTGGCACACAACATAGATATTTCACTTGTGACACTGATATTTTACCACTCTGTGTGTATGTATACATAAAAAATTAGGATAGCCATATTAGTTCTGCGGTTTAGATGCAAAATGATTGAGTAGTGCAGTATACGATAAAACCTTTTTTCTTATTAGATTAAAATTGAATTTTCAGGACAAGGTTTTTGAAAGCAACAACCTCCCTTTATCAAGTCAAAATGATACAAAATATCAAAATGAAACATGCAAGTCAGATGAGAGGCAATACACGGGTTAAGAAAACACACTGACAAACTACAGCTCACACCAGTTTAATCCCTTAACGACCGCCCGATCTGGCGCATGGATTCTGGGATGGCAGAAAGGCCTGCAGCCACGCTGCCATCCCAGAATTCTGTGACGTGCCAACATGAATATAGAATAAATCAATTCTAATACTTTACTCATATCAATGATCTGTTATAGAGCAAATCAGAGCAAAGCAATGTGAATGAATGTGATGACATCATAGCGTTCACCAGAAGCAAGGGAGGAAACACATAATTGTGAAAAAACATGAATGAAAATGTGCAATTACTGAGTTAGACAGATGACAGATTAAGATCTCTTATAAATAGCTGTTCTAATTTTGAATGACGCGTTTCACTGCAGTAGGCTTACCCTTATTTTACTCCTAAATTAATTAGTTTTCATAATAAAAGTTTACGGCTCCATTAAACCTAAATTATTTCTGTTGTTGCAGAGCCTGAATTTCCATGGCTTCTCTTTCTCATCATAGCCTTATGTGGTGCATTGCTGGTGCTGATTTCATTTCTATTCTTCAAAAAGAAAAGGTATTCTTCCATTAACTGTGATGTGAAGTGATTTTCTTGGTTTTATAATGTTAAAGGAATAGTAATGTTTCTGCATAAGCTAAGCTTCGATTATTCATCAGAGTATTTTTACCACGCAGAGCATTATTACCGTTGTGTACACTGTGTAGTTCATGTGCCCCCCTTCCTCCTCTTTTCAATATTCTAAGCCACCTCCCCTCAGATCTGGAATCCAGTCATCAGATCAGACAAATCACAACAAGGGACAATCTTCTGGTTGTCAGTATAAGGAAAACCCTGTTTCTTTATGCTGAGAGAAGATTGTCCCTTATTGCGATCCATCCGGACCAGACCGGCTTGCTGTTCTGAGGAGAGGCAGTGCTAAGTATGTAAATGCGAAGGAAAGGGACACTTTATAACATAATTACACATCAACTACACAGTGTACACAATTGTAATACCGCTCTGCAATCTACATGGTACAAAAACTATGATGAATGATCAAAGCTTAATTTATGTAGAACCATTACTATGTCTTTTACCCTTTGAGTGCCATAGGGGTACGCAATGCAATACAAAGCAATGCATTGTCTACCCCTCTGGCACTCAAAGGGTTAATATGCTTAACTGAAGGATTTATGTAGGTAGGTGTCCTTCATACAATCACCTATTGATATATTTTTGCAGGTGCTTGTGTTTACTGAGCTCAGATTTATGCTGCCTTTAGTTTAATCGTTTGAGTGCCAGGGGCACACCAAGCATTGCTCCATCCCTTTGGCACTCAAAGGGTGAGGCATATTGCTTATTACACTCTTTCTCATCTATGGTGTCATGGCCTGGACACCAGCTTAGCCTGCCCCATTTTGTTCTCTGAAGACATTGAAAAAATGTAACATTTTTCATTTGCAGTGTATATTTATGGAATTGTTATACACAATATGCTGTTTTTTTATCATTCTAATTTTGAGCATACACATTCCAATTTTACCATCTCCCACCTAAGCACACCCAATTAAGTCCCACCCACAATGATGTGAAATGCATCATCTGGACACTTCCATCACAGTTGCAATGAAAAAAGTTTATAGCTATCTGATTTCTGGGTTACTCCAGTGGCTGGCCAGCCCATGTGGACACCTCCCAATAAAATGTTTAACCGTTTTAGTGCCAGTGTGCTAAACAGCTGGAGGACCTCATGTTTACCACTCCAAGCATTTAACTTCCTCTTAAGCACCTCTTTATTTCAGTGAACTTACCCAAATTCAGTTTTATTTTAATTCTTCTGAGTCCACTAACAGTTCCTTCATGGGAAAGATTCACAGGATTATATTTCAGTCTTTTTCTTTTCCCCAAGTAAGATGGCGGATGCATTCCTATTCTGGGCTTCGAATGCCTCAACCATTTTGTGCTTGCTCCACGGTTCAAAATGTAGTCCTTGCTCTCCATCATTGCTGCCATGTGTCCAGGGGAATTTCTGGCTTCCCTAGACATAAAACATTCTTAACCACACATTCCTATTCATGCATATCATCAGCGTTTCCTGCAGTTTGCATTCCATGATCGTCATTTTTAGTTCACTGCTCATCCCTTTGGATTGGTGTCTACTCTGCAGGTAGTCACAAAGGTCATGTCAGCCCTGGAGGCTCACATTCGCTCTCAAGGGATATTTTTTGCTCACTATTTGGATGACCTTTTACTAAAGGCTGTTTCAGAAGAGATCCTGTGCTTTCAAGTTCAATCTTGAGTGTCCGTAGGTTCTCAATCTTAAGAAGTCATCTCTGGTTCCTTCCTAGGTCCTTCACTTTCCTGGCATGAGATTGGACATGCTTCATTGGGAAGTCTTTCTACTAGATGACAAGATTCTCTTGTTGTCTCGTCATTTAACTCAGTATCACGGACTATCAAAGACAAGGCAAGAGACAAGTACTTCAATATAACTCCACCTTTATTGAAATAGGCACACGTAATATGAAATAGCACAGAGCAAAAATAAAAGCGAGAGAACAGCCCTGACCCAGAGCAAGGGGTTCCTACGAGAAATAGGAGACTGCTCCGGAGGGTCTCAATATAGCAGTCTGGAGCCGGGGATATGACCCAGCCACTTGCTAATACCAGACTAGGTAGCGACAGTCTAACGAGATTGTAAACGGCCCTCAGATCAAGCTTGGTAAACACATTTGAACCTTTCAGTAATTCGAACAATTCCTTGATCAAAGGTTTGGGGTAGGCATTTTTAACCATCAACTTATTTAGCCTTCTGAAGTCAATACAAGGACGTAACTCACAATCCTTCTTTTTGCTAAAAAAGAATCCAGCACTGTACTCCTCCATTGCCTTATTTTTGTCTATGGATAGCAGGTGTACGTGGCCCCTTGGAGGCATACTACCAGGAATCAGGTCAATAGTATAGTCATATGGCCTGTGAGGAGGTAATGTACCGGTTTGTACTTTGTTAAACACGTCTCGGAAGGACAGATACTCCTCAGGCAGGACTGAGGAAGAAGTACACAGCACTCTCATGGGGCATGAGAGGCAGGGACTAGTGCACTGAGAAGCCCAGGACAAGATGTCACAAATACGCCAGTCAATCCTAGGGTTATGCACCTGCAAACAAGGGAACCCAAGGACAATGGCATAATGAGGAGACTTGATCACCTAAAACTGCAGAGTTTCCTTATGTAGTGCCCCTACCCTCAGAGACAAGGGAAATGTCTCAGGAGTAATGTACGAGGAATGTAGGGGCCTTCAGTCTATGGCCTTAATAGCCAAAGAGGGTAGCTGCAACAGAATGGAGTGTTTGGCCACAAACTCAGCATCAATAAAATAACCGTCAGCACCCGAGTCTAACAAGGCTGGGGCTACCACCGACGAACTGGACTAAGAAAGGATAACCTCAAGAATAGGTTTACCCTGTTATACCTCCGGGGACTGGGAAATTCCACCCAGGGTCTGTCCCCAGGGGACCTTAGGTGCGAGCGTTTCCCTGCCGTACGGGACAGGATCGAAACAGGCACCCAGGTTTCCCACAATGCATAGGCCCACCCTCCGCCAGAAGGCCCTCTCCTGAGTGTACCCCAGGTGCATCGGTTCACCGCCGACAGAGTCAGAACTAGGAGGCATGGGAGGTGAGTGAAGAATGGGTAGGTGAGCAAAGTTAGGTGCCAGTCAAGACAGAGGCCTACGCAGGTGCTCCCTAAAAGATGGTCTTTCCCGGATCCTGGTATCAATAAGGATAGTAAATAAAATTAATTTGTCCAAATCACTATGCAGCTCACGGGCTGCAATTTTATCTTTGACAGTGTCACACAGCCCTTGGCAAAATGCAGCTACCAGTGCCTCATTGTTCCAACCTACCTCCGCTGCCAGAGTATGGAACTCGATCGCACACTCTGCCACAGTTCATGCGCCCTGGCAGATGTTCATAAGGTGCTTGGAAGCGGAAGCCGCGTGGCCCGGAACATCGAAAAAAGAGGACACGAACTCTGCAAAGTTGTGTACAATGAGTTTGTCCATCTCCCATAATGGAATGGCCCAAGCCAATGCTTTGCCTGACAGGAGCAAAATCATAATGCCAACCCTACTTTGTTCATCAGAGAAGGCTTGTTGTACCATCTCTAGGAATATGCCCAACTGGTTGAGGGACCCACAACACAGCGCTGGTTCATCCTCATAACGCTGAGGGAGCGGAGCAGAACAGGATAAACCTCTGTCAACATTTGCTTCAGGAGCAGCAAGAACAACTGGTGCTGGAGCAGGATCGGAGGAGGCCACTGGTTTCCAATCAGAACAGTCAAGGTGTGCAGTAAGGTTAAGGAGGGTCTGCATAGCCAAGGATAATTGATCAATACTTTGATCCTGCATCTCCATCCTGGCCAAAATGCACTGGACAGGTGGGTTACCAGTACCGTCTGTACTCATGGCCCTTGCGTACTGTCACAGAATATCAAAGACGAGGCAAGAGACAAGTACTGCAATATATCTCCACCTTTATTGAAATAGGCACACATAATATGAAATAGCATATTTCAACTCTGAGCTGTAATAACTTTTGAATAAAACACCTTTCAGCAGTTGGAGTTCTCTTGTTTTACTGAGGGGGATAAACCCTACAACATATCCTTTTTTACATTTTAAGTATTACTACCCCTTTAAAGGGATAGTAATGTTTCAAAATAAAAGCTGATTCAATTAATCTTCATAGTATTTGGACCATGGTGAATGTTATGTCAGTACTGTCCGAGTTACATAGAAACATAGAATTTGACGGCCCATCTAGTCTGCCCATTTTCCTACAGTAAAAACTTCAAACCTATTTTGGTTCTTGGTCTTTTCTTAAGTTAAGGACAGCCTTATGTCTATCCCATGCATGCTTAAATTCTGTCACTGTATTAACTTCTACCACTTCTGCTGGTAGGCTATTCCACTTATCTACTACCCTCTCAGTAAAGTAAAACTTTCTTACATTACATCTAAACCTGTGTACCTCTATTTTTATTGCCTCTTGTCCTAACATTTTTACTACTTTGAAATATACTTCCATCCTGCACTTTGTTGAATCCCTTCATGTATTTGAATGTTTCAATCATATCCCCTCTCTCTCTTCTCTCCTCCAAGCTATACTTGGTTCAGATCCTTTAGTCTATCCTGATATTTCTTTTCCTGTACACCAGTCACCATTTTAGTAGCCCTTCTTTGAATTTTCTCTAGAGTATCTATATGCTTCTGGAGATAGGGTCTCCAGTACTGTACACAATACTCTAGGTGAAGTCTAACTAGAGATCTGTAGAGTGGTATGACCACTTCCCTTTTTCTGCTACTAATGCCCCTAGCTATACAACCCAGCACCCTGGTTGCATTCCCAACCACTTTATTACATTGCCTGCCTACCTTTAAGTCATTAGAGATAATTACTCCCAAATCCCTTTCCTCTGTTGTCTCTGACAGTACAGTACCCTTAATAGTAAATTTTTCCTTTGGATTTTTATGTCCCAAGTGCATTATTTTCATTTATCAACGTTAAACTGCATCTGCCACACTCTTGACCATTCTACCTAAATCATTTGTCATTTGGCTTATTCCCCCTGGAATGTCTACCCTATTGCAGATCTTGGTATCATCTGCAAAAAGGCATACCTTACCTTGAAGACCTTTTGCAATATCACTAATAAAAATATTAAAAAGAATGGGTCCCAGTACAGATCCGTGAGGTACTCTACCAGTAACACTCCTTTTGTCTGAATATTCTCCATTGACTACCACCCTCTGTCTCCTGTCACTCAGCCATTGCCTTATCCATTTAACTATTTTTGCATCCAGACCCAAACACTGCAGTTTATTTATGAGTCTTCTATGAGGGACAGTGTCAAATGCTTTACTGAAATCTAGATAAGCTATATCTACTGCTCCCCCTTGGTCTATTATTTTCGTTACCCAGTCAAAAAATCTATGAGGGTAGTTTGACAAGATCTCCCTGCTGTAAACCCATGCTGTTTGGTATCTTGCAAGCCATTTAAATTCAGATATTCAACCATTCTTTCCTTTAACGTAGTCTCCATTAATTTTCCCACTACCGATGTAAGACTTACTGGTCTGTAGTTACCAGACTCTTCCCTGCTACCTTTTTTGTGAAGAGGTACTACATTTTCTAACTTCCAATCTTCTGGAACTATTCCTGTTGTTAGTGACTGATTGAATAATTCTGTTAAAGGTTTTGCCAGAAAACACTTAAGTTCTTTTAATAAATTTGGGTGTATCTCATTTGGTCCCATAGCTTTATCGGTTTTAACCTTAGAAAGTTGAAATAGAACTTCTTCCTCTGTAAACATGCATGTTTCCCATGTCTTACCATTTTGTTTTTTTAACAGAGGTCCCTTCCCTTCACCTTCCTCTGTAAAAACTGAACAGAAATATTCATTGAGACAGTCAGCTAGCCCTTTATTCTCATTTACATAGTTTCCATTTTTTCAGTCTAACTATTCCTTGTTTCATTTTCCTATCTAAAAAATGTTTTATCCCCCTTTTTATTGAATGAGCAATTTTTTCCTCTGTGTGTGCTTTGGCACATCTAATAATGCATTTGGCCTCCTTCAGCCTAGTCTTGTACGGATACCTATCTTCTTCATTCTGCATCTGATTATATTTCTTAAATGCTTCTTTTTTTCTCCTTTACTATTTTTGCCACTTCTGCTGAGTACAACAGTGGTTTTCTTTTTCTTTTACCCTTGCTGACATGTCTAATGCAATGCTCTGTTGCATTTAGTAAAACACTTTTCAGATAATCCCATTTCTCCTGGACTCCATCTAAAGATCTCCAGATTGATAAAGACTGACATAAAAATGTTTCCATTTTAGAAAAATCAGCCTTTCTAAAGTCTAGAACCTTTGTTTTTGTGTGGTGCAACTCAGCCTCTGTCTTTATATTAAACCACACAGGTTGATGATCACTGGAGCCCAAACACTCTCCTACAGCTACATCTGATACCAAGTCTCCATTAGTAAATAATAAATCTAGTGTGGCTTCCTTCCTAGTTGGCTCTTCTACTAATTGACTAAGAGCTAATCCTTGTAAAGAATTTAGGATATCTCTACTCCTGGCTGAACCTGCTGCTTGGTTTTTCCAGTCCACATCAGGAAGATTAAAGTCCCCCATAATTATAACCTCACCTTTCACAGTCATCTTATTTACTTCTTTGACCAGCAGTTGATCCAACTCCTCTGTTTGTCCTGGGGGTCTATGGATCACACCTATACGAGTGACCATCTTATTCCCATATTCTAAAGTTATCAAAACAGTCTCTGTGTTTTCCTCCATACCCTGTATAAGATTAACCTTTAAGCTGTTTTTGACCTAAATGGCAACCCCTCCTCCTTTTCTGCCTTTCCTGTCTTTTCTAAATAGAGAGTACCCTGGTATTTCTACATCCCAGTAATTTTTTTCATTGTACCAGTTGTAGTTCAAGAGTAATTGAATGATAAATTATCCCCCTCCCGTCCCTTTTACCTAGTGAAATCCACCTCCCCTGAGATGTGGAATCTGGTCCTGGGACCAGACAGCTCATAGCAAGGGACAATCTTCTTACCGTGAACATAAGGAAAACCCTGCCCCCCTTGACAGGTTTTTCCTTATGCTCACTGAATACTGTCCCTCTCTGTGATCCATCCAGACAGTCTTGCTGTTCTGAAGTGAGTAGTGTTACATCAGTTAAAGGGATGGGAGGGGGATACTTTATCATTCAATTACTCTTGAACTTAGGCTGACCATACCAGGAGTTCACCAAAATCAAAGCAACCCTGTAGTATGCATTTTCCATGTGTGTCCCTTTTTAAAGGTGAGGTATGGTCAGCCTACTTGAACTACAACTCTGACAATATTGAAATAACACTCTCCATGGCCCAGATACTATGAAAATTAATTGGAGCTGCTGTTTCTGTGAAACATTACTATCCCTTTAACACAAATTAAGTAGTGTAATGAGATCTCAGACGTGTATCCAGGCAAACTGTATACTGTAAGCTTTCACAAGCTGGACCCTATGATCCTTTTGTTTCTTTTTTTCTCCTGTTTGAGCTATTTTACGTTTCTGTCTATTAAAGGGATAGTAATGTTTTATAATAAAAGCATATCTAATTAATCTTCATAGTATTTGGGCCTTACGGAGTATTATTTCAATTCTGTCAGATTTGTAGTTCAAGAGTAATTGAATGATAAAGTATCCAGCTCCTGCCCCTTTTACTGATGTAACACTGCTCACCTCAGAGCAGCAGGGAGGTGCCCAGGTAGACTGCAGAGAGGGACAATCTTCAATTAAGATAAGGGAAAAACCTGTCAAGGGGGGCAGGGTTTTCATTGTTCTCACAGTAAGAATATTGACCCTTGCTATTATCTGTCTGGTCTATGGACTGGATTCCACATCTGAGGGGAGGTGGCTTACACTAGGTAAAAGGGGCGGGAGGGGGAAACGTTATCATTGAATTACTCTTGAACTACAACTCAGACAGTAATGAAATATCACTCTCTATAGATCAATTGCTATGAAGATTAATTGGAGCTGCTGTTTTTGTGAAACATTACTATCCCTTTATAAATTAAGTAGTGTAAAGAGATCTCAGACGTGTACCCAGGCAAACTGTATACTGTAAGCTTTCACAAGCTGGACCCTATGATCTTTTTGTTTCTTTTTTTCTCCTGTTTAAGCTATTTTACGTTTCTATTAACTGTTGTATAGCACTGTGGAATAAGTTGCCTCTATATATATAAATGATAATTATAGTAAATGGCAGGATGATGAATACATGAGATCATATATATAATTATTGTGGCTTCTAAATCATCTATTTCTTTAAAAAACTGTGCTGCAAACCATGCACAGTGTAATCGTTATGCTATTTTCTGTTGCAGAACATATTATTTTGCATAATTAAGGATCTGTTAATTATCAAAATTGCACAACAAAAGCACAGAACAGATTGAATATCACTACAGAAATGTCTATAAAATGTTCACAATGGTTTAATTATAATATTCATTGTTTATTTTCAAGGATAAAGATGTTGATTCTTCCACCGGTCCCAGTTCCTAAAATAAAGGGGATTGACCCTATGCTTCTACAGGTAATTTCCATTCCGAGTGAAAACATGTAAGGAAGGAAAAAAAAAGTGTCCGTATCCCACTTGTACAGCCAGAAATGTCCTCTCCTCCCTTGCCATGTGACCAGAGGGGGAGGAGTCATTCAGCTTGCACCTGGGGACATACTGCTTTGTTTACAAGTGTGTAGATGTATACGGGTATGTGTTTGCTGCTTTGTGTACTATTGTGCATGTGTGTTCTTGTACGTGTTTACTGCTTTTTGTGTGTGCTCCGGGTACATATATCTTTTTTCCATCGTATAACAAGCTGTGTACTAGTGATACTTTTTAGTTATTATTTTAATTCATTTTTGATGTTCTTATTCAAGATAAGTAACATTTGTCTCTCCATCTGTTGGACACTACAATTCCCATCAACCCCAGTCTGTCAGAAGCTCTTTAGTATGGACGTCCCCCACAGCTAGGGGAGCTATAGCTTGCCGTTATCCTTTTAAAAAGTCGCACACATGACATATTAACCATGTCGCCATGCTAAAAATGGCAACATGAGAATCTCGCACCGTATGACCGCACAAGATCCTCATGTCGCCTACTGTAAAGGCTGCATACCCAAAAGGCTCTTTTTCAAGCAATAAAGTAAGAGGCAGAGTGAACCACTGGAGGCACCGGAGGAGAAGAGGGGTCGACAAAAGTTTAATAAAGACATGGAAGAGCAAATGGTGGGCACCAGTCTCTTAGTAAACGTGGTGCCTGCATGTCACCCACTAACATCTTAGCAATAATAAAAATTTGTCTCTACCATAGGATCACACAGAGTACCTCTACAGCAGGTGTAAGCAGCATGCAGCTC
Source organism: Rhinophrynus dorsalis (assembly GCA_037306005.1). Classification (NCBI taxonomy): domain Eukaryota; kingdom Metazoa; phylum Chordata; class Amphibia; order Anura; family Rhinophrynidae; genus Rhinophrynus; species Rhinophrynus dorsalis. The sequence continues at coordinate 638,128,396 of CM074718.1, read as the reverse complement.
TTCAGTTGTTGGGGACCAAAACTCCGATCATCCCCAACCAGCCACTGATGGGAGATGTAGCCTCTAACAGCTGAGGGTCCAGATGTTGACTATCCTTGCTCTACGGCATTGGAGATGCTGCCAATGCAAACACTGTGTGATCCTATGGTAATGACAGATTTACATTATCGCTACGATGTGACGTGCAGGCACCACGTTTACTAAGAGAGTCCAACTGAGTTTCTTTGTGTCTGACAATGAAATACGATCAGTAGGACATACCCTTGAGTATGTGGAATGGAGCATCCACAATACACATTGCATGACCCCAACAGCTCTCATTTCAGACCCCAGTCCCTCCCACACCCTCTGTCCTGGCAAACAGCCTATTTTTGTCCCTCGACTGGTGAACTGGACCCAGTCTCTACCCGGTTATGATAGCCACTCTTAAATCAGTCACTGAATTGGATGTGGGTATGCAACTTTTACAGTACGCGACATGAGGATCTTGCTCTGTCATCCATTTGTAGCATGGCGACCTGGTTAATATGTTATGTGGTTGCACACTCTTATGTGTGAAACCTTTTAAAAGTGAACCAAGCTTGCCTACACCTGTTATAATCGATGTTGTTCTTTTTGTTACCACTGTCACTATTGATCGACTTCATGCTATCCACTTTATATTTTACAGAAAGGAAAACTGGATGAAGTCAGTTCCATATTGGCATGTCATGATAGTTATAAACCCCAGCTGTACAACGATGACCCCTGGGTTGAATTCATTGAGCTTGATCTAGATGATCCCGAGGAGAAAAATGAAGGTTCAGATACTGACCGACTGCTTGGAGAGGAACACATCAAGTCCAGAGGCTGCTTGGGTGTTAAAGATGATGACTCTGGTCGTGCCAGCTGCTGTGAGCCTGATATTCCAGAAACGGACTTCAGTAACAGCGACACATGTGATGGTACATCTGATTTAGGTCAACACCAAAATGTAAAAGAAAATGAAGCAGATCTTTTGTTTCTTGATGAGAAAACAAATAGTGGATCTCCTACAAATGCCCAACTGCCAAATACAGAAGATGTGAACACGAAGCCTGAGGATGGAAAAGTCCGGCCTGTAGATGTTAGTGAGAATGAACCAACAAGTTTGCCAGCCTCAGCCCAGCTAAGCAAGTTAAGCACAAAGCCCAGCTTGGATTTCTATGCTCTCGTAAGTGACATTACTCCCGCAGGAAGACTTCTCCTTTCCCCAGGGCAAAGAATGAAGAATGAAAATGAAGAATGTAGTGAATCAGCCAATCAAAATCCTGCAAACAATAACCTGGACAATGCTTACATCTGTGAGTCAGCTGTGAGCGCATTTTGTGCTGCAAACATACCAATTGTTGGTGAATCAAAGGGGCAGCAGAGTTTAAATGAAGATAGCTACTTCACCGCAGAAAGCCTTACCATGGCTGCCATGAATTCTTGCCCTGTCGAAAAAGCTTCGAGCTATGAGATGCCTGTCTCAGACTATACCTCTGTTCACATAATTAACTCTCCCCAAAGCCTTGTGCTCAACACTACTGTGCTGGCAGACAAAGATTTTCTTGCACCTTGTGGCTACATGACCCCAGATCAAGTGAACAAAGTCATGCAGTAGTTATGTTTTTTGTAATAGTATTTAAAGGAACACTAACACCTCCTAATAATAAACCCCTAGTTACCTTAATCTGAGCACAAAATCCTGAAGGCCACTAAATTGTACATGGATTGGTTCTCCAAAACTGATCTTTAAAGGTAAAAAAAAGGGAAACAATATATATATATAGATATATAGATATATATATATAGATATATATATATGCAGGGTTTATCCTGTTGACTAAATGGGTTATCTCCTGCTCAAAGATGTTTTCTTTACAAGTTATTGTAGTACAAGCTTTCATTTTGTTCAGTGCAGTGTTTCCATGGCCTGAAATTTTACAGTAGTGCTGTAAAATAGCCAGTGACCATAACTCTTTAGGCTCCTATAGCAACAGCACCGCCACAAAATTATAGGCCATCGAGTCTGAATTGTAATTACTTTTGAATAAAACATCTCAGCAGTGGAAGTACCGTTATTTTAAACCATGCAATATATTCTTTATTACACAATGCTATCTCTCTAATAATTTGTCTTTGATTATTATTGGATGCCATGTCCAAAGATGGGGGCATGCGTTTTTATTGGCAGATTCCAGGCCCTCCATTGAAATCATCTTAGAAAGGAAGGAAGAATTCAGGGGCCGTATTTGGGGTCCTGAAGTACGACAACAAATAATCAAGGCCTGCCTTCATATTAACCCTTTGAATGCCAGAGGAGCATTCATCACATTGCAAAGCAATGAATAGTGTGCACCTCTGATACTCAAACGGTTAAATAAAGTAACATTTTTGTGAATCAATCCACAGAGCTGCCATTAAGATTTGCTTCCCAGATTAACCCTTTGAGTGCCAGAGAGGTGTGCAACGCACTGCAAAGCACTCAATGTGTTGGCACTCAAAGTGTTAATAGAAGTGGAGGTTCCATCACTCGTGTTTCTGGACGTTAAGGACTGGTGACACGTCACGTATTTCTGGGGTCACAACAAGGCTAGAATGCAGCAGTGAAATAAAAAGTACTGTGGTCCCACCCCCCTCCAGACCGTGCAGTGCTTAAGGGGTTAATATTAGGAGATACTAGCGTTCTTTTAACTCCTTGAATGCTAGAGATAGCTCCTTTGCATTGGGGCAGTCTCCAGCATCCAAAGGGTTCAAGTCAGGATCTTATCTGTTGAAACCAAAACAATGTATACAAGCTTTGTGTTTTTCCTCTTGTAAAAAAGGAAAAAGAAAAAAAAGTTTAATATAATTTAAATAATAATATAACTTGCATGTTCTTAATATGGCCGGAAATCCTAATTGCCACTGTGAGTGTCTTCTTTGTTCAAAAGATAATATCTTTATTTTGTCCTGGATTATATCAATGGAGGCAATATGTCAGATTCTGACTGCTTTTTTTTTTTTTTTTTACTGAAGCAAGCAGAGTGCATTAGCTTATTTAAAACTTTATCTGTTTGAGTGACAGTGGGGTACACTTTGCAGTGCCTTGCATACCCCTGTGGCACTAAAAGGATTAAGGATCAAATAGATGTGCAGCATATTGAGAAGCAATGAGTTGGACAATCCTCTAGTCCTTAAAGAGTTAATATTACCATGTACAGTGAGCAGAGTTTGAAGTCCAAATATCCACCCTCAACTTTTATGTCTGCCTCTATGGACATGACATCAAGGACTGATTCAAGATGTTATCTCTTGACCAAATGCATTAGGGCAAGATTCATAAGGGCAATTATTAGGAGGTGTTAGTCCTACGGTAATCTAATATGCTAAATGTAAGAAGATGCCAAAATGTTTATCAATTCATTTATGTCATAGAATGTTAGAGAAGCTTGTTCCTAGCTATTATTCAATATTAATTATGCGACACTAATCATTGAATGACTTTGTTCGATGAAATTGATTTACAACCAGTTGTAAGTCAAATGATTTAAGACTTATTACGGTTTTGAAATATTGAATTGGAATGGAAAAGGTGAACAAACCGTAGTGGTTTTGTACAATGAAAGAGTTAGTTTGAGCTAATATATTTTATTATTAAATAGAGTTAACGCATGCATTTTTATATGACACTGCATGTTGTGAAGGCCTGGCAAAAAGTGAATCAGTGGGATACAATGAATGCAGTTTTGTGCTTAAAGGGAAGCTATAGTAGAACCATTAATTCCTTGGATACTAGAGACATTTCAATGTGTTGGAAAAGCCTCTACCATCCAAGGGATTAATAAAGACTTATTTATCTTGAAAGAGCAAGGTCTCTTTGTCTGCTGTAACTTAAAGGAGCAGTAAACTTTTTTTTATGAAAACATATTTTGCAGAGCTTTTCCTGCTGAATAAAACAAGGTCACTCTCACTGCTGTCAGATGTTTTATTCAAAAATTTTAACTGTTTAAATAATCATGAAGTGAATTTACTGTGTTTTACTTCCTTATAGTTCTAACTGACAGGAAGTGACAGGCAATTTCTATCACATTCTATGGAGAACTGTATATCACTGACTTTCCTCTCCATTAGAATCTAACAGAAAAACTAATTAGAATTTGACCACTAGAGGGCATTGTTAATGTGAAAAAAACATGGGTTTAAACTGTAATAACTCTGGAAATATAAATCTCTCAGCAGCGGGAGTACCCTTATTTTACTCAGTAGGAAAATCCCTACAATATATATTTTTTCATAAAAAAAGTTTACTGCTTCTTTAAAGGAACACTTACATGTCCTAATAACAAACCCCCAATTACCTAATCAGGGCAAAAAAAATCCTAATAGCCACTATGATGCGATTCAGTGTACTTTTGTAACAAAGAACTCACAAGAGTGATGTAAAGGTGATACCGTTTGCAATGCGTTGCGTACCCCTCTCGTACTCGGAGGATTACTGGACTAACTGAAGACATAGAAGGTGCAAACTTTCAGGACACCAAGGATCCCATGGGTTAACAAGTAAAGTTGGAATAGCACTGCATTTATATTTACAGAGTATGACATACATTTGGAATAAATTATATCAATACAGAACTGACAGTAGTGTCTTGCACGTTCTATATCCTCCGTTAGCCATTTAAAGGATAGTAATACTTCTATTACAGATTAGCTCTGAGTCTTCTTTATATTTTTCTAACATGTTGAGATATATTTAATTACTTACAGATTTGTAGTTCAAATGTTATTCAAGCCGAAAGGATCCTACTCCCGCCCTTTCTGGCCGCATCCTAGTAAATGTGGATTCCAGTCGTGGGACCGGGCGGATGCAGCGAGGGACAATCTTCACACGGTAAGTGTAGAGAAAACCATGCCTCCCATGACGAAGGAGGGCAGGATTTTCCTTTTGCTTACTGAAGATTGTCCCTCGCCACGCTCCATCCGGACCAGACTGAGAGGCTGAGTGATACAGGGAAAGGGACGGGAGGGGGATCCTTTCGGCTAGAATAGTGCTTCAACTATAACATTGTAAGCAATTAACTATAGCTCTACATGTTAAAAAAAATATATAAAGACAATTCGGAGCTAAACTTTAATAGAAGTATTGCTATCCCTTTAAAATCACTTTAGATCACTCTTTGTTACAAATATACATTGAATCCCATCTGCTCTACTGGCTAACACGGCACCGCCTTTTTTCCTGGATTATAATGGCCACTAAGAATTAGTATTGCATGGACTGGTTCCCCAAAATTATTTTTTAATTAATTCATGGTCATGTCCAAGGAGGAAGACATTGTTATGTATTGCCAGACACTCAGGGGGACGAGGCTGAGATCTTGGAGTCTAGCAATATAAAATCATGTCCACCTCTCTGTAGATGATATCCAGTAATAATTTAACATTTTTGTGAATCAGTCCACATGGAATTGATTCATTGTACCAATTCAGGTTTTCTGGCCAAAATAAGGTGAGGATTATGTCTAACCCTGAAGAAGGTTAACATTTGTTGACTGAAATATTACTTTTAAAATAACATACATTTTATAGTTTTGCCTCTGAATCTGTCTTGCAGTTTTCACTAGTGGAGCCTTTCGGCCTAATATATAAAAGTGCAGTGTTGCAGTTCTAAGGTAAACCAATTGTAGATAAGCACCATGCCAAAATTCCATTGATTTAAAGAGGAACTATCATCATAATAACTTTGCCTCCAAACCATCCTATATAATAATTCGCTAAAATGTGCGTAACGCCACAGTCATGTACAGTAGAGACTGCTGCGTGTGCTGCAGTCATGAGCAGTAGAGACTGCCCGCGCCGCGGCTGATAAAGAGCGTGTCCCGCTTTGTATCAGCCGTGGTGCGGGCAGTCTCTACTGCTCATGACTGCCCCGCGACCAGCTGCCAGTGGCACTGTGGCCCGTGTAACGGGCTCTTCAACTAGTTACTAATATAGCGATAGGTAAAGCCAAACTTTCATTAAGCTGAATAAATCCACATTATTGATGAAAAACAACTTCTTTGGCAGGAACCAGCAGACATCTTGGAGAAAAGTTACCTCTGAGTATGCTCTGTCTGTCCCGGTCACTGCCAGCATTGGTGAGTGACGTTCCTTGGTACCTTAAGGTACCAGAAGTTTCTGATGGAACAGGCTCACAGAGCTTCTCCTGTAAGCTCTGTGCAGCTGAAACCTGCAGAAGAAGTTGTTTTTCATCAATATCAATTATATAGTTATGTTAGTAATGGTTTGGGGGGGGCAATTTATTTTGATGATAGTTCCACTTTAAATGGGACTATAGAGAAAGCAATACCTTGGGAAACTCTCTAGCACAGAAAGCTTCAAGTTCCATTAACCCTTTGATTGAGAGAGGGTAATGGAACCCCTCTGGCGCTCAAAGGGTTAAAATCAATTGGATTGTTTATTTTTCCCCTGTGGTGAAACTGATTTACCACTGACCTGCACATCTTGCTACATATAAGCCCTACTATGTACTACCCTGCAGCTTCCCAAGCTTTTATTGGGGGGGGGGATCAGATGCAAGCAGGGAAGCAGCCAACTTTGTCCAGCTGAGCCAAAGCTTGGTTATGATTGTTCGTTCCCCTCTTGAACCCATTGAGTGCAACGCATTGCTTTGCAACTTTGGAACTCAAAGGGTTAACCCCCCTTAAATTATAAAGATGCTTGCAATATACACTGGATACATCGCTAGCATCCAAGGGGTTTAATAAGTTATAATATCCAAGCCGTATAAAAAACATATATAGACATATTCCTTATATTTTCAAAGCTAATTTCAAAATGAATAGAATATATGGACAAATCCCAGAGGCTTGTGTATTAACCGTTTGAGTGCCAGGAGGGTGGGCAACGCATTGCAAAGCTCAAAGGGTTTAAGAAGAACTGGATCAAACCAACTGCACCATAGGGGAGCAAGCACAATTTCCTCAAATTGCCTTTGATTTCAATGGAGATTTTAACCCTTTGAATGCTAGAGAGGTCACCAGCGCATTGCTCTGCAATGCGATATAAATCTCTCTAGCATTCAAGGGGTTAAAATCCTATGGTGCAGTTGGTTTGCCCCAGAATTGCTTCTGGTCTTCTCAGTACCGTCTTTTGCAAGAATTTACTTAGGATTTAAAAGAAAAGCAGGTTAAAGCGGAACTTTCAGTTACTAATAAGTCGCCCTTGAACTATTAAACATATGGCGACTAGCATCCTAATACATGTATTACCTCTGTAAAGTGCCACATCATCCTAATACATGTATTACCTCTGTAAAGTGCCACATCATCCTAATACATGTATTACCTCTGTAAAGTGCCACATTCTAAAGAAATCTTTCATCTCAGGAGACTGATGGGCAGGTTAGTGCAGTCTGCGCGCCTGCGCTGTCAGTCCTTCCGGTTACCTTGTGGTACGCTGCAATGCTTCTTACAGGAGACCGGGACTGACAGTGCAGGCGTGCAGACAAGATGTCTGTGCTGTTACGTGGCTTCCGGTCTCATTAGATGAAAGATTTCCTTAGAATGTGGCACTTTACATAGGTAATACATGTATTAGGATGCTAGTTTAATAATATTAAATAATAATATGTTTAATAATTCAAGGACGACTTATTAGTAACTGAAAGCTCCACTTTAAACAAATGTGTATTGTAAGTTTTCTGTTCTCTTGTAGTAATGGAAGGACTGAGATAGGAGGATCTCTGGCCACGTTCCTAATGACAGATTCATTCAGAGCTTTATTTAATTGTAAGTAAATGCATTTATTGTGTATGGCTTCTATCGCTAAACCTGAGCTTCTCCCAGCTTATTTATTAAGAAATAAGCATGGTATATAAGACTGGCACATGTACGTGATTATTTTTTAATTGCCAGTTGACAGCACTATGTGATACTTTGTGATTGTAACCTTTACCAGCATTTAACATTTTATCAGTCTCTATTTTCGGTAAACGTAACACTTTGAGTGCCAGAGGGTTACGCAACGCATTGCTTTGCAATGCGTTGCGTACCCCTCTCGGCACTCAAAGGGTTAATAAACGAGTTTGACTGGGGATTTTTTTTTGTAACCGCTTGGACGCTAGGGATGTCTCTATTCTATTGCTTCACAATGCTTTGGAGTCATCGCCAGCATCCAAGGTGTTAACCCTTTTGAGTGCCAGAGGGTTATGCAGCACATTGCTCTGCAATGCGTTGCCTACCTCTCTTGCACTCAGAAGGTTAAAAGAGAAGTAAAGGGTCCAGGGAACGGGCTTTATAAGTGTAGGAAGCTACATGACAGCTATGGGGAGTCTTCACATAGCTTAACCCTATGAGTGTCATTGTGACACAATGCATTGGATACCTCTCTGGCACTCAAAGGGTTAAAACTCTCCAGTACTCTGCTTTTCCCACTCCCCCTGCAGATGTCTGTGATTTGCACATTTTGGGCAACGTAAGCAATTCACACTTCACAAACTTCTCTGTTCCTTTCTGTTGAAGCCCGTTGTCAGCAAATACATAGACACAGGGCTTCAATGGAGAAGCTGCTTCCTCTCCCAGAAGAGCCAATTGAATCAATGACATCCACACCTGGGAACTATCTACGTCTGCCCCGGTTTCCTGAGTTAATAATTTGAGTGTCAGACAGCTAAGCAATGCATTGCAAAGCAATACATTGTTTACCTATTTGGCACTCAAAAGGTTAAATACAGATTTTCCAGAGACAGAGGGTGATTCTCCAGATTAGTTGGTTCCCTCTTATCTCTTCCTGCTTTATGACCCTTAAACCCATTTTTCAAAGCAAACACTGTGTTTCCTACTTCCAATCCCGCCCACATTATGATGCAATTAATGTCATTTGGACACGCCCACCTCCAGCTCTGTTTGTTACTCCTGGGGTTGGGGAGAACAAGGTTTCCAGGTCTGCTGACATCACTTATCAATGCTGATCACTGAGGTCTGCGAGGGGAGGGGGTGAAGAGGGTGTGGCGGAGTTCTAAGGCGCAGGAACTTGATTACCATGGTCGTTCCATAACTTACTACACTTATAAAGCCCCCCGATCCTTTGCTGTCCCTTTTAAATATATATAAGTATCAGAGAACTACACTATATTGAATAGGCACACTGTGTGTATTTTAAGGCATACAAAATAAGCAGGGAAAATAACATATCATTGATAAGTAATATATATTTTTAAAAGAGAAAAACAAAACTATATAAACAAATACGTGTTTTCCTTTCCTGCTAGTTTAGGAAAGATTTCAGAATGTGAGTTGTGAGCAGGCAGCAGGCCAAAAGCCTTATCCTCTACAGAAAAGGTCCGCAAATCTGGAGCAAACCAAGTATATCAAAGGGGAGAAATTAAACTCTCCATTGCTTTACCGTTTCAAGATGAGAGCTGTGAGCACATAACGCGGCAAAATCTGTATCCATTAAAGAAAACATGAGCAGTTCTGTATATCATAGGGGGGTAAATAAAACTCTCAGTTGAGTTAAAGGGTCAGTAATGCCCCCCAAAAAATTGTTATAGTTTTGTAGAGGTTAAAAAATGAAACTATATGCTACAAATGCTATCTCTCAAACTGCTATGGTTTGAGAGATATTCATTTTCAAAGTTTCCCCCTCCCTCCCCTTCTGTGCTGACAGCAGGAGATCCCGGTCTGGGGACCAGCCGGCGGCTCTGCAGCAGAGCCGAAGTCGCATTATAGGAAAATAATTACTTCACTGGAAAGGTCTATGTAGTGTGCCTGGTTTGCAAGCACACTTTGTAGACCGTTCCAATGTAGTTATTCTTTTTAATAACGTTATTTTGGCTCTGCTGAAGAGCCTCCTCGAGTTGCACGACTCAAATCTCCTGCTGTCAGCTTTACAGCTGACATCAGGAGAAGAGGACAGAGGGGGGAACTTTAAAAGCGAATATCTCTCAAACCATAGCGGTTTGAGAGATAGGATTTGTAGCATATAGTTTATTTTTTAACCTCTACAAAACTAAAACCATTTTTTATGGTACATTACTGTCCCTTTAGGTGGGGGTTTTAAACCTTTGAGCACCAGAGGGTTATACAACACATTGCAAATCAATGCGTTGTGTACTACTCTGGCACTCAGAGGGTTAAGCCCTTGAATTTTAGAGAGTTCCCCAGCATGCAGTGGGTTAAAAGTCCCATTTATGGCAATTGGATTTGTGGAAATGCTCCTGCACAGTGCAGTTGGTTTATTCTAGAATTTCTCACCTTTTCTTTAATGGATAATGCCTAAAAGAAAAGAAGAACAATGGTGGAGCAAACATCTGCACTTCAGGGGACTAACAGTTTGCCACAGAACCTCTTCCTTTACCTTCTGTGCATAAGGCCTAGTGTTCACACAATGCTCTCTCTCTCTATATATATATATATATATGTATGTTCCATTGCAGGTGAGATATTTATCACTGGATTCAAGTTCACACTCACAGGGCTTTTCGGCCATTCTTCTACCCTTCACTCATGCTCCTAACCATCCTCAGGGTCCTGCGGAAGATCAGAAGCATGATTAAAACGGTGTAAAATAAAAATGTAATCAAATTCAGTTTTTGAGAAAAATACCTGTGAGTGTGATATTGTATTCTAGTTTGTGGGAATCGGTTATATAACCAGGGATAAAAGGTGTCACCTGCAGCGGAACACAGCCCATACACTCTTAAAGGGCCATACATTCAAAAGAAAAGCAGAGTAATTCTGGGGACAATCATTTGCAGCATATGGGACAGATACAGATCCCCATTTTCCCACTGATTTAAAGCGAAGCTGTCACTGTATATTAAAACTGAAGGATATAAAATATCACATAAAAGTAAAAATTATTAGCGTAAGTAGTATACCCCTCTGGCACTCAAAGGGTTAACAATAAAGAATTAACTGTTAACTATCTGTGCTCCACATGCTGGCATGCCGGCCATAGAAAGGAACGAAACGGTAAGAATAAAGATGGCTTTGAGGCCACAAACTCTGCCTGTATTCAGGTGTCACGGTGTTACAGCATGGAGCATGTGTGCTTAATAGTCCGCTATTTCTGTTCCTCACATCACTCCTATGTGATGGGTCATGTGATTCTCGGAAGGGATGGGGAACATGAGGAGGCCTTCTAGCTCCTGCTGGACTACAACTCCCACTATCCCCCCAACCAATCAAAGGCTGGCTGGGGATGAAAGGAGCTTTAGTTCAGCAGCAGCTCTAGGGAGTGTCACTTTGCACGCCCCACTACAGGTCTAATGCAGGATATAAAAGACTACATAACTCTAGAGATGCACACGGCCTGTTCACTCAATATAGACTGCTTCAAAATTATGGACATAAGTATGTGTGGTGCAGTGTACCAGGCAGGGTCCATCCATGCAGATGAGGGGATGAACATTCCCTCCCTTCTCCCTTCTCTCTCTTTCATCTCAATCTGTTGTTCTCCCTCCCTCTGTATACATGCTCACCTCTTAATCTACCCCTCTCCCACCATTTCTTCTTTTCCCTTCCCAGGGGGCAGTTGACCGTTGGACAATAACAAATTCTCTTTATTAGACTTGGGGGAGGTAGAAACAGAGACACAAATAATATATTCCTTTTTAGTAGATGGGGAGGGGAGTAATACATGGTTTATTGTTAGTAGCTCTGGAGCTACTTGAAGCCTTATATGCTATTGCTTGAAGCTCCACTGTGCTTTTATTATTCCTCTGAACATTTCTCATATAATGGGAATGGTAGAGTAGTCTGCAGTGCATTGCTGGTTAATGGAAAGTCCTGACATGCACAAAAGAAACATCTGTTGAGCTGGTTCTCAACTCTGCGTGTGACTAGCACCAAGCATTGGCCAGAGTATCTTCCACATGTCACTGACACTGCACGGAATGTTCACAGGAGCTGGCTCAGTTATAAGGAAAACATGTGGGAATGACTTTCAGGGTGGTTCTTTGTATCCCTTCATTACAGGGAAATCACCAATTCATTGCACAGACTACACTAGCATTCACATAGTTAAATGGGAAATGTTCAGAAGATATTTAAAGGGATAGTAATACTTCATTTTAACTTTATTTTATTTTGTAGGCATTAAAAAAACATGAAGAATGATATAAGTCTTATCTCCCAAACCTTTATGGTTTAAGAGATATTCACAAGCAAAGTGTCCCCCTCCCGCCCCTTTTACTGATGTAACACTTTTCAGCCAGATCAGAAGGAAGGTGCCCAGGTAGACTGCAGAGAGGGACAATCTTCTATTAAGATAACAGAAAAACCTGAAAAGCTTGTCAAGGGGGGCAGGGATTTCATTGTTTTCAAAGGAATAAGAGTGTCCCCTTCTGTTATCTGTCTGGTCTATAGACTGCATTCCACATCTGAGAAGAGACTGTTTACAGTAGGTAAAAAGGGCGGGAGGGGGAAACTTTACTTGTAAATATCTCATAAACCATAAAGGTTTGAGAGATAAGACTTATATCATTCTTCATGTTTTTTTAATGCCTACAAAATAAAATACAGTTAAAACGAAGTATTACTATCCCTTTAAGAAGAGGATTCTCTTGTACATTAACCCTTTTTATGCAAGAGATATCTCCAAAGTGTTGATTTGTAAACCACTGCATACTACTCAAATGTCCAAAGGGTTTAGACACAGCCCTGGAGATCAAGAGAGCAAGGTATGATGGGCACAGAGGTAGAGAGATGGGGTGGAAAGAAGAGGAAAATAGAGGCAAGTGGACCATGGATAGAAACACATGGCACACCCCACTGGCATACCTAGGAACTTGCTCTCGCTCATCTTGTGTGCCCAGGGCTCATATGGTGCCAACGAGAGGATGTCAATGACGTGAGTTACATCATAAAGGAGATGGGTTGGGCTTATTCATATTTGAGTCATAAAGTGGGTGGGAAATGGATGGGAAGTGGGCAGAACAGGGTGGGAAGTGGGAGGAACAGGGTGAGAAGTTAGTGGCAGTAACAGGGTGAGAAGTTGGTGGGAGGAACAGGGTGGGAAGGAGAAAAAATGGGTGGGAAGTGGGAGGGAGAAGAAACAACCACCACAGGAGCATAATTCAGTCTGTAAACTGGGGTCTCCATGGCAGATTCGGAGAGTTCCCAGATATGCTTCCTGGTCCTCAAGGGGTTAACAAGGCCCCACCACCACCTACACATACATATATACGTATTTACACTCACACACCTGTCTCTTTCCTTCAACTGAGTGGCAGCAACAATGCGGGCTGCACATGTAGACAGGAGGAAACCAGATTTCCTCTCACTGTGGAGATGCCTGTAGGTACTCAGTGGCAGATAATAACTAAATCGAAGAGTTACTAGTTATCTGTTTATTGTTTTTCCATGTGTATGTGTTTACTTTTATGTGATAGTTCTATTTTAAATGGGACTTAGAGCCTCTTGAAATGCTATGCTATGGAGACCTTTCCAAAACTAAAAAGATTAAAATCCCCATTTAAATCCATTGGAATACTTATTTGTCCCCCATGGTATTGTGCAGTTGACTTACCCCAGAATTACTATACTTTTTCATTCTAACACATGGCTCTAAATGTACACTATTTGTATAGCACAAGCTAGAGTAAGCAGAGGATGGTATAGCCAATGTTACCATACTATTAGAAGTAAGATATTACAGCTAGGAGTGTGTGTGATGGGTCTTGCTGAGAGTACAGAATTTCAGCTAGAGCCTTACATCACTTCATGAGACCGGTCGTGTGCAATAGAATTTCAGATTACGTGCAATGGTGTGATAATGTGGGCTTTATATATATGTAAATATATATATATATTTATATATATGATAAAATTGCTTGATGTATCTCACACAATGGTCTTTTATCAAAAATACAAAGTGCTTTACATATTTGTCTTATGTTTCACTTGTGCTTCAGACCTTCCTCAGGGCCCAGAAGAAGGTTAGAAGCATGACTGAAATGTTGGCTTAAAACAAAAAAAAAATGAGCGTGATATGTTTTGCTATTTTGTACTATCCTCCTCCGTATCTGCACTCAGAGAATAGTCAGTTACTGTGTTAGTACACCTGTCTAGCACAAATAGATTTAAATACAAGGCTGTCTCTAGGGTGGTTCATGGCCTGTGTAGAGCCTTCTGTGAGGTGAATGGGTTGTAATTTTTGTGAGGAAAAAGTGTATGTTTGTATGTGTGTGAATTTATTGACATTTGTGGAAATTTTCAGTATACATCTTTGTAGAATGCACCCTTTCCCATGTTATTATGTATATGAATCTTAAACTTTTTCTCTCGTACCTCCTGTTGCCTCCCATTTCCAGAACCAGTGGGTGGAGGCTTGGATGTGACCTCACACAACATGGCCTTAACTTTTTCTGCCAGTATAGAGGCCAGAACACAGAGAAAATGATGTACTGAGTAAAGAGGATAAATTCTGGAACATACCAACCACTATGGGGGACAAATAAAATTCCCCAAATTCTCATTGGTTTATACTGGGGATTAAAGGGTTAGTAATGTCTATATATAAATTCATATTGCAGCTATTAGAAAAAGAAACTAAATGACCCCAATCGCATCTTTCAAACGTTTATGGTTTGGGAGATATAGGAGGCTAAAGTTCCCCACTCCCTCCGCTTTCCCTGATGTTGGCTGTAAAGCTGACAGCAGGAGATTCAAGTTGGCTGACTCGAGGCAGCTCTTCAGCAGAGCCGAAATAGCGCAATGTAAAAAGAATTACTTCATCGGAACAGGCAAACCAGGCACACTTTGTAGAGTGTCCCAGTGAAGTTTTTCTTTACACTTTGCGCTATTTCAGCTCTGCTGAAGAGCCTCCTGCTTGTCCCGGGACCAGGATATCTGCCGTCAGCTTACAACTGACGTCAGGGAAAGCGGAGGGAGCGGGGAACTTTAGCCTCCTTTATCTCCCAGTTAGTTTCTTTTTCTAATAGCTGCAATATGATTTTATATATATATATATATATATATATATACAGGGGCGGATTGTAGGGGAATACCAGCCCGGGCTCCCCCCCACACACACACACACTCCGGTGCGCACTGAAAATCTGGACAAACTGCAAGACAACTAACGCTGCCCGTTTCTATCCCCCTCCGATCCACTATGTCTTGAGCGCAGAATCTCTCTCTCTCCCCCTCCGGTGCGCACTGAAAGAATTGCAAATAAATTGCAGTTCTTTCAGTGCGCACCGGAGGGGGAGAGAGAGAGTCTGCACTCAAGACAAAGTGGCTCGCGATATAGCGGCCCACCGGGGGATGCCCGATCCCCCGATAGGACAATCCGCCCATGTATATATATATATATATATATATATATATATAGACAATACTAATCATTTAAGTGGGATTTTAGCCCCTTAAATGCTAGAGTGGTTTCCAGCGCATTGCTTTGCAATGCATTGTAGACCTGTCTAACATTCATGTTAAACCCCATTGAATCAGTCAGAATATTTTCTTGTCCCCTACTGTGCAGTTGGCTTGCCCCAGATTTCTCTCCTTAGTACAGTGACATGCAGTCAGTTTCCACAGTGATCTTGAAAATAAGGCTCTCTATTCAGTGGCCTTCTCAGCCTAATTGAAAACCTTGCCTTCATAATGTCCTATTTACCCCACCCTAGAGACAGCTGTAATTAGACAACTGTTCCACACAGTGCAGGAAATTCACCCAGTGTTTAAAAAATGGACTTTATATGCCTTTTAGGTAGTAGTAACAATGGTAAAAAGCTATTAACTTGCTGCTAAATTTGTCTTACAACGATATTATTTTAGTTTTTGATAAATATTATTCATGCTGGACACTAATGGGTCTGTTCAAAAGAAATGTCACTTCTCCTTTGGTATTTTGTGCCTCTTTTTAGGATAAGAATTGACGCATCTGAATGTATTTGTTTAATAAATTGAGTCTAAAAAAATAGCTTATTCTGGAGCAAACCAACTATACCATAGGGGAGTAATAAAATCCCCTATTTATTTAAGTGATGGTTTCCACCCCTTGAATGCTAGAGAGGTCTCCAACGTATTGCTTTGCAATGCTTTGGAGACCTCTCTAGCATTCAAGGGGTAAAAGCCCCATTTAAATGAGTATTTTGGGAATGTTTATTTGTCCCCTATGGTTTAGTTGGTTTGCCCCAGAACTGCTTCAGTTTTTAGTACAATGTTTCTCAATGCTAATCCTAGGGACACCAATATCAGCATTTCCTAATAGCCCTACTTAGTCCCAGGTGAATAGTTAGCGGCTCATCACTGTGATTGATCTACCTGTGGTCACTAAGGGATGCCCTGATCATCTGGTCTGCTGGTGTGTCCCAAAGACTGTAGCTGAGAACCACTTAGTTCATCAAACTCACTGAATATCTACCTATTAACTTAAATTAACATAGATTTATCTATGATATAAGCACAATTTGGTCATATTGACATTAAAAATTAAACACTTTAGCCGTTACATGTGAAGCCAAAGAGGTGCAATTGTGGAGCAAACTGACTGCACCACAGAGACAAATAAAATACAGTTATCCGCATTCCCATTGATTTAAATGGGGCTTTTAACCCTTTGAGTGTCAGAGGGGTACGGAATGCATTGCTTTGCAATACATTTGGTACCTCTCTGGCACTCAAAGGATTAACCAACTTGTTAGAGATGTCTCTAGCAGGCAAAAGGGTACAACGCCCCACTAAATCCTTTGGGTGCCAGAGGGGTATCCCAACACATTGCTTTGGATACCCCTCTGGCACTCAAATGGTTAATGAGAATCCTCCCCCCCCCCTCACCCAGCAGCAAATGGTTTGCCCCAGAATTGCACCTTATTAAGCTTCCTGTATTAGGCCCTTTGTATTTATCACTAAACTTAGTAACTATCACCAAACGGACGCACTTGGAGTCTACCTTTAACCATTAACCCCTTGCATGCTGGAGCAGCGCATTAGAGACATCTGTAGCTCCAATGGTTTAAAAATATAGACATTTTCTATATAACACATGTACAGTTAATGACTATTTCAGAATGCTATAGTTTTCACTGGAAGATTTGTATAATAAAGCATCCAGATTCTGTCTATAAGGGCATACTGTATAAATATTTTGTTTATGGAATTAACCCTTTGAGTGCCAGATGGGTATGCAATGCATTGCAATCCTTTTGAAAAGCTAAGAATATATATAAATAATTTTATTCACAGTGATTTGGTAACCCATAGAGTGCCAGAGAGGCTGACCGATGCACTCAAAGGGTTGAAGTTTGGGGTGGGGGTGGGGGAGATGCAGTAAGGTGTGATAAAGAGGTTGTAATGTGGAAATTACTTCTCCAGTGTGATAAATTCTCTAAGGCCTATGTTATTCTATGGGACCAATGCACTAAGATTTCTCCAGGTAGAGAGATCTTAGTGCATAGGCTCCATAGAATAACATAGGAACTGGAGAATTTATCACATTGGGGAAGGCATCTCCACATTGCCACCTCTTTATCACACCTTAGTGCATCTCCCTCAGGTACAGTAAAAAAACCTTACTCCCTAAATATCAGGCCTAGGAATTGTTAAATGGAATTCCATTCAGTAAGTCTCATCACAACATGATCACTGAAATAAATAAAAGGTGGATTAACATGATAATTGTAAAAAAAATAAGTTAATTATTTTGCTAGTTGACCACTGCTACTCTCATCTGTCAGTAGCAGACCTTTCTGTACAGGTCCACTCCTGGGCTTCTCCTTCCCTGAACTGCACCTGTGACCTCTAGAGAGGTAGCTGATGATTCTTGTTGGCTGCTATGTTCTCATATGTGCCTGCACAGCCAATAGGAATGATGTTACCACTGCTACCATGACTTGGTAGAGAAGGTGTACTAGAACTGAGGTCACTAATGTGTTTACTGCTGCTACTCCCACAAGTGATAACAGGTAGTAAAAGAAACAACACTCACTACATTTGAAATCAGGTGAAGCGTTTTATTAGTCAGTGTTTCAGTGGCTACTGCCACCTTCCTCAAGACGAACGGAAGACGCTTACTCTCTAAAATAACACAAGGTTTTGGGGTTTTTTGGGGGTTTTTTTTTACTTCTTCTGCACCTGATTTTCAAGTCCAGTGAGTGTAGTTTTTTATTTATTCGGAACTCTGCAGTTATCTTTACTTGCACCCTGGCATTCACCATATTTGTCTTGATCCTCTCTCTCTCTCTCTCTCTCTCTATATATATATATATATATATATATATATATATAGTTTTAGTGTGGAGAGACAGAACTCCCAGGACTTTTTTTTTTGCAGAAAAATCAATCTCTGTTTATCGATTCAACGTTTTGGTCAGAGACTGTGGCGTTCATCAAGAGTCTCCTGATAAAGGCCACAGTCCCTGGCAGAAAAGTTGAATCAATAAACACAGATTGATTTTTCTGCATTTAAATGTCCTGTGAGTGCTGTCTCTCCACACTAAAACCTTGTGTATTTTTACCTTTTTGATAAACACCCAGAGTGCATTTCATTATACTGTTTATATATATATATATATATATATATATATATATATATATATATATATATATATTATATATATATATATATCCTTTAAACTTTATGCTTTCACATATGATGTTATCAAATCATCAGTTGTTCCTATAACATAGAAGCAACCAGCCTGAAACTTTGCAGCAGTTGTAGTCCAATTGTAGTCCAATAGCAGACCAGACCGTTTTAGCACCACAGTGCCTCTGATAACACGATTCTCTAATCTTGAATGTACACACAGTGCCATATGCAAAATGTATTGTAGTTTCACTGCCAAAAATGTCCAGTCCTTATTGCTGATGCTGCACTCACAACGACCAATGAATGTCTACCCTCTATAATATGATGTTGAGTTCAGAAATTAAAGTCACTTATGAAAACTCTACTCTGTTTAGGATGATCCAGCTAATAATTAATTCATGTAATTCATCCATCCATCAAGGATGCTTTCCAGGTGCATCATTTACAGCTGTAGCCCAAGGTACTTATTGCTGATGTGGCAAGAAAACAATGGGGTTTATGCAATAAGTGGTGATAAAGAGGTGATAACGTGGAGATGACTTCTCTAGTGTAATCACTTCTCCAGTTCCTATGTTATTCTATGGAGACTATTCACTAAGATGTCTACAACTCTGGAGATCTTAGCGCATAGGTTCCATAGAATAATAGGAACTGGAGAAGTGATATCACTGGGGAAGTTATCACCTCTTTATCACGCCTTAGTGTATAACCCCCAATTTGTCAAACTGCAGCTTATATACTAAGAAAAACTGCAGCAATTCTGGAGCAAACCATCTGCACCATAGGAGACAAATAAAAACTCCCATTGATTTAAGCAAGGCTTTTAATACTTTACAATGCATTGGATACCCCTCTGGCATTCAAAGAGTTAATCCCTTCCATGCCAGAGAGGTCTCCAATGCATTCTTTGTGGGAGACTTATTTAGCATTCGTGGGGT
This sequence comes from Rhinophrynus dorsalis, assembly GCA_037306005.1. Lineage (NCBI taxonomy): Eukaryota > Metazoa > Chordata > Amphibia > Anura > Rhinophrynidae > Rhinophrynus > Rhinophrynus dorsalis. The sequence continues at coordinate 638,108,933 of CM074718.1, read as the reverse complement.
TCAAACTCCCATTTAAGCCCATGGCTGCTTTTAAGAATTATTTTATTTGTCTCTCAGAATGCCTCCATTTTTCTGAGTACACCTGCCTCACTGAGTCTAAGGAAATGTATGCAGAGCCGCAAAATCCACCAGTAAAGGTATCAACAATTGTGGCTTCATCTGTAAAACTACAAAGGAAAGCATGGACAGGAGAACGGGACATTTCTGTTGAACAGACCCTCATAGAACGTATATGTTTTATAAGATATTAAAAGAAAAATAAAGTCTCTTATGCTATTATGTAATAGTTTTATAGCCAAAAAATAGTTAAAATACCTCAATCAATTGCAGAATGTCAGTTTGGTACTTTTCTGGTTAAGCAAGCCATTATAAGCCATTATGATGTGTCTTTCAATTTATATTTAATGTTCATTAGCTATGTCTGTGTTTATTCATTTTTTTTTTTCTTTCAGACTTAAATAAATTTATTTTCTTGGATTTCATAGTGTATGGTGCTTTTATTATTTTAAAATAAGTGAGCTGTCAGTCATGACACATATTCAGAAGTGACATTCTCCATTTTATTTCCTTTAGAGGCCTCTTTCACACAGGAGACAATGGAGCACCACCTTCTCTTGCAATCCCACAGTGATCCCATTGCAGAGTGGTGGGGATTGGATGATGGATGGCCCATGTGGGAAACATCCAGATGTTATTGGCTGATGCCCATATGGTCAACCATTCATCACAGATGGAAATCACAATCTACTGTGTAGCTTGTGTGAAAGATCTGCTTGAGGATCCATATGCTGCTTCTTTGCATCGTTCCTATGTGAAGAGCATAAAGATGTAGAAAGGTGAACTTTGGTACTTTCATGTGAGGTGATAGTTTCCCATGTGAAAGCAACCATTGCCCAGCATCTTACTTTTCAATAATACCGCACATGTGAAAGGAGCCTTATCATGTTTTATTACACAAAATCTGGTCCCAGATTTCAATTTGTTACAGTATGTGACTTCCAGGCAAACGATCAATAATTATTGCAGATTATTGTCCCAGAAGACATTACATAATAGATTTGAGGGAGTGATGGGTGCTTAATCATTAGTGGTTCTGGAAGGTCATAAAGTATTTTCATGAGCTTGGTCTATTTGTACTGAATACAACAGGAGAGGACAATGTTTGGATCTCCAGCTATAGTAGACTACAATTCCATTCATTTTATTTTTTGACTTAGAAAAATGTTTTACCAGGAAGAATACATTGAGATTTCTCATGTTTCAAGTATCTCTTTGAGAGTTTACAGCAAAGAATTGCATATTTACACAAATTGAGAAACATTATATATACACAAACATACATACATAATAAAATGTATATACAGTTGCATATTGTGTTTAGATATAAAGAAGCAGTTGTTTTTAGGGATTTTAGACTGGGAGAAGATCTGATTTGTTCAGGTAGGTTATTCCAGACTTTCGGGGCTCTGAAGGAGAAGGCAAATCGACTGGCTTCTTTCTTGTAGTGTGGTATAGTCAGTGAAGGGGAGGTTATAGTTAGTATAGTTAGTATGGAGAGCTGGAGTGAGCATACTGCTCAGGTAGTCTGGTAGCTTTACAGAGAAGTGGTTGTATACTAACCAAGAAATGTGAAGGGGACGTCTAGATTGGAGATGATGGGAGTTGTAATGCCCAACATCTGGGCAGCCAAACATTGCCTACCATTGTAATACAGGAAGCCAAGCATGGGAACTGTTTGATCTGGTGCAAAGGACAGGATTTTCCATCAGTACCACATGAACTGGTCTGGCAGTGTAACAGAGAGGTGGGCAACAGGTGGTCTTCAGAGGCTTCTCCTGCTGCCCCAGTCCAATCTCTAACGCATGCACACACACATCTCTATATTTTGACTCTTGGATGTCAATGTTGTTTTACAATCATGCAGGGAGATAGTGGTAGCCAATTTAACCCTTTGTGTGCTAAAGGAGTACGAGAGCATGGATGTTAATTCTTTGGATGTTAGAGAGCTCTCCTTAGAACTGCCTAACATACAGGAGGTTAGAAATGAAACAGGCATCTGTTTTATACTATTAAGAAATTGCAAGATTGTCTTTTCTATAGACGTGAAGTTTGAACAGAAGCCAGTATAAGCTTTCCTAATAACTAGCTGTAACACAGCACCTACAATGCTATACATTTCCTTAGAATCAAATAATCTTCAGTTTAACAGAGCTAATATTATGTCAGTGAGTGCAACTCATGTTTTTGCTCTGTCGTCAGTTAAACTAGATTCCTGAGGAACTGCGCATTAGGATTTGACCACAATTATTTAACTTACGTCATAACACATTCTGATATAGAGCTACATTTTATTTTATTTAATTTGTTTTTAGCCAAAAAAAATAAGGCGTTGACTTATTTTTTAATTTTAAATATGACATGCAGTCTATATTTTTCACTAGTTGTTTCATTTAAAAATTAATACCTTATAATAATTACCCCTATGAATTTTGCCTTTGTGCTTTTGTTCAAGAGATAATAGCTTCAATCAGTCCTGAAGGCCATGCCCACGGAGGCGGACATGACAGTTGCTAGAAGGACTATCTTCATCATTGAAGACAGGGAGATTGCTGAGTTTCAGGTGACTGTGGTCTGGGTTTCATTTCAGTTGCAAAGTGCTCACACTGGTTTTCTCTATTAGATTGCCATTGAAATCTGTGGAGACAGTAACTCACTGTGTGTGTGTGGGGGGGTTGCTTCCACCAGGAGTCCCAGGACAGCTATCAAATTTATACTATTATTAAAATGGCCCTGGTTACTCTTTCACTGCATGATGCTACTTATTTCATTTTATTGTATCTAATCATGCATATCAATAATATATTTTGCCCCTTTTTCTCATATTCAGCTATAGAGTCCAAATGCACTTTCAAATACAAATCGTATTAATTTCATATAGAGAAATGGTACACTGACAGGTCGTTCAATCAAATGACAACATAGGAAATACTGCACCAGCAAGAATAATAAAATCCACCTCTGGAGAAAATGTAGACAAATGATGTGACAGGGTGGGGAGATCAAGCACAATTATAATAGATGTCAATGTAAACTACTACATAGCACTACTACATCAGTACAGCTCCAGATCAATATTGTATCCCGTAGCCTAATGGGTGCGCAGTCTTTGTCTGTTCAGCTGTTGGGCACTACATCTTCAATCTTGATGATGGGATCCATTCCCCAAATAGCCAAAGGGTGCCTGTCCCTGCTCTTGCCATAAGCAATTCCAAGAAAGGCAGGGAACAGGACACATACTGGGGCAAACCAGCTGCGTCATAGGGAATAAATAAAATATACTTTTGATTTTAAACCGTTGAATGCTAGAGAGGTCTTCATACCTGTTGGAGCCCTCTCTAGCATTTTATGGGTGAAAATTACTATTTAAATCAAAGTGAGTTTTTATTCCCAGTTGCACAATTGGTTTGCCCCAGAACTGACCCAGTTTTTTCTTTTTGTGCATTTAGCCTTAAGGCAGACATGGCGGACCCCTAGCCAATATAATCTGTGGAACCCAATGGGATTTCTCATTTTAACTACAGTGCAGCCATGCTGGTCCAAGTTCCTGTTCAGATCATCTTGGTTTAGAACATAGGACCTGGGGACACTATCATACTGGAGAAGTGATCTCTTCATTATCATACATTAGTGCATCACCCCAGGACTTCCAGAGAGCTTCTCAGTATTGTAATGATGCAAGATATGGATAACTGGTTGGAGATCATAGATTATAGAAAGCTAGGACACATTAGATGAGGGCTGTTTCTAACGACGTGTACAGCTGTTCAAGGCACACTAGTAGAATGAAACTACCATAGTTAAGGAGATACTCAGTCATACCGAACAACCCTCTGTATCTCCTTGCTGATGATCCACACAATCGAGTGTGACCATTATGTGAAGTCAACTGATGTGAAAATGTATTTTGTCAAGCTGCCATAAATTCAAGTCTTAGTACAGTGAGAACAAGTGTAAGCACACAACATTCTTATAAATTGAATTCAACACCTTTAGGACCAATGCGTTTTCTGGTCACAGGTTAAGGCAGGCCTGGGGGGCAGGGGGCAGTTGCCCCCTGGGCTGTTCATATGTGTAGGCCTGTGGGCCACTGCCTCACAAAATCTCCCACTTGTTGCTGTAAATGGTGCTACACTAGTAATACCACAGAGCTTACAATTGAAATGGAGCAACACAAATGATACCACAGAGCTACAATCCAAATGGAACTACACTAAAAGCATAACCCATTCCCCTTGTATTCCCTATAGTATCACTAGTGTAGCTTTGCTTAAATTGTAAGAACTTTAGTATCACTAGCGTAATCCTATTTCAGCTGTAAGGTACGTGGTATCACTTGCTTTACTTCGCAACATTAATGCTAATTTTAAAATTGACAAAAGGGGCTGGACTGGGACAGTGAGCTCAAAAGATTGTAGAAATGGGCCACAAGTTGCCAGTCCTACCCTGTTTGTGAACCCCTTGATGCAAGGGATGCCTCCACCTTATTACTTTGTAATGCCTTGGAGACCTCTGCACCAGCTGCACCAAAACTATTCATACAAAGAGGAAAATAATTGTGGGGAAACTGCATGATAAGAATGGAAAATTTCAACATTCCTATTGATCTGAATAAGACCTTTAACACCCTTTAATGTTAGGGATGGCACAAACATATTGCTTCTCGATAAGATGAGACCTCAGTAGCAATCAAGAGGTTAACCAGTTTCGAAGACGCATGGACAGTATTCAGTAAAGTGTCTTTGCAATACGTTGTGTATCCCTGTGGCACTCAAAAAGTCAATGGAGAGGCAGCATATGTCAACTTTGAACTGTGGAAACACACAAGCAAGTGGAGTTGCACAAGCCACAATGTAAATGACTCACATCCAAAGGCTAAAGTAACCTAGGTGCTCTCTGGGTCAAATGACAGGCAGACAAACAGAATCATGAGGAGCTCAAATGGTACAGGAAACCAAAAAGACCCCCCATACAGGACCCAAATAATATGAGGCACACTTGAGTAGCAAAAAGTAGAAAAAAATGTTATTGATACACAAAAATAGAAAGGCATAAAAACAATTACAAATCAAATCTGGAGAGTCCAGAGAATATATATATATATATTGGTGCCTCTACATGGTGTATATATACTGTATATCCACCTAGTAATAATACAGATAAGTATAACAGAAAATTAGCACTACAAGAGTATTAATGGTGCAAATAATAGAGCAAATAATAGAGCAAATATGCACAAGATAAAGGGAATTCAGGAATACTATCTGTAGCAGTATAGCAGGTAAAGACGTGAGGGCAAAAATATTAGCCAGACTCTCCAGACAACACCATCACCCAATGCGATACGCTTGTGGCTTCTTCAAGGGTAATGTGGGTAAATTGAGAAGCTGCTTTTATAGTACCCTTGTCCCAATCAAAAGGCAAAATCCCAAATCACATAACTAGAATCAACAATGTACACCTGATAGCATAGATATAGGTGAATCACCTGATTCTCCGCAGTCCGGAACTAAAGAGCAAACTGGAACACAGTGATCACTTGAACCCACCCGCTATCACCTGATAAAAGCATTCCAATGCCTGTGATGATCAAAATCAACGTAGGATCACCTAAATACATACTGATACCTATCTGGGTATAAAAAAAAACAGTTGCATATTTTTATCCCAAAAAACATAGCAGGTCACATAAACATAAATGTATCCCGTGATCCAATGGATACCGGCAAATAAGTAATTGGGGCACAGTGGTCACATGAGCACACTAGCGGTCACATGATTCAGGTATCAAAAATAGGAAGATAAACAAAAATGAAAACTAAACCAAATAAACATTAAATCGCTTGATTGGTATACCTATATCAAGAAATACAAACCAAAGAATGGAAGAAACACACAACCCTGGGATTGGTTACAAAATACCAAAATGATTATATGATGTTTATATAAATAACCGAGGCATGTGTGTTATACTACTCCTGTGTAGTGTAATCAATGGACAAATAGAGACCACCTAAAGTAAAGGTATACCTGGAAAACGTGAAATAAATACAACGTAACAACATAAATATGCTGATTTTCCTAAAGTAGCAAATCGGCTGATTATCACCCAGGAGCTACATATAAGGTGCATCTTATATAATGTTTGAAGTTTTGCAAATATAAACAATTGCCCTACAGATGTGAACAATGATACCAAAAAAATCTGCAGGCTCCCGACTGATTAAAATACACCACAGCCAGAAAAATACAAATTTGAAAAGAATAATAAATAATAAATTGACAAGCAAGCAGAATGGCAGTAGCACCATGTGATGTTTAGTATCACAACAATATTTTCACAACACACAAATACAAACATAGACAAAAACATAGTGCAGCAAAATTGAAAGAAAATTTCAAATATCAATCCAAATAGAAAGATTGTATAACATAGGATTTTTATACAAAAGCATATCACTCCCTGGGGAATATGTCAGAATCCAAGAGACATTCAATCCAAGTCGAAAATGATCCGATGTCCTTTCGCAAAATTCCACTAGGTCGAGGCATTGTAAATGGTGATAAACCAGCTTAACCAAGCTCTCAAACGACGTCGACTACATTGATCCCCAAACGCCAAACTACAGAAAATCCAAGGAAAACTAATAAGCAAAGAAAAAAGACAATTAAGAAAATAACAAAGACATCACAACTCAAGATAACTGGTAAATTGCATATACTCATTAAGGCCAAGTGGTACACAAGTTTGTAACATAAATATCCACCAAACCACCCATGTCAACAATGTTTAACTCAAGGATCTCTCTGCAAATATCTATCTTAATCCTTTCAAGGCCCCAAACGTGGAGAAAACTATTACTGACAAGAAAAAGAGAAAATTTGTACGTGATTTTTAGGACAAGAGAGTTTACAGGTGGAGACATAGGGGTAATGTTAGGAGGGCTAGCTCTCGTCCAGTCTATACTCCTCAAACAGTGCTGCCCTCCCAGAGTCCACAGGACTCTTCTAATGAAGACTTACTGACACATAGTTCTGACATTTCTATTTCATCTGGTTCTGAAATAGAGCCACAAAGTGATGAAGAGAATTGTAACGTGGTTCTTTTTTTAGGCCTTACAGGCACAAACATGTCAGCAGAGGTAAATCTCCGCGAACTCTGAAATCGGCTTCATTGGGGATTCAAAGGCCAATTGCTATACCATCAGCCTCACAAGAGGGACAAAAACCCAAACACAATTAAATGTGGTGAATCTTTCCACGCATAGTTTGTCTGATGTCCAGAGGTCAGTACTTTTGCGTGGTGTTTCTTTTTTCCCTACTCAATCATTGAACAAGTTTGAATTTATTAAAGATGTGTCCTTCTTTTATAGGACATTGCTGCTCAAGAAATTTTTTGAGAAACCTTATCAATTACCTACAGATTCTACAATAGACGCCAATTTATTTCCTGATATGATGGATTTACTTCAGGAAAATGAGTCTTTAAACTCTGGAAACCCTGTTAATCGACTTAGTTGCAAGACATCCTTTCTGTCTCCTAGTGACATTACTCCTTCTTCTCAGCCTTGCCCCCAGGTAAAAATCTTTTTTCAACAGGTCTATGATGATATACTTTGTCTCCCCATTTGTCTGCCTTTTCAGAGTAATCTCATTTTTAAGTAACTTAAAGCAATGGAGGACATTCAAAAATGGGTGGTAGTTAAGGAGGCATACAAGGGGGGGAAACGTAGTGATTTTGCCTACTTCCATGTATGTGGCAGAAGTTAACCGGCTGCTTAATAATACTTCTTTCTATAAGTGTTTGACCTTAGACCCAACAGATAACTTTAAGAAGCAATTGGATTCTATTCTCTCTCTGGCTTTTATGGAGGGAATAATTATGAAACGGGAATTGGGATTCCTTATGGTGGCATGACTTTCTATGCCCTGCCAAAAATCCGCAAAAACATCAATTCACCACCAGGGCATCCACTTGTGGCGGGGTTATGCGGTCTGTGTGAGAGGGCTTGCCTATTCTTGGATCATTTTCTTCAACCTATAGTATTTCAGCTTGATTCTTTCCTACGAGATTCTTCAGATCTCTTGACTAAGCTACAAGAATTGTCTGTTGATTCGGGCACTCTTCTCATCACTTGTGACGTGGAGGCACTCTATTCAAGTATTATTATTATTATTATTATTCTTTATTTATATAGCGCCAACTAATTCCGCAGCGCTGTACAATTGGGAATAGACATACAGAGGTATTAAATAGTACAATCAGATGTGGAGAACAGGAGGATCAGAGGGCCCTGCTCGTGAGAGCTTACAGTCTAGAGGAAGGTAGGTTTGATACAGAAGGAGTAAGTGCTATTGCGTTTAAGTGCCTCCTGCCACATGAACTGCCAGTCAGTGGGTGGGAGTGAGAAGTGCCGTTGAGTGCAGTAGTCCGAGCAAGGGGTGAATCTTGGTGATGATGTTTATGGAGGCAGTTGATAGGCCTCCCTGAAGAGGTGAGTTTTCAGGGAGCGTCTGAAGATTTGAAGGCTGGGGGAGAGTCTGATGGGGCGGGGGAGGGAATTCCACAGCTCAGGTGCAGCACGGGAGAAGTCCTGTAGGCGGGAGTGGGAGGATGTGATAAGAGCTGTGGAGAGCAGAAGGTCATGTGCAGAGCGAAGATGGCGGGCGGGAGTATATTTGGAAATGAGAGATGAAATATAGGGGGGTGCAGTGTTAGTGAGGGCTCTATAAGTTAGCACCAGAGTTTTGAATTTTACTCTGTATGCTAACGGGAGCCAGTGTAGGGACTGACAGAGGGGTGTGGTGTTAGAGAAGCGATGAGTGAGGTAGATTAGTCTTGCAGCAGAGTTCATTATGGACTGTAGCGGGGTTAGTCGCGTGAGAGGCAGGCCAATTAGTAAGGAGTTACAGTAGTCAAGACGGGACATGATGAGTGTTTGGATTAGAATTTTGGTAGTGTCTTCTGTGAGAAAGGGTCGGATTTTAGAGATGTTGCAGAGGTGGAGGCGGCATGAGTTGGAGATTGACTGGATGTGAGGAATAAAGGATAGGGCAGAGTCAAATGTGACCCCCAGGCAGCGTGCTTGCCTATTCTATCCCGCACAAACATGGTAAAAGAGCAGTATCATATTTTTATATCAAACTACTCTTGCTTCAGATTCACATTTTTGTCAGTTTTTCTTGGATGTGTTATCTTTTGTGTTAACTCACAATTATTTTGTTTTTGACAATAAATTTTATTTACAAGTATCCGGGGTCTGCCATGGGGACGAAATGCACCCCTTAATTTGCTAACATCTTTTTTGGGGAGGTGAGCGAGGGAGTTTATCTTGAATCGATGGATTGTTACACACACAATATAGAATTCTGGTATTGTTATAATGACAATATAATTTTTTATGGTGTGGTCCATCGGCCCTGTGTCATGAATTTTTGGACAAACTTAACAAGAACGATCTTAATATTCGCCTTACTTTTTCTTCTCCACAGAGGTCAGTGGATTTTTTGGATTTGACCATTTCTATTGATGATGATGATGATGATGTTCTCCAGAGTGGGTTGTAAAAAGGGTATTCTTGGTGGGCAATACTTGAGGGTATGTTGTAATTGTTCTTCTGATGACCAATTCTATACTTGAGCTAGTACTAGAGCTCCGTATTTCTGGAGCGTGGATTTCCAAAGTCCTGTCTCAAAAAGGGATATGAGGGGACTTGGGCGACCTCAAGAAGTTCCATTTTGAACACGGGTCAAGGTAAAAAGACAGGGAATACAACACCAGTCCGTGTGATCACTAGGTTTAACTCACATTGGGGGGTTTTAAAGAAAATGTTGGATCGCCATTGGCATTTATTGATGTCAGATACTACTTTGCAACTTTTTTGTCCAATAGAGCTACGATTACTGCTAGAAGAAGTTAGAATTTATTGGATTTACTTGTTCATAGCCATTTCCATTCTGGCAGATGTACCACCAGGAGATCTGGTTTGGTGGGCACTTTTCATTGTGGACAGTGTTCAATTTGCAGTAATAAAAATCTTGTGTTGCGCCACTTTGTAAACTTCCGCACAAGGAATTGTGTCTACCTTCTCAGGTGCCCCTGTGGATTAGTTTATGTTGGGCAGACGTCCCAATTCTTAAAAAGTCGTGTTCAAAAACATATGTTGCTTATTATAAATTCAGGGCATGACAGGCAGAGAGGGGTTACCCTTACTACTGTTGCATCTCATTTTTTGGTAATTCAAGAGGGTTCGCATGATCATCTGGAGGTTTTGGACCTGGAAAGTATTAAGATGAATATTACAAGAGGGAACTTTGAGTTAAGATTTTTGAGAAGGGAGGTTTGGTGGATATTTATATTACAAACTTGTGTACCATTTGGCCTTAACCTCTTAAGGACGGCCGTCACTTAAGGATCACAGGCCATTTTTAATTTTTATTGCCGCATCCGCTTCTGGGCTCCGTGAATGGCGTGCAGCCACGTGGGGAGCCTGGAATTCCATGACGGTCCAGGGCCATCATGGGTCGTTAAGGGGTTAATGAGGATATGCAGTTTACCAGTTATCTTGAGTTGTGATGTTTTTGTTATTTTCTTAATTGTCCTTTTTCTTTGTTTATTAGTTTTCCTTGGATTTTCTGTGGTTTGGCGTTTGTGAATTAATGGAGTTGACATTATTTGAGTGCTTGGTTAAGCTGGTTTATCACCATTTACAATGCCTCGACCTAGTGGAATTTTGCGAAAGGACATCGGATCATTTTCGACTTGGATTGAATGTCTCTTGGATTCTGACATATTCCCTTGGGAGTGATATGCTTTCGTATAAAAATCCCATGTTACACAATCTTTCTATTTGGATTGATGTTTTACATTTTCTTTCAATTTTGCTGCACTATGTTTTTGTCTATGTTTATATTTGTGTGTTGTGAAAATATTGTTGTGATACTAAACATCACATGGTGCTACTGCTATTCTGCTTGCTTGTCAATTTATTATTTAGTTTTTATTATTCTTTCCAAATTTTCATTTTTCTGATTGTGGTGTATTTTAATCAATGTGGAACCTGCAGATTTTTTGGTATCACTGTTCACATCTGTAGGGCAATTGTTTATATTTGCAAAACTTCAAACATTATATAAGGTGCACCTTATATGTAGTATCCGGGTGATAATCAGCCAATTTGCTACTTTAGGAAAATCAGCATATTTATGTTGTTACATTATTTATTTCACATTTGCCAGGTATACCTTTACTTTAGGTGGTCTCTATTTGTCCACTGATCACAATACACAGGAGGAGTATAACACACATGCCTCGGTTATTTATATGAAACATCATACAATCTTTTTGGTCTTTTGTAACCAGTCCCAGGGTTGTGTGTTTCCTCCATTCTGTGGTTGGTATTTCTTGATATAGGTATACCAATCAAGTGATTTAATGTTTATATGGTTTATTTTTCATTTTTATCTTCCTATTTTTGATACCTGAATCATGTGACCGCTAGTGTGCTTATGTGACCACTGTGTCCCAATTACTTATTTGCCGATATCCATTGGATCATGTGATACATTTATGTTTACGTGATCTTCTATCAATTTGGAAATGTATGCTAAGTCTTATGCTCACATACTCCCTCCCTTGCACTCCCCAATGACACAATCTCCAAAGAAAATGTAAATACAATGGATAAACAAAGATATAAAAATAAGTCATAAACTGAATATACAGCAAGTGAAAAAAAACCAGAAAAAGTCATTGACAAAATGGGAGGATGTGAGGGTAAAAGGAAAAGTATGGAGGGGGAATGTGGGATATGTGAGTGTATATATTTTCTTTGTATGTATGTATGTATGTATATTTAATGCTGTATGTGATATATTAGTGTAGAGTTGTAGGAATGTATGTGTAAGTGTATGCATAAATGCAACTCACAATTATCGACTCAACTTGCCGGTGCGATGGCTCAGTTGGTTAATGCACCAGCTGTAGAATCTGTTCAAGCTGCAAGTTTGCAGGTTCTGGTTCTGGCAAGGTCAACTCAATCTTTCACCCTTCAGAGGTAGATAAAATGAGTCCAGAGTTAATCTCAATGTATTCTTCCTTGCAAAATTCTTTTGCAAAAAAAAAATTCAACAAATCTCTATCTCTAGCACTGACCTTCAACTCCCCCTGAACACTGTCCTAAAGTGATTAAGAGCAATATACAGCTGAAACAATCATGTCAAGAAGCCCATGTGACAGAATCCTCCATCACTAGGGCTCCTGGATGGGGCTGAGGGCCAACCTCCTGCCCACAGACTATGGACCTAGCCTTGGAATGGGGTATAGCTTCCCCCTAAGACTGAGCCCCTACCCCTGCCAAGGGGGATGATTGTCCCCTTTCCTCTGTGAGCCCTTTTTCCTCAGCCTTGTCAGGCCAAAGGATACCCGACATCTCAAAAGAATGTAATTACTTTGAAAGATGGAAAAGATGCTTTGGCACAAAGTACATTATCCTGTTTTGTGTATTCCGGCCACTCTGTGACACTTGTACCCAGCCCTATTCCTTTGTCCCAATGTCTGCCCTTCACCCATCCCCATTGTATAGTTAATTCACTTATGTCTGTCGCCACCTACCTATTGTTCCATCACACAGTATGTTTACTCCCATTGATGCATATACCACCGGCCCCATTGTTTGCATATGTGGTTTGCAGTCACCTTTATCCTATTGTATTCAAATACGTTTGGACCACTCATTATGTGTGTATATAAACCCTGTGTGTTCTACAATAAATCAGTTCTTATTCTAACCCCTGCACTGGTGTTGCCTGGTGCTTGGGGTTTCTTGCTGTATCCAGTGTGTTCACCCTACACTAAGTCTTGCCTAAGTGACTGGGTGAATGACGTTATGATCCTGGTTCCTGTCTGGTGAAGTTCCTGAGTGTTGTTCTGGGTTAAGGAAGCACAGTTTTGGTGGCAGAGCTACTCTGAGTACAGGTATCCATCACATTGTTGGCAACGGTGAGATGCTTCCTAACTTATGGGACATTCAAACCACCACTGAGATCAATCTCCAGTAACAGATAGGTCGTACCTTCAACGGGAGGTTCAATGGTTCTTGGCCCTGTATGAACTCAGCCCCCCAGCGGAGGTGATACCCACAGAACTGGCAGCGGCGACTCTGCTTCAGGTGGTGGAACTCCAGGTGCGCTCTGGAGGCTCTGCATACCAGGAGGTACAGCAGGATGAGCTAATTCGAAGAGCATATAGCTGCTGGGAGCTCTGGAGGGAGGTTCTCCAACTGGAACAGGACTACCGTGGAAAATTCTTCCCAGCCGCCAAGGAAAGGTTCCGGCTCCAGCTGGACATGCAAATGCCATTCCTGGGGGAGCAGCCCCGGAGGAATGGGTGGCCAAGCTGGATGTGATGGTCCAGACAGAGCTGAGGTTGGATGATAGATACCGGGCTCTGCGATGGTTTGCAACAAAGGTGTGTCCGGAGCTGGGAGATAAAGATACTAACAGGGGACGTTGGCTTCGGCGGGCCAGGATTATTATTCGAAAGTCCCCAGGAGTATTACAACCTTGGTAATACAGCAGAGTAGAAGAGAGAGGACCTACATGAGTTCAGGGAGGAGGATATTCAAGACGGGTCCGAGCTGAGGACTGACCTGGACTCTTTTGTTATGTAAGAATGGGAACTGGAAAAGGCATATAGAAAGTTGTTCGACCTCGTTCAACAACATGCCCCAGAGATTACTGATTGTCCAGATTTCACATCTGAGGATGTTTACCCAAGAGGGGTGGATTGGACCGTGGTCTCCACACCTGGGTCCCAGGGATGCTTGGCAGATGGCCCAGATTCAATACCAGAACTGTTTGACTTTACTCAATAGCTGTATTATCAGACTGAGGATTATGGGGACTTAATCGAGTGGTCTTTGGAGGATGTTGACCAGGAGGGGTGGAATAGCCTTTGGTCGCCACACCTGGGTCACAAGGATGCTGGGCAGTTGGCCCAGATCCCCAACCCTCTGACAGGGGGATCCCAGCAGACTTTCTGTCCCCCAAGACGCTCAAGCCGTGTCCGGTCCGGCCGCACCAGCAGAAGCATTGGCCTTGGGGCAGAGTACCGATGGTCTCTGCCCACTCCTGTCTGTTGTCCCTGCCCTGGAGAGTGGGACAATTGTCCTTTCCAGTGGCTTTGTTACCCCTGCCCTGGAGAGTGGGACACCCGTCCTCTCCAGCAGCTCTGTCACCCCTGCCCTGGAGAGTGGGACATCTGTCCTTTCCAGTGGTTCTGTCACCCCTGCCCTGGAGAGTGGGGCACCTGTCCTCTCCAGAGGCTCTGTCACCCCTGCCCTGGAGAGTGGGAATATTGTCCTCTCCAGTGTCTCTATTACCCCTGCCCTGAGGAGTGGGACCGAGGTCCTCCCCAGCGGCTCTGACACCCCTGGCCTGGTGAGGAGGAGTGCAATCCTCACCAGCCCCTCTGTTGCCCCTGTCATGATGAGTGGGACCGAGGTCCTCACCAGTGGCTCTGTTTCCCCTGCCCTGGAGAGTGGGACACCTGTCTTCTCCAGCGGCTCTGTCACTCCTGCCCTGGAGAGTAGGACAATGGTCCTCTCCAGTGTCTCTGTTATCCCTGCCCTGGGAAGTGTGACCGAGGTCCTCCCCAGCAGCTCTGATACACCTGGCCTGGTGAGGTGGAGTGCAATCCTCACAAGCCCCACTGTTGCCCCTGCCGTGGTGAGTGGGACCAAGGTCATCACTAGTGGCTCTGTTGCTCTTGCTCTGGAGAGTGGGACCAACGTCCTCTCCAGCAGTCCTGTCGCCCCAGCCACTCTGCCTACTCTCCAGCGACTGCGAGGACTCCAGGGAGAAGGCACAGCTGGCACTTCTCCCCAGGAGCAGTTATAGTTTGAGGGAGAGGCAGAGGTTGATCAGGGGAGTACAGCTTTTGGAAGGTAGTCTTGTTGGGACACCAATTTTGGGAGGGCATTGATGGGCCAGGTGAGCTGACTGACTGCGGAGTCAACCCGTTTGGGGTCTCCTGCTGGGTCAGTCCCCTTTGGAAGGGGGAGAAATGTGACAGAACCCTCCATCACTGGGCCTCCTGAAAGGGGCTGAGGGCCAGCCTACTCCCCACAGACAATGGACCTGGCCCTGGAACGGGGTATAGCTTCCCCCTAAGACTGAGTCCCTAGCCCTGCCATGGGGGGGTGATTGTCCCCTTTCCCCTGGTCACTTTATTTCCCCAGTGAGCCCTTTTTCCCCAGCCTTGTCAGGCCAAAGGATACCCAACCTCCCAAAAGAATGTAATTACTTTGAAAGATGTAAAATATGCTTTGGCACAAAGTAAATTATCCTGTTTTGTGTATTCCGGCCCCTCTGTGACACTTGTACCTAGCCCTATTCCTTTGTCCCATTTTCTGCCCTTTACCCATCCCCATTGTATAGTTAATTCACTCATATCTGACACCATTGTTCCATCACACAGTATGTTTACTCCCATTGATTAACGTATGTATTGTTCCCATTGTGCCTCTTTGTATTATGTGCCCCTCCACCACCAGCCACATTGGCTCTCCATATGTGGTTTGCAGTCACCAGTATCCTATTGTATTCAAATATGTGTGGATCACTCGTCATGTGTGTATATAAACCCTGTGTGTTCTACACTAAATCAGTTCTTGTTTTACCCCTACACTGGTGTTGCCTGGTGCTTGGGGCTGCCTGCTTTATCCAGAGTACTTTCACCCTACACTGGGTCTTGCCTAAGTGATTGGGTGAATGGAGCTATGATCCTGGTTCCTGGCTGGTACAGTTCCTGAGTGTTGTCCTGGGTTAAGGAAGCACAGTTTTGACAGAGCTACTCAGTCTGAGTATGGGTATCCGTCATACAGAATCCTCCCGATGTGATGTTTAAATCTGTTATTGGCTTCCATGTTTTAAAATTCTGGAAGCAAGTTTTCATCTGTTCACTTAGTAGTTATAGATAGGCATTTGGTAGTGAAAAACCCCTATTGTGGCTTTGATGGGACGATCTACCTGTAATGGTTTGTGGCTTTGGTTGCATTAATTGGTGCAAAGGGTTTCACAATAGCAGCTGAATGTGAAAAGAACTGCAAACCCAAATACCATGTGCTTCATTCCAAAATTGAGTTTTTAACCATGTGGCTTGAGATTTCCAAGATAGCGTCAGATCATGTGTTTGCTCCAAGATGGAGTCAATGTACGTTTACTGAAATCCAAAATGGAGTCCTTAGCCATGTGGCTTGAGATTTCCAAGATGGAGTCATACCATGTGTTTGCTCCAAGATGGAGTCAAAGTACATGCACTTAAATCCAAAATGGAGTCTTTACCCATGTGGCTTGAGATTTCCAAGATGGAGTCAGACCATGTGCTTGCTTCAAGATGGAGTCAATGTACATGTATTGAAATCCAAAAAGGAGTCTATGAACACAGGCAGTGGCCTAGCATAAGCAAAGTAGCTTACAGAATGCTCACACTAACAAACACTAGCACAGTTATTGGAAACAAATGCAATTGCATAATACCCCATAAGTCAAACGATTAATATATGTGCATAAGTCCATGTGGTCGCAGCCCAAAACAGCGCTTGCACAACGCGTGGCTGATGCTGCAAGGTATACCCAGAGAAGTTTGTTCTAATGACCAGTACCACAATTAACACATTAACACCCCAGTACTAGCAATAAGCAAAAATATTTCATAATAAACAATAATATTATAATAAGAACAATATACTGTATACTATCAAACATATTCTAGCTAAACACCTAATAACACTGACTATATAATTACTTACTGCAGTGCAAATAAAACACAATATACAACAATTATGGCAAAAATTCCCATACGTTGTTACTTAGGGTGTTTTTCCTAGAAAAATAGTATAAAAAGAAAGCAGGAAGAGAGTGATACATTTTTATACTTAGCTAACCCTAGGAAAGTCTTTCCAGGACAATGCAGCAGGAAAGGAGGCAGGCAATGAGAAGTGGATACATTTGTGCAATGATCTTGGCTGCTTCCACTGGATGTCAGGCCTCCACTCTGGCTTCTGGAACAGTTCTTCCTTGGTGGATCAAATTGGTGCCTGTTGCTTCTGAAGAAAGTTCCTGGGTCTACCCACCACATGGCAGCCTGGCTTGATTTTGGGCCTCAGTCAGCCAAGCTGGCTGGTCACATCCTCCCCCACATTAAACACTCAACTCCTCCTCTCCAAAATGCCTCCCAAGCTCTCACTGGCAGTCTCTTTTATTGTTGCAAGCACTGCCCCTCACCAGCTCACTTTACCTGCCCTGAACCACCCCTTCTCCCTTCTCCGTAGCAGCAAAAGAGACAAAGGGAACTGGTACTCTCTTTGTCCTTTTCCCACCGAAACAAACAAAGAGACCTGGGAAAAAGCTTGTTAAAATGTTTCTGAAAACGAAGTGGGTTTTAGGACATGGGAACATAAAAAATAGGCACAAAGGTAGTCCCAAAAATGTTGCAAGTTACACCATGTAATGGATGCAGTTTTTGTTGCAAAATTGCAGGGACTTTACCTGTGTCCACAACACTGCCATTTTTGAGGAACGTAGTGGTGCATTGGCTTTAAGGTGCTTGTCTCGATTTGGACTGAGTTTTTTCCACTGAATTGAAAAAACGTGCATTAGGAAATCTTGGCTGGAAGCAATTTTAGGCCAAAAATACAACTTTGGCATGTGTTCTACATTAATTCTATATTTAATGTTTGCAGAGTACTTTTTTCAGAATATTCATTTCAGGTAGGATGTAATTTCTCAGTAAACTGGCACTCTGTATGGCATTTGGAAAGCTAACAATGATTAAAGATTTACCCACTGCCCTCCTAGTTTTGTGTTAGATCTAAT
Source organism: Rhinophrynus dorsalis (assembly GCA_037306005.1). NCBI lineage: Eukaryota > Metazoa > Chordata > Amphibia > Anura > Rhinophrynidae > Rhinophrynus > Rhinophrynus dorsalis. Next base: position 638,090,999 of record CM074718.1, on the reverse strand, counting down.
TATAAAGACAGTCCACACTTATAGAATCCACTCAGTCTAATTTCCCTGAAGCCTCCTAGTGTTAATCAAATCTGAAGGTAGAATCCTGTCTAGGTTTGTTCATGTGACAATTTATTTAACACATCTTCATGTCATGTGAGAAAGCTGTGATTCTAAGATTGTCCTTGACATTATCATAATTTGAATTCACTTGTTAGAATCTTAATGTGATCATACAAAATGACAATATGATTATAGGAGGCCCTTCAGCTGAAATATTTTTTGTCTAATGTTTTTAATGGTATGTTTTATTATTTATTTATTTTTTTTTACCTTATGTGAACACTGGATCCTCATGGAATATAGCATGCTATTTGCAGCTCTTGTGCTGCTTTTTTATGTGATTATAAAAAAATAAATAGAGGACTTCTGAGGTCATATATGGGGCTTTATGTAGAAGAAATTTAAAGGAATAGTAATACTTAAAATTTAAAAAATATATATGTTATAGGGTTTATCCCCCTGAGTAAAATAAGGGTATTCCTAGTGCTTGAAAGGTGTTTTATTCCAAAAAAATTATTACAGCACAAACTTGTATTTTTAGGTGCAGTATCACAGTGGCCTGAAATGGTACCGTGGCGCTGTTGCTACACCATCCTATGGTGTCCATAGCATGGTGTAGCAACAGCTCCACTGTACAATTTCAGGCCATTGTGATACTGCACCTAAAATTACAAGTTTGGGCTGTAATAACTTTTGAATGAAACACCTTTTAGCAGTGGGAGTACCCTTGTTTTACTCAAGGGGATACACTATACAATATATATTTTTTATATATGTTAAGTATTACTATCCCTTTAAGCTGCAGAACTGGTGTAATTCTGGGGGTAAACCAATTGCATTATAGGGGACAAATAAACATTTCCTTTTATTGAAATAGGGTTTTAACTCCTTGAATGCTAGAGAGGTCTCCAGCGCATTGCTTTGCAATGCGTTGGAGGCCTCTTTAGCATTCTATGGGTTAAAAGCCCAATTTAAATCAACAGGGATTTGGGAGATTTTTATTCATGCCCTATGATGCGGTTGGATTGCATTCACTGTGGTCATTAAAGGAATAGTAATACTTAAAATGTAAAAAAATATATATTGCAGGGTTTATCCTCTTGAGTAAAACAAGGGTACTCTCACTGCTGAGAGATGTTTTATTTAAAAATTATCACAACTCAAACGTGAGTTTTTTAGGTGTAATATCTCAATGGCCTGGAATCTTAAAATGTTGCTGTTGCTACACCATTCTATGGAGGTTTTTGGTTAACTGACCAAAGCTGTACATATGATTCTGTAGAAATAGCACCACCATAACATTTCAGGCAATTGAGGAAGTCAGATGAGTCTGACAAAAAGTGTAGGGCAATTGGCGTTTGGTTAGGGTGCAAAGTTTAGCTCATATTATGACAATTTAGGCTCCGACCTGATTTGGGGTTTCCCCAATCTGTTCGAATAGAGCAGTGGTTCTCAAGCTTTTTTTGCTCAAGGCACACCTAGCATGCAGTCTGGCATTTTCGGGGCACCCCTATCATTTTATGCCATTTTTCAAGGGTGTAATGAAGGTTACAAATACATAAATATAGAGTTATTGTTAGACCTCACAACTAAACATATTGTGTATAGTAATATCCTTAAATATACAGTTGGAAGTCTACATTCTCATTTTTGTGAAAGCATTGTAGACAAAATGGGGCACCCTAAGTAGATGTCCATGGCACACCAAAGTGCCACGGCACCCTGGTTGAGGAACACTGGAATAGAGCCTTGACAGGGCAGAAATCAGTCATGAGATAGTACTCCAGTAGGATGGTGGTTAGGGTTAACTATTAAAGGGATAGTAATGTTTCATAATAAAAGCAGCTCCAATCAATCTTCCTAGTGTTTGGGTCATGGAGAGTGTTATTTCAATACTGTCAGAGTTCAAGAGTAATTGAATGATAAAGTATCCCCCTCCCACCTCTTTTATTGATGTAACACTGTTCAGCTCAGAGCAGCAGGGTGGTGTCCAAGTGGATTGCAGAGAGGGACAATCTCCAATTAACATAAGGGAAAAACCTGAAAAACCTGTCATTGGGGGCAGGGCTTTCATTGTTATCACAATAAGAAGATTGTCCCTTGCTGTGAGCTGTCTAGTCTATGGACCAGATTCCACATCTGAAGGGAGGTGGCTTACACTGGGGCAGGAGGGGTAAACTTTATAATTCAATTATCATTCAATTACTCTTGAACTACAACACTGACAGTATTGAAATAAAACTCTCCATGACTCAAATACTATGAAGATTAATTGGAGCTGCTGTTTTTGTGAAACATTACTATCCCTTTAAGCCTTTTGTGAAAACTCCTCTTTACGTGACATAGTGGCTCTAAATTTAAATCTATGTAAGATTTTCTAAGTTATAGATCTCAGTTTACTTCAACACTGTGCTCCGAAATGATGTGGGATTTTCCGCCCAACCCATTTGAATAGAGCAGGTATTGTATACTATAGCACTAAATATGCCTAGGGTGTCCAACTTGTCTGAGAAATAACAAGCACTTTCCAATGCTCCAGAAAGATACTGGAGCATGTTTTTCGACTGAGCGCCTATGAATGAGGAGTTTAAAAAATATAAATAACTTTTGATATATTGGTCATAATCAAATACTGATGTTGAGATGAATATGTGATTGATTCGTTAAATTACGTTACCCACCTTTATTGTACTGTCCGTTGCCTATAAGGATTGTGTGGTTGAACTACAAAATTATATCATACACTCAGAAATGAATGATCAGTAACTATTGCTGTTTAAACAGTGTATGGCTGAATTATAGAACCATACTATCTAATTTTAGTTATTTAGCTATTGCCTAACTTCTTGTGTTGTTGAACTAAAAAACTTCATGCATCACATGATTGAGGCAGTAGCAATTGGCCAATATAAATCAGTCAATTGGCTTTAAACTCATAATGATATATTATACCTCATAACAGCAGTATTTGGTACAGCAATAGCATTGCTCACTTAAAAATAACTATTTTAAAAAAGCCTTTTGTCTGTAAAATCTTTAATTAAGCCGAAAAGTCCGTATTGTTGCAACGGAGTCAGTAAAAACTTTATTGACTGAGTCAAAAACAACGGAGTCAGCAGAAAACTTTATTGACCCAGTTAACTACAGCCTTGTCTTATATTTTCTTTAGACTAAATAAAGTGCACATCTAGGGCTCGATTTAAAGGCAGCCATTAGTAAAAAAAATCACTAACGGGTGCGTTAAGTGTCATGTAGCAATTCAAAGATCCGTCTACAGCTAACGGCAGTTTCAGAATCCTAACGGCCGATACACTTACTTGCATTCAGATGCATAGAACAACATACCCCAGAGCTATTCAAAGGCTTGCAGTACTGGTAACGGCTGAAAAAAAGACACACCTAACGGCAAAAAGTTAAGACCCACTTTTCTCACACGTTAGACACTTAACGGGCAAAACAAAACACCCGTTACATAGGAAAATACACAAAATGCTTACCGCACAAGCATGTAAATGGAAACATTAACCCGTGCAATGCCAAAACAACACAAAAACATAGACACACAACACAAATCACTCCACACACAACATGGCACGGAACAATGGGGGTTATCACACAAAGCGGACACCTGCAAATATAAGGTCATCTGTGCAACATCAACACGCGACCTGCACCCCACAACTTCACACCCGCAAATGGCAGACACATAACAAGCACAACACACCACATCTTATAACACACACACACCTGCAAACACTTACCTGGACAAAAACAACTCTCCATTGGTCAGCACTCACCTCATCACCACACCTACACAACGCCCTATCAAGTACTTAAAGGGACAAGTAAACACACTCACTTGTGGCTTGTTTTCCACTCAGGGAGGGAGAGATAGAAAGAGAGATAGAGAGGGCAAACAGTCTGTTGGGTTACATATTGTTGCGAAGACTGCGTAGAAGGCGTGCAAGGGAGAGAGCTAGGGAACATCAGCAACCTTCAGGCACACCTGATCAACAGCCTTCACCTGTTGCAAGTGAGGAGGCTCTGGCTCAGCAGCCACACAGGAGTCCATCCCCACCTGGAGGTCAGAGGATGTATAGACAACCACCAAGGCCCAGGGTATACCACCCAAGGGTCACCCTCTTTGGAATGACTGATGATGAGGTCATTGATCGCTACAGGTTGAGGCCTGACAGCATCAGTGCCTTGTATGAGGTCATCAAAGATCAGGTGGATCCCATCTACATCCACAACCATGCCCTAACTGGCCTGCAGAAACTACTGTGTGCCATACACTTCATGGCAAGTGGGGCCTTCCAGTCCACTGAGGGTTACGCATCTGGCATGTCACAGGCCACATTCTCCAGGGTGCTGGCCCAGGTCCTGCCAGCCCTCAAAAGCAAGGCCAGTGCCTATATACATTTTCCCACCACCGACATGGACTGGATACACGTCAAGCAGGCCTTTTACGCAAGGGGAGGCATGCCCAGGGTCATGGGTGCTATAGATTTCACCCATGTCCGGATTAAGGCCCCAGCACGTGATGCATAGTTATTCATCAACAGGAAGAACTTCCACTCCATCAACGTGCAGATGGTGTGTGACAGCAACATGAGGATCATGAATGTTTGTGCAAAATATCCTGGCAGCTCACATGATGCATAAATTCTCCAAAACTCCTCAGTCCACAGAGGTGTTGAGAATGAAACCTTTACAGGGGGATGGCTTTTGGGTGACTTCACAAAACAAAATCACACCACATACACAGGCGTACACACAACGCTACTCAGCATGCACCTGATCCACAGCTACTACGTCCACCACACAAAACATCATTCACACAACATGTGCTCCCTGTCTCACCATGTCACTCACATTACACAGGTGATACTGACTATGGATGCAAGTCCTGGCTACTGACCCCTGTGGCCAATCCCCAAACACATGCCCAGGAAAGGTACAACCAGGCTCATGCCAGAACGAGGAATGCTATTGAGCGGACATTTGGGCTCCTCAAGTCAAGATTTCGATGTCTGGACCACTCTGGGGGAGCACTGCAGTATGCACCTGCTAAGGTGTGCGACATAATTGTGGCATGCGCAATACTGCACAACATCGCAGTGGACACCAGGCTGCTGGTTCACATCCAGGACCCCCCCATACATGAAGTGGCCATGGACATCGGGCATGTGGAGGAGACCTTGAGAGGGGCACAGATCAGAGACAGGCTCATCACGGAACACTTGACCTGTGAGTATAGCACAGGCATGCAAACAATCCATGCAAGTCCCCCATCAGTCCTGTGACACTAACCACACTGCACATTATGTTCTGTCTCACCCCACAAGAACAGTGACACAGCACTGCACTGGCAGTGGACGTGGCAAATTGTGTGTGTGGATTCAAAAACCATCCTCCATTCCACTCTCCATGTTGACATACAGAGCCCAAGGATATCACGCACACCCCCAGGAGAAACAAGGTACAACATATTACCCATGTTCATCACCTTACAGGGCTTGATTGACAGCAACTCACTGGATATGCCATGATCGTAGCCTGAGCAACCATGCTAGCCCAGTAGCAAAAGAGTATTATCCAGTGCTATGCATTGGATAATACTCAGGCACATCAGGGGTTAAAGGGACATTGGACTCAATATGGGACCTGTACTGTGCTAGAGCTGAGAAGAGCAGCAGAGGGCTGGATGTACAGTGGTATTGTCACACAATGTAGAGGTCATGAAACGTAGATCAGATTACCAGGGACTCCATGCTGACCTGTGAGTGTGCAGACATATGTGCCCCCGACATGAATACACACATCAACAAATATGTCCTAACAGTTCCATGGAACAAATGACATTGGGCTGCCACTGTCACTTTCACAGTGGCAGCACAATGTCATTACTTCCATGGAGCTCTCAGAACACTTGTTAATGTGTGTATACATGTCAGGGGCACATATCCATAGGACTGGTGCACATGTCCTTAGTTCCCCACAGAATTGGTTACAGATGAGTACACAACACATTGTCAAGCAATGGTTTGTGTACTCACCTGTACTCACTAAATTGTTGTTGCTTGATGATCAGTTCAGGTCTACTGCTCCAAATCCTGTCCTCTTGTCCCACAGGCATCCGTAACATGATCCATCCTTGAACTGAAGATTTTCCATGTGACTGGATTGATGTTTTGACAACACCTTCATGAAGATCACCCCTTGCTGTTTATGGTAATGTTGTTGGGGATGCAATGTTTGACCTGAGGTTCACACAAACCTCTACTGTAACATTCTCATATAGACACAGAAAACACAAATTCTCGAGTATTATAACCTCTACAGTTAGGATGCTCAGCTAAAGAGTTGTCAAACCTTGTGGACAACACATGAGCAGGGCAGCAGTGTTACTGAAGTAGTACGATTTAGTTTCAAAGTACATTTAGTGTTCTCATACAGGTGTTAAATGCATATAGGCAATACACACAGAAAACACATGTACTTTCTAATGTACTTTGAGACACAATAAAGATGAACCATCACCATTCTATCTGTGTCTGTATGAGGACATATTTGAGAACATATTTGTCAATGCGTAACCACACCCAGGACAGAGTATCCCCCATACATGGAAAGGCATCACCCACATCACAGGAGTCCACCACTTGTTTGCCAGTGAGTGGACTCTGTGACGTATCCATGCAAACAGATGATGGTGGCAGTGATGCACCAATGTGTTGTGGGAGTGATAAAGAGGTGATACAGGGGACATACTTCCACAGTGAATACCTGTCACAGTATCTGTATTGCTCAGTATAATCAATGTTCTGAGATTTTGCTCCACTTTGACATATCTCAGTACATGAGATATATCAACGAACAACCAGACTAAGTGGACATGTGTTATCAATGATGAAGTCTGTTACACCCTTAGGGAAACAGCAACTCAACTTACTGGAGACACCAATGCTCACCCCAGGATATCAATGTGTGTGCTACACATTGAAATCCTAGGTTAAAAACATTGGCTTCCCCAGTAAGTCAGTTGCACAATGAGTGTTTGAATCCAAGACAATACTGATACATGTCCCATTTATCTGTCCTGCTTGTTATGTCCCTGCTAAGTCACAGAGCTGTTTGTCTGGTTATCCCATTAACCCACTGAGTGCAAGAGTGGTCCCCAACGCATTTCTTTGCAATGCGTTGCCTACCACTCTGGCACTCAAAGGGTTAAACACAACATATGATGTAGACCAATGTTCAATGTTGTACCATTTGTTGTGCTAAGGGGTATGTTTTGTTGTTCAAATTCAACACACAACATTGCCATATAACACAGTGGTGTAATATGGTTCCAGGGATGTATTTCCAGTTGAATTTGTACAACGGTGTATGTGTGTGTGAACCCATGTTGTAGCATCCCACAAACATTTCACCCAGGCAGAGGTTGTGTTCACTGCATTGTATGGCAATGCATAGGAGACAACCCTGCCACCCAATCCATAACTGAAGACACAACAGATCAGACAGGAATCCAAAAATAAGGTTTCTTTATTGAGGGGAAGTTAACAGGTTGGGCCTTTCATTTTTTCCTTTTTGGGTGGGGGCCTTAGCCTGGGTGCCAGAGGTGGATGCCCTTGTTGATCTTCTGGTAACCCTCTGCCCCCTAGGTGTGGCTTCAGGGGTAACACTGGAGGGGGTGGTGGTTGCAGTAGACCCCTCTGTGGAACGCAAGTTCTCCCTCTCCATCCTCAGGTTCTCCCTGCGGTTGATCTCCCTCAACTCCACAAGGACCTGTGTCAACATGTCCATGAGACCAGTCCTGAGCTGGTGGAGTAGTGTGTTCCCCCTGGCCACCTCCGACTCCAGGGCTTGGATTCTGGTCTCCAATTGGGCAATGTTCCTCCTGGATTGCCTCCTGCTCCTGGTGATGTTGCTGTCAGTACTCCTGCTCGACAGGAGTAGTCTCCCTGAAGGGCCATACACTCCGCCTCCATCCCTGTGAGGTGTGCAGTGCTGGAGGTGGATGTGCCCGGTGTCCCTGGTGCTGATGTTTCCTCTGCTGCTGAGGGTGCTGATTCTTCTGCTGCCGAGGGTGCTGTTTCCTCACCATGTCACTCACATTACACAGGTGATGCTGACTATGGATGCAAGTCCTGGCTACTGACCCCTGTGGCCAATCCCCAAACACATGCCCAGGAAAGGTACAACCAGGCTCATGCCAGAACTAGGAATGCTATTGAGTGGACATTTGGGCTCCTCAAGTCAAGATTTCGATGTCTGGACCACTCTGGGGGAGCATTGCAGTATGCACCTGCTAAGGTGTGCGACATAATTGTGGCGTGCGCAATACTGCACAACATCGCAGTGGACACCAGGCTGCTGGTTCACATCCAGGACCCCCCCATACATGAAGTGGCCATGGACATCGGGCATGTGGAGGAGACCTTGAGAGGGGCACAGATCAGAGACAGGCTCATCACGGAACACTTGACCTGTGAGTATAGCACAGGCATGCAAACAATCCATGCAAGTCCCCCATCAGTCCTGTGACACTAACCACACTGCACATTATGTTCTGTCTCACCCCACAAGAACAGTGACACAGCACTGCACTGGCAGTGGACGTGGCAAATTGTGTGTGTGGATTCAAAAACCATCCTCCATTCCACTCTCCATGTTGACATACAGACCCCAAGGATATCACGCACACCCCCAGGAGAAACAAGGTACAACATATTACCCATGTTCATCACCTTACAGGGCTTGATTGACAGCAACTCACTGGATATGCCATGATCGTAGCCTGAGCAACCATGCTAGCCCAGTAGCAAAAGAGTATTATCCAATGCTATGCATTGGATAATACTCAGGCACATCAGGGGTTAAAGGGACATTGGACTCAATATGGGACCCTTACTGTGCTAGAGCTGAGAAGAGCAGCAGAGGGGTGGATGTACAGTGGTATTGTCACACAATGTAGAGGTCATGAAACGTAGATCAGATTACCAGGGACTCCATGCTGACCTGTGAGTGTGCAGACATATGTGCCCCCGACATGAATACACACATCAACAAATATGTCCTAACAGTTCCATGGAACAAATGACATTGGGCTGCCACTGTCACTTTCACAGTGGCAGCACAATGTCATTACTTCCATGGAGCTCTCAGAACACTTGTTAATGTGTGTATACATGTCAGGGGCACATATCCATAGGACTGGTGCACATGTCCTTAGTTCCCCACAGAATTGGTTACAGATGAGTACACAACACATTGTCAAGCAATGGTTTGTGTACTCACCTGTAACTGTGAAAATTGAGGGGATTAAAAAGACTAAATTGTTGTTGCTTGATGATCAGTTCAGGTCTACTGCTCCAAATCCTGTCCTCTTGTCCCACAGGCATCCGTAACATGATCCATCCTTGAACTAAAGATTTTCCATGTGACTGGATTGATGTTTTGACAACACCTTCATGAAGATCACCCCTTGCTGTTTATGGTAATGTTGTTGGTGATGCAATGTTTGACCTGAGGTTCACACAAACCTCTACTGTAACATTCTCATATAGACACAGAAAACACAAATTCTCGAGTGTTATAACCTGTACAGTTAGGATGCTCAGCTAAAGAGTTGTCAAACCTTGTGGACAACACATGAGCAGGGCAGCAGTGTTACTGAAGTAGTACGATTTAGTTTCAAAGTACATTTAGTGTTCTCATACAGGTGTTAAATGCATATAGGCAATACACACAGAAAACACATGTACTTTCTAATGTACTTTGAGACACAATAAAGATGAACCATCACCATTCTATCTGGGGACATATTTGAGAACACATTTGTCAATGCGTAACCACACCCAGGATAGAGTATCCCCCATACATGGAAAGGCATCACCCACATCACAGGAGTCCACCACTTGTTTGCCAGTGAGTGGACTCTGTGATGTATCCATGCAAACAGATGATGGTGGCAGTGATGCACCAATGTGTTGTGGGAGTGATAAAGAGGTGATACAGGGGACATACTTCCACAGTGAATACCTGTCCACAGTATCTGTATTGCTCAGTATAATCAATGTTCTGAGATTTTGCTCCACTTTGACATATCTCAGTACATGAGATATATCAACGAACAACCAGACTAAGTGGACATGTGTTATCAATGATGAAGTCTGTTACACCCTTAGGGAAACAGCAACTCAACTTACTGGAGACACCAATGCTCACCCCAGGATATCAATGTGTGTGCTACACATTGAAATCCTAGGTTAAAAACATTGGCTTCCCCAGTAAGTCAGTTGCACAATGAGTGTTTGAATCCAAGACAATACTGATACATGTCCCATTTATCTGTCCTGCTTGTTATGTCCCTGCTAAGTCACAGAGCTGTTTGTCTGGTTATCCCATTAACCCACTGAGTGCAAGAGTGGTCCCCAACGCATTTCTTTGCAATGCGTTGCCTACCACTCTGGCACTCAAAGGGTTAAACACAACATATGATGTAGACCAATGTTCAATGTTGTACCATTTGTTGTGCTAAGGGGTATGTTTTGTTGTTCAAATTCAACACACAACATTGCCATATAACACAGTGGTGTAATATGGTTCCAGGGATGTATTTCCAGTTGAATTTGTACAACGGTGTATGTGTGTGTGAACCCATGTTGTAGCATCCCACAAACATTTCACCCAGGCAGAGGTTGTGTTCACTGCATTGTATGGCAATGCATTGGAGACAACCCTGCCACCCAATCCATAACTGAAGACACAACAGATCAGACAGGAATCCAAAAATAAGGTTTCTTTATTGAGGGGAAAGTTAACAGGTTGGGCCTTTCATTTTTTCCTTTTTGGGTGGGGGCCTTAGCCTGGGTGCCAGAGGTGGATGCCCTTGTTGATCTTCTGGTAACCCTCTGCCCCCTAGGTGTGGCTTCAGGGGTAACACTGGAGGGGGTGGTGGTTGCAGTAGACCCCTTTGTGGAACGCAAGTTCTCCCTCTCCATCCTCAGGTTCTCCCTGCGGTTGATCTCCCTCAACTCCACAAGGACCTGTGTCAACATATCCATGAGACCAGTCCTGAGCTGGTGGAGTAGTGTGTTCCCCCTGGCCACCTCCGACTCCAGGGCTTGGATTCTGGTCTCCAATTGGGCAATGTTCCTCCTGGATTGCCTCCTGCTCCTGGTGATGTTGCTGTCAGTACTCCTGCTCGACAGGAGTAGTCTCCTCTGAAGGGCCATACACTCCGCCTCCATCCCTGTGAGGTGTGCAGTGCTGGAGGTGGATGTGCCCGGTGTCCCTGGTGCTGATGTTTCCTCTGCTGCTGAGGGTGCTGATTCTTCTGCTGCCGAGGGTGCTGATTCTTCTGCTGCCGAGGGTGCTGTTTCCTCTGCTGCCGAGGGTGCTGTTTCCTATGCTGCTGAGGGTGCTGTTTCCTCTGCTGCTGCTGAGGGTGCTGTTTCCTCTGCTGCTGAGGGTGCTCTTTCCTCCTCTGCTGCTGCTGAGGGTGCTATTTCCTCTGCTGCTGCTGGAGGTGCTGTTTCCTCTCCTGCTGCTGAGGGTGCTGTGGCTGCTGTGAAAGCTGTTGGAGTGGCTGGGGCAGATGATGAGCATATGCCCACCACATCAAGTGATCCTGAGCTGCCCAATGATGTGTGTGCTGGTAGAGGTGTGAAAATGTGTCTGGGTAGGGGGCACTGGGGCTCAACAATCAGGCCCAGGTGTGGGTAGTCCAGTGGCCAAGGGTCATATGGTGGCCACTGATAGGTGCTTGGACCCCACCTGGGATCATACCTTGGGGCATGCTGTGGAGCCATCTAGGAGGGTGGGTTTATCTGGGAGGCATATGGCCCATATTGGGTGGTGGCCACTGTCCCTGGCAGCCATTGCCTTCCTGGCGGTGGTGGTGCTGCTGATGGAGGGTAGTAGCTGGTGGAGGTGGCTGGATACGTCCACCTCTCCTCCTGTGGCATCCAGCCACTGTACTGGGGAGGTCCAGCTTGAAGAGGTGCAGCCTGTGGTGGGCCAGCTTGAAGGGGTGTAGCCTGTGGTGGTCCAGCTTGAAGGGGTGCAGTAGGTGGTGGTGCAGCCTGTGTTGGAGGGGATGGTGATGGTGGGTAAGGTGACCACCGGCTGGTCCCCTCCTCTGTGTACTCCTCACTTGGGGGTGACATTGCCTCCTCCACTGTCTCCCGCTGGGCTTGAGGGCCGTAAGCTGTGTGGAGAAATAAGATGTTGTGATTAGTGACCTTAGCCATATGTTTGTGGAGACAGTTATACTTTGATATGTGGTGAAGAAAAATATATGTGTTTGGGTTAATCCTCCTGGGTAAACAAGGGTACTCCCACTGCTGAAAGGTGTTATTTGAGTTATTACGGGTGAAGGTTTCATTTTGAGGTGCAATATCACAGTGGCCCGAAATAGTACAGTGGGGCTGTTGCAACACCCTCCCATATAGATATCTGGTCCCTGTACCAGAGCTATCCATATGATTGTGTAGTAACAGCACCACTGTACAATTTCAGGCCACTGGGATGTTGCCCCTGACATATTCATGTCTGAGCTGTGATACCTTTTGAATCAACACACCTTTCAGCAGTAGGAATACCATTGTTTAACTCGGGGGGGGGGGGAATCCAACAACATATATTTGTCTTCACAACTTGTAGGGATGGCTATCCCTCCAGGGGGATGGCAAAGGTTAAGTCCACCTTGATGTCATATTGTAGACATTGTGAAAACAGATGTTGTTCGCTGTTAGTTCTATCCCTCCTTCCCTCATGGTTGTTCAGATATTGCTCTATGTGACAGATGTAGATTTCAGTCATTTGTCCACACGAGTGCTTTTCAGCAGAGCCCAAATTGCCCCATTTAGAGAACAACACTTAATTGGAATGGTGTACAGAGTGTGCATGGTTTGCAAGCACACTCTGTGGACCATTCCAAAGAGGTATTTATCTCAATATGTTGCAACTTTGGCTCTGCTAAAGAGCCTCCGTGTGGTCAAATGATAGATATCTCCACCTGTCACATAGAGCAATATCTGTATAACCATGAGTGTTGGAGGGATGGGACTTAGATCGAGACACATCTTTTAACGATGGCAATGATATGACATCATGATGACATTACCCATTGCTATCCCATTACAGTCACACACAAGTAGAAATGGTCATATATGTACCCTTCATATGGATACAGTAATATCCTTCCAAGATGTGAAGCCAGAGAGAAGTTCAGTAGGTGTGATTGCTTTACTGGCTATATATGTGCACCCATCCAACAATACATTGGATTGATATGATGGATATGAACATACCTCGTATATCCCATCTACGTAGAGTGTGATATATTATGTATGTGTATTTGGATGGTAGCAATGTAGGTTGATTTGTGATGGGTGCACATATCTGGCCAGTAAGGCATTCACATCTAGTGAACTGATCTCTGTGTTCACATCATGTTGGGACATATTTAGAAACATCTGAATCCTAAGGGCAACAATCCAGCCAGTAGTGAGGGATATCTTTGATTGAGGCCTGTTTTCTCTGTGTATGAGCCCATCCATCCTTCTGTGTGAGGCAACCGTACTCAATCCTAGATATCCATCAGTCATGGCCTGTTGGTAACCAAGGTATAATGTTTGCTATTTGTTTCCCATGTGTATCCTGCAAAGAGAGGCTGGTGTACCATCCATCCATGGCATCAGCACCCCTGTGGATCCATGTGGGAATCAGATTTGGGATATGTAATTTCAAGTCAGAGTAAATGATTGCAGCCACAACACCAATGCCTACTTTTTCCAGCTTGAATTCTGTGGAATAGTTTTCGGCCTGTGTGTTGCACATACAAGCATTTATTCTGTGGGACACTGTGATGTGTGACCTGATGCCCCCTTTTTGTGATTCAGTAAGCAGTGATGTTGAACTGATGAAGTGAACATGATGGTGACTTCTCCAGTGATCTCCTTTCCCCATTTCCAGTGTTTTCCATGGAGTCGGTACAATGGGACCTTATAAACTTGATTCTTGTTTTTGCATATTCTCCATGGACTAACACTGGCATTGGTGAAGTGAGGGTTTGTGAGGGTTACTTTGTGTCCACCATCTGTTTGTCACCGCTTAGTGAATGTCCCCTGTGTAGCATGTGATCGTTGGCCTATTGACTTGTTTGTTGTCTGGTTAACCCCTTGAGTACCAGAGGGGTTGCCAACACATTGTTGATCGATGCATTGATGATCCCTCTAGCACTCAAGGGGTTAGGGTGGGGGTGGGGACATGGGTGACATTGTGTGTGAACAGTGATGATCTATGACAGTCGACATTTTGAACATAACGGTTTGTGTATTGTGTGTGATGAGCACAGCGGCAGAAGGGTTGAAGTAGGACTTTGACAGGTTTGTCCCAAGTTGGACCTTGCCATTTGTCCTGGTGTTGTGTCTTTTTTTTAACCCTCAGGGTGCTGTGTTGGTGCAGTTGTATGGTTGAGTGATGGACATGTGTTGAGGTGTGACTGTGTGTGCAGCTGGTGTTGGTTGCTGTAGTGTGTTGTTCTGTAGTGTTGCACTTACCGGTAGTGTGGAGGCTCCTCTCATCCCCAGTGTCAGTTCCTCCAACGACCCCTTCGATCAGGGTTGGGGACATGGTCTGCTGCACCATCTCCTCCCAGCCACAGAATGTGATGGGCACAGATGGGCCACCTCTCGTTCCTCGGGCTTGCGTGGCCATGTCAGACAGCTTGTTCTTGACCACCCTTCGGCAGTTGCCCCATCTCTTCTTCACAGACTCCACGTCCCACCTGCATGTAGCCACTGCGTTCACCCGGCTGCAGATCTGGTTCCAGGCTGCCTTCCTCCTCGCTGACAGGCCAGGGACCTTCGCCTTAGGGTGGAGAACACTCTGCCTCTCCAGGACAGCTTCTACGAGAGCCGTGTTCTCCTCCTCAGTATATCTCGGATCCCTGATCCTGCCCTCATCAGCTCCAGCATGGGAGGATTCAGAGCTGGAGTGCCCTGCCTGGTCTGACCCTGACTGTGTGTGTTGCTCCCCAGCAACTACCCCTCATCCCACTGCAGGTTCTGACCCTGTCCTCCTTGTGCCTGCTCTTGTGGGCCGGGTCCCCCTCCGCCCTGCGGATCTCCCTCTCCCACCCCTGCTCTGCTGAGGGATAGCCTCCTGACCTTCCTCCTCCTCCACTACTCTCCCCATCCCTCTCTCCTGTTCTCCTCTCCTTGCCATCATTCACCCACTCACACCCAGGCACTCCCACAGGCCCTCACAGACACACTCAATCCACTCACTCTCTGTCACACACTTTCACTCACAGATTCACACTGTCAAAATAAAAGGTAAAATGTGTAAGGTGTTATAAAATAAAAGGACTATGTGTATGTTTGTGTATGTGTTTGTGTTTGTATGTGTGTATGTAATATGTGCAAATGTGTGATATGTGTATATTTAGTGCACCTCTCTCCAAACTCCAAAATCCAAAACTCCTCTATCTCCAGTGAACGCTCCTGTCTCCCTCTCTATAATCACTATCCTCCGCTCCTGGGTCCTAATATCTAGCTCTGAAGAACTCGATAACAGACAGTATGTGACGGTTATTTTTGGGTACATATAGGTGTATTTGAATTTTTGATACATTGGGGCTTTGTGATTGGCTGTGTGTTTGAATTTGTTTTTGCATCAATCATGGTTGCTAGACAACGGCAGCCGTTATGTTACATGTTGTTTTCAGCGGTGTTATCATGTGATTTGGCCGCCTGTTGTGCATTAACGTGAGCAACAACGGGTTTTGTGTTACATGTTTTGTGTGTGCCTACGCTTGATAGCTATTCTTGTAGAGTACCTATTGAATCTGCCGTAACTCATGTTTTATTTGTGAGCGATGTGCCTTTTTCACTTAGTGGCTGGTTTAACGGGAGCCTTTAAATCGAGCCCTAGGTGTATGTATGTGTATGTGTTTGTGTTTGTATGTGTGTATGTAATATGTGCAAATGTGTGATATGTGTATATTTAGTGCACCTCTCTCCAAACTCCAATATCCAAAACTCCTCTACCTCCAATGAACGCTCCTGTCTCCCACTGTCTAATCACTATCCTCCGCTCCTGGGTCCTGATATCTGGCTCTGAAGAACTCGATAACAGACAGTGTGTGACGGTTATTTTGGGTATATATAGGTGTATTTGAAGTTTTTTGATACATTGGGGCTTTGTGATTGGCTGTGTGTTTGAATTTGTTTTTGCATCAATCATGGTTGCTAGACAACGGCAGCCGTTATGTTACATGTTGTTTTGAGTGGTGTTATTGTGTGATTTGGCCGCCCGTTGTGCATTAACATGAGCGACAACAGGTTTTGTGTTACGTGTTTTGTGTGTGCCTACGGTCTATAGCTATTCTCATAGAGTACCTATTGAATCTGCCGTAACTCATGTTTTTTTTTGCAAGCGATATGCCTTTTTCACTTAGCGGCTGGTTTAACGGGAGCCTTTAAATCGAGCCCCTAGTGTTTATACACTGCTGTTATCCGATATGAGCTAAACTGCCCTTCAGGTCACATGAAGCAGCGATGGTGTTAGGGCTGCTATACCTACATTTATTCCATAGTTTTTATTAACAATACAAATAATGCTTTTAATGGGTGTTTGTAGTTTTTTTCTCTTTTTTTCTTTGTTTGGTCACTTGTAACTGTATTGAACGGGTCTTCTTCACTTGTGTGGTCTTATGACCAAATTCCTTTTCTGACTTCTTGTTTTACATTTTAGTGTTATAATTATCATAAGATCTGTAATACGAAATCCATTTTGTCTTTGAGTATAGTTGCTTTCAGTTGAGATATTGCACCTAAAAAATTCAAGTTTGAGCTGTGATAACCTTTTAATAAAATACCTCTCAGAAGTCCGAGTGCCCTTGTTTTATTAAGGGGGGATAAATTCTACAATATATATGTTTTTACATCTTAAGTATTACTATCCCTTTAAGGCTTTGAGTGCAGTGTGTTGGCTGTCAAAGGGTTATAAAAAGGTGTTACCATATGCTTTGTTAATAAAATTAATACTAGAAAAGCTGTTTTTTTATTTAACTACTTACAAAGATATTGCCTCTTCTGTGCTGTGCACTTCTGCATTTTGTGCACAGCACATCTCTTCTGTACATCCTATTTCTCCTCCCACCTCCCTCCCAACTGCCTCAGGGATCGCGTTCACGCTTCCCTTCTGTGTGCTGTGAATGGCTTCTAGCTTTACAGCAAGCTCCAATTAGCATTATACTGAGGTCTTATTTCTCCTCCCACCTCCCTCCCAGCTGCCCCAGGGTGAGAGTTCACGCTTCCCTTCAGTGTACTGTGAGCGGCTTCTAATGTTAAAGCAAGCTCCGATTAGCATTATACTGAGGTTCCTCAGTATAATGCTAATCGGAGCGGAAGTGTGAACTCGCTCCCTGGGGCAGCTGGGAGGGAGATGGGAGGAGAAATAGGACATGCAGAAAAACTTTGACGATCAGAATAATGGGACACGCTGATTCTTTGGCAAAGCTCTTCTGCACTTGAAGAGGCAATATCTTTGTAAGAAGTCAAATTTAAAAAAAAATATAAAAACAGCTTTCCTAGTATTACTTTTAATAACAAAGCATGTTGCAACACCTTTTTATAAGGTGATACATCCCCTTTAATTTATTGAGATATGTGAGTCACCATGATACAGTTCATTCCATTTAAACATTGATAACTACAATTAGCCACAAAATATATGTAAAGTGAGGACGAGTATAGTGATGCAGTGAAGGTTTTCGTGATATTGACTGTTAAAGGGATAGTAATACTTCATTTTATCTTTATTTTATTTTGTAGGCATTAAAAAAATATGTCTTATCTCTCAAACCTTTATGGTTTGAGAGATATTCACAAGCAAAGTTTCCCCCTCCCGCCCCTTTTACCTAGTGTAAGCCATCTCTTCTCAGATGTGGAATCTGGTTGTAAGACCAACAGATAACAGCAGGGGACAATCTTCTTTCTATGAGAACAATGAAAGCTCTGCCCCCCCTTGACAAGTTTTTCAAGTTTTTCCCTTATCTTAATTGAAGATTATCCCTCTCTGCAGTCTACCTGGGCACCTCCCTTCTGATCTGGCTGAACAGTGTTACATTTGTAAAAGGGGAGGGAGGGGGATAATCCCTGATTCTTTCAAGCCCAAGAAGCCCCAATAGATCTAGTAGAATGAGTTGTGACCCGAAAGGGAACAGGCTTCTTCCTCAGCTCGTAAGCCTTACGAATAGTGGATTTAATCCAGGACGCAATAGTCACTTTGGATGCAGGTCTTCCTGTCCTGGGACCCTCAGGAATGACGAGCAGTGCGTCATATTGCCTGCACACAGTGCGATGGACATAAATCTTGAGACAACGAACCACATCTAACAAGTGAAGATCCCTCTTCTTGTCAGAGGTAGGGTCGGGGCAAAAAGAAGGCACCACAATCTCCTGATTGATGTAGAACTCAGAAACCACCTTTGGAAGATCAAATTCCTGAGACAGGTCCCTGTCAGCACACCAAGATAGAAAGGTCGACCATACACGATGATAGGCCTTAGAAAAAACAGGTTTGCGGGCACTGAGCATAGTAGCCATCACACCAGAAGAAAAACCTTTCTTCTTCAATGTTGACGATTCAATTTCCAAGCAGTCAAAGCTAGCCGATGAACGTCCTCCTTCCACAGGTAACCCTGTAGAAGAAGATCCAGGCAGCAAGGGAGCCAGAATGGCTCCTCCACTGACAGATCCAAAAGTTCCGGAAACCAAGCCTGTCGAGGCCAGAACGAAACAATCAGAATGACTGGACAGCGCTGAGTTGCTGTAGTCAGACCAAAGGGAAGAGCTGAAAACCAAAAGTGCCCTTGGTCGCAGGCAAACTTGAGATACTGCCGGCTCTCTGGATGAATGGCTATGTGTAGATACGCTTCCTGAAGATCCAGAGAGGCAAGGAATTCCCCCATGGACATAGCAGCAATCACCGTCCTTAGGGACTCCTGGTGATAATGAGTCCTCATCACAAAGGAAATGAGATCCTTCAAATCCAAAATAGGAAGACAACCTCTGTCCTTCTTGGAGACCACAAAGAGGTTTGAGTAAAAACCCATAACTCTGTCTTGAACTGGAACAGGTTCTAGAACATCCTTGTCCAGAAGGGCCTGGATAGAACAGACGGAGTTTCTCTGCGCCCTGGGGCGTATGAGGAGAAAAAAAGCGAAAAGGAGGAAGAGAGACGAAAGGGATCCTATACCCTTCCACCACCAGTAAAACCCACGGGTCTGCCACTGAATCCTCCCAGACTTTGTGGTAGTGATGCAGATGGCCACCCACAGCAGAGTGGGGACCTGGGTTTGGCGAGTCATGCCGAAGAAGGCTTGGAAGCATTAGGCTTGGGCAGACCTTGGGCTTCCATTGCTGTTTGGGCTTGGAGGAGGCACGCGGAACGGAGGGAACCGCCTGGTTCGCCGGACGTGTCTCAGTCTGGAAGGAATTAAAAAATTGATTACGCTTGAGAGGCGTTTTCTTCCTGGGGACCAAGGTCAGAAGGGTACTTTTACCCCCTGTGGCCTCACTAATCAGATCCTTGAGATCTGGCCCAAACAATGAAGTGCCTTGAAAAGTGAAGGAGAGCAAGGCTTTCTTGGAAGCAGTGTCAGCAGACCAGATTTTGAGCCAAAGAGCCCTTCTGGCAGACATGGTGGAAACCCTAGCCACCAAACGGATGGCATCAAATAAGGCAGCAGAAACATAATGCTGGGGCCTCAGAAATGTTGGCAAGAATCCGCAACATATCCGGAGCTGTTCAGTCCAGACCTCAATGGCCCGGGTAACCCATGCCGCAGCGAACGCTGGATGCATGGCAGAACCAGCAGTGGCATTAATGGACTTGAGGGAAACGTCCAGTGTTTTGTCAGTCCAGTCTTTCAGAGCTGACGCATCAGAAACTGGAAAGGCAGTAGCCTTAGATAGTCTGGAGATAAGAGCATCCACTTTGGGGGGATGAACCCACTGAGTAAGCGCCGCCTCAGAGAAGGGGTAAAGCTTAGCAAACTTATTGGAAACAGAAGGTTTCCTGTCCAGGGATTTCCACTTATCAGACACAAGGCGGTCAAGTGTGGGTTTAAGGGGAAAACAAATAAGGGGCTTTTTAGGCTCCTGAAACACATCAGAGGGATCTGAAGAAACCTTCTGAACTAAGGGAATATTTAGGGTAGTCAAGATCAGCCTCAAAGGGGTCCCCAAAAAAGAGGAGAGAGGAGCCCACAGCAGAACATTCCTCAACATCTCAATCCACCAGCAGTTCCTCCTCAGAGGAATCTGATACGTCAGGTACTCCCTGCGGTTTTGGCAGGGAAGATTTGACTGAAGAAGGGGTCTGCCATGAATGGAAGACCCCCTGTAACTGAGATGGAAAGAGTCACAATGTAGACCTAAGGTCCCTAGTAGCAGCCTTGAACTCTTGCACCCAAACTGGCTCTAATGCATGACTGGAGGTCCCTACAAGAGACTCAGGGACATCAGAACGTGTTGGACATAAATGACCTGAGAATTCTCTAGGTAGCCCTGAATGACATGAGGCGCAATGCGCAATAGGGGACACAGTGTCCCCAGTATCCTTAGTCTTAGGTTTGGCCCCAAGCTCCAAAGGATTAGACATTCTCACAGTGTCAAAAACATTTAGAGTATAATGAATCACCCAAATACAGTGTGTTAGATTAAAATTTCACCCCAGAAGGAGAGTCCAAGCCCTGTGTAGGATACTCATTCTGGAAAAGGCACTTTTGGCAAAGTTGAAACAGTAAAGTAAAAGTACATGAAACATCACTAGAATATGTTAGAAGACCCAAAAAACACTGAACCCAGTAGGGAAAGTGCCCCCACCCCAAAGTTGCAAAACCAGCAGCTAATGGGTTAAGTTAACACATAAAACTGCTCCAAAACATCCAACAGACATACAGATAAACCCAATGAGCGCAGGAGTGTGCAATAGGAACTCCAAAGGAAAAACCCCTGTGCGGAGGGGCACTGTGGGACATGTGGACCTGCAGCACTCAAAGGGTTACTCACCTTTCCTGCAGATCTTCTGTCTTCAGTCTACCATGTATTAAGAAGAAGCCTCGGTGGGCAACTCCTGGGGAAATAACTTGAACCCAAGATTTTCCCCCCAGGGCTTAAGGTCCACAAAAAGCACCTGGTTACTGAGCTAGCCACATTTAAGTTATGGTAATCCGCCTAATGGTGGTATTCCATTTCTAATGGAAAAAAAAAAAATTCTAAAACTATAGCAGAACTGTTCTCTTGCCTGTGTCTTCACCAAGGAACAAATCTTACTGGAGCTGGTTGGCTAGCTGGCTGCACCCAAGGAGGGAAGGTAGGCTCCACCCCATGCATACAATTCTAGAATTGTTCCTGCCTAATTAAAGGGGTGGATCACCTACCCAAAGTTACCAGTAACCTGTATTGGATGACAGAGAAAAGCTAATTAGCATAAACAAAAGGGTCCATTTCTAGGCAATATGGCTCACAGTGTGAAATTCTGAAACACTCCCCTCCCCTGCAAGTTTTTTTTTTTTAATTTTGTATTAATTTACTTTTAATATTTTCAGTGTTAGAGCCTAATAAGACAGGACATGGAGTACTTCTGCATCATTAACATTACAGAGACCAATACATGATTGTACCATGATAGGAATCCAGCAGAAAATTACACAGTTAGAAGAGAATAACAGTGTTACACCAAGCCAACACAGCTTTATATCAGTATATGAAACAATCAGAGCATTACACCATTATGTTAATTCTGCAGGATATTGCCGCATTGCCTGAGAGACAAAGGAAAGGAAACACGTGTAAGTAATGGCAGACTGTGGAATAAGGCTGTGGTGTCTGACTGTGTGTATGTGGTTTTATACCTTCCAATGGACAGGGGAAGAAGGCTGGTGTGTCAGAGAATGTATGTGTGGTTCTGTGTCTACCGGTTGAAAATAGAATAAGGCTGGGGAAGCAGACACTGTATGTGGTTCCTTGGCAACATTAAGGGCTATTAATCCCTTGAATGGTAGAGAGATATCCAATGCATTGCTTCGCAGTCGGTTTGCAAATTAATTACTCCAGTTCCATTTAGATTACATAAGAGATTGCCTCCTATTAAGCCCAAAATATTTCATAAAAAGAATCTGTGGGTCACGTTCTGTAAAGTGCAAGCTCTGTGGTGCATTGCAGGCTTCCCACATTACTTCAAAGAGCTTACAATCTACTATGTATGACTCACATGACACCAGAGCTTACAATTTAAAAGGTATGCTCCACATCACTCCACAGAGCATAGTCTTCATGGCTGACCCTCATGACATCACAGAGCATGCAGTCTAAGAAGAATTACTACTGTGGGTCAGTTCCCGTGACGTACAAGCTCGGTTGTACCATGAGGGTCACCTACATGGCATCCCAGAACTTACAATGTATGACTCACATGACACCAAAGCTTACAATATATAATGCATGTCACACATTCAAACTACAGAAGTGGCTCTCAAACAGGACATACCATGGACAGCTTAGGGTGCCACCTCCTTTCTATGAAAATATTGAATGCTGCCTTTCAAAAGTGTATTTATGTAAATTGTTATGCACAATATGATGTTTTTTTGTCCTCATGATTGTAAGGCCTAAAAATGACTATATATGGATGTAGTTGTCTCATCATTACATGCTTGACAAATGATCTTTGAGATGTTAGCTGTGCCCTGAAAATTCCAGATCATGCATAAGGGTGCCTTGTGGAAAATAGATTGAGAACCACTGTAGTACTGAGCTTAAAGTCTCCAACGATTGACCCACATGACATTACCGAGTTTACAATCAGCCACTGTGACTCAGTCCACATGAAGTAAGAGCTCTGTTGTAGCTTTCAATCTACAACACGACACATATAACACCACAGAGGCTACAGTTTAAATGGAATTATCATTGTAGAGCATGTTCTATAAAGTGCAAGTTCTGTGGTGCTATGAGGGTCACCAAAATGTCACTATAGATCTGCGACACACCTTACACTCTAGAGCTCCAGTATATAATTCATATGGTACCACAGAGTTAACAGTCTGAAAGGAATTTCTCTCTATGGGCTATCTGGTAAAGTAGAAGCTCTGCTATGTTAAATGGGTCATGGATTGTAAATTGTAAGATCTGCCCTGTCAAGTGGGTGAGCCTCATGGAATCTATGAGTGTGCATTTCACAGTAAGTAACCCATTCTGGGTAATTCCGTTTAGATTGTAAGCTCTGTGGCAACAGTGTAGCACAGCATGCACAACAATATACTTTAAAGGGATAGTAATGTTTCTTAATAAAAGCAGCTCTAATTAATCATCATAGTATTTGGGCCTTGGAGAGTGTTATTTCAATTCTGTCAGAGTTGTAGTTCAAGAGTAATTCAATGACAAAGTCTCCCCCTCCCGCCCCTTTTACTGATGTAACACTGTTCAGCCAGAGCAGAAGGGAGGTGCCCAAGTAGACTGCAGAGAGGGACAATCTTCACTTAAGATAAGGGAAAAACCTGAAAAACTTGTCAAGGGGGCAGGGTTTTCATTGTTCTCATAGGAAGAAGATTGTCCCCTGCTGTTATCTGTCTGATCTTACAACCATATTCCACATCTGAGAAGAGATGGCTTTCACTAGTTAAAAGGGGCGGGAGGGAAAACTTTATCATTCAATTACTCTTGAACCACAACTCTGACAGTATTGAAATAACACTCTCCATGGCCCAAATACTATGAAGATTAAATGTAGCTGTTGTTTTTGTGAAACATTATTATCCCTTTAATATGGGAAATCAGCAGGACACTATAGGAATGAATGAGATGAGAGAAATTTCTTAAATTCTTATATTATACTATGAAGCTTTTTCACTAAAGTGCCTCTGTCTCTTCAAAAAGTATTTTCCTAGAATAATAATGAACTGGAGAGATTCACGGGGGGAGACTACTGTACTATGAGTACAGGATTACCTCAATATCCTATATAATAATTCGCTAAATTGTGTGTAACGCCCGACATGCGCAGTAGCTCTGAAGGAGCGTCCAGCTCTGTATCAGCAGTGGCGCGGGCAGTCTCCACTGCGCGTGACTGCCCCGCGACCGGCTGCCAGAGGCACTGTGGCCCGTGTAACGGGCTGTTCAACTAGTATGAGATAAAATATAAAGAAGTGCTGGCAAGGAATTGGGGGCGCACACTGCCATGCACCCTATTACCTGCCACTCAGTATATATGCGAATGGAAACCTGTAGGCATTAATCTCATTTCTAGGCCCCAGGGGCAGGGTATCTGTCTAAAATGGCAAGTACATATATACAGGGTCCAATAAAATCACTATATCAGGAGCAGAATCTACATTTGTGTATACACATGCTTGCCATTTTGTATTAATAATTACTTCTGTTCAATTGTTTAATTTTGTATTTGACTATATTAACCCCTGCAGGTCTTGAAGGAAGGACCTTCTCTCCTTTCAGTGATCATCGGGTGAAAGATCACTTGGTTTCTAGCACTATTATATTGAATATTGTTAGGCTGCATATTCATGTTCACTTCTGCAGTTCTATAAAGTTATACTCCTTAAAGTGGCAGCTCTGCTTGCTTACAGCCCTCCCTGGGTAATAGTATTGCACAGGCTATATGCATATTTACTCCTGCAGATGTTAAGAGATTTTTTTTGTAGGGGGGATCCATGTTAATGCTTGTAGCTCTGCAAGGTCCATAAAGTGTCTTTACCTTTCAGCACTGTAGGAGTTAACAAAGGGCCGGATTTACAATAAGGCAGAGTAGGCATCTGCCTACAGGCGCACCCCACAGAGAGGCGCCTGCCATTGGGATCGCTTTTTTAATATTTTTTTTAATTAGCCTCGCTGGCTGCGCAGTGGCATAACAATAATCCCCCCACCCAGCTCCCGTTCCATGTTGCCCTCACATTTCCCCCGCCCTCCATTGTCCGTTTCCTACCTCCCTGGCAGGAGAGGTCTGTGCCTCCTTTGGCACAGTCCTGTAGCTGCTGAGCTCCCTCGTTGGCTCTTTAGTAATGTAGAGCTCTGGACGATGACATCATGACATCATCTCCCAGTGCTCTGCATTCCTGAAGAGAAGACCGCTCGGGGGCTCGAGCAGCTACAGGACTGTACCAAAGGAGGCACAGACCTCTCCTGTCATGGAGGTAGGAAACGGACAACGAAGGGGGGAGGTGGCAATGTGAGGGCAACATGGAGATGGTGAGGGCAATGTGGTGCTGATGGAGGGGCAAGTTGGAGCCGATGGGGAGCAATGTGAAGGCAAGATGGAGATGGTGGGAGCAATGTGGAGCTGATGGGGGCAAGTTGG
Source organism: Rhinophrynus dorsalis (assembly GCA_037306005.1). Classification (NCBI taxonomy): domain Eukaryota; kingdom Metazoa; phylum Chordata; class Amphibia; order Anura; family Rhinophrynidae; genus Rhinophrynus; species Rhinophrynus dorsalis. The sequence goes on along the minus strand of CM074718.1, from coordinate 638,065,556 downwards.
AGCCAATGGGGGGCAATGTGAGGGCAATATGGAGATGGCGGGGGCAATGTGGAGCTCATGGGGGGCAATGTGAGGGTAACATGGAGCTGATGGTGGCAAGTTGGAGCTGATGGGAGGCAATGTGAGGGCAATATGGAGATTATGGGGGCAATGTGAGGGCAATATGGGGCTGATGGGGGCAATATGGAGATTAGGAGCATTGTGGGGGTGTCCAGTGGAGATGGCCAAGGGGGGGACTCTTCAGATTTCTGTGCCTACAGGCTCCTGAGATGTAAATCCAGGCCAGAGTTAACATGACTATGAATTATATTAACTAATGAAGTTCTGTAAGGTAAGAAGTTTGCCACCTACTAGGCACTGTAAGGAGTTAGGTCTGATGTCCCAGAGCTGTTGGAGTTAACATGGATAGACAGCCTAACCATATGATCTCCTGGAATGCTGTAAGCTAAAAATCTGCCACCAAAGTTGCACTGTAAGATGCTAGTTCTGACCTAACAAAACTGTGGAAGTTAACATGGATCCACAACCTAACCATATTAAGGGCTCAATCCAAATGTTGGAGTTAAAAATGCCAGTAGGGCAAAATGGATACCGATCGACAAAATAAAAATGTTTTGGTCGGTATTCAAATGTCCTACCGGCATTAAGCTCAACGGACGTTAAGCCACAAAACTGGTCTTGTGGCCAAACATCTGTTTTGTGCACTAAATACCGGCAGTTTTGGGAACTTCAAAGGGGAAAAAAAAGCTAACGATCGGTGCCTGACATACTATCAAGCACCAATTGTTACCTAATCTGTTTTGCACTTACCTGTCATTCACTCTCTGTCTCCTTCTATCTCAGTTCTTTCTTCTCTTCTATCTTCTGTCTTCTTGCTGTAAAAAACAAACAAACAAGTATAAGTCCAAAGCATAAATATCTGGCACACTAATACATAGTTTAACCTCTTGAGTGCCAGAATATTTGTAATAGCTGTCTCCACCACTGTGTGCAGCCACTGAGGCAGCGGCAGAGGAGATGGAATCATGCATCCCCCCCCCTCATGTCCACGGGCCGATGCCCACTCCGCTCTGAGGGAAATAGAATTGAGACTGCCCTTATATATGGGCAGTCTTACTTCTAATTCTCTCACAGCCATTGGGTGGAATATGCTTACGCACCTCCTAGCCAATCAGCTTTCAACGGCTATGCTTTAAACTGATTGGCTGGGAGGTGTGTAAGCATATCCCAGCCAATGGCTGTGAGAGAGTTAGAAGTAAGTTAGAAAGAAGACAGAAGAGAAGATAGAAGAGAAGAAAGAAGGACAGAAAATGACCAGGAAGCTGAGGACTCTGCTGGACATCAGGATTAATGGTAATGTTACTTGTAATGTGATTTTTCTTTTTTTTACTTAGTCGAGTTAAACCTATGAATGCCGGTGGGGTAATTATACCCCACTGGTACTCATAGGGTTAATTCTACTAACGTCTGACACAACGGCTCTTTTTTTTGTTGGTATTTTTTCACAGCACAAGCATTTACATAGCTTACTGTGCTTGAAAAAAATGCCGTGGGCAGTTTTTTGATTAGTTGGCTATTGAGGAAGTGGCACGTTGCCACGAAACGCGTTTAGTCTTAATCTAGCTTTATTTTAGCTTTGTATTGTGCTATTTTTTAGATATATTTGTATTGGAGAGGTATATTGTTATTTTCCTCTCTTTTTTATTATCAAATAAAATGCCCCATTAGTTGGGATTTTTTTAGAATCAATATTGTGTTGATGTACCGGTGATTCTAAGTATATCCTCTTGATACAAAAGTTCACTGGCCTCAGTATAATATTTAAGAGCCCACTTTTATAGTGAGGTTTCACAAAATCTACAACCCATATGGGTGTCAATAAATGGTGAAGTTGGTCAATGGGTGTAGTGTTATCACAATTTACACTAACCTGACCCTACCATACAAATTAACGAAGGTGAGAGGATCGTGCAAGCTGAGGAAGGGGTGAGAGACAGCTGAAGATCCTGTGCAGTGTTTAAAGGACACCATACTGGGGTGAGAGCCAGTGAATGCCTGTGTATCTGGAGGCAGGATTTTGCCTCTGAAGAATGTGAGTAGATCCTTTGAAAAAAACTTTTTCTATGGTGATGGTGGTGGACTGAGAATTCTGATCCATACTACACTTAGAGGAGATTGTCTGCGCTTTTTCTTTTTTTCTTATATTTCTGCAGTTTCTGTGTTTGAGGGGGAACCCAACCCACTAGGAGGGAGCAGCGGCAAATCCTGTTAAATTGTGGACAATATAGGAAACTATTTTGGATTTTTTTCCATTTGGTATATGTATGTTATTTTTTCATGTTTCTTTTTATGAATAATTGTATTTGGAGACTCTTTGACTTGTGTTGAGGAGAGGCGCAGGGAGCAGTTGGATTTTTTGTAGAAAAAACAGCTGTCTTCAACATTTGGATCTAGTCCTAACCCCTAAAGTGCTTGTAACTATGGTATCCACTACTGTAGGGAAGCTCTGCACCTCAATTTGGCCACTGTTTCTTTTCCTGCTGCTAATACTTGTCCCAGCTCCCTGTGACATGTCCACATTATATATATATATATATATATATATATATATATATATAATTTTGGTTATTATCCCTATCTTATGAGGTTGTTGTGTGTTGCTGTGCTTTATTCCTGCAACTGCTATGTTTGCACCTCCCTTTCCGTGTGTGATCAAGTGTATTGGACGGTTACAGGGCTCACCATTTGTGGAGCATCTCGGCTCCCGCTAGCATTTTTAACACATGTATACACTGTCTTGTACAGACTCAAATTCATTTTGTTTGAGATGTATGTAATGAGAGACAAGCTCAAACTTATTGAGGCTAGAGACCACCGTTTTTGTATTGAAAGGATATTACCTTGTCTCAGCCCATTTATTGACAATACCCACTGATATGCTAGGTTTATCCATTATTAGGATACCCTCACCGCTTAACGCTCAAATTAAAGGAATGGTAATACCTTTAATAAAATGCAGCTCAGACTGAACCTCCTATAACCTGGGCCACGAAAGACTTTATTTCAGTCTGTTCCATTTTGTAGTTCAAGAGTAATTCAGTGATAAAGGATCCCCCTCCCTATACTTTTACCTCTCCCTAGCCGCCTCCCCTCAGATTTTGAATCAGTTCATGCAACCGAACAGCTTGCAGAGAGGGACAATCTTCCTCTGTCCGTCTGGCTCAGAGAGCAGATTGATGTAGGGGAAAGGGGAGGGAGGGGGATCCATTAGCATTGAATTACTCTTGAGCTACAAAATGGAACAGATGGAAATACAGCATTTCATGACCCAGGCTGGGTCATAGCTGCATTTTAAAAAAAGTATTACTATCCCTTTAAGATCTCTGCATTGCTTCATATAGGGATTGAGGATTTCCTGCTCTTAGGAAATAATAAGTAGAGATAAGCTTCCTATACACCTGTGACCAAATTATCCTCTTCTTCACATATCCTATATAACAATTCGCTAAAATATGTGTAACGACTCATTCATGCACAGTAGAGACTGCCCGTGATGGGGCTGATATAGAGCGGGGCGCTCCAAAGGAGCGGCACGGCCAGTCTCTACTGTATATGACTGCCCCACAACTGGCTGGCAGTGGCACTGTGGTCCGTGTAATGGGCTCTTCAACTAATATTAATATAGAAGAACATGATACTAGAAGAGCGTAATCGAAAGGTAAATTTTAAATTAACACAACATTTAAGCACACACTGATCCTGGCTGAAATCTGAATGCCCTTTGTAGTCAGGAGGGAATATTTGTACCTACTTGGAGCATAAAGGGAAATAATTTCAATGATTTTTTATTGCAAAGATGGAACTTAATGACACAAACACTGAAATACAGACACATATTCACACACTCTCACATATGGAGAGACATACAATTTCACATACAGACACTGATATAAACACATGCACACACCTTATCCTTAGTTAGATAGTTCAACTACAGCCATTTTAGAATTAATATGTCTACCCATTTCAATTAATTTTAAAGGAACAAAAGAGATAGAAGTAATATTTTTTTCCTGCGTCCAAATCAGTATTACATATACTGGGTTATGGATACATAAAAAGTGACTAAGTAATATAATACCGTAAATAATTAAGCTAACAACCTAAACCAAGAATAGAATCCTACAATAAACAAGGTTAATAGTATAATTAACCTAACATATTCTGGCTTATTTGTACAGCTGAGACTAGGATGTGACCACATTTGCAGTAACTGGATCAATTAGAGCTTCAAACTAGAAAATGATAAACAAAATTCCTGGCAAAGATAGTCCAAAGAGTAACCACTTCTCATGTTTATATATTAAGTACATGTGGATGGATACACTTGTACAATCACCTAATGACAAGCTGAATGTCATTAAGGTACTGCACAAATACACGGTGTGTGTGTATATATATATAGATGTATATATTGTTGCAATTTGTATTATTAGGATAGGATAACCGGGTATATAAACAAGTTATATAAATATGGAGGAAAAAACACACACAGGTACTTCTAGCTTCTGTGTCTTTATTTGAAAGAGAAAAAAAACTGCTTACTGCTTCTCTTCCTGTTGCAGCAGGAAGGGGAAGTTGACAACAAACAAAACTTTACTTACACTTCTAGCAACCATACAATGTATAACATAGGCTACAGCACTGTGAGAGCACCTTTAGTGATATCTCAATAGTGATATCTCAACACCCCCACTTGCTCTCAAGTGTCACATTTTAATATATTACATGACTTACATTCCAAAAATATAACTCAAAAAGCTTTCTACTTTGGAGTTTGTTGCAGGCTTAGCCATTTTCACTTAAATGATCATACAGAATCTTGTTCCAATTTCTACCTGATTGTTTTAGACCATACAATGACTTGTTCAATTTTAAAACTAGTCTCTCATTTTGTTTTGACTGTACCTCAAATCCCTCTGGTTGTTCCACATAAACCTCACAATCAATTGGGGCATGTAGGTAGGCTGTTTTCACGTCCATCTGGTGAAGAAGTAAATCATACTGTGCTGCCAGCTGCATAAAAATACGTACTGATGTAATGTTTGCAGTTGGAGAAAAAATGTCCTTGTAATCAGTTCCTTTTACTTGACTATAACATTTGGCAACATATCTGGCTTTGTACATTTCCAATCCATCAATGTTGTTTTTCACTGTATACACCCATCGACCCCCCACTGAACATTTACCTTCTGGTAAAGTTGTCAAAGTGAATGTGTCATTTTCTTTCAACGAATCCATTTCCTCTGCAGCTCTAAGCCAGTTCTGTGACTGGGGTGAGTTTGTAGCATCTTTAAAGGTTTGTGGTACATCAAATATTTTATAGCAGCAATCAATGTTTGTTAGTATTTGGTCATCACATTCCAATTTTGAAATATAGTCCTGCAAGTAATGAGGAGTTTTTCTGTCCCTTTTAGGATAACGTGTACTGTGGTCATTCCCTGTCTGACCATTGTTCTCACTCCTTAAAGTTTCTATTTCAGAAATTTGAATCTGCTCTGGACACTCAATTTCAGTCTGATTGGTCTTTGGTATAGGAGGTGCATGGTTCTCCCTATGGTAGTCCTCATCATCATGCATCATATCAGTTTGAGTCTGTCTTTCAAAAACTCTCTTTGTGATAAACTTCACGAGCCTGTGCTTAAGGACCTTTCCAGTGTCTGGGGAAAACACTAGGTAAGAGGGGCTGTTTTTGTCATAGCCAATAAAAAATTCCTGTTTCACATTTTGAGTCTATTTACTTTCTGTCATATTTGTATGCAAAACATTCTGACCCAAAAACTCTCATGTTAGAAAGATTAGGTTTTCTGCCTGTTAAAAGATAATATGGAGTTTGTTTAAAACGGTTGTTAAAGCACTTGTTTCGGATATGAGCGGAAGTCATTACTGCATATGTCCATAATTCTTTTGGTACCTTACTCTCAATTAACAGACATCTTGCTATTTCAAATAGTGTTCTCCAATTTCTCTCAGCAGTCCCATTTTGGTGTGGTGAGTAAGGTTCTGAGGTTTCATGTCTTATGCCTTACTTATTTAACAGTGACTTAAAGCTGTTTGCTGTGAACTCAGTAACATTATCAGATCTTATACATTTTATGACTCGATATAGTGCTGTGTCTGCAATAAACCTTTCAGTGGCTAATGCTGCATCACTCTTGTGTTTTAGAAAATATACAAATACTGCTCCAGAGTAATCATCAGTGAATGCTATTGTATACCTGAAACCTTCTTTAGCTTGTGTTTCTATAGGACCTGCTAAATCTGTGTGTACTAGCTGTAATATAGCTGTTGCTCTGGTATCAGATTCTCTGTTCCTGCTCTGAACAAATTTTCCTTGAGTGCACACTTCACAGTTTAGGTTAGACTTATCAATCTTATCCTTAATTTTCATTCCTTCTACCACATTTTGTAGTTTTGCAATATCATAATTACAGTGACCTAGGATTTCATGCCACGTTTGTATATCATAACGTCCATGACAACTGTCATAATTTTCAACAAAACTGCTCAGATAGTAATGTCTATTATACTTCTGGATTGTAAATTTGGTATCGTTCCTATACATGAGTTCATTCCTGCCTTGCTGGAAGCTAACTGATGCTCTACTGTTTGTTGCTGAATCTACAGAGAAGATGTCTTGAGGGTATGAAGGTATGTACAATGCATTCTTCATTGTTACCATTATTCGCTTCCCCTCGCTGTCAAACAAACCCACCTCTGCATCACCTCTTCTCAGAGCCACACCAGTCGTCTTTTTTTCCATCTGCGAGTTCCACTGAATGTTTCTCTGGTTTAAAAGTGTTATCAAAGCTTTTAAACTTTCTGATATCAGTAATTATATGGGATGTTGCTCCTGTATCAACCATTAACCCTTCTGGTTTTAAGCCATCTAGTTGGTCATTTGCTTGTCTGGCATTGTCTTTCTTTTGCGTCTGCAATTTGCATCTTTGTGTGTTGAGCTTTTGCAATAGCTACACCACAGTGATTGATATTTATTTTGATTGTTTGAACATACTCTGGCCCTCTGTCCTTTTTGGCCGCAACTGTAACAAACAATGTTAGGGCTGTCTCTTTAAATCTTGGAGTTGTGTTACTCACTTTTAATACATTATCATTATTTTCATTAGTGCGGTATGTTTCAGTATCCTCAAAACTTCTCAACTGTGTTTTAAACTCTGCAAAAGTTTACACCCTGTGTAATGTGGATGGCAAATATTTTAAATGATTCAGGCAAACCTTTCAAAACCATTGCAATCAACAGTCCATCACTTAATGTTTCTCCAGCATTTCTCAGTGCTGTAATGGCTGTTTCTGCACGTATAATATAGTCAGTCACACTCTCATTTACACCCTTCTGAAGGGATGTTAGTTCAGTGTATAAACTAATTATGCAGGGCTTTCCTTTACCTGCATAATAGTCTCTCATTTTTTGAAGTGCTTTTCTTCCATCATCAGCTGCTTCTCTCATAACCAGAGACAAATTTTATCATCTAAAAACTGGATTAATTCAGCATATGCTTCCTTATTCTTACTGTTATCTTCATCCTCATCTTCAATGTCTGCAGGCACATTCAGGATGGTTGTTTTGAGATTCATTAACCTCAGACGTCCCAAGAATTTATTCTCTCAAAGTTAATATTTCTTTTCATCTCCATCAAAACAAAGTCTTCCTGCATCCTTCCTGGGCCCATAACCGGTTGCCATTTGTATTATTAGGTAAGGATAACCGGGTATATAAACAAGTTGTATAAATATGGAGGCAAAAACACACACAGGTACTTCTAGCTTCTGTGTCTTTATTTGAGAGAAAAAAAACTGCTCACTACTTCTCTTCCTGTTGCAGCAGGAAGGGGAAGTTGACAACAAACAAAACTTTACTTACACTTCCAGCAAGAGTGTACATTTCAAACTTCGATCTTGAAGTTGACTGAGGTGTTGGGGGTGCAGTAAGGTTACAAGTTAATAGGTTGCAATGGCAGTGGGACAGGTGGGTTTTAGAAGTCTGAAACAGAGCAATGATAGGGGAACACAAGGTCAAGGGAATTGCTGTCTTTGTGCATCTGGGAAATGGACCGTTGTGAGAGACAAGGAGGAGGTTAGTGATAGGAGTGTAGAATCTGAAGAAGCATTGGGGTTGTCAATAAGAATGATGACGTCTCCCCTATGGAGCAATTGGTGGGCCTCAGAAGGAAATTTAGGAATGCACAGCCTAGGAAACATTATACATTTTCAGTTAGTTAATATAAATATAAATATTGGGAGTAGGTGCACCCATGTGAGACTCTCGGCATGCCTGGGTACTGATCCATGTTATGGCATGTAGAGCACTTCAAGGGATGAACTCACATGACTTGCAAATAAACATCTAATCCATCTGCCTGTTTATCTATGGGCATTAAGGTCAAAAGAAAATTGTAATTATGGGGTTTAACAACTGAGAGAAATAAAAATTCCTATTGGTGCAAACCGGGCCTTTAACCCCTTGAAACATAGAGACTGGAGATCTCCAGCAGATCTTCCTTCCATTCTAGGGGTTAAAATCCCTGATTATATCAATGGAAATTGTGGGAATTTCTGTTCTCCCCTACTGTTGGTTTATTCTTACTTTTCAACACTATATACTTGTCTGTCTATCTATCTATATGGATTTTACCCCTTCAATGCCAGAGAGGTCTTCAGCTTATTGTGAATTGTTTAAATTGTTAGAAGCTGCAAATCAATATGAATTTGGCAAATGTTATGTATCCCCTAAGTAAACCAATGAAGAAATATGCCTACCTCCATGGGCACGATATATTTTACAGACAAAAGCATAATTTGGGGGAACCAATCCATCAGGACACTATTGGGATTTTCTACCCAAATTAAGGTTAACTGTAATTAGGAGGTGCTACTGTTACTTCAGAAGTTGGCCCACATATGCTAAAGGTCTCATTAATGTGAGGAATTGGGGCTACAATAGCATCTATTCTAAGTGCAAGTGTGCCTTGCTTTTGTCCCTGGCTCTTGAATCTTGACTTCACAGCAGATTTAATGCTTTCTTTTAATCATATTAAAGTAGCAGTACATTTTTTTAAAGAAAACCCATATATTTTAGGGATTTTCCTGCTGAGGAAAAACATGGGTATGCTCACTGAGGGGAGATGCATATTTCCAGAGATATTGCAGTTTAAACTGTTGTTTTTACAGTTACAATGCCATCTAATGGCCAGCTTTAAATTGCTCATTCTATTGCATTCTAAGGGAGAGGTGAATCACTGACAAACAGTTCTCTATAGAATTTAATAGAACATACTGAGTCACTTCCTTTCAGTTTGAATTTCAAGAAATAATCATGCTGTCTCTCACTTTCAGTTGGAATGGTTATAACTTTTGAATAAAGCAACTGATTGCAGTGGGGGTGTCCTTGTTTTACTTAGCAAGAAACTCCCTATAACATATAGTATTTAAAAATAAAACAAAGTGTACTGCTCCTTTAAACAGTGCTATATCTCATTTTATTTGCATTTGTTGTCCTTATAAACGAGTTATAGAAAAAGCACATGGCTTATTCTGAACACAGGTGTGCAAACTGTGGACTTCCAGCTGTTCTTGGACTACAAATCCCATCATCCTCAGCTGGGCATGGCTGTCTGAGAATGATGGAAGCTGGAGTGCATCAGGTTGTTTCTTAAAGGGGATTTATCACCTTATAAAAAGGTGTTACCATCCGCTTTGTTAATAAAAGTTATTCTAGGAAAGCTTAGTTTTTAAAAAAAAAATTAACTACTTATAAAGATATTCCCTCATCTGTGCACTTCTGCATTATGTGCACAGGACAACTCACACTTACAACCTCAGTATAATGCTTACCGAAGCTTGCTGTAACACTAAGAGCTGTTCACAGCACACCGAAGGGAAGTGTGAACGCACTCCCTGGGGCAGCTGGGAAGGAGGTGGGAGGAGAAATAGGATGTGCAGAAGAGCTTTCCGATCGGCATAATGGGACACGCCAATTCTTTGGCAAAGCTCTTCTGCGATTGAAGAGGGAACATCTTTATAAGTACTTAGACTTTTTAAAAAAAAACCACAGCTTTCCTAGAATATCTTTTATTAACAAAGCGGATGGTAACACCTTTTTATAAGGTGATACATCCCCTTTAAATTAGACAACAAAGAAGGAGTGTGCCATGTATATTTTAGGCAAGGGGGAGGGCTGTGAACTATCACAGTTTAATGACTGGCATATAATTTTGTACTTTGCATATATGATACACAAATATTGACTTGTCATTTCTACATTTGTTTTTAGAGTATATATTTGACTACATAAAAAGCTGTTCTGTTGCTAAACTATGTATAAAAGAATGGATGCTTCTAGACAGGATTGCCCTGCTCATACAGGAAGTAAAGTATTAGATGCTGATTGGGTTTCCTAGGTAACTGCTACTACACAGGTGGTGTGGGAAATGTCACAAAATTATCTCTAAGTAGCTCAAGTTTCCTCGCATGGACCTTGTGTACTGGCCTTGTATAAAGCAGCACACTATCTGACACCTGGAATATTGAGGTACTAAATGGTACTGATACTTAAAGTGAACCTGTCACCTACACCATTTTAACCCTTTGGGTGCCAGGTTGACATGCAACCCATTGTAAAACAATGTGTTTCATACCCCTCTGACACTTATAGGGCTAAAGTAAGGTGTCCAGATTTTTTTCTGTGAAATCCAGAGAAATTTATTTATTACAGGAAGATGTAAAAACCAATTGATGAATGCAGATTTTCTACAGATTTTACATGCATTGTATTTGGGTAAATGTATTATTTTTACAATATCTATTACATTAAAAAAACACAAAAATAAATGCTTCTTGTATATTTCTTTAGGGATATAACTGCCAGTGAAGCAAATATGGGGAAGCAAACAATGTATGTAGTCTGTGGAGCAAGGCAGGGGTGCCAGACAGTGTACGTGTGGTTCTGTACCCATACCTGCCAATTGTACCTGGTACTGTCCCTATTTTTGTCCATGGTTTTTAAAATTGAATCTCACCCTCATATTCTGTGTGCTTGTTATTAAATCTTTAATAGGCGATAAGCATCCTCACATGTTAATATTGCTTATGTTTCACTAATGTTTATTTTGATGTAAAAGAGCAGTTTTAACCCCATAACAAGTGATTCCATGCTAGGACTGTCATCAGTGAATTTGACTTAAAGGGACAGTAATGTCCCATAAAAAATTATGCTTGTTTTGTAGAGGTTTAGAAAACAAGTTATTTGGCACAAATCCTATTTTTTATGGGACAATAGTGTCCCTTTAAGGACCAATGACAGTCCTGGCATGTCATGTTTTTTTTGGTCACGGATCACTGTGACCACAAACCGGAGTCTGAAATTGACCGCTCCAAAACTGGAGAAGTTAGTATCTGCGCTCGTTCTGAGAGTTGACACACGTGATCAAAGCAGTCCTTAAAGGAGCAGCAAACTTAAAAAAATACTTACATTATATAAGTAGATTAAGTGATGGTGTATTCAGTGCTGTCTTTTTTTTCTGAGGGATTTTTGGTTAAGGAGTAATTCCCATTTTAAGTTTGTGTTTTTTTAATCATGAGCTCCCCCTAGTGGCATCATTTAGGTTAGGGAATTCACGTCGTCGACTTGGAAAGGTCAGTAGGGGGATCAAACTTCCTGAGGCATTTAGAAATCAGCTGTTGGTGGCTGGTGCTGAGGGGGAGTGTCTGCTAGAGGAGGAGTAGGCTACATGAACAGCATCAGCTGAAGATTTACCTCAGCAGAGACAGAAAGCCTGTTGTAGTTTGAAAGATTGAGACTGTAATTTGAAGGTTTGTTTGCAAGATAGACAGATTTTACTGTTATGTATTGGTTAATGCTGGGAGTTGAATTTTTTTTAAACTATACTTGTAAATGTAAAAAAAAAACTAATTTTGTATAGATGGGGAATGTACAGTATGCTGCACTATTTACCCTGTGAGTGCCAGAGGAGTAAGCAAGTAAGTATGGAGTAAGTACTTCAACTTTATCATACTGAGAAACTCACAAATAAAAGCTTGTTGTAAACCTGTTGCACAAATAACAACTGTACATTGTTATTCGAAAACATTACCAGGGACCCATTTCCCCTGGGTAGTCATATGCCAGTCACATGTGGTCCACAGTGCTGTGTAGTCAGAGGTGACCACCCTAAGGCCCTCCAATTGTGGAGCACTACAATTCCCATCATTCCCAGCCACCCAGTTACAGTCCTCCATAGTTGGAGGGTCTCAGGTTACCCAGTCTTTATGTAGTGAGACACCAACGGGCATTCTTATACAGCAGACTCAGGGCTATATTCAGTAAGATAAAGACATGCAGTTCTGGAGCAAACCAACTTTACCACACTGGACATATAAAAATCCACCATAAACCCATTGATCTGAATGTGGTTTTGATTGAATGTGGGTTACCAACTAATCACCCAGGCATTCTCAGTTATTAATTAAAACACATTTCAAAATCAACCCTATACTACCCCCCTCATCAACCTTAAACCCTTTTAATAAATATACTTAAAGTGTGACATTTGGATCATTATGTCCACAGCATTTATTGAAATACAAACATTATGGGTGATGACATCATGTGCCACTCAAACAGAAACTGCACTACAACTAACCAGATAACCTATGTCACACCCCACCCCCAAAATGGAATGTGTAGCCTGCTGAAGGTAACTCGAGTAAGCTAATGATGCAGTAAACAGTATTACAACAACACAAAATTTATAAATATACAATTCTAAGTGGTTTCTAGTTTGCTGCCTGAACACCCTGGGATGGCATTGGGGTGGAGACTGATTGCATGCAGCTTTTTAGGGGCAACTATTTTCACAGGAAACCCCCCATCCGCTCCTGTGAAAAATGCTTCAGAGAGACTCGCCACTGCAACTGACCACCAGGTTCCTGATGTGCATGGTGTTCATTAAGGAACTCGGCAGGTAGGCATCATGGAGATCTAACCACAGTTCTTCGGTGGATTTAGGCAGCTTCAGTTGCTTCTCTCTCTTCATGACATCCCAGACAGACTCAATGTTGTTGAGATCAGGGCTCTGTGGGGGCCATACCATAACTTCCAGGACTCCTTGTTCTTCCTGAAGCTGAAGATAATTGTAGATGATTTTGGCTGTATATTTGGGGTCATTGTCATGCTGCAGAATAAATTTGGGGACAATCAGATGCCTCCCTGATGGTATTGCATGATAGATAAGTATCTGCCTGTACTTCTCAGTATTGAGGAGACCATCAATTCTAACCAAATCCCCAACTCCATTTGCAGAAGTGCAGTCCCAAAGTTGCAAGGAGCCTCCACCATGCTTCACTGTTGCCTGCAGACACTCATTCTTGTACTGGTCTCCAACCCTTCAGTGAACATAATGCCTTCTACAAAAGCCACATATTTCAACATTTTACTCATCAGTCCAGATCACCTGCTGCCATTTTTCTGCACCCTAGTTCCTGGGTTTTCATGCACAGTTGAGTCGCTTGGCCTTGTTTCCACATTGGAGGTATGGCTTTTTGGACGCAAGTCTTCTATGACAAAATTGGTGTAGACAGCACATTTCAGAGTATTAACAAAATTGGTGCTATCTGCTTCTGTTCAACTACCTGTCACGGTTGTCAGGCAAGGAAGGACAGACACAATTATATGAAATAAAACCACCTTTATTGAGAATGCACAAAGTAATAATAGTGACCAAATAAACCCCAGAACACCAATAGTAGTACAACATTTACTACTACCCAGAACTACACACTGTGCAGAGCACTGCACTACTATACCAGAGGAACTTAGGTATTTGCCAGAGGTTCTAGCAGCGAAAATAACCAGGCTACTAGGTATCAGAAGCTCCCAAACAAGAATAGGTAACCGGAGGCAACCAGGAGCAAGTGTGAGCCCAGAGCACTGAGGGCCACAAGCGTATGGTTGGCTAGAGGAGATAGGCACGGATAAAGTAGTCAGCCAAGGCCACAGGTCAGGACGGATGTGGGTAGTGAGACAAACTGAGGGCAACCCTGAATGAGTAGTAAACCAGAGCCACAGGTTGGAACCAATGAGGGTGGTCTGATATACCTGAGGCAACACAGAGCGAGTAGTCAACCAGAGCCACGGGTCAGAACCGATGTGGTTACTCAGACAAGCCGGGTTCATGCATGGAGCGAGTAGTCAGCCAGAGCCACAGGTCAGAACCAATGTGGGTAGTCAGACAAGCCGGGGTCATACACAGATCGGATTCAGAGACAGTCACAGGTCACAACAGAATGGTAGAAATACGAGCAGGAACACCACATAAGGGCAATGACAGGTAGGCCCGAGGAAGTTTAAATAGCAGCACAAGAGGCAGGAATCAATTAGGCAAATAAGCCTTGCCTATAAACAAGAGCTCATACAGCGCCCGTTAGTGACGTCAGATATGAGGAAGCGACCGATCATCATGCCACACGAGCATACCAGGGAAAGGAAGCACAGGAGACATAGGCTCACCTAGGGATACTGTGATAGTACCCCCCTCTTAACGACCTCTCCCCCGCGGAAGATGACCAGCACTAGAGGCGGTGCAGGAGTGGAAATCACGGAGAAGAGCTGGAGCATGTAGATCTTTCTTAGAGACCCAGGAAAGCTCCTCAGGCCCATACCCCTTCCAATGCACCAGATATTGTACCTGGCCCTGTGAGAGTCCAGGATACTCTGCACTTCATAATCTTCATGACCCCCTACATGGACAGGTCTGGGATGGACAGGAGCTGTAGTATACTGATTACAGAACAATGGTTTTAGTAGTGAAGCATGGAAAACGTTGGAAATGTGCAAGTTAGCAGGGAGGTTGAGGGCATAAGTTAAAGGGTTAATCTTGCGGAGAACCCGAAAGGGACCCACAAATCGGGGAGCCAGCATTTTACAAGGCACCTGAAGATGGAGATCGCGTGAGGACAACCATTCTCTCTCTCCCACCTGGGATACTGGAGCTGGTAGATGCCTACGGTCTGCTTGTCTCTTTTAGCGCATCGTGGAACTCTGCAGGGATCTCTGAACCCGTACCCATGTGGAGTGGAGTACCCTCAAGTGCTCCTCCGGAGAGGAATATTTTGCGCCTCAAAGGACTCAGGCAGGAGCGAAGGTTGGAACCCATAATTAATCAGAAAGGGAGAGTTCCGAGAGAAGGAATTAACCGCACTATTTCTGGCAAGCACTGCCCACGGTAACAGGTTCACCCAACTGTCATGATGGTCAGAGATAAAACAACTGAGAAACTATTCTAGAGCCTGATTAGACCTCTCTGCAGAACCATTAGACTGTGGATGTTAAGTCGAGGAGAACGTGACCGCAAAAGGCTCTCCAAAAACGCAACACAAACTGGCTCCGACGATCCGAGACCACCACTTTGGGTATACCATGGAGACGAAGCACCTCCTTAGCAAAGATTTTGGCCAACTCCTTGGAGGAGGGGAGTCCCTTCAGTGGCACAAAATGGGCCAACTTGGAAAATCTATCCACAATAATGAGGATGACTGTGTAACACTCTGAGACAAGTAACTCTACCATAAAGTGAATAGATAAGTGAGACCATGGATGCTCCCCATTAGGGATGGGTTGCAGGAAACCAACCGGAAGATGTCTAAGAGTCTTGGTCTGTGCGCAAGTGGAACATGTGGCAACAAATACGAAACAATCCGCCCTCAGGCTGGCCACCAAAAGAGTCTGGTCACACACCATTTCAGGAATGCTACGTCTCCAGCAGTCTGGTATGAAGGGATTCAGGCACGAAACACTTCCCATTAGGCTTCTTCACTGGGGCGGAAGCTTGAGCAACCAATATCTCCTCACCCAACAGAGATGTAATACTGGTACGTATCATAGGTAGGATGCGGTTAGGAGGAATAATAGGTACCGGAGGAGACTCTTCCTGGGACTCTGCCCCAAATTGTCAGGAAAGAGCATCTGTTCTAATATTTTTTGTACCAGGGAGGTAGGAGACCAAAAAGTTAAACCTCGAGAGGAATAGATCCCAGCTGACCTGACGAGGAGACAACCTCTTCGCCTCAGACAAGTATGTGAGGTTCTTGTGATCAGTCAGTATCAGTCAGTGGTCCCATCCAACAGATATCGCCATCCTTTCAAGGCAAGGATGATGGCAAGTAGTTCACGATCACCCACATCATATAAACTGGAAGCCTTAGACAATTTCTTAGAAAAAAATGCACGGGAGCAGTGGTTTCCCAGGATCCATGCACTGGGACAGCAAAGCACCTACTCAAGACTCTGAAGCATCATCCTCCAAGGGTAGGGTGGGATTTGGGTGGAACAATATCGGGGCTTTCGCAAAAGCAAGCTTCAAGTCCTCAAATGCCTGCAAGGCTTCTGGTGCCCAGTCTGAAGGGTTAACCCCCTTCTGAGTTATGTCTGTAAGCAGTTTGACTACTGTGGAGAAGTTTCGTATCAACTTCCTGTAGCAATTAGTGAAGTCCAGGAACCTCTGTATGGACCTTAGCCCTACTGGAAGTGGCCACTGTAAGAAGGCACACAGTTTTTTCGGATCCATGGCTAGGCCAGAGAATGAAATCACGTATCCTAAGAAAATCACCTGGGATTTGTGGAATTCACATTTTTCTAGCTTGCAGAACAACTTGTTCTCTCTTAGCAGTTGTAGGACCCGGGCTACATCTGCTCTATGTGCCTCCAAGGTAGGAGAATGAATGAGTATATCATCCAAATATACTACAACACAACTCTGTACTAGGTCTCTCAAAACGTCATTAATGAATTCCTGTTAGACAGCAGGAGCGTTGTACAATCCAAAAGGCATCACCAAATATTCCTAGTGCCCGCTCTGGGTGTTAAACGCTGTCTTCCACTCATGGCCTTCTTGTACTAATGTACTGCCTCTACCTTATTAAATACCTCTTTTTAGGACTGGTATTCAGCAGGTAAAGAGGTAGAGGTACATAATATCCTGGTAGGCTGCTGGAGGCAAGACCTCATGCATTGAGAAGACCATGACAAAATATCCCAAGTCTGCCAATCAATTCTTGGGCTGTGAGTCTGCAACCAGGGAAAACCCAGAATGATGGCAGGATGGGGAGAATGTATGACTTGGAATTGTTGTGTCTCCACATGGAGTGCCCCTGCGTAATGTGTGCCTGCTGTAGGGGTTGGCCGTCAGTGGCCTTAATTGCCAATGGAGCGGAGCGAGGTGGCAATGGGATAGAGTGCTTGGCCGCAAAATCTGTATCCATGAAAAAGCCTGCAGCCCTGGAGTCCAGTAGTGCCGGAGCCACTACTGATGACTCTGCCGAAGACAATGCTACTTCAAGAATAGGTTTGTCCTGAAGTTTTTCTGGGTACTGTGAATTCCACCCAGGGTCAGTCCCCTAACTGGCCCTAGGTGCGAGCATTCTCCTGGCTGGATAGGTGTAACGGTTTTCTGTACACTCAGAGATGGAAGGTTTTGGTAAAACACAGTTTTATTAAATCACACAGAATAATAGTAACCCTCGAGGGTCCAGCATATAAATACAATATGACACTGACACAGGACAGGTTACAATAAAGTAAATAACCCACACAGGTCCAGTATATGTAAAACAATATACAATACTGACACAGTTCAGGTAAAGTTCATATGATTCAGTGAGACAATGGCAGACTGGTACTATTAGGCCAGGAACAGCGGATAGGCCCTAATAGTGGAAGGCCCAGAGTACACTCTCTACGCAGAGAGTGACACAATAGTGACTGTAGCCACCAAGGAGCAAGCGGAGCCCAGGATGTGCGACTGGCTACTGGAGCACCAGGGGTAGGATGCAACCGGAGGTGCAGTGTAACGCCAGACTGGGACTGCAATAGACTGTAACCCAAATGCAAAGCACCGGGAGGTGCAGTGTAATGCCAAACCGAGACTGCAAAAGACTGTGACCCAAGTGCACAGCACGAACGCACCGGTCTGAGGCAACTGCTAGATGGAATAACAGACAGAGGCGCCCAAGAGTAACCCAACCTCAGGTATAGAAATAAACAGGCCAAGCGTACCGTGGTGCAACCAGGACCTCCACACCGGAGGGAGAGGACTAGGCACAGGATTGATTGGGTCACAGTAAGAACTGCCTGAGCAGTAACCGAGTCAACCGGAGGTCTAGTCAGACTGAGAGAGTGAGCACCGGCTATAGCCCCCAAACCGGATTCCCGGATGAGTGCGAACCAGGCAGTAACACAGAGCAGGAACGTAGCCAATCCGGGTCGGTACACAGAGCAGGAACGTCAGCCAGGCCGAGTCGGTACACAGAGCAGGAATGTCAGCCAATCCAGGTCGGTACACAGAGCAGGAACGTCAGCCAAGCCGGGTCGATACACAGAGCAGGAACGTCAGCCAATCCGGGTCGGTACACAGAGCAGGAACATCATCCAAACCGGGTCGGTACACAGAACAGGAACTTAAACAGGCAGAGTAGTCAGGCAGCCTGGGTCGTACTATCACGGTGGCCGTGATTCGTGCTGCTCTCTGTCTGTCACTTGCTGAGTATACGTGATTGGCTGTCTGTCTTTAGCCCTCCTCATACAGCCTTTTTAAACCCAGGGTGAGCACTTCCAGGTTGCCCTTTCGTGGTGTTTCTGACTCCACTGTGCCTGACCTGCTTGTCAGATCTCTGGGCTTGTTTCCAGTGTTCCTGTATGCTACGTTCCGGTGTTCTAGTGTTCCAGTGTTCCTGTACATTAACGTTCCAGTGTTCCAGTGTCCATGTACATTAATGTTCCTGTGTTCCAGAGTTCCAGCGTTCCTGTGTGCCTGTATTCCGGGGTTCCTGTGCTCCAGCACCGTGTCGGTTTACTTGTACGAGTTTCTGAGTCTCGTGCTCCAGCTGTTGCTTCGGCGACATTGTTCTCCTCGCTATTTGCATGCACATTGTTGTTTCCAGCGTGCGGGCGCTGGTTTACTCCACTAACCTGGTTGCAATACTCATTGAAGGTTCCGGGGTACGGACGCTGGTTTACTCCACTAAACCTGGTTGCTATTTACATTGTTGGTCCCAGCGTGCGGACGCTGGTTTACTCCACTAGACTGGTTGCGAGATACATTGTTGGTCCCAGCGTGCGGACGCTGGTTTGCTCCACTACCTGGTTGCAATACACATTGATGGTTCCAGCGTGCGGACGCTGGTTTACTCCACTAAACCTGGTTGCGATATACCTTGTTGGTCCCAGCGTGCGGACGCTGGTTTGCTCCATTAAACCTGGTTGCGATATACATCATTGGTCCCAGCGTGCGGACGCTGGTTTACTCCATTAAACCTACTTGCTCAGGCTGCCCTGCCCGGTATTGGTGAGACCGGTAGAACCTTGACGACACCATCCTGTAGGTTGCCTCACCCGGCATTGGCAGGGCCGGTAGAGCCTATTACAGTACTCCTTTGGGCTGCCCTGCCCGGTATTGGTACAGTGTTCCTGTACATTAACGTTCCGGTGTTCCAGTGTTCCTGTACATTAATGTTCCAGAGTTCCAGCGTTCCTGTGTGCCTGTATTCCGGGGTTCCTGTGCTCCAGCACCGTGCGGGTTAACTTGTACGAGTTTCTGAGTCTCGTGCTCCAGCTGTCGCTTTGGCGACATTGTTCTCCTCGCTATTTGCATACACATTGTTGTTTCCAGTGTGCGGACGCTGGTTTACTCCACTAACCTGGTTGCAATACTCATTGAAGGTTCCGGGGTACAGACGCTGGTTTACTCCACTAAACCTGGTTGCTATATACATTGTTGGTCCCAGCGTGCGGACGCTGGTTTACTCCACTAGACTGGTTGCGAGATACATTGTTGGTTCCAGCATGCAGACGCTGGTTTGCTCCACTACCTGGTTGCAATACACATTGATGGTTCCAGCGTGCGGACGCTGGTTTACTCCACTAAACCTGGTTGCGATATACATTGTTGGTCCCAGCGTGCGGACGCTAGTTTACTCCACTAAACCTGGTTGCTATATACATTGTTGGTCCCAGCGTGCGGACGCTGGTTTACTCCACTAGACTGGTTGCGAGATACATTGTTGGTCCCAGCGTGCGGACGCTGGTTTGCTCCACTACCTGGTTGCAATATACATTGATGGTTCCAGCGTGCGGACGCTGGTTTACTCCACTAAACCTGGTTGCGATATACCTTGTTGGTCCCAGCGTGCGGACGCTGGTTTGCTCCATTAAACCTGGTTGCGATATACATCATTGGTCCCAGCGTGCGGACGCTGGTTTACTTCATTAAACCTGGTGGTGATATACATCATTGGTCCCAGCGTGCGGACGCTGGTTTACTCCACTAGACTGGTTGCGATTTATACTGTTGGTTCCAGCGTACGGTCGCTGGTTTGCTCCATTAAACCTGGTGGCGCTGTTTACCATTAGTCCCTACGTGCGTACGTTGGTTTGCTCCTGTACGTCCAGTACTGTGGTCATTCGCTGTCCACTTCCTTGCAGTTGTCTGATTATCCTTGACAATAGACTTCTGCTGATTAGACCTCTATACTTATGCTCTCTGCTGTCTTAGTCACCTGACAACTGGTCTACTTGCTCAGGCTGCCCTGCCCGGTATTGGTGAGGCCGGTAGAACCTTGACGACACCATCCTGTAGGTTGCCTCACCCGGTATTGGCAGGGCCGGTAGAGCCTACTACAGTACTCCTTTGGGCTGCCCTGCCCGGTATTGGTAAAGCCGCTAGAACCTTGTATATCACCATCTTTAAGGTTGCCTTACCTGGTATTGGCAGGGCCGGTAGAGCCTACATTTTGCATGCCATTGGGCTGCCTTGCCCGGTATTGGTAAGGCCGGTAGAACCGGTATACGTCATCTCACGGTTGCCTTACCCGGTATAGGCAAGGCCGGTAGAGCCTGTCATTAAACTGTCACTTGGGTTGCCTTGCCCGGTATTTAGGCAAGGCCGGTAGAACCTATTGTATTTTCTATTACTGTTGTATTGTTATGTATGTTTACCCTACGGGGACTGCCTTTAACTTTTAATAAAGTTAAGTCATTTTACCAAACCTTAAGTCTGAGAGTCTTCAAAAACCGTGACACATACACAGGAATCATACAAATATAAAGGAACAAGCGCTAGCAACGGGAACATCACGAAAGGGCACTGCAGAAGTGACAGGACTGAGTATTTAAGGGCTGTCACTGGGAGGAGCAACAACACGTTATCCAATAAAAAGGTATCAGGAAGTAGCAAAGTGTCAAAATGTCACCAGCATAGCATGGGCACCGTGATAATAGGGCAAGCATGCATCATAATGCCTGGCTCCCCACAGCATAAGCAAAGGCCCCTCCTCCTGCACCGAGCCCTCTCCTCCAACAAAAGGAGTGTAAAGCCTAGCTGCATCGGTTCCCCCCCCGGCAGGGTCAGAACTAGGAGGTATGTGAGGTGAGGGAGGACAGGGTGGGCGTAAGAAGCTAGGTGCCAACCGAGGCAACAGTTTACTTACATGCTTCTTGAATGAAGGCCTCTCACAAATTCTCGTATCTAACAAAATGTTGACTGAGATTATCTCCTCCAGATCACCAGGCAGGTCTTGGGCTGTTGTCTCGTCTTTAATGGCATCACACAAGCCCTGGGAGAATGCTGCTTTCCTCTGTCAGAGTATGAAACTCTATAACGTACTCCGCCACTGTATGTGAGCCCTGCCGTATTGTTATGAGTCGTTTGGCCGTGGAGGTTACGCACCCAGCAACATCAAAGACTCTCCGAATTGAGGCCACAAATTCAGTAAAGTTATTAATTATGGATTTTTCAGTCTCCCATAGTGGGTTGGCTTAGGCCAATGCCTTGCCAGGCAGGAGGGGGATCAGGAATCCAACCTTATTTCGCTCAGTAGGGAATGTGTTTGGTACCATCTCCAAAAAATTTCCCAGCTGATTCAGGAACCCCTGGCACAGAGTAGGTTCCCCATCAAATCTTTGATGTAATGGAGCAGAGCCTGACAAACCTCTAGTCACGCCAGCTTCAGAGGTTGTGGCCCTAACCGGCGCAGGTACTGAAGGTGCCACCAGTTGTTGGGTATAAGCGATCGAGGTGAGCCGTGCGATCTTGAGAATCCATCGTGGATAGGGTGCTTAGATTAGGTGGACTGCTTGTACCTTCAGTAAACATGGCCCTTACGTACTGTCACGGTTGTCAGGCAAGGAAGGACAGACACAATTATATGAAATAAAACCACCTTTATTGAGAATGCACAAAGTAATAATAGTGACCATATAAACCCCAGAACCACAATAGTAGTACAATGTCTACTACCCAGAACTGCACACTGTGCCAAGCACTGCACTACTGTACTGGAGGAACTTACATATGTGCCAGGGTTCTAGCAGTGACAAGATCCAGGCTACTAGGTATCAGAAGCTCCCAACCAGGAATAGGTAACCTGAGGCAACCGGGAGCTAGTGTGAGCCCAGAGCACTGAGGCCCACAAGCGTATGGTCGGCTAGAGGAGATAGGCATGGATAGAGTAGTCAGTCAAGGCCACAGATCAGGATGGCAACACGGAGCGAGTAGTCAACTAGAGCCACAGGTCTGAACTATGTGGGTAGTCGGACAACCGGAGGCAACATGGAGCAAGAGAAGTCAGGCCCACGGGTCAGGACCTATGTGGGTAGTCAGACAAGCTGGGATCATACATGGAGTGAGTAGTCAGCCAGAGCCACAGGTCAGAACCGATGTGGGTAGTCAGACAAGCCGGGGTCATACACAGAGTGAGTAATCAGCCAAAGCTACAGGTCAGAACCAATGTGGGTAATCAGACAAGACAGGGTCATACATGGAGCGAGTAGTCAGCCAGAGCCACAGGTCAGAGCCGATGTGGGTAGTCAGACAATACACGGAGCAGATTCAGAGACAGGCACGGGTCAAAACGGAAAGCTAGAAATACGAGCAGGAACACCACGTAAGGGCAATGACAGGTAGGCCCAAGGGAGTTTAAATAGCACCACAGCAAGGTGGAAATCAATTAGTCAAGTAAGCCTTGCCTATAAACAAGAGCTCTTACAGCGCCCGTTAGTGACGTCAGATGTGGGGAAGTGACTGGTCATCATGCTGCATGAGCATACCAGGGAAAGGAACACAGGGGACATAGACTCACCTAGGGATACTGTGATACTACCACCTAAAAAAAATGTGCAAAATGTCAAAGTCCAAGGATATTGGTATACGTTTGATGACAGAAAGATCAAGTTTAGTGTTAGATGTGTTCCCCACATTATCAAAATCCAACATAGAGTGCCCCCTTTGACATTTTAACCCTCCTTTTAAAATTCCACTTACAGTGGTTTCTTTCACCACTTTAATTTGACAAATATTGTTCACATTCAACATTTTAACCCTTCCCCTTGAAAATTAGACTTACAGTGCCCCCATGACTTTTCTTAGAAAGCGCAGCACTGCACTTTCATCATTGAATTAGTCACCCGGTCTGACCTGGGTCTGAGTCCTCCTGCACATTCTTCATGCTGTTGGTCTCTGGGACAAAGTTCTCATGGTTTTTAGTAATACTTAGCCGATCACTCCTTCAGTGTTTTATTCTATGTCGCCTCCTCTTTCTTTATCAGTTGTAGTACCACACTGGTCTGTTCTAGTCTCTCCACATTTCATAGTACAAAATCTCTCTATACTAATGACACACAAATCTACCTCTCCTCTCTGCTGATCTACTGTCTCATATAAATAATTTTCTCTTTGCTATTTCTCCCTGAATACCTCATCACCATACCTGGGAACTTCCAGCTGAGGGCTACCCGGAGGGGAGTCCTCTGTTCAGCAGGGGGTGACAAAAATGACGCTAATCGCGTCAAAAAGGGGCGGGGTTTGATGCGAGCAGGGGGGGGTGCTTAACCCTTTGAGTTTCAGAGTGGTACGGAATGCATTGCAAAGCAATGCATTCCGTACCACTCTGGCACTCAAAGGGTTAAAAATGTCACACAGAAGGATGGGGACGGAGGAACAGCAGGAGAAAGAGTGTAAGTGGGTAGAGTTTCAATAGAAACTCCCCACATCCGGAGGAATCAGCCTCTGCCCCGGAGACCCGGTAAATCTCTGTCAGAACCGGAGTCTCTGGGGCAAATCCGGAGAGTTCCCAGGTATGCTCATCACTAATTAAAACTTAATATGTGAAAGGGAACTCATTATCTTCCCTCTAGACTAAATCTGCTGCCCACTGTCTCCCTAACTGTAAATAATTCTACCTTTTCATCATCTACCCAGATACATTGCTTGGAGTCAGCTTGGACTCCAATCTCTATAGAGAACACAGAGTTCGGTGATACATGTTGAAACACATGTAACTTGCATGAACAAACAGCTCAATTGTTGGACTCACCGGCAGAGAAGGGGTGCTCACTGTAACAGCACTCCGACACTGGAATAAGGAAACCGTTCATACAAACAAAGGAATCAGGAGCACTCTCCGATCTGTAGGGATAGACCACAGTATATCGGCTGTAAAATGCGATCCAGAGCGAATAAAAGCAAAAGTTTTATTGCTTCAAAATAAAACTCAAATGGATACTTCTGTAAACGAGGGAGCGGACACAATTACACCTAGTGAATGGTCACACAAGGTACGTCTGACATGTTTCGTGCCAAAAGGTGTCTGGTCTACGATTAAGCTCCTTTTGGCACGAAGCATGTCAGACGTACCTTGTGTGACCATTCACTAGGTGCAATTGTGTCCGCACCCCCATCTACACAAGTATCCGTTTGAGTTTTATTTTGCAACAATAAAGCTTTTGCTTAAAGCCGCTCTGGATCGAATTGCTTCATTTTCCAGCCGATATACTGTGGTCTGTCCCTACAGAGCGGAGCGTGCTCCTGATTCCTTTGTTTGTATGGATTCCAATCTCCCCTTTTACACTTCACATTAAAAATGTCACAAAATCCTGTGACCTCTACCTAAGCAAGTTTGCTAGAATACACCCTTTCCTACAAAAAACACTGTTAAATTCCTTATCTGCTGACTTGCCATCTAGAAGATTTACTACTGTAGTCTGTAGTATGCACTCCCCTTACATACCTTGTCTTATCTCCCCTCTCGAGTCTAGCCACAGTTCTCTCACTAGACCTCTCACTAGACAAAAGAAGCTGCCATCTTGGGTGGGGCAACCAAATAATCCATAATCTATGGATTAACCCTTGAAGTGCTGTGTAGGCATAACAAATAGGATTGCTATTGTCATTGTTATATGATATGTTGCATGAGTGTATTAGTTTTTAGCTTTCCTTCCTAGATGTAGATTATTGGAGTATTTCTTGGTATAATCTATTATTGACAATAGAATAAATGCAATATATTTTATCCAGAAGGTATGCAATATTGAAAACAGTAGATAAATAGTTAAATTGTATTTATCTGGATCAGGGATTTTATATTCAAAATACATTTCTAAATTTTTATATATTTTTATATGGTACAAGGAAATTGTTATGAGACCTGTTTTTTTATTAGAAGCAACTCACATAACATAATCCTTTAGGCCTTAATTAGCATAGTTTGTATAGGTTCTGGGGCAGGTAATCCTATACACTGCAACCAACTGTATTATAATTCATTGTAAGGACAAATTAACCCTTTCTATGCTGCTGTGTTCAAATATTGTTTACAAATACCTTTGGATACACCTATGTAATGATTAATCCTGTTTATGATGGGTAATACTATTTTCTGATATTGGTTATATATTTACTGTGTGTCTATTTAAAAATATGAGGTCATATATAAGTCAGATAAAAAGATATAATTTTGAGTCATTTGGTGTTCACTTATTCATCTCATTCTGGTTACATTTTATTTATAATATATTTTACTTAAATAAATTATATATATTTTTGCACAAATATGCATAACTGTTTCAATCAATTTTTTACTGTGAAGTAGCATGTTAATACCTTGTTGGTGTAAAGTTCTCAAATGAATTTAAGTACCCATTATTTTTATATCAATTTATGTGAAGATATACATCCTAATTGGGTCTCCTGTTAACACTTTCCTGTATATCCTCGACAAGCTGCCCTACTCTGCAAATCCTTAAATTGGCTCCCAGTCAATGCTGGTATCACGTTCAAGATTTATGTCTTCACCTTTAAAACACTCACTAATGCTGCCACACATCTCTACTGACTTACTGTCTTGAAGCACTAACTTTCTGTTATTTCTTTCTGGACGTCTCACTGCTTCCTTCCCTCAAGACTAACTCTACTACCCACTATCAACCTAGCTGTAAATAATTCCACTTTTTCAGCTACTACCCAGTTACACTGCTTTGGTGTCACCTTTGACTTCAGTCTCACTTTCATTCACCTTTTCCTCAGAAAAGAACCTACTAAAATCCTTATACATTTACTCATCATCTTGAAGATTTAGGCCTCGCGTCAACTGAGGCAAGTAATACAGCCAGTAGGACAATACTGGCTAACAGCCCGTTAGCAAAAAATGCTAGCGGAAAATTCAGATTCCCTAAAACTACAACAGACGTTAGGCCACAGAAAATTACTTGTGGCCAAACATCAGTTTTGTGTGTTAAGTTTCCAAAACGTGAATAATGGGAACATCAAAGGAAAAGAGCTAACGATCAGTGCCTGACACACTGTCAAGCACCGATTGTTAGCTCAAACACTAACCCTACACTACCCTTAACAGTAAAGTACAACAATTCTACCCCTAACAGTAGCCTAACACTTACCTGTCATCCACTTTCTATCTTCTTTTTCAATCTTCCCTCTTCGGTTCTCTGTGATCTTCTTTCTTCTTAGTCTTCTTTTTCATCTTTCCTGTAAAATAAAACGTCAATGCAAGATGTAAAAAAAAATGCCCCCAAGATATTCATGAGTTAGTCCTTTAAATGCCAGAGGAATATCCCTTTTGCACTCTAATGGATAAATGCATTCAGGCATATCTGTTCAAGAGAATATCCTGCCACTCTGGTTAAAATAGAAATAAGTCATGCCATTACTAATTTATTTAAAGGGCTCCAAAGGGGTAAAAGACATTTCTGCTGCCGCCATCTCCGCTGGCTCCACTGGCGGTGACTGGAATGGATAGCGCCACAGACCCCCCCCCCCCCCCATACCTTCCAGGCTGTTGTCCAGTTTGACTGAGGGAATTTTGAAGAGAGACTGGATTTTTACATGGCCAATCTCTGTTCAAAATGGATTCCAACCTACCACTGGCTGGGATATGTGTTTATGCACCTCCCAGCCAATCAGCTTCTAGTGTGTGTCGGGGGGGTGACGAAAGCCCAAGTCCCAGCTCTGCTGCTTTTCTCTCCAACTTTTCAATATTCTTTTTATTCCCAATTGTATTAAAACATGTTTTATCATCATATTCTACTACTATCTCTAGATTGTCAGCTTTTCTGGGCAGTAGCCTCACTAGCACTTTTTGTCAGCCACAATAATTGTTTACAGAGCTGCAGAATATGCTGACATTTAGTGAATAATACTACTAGTAATAATGATAATATAAAGATAAAAGCCCCATTTAAATCAATGGCAATTTAGGGAATTTGTATTTGTTACCTATGGAGCAGTTGCTTTCACCCAGATTTTTTCCATTTTAGTTTGTGCATATGGCCACACAATCCTGGGGCAAACCAACTGCACCACATGGAAGAAATAAAAACTAGCACTGGTACTTTGTGCTTCTAAGGAATACAGATTCACATGAATATAAATGGGAATTCTAACCCATTCAGTGCTTCACAATGCATTGGAGATTTCTTTAGCATTTAATGAGTAATATGCCCCATTTAAAGCAAATTACATTTTGGGAGCGTTTATTTAGATACAGTGCTTTTTTGTTTGCCACATAACTCCTAATTTTTTTGTGAATATAGCACACTGTCTAATATAACAAAAATATATTTTTAAGCTAATCATTTTTTCAGCTCTTAATGTGTGTTTTATTTCTGCTTTAGGCTCGAAGTGCATTGATTTTTTTAGCTTAAGAGGAAAACTGACACATCACTATAATGAAGAAAAGTTGCTGTGTGAATCTTGATAAGCTTCTCGAGGATTATTGTCAGATAGAGAAGGTAAAATAAAACCTGCATATTTAGCAGTCTGGATTATTTTCCTTCAGTTTAATATAGCTGCTAGAGTTCATAATGTTTTACATCATTTGGAAGCAAATGTCACCAGCACTCCAGGGATAACCTGTAGCATATAATGCACAAAGCTTGTTTTCCCCCAGATAATTTAGGCACATCGAATTATAAATCTACTATGTATGCAAATTTTGCAGAAAATAAACAGAGCATAAATAACACAGAAGGAATACAGGCATTAATAGATATATGTGAAAGGAGCTACTGTTTCCAAAAAAAGTATTGGAATAGTAGAAGATTAAAATACATTCAAGTTTATATGTATTTTTTATTTCTTTCACACCCACTGATTATTTATTGTTTCGGTGCTAATATCATCAGCGTAAACATCTTGGACGAGGGTATTCAAACCCGGCTTCCTTTCCTGAGCAGAGGTGGTTTAATCAGGATGAATGAGCCATTGATTAACTGCCTTAATCGGGAAAATCCATAAATCAACCAAAAGTGACACAAGTGTGGATGGAGTGTTCATCCCATTGACATGATGTCAACTGGATATGGCCAAGAGGAGCTGAGGAGGAGAGGAAGTCTCTGATACTGAGGCATGATTTTGAATCTTGGGAGCAAAGAAGAAGCAGAGTCAACCTAGGTAAACAGCATGTGAAACAGCTAAAACAGAATCAGAATCCAAAAAGCAACAATAGGTACAGACCTAAAGGTCGGGGCAGGCTGAGTCCGATCAGAGTCAATAGACACACCGTGGATCGAGGCAGGCTGAGGACAACCCAGTGGGCAGAACAGGTGGAGTATAATCGAAGTCAAGGAGCAGGAAGAGGTTAAACCAGGAAATTGAGCAGCAAGTAGAAGGACCTTGATGCAATGGGTTAAGAACTAGCATTAGATCTTTTGTGGTGGCCAATAGTCCCATGCTCCTAACCTCTTTTGCAGAGGCCAATAACTCCCTGATTTTTACCTCTTTTGGAGAGGCCAACAGTCCCCACTCATTAGCTGTTTCATAGAGGTCAATAGCCGTATGCTCCATACTCCTTTGACAAAGGCCTGTAGCCCTTTACTCCTTGCCTAGTTTTCAGAGACCAGTTGTGCCCACTCCTTACATCTTCACAGCATCCAATAGCTCCCCCCCAATTCCTTACCTGATAAAATTCCTCTCTATCGCCTTACCTACTATTCTACACTATCAATTTCCTTCCTCACTCTTAAAAAAAACAACCCTCCCTTGCCTCTTTTGCAGAGGAATGAAGGACTAACACCCCACTCCTTGCCTCTTTTGCAGAGGCCAAAGGACTAGCCCCCCCTGCTCCCTACTTCTTTCGCAGAGGCTGAAGGACTACCTCCTCTTTTTTACCTATCTACTCAGTCCTCTTTAGACATTCTCCTATTGACCTTGGCAGAACTTAGTATGTACCAATATCTACTTCTGAAATATCATCCCTGGTGCCTCTTTTTACTCCAGAATCTCTTTCTAAATCAAAAATACACTCTCAATTCAATATTGGACAATCTTGAAACTGATGCAGGAATTCTCTAAAAATTCCTTATTCTGCATTTGCAAGGAAAGCAAACTGTTCCACACACCCTTTTCCCCTCTGTACATCTCTATTGTCTACCAGACACTCATCTCATTTGAAGCAACGTCAGCTTTCCCAAATTTGCAGGATCCTAAACAGACCAGTTCTATATAGGAGCTACCATTCCATTCTACTCAGTTTATGATGAATGATGTCCAGTCACCATGCTTCAAATGCTCTATTCCTTTTGGTCAAAAATCCTGACTATAGGCCTCTTTTTCCTAGGGCCCTATTAGAACTTTCTACCTTATCAAACACTTTAGAATCCGACTGTCACATCTGTACTTCAACCCCAACTTTTATTCAGTCCACTCATTTAGCATAAGAGTAGCATCCACAGCCTCTAAGAATGCCATCTGTTCTCACATCATTCAGGAACTAGGCTGCTGACAATCCTCCTGCTTTGCCAGGTACATTCCAGATCCACAGCATAAATTTGAATAGTTCTTCCCTCTTACGTGCATTAATATGGTCACTCACTTCTCACACTTAGCATTTCATCACTATTTGGCCTCAAATCAGACTCACTGCCACTTGTCCATGGCCTAGTTTTCAATCACCTAGGTTTTTACCACAGCTCATCATTCACTTACCTATCCCTGGCTTAAGCCCTGACCAGAAGTATAAGGATTTAAATATAAATCCTGCTCTACATATTCCTCATTTTTCACCGAGGAGACATGTCTTGGAAGCTACTTACAAAGTAACAGTAAATAGATGCCAAAAGGATCTGTGATTATGCCGAATGGGTGAAACCTGCATCAGAGATGCTAAGAAATGATTTTCCCAGCTTAAAGGGAAAGTAATGTGTTCATATTAAGGCAATTTAGATTATTCAATATACTTTAGTTTATTCAATATAATTTTTTCTAACGAAACGAACCTTTCTAACTGTTCATAACCCTTTAGACTATAAGATCTCACCATCAGGGGGCCCCCTGATCCGTCTGTTCTCCACATCAGATTTGTACTATTTAATACCTCTGTATGTCTATTCCCTATTGTACAGCGCTGCAGAATTAGTTGGCGCTATATAAATAAAGAATAATAATAATAATAATGTTGTAGTCTTCTTTTTATTTTATATTAAAGTGTCCCGTATGAAAAAGGGGCAGGGGGGCACTTTATTTTAAAATAAAATGAAGAGTACAATTATGAACAGTTAGAAAGGCACATTTCGTTATAAAAGGTATCCTATATAATAATTCGCTAAAACGTGTGTAACGCCGCAGTCATGCGCAATAGAGACTGCTGCGCGTGCTGCAGTCATGCGCAGTAGAGACTGCTCACGCCGCAGCTGATACAGAGCTGGGCGCTCCAAAGGAGTGTCCAGCTCTGTATCAGCCGCGGCGCGGGCAGTCTCTACTGCGCATGACTGCCCCGCAACCGGCTGGCTGTGGAGCTGTGGCCCGTGTAACGGGCTCTTCAACTAGTATTGAATAATCAGCATTGCCTTAATATGAACACATTACTATAACTTTAATATATAGTTTGCTTTTCTTTGTTTATGGGCCAAAAACAAGTCAGAGCCCAAATCTGTCTAACCCTTATCGTAGTTGCTCTATAGTCCTATTTTTGCGTCTTGCTATTTAATTAGAAACATATTCTTTACCTATAAGCAGATTACTGTAATTTTATGCAGTACTACTTATATTTAGGATAAAGGAGCGATAGACATTTGTTGATTCACATATAGAAGAACAAATAAGGGACAGCGTTTTAAAATCTTTGATTATGATGTGATAAGCCGTATTGTGGCCCAACAACACTTAGACAGGGTGCAGATTTTTTATAAAATTGATTATAATTCTGCCACACTTTTAATTATGTCTGTGTTTTAAGTGATTTCCCTTTTTCCCATGTTAGCTAATTCTTTGTATTTGGAACAATCTGAGACATATTTTGGATGAGTGCTAATACAACAGAGATGTCTGTTTTCTTCACCTTTGGCAAGTATGAGGCTTAATTGAATTTGTGGGAGGGGCTGGAGGCCTTTATAAACCCAACTGTCCAGTCCCTGTCCCTTCACGTTACCTCAGTAAACCATCAACACCCTCTCATTACTAATTTCCTTAAGCTAAGCCCTCTAATCAGGCTTACAGCCACCCACCTGATGCTATCGTATCTCAGCACATTTACAGATAATGAACAATAAATAGGAGTTGTGGTGCTCTAGAAAAGGTAGGAATGCCTTCTCCCTCAGATCAAATGTAAGGCTAGATTTTAGGTGCTAGTGTTGCTTTAAGAAAATTAAATTCAACAAAATAAATGAATATAACATCCAGAGCCAGATATGAATTTCTACAATGTCCAAGGAAAGGATTCCAGGACCCCTTTCTCTACATTCCCTTCCATGAGATGAAGTGTGTTAAAAATACTTAACATGGGGTCCATAGCGCCCATGTTATTTATAGCTAAAGAAGGATTTAGGGATTCCTTCCTCTACTTTCCCATTTGGGAGAAAAACAAGAAAGAATAATATGGGGTCTGGATCACCCATATTAGTTTACAGTTGCCCAAGGAAGGCGTTTGGGATCCTTTCCTCTACCCTCCCATATGGGAAGTGTGTACATCCTATATAATCATTCCTTCCTCCTTAAAATGTGTGTAACAATGCAGTCATGCGCATGACTGCCTCAAGAACACCTGGCAGTGGCACTGTGGCCTGTGTAACGGGTTCTTCAACTAGTAAAATAATATGTGGTCTGGAGCCCTCATATTAATTTTAAAGTGCCCAAAGAAGTCCATGAAAGGAGATTAAAGGAGCAGTAAATTTATTTTTATGAAAACACATATTTTACAGAGAATTTCCTGCTGAATAAAACAAGGTAACTCACATCGCTGTCAGATGTTTTATTCAAAATTTATAGCAGTTTAAATAATCATGATGTAAATTTACTGTGTTTACTTCCTGGAAGTTCTAACTGACAGGAAGTGAATTTACTGTGTTTACTTCCTGATAGTTCTAACTGACAGGAAGTGACAGGCAGTTTCTATCACATTCTATGGAGGACTGTATGTCTTTTCTGACTTTCCTCTCCATTAGAAACTAACAGGAAATCTAATTAGAATTTGACCACTAGAGGGCACTGCTAATGTAAAAAAACATGGGTTTAAACTGTAATAACTCTGGAAATATAAATCTCTTGGCAGTGGGAGTACCCTTATTTTACTCAATTGGAAAATCCCTACAATATATATTTTTTCATAAAAAAAGTTTACTGCTCCTTTAAATTGTGTGTGTACTACTCACCTGGATGTCAAGGTCCTGTTGAATCTCAGCAACGCCCTGATTCTCACATCTATAAAGTCCAAAATTATAAAAAAAAATTAAATATTCCTCTACCAGATGAAAAAAAAACAAATAAAAAAACAAATCTATGAGTCCTACTACTCCTTCATGGGCTGATACCCAAAAAAAGTAAAAAAATAATTAGACTGGTTTACAGATAAGCCAGTCTGTGTTTAAAAAATGTTCCCATGCTCTGACTAGCACGTTTCACCTCTTCTCCAAGTCTACTACTCTTGGACGCAGTATAGGGTGGAAAAACAAGAGGAAATATAAGAACTACTTTATGGAAACTGGATGGAATCATTTCATATCTCATAGGAAAGATTTATGGTTAGTCTAAGGAAGAAATACATCTGAGCTTTTAGTTTGACAAGAAAATGGGCAGATTAATTAGGCTAAAAGGTTTTAATCTGCTGTCAAATTGTGGGCTAGATTCAATTCTGATGAATACCTCATCTTTTTGAAGCGTTTACTGTGGGAATCATAGCAAACCAATCCAAACTCCCATAAAACACTGTTAGCAATGACGATTCTAGAAATTGCATAGCTTTAAAATGTCCTTTCTAAATTGTGGTTTTCCTGATCTGATATTTGAAGAAGGAAAATATGCCCAGTCAAGAGCAAAAACCTACATCTCTAAGAAACACTATGTCTCCAAACATCTCCCCCACACTTACACAAATCCCACTTTAAATCCACTGTTTCCATGCAAGTTAATACTTTGCTAAATCGTAGGCAACAGAGGGGTTAGCTTACACTAACGTGACTTTTTGAAAATCCTGTTACCCTATACAGGTCTAACCCAGTTTACAATTAATACCTTCATTTCCAGAGGAGCTAATCATTTTGATGCATTGGAGACCTGTTTAGTATTGAGGGGGTTAAAAGCCCCATTTAAATAAATGGTTAATTCTATCAGTCTTCTGTGGTTTAATTGTCTTGTTCCAGAATTGCTTCACCTTAACTCTAAAAAGAAAGCTGCACAGTTGCCTTATTCTTGGGCAAAGTGCCAAAAAGAAGTACAGAGACACTGATAAAATGTACGAGGGTCCCTGACAAAAGACAGAGGATCACTGATCTGGGATGACCTGGCTAGAAACAAGCTCAGCCTGTAACACCAAGGCTGTATGGGGAGATTTATAAAAGTGGAGTTAATTGAAAATAAGTGTTAAAATGGCTGTAAGATTGTCTCTGGTAGTTTTAACCTTTTGAGTGCCAGAGGGATACACAACTCATTGCAAAGCAATGCGTTGTGTACCCCTCTAGCACTCAAAGGATTAAAAGTATTAAGGATAGTTTAGGAGAACAAAACACTGTGTAGTATGTTTTTGGTTTTTTTTTGTTTATTTTTTAATGGTGTAAGGAAATATGTAAAAAGTGGATTAGCGAATTTCTAAAGAAATGTCTCTAACTGCGACAATTTAGCAACAGAATTTTCGGTAAATATTTAAGGCCATGTCTGACCTGCTCTTATTTTCCGTGGTCTCTGCATTTATATATGTAACTAGAATACTTTATAAATACCAACACTCATAATAAGGACGTTTTAAGTATCCGTTCACAAAAATGAAGAAGAGCACCTTTTTATAAATCTCTCCCTATGGACCTTATTCATCAAGGTGCAAACCAGACGAATTGCAGATGGGAAACAAATTCCTTTTGAGTTAAATGGGGCTTTCGAACACATTGCAAAGCATTGCACTGGAGAACTCTAACATTCAAGGGATTAAGGCCTTGATTCAATTAGGTCTGACAGCTGAAAAAAATAGTCGTCTCCATTTTTTCAAGCACGGTAAGCTATCAAATTACCTGTACTATGAAAAAATGTCGGCAAAAAAAAACCCTGTCAGGTGATAAAGTTAGCAGCTTTTTCACCCATAGAAAATAATAAAAACGCAGCAAGATGCAATTCAGTTGATCACATTAGTCCTTAGGATCTGTTAAAGGGATAGTAATACTTCGTTTTAACTTTATTGTATTTTGTAGGCATTAAAAAAACATGAAAAACTATATAAGTCTTATCTCTCAAACCTTTATGGTTTGAGAGATATTCACAAGCGAAGATTCCCCTCCCGCCCCTTTTACCTAGTGTAAGCCATCTCTTCTCAGATGTGGAATGCAGTCTATAGACCAGACAGACCAGGGGACAATCTTCTTCCAATGAAAACAATGAAAGCCCTGCACCCCTTGACAAGCTTTTCAGGTTTTTCCCTTATCTTAATTGAAGATTGTCCCTCTCTGCAATCTACCTGGATACCTCCCTTCTGATCTGGCTGAGCAGTGTTACATCAGTAAAATGGGCGGGAGGGGGATACTTTGTCATTGAATTACTCTTGAACTACAAGTCTGACAGAATTGAAATAACACTCTCCATAGTCCAAATACTATGATGATTAATTAGAGCTGCTTTTATTATGAAACATTACTATCCCTTTAAGGGACCCACTTTAGCTTGGGAAATGTAAGACCAAGTTTTTTTGCCAGTAGAGTCCCTTGTCAGATTTCAAAACAGCCAAGTCATCAACTGAAAGTACAAATAAGTCTCCAATGGATGTACTGATATGGGGCCCTAAGCCCTATTTCAATAGATCCAAAGTACTGAAAAAATGTGTCCAATATTAGTAGAATTAACCCTTTTGACTGCCAGTGGGGTATTCTTACCCCACTGGCACTCACAGGGTTAATCTGACTAAGTTACAAAGCAACAGAGCCTGAAAATAAACACCTACCATTAACCCTGATGTCCAGAGGAGTCTTCAGCATCCTGGTCATTTACTGCCATCTTCGTCTTCTATCTTCCTTTTTCTAATCTTCTTCTTCTCTCTTCCTTCTTCTCTTCTTTCTTCTTTGTCACCATTGCATCATGCCTGTGAAAAATAAAAGAATATTTAATATTTGGTGTCCAAACACAACCCTGTCATCTGTGCATATTTTAACCCCTTGAGTGCCAGAAAAGTACACAACACATTGCAGAGCAATGTGTTGCATACCTCTGTGGCACTCAGAGGGTTAAATAATGCACAGATGACAGGGTTAGGTAGACAGAGAATTCACAAAAAGACCCTGTGTGCTGGCAAATGTGCTCCTGAAACAGTCAATAGCTGTGATGCATTTTGATGCATTTGGAACACAGAGTGCCCATATATATAAAAGCAATCTCTGTTCAATATTCCCTCACAATGGAATGGGCATCAGCCCGTAAAGTACAAAGAGGGGGTTCTGATGACTTGCCCTTTCTCCGCTACCTCCGCCGACAGTGGTGGAGAAGACACTGGGGCCATTTTTTAATATTTATTTGAGCATTTCAATTAAACTTGTGTTTCCAGAGTACATTTACCAGTACACAGGATTTATGGGGCTTTTTATAAATTCTCTATCTACCTAACCCTGTCATCTGTGCATTGTTTAAACTATGCACAGATGATAGGGTTCTGTTTGGACACACAACGTTAAGTATTCTTTTATTTTTTTTACAGACATGAAGCAACGTTAACAAAGAGGAAAGTGGAGAGAAGAAGGAAGATTAGAACACAGAAGAAGGAAGATAGAAGAAGATGGACAGTGGATGATAGGTAAGTGTAACACAGATGAGTTAAAGGTCAGTGCTTGAAAGTACCTCAGGCAACGACTGGTAGCTTTTTTCCTTTGACGTTCCCATTATTCAAACTATTTCATGTGTGTTTTGGGAACTTATTGCACAAAACGGACATTTGGCTGAGAGTCCTTTTCTGTGGCCTAACGTCCATTGTGCTTTCAACTGGTAGTACAATTCAATACCGACTTAAAGGAGCAGTAAACTTTTTTTTATGAAAACACATATTTTACAGAACATTTCCTGCTGAATAAAACACTCCCATCGCTGTCAGATGTTTTATTCAAAATTTATAGCAGTTTAAATAATCAGGAAGTGAATTTACTGTGTTTACTTCCTTATAGTCCTAACTGACAGGAAGTGACAGGCAGTTTCTATCACATTCTGTGGAGGACTGTATGTCTCTGACTTTCCTCTTCATTAGAATCTAACAGGAAATCTAATTAGAATTTGACCACTAGAGGGCACTGCTATTGTAAAAAAAACATGGGTTTAAACTGTAATAACTCTGGAAATATAAATCTCTCAGCAGTGGGAGTACCCTTATCTTACTCAATAGGAAAATCCCTACAATATATATTTTTCATAAAAAAAGTTTACTGCTCCTTTAAACATTTTTTTTATGTCAGCCGGTATCCAATTTTTCCCTTCTGGCTGTTTTAGGTTAGGTAACTTAATCGAGTCCTAAATGCTGACTTTAGTGAATGGGAATTTGTGTAATTATCATAACCCAATGGCTCAGGTGGTTTGCAACAGAATTTCCGGTTTCCCATTAGGCAGAGTAGGCAAGTGCCTAGAGCTCCATATTTTGGGGGTGCTGGCCACACCCACATTTTAATTGTGAGGGTAACCAGTGCAATCTTGATATCCCTCAAAAAAGCTTCTATGCCACTTTACTTACCATTATTTAAAGAAAAAACAAGTGGTGTCTGCACACAAAAGTAAAGTTAAAGTTCTATAACGCATTTTTATTGAAATCACTTAATGTAACAAAGCATAACGTTTTAGGGGAGTCGCCCCCTTCGTCAGGTGTACCTGGATGCTGTAAAGATCTCCAATTAATTGCAATGCTTTGAAGATCTCTCTAGCAAAAAAAAAAAAAAAAAAAGCTTCTTTTGTACTTGCATGTTAAAGGCTAAGGGTATTTTCTATGCCAGAGAACAGTGAGTAAGACTGTGGGTGCACTGTGGCCATGGGCAGAGTGAAGGGTGCCTACTGCTTAGTGGAAAGCCTGGGATGCAAATTTGGCCCTGATATAGCTTGATGAATAAGGCCTTCCTGTTCTGATGTAATACTTAAATACCAGTGTCTCCCCAGAAAATACCAGTGGTGTGCCTACTACATCATTACATGCGTGTTACTTGCCTAAGGTCACAAGGGAGCTGTCAGAATAACATTGCTATCCTTTTAAAACTTTGCACACAAAACAGTGTGAGACTACTGGGCGCATTGAGCATGTTGCTCACATTAAAATGGCAACATGAGAATCTCGCACTGCAAGACAGTGTGAGATTCTCATGTCGGATAGATAAAGGTTGCCAACCGGTCTTGAACTGTCAAAATAAAAGATGTAACCCTTTGAGTGCCAGAGAGGTACCCAACGCATTACAACGCAATGCGTTGGGTGCCTCTTTGCCACTCAAAGGGTTAATATCAGTTATCCAATGGGTACTTTTCAGACACTCTAATGCTCTCATTACATGATTATGCAAGGAAGGAAATTATATGAATGCTAGTGCTGCCTGGCTCTCTATCCCCTTGCCGGTTTATATATATATTTTATTGCAGACTATCAATAAGTTAATAAGTAGTTTATTTGTAGTTCACTTACTGAGTGCCCTGGTATATTGCTCTGTGTCACATAGCCACAGACAATGTGCTTTGCAATGTGTTGGGTACCTCTCTGGCACTCAAAGGGTTAAATCTTTTATTTTGACAGTTCAAGACCAGTATGCAACTTTTCTCTACCAGACATGAGAATCTCGTGATGTCTTGCAGTGCGGGTTTCTCATGTCGCCATTTTTATTATAGTAACATGGTCAATGTGTTTTGTGGTCGCACGCTCTTTTGCCTGTGACATTTTAAAAATAAACCCATAATGTCATGTCAAAGAAAGGTAGAACAGGGCTGTTCAAGTCCAGTCCTCAGTGGGTCACCAATGGGCTAGGATTTAAGGATTTCCCTGATTAAACACAAGTGAGTCAGTCAATATGAATGATCCACTGATTAAATCTTCTGTGCTCAGGCAGGGAAATCCTTATATCCTCTCCTGTTGGTGACCCACTGAGGACCGAACTTGGACAGATCTGATTAGTAGAACATTGAAATTCTACAGAATGGGAAAATATGAACGAATGGTTAAAAAAAAACCCTACAAGTTGAATTACATCTACATCTATTAATTCAAACTTATTTTAACCCTTTGAGTGCCAGAGAGGTATCCAACACATTGTGTTGTAATGTGTTGGATACCTCTCCTGCACTCAAAGGGTTAAGTTATTTTTTCCATTTACATATAACTCATAAGCAAAAGGCTATGGAAACATAAGATTTATTGTCTGGTTGTTTTCTCCTCGCTCCATTTCCTGTTAGTTCTTCCAATGGAGAACATAATGAAGCAATTACTTTTTTGTAATGTTTGAAAAAGAAAAGGCAGTGACACTGCTCATTAAGTATGAAGCTATTGTGGGAAAATCATAACATGTTTAATGCCTTTTGCTCTTAACTCCTTAACCCCTTAAGGACGGCTGATCGCGCATGCGGCCGTCACTTTTTTAGCTCTTCCAGTTCAGGACTTCCCAAATGGTGTGCAGCCACACAGGGAGCCCTGAATTCAATGACGGTCCTGGCACTTCATGGGTCCTTAACACAAATCTACCCATGATATGCCAGGACCATCAAGGGTCGTTAAGGATCAGTGCAGTGCGCTGAATACCTCTGTCTGGTCCTTAAAGGGACAGTAATACTTAATATGTAAATAAAAACTGTCGTAAAACAAGGGTACTCTCACTGCTGAAAGGTGTTTTATTCAAAAGTAATTACAGCTCATACTTGAATTTTTTTAGGTACAGTATCAAAGTGGCCTGAAACTGGGCAGTGGTGTTGTTGCTATATTATCCTATGGACGGCTCTGACCATAAATCTCCATAGGAAGGAGTAGAAACTGCACCACTGTACAATTTCAGGCCACTGTGATGCTGCACCTAAAAAATCCAAGTTTGAACTGTAATAAATTTCGAATAAAACAGCTTTCAGCAGTAAGAGTGCCCTTATTTTATTCAGGGGGATAAACCCTGCAACATATTTTTCTCTGTCATCCAATATAGGTTACTGGTAACTTTGGGTAGGCGATCGCCCCTTTAAGTATGCAGGAAGGTGGAGCCTACCTCCTTTCCTGGGGTGTCTGTGTCCCCTATTGCACACTGCTCCTCATGTCAGTCAGGGTTACTTAGAGAGTACTTGGGTCATTTATACCCAGCATGTGCTGCTGCCCCTGCGTCTCACCCAGGGACCTCCAGCCATGCACAAGAGCCAGTTTGGATTCAAGAGTTTAAGGCCACTACTAGAGACCTAGTGCTAGATTCTATTGCAGGTGCTAAATGTTAACACCCGTTTTAGCAAAAATTTTCCTATTGAAGTCTATGGAGAAAACTGGAGATAAAAAAAAGCAGAGATAAAATTAGCACCTGTAATAGAATCTAGCCCCTAAGGTCTACCTAACTACTTCCATCCAAATTGCAGGGGGTCTTCCAGTCTTGGCAACCCCCTACTCCTATCACGTCTTCCCTACCAATACTGCAGGACGTACCTGATGTATCTGATTCCTCTGAAGAGGAACTACTGGTGGATTCTGATGAGGGGTGTGTTCTGCAGTGGTCTCTTCCCAGTTCTTTGGGGACCCCTTTGAGGCTGACCCTCATGCCTCTTCTGAGGGCTTGATCAGGGCAGTGTTAAACATGCTAAACATTCACTTGGTTCCAGAGGCTCCTGTGGACCCCTCTGATGTGTTCCAGGAGCCTAAGAAGCACTCTGGACCCCACTCTTGACCGTCTGGTGTCTGATGAGTGGAATGCTCCTGACAAGAAGGCTTCATTTTCTAAGAAGTTTGGTAAGTTATACGCCTTTTCTGAAGCAGCATTAGTTCAATGGGCTCACCCACCTAAGGTGGATGCTCCAGTTTCTAGGCTTTCTAAATCCACTGCTTTACCTGTGCTGATGCATCTGTCCTCAACGACTGTACTGACAGTAAACTTGAGACTTCCCTCAAGTCCATCTTTGCTACTGCCAGTACTTCCTTGCGCCCGGCGTTTGCTGCCACTTGGATGAATAGAGCCATTGCAATTTGGACTGAACAGCTCTCGGTGGCCATGGCTCACACCAGGGAACTTCAGAGGTTTGTGATGCATGTGTGCAGGGGTCAGCAGGATTTGTTGAAGATGTCATGTCTCTTCCCCTTCATGTGGAGCTACCATGACAACGGATGCCAGCCTCTACGGCTGGGGAGAGGTCCTGGGTCACAGCAGTGCCCAGGGTCGGTGGTCTCCAGAGAAATCTCTCCTTCCCATCAATGTGTTGGAGCTTCGGGCGATATTTTATGCTTTTCGCCACTGGACGCATCATCTGGAGGGATGCCCAGTCAGAGTCCAGAACGACAACACCACAGCAAGGAGGTACAAGCTCTCGCTGCTTGGTTAGAAGTCAAAGCTATTTTAACCTGGACAGAGGAGCATGTTCCTGCCATATCCGCAGTCTATATTCCTGGAGTAGACAATGTTCTGGCAGACTTCCTAAGTCAACACACAGTGGACAGCGGAGAGTGGGAACTCCATCAAGAAGTGTGCAACCTCATTGTTCAGAAGTGGGTACTTCTTGCATCGATCTGATGGTGACAATGCAAATTCGGAAGGTTCCGTTGTTTTGCTCTCGCTGGAGGGATCCTCTAGCTCTGCCATCTTTCCTCCCATTCCCATGCTACACACGGTGTTGCGGAAACTGCGTCTGGAGGGCTCTCCAGTCATTATGCTTGGTATCACTGGCAGAGCCTTTTCGGCTTCCCTGCCGTCCGGATCTCCTTCTGCAGGGGTACCTGTGGAAGGAAGATGTGGACCATCTGGGTTTCATGACATGGACATTGAATTGTCAATAATGAAGAAGAAGGGTTTCTCTTCTGGTGTGGTGGCCACTGTGCTTAGTGCCTGCAAGCCTGTTTCCTTTAAGGCCTACCATAGAGTCTGGTCCAACTTTCTCTCTTGGTGTGCTGATAAGAATCTTTCCCAGGACTTTGATCTTTCCACTGTCCTGTCCTTCCTGCAAGATGGAGTGGATAAGGGCCTCAGTTTGAGTTCCCTTAAGGTTCAGACTTCTGCGCTCTCTGTCTTCTTTCATAGACGCATCGCTATCCTTTCAAATGTCAAGGTTTTTTTTCAGGGTGTTGCTCATACTCGTCCTGCCTTTAAGAACCCTACTCCTCAGTGGGATCTTAACTTGGTTTTGGGCGTCTTTCAGCGTCCCCACCTGCCCCTCTTACCTATTGTAAGCCACCTCCCCTCAGATGTGGAATCTGGTCCACAGACCAGGCAGCTCACAGCAAGGGACAATCTTTTTACTCTGAGAACAATGAAACCCTGCCTCCTTGACAGTTTTTAGGTTTCGCCCTTATGCTAATGGAAGAGTGTCCCTCTCTGTAAGCCATCTGGACACCACCTTTCTGTTCTGAGGTGAGCAGTGTTACATCAGTTAAAGGGGCGGGAGGGGGATACTTAATCATTCAGTTACTCTTGAACTACAACTCTGACAGTACTGAAATAACACTCTTTGTGGACCAAATACTATGAAGATTAATTGGAACTGCTTTTATTTTGAAACATTACTATCCTTTTAAGGGGTAAAGCAACTCAAAATCGACATTTCAAAATAACAGGTATAGCTAGTGCTGAATTATAGAAAAGGAAAAATAACTTACATTCTTTTCTCCTTTGGAAACCTGAAGTATTTTTTGGATTATGTTTGGGGCTATATACACAAAGATAGGTGAAGGATTAAGTTGCCAATGATTTAAAGCAGAACCATCACTCCAGTTAAAGTACCACCCAAATAATCATGCATTTAGCGATGAGCATAGAAATACTAGTATTATTCTGAATAAGTCCAGCGTTATTAAGAAATCCATCTTGTTCAGAGACTGATGGGCATCTGTGCGTCTTCAAAGTCAGTCACTTCCTGTACCCTAAGGTACAATGCAACCCCCCCCCCCCCATCAATCTTAGAAGAGACTGCAACGGACAGCTAAGACTCACAGATGTCTCTAAGGCAAGATGTTTGCGCTGATGCCTGCCTGTTTGTCTCGGATCAAACTGGATTTCTTAATAAAGCTGGACTTATTCTGGATAATACTAGTAATTCTCATTGCGTGTTATTTGGGGGACACTTTAATTGGAGTGATAGATGTGCTTTAAATAAGGATTTTAATGTAAATAGCTTGCTGGCACACTCAGAGACATTTTGCAAAATGTTATTTGTTCCCTGTGGTGTGTTTAACTAATTTCTTAATTGCCCCTCTTCTATCTTTGTGCATATGGACTTCAAGGTTGTTTTCCAGGGGTGTGCAAACTGTGGTGAGGGCCCTCCTGGCGGGGGACAAGCTCTTTAGGACAGTAAAGAGCA
Source organism: Rhinophrynus dorsalis (assembly GCA_037306005.1). Taxonomy (NCBI): domain Eukaryota; kingdom Metazoa; phylum Chordata; class Amphibia; order Anura; family Rhinophrynidae; genus Rhinophrynus; species Rhinophrynus dorsalis. The sequence continues at coordinate 638,022,261 of CM074718.1, read as the reverse complement.
GGAAAGGAAGAGAGTCTTTTACTGCATTAGATGTGTCCATTGTATGATGTGAACATGAATATTGCATACATCATGTATACAGTACATGGCACACAGAAGATGTGAAAACATGTTTACCGCTTATATATATATACTTAGGCATTGTCTACATTTTATAACTATAAGGTGTGAAAACCTATGTATATAGTGTATGACTGTTCTTATGGATCAAAATAACACTTTTGGATAGGGACAGAAGATGCCCAGACTATGTTTATATAAATACTAGCAATGAGAGACGGCGTTGCCCATCATGTTATGACTGTTGGAAGTACGTGTCTGAAATGTAGACACACTGATAAAAACAGACATATGCAACACATAGGCACAGTGAGTAGAAGAAACATGCAAAAGACATGCCTACACACACACACGTAGACACACATGTAACAGATATACAAACACGTATGTAACAGACTTGCACAGACACGCATGTGCGTAACAGATATGTACAGACATACAGAGGCTCAGGTAAGGGCTGTGTGTGTATGTCTGTGTTTGTTGTGCATCTGGTCATAAGTTTATTGTTTTCCAAGCTTCTTTTTCATGTTCTGAACAACCTAGTAAGTGCTTGTAAGTCCCTAGGAGACCCACAACAGAAAATATCCAGGGGGCTACATGTATGGATGTATGTGTGTGTGTGTGTGTTTGTCAGCCAGTCAGTTTTTTTTATGTTGAGAAGGAAGTTGAGGGAGGGCTAACTCCTTGCAGAGTTCTGCCCACTCCTGTCAAATTCACGCCCTGCTGTATCTCCTGGGTGTGTTAGACTTCTGACAAGTTTTTTGGTTATATGTATGTACTATGGGTGTACACTTCCTCCTCTATGTACTGTATACACACATCTCCTCTAACACTTCCTCCTCTATGTACTATATTTTCACCTCCTTTATATGTACTGTGTGTGTGTGTGTGTGTGTGTGTACACCTCCTATGTGTACTATATATACACACACCTCCTCTGTATGTACTGTGGGTGTACATTTCCTCCTCTATGTTCTATATGTACTATATTTACATCTCCTTTTTATGTAGTGCGTGTACATTTCCTCCTCTATGTACTGTATTTACACCTCCTCTATATGTACTGTGTGTGTACACTTCCTACTCTACAAACTGTATACACACCTCAACATGTACTCTGTGTGTGTACACCTCCTCCGGTATGTACTGTATACACACACGCCTCTATATGTACTGTGTGTGCGTACACTTCTTCCTCTATATACACACATCCTCACCTCTATATGTACTGTGTGTGTGTGTACAGACCTCCTGTGTCTACTATACACACATACCTCTATGTACTGTGTGTGTACTTCCTTCTCTATGTACTATATATATGTGTATGTATATATATATATATATATATATATATATATATATATACATTGTGTATATTATGTGTATAATGTTTGTGTGTACATTGTAAATGAATTGTGTATAAAATGTGCCTGTGTGTTGTGTTTATGTGTGTTGTGTGTATTGTGTTTGTGTATATATTGTGCGTGTGTGTGTTTTGCGTGTGTTCATTGTAGCCCCTGCATCTCATTGCAGAGCAGCCACTCCAGTCAAAATCCTGCCCCCCATGCTTACACCAATAGGGTAGGCAGTATAGAGGAGATCTCCATAACTCCTCTTTACTGCCACCCCCGGGTGTGTTTGTCCTCAGGGACTTAAATAAAGACACATGACACTTCTTCTTTTTTATATATATAAGAGAGAAAAGAAGAAGATGTACATATTTATATAGCGCCATACATGTACTCAGCACTTTACAGAACGTAATAGCACAATACAAAAATACAGGACAGGGATAAGAATATCAGTGTACAGTGCGATCATTGCATTATTAGTAGGGGGGAAAGGTGCAGCAAAGGGAATCATACATTTTGAAGGGGACCCTGTCCCAAAGAGCTTACAATCTAAGACATGCTTGTTCTGCTTCATTCAAATTACATAAATGTGAACCCTGCTTTCTAGCATGGATCCCCTGCAGTGAGCGTGTGGACCCCCAATAAGTGTAATATGGAGAGGGTGAGAGAGGCAGAGGGAGCATGAGACAGACATTTCTTTAGTCCATAACCCTAAGAGACAACACAACAGTTCGTTGGTTTAGTTTAATTTGTTTATTTTTTACCCCACCCATGTGACATAGCATCTCCTGAAAACAGACATCCGTCTGACAAGTACAGGCTTTGCTATGTCACCTTTGTTGATCCAGAAGAAGGCGAAAAAACCCTACTGAAGCCAGAGCCATTTATGCCACAGTAGGGTAAAAAATTCCTTCCTGACTCCAAAAGGCAGTTGGATATGTCCCTGGATCAACAAAGCCAGCAGTCCGATGTTGTCACCCTCCGGGTCACTCCGTCTGAATGCTGGCATGTTCCACAGATCTGTTCCACTCTGTCTGCACGGCAGCATCTGCTACCGACTTGCTGGCCTCTGTCTGAATTCTGGCACATCTTACGAATTTGTCAGTTGTCTGGAAACTGACATGTCGTAACTTTGTGCTGATTATAGTCATCGTCTGCATACCAGAGTGTTCTATGGGAACACTTTTCTTTTCTACTGTTACTTCTAGGACTTTACCAGCTTTACTTTGCTTTCCGACTTTCCCAACCTGGACTGGAGCAGCGGCCTGTGTGCAGCTAGTGTTCCCTTTCTGGGTGCCAGCAGTGCAGTCTGTGGAATTCTGCTGGCGTTCCCTTTCTGAGTGCCAGCAGCAGTAGTCTGCAGAGTTCTGCTGGCATTTGCTTTCTGGGTGCCTGCAGCGACAGTCTGTTGAATTTTGCTGGTGTTCCCTTTCTGGGTGCCAGCAGCAGCAGTCTGTTGAATTTTGCTGGTGTTCCCTTTCTGGGTGCCTGCAGTGACAGTCTGTTGAATTTTGCTGGTGTTCCCTTTCTGGGTGCCTGCAGTGACAGTCTGTTGAATTTTGCTGGTGTTCCCTTTCTGGGTGCCAGCAGCAGCAGTCTGCAGAGTTCTGCTGGTGTTTGCTTTCTGGGCGCCAGCAGTGACAGGCTGTGGAATTCTGCTGGCGTACCCTTTCTGGCAGTCAAGTTACTGGTTGGCCATGTAGTGTATTGGGGCACATTCTTGCTGCTTGCAGCAACAGCCATGTGGACACCCCTGTCAGCTCCATTTTATTACAATGCATTCATAAATCTGGGCCACAGTTAACAGGAGAGCAGTTTGTTTTAACTAAAAATAATTTTTTTGTGCAGAGAACTCATGCCAACACAGACAGGCTGAATAGGGTTATTTTGAAATTGATTGAATAAATGGAAAAAAGGATAGAACTGGTTTAATAAGAGACAAACATACCTTCCCTTCTGACGTGTCTTTTAAAAAAATAAAATAAAAAACATTGGATTCTAGTGACATCTTTTCTATCATTCAAGGTATTAAAAAGTCTTCTGGTGTAGTCTGTGACCATATTTCATAGAATGAATAGTACATAAAAGGGATAATTTTGTCAAAATGTTATGAGACCTCAGGGATTATTCACTAAAGCATGATAAAAAGGCAATAGAGTGGAGATGACTTCTCCAGTGAAATCACTTATCCAGTTCCTATGTTATTCTATGGAGCCTATGCATTAAGCTCTCCACAACTGGAGAAATCTTAGTGCATAGGCTCCATAGAATGACATAGGAACTGGTGAAGTGAAATCATCTCCACTTTACCACCTCCTTATCACGACTTAGTGAACCCCCCCTTCATGTACTATTAGCAAGGTACATGCTAAAAAACAAATATTACTGAACAAAGTCATCTATATATAAAAGAGAAAACCTGCATCTCCAGCCACACACACCCAGGGGTGGCAGTAAGGAGGAGTTATTCATACTTGCACTTACACTATGTTAACATTTTGAGTGCCAGAGGGGGTGTGCAGTGCATTGCAGAGCAATGCATTGCGTACCTCTCTGCCATTCAAAGGGTTACACTTTTGAGCATTGTGCCTTCACCTATTAGATGTCATCCCACAGATTACCTCACATCCACTCACTAATAAAGCCAATAAAGTCTGCTAAAATCGCCCTTTTCATCACAACCACTGAAGATTGGTAAGGATTAAGGAGTTGTAGTGCTATTAAACTATGACATATTTCAGTATGTCTACCCTTTTCTAAACGGCCTATCCTATAGCTCTATGTGTATAACTTTGTCTGGATTGTGTTATACATACATCATTTTTGCTGTCCTGTCTCTGTATAAATATTGTGTCTCTATCAATATTGTCTATTCTATATGTGTGTGTGTATGTGTTGTGACAAAGTGTGTGGGAGGATTGTAGAGGGAAGATATTTAGGACCCAGAATCCTGCATAGCCTCTACCCATCCCCCTGTCCCAGTTAGCATGTTTAGCAATCCCAGGCTGCAAGGTTTGTAAAAAAAAATGGAGTTTGACTTGCTGTGAATAAGAAGTGCAGAGCACTGCAACAAAGCTACATATTTCACTGTCGTCCAATACAGGTCACTGGTACTCTGGGAGGCGTAAGTCCCCTTTAATAGGCAGGAACAATTATGCAAATAATTTGCAGGGGGCGGAGCCTCCCCTCTTACTTAAGCCACCTTCTGGCCAGAGCCACCCATATTGATTTGTTCCTGGTGTGCGTGCACACCAGGCAGAGAACATCTATGCTTCTTAGAGTTTTATTATTTTTATTCAAATATGGAATACCACCATTAGGAGGGTGACCATGGCTGTGAATTGCCCTCTTTAAAGTGGCTGGTGCAGCTTCCAGGGATTTTCTGTGGACCTTAAACCCTGATGAGGGGACAGCTTGTGTGGAGCAGCTCCCCTGCTGAGGAATTTGCCTCTGGGTTATTCCTCCCTTATCATGGTCACCTGAAGACAGAAGTCCTGCAGGAAAGGTAAGTCATCCTTTGAGTGCTGAAGGTCCACTTGTCCCCACAGTGTCCCTTTGATGGGCTTGTATTTGGGAGTTTTCAATTTACTCCAGCACTCATAGGGTGTTTTTATTGCATTATTCTAGATTTATGCAATTTCTGTGGTATTCTCTGGGTTTTGGAGCTTAGTATATTTGTTTACTTATGTTTCTTATGTGTTTTATGCTTGTTTGGGCACTTTTGAAAGTTTTCTTAAACTTTATTAAAAATTGTGTTCTGCGCCTTTAAGCGCGGCGTTTCCCGCTCAAACGCATGGCTCCTTTACTCTCTATGGGAAATCACAGTGTGGGACATATCTCTGGAACCGCTTGTCACAGCAACTTCAGAGAGGGCTCATTTTAATGCTAGGCTCCTGCTCTATCATCCGGATGGTGTTTTATTAATGTGGGGGGTTCAGGGGGGCTTCGGGCACTGTTTGGGGTACTTGTAACCAATATGAGTGTAAAGCGCTGCGGAATCTGTGTGCGCTATATAAATAAAGGATTATTATTATTATTATTATTGTATAGGGAAAACTACATTTCCCATGAGCGCTTGGTTCGCGCTCGTTTCTGATTGGCTGTCATGACGGCCGCCATTTTGTTGCACTTTTCCTATGCGAGTACACTACGCAGGGACCGAGCCTTCTCTCTCCTCAACTGATTAACCCTTCGCTGGCCAGATAAGTCCAATTTTAGACATTTCTGAGGTGAAACCTTGATCCTTTACACCTTTTCTGGGTGATAGAGTTATTAGTGGGGTATATTGACGCTGTGAGCATGTCTACTTCACTGGAGCTAGGGGCTAGACCCAAGTCTAAAGAGGATGGGGGGTCTGCTACCCCCATGGCGTTTTGCTCCTCTTGCCACATTGGGCTGTCTAGCGATAATGTGGGGGATCTATGCCCTAATTGTACTAGTCAGGATAGCAACCCTGGGCTTCCCAGCTATGCTATTGAGCCATCTTGGGTGAAGGAGTTTAAAGCTGCCACTAGGGATCTCAGATCCACCCTTCAACTCTTTCCCTCTCAGGTACAGGGGGCTCTCCAGGTCTGGCAGACCCCCTCTACCATCAGGACCTCCCTGCCTAAGCCACAGGGGGCTCCTGATGTCACTGATTCTTCTGAGGAAGAACTCTTGCAGGATTCTGATGCTGAGGAACGTACTGTTATTGAATCTAACAGGTCCGTTGGGGACCCCTATGAATGTGACCCTGAAGTTTCGGCTGAGGGTCTGATCAGAGCGGTTTTGAATACGCTCAATCTTCCTCTGACTCAAGAATCCACTTATGATCCTTCTGATGTTTTTCAGAAAAAGCCATCTAAGCCTGTTGTCTGTTTTCCAACTAATCCTACTCTTGCCCGTCTAGTCTCTGAGGCGTGGAAGAATCCTGATAGGTCTTCCTCTGTTTCCAAGAAGTTTGCTACACTGTACCCCTTTCCTGAGACTGAGCTGGCGAAATGGGTACATCCTCCAAAGGTGGATGCCCCTGTTTCCAGGCTATCCAAGTCTACCGCTTTGGCTGTCTCTGATGCCTCTGCCCTGCATGATTGGACGGATAAGAAATTGGAACTTTCTCTTAAGTCCATTTTTGCCTCTATCGGCACTGCCATGCGTCCAACCTTTGCAGTGGCTTGGGTAAACAGGGCTATCGCGGCCTGGACTGAGCGACTGACTGAAGCAGTTCGCCAGGATGCTCCAGTTTCTGAACAGTTGCAGCTTCTTGCTAACATTACTAAAGCTCAGAATTATATTGCTGACGCTGCCTTTGATGCTGTGCGCATGATGGCGCGGGCCTCCACTTCTTCAGTGGTGGCTAGACGCGCCCTTTGGCTGAAAATTTGGTCTGCTGATACAGCCTCCAAGAAAGCCTTGCTTTCTTTGCCCTTTCAGGGGAACTTGCTATTTGGTTCTGAACTCAAAGAAATGATCAGTGAGGCTACTGGTGGTAAAAGTACTCTTCTACCCTCAGTCTTTATGAAAAAGATTCCAGCCAAACGCAACCGGTCCTTTCGTTCCTTTCAGACTGAGACACGCTCCTCGACCCCGACGGGTCCTCCCGCTGCGCGCTCCTCCTCCAAGCCCAAACAGTCCTGGAAGCCCAAAGTTGCCCCCAAGGCCAAGACCTCCAAGACTGCTTCGGCATGACTCGCCGAACCCGGGTCCGCATTCGGCTGTAGGTGGACGTCTCCACATCTTTCGCCGGATTTGGGAGGAGTCAGTGGCGGACCCGTGGGTTCTCCAGGTGGTGTCAGAGGGATACCGGATCCCTTTCTCCTCCCTTCCTCCTTTTCGGTTCCATTTTACTCGTCCTTCTCAGGAACCTGTAAAGAGACGTCTGTTCGAAGACGCTATTCAGGATCTCTTGGACAAAGAGGTCCTGGAGGTGGTTCCTCAGGAGGACACAGGTTCAGGATTTTAATCCAACCTGTTTGTGGTGGCCAAAAAGGACGGAGGGGCCCGTCCCATTTTGGATCTCAAAGATCTCAATGCTTATGTGGTGACTTCCCACCTCCGCCAGGAATCCCTGCGATCTGTGATTGCAGCTATGTCTCCGGGGGAATTTCTTGCCTCCCTGGACCTCCAGGATGCGTATCTTCACATCCCCATTCATCCAGAGAGCAGGCGGTATCTCAGGATTGCCTGCCACAGGGGACACTTTCAGTTTACAGCGCTCCCCTTTGGGCTGACTTCAGCCCCTCAGGTCTTCCAGAGGGTGTTAGGCTCCTTGATAGCGGTGCTTCATCAGGATGGGATAAGGGTGACTCCCTACATGGACGATCGCCTACTAAAAGCCTCCTCAGCGGAGCTTCTCCATCAGCAACTGCAGAAGTGTATGCACACTCTGATCCATCATGGCTGGATCCTGAATCTGGACAAGTCGGACTTGGTTCCATCTCAGAGGCTTCGGTTCTTGGGTCTCCTGTTCGACACTCACCAATGCATGGTGTTTCTTCCAGAGGATGTGGCTCACCAGATAGCCATCAGAGTGGCTGGGATTCTGGACAGGGACATAATTCCGGTTCCGAAGTTGTCGTCCTTGGTGGGGAAGTTCATTTCCACGATCGAAGCAGTGCCATTTGCTATGGCCCACCCCAGGGAACTTCAGAGATTTGTGATCCAGACGTGCAGGAATCATCCAGATCATCAACATCTGTCTGTGTCTCTACTTCCTTATGTCGAGTCGAATCTGCACTGGTGGTTGGATCTCTCTCATCTCCTGAAAGGGAGATCCTTTCTAGTTCCTCGTTGGTCCACAGTCACAACGGATGCCAGCATTCGGGGCTGGGGTGCAGTCTGGGGTCGCTTCAGTGCTCAGGGGAAATGGGGTCTGGAGGAATCCCTTCTCTCCATCAATGTTCTGGAACTTCGAGCTGTCCGGCTTGCCCTGAGGCACTGGGAGTCTCAACTGACCGGTCGTCCGATCAGAGTAGAGTCCGACAACGCCACGGCGGTGGCTTACATCAACAGGCAAGGCGGCACAAGAAGCGGTTCCGCCTGGTGGGAGGTCAAGGATATTTTGTCCTGGGCAGAAGATCACGTGCCTGTCATCTCTGCAGTTCACATCCCAGGCATAGACAACGTCATGACGGACTTCCTCAGTCGTCACACCGTCGACAGCAGAGAATGGGCTCTTCATCCAGAGGTGTTTCAGTTGCTCACCCGGAGGTGGGGGATGCCTGTGGTGGACCTGATGGCTACCAGACACAACAGGAAGGTTCCGGTGTTTTGCTCCAGGTGGAGGGACTCCCTTGCTCTAGCAGTGGATGCCTTATCGATCCCTTGGGAATTTCCCCTGGCTTACATCTTCCCTCCTCTTCCTCTATTGATCAGAGTCGTCCAGAAGTTGAAGCAGGAGCGTTGTCCTGTCATCCTGTTCGCTCCAAACTGGCCTCGCCAGTCCTGGTATCCGGAGTTGATGGCCATGCCAGTGGCGGATCCGATCCCACTTCCTGCCCGTCCGGATCTTCTTCTTCAGGGTTATCTGTGGAAGGAGGACGTTCACTCATTCCGTTTGATGGCTTGGCGGTTGAATCCTCGATTCTAGCAAAGAAAGGATTTTCTCCTTCTGTGGTGTCGACTATGCTCAGTGCTCGTAAGCCTGTGTCCTCCAAGATCTATCATCGCATATGGTCAACCTTTGTTGCATGGTGCGGTGATAAGGAGTTATCCCTTGATTTTCATCTTCCCACTGTCCTGGCCTTCTTGCAGGACGGTGTTGATAAGGGGCTCAGTTTGAGTTCCCTCAAGGTTCAGACTTCTGCCTTGTCTGTGTTTTTCCAGGAAAGGATTGCTATCCTTCCTGATGTCAAAGTTTTCTTCCAAGGTGTGACTCATGTTCGACCTGCCTTCAAGAGTCCTACTCCCCAGTGGGACCTCAATTTGGTGCTGGGAGTTCTCCAGCGACCCCCGTTTGAATCCTTGGCTTCTATTCCTTTACGTCTTTTGACTTTGAAAATGGCCTTTCTTTTGGCTATTGTTTCCGTTCGCCGGGTAGCAGAGTTACAAGCTCTGTCTTGTAAACCTCCTTACCTGGTGTTCCACAGGGATAAGGCTGTGCTTCGCACTTCCAAGGAATTCTTACCCAAGGTTGTGTCCGAATTTCACATCAATCAAGAGATTGTGGTTCCCTCTTTCTGCCCTAATCCTTCATCTGACAAGGAACGAGATCTCCATTTGTTGGATGTGGTGCGTTGCCTCAAGTTTTATGTTCATCGCACCGAGTCTATCAGGAAGTCTGACGCTCTATTCGTCGTTCCTGAGGGGCCTAGGGCAGGGAGACCGGCTTCCAAGGTTACTATCGCCTCTTGGATTAAGGCTACCGTTCGTGAAGCCTATAAGATTCGGAATAAGCACGTTCCCTTCCGGGTGACTGCCCATTCCACCAGATCTATTGGGGCCTCCTGGGCCTACAAGAATCAGGCGTCTGCTGATCAACTGTGCAGAGCGGCCACTTGGTCCTCTGTGCACACGTTTTCAAGGCACTATCGAGTTGATGTACTGGCTTCGGCTGATGCCAGTTTTGGGAGGAAGGTCCTGGAGGCAGTTTTGTCTGTCTAGGCCTTCCGCTCTGTGATCCTTAGTGCTTCCTTGCTGTTGAGCCCTGTTGGCTCTTGTTCAGTGTGCTGTGTTTGTTCAGGGATTGTTTTCCCTTGATGGGTGTCCGTTGACACTTACAGTTTGGGCAATGTTATTAACTGGTTCATAGCAGTTCTAGTGACTTGGGCCTTGCGCCTGGTCCTTGCCTTTCTCCCGCCTCTGGGTCAGCTCAATGTTTGTACATCCCAGAGTACCAGTGACCTGTATTGGACGACAGTGAAAATAGGATTTTAGTCTTACCTGTTAAATCCTTTTCACTTAGTCCATACAGGTCACTGGTCTCCCACCCTGTCAAGGGACCAGACTTGGTTGTCCTGTGGCATTCAGTGGGAGACTGTTGGGCATGCTCACAGGAGTCTTTCTTTTTGCTTACCTGAGGTCAGTTCTTGGGGTCTCAAATCAATATGAGTGGCTCTGGCCAGAAGGTGGCTTAAGTAACAGGGGAGGCTCCGCCCCCTGCAAATTATTTGCATAATTGTTCCTACCTATTAAAGGGGACTTACGCCTCCCAGAGTACCAGTGACCTGTATGGACTAAGTGAAAAGGATTTAACAGGTAAGACTAAAATCCTATTTTACTGGTGTAGCTTAAAATGTTTTCATGCACATCAAGGATGCCTGCAGGAATAATCTGTCAATGAAATATACATATTTGTGATTGGTGCAAATCTTTTAAAGGAGCAGTAACACTTGCTAATAATACCCCCTCCCCCACATAAGCCAGAAAATCCTAAAAGTCCCTATGAATTGCTCCATTGTACCTTTGTTCAAAATATTTGATCTTCAGTCAGTCCTGGATGTGATATCAATGGAGGCAGATATGACTGTTGCTGGCAGTTTCTAATCTGAAGCAGGTAGAGTACATGAGCCTGCTTTCAGGGCACGAGGGGTATGCTGTGTATGCATGTATAGCATTCATGATACTTCATGACATTTACAATACAGATTTACATATTTAGAAATAAGAAAAATAAACATAGCTTTTATATCCATTTACATGTTGTTTTATATACATGGAAGCAGTTATTTGTAGTGATTTTAAACTAGCAAAAGATTGGATTATTTTAAGTAGGTCATTCCAGGCTTTAGGAGCACTGTAGTGAGTTGCTGGCAGTGGTACAGAGGTTATAGGACATATGGAGAGCTGGAGTGAGTTTAGGCAATGTGACTTTCCAGAGACTTGGCTATAAAGCAGTCAATAAAACGGAAGGGTACATCTAGATGTACATGTTAGCCAATTTAGTTCTTTAAACACATCACAATTATGGGTAGTGCAATAGCATTTTAGAACATACAGATTATACAGAATGTTGAGTTTACAACAATGGGTTTGTGTCGCATAAGAATATATTACACCCCTGTAGTCAATAATTGACACCAACATCTGTTATACAACATGCTTTCTTACCAGGAGACTTAGACAGAATTTGTTTATAAACAGAGCACCTACTTTAGGTTAAAATTTGGATGTTAGTTTATCAATATGAAGATTAGATGTGTGGTTGGGATCAAGTCACATACAAAATTTCCTGGGGCTGTCTAGGGTCAAGTTAGAATTATACATTATTATGATGGTTAGATGGGTGGATTTTATGTAATTTTCTTTGTACCAAATACAAATGTGACCATTTTGTCAGTACGTAAGATCTTTTTATTTTTAGTGATCCATATTTTAGCTTCAGAGAAATCTTCTTGTAATTCTGACTCAAGTTGTGATAGATTTGATTTTTACTTTAGATTATGGTGTTGTCTGCATACATGTACACAGAAGATTTTAATAATATGGGAAGATTGTTTATAAATATTGAAAATAGAAGGGAGCCAAAAATGATATGTTGGGGAACCCATGTGCTACTTCGAGTGGGAGGGGAACACTGTCAGAAATTGTGATCTATATGATAAGATATGATAAGTCTGCTGAGTGATTTGGATGAAAGCCAGACTGAAGTAAGGGGAAAAACTGTGCAATTCATACAGAAGGAGGAGAAAATAAGGGTACCTGTTCTTGGGTAATAACATGATGCATTTGTTAGGTCAACATTTCTGGTTGAACTTGATCTTGCTCAACGTAAGTTAACTGTGTTTGTATAAGCTTAAATATTGTATACCTCATGCTAGCATCTGTAAAAAATTATCTATTTGTTTTTTGAGGCCTATAATCTAGTTCTGAGGGAGCAACCATTCCTGTTGGGCCCCAAGTACCAGAACAATGTTGAACAAAAAACTCACAGAGGGTGCCTCATAGGGTAATAATGTTCATACATGGCAGAAATTATTGAACAACACCTATCAACCCCAGTTATATCAACATAGGGACCCACATGAGCTATTGGGGGTGGATTTAGTCAATCTTTCATGTGACCTACAAATTATAGACCACCATTATCCAGAAATTATGGTCCCATTCCTTCTTCAAGCAGTGAGCAAGGTTTGTCTAAATCCAGGGATAACACACATAAGTGAATGAGAGTAGAGAATTCTGTTAAATATTGCAGTCGTATAAATTCTAGAGAACATCACAGTACATTAACAGATTTAAAGATTGGTGAACTGATGACACATGGCCAGATTGACTCCCCTTATTAGGTGCAGGTAAGAGAAGAGGATAACTCTGTTTTGGATACTCTTCCTTGGTGGAACGATTACCCAAAAGACAACCAGTTTGCTTTATTGAGTATTTCCAAGAGGACACTAGAGTCAGGAGAAGATGACATAGAGGGAGAGAGAAATCAAAGGCCAAATCAAAACTGGGGAGAATGGAATGACACCTAATTTGAATATTTTTAATCTCTCCAAATGTAAGTTTGATCAATATGAATTACAGGTTGTAAGTAATGATGAATGATTACCATCTGAAATTGGATGGAGACCCTAAACAATAATTTAAGAGGGAATTATGTAATCAGATTGTGGGAGGATACTGTAAACCAAACATGAGGGAATTTGTTTGTTTTGGGGATGCACATCTGGCCAGATATTGCCATCTTCTCAGGATATGCAAATCTCTCTCCTCTCCCCCTGGACATCCCATTATTACAGAGTTTAAATTGTTAATATCCAATCTATCACAATGTGTTGATTATCATCTACAGAAGTAAGTTTTAGGTTTAGTTTTACTTTTAAATGACTTTTGTTGTCTTTCTCTTGATATTAGCAAGGACATCCATTTGAGTTGAATCTAGTTTATTGTAGCTTCATAGATGACCTAATATTCATTTGGAATGGGGACTGTGGGAATATTATTGAATTTGTTGATAATCTCAATCAATATGATTACAGTGTTAGGTTTACAAGCAATTTCATAAATCGAAAGCATTTTTTTAGATCTAGAGTTTAGAGTGGGTATACACACTATAATCAGTACTGTCATCCATTTAAGGAACTTAGTTCAGTAATATCAAGACCATTATACTTAATATTTATTGATTCACTTTCATCAGGCATAGCTTCCTGTAATTGGAGGAAAGCTGATGTAGTTCCATTATTTAAAAAGGGAGCAAGATCCAAACCAGGAAATTGACTTCCATATTGGGTAAGATACTAGAAGGGTTACTAACTGACAATATTCAGAACTGTGTGAAGACAAACAAAATTATTAGAAGAAATCAGCATGGTTTCAGACTAATTTACTTGCATCTTATGAAAAAGTAAGTAGTAATTTGGACAGGGGAATTGCTGTAGATGTAGTATACTTGGATTTTGCAAAAGCCTTTGATAGAGTGCCTCACAACAGGTTATTGCATAAATTAAAAGGCTTCGGTTTGGGTGGTGTTATCTGTACATGGATTGAGAATTGGTTATGTGATAGATGGCAGAGAGTTGTTATAAATGGAACATTTTCAAATTGGTCTAAAGTTATAAGTGGGGTGCCGCAGGGTTCAGTCCTGGGACCAATGCTTTTTAATTTGTTTATTAATGATCTAGAAGTGGAAATTGAAAGTAGCATCTCAATCTTTGCTGATGACACTAAGCTATGTAAGGAATTACTCACAGAGCTGGATGTTTTTACACTCCAGAAGTATTTAGATAAACTGAGTGAATGGGCAGTAAAGTGGCAGATGACCTTTAATGTAGATAAATGTAAGGTTATGCATTTGGGATGTACAAACAAACTTGCTACATATACTCTAAATGGGAAACAACTTGGGGAATCCTCATTTGAGAAAGATTTAGGATTGCTGATAGACAATAGACTTCACAGCAGTGTGCAGAGTCACCCAGCTGCTGAAAGAGCAAATAGGGCACTAGCCTGCATAAAAAGAGGTGTAGATGCAAGAGATGCTATTATTATCCTATCTCTGTATAAATCCTTGGTTAGGCCTCATCTAGAATATGGAGCACAATTTTGGGCGCCAGTTCTTAAAAAAGACATTGAACTGGAAAAGGTGCAGAGACGTGCATCAAAACTGATAAAGGGATTGGAGGATCTGAGTTATAAAGAGAGACTAGCCAAACTGGGCTTGTTTACATTAGTGAAGAGACATGTAAGGGGTGATATGATTACCATTTTCAAATACTTTCAAGGTCAATACAAAGAAATAGCCAATGAATTATTTACACAAAGAGCTGAGCTAAGAACAAGAGGTCATCCATTAAGACTTGAGGAAAGGTGCTTTCGACTAAAAAAGGCAGGGATTCTTTACAGTAAGGGCAGTTAAGCTATGGAATTCTTTGCCTCGGCATGTTGTACTTGCAGATAATGCAAATTCTTTCAAAAAAGCAATGGATGCCTATCTAGCACAGAACAATATTGAAAATTATGACAGATGGATTCAAAGCAGATAGGATGTTGATCCAGGGAAATATCTGACTGCCATTTGGAGTCAGGAAGGAATTTTTTTACAAACTTGGGGATAAATTAAAAATTGCTCCAGAGGGTTTTTTTGGCCTTCTTCTGGATCAACAGGGTGTTTTTGGCATGGGCTGGACTTGATGGACACATGTCTTTTTTCAGCCTCATCAACTATGTTACCATGTAAAATGGTTGACAAAAATAGCTATTTGGAATATAAGAGTGGTCATTTGAAGTGGTGGAAGAATAACATACTGTACAATCAGTTTTTACTCCTGCTAACGGTGTAGATATGGATTCTTTCATCAATCAAAGCCAATTCTTAAAGAATAGATTTATGGAAAAAAGATACCTTGAAATAATTGTTCAAGCAGTTTTAAGAAAGCTTCCAGACAAAAATAGAGAAGATGTTTTATGATATAGGGAAATAACTAATAATACCAAAACTCCTATCCATTTATAATCACTACTAGATATAATGTAGCTGCAAATGAATCAAAGGAGCTTTGAATAAATTCTTATAACAGAAATTACTTCTTAAAGATTGTCTTTCCTCTAGACCCAAAATTAGATTTAGGAGGACTAAATCCCTCAAGAAAATGTTGGTGCCTAGTGTATTAAGAAAGAAAGCCAATTTGATGTTATTTTATTTATTTGAGTAAACAAACTGGAATTTTCAGATATAGGAAAAATGGATGTAAGACTTGTGCCTTTATTAGTCAAAGAACTAAGGAATTCAAATTAGCAGTGAGCTGAGAGAATATCAAGCAACTTACAAACTGTACCTCTTCCTATGTATATATCTTCTGAGTTGCGTTAGTGGAGTTCACAATGTGGCTCTTGCCAGTCAGACCCCAAGGACATGCTTTGGTCAACACAGGAGAAATATAGAAGTTGGGTACCTGTTACACAGCATCTCTAAACATTGCTTTTTAAATATCAGATGAATATTAATGTTATGTCTCTGTTACCTTGAGTCAATTCATCCATTTGACAGATATAGTCATTTACAGATGTGTAATAATGAATCTTTCTGGATTTTCTAACATAAAACTCTATAACCAGAGTGTCTTATGAATTTGTCAAAACCACCTCTTAGAGAGCATTTGGTCACTGCTTTTATCATTAATATTATCATTATTATTATTTTAGCTACATATTTCAGTTGTTTCAGGGCACAGTAGTAGTATATTGTTTATTTAATA
The DNA here is from genome assembly GCA_037306005.1 of Rhinophrynus dorsalis. Classification (NCBI taxonomy): domain Eukaryota; kingdom Metazoa; phylum Chordata; class Amphibia; order Anura; family Rhinophrynidae; genus Rhinophrynus; species Rhinophrynus dorsalis. The sequence continues at coordinate 638,006,234 of CM074718.1, read as the reverse complement.
TTGATAATTCATTTTATATCTTTTTTTTTGATTCACCAAACGTAACTGATTTATTTCTCATTAGTATGTAACTTTATTTACAGTAATTATTCACTGAATTATCACGGTGTGCTTATGTTCATTTAATTTAACTGATATCATATTTTATTCATATCTGGTAATTTTTTCACTTGGATATTTTAGTTCAATGCTCACAGCATAATAGTTTGGCAGATGATTAATAATTTATCAGGGAGGAGATTCACTAAGAAGTGATAAAGAGGTGAAAAAACAGACATGCACTAAGGTCTCCAAAGGTGAAGAAATCTTAGTGCATTGGCTCCATAGAATAACTTAGGAACTGGAGAAGTGATGTCACTGAAGAAGTCATCACCTCTTTATCACCACTTAGTGAATCTCCCCCCAGGAGGTTTCCAGGGGTTACCCATTACACATATTATAGTTTTAGTTTATTTTATACTCCTTTATATCCTACTAGTTTAGGTGTTGGCTTTGGTTTCTGGCAAGAGTTTGATTCATTTGTCATTATCTGGCACTCATCAGGATTTGTATGGATTTGTTTGTTTTGTGTCAAATTGTGATTGATCTATCACCCTCCTTTTGTAGCATCTAATTTTTTTATTTATTATATCATCATGTCATTGCCCTATTATATTATATTACGTGAGGGGAGGGTCTTTACACCAGTTATACTTGTCCATGTTACGATGTGTAGGTCAGCAACCTATTCTATTCATGTTAGTTAAGGAATATCCTATATAATAATTTGCTAGGATGTTTGTCACGATGCAGTCATGTGCACGTTTGGGCAGTCTCTGCTTCGCATGATTGCATCGTGTGAGTGAGGCAACGCAAGACTGCATCGCGTGGAACAGTATTGGCCTCTTAACCCTTTGACTGCCAGAGGGGTAAGCAACGCATTGCTTACAGGGTCATGTCCCTGCCAGTAGCAAACTTAACTACTGGATTACTGAATTGAAGCAAATGTTTACATAATTTCATTAACTGAAAGATGCTGGCCAGCATCCTTCTTATCTTCTGTGTTTTCTCTGTAGCTTTATTTAAATCTTTTAGTGTAATACACTACTGCCCATCCCAACTGCCACTTCCTGCCATCCAGATACTAACTTTCTACACTCCTTCCTATTCCAACCACCACACCCTTTTGACAGTACTAGATTTGCTTACACTAACAAATAAATATATCATAAAATATTGTTTGAAATGAAAAATAGTAAACGTCAATACAGGCCATTTTAAAAATGCATTCAAAACATTATTTTATTTTTAGGCGTTGATGTTCCATTAAAGTTTGATAAAAGGTTATGTTCAGCCTGAAACATTGACCTAATAAATTTACTGAATTATTACCCAAGATGTGAGTTCTTCTCTTTTTCTCCTCTGTGGAATGGTTCTATATTTTTTCTCTTCCATTTTCTTTTCCATAGTTTATTGTAAATTTATATGCTGAATATTCCTTTTCATAACAGCTAATAATAATATTTCCAAACTTCCCTCTATATTATAACATTTAAGTTTACTTCTCTCTTGCAGAATATTCACTGCAGAAAACAGGAACTTTTTTTGTTTCTGTATTTTAGATAAAATGCCACTCTAGCATCTGCTGATAAAATTGCAGCTTTCTGTGAGAGTGACCTTGTAGGCATTTAATATTTACATACTTGTGGTCAGCTATGCATGTTTTGTCTGAGATACCACTTGGTTTACTTGATTTAGACACTCTAAACTCCTTGAAAAAGTAGAGACTATCTTGCCAACAGAAATATTTGCCAAATGACTATTTTTAACTTTGGCAGATATTTCCAACTGTTCGGCTCTAGATGAGTGTCAGAAATGGATTGGCAAACACTTTTTCTTTTTTCAACCAAATGCCCTTTTGGTATCTTTTTTTGAATGCTGAAATATGTTCTAATATGACCCCAAAGCTATACTCAACAATCCCAAGGGAAATGGCTGAACACTGGCCATTTTCTGTGAGTTGAACCAGACAGGGGAAATCAAGGGCTCAGTAGCCCCCCTGGTCCCCTGCCTGATCTCCTATGTCTCTGAGAACCCTCCCGACATCCCTGCCACTTGATCACGCTGCACAGATAACAGATGGGTAGACTGCAAAATAAAAATAAAAGCAAAATAAAAAAGGTGAAAAAAAGAGTTAGATATAAAAAAAATGTAATGTATAAGCAGATTGATTTTATTCTGCCCTAGTAGATTCAATAAAGTAAAAATAAAAGATTAATATAACTTTAATAGTGTAACAGATTAATGAAATCAGGTAGGTGCCTTTCATACAGCAATCAGGTATATCTATCAGTGTATGTTTCTACAGTTACATTTCCTGTATATAGTGATCTCTGTTGACAAAGTCCTCTAATTCACATAGTAACATAGTAAATTAGGTTGAAGACACAAGTCCATTAAGTTCAACCTTCTCCTCATACCCCAGTAATTTTATAGCTTTCCTGCTACCAAATAAGTTAGTCTTTATCAGACCTTCCTGATCTGCCTACTAATAAACAGTATAACTCTGTATGTTCCCTTTGGAAAGAAATGTATCTAATCTTCTCTTGAATGTATGTATCCATTGTATCTGCCATAACCACATCCTTGGGCAAGGAATTCCATAATTTAACAGACCTTACTGTAAAAAAACCCTTCCTCTGCTGAAGTCTAAACCTCCTTTCCTCTAATCTCAAGGGGTGTCTCCTGGTCATCTGATCAGGCCTTGGAATAAATAGCTCACCGCAGAGATCCTTGTATTGACCTCTCATATATTTGTACAATGTGATAAGGTGCCCTCTTAGTCGTCTTTTCTCTAGAGTAAATAAACCAAGTTTGTCTAGTCGTTCCTCATATGTCAAGTCCTCCATTCCCTTAATTAATTTTGCTCTTCATTGTACCCTCTCTAGTTCTAGTATATCCTTTTTCAGAACTGGTGCCCAAAACTGCACTGCATACACAAGGTGAGGTCTTACCAATTATTTGTACAATGGCAAAATGATGTTATCCACTCTTGCTTCAATACCTCTTTTTATGCAAGACAGGATTTTGTTTGCCTTTGTTACTGCTGTTTGACACTGGTCACTGTTTCCAAGTTTGTAGTTGACAAGGATACCCAGGTCTTTTTCTAGCAACAAGTCCCCTAAAATGATTTCATTAAGTTTATAAGTAGCCTTGGGATTTTTTCCTCCCAAATGCATGACTTTACACTCCCCCACATTAAACTTCATATTCCATTTGTTTGCCCAATCTGCCATTTTATATAAATCCCCCTGTAGAGAGCAATTATCCTGTTCTGAATTAATTACCCTGCATAATTTAGTGTCATCTGCAAATACTGATAATTTGCTTTCTATATCTATTTCTAGGTCATATATAAACATGTTAAAAAAGCAGCGGACCTAATACTGAACCCTAAGGTACTCCACTCTCCACTTTAACTGTATTGGGGAATTGTCCATTTACAATCATACACTGTTCCCTATCCTTCAACCAGTTTTGTATTCAATTGCAAAGGTCATCTCCTAGCTCCGATTTTCTTATTTTATACCCCAGCCTTCTGTGTGGCACTGTATCAAATGCCTTTGCAAAGTCTAGATATACTACATCAACTGCCTTGCCATTATCAGGGTTGCTGCTTACTTCCTCATAGAAACTTAAAAGGTTAGTTTGGCATGATCTATTCTTCATAAAACCATGTTGATTCCTGCTAATGATCTTATTTTTTTTTGTTCTGAATCCTGAATATAGTCCCTTATTATCCCTTCTAGCAGTTTTCCACTACAGAGGTCAAACTCACAGGTCTATAGTTTCCAGGTTCTGTTTTAGTTCCCTTCTTTCTTGCTCCCTTGTATATACTGATGCAAAGAAAGTGTTCAGAACATCGGCATTTTCCTTATCCTCACTAATCATCTCACCCATCTCATTTCTGAAAGGTCCAATGCACTGCCTCTTAAGTTTTTTGCTATTTATATATTCCTACAGGAATTCCCTTAAAAAGTGTAGTTTGCCACTTTTTAACTGCATTGGAATCAATGATATTAATGGGGTCAGTACTAGTGTTTTCAAAATCTTCTTTAATGCCATTTCTCCAGGGTTGACTCTCCAAGAGACATAAACCAAATGCATGAGGATTTAGAAAAACTGGAGAAAAGGTTAAAGTTATGGGATCTAAAATTCAATACTGAAAATACACAAAAACCCAGAGGAACGGGATTTGAGTGGTATTATTTCAGATCACTTGAAGATAGGAAAGCAATTCAGTAAAGAAGTGGGAACAGGTTATTGCTTGCATAGGAAGAGGCATTAGCGATAGGAAAAGAGAAGTACCACTGCCACTCTACAGATCACTGGTAAGACCTCACCGAGAGTACTGTGTATAGTTCTGGAAGCCACACGTCCAGAAGCAAATTAATAAATTGGACGAAGTTCAAAGAAGAGCCAGCCAAATGGTGCAGGGTCTTCATGATATTGGGTACCAGAATAGACTTAAAAAGCTTAACATGAATGGCTTGAAAGAAAGTAGGGAGATGGGTGATATGAGAAGCCTTTAACTATATTAAAGGGATGGCAATGGATCCCAATAAACAACACTCCAATTAATCTGCCTAGTTTGTAGTCCATGTAGAGCCGTTTATCAATATTAGCCGATTTGTGGTTCTTGAGTAGTTTAATTATAAAGTATCCCCCTCCCTCCCCTTTTACTCATGTCATGCTGCCTCTCACTCTGGTCAAGGGGGTCAGGACTTTCCTTATATTCACTACATGAACATTGTGACTCGCTGTAAGGTATCCGGCCTGATGACCGGATTCCACATCTGAGGGGAGGTGGCTAAAAAAGGAAAGGGTTGGGAAGGGGATACTTTATAAGTAAATTACTCAAGAACTACAAATGGGATAGTATTGATACATGGCTCTCCATGGACTACAAACTAGACAGATTAATCAAAGCACCATTTATTGGGCCCTGTTAGTATTCCTTTAAGGGACATAATATAGTTCAAGAGGGAAGCATTTTTTCTAAAAGAGCTAGAACAAATCAAGAAGTCATGATCTAAAGTTAGATTCAGAAATAAGTAGTACTTTACAGAAATGGTGGTAGACTCGTGGAACAGCCTTCTTGCAGAAGTGATGGGACACATACTGTTAGGGAATCCAAAAATGCCTGGAATACACATGTCTATTCTGAGAAGTATGTAAGACTGGATGTTTTATTGGATAGAGAAATGGGCAGACTGGGTGGGCCCAATGGTTCTTTTCTGCTGTCAAAATCTATGTTTCAATGTATTTCATGCATTAAAAACAGACAGGTACAACGTGATATACCATGTTACTTACATGCACTCATGCCTACTTCTGGAAGAAGGACAAACATTCACTGAGTTGAGCTTCATAAGCTTCTCTGTGCTTTATCCTTTATTGCAAGCTGCTGATTCCAAAGCTAACAGGACTGTCCTGTACTCTACTGAAAATAATAACATAGCAGTCCTTGGGGGAAGAAAATAAAGACTTTCAAAGAATGTGTGCTTCTGCTGCTGCTGCTCATAGTGCAAGGCCATTGACATCTTCTGCTAGTACTGCAACATTTAGCACCTATAGTAGTAGCAGTCCCTCAGTAAACTCTCATTCTATGAAATATCCAGTATGTAGATCACTAATGAGCCAAAGACTAAATATGTTGCTATATGTTGCCTCTGTAAAAACAAGTGAGCAGGGGAATGCAGGATCACATCTAGGCACATTTTCACTGAGATCCCACCTGATACACAACCACAGGTCTGATTGAAAGACACACCAGCAGCAAGTTAGAGGTGTGATGGCTAGTAGCAGTAAAATCTCTCCTAAAAGTGCAGATAACCAAGGGGTAAATAATAGTTTTGTAGATGCTCCAGGTAGTGGGATCACATTTTCCTCACTAAAAATCACACCTGTTTTTCCTAATGCCGCTGCTGTTGCTGCTGTGTAAAGTCAAGACACTGAGGAGGATGACTCTGAGTTGGTTGTAGGTGATAAGAGTCATAGAGACACCACACCAATGTTTAGGCCCACCACACCACCACTAGTTATGTTGTTAAAACAATTACTTTACATAGTTCTTCTATGTGCTACCGACCCACCCTATCTTAGTTCGAAGAAAGAAGACAAATGGAATGCACATAAATAATCCAAAAGTATTCCTTTGAAATGGCAAACTTGCTAAAATCTTGGAAGATGACTTTCTGCCCTATTCTTTTTGTTGAAAACAGAGGTTTCAAATAACCAGTGTCATATGTTGCACCACACTAGCATATCCCAAGCTGAAGTTATTTGTCAAGAACAGCTGTGCCAGAGTTCTGCAAGGAGGCAATTAGTGTGATGGGCAAAGGGATTCAGCCTCCTAACAACTTTTATTCTTAACTGGGGATTTCTCCATTTAAAGGGATAGTAATACTTAAAATGTAAAAATATATATGTTGTAGGGTTTATCCCCTGAATAAAACAAGGGTACTCCCACTGCTGAGTGATATTTTATTAAAATATTATAATAGCTCAAACTTGAATTTTTAGGTGCAATATCACAGTGGCCTGAAAATCTACAGGGGCACTGTTGCTACACCATACTATGGACAACTCTGGTCTGTAGACCATAAATTTCCATAGGATGGTGTAGCAACAGCGCCACATTACATTTTCAGGCCACTGTGATATTGCACCTAAAAAATTCAAGTTTGAGCTATTATAATTTTTTAATAAAATATCTCTCAGCAGTGGGAGTACCCTTCTTTTATTCGGGGACATAAACCCTACATAAACATATATTTTTTACATCTTAAGTATAACTATCCCTTTAAGCACTCAACAGCAGGCATTGTCACGGCCACAGAAAGCATAGACAGTAGGGGTGGAACTACCCAGGATACAGCTGGTGCAAGGCACTGGGCCTGCAGTATAGAAGGGGCCATGATCTCAGTGTCCAGAATAACTTAAATAGTGGCGTATCTATAGAATTCACAGCTATGATGGGACTCACCTCCTCTGCACTTTCACGTGGGTCTATATACATGTACAAAGTTACAGGTACAATAAAATCTCTGCGCACAATGAAACTCATCATTATGACCACCCCCATGTCAGACTGGTTCTCAGTCAATAACATTTCAATGGGTGGGTTGCAGACATCCCAGTGATCTAAAATCCTAACACTCTCTCTCAGTCATATGGTGTTAGAGTGAGTGAGAGCAGCTCTGCAGGTGAGAAAGAGAAGAGGGACTGAGGCAGTCATCCAGTAAGCCTCTGTAAGGAGTAAAAAATGTAAATCTGTTACACTGAGGGCATGGGATGGGACAAAGTGACAGAACAAGCAACAGCAGTGTTTAAAAAAAACACAGCACGGAGTGACCATTATGTGCTATGAGTGGCTGAAATGCAATTGTTTAATTTGCTTAGATGCTAAAGAGAATTTTAGAAACCAAGAGTTCAATCTCTTTAGTATATCTAAATCAGAAGGTGAGTCTCTTATTTAGAGGTTCTAACACAGGGGTAGCCAACCCTGGTCATCAAGAGCTACCAACAGTGCATGATCTCAGGGTATCTGTGGTGGTGGTGGTGCACACGTGGATCAATTAAAGTGACTGAGTCACTGATAAGCCACCTGTGATGAAACACAGATACCCTGAAAACATGCACTGTTGGTAGCTGTTGAGGACCAGGATTGGCTACCCTTGCTCTAACACAATCAAGCAGAAATAGTCACTGGAATTTTCATACTCAGTACATTTTGATAACTGTGTGTGTATGATAATAATGAATTCCCCTACAAGAACTCCAAAAGACTTTCCTTCACAGAGCAATTAGAAGGGATGATCTGTGGTTGCACATATGGTCTGATTAGGGGTGTGGTGATGTTACTTGCAGAGGTGGATCACTTTTGATCCACTTGACATGACTGTCTTGGTGTTGTGGGTGACAACATTATGAGCCTATGCTGCATGGAGGTGAAAACTACCCCAACATATGCAGTGCATTTATAAGCATTTTACAACAGCAGAGGATATTACAGTGCAGTGTGTGGGGGTGATGTGGTTGTGATAGGTATGTGTTTGTATATATCTCTCTGTGTGTTTGTGTGGTGTTGCTGTTGGAGGCCCAACCTCAGATTTTACAACAAAGCCTAGTAGTTTCTAGTTATGCCTATGATAATCAGAAAACAACCGCATCCTCAAAGGAAATTCACTGGCAGTATTGAAAAGACAGAAATTTTATGTATTTCCTATGTGCAAGAACTTTGGCAGAAAAAGTATTAAATTGTGTTTTTTGTCTGCAAAAATGTGCTTAAAAAACAGGTATTTTCACTCTTCTTTACATATAACAAGCAATGGACTTAAATAGACTTGACAGGCTAACAAGGGACACTACCAGTGTTCTCACTGAGGTGAGCAAATTTGAGCAACCCAGCACTAAAAGCATTAACAGAGTAATTCAAACTGGGCAGGGCTGTATAGTGCATCTATTTTTCCAGTGCAGCCATGTGTGAACTGTCCTTATAACTATTTCAATGCTGTTTGTTCTCCCTTACAGGTAACACTGCAGTAGACTATAATAGAGATTAAATGCCCCCAAATAAATGCATACCCGGGAACTTTCTGTTGTTCTCTCCCCAGAGGAGAGTCCTCTTCTGCAGTAGGGGGTGTGAAAAATTACACAAGTTGCATAAAAATGGGGCAGGGCTTGACGCGAGTTGGGAGGGCAGGGCTCAAAAGTGTGACAAAGCTACTCAAAGAAGGCTGGGGAAGGAGGAACACAGGTGGAAAGAGCAGCAGTGGGCAGAGTTTCAATGGAAACTCCCCACATCTGGAGGAATCAGCCTCTGCCCCGTAGGCCTGGTAAAGCAGTATCAAAACTGGAGTCTCCGGGGCAAATCCAGAGAGTTTCCAGGTATGACTAAACAATACACCTGTACCTCACTGCTGTGTGGAGGGGGAAGTAATTCTGTTTTATAAAATAAAAGAGTGACTTATTCCTAGGACAAAGTTCACCTTTAACATTTTATTTTGTGCAAAAACAAACTTTTAAAGTGGAACTTTCGCCTTAATTCACATTTGCATATTTGAAAACTGCGTGAAAAACGATGTGTCACGTTAGCAAATAGACCAGCATATGTACAGTAAAAGGGATAGTCATACTTGTTACCATATGCTAATGTATGTTAATTGCAGTATCTATGCAGTTCCAGTGACACTTCATATGCTAATTCAGTTTACAGTGATGCTTCATATGCTAATTAATCCATTTCAGTCACACGTCATATGCTAATGAATCTTTTTCAGTGACATGTCATATGCTAATTAATCCTTTACAGTGACATGTCATTTGCTAATGAATCATTTTCAGTGACGTCATATGCTAATGAATCCTTTTCAGTGACACGTCATATGCTAATGAATCATTTTCAGTGACATGTCATATGCTAATTAATCCATTTCAGTCACACGTCATATGCTAATGAATCCTTTTCAGTGACAAGTCGTATGCTAATGAATCCTTTTCAGTGACGTCATATACTAATGAATCATTTTCAGTGACATGTCATACGCTAATGAATCATTTTCAGTGACATGTCATATGCTAATGAATCCTTTTCAGTGACACGTCATATGCTAATGAATCATTTTCAGTGACATGTCATATGCTAATTAATCCATTTCAGTCACACGTCATATGCTAATGAATCATTTTCAGTGACAAGTCATATGCTAATGAATCCTTTTCAGTGATGTCATATACTAATGAATCATTTTCAGTGACATGTCATATGCTAATGAATCCTTTTCAAATATGTAAAGAAAATTCAAGGTGACAGGACCAATTTAACCCTTTGGATGTTAGAGTGGCCTCTAATGCCTTACTCTGCAATGTGATGGAGGTGTCTCTGATGTTACAAAACTGTTGTTATCCAGAGGAACTCAATGCATCTATTATAGAAGAATACTTGTGTTTCTCCACAGAAAGTTTCTGAAATGAATGGAAAGAATAAACTCCTTGAAATACAACTTGAGAAGTCTAACAAGATGTGGAAGTTAAGCCACACAAAAGAAGCAGACACAAAAGATGGTATGATTATTATCTCATGTCATAGGGCGAATCCAGGCTTTCCAATGATGGATTTTCAAAAAATGTTTGCTATTACAATACCTAAAATTAAAGGAGCACCAAAAGTGCATATTAATAAACCCTCATCTACCTTGATCTGGCAGAAAACCCTAATGGCCACTATTAATCATTTCTGAGTGGACTGGTTCCTCAAAATTAAACTGTAATTAGTACTGGATATTATGTCCATGGAGGAAGACATGGTTGTTTTTGCAGGCTGTGAGGTCTCCACTGAAGTCTTCCTTCCTTCCTTGCTAAGGAGCCTGCAGTAGAACTAATTTAGGGTTCTTGACGCCTGCAAAAAATCATGTCTGCCTTCACTGACATGTTAACCAGTACTAATTAAATATTTTTTGGAATTGTTTAATAGAATCCATTAGGATTTTCTGTCCTGATTAAGGTAAAAGAGGGAATAATTATTAGGAGCTGTGCTCCTTTAAGAAGGTATGCACTAAATTTTATTTTGAGAACAAGGCATAAGTGTGTCACTTTACATCCACATAATAACTTTATTCATCAAAACGGTATCTTTGCAATCTTTGCATATGTGACATATAAATAAAATAAATTGAGATGATAAAGGGCAGCAATTCCTTGTAGCACATGTGCAAGTACAGTCAACTGTTTGAGCACCTCTGCCGTATTTCCCATTCAGAGGCAGTGATGACTGGTAATATAGTTATCTCTTCTAGCTGTATGTTTCCCCATCTAAGTGGGCAAGAAACAGAGCTGAATTCTGACTTAGTAAGTTATTCACTGCTGACAAGGATACTGAGATGTTTTGCAGACCTCTCAGATGCACATGGGTTTAAAACCTTACACTGTTTCATCACTGATCTTATTTTTTTCCAAACATTTGTATTATTTATTAGCCTTTTATCTGTCCTTAGACTTGTTTTGTAATAATGAATGGTATATGTCAGGGTGGGCAACATGCAACCTAAAAATGTTGTTGGACTACTGTTCCTATTATACTCAGCTGTCCATTAGTCCTCTGAGGAGGGTTGGAGATATACTCCAACAACATCTGGAGAGCTGAAGTTTGCAGTAATTTTGTCAAAATCTTTGTTTCTAACTTAAAGGGATAGTAATACTTTGTTTTAACTTTATTTTATTTTGTAGGCATTAAAAAAACATGAAGAACGATATAAGTCTTATCACTCAAACCTTTATGGTTTAAGAGATATTCACAAACAAAGTATCCCCCCCCCCGTTCAACCAGATCAGAAGGGAGGTGCCCAGGTAGACTGCAGAGAGGGACAATCTTCAATTAAGATAAGGGAAAACACTGAAAAACTTGTCAAGGGGGGAAGGGCTTTCATTGTTTTCATACAAAGAAGATTGTCCCCTGCTGTTATCTGTCTGGTCTTACAACCAGATTCACATCTGAGAAGAGATGGCTTACACTAGGAAAAAGGGGCGGGAGGGGGAAACTTGCTTGTGAATATCTCAAAAACCATAAAGGTTTGAGAGATAAGACTTATATCATTCTTCATGTTTTTTTAATGCCTACAAAATAAAATAAAGTTAAAATGAAGTATTACTATCCCTTTAAGATCTGCAAGCATGGTTGGTTTCCAACCTTAATCTCAGTGACCCCTAACAGGCCTTTAGGGGTTCCCTGCTTGTGTACACTTCAGTTAATTAAAATGGCTGAGCCTCTGATTAAATCACCTGCACTCAAGAATGGAAATCCTAAAGACATGGCCTGTTACATGTTCCTAAAGGGTTAAAGGTTTTTTTTGCATTTAGAAGCGGTTAAAAAGCTGAGCTAAAGGCAAAAAAACGTATCTATCAAACCGCTATGGTTTGAGAGATACAGGCAGTTAAAGTTTGATGTCTCCTACTTGAAGCTGTAAAGCTGTCAGCAGGAGATCCGTGTCGGTAGACACGGAGGCTGTGCAGCAGAGGCGCTTTAGACCATTCCAATGAAGGGATTCGTTGTAACTAACGAGATTATGGCTCTGCTGCAAGGCCTCCATGTCGACCGACACGGATCTCCTGCTGACAGCTTTAACTGCCTGTATTTCTCTAACCAAAGTGGTTTGAGAGATACGTTTTTTTTTTTTGCATTCAGCTCAGCTTTTTAAGCTCTTCTAAATGCAAAAAAAAATTTTTTGGACATTACTAACCCTTTAAGGATATGGTTGGGAACCACTGATCTAAAAGATCATGGTAATTATCTTATTTGCTCTCATTTTAAAGGTCTGAACACCTGTCTTTAATGATAGCTATCCCATCATTTATATTTTTTTAATAAATGTTCTCGTATGCACAATGTATACAGCATTAGTTATTCAGTTTGCCCCTTTACCACTAGGTGTCAACAGAGAAAACATATAGCATTAGGTCTGTATCAGTCCAGCTTGGCAAAACCAACAGACTCGTCTAGTTTTAATTTAGCTATTTCCTCATCTTCATCAATAGATCTATGTTTTTTTTTCTTACTAGTTATATTTTTTTACTGAACAGGGAATCCACCCCTCCAGTCAGCTGTAAAAAATCTAAACAGAACATATCTGTCCTCTTTTGTCGCTTTTTTTCTGAATGATCAGTTTTATCTTCTGCCTTTGATTTATCTTTACTGACTGTTAGACTTCTTTACTTTACTATTGTCATTAAACAGTCTTAAGAAAAATATATATCCAGCAGTCTAAGACTATCAATACAAAATGTACTTAAGTCCCAGAGCAGTCAAGTGAATACAAGTATAGGTAATGATAAATCATGTAGTCAATCCTGTTGCTGTGTTGCAATGTGGGAAGAATTGCAAATTCTAGAAAAAAGGACAAGGAAACCATTCTGGAGCAAATCAAATGCACCATAGGGGAGAAATACATATTTCCCAAATTACATTTATTTAAATGGGGCTTTTAACCCTTGAATGCTAGAGGTCTCCATTGCAAAGCATTCATGTGGTTAAAGGCCCTATTTAAATCATAGTGAATGTTTATTTTTTTCCTATGTGGTGCAATTAATTTATCCCAGAATGACTAAACTTTTCTTTGAACATATTTCAGGATTTATTAAAAGGTATAAAACATGTTGTAAAATAGTCACATGTACACAAAAAATTATCCAATTCAAATGATTCACATAAAGAAAGGAAACAAGGAAGGAAGAAGGTCACTACGACTGATATGTATCCCCTGTGCGTCTAATCCAGATGAAAGCAGGATGTCCATCCAATCATTGGACAGTCTCTACAAGCCTGAGGACAATTGACTTTGACTCCAAGATACCAATACAGCAGTTTGGTATGGGGAGGACTCCAACTGCCAAGCCCTGTTCAAGTGATGAATGTGGAGTCAGACTTGAGTGCCATTAGGTGTGTGGAGTCTGCATACAGGTTGTCAGGATGCCCTGCTTCTGGAGTTGATGCGCAGGAGATACATATTCATAGGAGTAATATATGTCCTTTATCAGGTTCAGGTGAGGGTCTGTTACATCCTAATTACTTGAGAGCACCCATTTGGTTTTAGAACACCAGGGGGGGATTCACTAAGCGGTGATAAAGAGGTGATAGAGTGGAGATGACTTATCCAGTGATATCACTTCTCCAGTTCCTATGGGATTCTATGGAGCCTATGCTCCAGCTTTGGAGATCTTAGTACATAGGCTCCATCAAACAACACAGGAACTGGAGAAGTGATATCACTGGAGAAGTCATCTCCACTTTATCATCTCTTTATCACTGCTTAGTGAATCTCCTCCCATTTTTTTTATATGTTTCAGTAACTAATGCAGTATGAGTCAACTCATTTGTGCCTGTTTACTTTTGTTTAATCCCTTAATGACCCTTGACTGTCGTGGCACGTCATTGGTAGATTTGTGTTAAGGACCCATGACGTGCCAGAACCATCATGGAATTATGGGCTCCCCGAGCAGCTGTCCGCCGTTCAGGGAGCCCTGAACCAGATGCGAAAAAAAAAATGGTCCGTGGCCCTTAACCCCTCAAGGACCGCGTGAATGAACGCGGCAGTCATTTAAGGACCACGGAGCATTTTTTTTTGTTGAATCCGCGCGGCCGCAAGGGGAGCCCAAAATTCCATGAAGGTCCTGGTACGTCATCGGTCCCTAAAGCAAATCCAGCCATGACGTACCAGGACGGTCAAGGGTCCTTAAGGGGTTAAGTGACGGCCGCATGCACGATTTGCTGTCCTTAAGGGGTTAATGGAGTTTGTCTGTATTTCCTATAAACAATTGCTTTTTTCCCCTTTACAATACCAGTGACATTCTTTTTATTTTAGCAACATGCATGACGTAGAGTTAATTTACAACTAGTATTGCATGTTTTAATTGATTCCACTGTTTCTGCACCCACTTAACCACCTGTATACAGAAGAGTAGGACAGGTATTTTCCCACATTTGAAAAATCAGGCCTTCTTAGAACTTTGTTATATGTTTGTTATCAGGGGAGGGCGGCAATTGCCCCCTGGGCTGGTGATATGTCTGGGCCACTGCTCCTCACTAAATCTCCCAATAGCTGCTGTAAATGGAGCTACACTAGTGATATCACAGAGCTTACAGTTGAAATGGAGCTACACTAGTGATATCACAGAGCTTACAGTTGAAATGGAGCTACACTAGTGATATCACAGAGCTTACAGTTGAAATGGAGCTACACTAGTGATACCACAGAGCTTACAGTTGAAATCGAGCTACACTAGTGATACCACAGAGCTTACAGTTGAAATGGAGCTACACTAGTAATACCACAGAGGTGCAATACAAATGGAGCTAAACTAGTAGCATAAACCATTTCCCTTGTAAGCTCTATAGTATCACTAGGGAATCTTTACTTGTAAGCTTTGTAGTGGCGCACCAGTGTAGCCCCATTTCAACTGTAAGCTATTTGGTATCACGTGACTTACGTCACAAAATGAATGACAATTTTAAAATTAACAAAACGGGGTGGGCTGAAAGAGTGGGCTGGAATGATAATAGAAATGAGCCAGTTGAATGTATTTGCCCTCTGGACCAGAAGTTGCCAGCCCTCCCCTCTTTGTTATGCTCCTCCTCACCCTGTTGAGTAAAGCACACTGATTGCTGATCACTGTACCCTATGCTATCACCCAAAATGAAGCTGATTTAACTAACTAGGTTGAAAGACAGCCTGCCACACCATCATAACTAAGTGGAATTTTACATAATTCCAGCATATCCATATGTGATGAATAAATAAATACATCTCTCACATTGTTTCTAGAGATTACAGCCTTTGCATAATTAACTGTATGTCATATTCCATTTCCTTTTAAGACTGTGCTGCTTTGAAGAATGTCATTAAAGGATTACAGGAGACAGTTGAAAAACAGTGTGATATTAGAGGTAAGAAAGAATACAAGTCTACCATATGTATTGAATGTACTTTATTTACTTTCTGACTTACCAAACGTTTAACAATAACTTTATTTCCATACTGTATGTTTGCTGAATTCAATATTCAACATTTTATGAAAGAATTTGTGATTTCAGAATACTGAATGCTCACTGTTCTTACAGTAGTTTTTCTGTGTAGTTTAAAGGAATAGTAATGTTTCATAATAAAAGCAGCTCTAATTAATCATCATAGTATTTGGACTTTGGAGAGTGTTATTTCAATTCTGTCAGAGTTGTAGTTCAAGAGTAATTCAATGACAAAGTATCCCACTCCCTCCCCTTTTGCTGATGTAATACTGTTCAGCCAGATAAGAAGGGAGGTGTCCAGGTAGATTGCAGAGAGGGACAATCTTCAATTAAGATAAGGGAAAAACCTGAAAAACTTTAATTGTTCTCATAGGAAGAAGATTGTACCCTCCTGTTATCTGTCTGGTCTATGGACTGCATTCCACATCTGAGAAAAGATGGCTTACGCTAGGTAAAATGGGCAGGAGGGGAACTTTGCTTGTGAATATCTCTCAAATCATAAAAGTTTGAGAGATAAGACTTATATCGTTCTTCATGTTTTTTTTAATGCCTACAAAATAAAATAAAGATAAAACGAAGTATTATTATCCCTTTAAATATCTGTGCAAATGTAGAACAAGGGAATAAATAGGAACCACAGAAAGACCAATAAACCACTAGACTCTGTCTGAAAAACGAGAGCTTGGGAGTTATATACTAAGGCGTGATAAAGAGGTGATACTACAGCGATATCACTTCTCCAGTTCCTTTGTCATTCTATTGAGCCTATTCACAAAGATCTCCATCTTAGTGACTAGGCTCCACAGAAAAACATAAGAATTGGAGAAGTGATATCACTGGAGAAGCAATTTCTGCTTTATCTCCCCTTGTGTTTCTACACTGAAAATATTTATTTAACTAAAATATTTAGCACATTCCTATATATTATGTAAAGTAATATACCTTTTTCTTTGCTGACATTATACTAATATTATATCTATATCTATAAACTTCTTTTATGCTAAAGTAAAGAGGCCATACTTAACCCTTTGAGTGCCAGAGAGGTATGCAACACATTGGAGTTATTCTGGAGCAAACCAGCTGCACCATAGGGGACAAATATTCTTTCCTGTTAAAATAAAGCGGAACTACCACCTAATATAAAGTCACCCCCACTAATTATACATATGGCAACTAGCTTCTTAATAGTTCTATTATCTGACACAAATACCAGAATCCAAATAATCCTTTTTTGTGTGAGACTGGCGGACAGGCTTGCACGCAAACATCTTGTCTTAGAGACATCTGCACGCCTGCACTTCTATCCTGTCTCCTCTAGGAGGCATTGAATGGAGCCGAAAGGCACCAGAAGAGACTGATGGCGCAGACGGCTCTAAAGCAAGAAGCCTGGCCATCAGTCTCACAAGAAAAAGGATTACTTCGGATGCTGGTACTTGTGGCAGATAATAGAGCTATTAAGAAGCTAGTCTCCATATGCATAAATAGTGGGGGTGACTTTATATTAGGTGGTAGTTTCTGCTTTAAATCTGGCTTTAAGCCCCTTTCATGCTAAAGAGGTCTCCAGTGCACTGGTGATCAAGTATTCAAGTGCACTGGAATTTTCATTTTGTCCCCTATGTCGCAGTTAGTATGCTCCACAATAACTCCAGTTTGCTTTTATAAATATGGGCCTATGTTCCTTATTGCATTCAATAGTGTAGCACCATCTTGTTTCTTTTCCCTTCACTTGGGTGACACCAGCACAACAATGGTGCATTGTTTATAACTCCTGTGATGAAAACTATTCAGCTAGAATATGGTGTCTTTCAAACTGGGGACTGCACCAAATTCCAGCAACTGCCTCTTTACTGCTTTCATGCAGGAACTCAATAACGATGCAGCAGGGCAGATCTGCATTGGCTTATGACATCAGTTTCACACAAGTGGTGTTGGAGGTTGTAATGATAATCAATGAATGGCTGACCCACATTGGCAGCAGACAATATTTCACTGATGGTAAAATGGGTGGTCTGTCTACATTGCTCCCCTTGTGATGAGAGAACACAGGATAAAGTTCACAACACAGAACTGTAACAGAGTGCTGCTGTAGTCCTGTCACCCATGTGAAAGCCTTTACTATTTCATTTCAACACCATGCACTGGAGCATAGGGCTTCTCCCACCTGGCTTCTGCCACCTTAAAGGACTCACTGTCTCACACTCTTCCCCGGCCTCCAAACAAGCAAGTCTCAACCAGGGTGCCTTGGGACTTTACTGTGCCATTGGCACCAGCTTAGGGTGTCATGCTTTTCTGTGAAGACAAAATTGTTAATTTTTTAGTTCCAAACATATATTTATAAATATTATTATGCTCAATATACTTGTTTTTGTAATTCTGATTGTGAGACCCAAAATAACTATATGTACTTACTTCTTTGACAAATGTCCTTAAAATGTCTTGAGCAAAAAAATATTGAGAACCACTGCTCCAGTATATTAAAAGTTCCCTGAAAATGATCCATTCAGAGTAGCCTATTAGATAACATGACATCACAATCTTTACCTCTTCTATAGCCAACACACATTTCTGTGAGATCACCCCTCCCTCCCCCACACACACACACTGTATATATACACACACACACACACACACATTGTATACACACACACACACTGTATACACACACACATTGTATACACACACACTGTATACACACACACTGTATACACACACACACACACACACACTGTATATACACACACACACACTGTATACACACACACACACGTATACACACACACACACACTGTATACACACACACACACACACACACACACATTGTATACACACACACACACTGTATACACACACACACATTGTATATACACACACACACACACACACTGTATAGACACACACACACTGTATACACACACACACACACACTGTGTACACACACACACACACACACACACACACACACACTGTATACTGCTTTGTGGCTGGATCTCATTGGGGGGTTATGCACTAAGGCGTGATATAGAGGTGATAACGCAGAGATAACTTCTCCAGTGATATAACTTCTCCAATTCCTATGTTATTCTATGGAGCCAATGCACTAGGATCTCCAACGTTGGAGAAATCTTAGTGCATACGCTCTACAGAATAACATAGAAATGGGAGAAGTGATATCACCGCTTTATCACCTCTTTATCGCGCCTTAGAGAATCTCCCCCATTGCATCCTTACTTTACTCCTGTTCTGGGACAAGTCATTGTACTTGCCATTAGTGCAACCCAATCACACTGCCTTTTTCATTCCTCATAATTAATCCGATATTATAATTTGCTAAAAAGTTTGCCACAACGCAGTCATGCACAGTAGAGACTGCCCGTGACATGACTGATACGGAGCAGGGTGCTTCAGGTGCACAGAGAGGACGCCGGTCTGAATTCAGAGCGCCCCGCTCTGTATCAGCCACGGTGCGGGCAGTCTCTACTGTGCATGACTGCACCGCGACCGGCCAGCACTGTGGCCCGTGTACACGGGCTCTTCAACTAGTCTATGATAAACCATCTGAATGTTCCACCTTATACTTGTAGGTCCTTTCAGAGCCTGTCACTTTTCCTCACCCTGTTGTCTCACACTGGATAAGTTCTGGGGCAAACCGATAGGGGAGAAGTAAAAATTCCAAAAACTCCCATTGATTTAAATAGGGATTTTAACACTTTAAATGTGAGGGGGGTCTCCAAAGTCTTGCAAAGAAAGGCGTTGGAGACCTCTCTTGCAATCAAAAGGTTGAAAAACCCCATTTAAATCGAAAATAATTTTCAGTTCTCCCCTATAATGCAAATGGTTTGCCCCAGAACCCCTCCACTTTTCTTTTGAACATACAGCCCTGCTTTTTTCATCAGTCCCTGTCACTTAATATATCGTGTAAGCTCTAGCATGGAGGGCCACCTTATCTTACGGTTTCTAATGCCTTTCAATTTTGGTTATAAATACATCTATTGTCCCTCCTTGTACATTGTTGTTAAACTATTCTACAGTGCTATGGAACTTGTTGGAGCTTCATAAATAAAGTATAATAATAATAATCCTATATAATAATTCGCTAAATCGTGTGTAACGCCGTGACATGCGCAGTAGACACTGCTGCGCGTGCTGCAGTCATGCGCAGTAGAGACTGCCCGCGCCGCGGCTGATACAGAGCTGGGCACTCCAAAGGAGCATCAAGCTCTGTATCAGCCGTGGCGCGGGCAGTCTCTACTGCGCGTGACTGCCCCGCGACCGGGTGGCAGTGGCACTGTGGCCCGTGTAACGGGCTGTTCAACTAGTTATTTTAATAATAAATTCATCAGCCTATATAGTCCAACAACAGCATGC
Organism: Rhinophrynus dorsalis; assembly: GCA_037306005.1. Lineage (NCBI taxonomy): Eukaryota > Metazoa > Chordata > Amphibia > Anura > Rhinophrynidae > Rhinophrynus > Rhinophrynus dorsalis. The sequence continues at coordinate 637,986,312 of CM074718.1, read as the reverse complement.
TGTCTATACCTGCTGTAAGTCTTTAAATCAGAAGAAATAGCTCATGTTCAAAATAAATCTTTATTACGCTGTCTTCAGCAGGCAAAGCCCTTGAGCTTGGAAGAAAGAACTGTCCCTTATTATGGAGGAGAATAAGTACATTACATTCAGTTGCCATGTGTGCCACATGAATAATCGTGGAAGTGCAGCTTCAGTATATTTATATTTCTCCAAATTGGTTGTAGTCCTTGAAGGATTTTCCAAGGTTTTTACCCTTTGAGTACCAGAGGGGTACGCAACTCATTGCTTTGCAATGCGTTGCATTCCCCTCTGGAACTCAAAGGGTTATTATCAGGTTCCCTTTAATATTTTATAAATGTCTTGTAGCTATTTTGCCCTCCACCAAACCACTGTCTGCAAATATCTGTTAATATGAAAGATGACGTAGGGCCTTCAGCACAATGGAAAGATGACCAGTTCTGGAGAATGCAAAGTTCACTATAGGGGAGGAATCCATTTTCACATTGATTGAAATAAGACATTTAACCCCTCCAATGCATCATGAACGCTATGCTAATTTTGAGAACTTTTATTTATCTTCTATGAATACAGCCCATAATTCCAGTTTGCATGGGTAGGTAATACGCTGTGTCTTCATTATTTTACCTTGAATTGATCTAAAAATGTCAGACTAGTATCTGTTTAAAACATTACAGTGTTTTCAGTATAATCTCTCTTTCTATCCAATTCCTTTTAGATGAAAATTTGAGCCTCAAGAGAAGGATAAATATTTTAGAAGGGAAATTACAGGCCGCTATGGAGGTGAGGTGAAAAATGATAAAAGTGTAATTTTATTCCTTTCTTGGACTTTATAAGTGCCTGCATTTGGGGACCTATATGGCATACTAATGGAGAGGCAAATGTAATAACACATTCAAATCCCCATGAGCGCCAGAATGTTGGTTACCCCTCTGGTACTCAAGGGGTTAATAATTGCATGGAAAGAACACTAACAAATGTAATAAGATATTTGTTACTACGTCAATGGCAAGCACTAGGGAATACATGCCTACACTAACAGGAATACTTATAGCAGTGAGAGACAGTTACACCGCTCATGTGTCATTTATGAAACTGTTTTAAGAAATATATTTTTTCCAGAACAAAAAAAATATATATTCAGTATTACACAACATTTAAATATCCACGTTGTGATTTGGGATAAGACCCACATTGTCTACAACTGCCTTGGTACGTGAGTGCATCATAGTAAATTGGGTTGAAAAAAGACACAAGTCCATCAAGTTCAACCTTCACAAACTTGGGGGAGATTCACTAAGGTGTGATAAAGAGGGGATAAAGTGGAGATGACTTCTCCAGTTTATCACATCTCCAATTCCTGTTATTCTATGGAACCTATGCACTAAGATTTCTTCAGCTTTGGAGATGTTAGTGCATAGGATCTATAGAATAACATAGGAACTGGAGATTTGATATCTCTGGAGACGTCATCTCTACTTTATCACCTCTTTATCACCGCTTAGTGAATCTCCCCTCTTGTTTTACAGCAATCACTTGCATTTAACCCTTTGAGTGCCAGAAGTTTATACAACACATTGCTTCGCAATGTGTTGCGTATCACTCTGGTTCTCAAAGGGTTTATGCTACTCTAAATAGTCAACATAGGAACCTGCTGTTAGGTATTTGGTAATTGTTATGTGGACTGCTAATTACCTGTATAATTAACATCTTTTATTGGTGCCAGTATATCCTGCAGCACTGTACAATAAGGGAGAAAATGATTAAAGGGACCCTATTACCTACAAACAACATTGATTATGAAAGAGCTTTCAAAATCAACTATATGCCATATTAATTTTGTATATAATTGGAGCGCCACCAACATACATACCCAATATATCAAAAGATATTTATTTAAAATATATAAAAAATCACCTTTCGGACTCAAATATTCCTTTAAAGGGATAGTAATAATTAAAATGTAAAAAAATATGTTGTAGGGTTTATCCCCCTGAGTAAAACAAGAGTACTCCCACTGCTGAAAGGTGTTTCATTCAAAAGTTATTAATTTTCAAAGTTGAATTTTTAGGTGCAATATCACAGTGACCTGAAATAGTACAGTGGCGCTGTTGCTACACAATCCTATGGACAGCTCTGGTCCCGGGACCATAAATCTCCATAGGATGGTGTAGCAACAGCGCCACTATACAATTTCAGGCCACTGTGATATTGCACCTAAAAAATTCAACTTTGAAAATTAATAACTTTTGAATGAAACACCTTTCAGCAGTGGGAGTGCCCTTGTTTTACTCAGGGGGATAAACCCTACAACATATTTTTTTTTACATTTTAAGTATTACTATCCCTTTAGGAGAAAACTAACACTAATATATTAAAACTCTGCTCTCTGAGACAGTGGAGGCCGCTCACTCTTGTTATAATGGTGCCTTAGCTCAAGCACTCAGGCTCTCCCCTCTCTCAGTGCAAGAAATACATAACGACTGTATAGGATAACTTTTGACAATATATAACCCAATAATACATCAAATATAAGCTATACCTTCTACAGCAAATATAATGTGTATAAATGAAACGTGAAATATAACTTGAAATATATATGAGAAAAAATCATCATGTGATATAATCAGTCCCAAAATTCCACTGTATTTTCTGTTTGAATAAAAATAAACTTGGTAATATCAAAATAATCCAAAAGTTTGTGACAAATAAAAATAGTCACCAGTGATCACCTCAGGACATACATATTGTATCCAAAGTATCCAGCTGAAACACATCTTCTGTATTGCTCTTACACATTCTAACTCAATCCCCAACATCCCCAACATCACTCTCGCACAGGACTTCTGGCCTAATCAGGGGGGTCCTGATGTCCCGCCATGTGGTCTGAATGTATTTTGTTTTTTTGTGGAAGAGATAGGGGGATGCAAAATGGGAAATGGAAGGGAAGGGGAGATGAAGAGCAAACTGAACAGAGACGGAGGTGGGGGGAAGGGGGAGATGAACTTGATGTATATATGCTTGGCTAAGAAGGCAGGGGCTCCTACTCAGCCAAGCCAAACCCCACCCCACATATCCCACTGACTGGCCACTGGCAGAAAGCCCTCCCTTGGGTGTGCCAATACAAATAGGTGAGCACTATAAATAATTATTATACTTTATAAAGAATAACAATTACAAATATATATATATATATATATATATATATATATAAAATAGCAGCTTATAAAACCCCTAATTATGTACTTTGTTACAGTTTGTTTTCAAATTGGTATATTGTTCAGGGGCGGACTGAGGGGCCCCTGGTCCAAAAAGAGGGGAAGACTGAGGGCCCCTGGTCCAAAAAGAGGTCTGGGCCCCCTGCCAATGACATAAATGTCACCTCCCCATGACATCATAAGCCACACCTCCCAGTACCCCCCCATTGCCATCCAATACCCCCCCAAACAATAACCATCCAGTACCCCCCAGGCTATACAGTACCCCCACATGCCATCCAGTGCCCCCACAAGCCATCCAGTACCCTCACAAGCCATCCAGTACCTCCCAGGCCATCCATTAACCTCACAAGCCATCCAGTACCCCCCAGACCATGCCCCCACAAGCCATCCAGTACCCCCCAGACCATACCCCCACAAGCCATCCAGTATCCCCCCCAGGCCATCCAGTACCCCCACAAGCCATTCAGTACCCTCACAAGCCATCCAGTACCTCCCAGGCCATCCATTAACCCCACAAGTCATCCAGTACCCCCCAGACCATACACCCACAAGCCATCCAGTATCCCCCCCAGGCCATCCAGTACCCCCACCAGGCCATACAGTACCCCCCACAAGCCATCCAGTACCCCCCAGCCCATGCACCCACAAGCCATCCAGTATCCCCCCCAGGCCATCCAGTACCCCCACCAGGCCATACAGTACCCCCCACAAGCCATCCAGTACCTTCCAAACTATACCCCCACAAGCCATCCAGTACCCCCACAAACTATCCAGTACCCCTGCAGGCCGTCCAGTACCCCACCAGGCCATACAGTACCCGCACAAGCCATCCAGTTTTCCACCAGGCCATCCAGTACCCCTACAAGCCATCCAGTACCCCACCAGGCCATAGAGTACCCCCACAAGCCATCCAGTACCCCACCAGGCCATACAGTACCTCACCAGTCCATACAGTACCCGCACAAGCTATTCAGTACTCCACCAGGCCATCCAGTACCCCCACAAGCCATCCAGTACCTCCCAGACCATACTCCCACAAGCCATCCAGTACCCCCAGAAACCATCCAGTACCCCACCAGACCATACAGTACCCCCACAAGCTATCCAGTACCCCCCAGACCATACCCCCACAAGCCATCCAGTATCCCCCCAGGCCATCCACTACCCACACAAGCCATCCAGTACCCCCATCAGGCCATCCAGTAC